>CM028614.1:5680000-7100000 GCA_016735795.1 Caenorhabditis tropicalis | reverse complement strand
AAAGTTTCTTCTGATTTCTGCCTGATTTTTGAGAATTAGTTTCCGAGATTCAAATGATTTCAACTCATTTTCAATTTACTGTATTCGTGAATATTTTCTTGAAAAAAGAAGTTCAAAAAATCGAATTTCGAGAGAGAAAAAGAAGATCGTTCATGATATTTGCACCTTCTCATCTCTCTTTTTTTCTTCTTTCAATTAACTTCCGCATTCTGTTTTCTGTTGTTCTAATGATCACAAAATGGAATTTAAAATAACAAATAATCAGTTTGAGATCTCTCGAACACATTTTGCAGTATTTCCAATTTCACAAGAATGATTTCTTTTAAATCTCTCAATTAATTTTAAAACTAAAAACTCTACACAAATACCATTTTTCTGAACATTAATCTCTTCAAAAAAGCAACAAAATAGTATTTTTCTCTTCATAAATTCAGCTAATTTTCTTCAAATTTCTCTCCCTTTTTTCATTTTTTCCATTCAAAAAACCTTATTGAAATGTCAAAATTTTTCGTCTTGTTTCCTCAATAAAAATGCCATTTCCGCAAGATAACCGTCGATTTTGTTTCTCATAAAAATTCCTCATTTTGCCAATGAACTTTCCACTTTGAAACTCTCTTTCTCCTCATTTTCAATTCTATTTCTCTTAGATGATTCTTGTATTCTATCGAGTGTTTGAGTGACTAGTTTACTATCAAAAATACTAGAAAACTAACGAAACAGTCAAAAATCAAAGAGGGTAATTGTTGAATAAAAAGTGAAGAAAAATGAAAGTCTCTGGTTTCATTCTTACTCATTCTTCAAGTAAAGCTCAATTTCGATGGTTCATTTTTCTTTTGAATTCTTCTGTTTTTCAGTTTTTATCATTGTATCCGAAAGAGATTTCATCGATGATTTCAGAATAGTTTTGGATTATGTTTCAGTTCAGATCAATGGATTCTTTTCCATTTGATGTCACTCAATTGCAGAAATTAAATCTGATAGAAGAGCTTATCCTCTTATATGTTTTTCATTTGTCGGTTGTTTCTATCAATCAGTGATTGAAGAGAAAGAACAGACCAACTTAATCTGAAAAACATTCCCTCTTCTCTGATTTAATTTTTCATTTCTGTATCAAGCAAAAACTTTCTTTTTTGAATCATTTCTCTTTCGGTTTATGATAACTGTCACACCTTCTCTCTCTCTCTCTCTCTCTCTCTCTCTCTCTCTCTCTCTCTCTCTCTCTTTATATTAATATCCTCCTCTTCCGCTTTAGCCTAATCGCTTTTTCCCTCTCTTTTCTTCCATTTTTTCATCATCAAGGGCACTTTCTTCTGCCTAGTTTTTGTTTCATTTTAGCCATCACTCTTGATTTTATCTCTTCTTTTTCTACTCGTTGCCAACCCCTTTTTTCTCTGTTTTCTACCCTTTTTCGGCTATACCGTTTTGAAAAATGAAAACTGATTGAAAAAACGGATAGTATTATTTAGAGGTGTAGAAGAGAGAGAGAGAGAGAGAGAATGGCATGATATGCTTTCAAATACTCATCAAGTTTTCTATCTAATGATCTATCTTCTTTTTCTTCTTCTTTTGATCGGTGTGACTTGTGTTGTTGGGGTTTATGAATGTTCGTAGTTTCCGAAAACAATCGGCAAGTAGTTTGGTTCCTTTTCTGCAGAATCAAGAGAAGTTTCAGAAAAGAAAAACGTATTCTGGACACACTGAAATGACCGATGGGCGATGGACATCTGGACAAACATTCGGTGGTTGATGTTGACGAAGGAGAAGTCGGAGAGTACTGTAATATGGAAATCTTCTGAAAGAGCAGAACGAATTCTTCGGAAGTTCTTTTGCATGCTGTTAGAAGTATTCATCTCTGTCAATCTCTTTCTAATATCATCTTCGAAAGTCCAGATTATAAACCAGAACAAACGGAATGAAATTCAGAATCTTCTCTTGAAAATCAGTTGATACAGTCTGAAAACTTCCGTTTGTTTTCAGTTATTCGTATCTTTCTCCGAGTTCTTTGTAAAAAAGAAAACGAATTTCTCATCAGTTTCCATCTCTTTTTTTGCAACAAAAAGTGTTGTCTTCGTCGAGAAAAAAAGTGAGAAGTACAGTGCTTTTCCCTTCTTTTTCTCATCGTTATTCTCACATTTGTTGGCCACCAGACTCTATTACAACGACTCTTTTTGTCTTCTCTCTGCCAATGTCACAGTTTTCTGATCGGTTTCATGTTTTCTCTCCATTGCTTTTTCTTGCTTTTTTCTTCTACTTCATCTCTCGTTTTTTTGTTTTATTTGAGACCTAATTGAGGTGTTTTCTACCTCACCAAATGGTAGTTTTTTGTCATTTAATGCCAACTGATATTCTCTTTTTTCTTCGTTTTTTCTGGTTTCTTCTGACTTGTACCCGAGAGAAATTTGAAATGGAAACACTGTTTTTGAACCAAAAGATATCTTCGAATTGAAAAATTAAGAGAAAAGGAAGATGATTTTAAATCGGTCTAGACGCTCATTTCGGATGGTTTCTTATCTGTTTTTGATCAAGTTTCAAAGAAAGAATCGTTTTGTTTATCCCATTTCAATTCCAAATTCATGAAATATTCGACAATTCGTTTCCGAGAACAAATCGAAGTTGATTTCCACTGTATTTCGATATCTGAACCTTCCTTCGATTCTGTTTACTCTCTGTTTAGAACCTCCGTTTTTAGACATAAAATCGAAAAATAAAATCATACTTCCTGGTGAATTTTTGTGTAGAATACGATCTGTTTTCTTGCAATATTCTCATCAGATACCTTTCTTTTTTCATCGAATACTTCCTTCATCGTTGGCATTGAAATAACGAAGAAAAGGAACATGAAACAAAGAATAAACAAATGAAACGGTAGTTTACTATTCAGATTTCAATCTTTTTTCTTTTCATTTCCGAGATTATATCAGGTATTTTGGAACGGAAATTTCGCTCGAAAATTCAATGGAAACGTCCCATTCATACTATTTTACCAAATGGAACTGTGAAATGTGAAACCCAAAAAGGTCTATTGTGTAAGTCTCTCTTTCTCTCTCTCTCTCTCTCTCTCTCTCCTCTCTCTCTCTCTCTCTCTCTCTCTCTCTCTCTCTCAAAAAAAAACCGAGCAAATACAAAATTTCAGTTTTTGCTTATCACCTGTCTCAATTGAAAAGAATCTTCTGGGTCACAAGAAAACATCAACAACAACAGAAAAAAGTTCGACGATTGAATTTCTTTTTTTTTCGAAAAACCGGAACAAAATGTAAAAAATTATGACCGATTATGAGAATTTTATTGAAAAACTCATCGTTTGTTCGTTTCGAATTTCACTTTTTTATGATTTATAGTCGATGAAAAAGAGAGGATTTCAGTGGGTGGAACACTTTCGAATACAATGAATTATCACTTCATTCTGTAATGTATTCGTACTTTTTTGACGTCTTGAATGAGCTTAAAAATGTATTTTTTGTCGTATACTCTCGGGTGTCTGTCTGTGATTCTTCTGTTCCTTTCTATACAGATTTAGTCTCCAAGAGAGTTTTTAGTTTCTCATTCATCTACTTTTTCTCCGCATTACTTTGGAACTCCAATAGATCAGAGATTACTGTTTCATCTTCGAAACTTTCCGCGATATGAGTTTAGAGTTTCTTTCAAAATCTCTCCCGCCAGTTTGAAATTCTCTTCCTCCTTCTTTCTATAATTAATCTAAAACCGAAATAAACGAAATTCAAATTTCCCGTCGTTTGCAGTCCTCTGTTCTCGAATCCAATTTCTAAAATTCAAATTTGACACATTGTTTTTATTCATGTTCTCTTCTCTTTTTCCATCTTCTTTTCTTCTTTCAAAAACAACAGCTTCTTCTCTAATTTCGAGCGAGTCTTCAATTGAGTTCTTTTCTCTTTTTCTTCTTTTTTATTCCTACGAAATTCTCAAAATATACAGTTTCTTTTTTCATTTCTTCCCCGTTTCAATCGTCGTTTTCTCTCTCCTCTCTTCATCATAAAAATCATAAATTCGTTCGGAACGTGGGTGGTTAATGGCAGTGAATATTTGGAAAATCACGGAGAATTTCCCATTTTCTGTAGAATAAATTCTCAGAATCTTCTGATTTTTTGACTCTTCTTCTCTAAATATTTATGTATTTAGCCCCCCGAAATCTTCGTTTTCCTCTCTGTTCGTTTTGATTTTTCGACATCTGGATCTCATTTTTCTTAGCAACACATGTTTGATCTTTTCTCTCTTTTTTCAGAAACACTTTTCTTATGTTGCTCATCAAATCCATCTTCTTCTTCTTTCTCTGCTTTTGAGCACCAATCAAACAAAAACCAAACAAGAAAAAATTCGGTTCGAAACGAAAAAAGTTTGATGAGGTTTAGGGTCAAATCTCTCTTTTTCTCTCATTTGATCACGGATAAAAACGAATACTTTTCGATTTGAAATTTCAAAGAATCGAATGAGGAAATGAGAGAATACAGTAGTCAATTCGAATGAAATTAATCATTTGAAACGTCAAAAACCAATGTTGTTTTACAAAGAAATAAGAATAAGAGGAGAGAAGAAGAAAAAGAACAAACGAGCAGATATATATACAAATAAATAAATAAATCCTCCAACCGACTTCTTCTCTCGTGGTCCTTACTCTTCGATCGGTTCGACGAGAAAAAAAAGAAAACGAAGGTGTAATATCAATTAGAGAATTCGTTGCTCCGAGAAGAGAAAAATGCTCTTTTGTTAGTTCTCATTCGTCTTTTGAAGTTTTGTAGTTTGAGAGAAGATCACAGATATTCGATAAAAAACAAATGAATCCTATCTGATTTGTGACTGTACTTCATTTTAAATAAGGAAGAAAGTTATTATCAAATTCCGTTGAAAATTCACAGTTTTTGAATTTAGAAAAAAGAAATTCCACTTTGCATTTTCGTATAAATTTCCATAAAATTTCAAGAATTCGAAGGAAGTTTTGTCTTTCGAAAAGTGACGATTTCTGATATGAATTCCACGAAAATTATCATTTCCTTCTCAAATTCTTTCTCTTTCCGCAGCTTTTCGAAATGAGTTTTCTAATTTATTTGAGTCAAAACGTCAATTTCATGATTTCAAAAATGATGTCATTCATGAGAAAAAAGATTGATTTATTCGATTTCAGACTCTCGACTCGATCACTTTGATCCATGTTCTCTAACTTGCTCTTTTGAGTTCTTTCATTTTGTCAGTTGGCTGTCTGATTCATTCGTCTTCTTTGCTCCTTCGTGACAAAAAGAGCATCACACACACACAGTTGCTCATCTCTCTCTCTCTCTCTCTCTCTCTCTCTCTCTCTCTCTCTCTCTCATTTTCTATTTCGAAATGATTCTCTGAAAGTGCTCAAAGAGCCATTGTCCACAGAAGTGTTTCGATCACTTTTTGAACAAGAGAAAGTAGGAGAAAGAAGAGATCAGGCCATTCAAAACCCACCAACTGCCACTGTTTTTATTTTCTTTTCTCTTCTTCTGCGTCTCTTATTTTGTCTATTCGAAGAGAACGGAATCACCATTCGTTTTCAAGTTTTCAACTGAAGATTCTTGCTCTTTCTTCCTATTTCATGTCAGTTGAGTATTCTATTTCATTGGATTACGGTATATAGGAGAGAGAACATCCGGATGGATAGTATTCATCAAGTACAATAATCCACGTGGATGTGGGTCTCATTCAGAAAGCATAAAAAAGAGTTCAAAAGTGATTCTAGAATCTACAGTAATCTAGAAACATTTTCATTTCATTCTGTACCAGATCATTAACTTTTCGATAACTATTTTACGATTTGACGCAAATCAACCAGATCCGGTTCCGTGTTTCTTTTTTATTCTAAATGCCGCTTATCATGAAACAAAAAAGGGGGAATTATCAGTCGGCATGTGCTCTTTCTCTCTCTCTCTCTCTCTCTCTCTCTCTCTCTTTCTCTCTCTCTCTCTCTCTCTCTCTCTTTCTCTCTCTCTCTCTCTCTCTTTATCACGTGGTACTGCCAAGTACTCACTCTCAAAAGGGCGACGAAACTCATTTCCAGAAATCGGAAAATAAACAATCCGAGGAGAGACCTCCTTTGAAAATCAATCGATTCTCTTGATAGTTTATAAATATTTCTTTGTCAATCCAAAAAAAACTTAAACTTCTTCCACTTTTTTGACGCACCGAGAACTTCAAACTCTTCCGAAGAAAGTTTAGAACTGAGACTCCGCCCACTTTCGAACTCTTCTGAATTCGCATTCAGTTTGAGAATTTGAAATTCGCGCCGAAAACCTTGGAATTCGGTGAACCGATTTTTCTGTTTGAAAATATAATAAAACAATTGTTTTTGAGTTTAAATGAACTAAAAAACATCAGTTTTATCGTCATCTGATCGCTCGAGTTGATCGAATTTCTAGGTTCTTGAAAATAAGAAATGAGTCATTAGATTTCAAAGATGAAAAACATCTTCCAAATGGTACTTTTGGTACCCTTCTGATAGAGGGTGAACCAGTGAATAAACAAGAAGAAAGAGAGACCGGATTGTTTGGTCAACGGTTCTCTCTGATTGATAACACGATGTTCATATCAATTCATCTCTTCGTTCGGACCAAACAAACACTGAGAGTTGCCTTTTGACTCTTTTATTATTCCGTTTCTTCATTCTTTTTTTCTTTTTCCCCGCGTCTAGTCACAATCAAATTGGTTTTCAACCTTTTCTCATTTTTATTATTTGTTTTTCTTACGTCTGAAACTGTATAAAATCCTTTCGAAAAAGCAAATGAATCAATTTCTGAATCTCGGAGAGACTATCTGAATTCTGAAATCACAGATTCTCGTTTTCAGAGTAAATTTCCATTCGAAACTCCGCCCATTTTCTCTTTTTCTAGTTTCTTTCCAACTGCAAGCCTATTTTATAGGCCTTTCTTCCATTTCCAATGTTTTTTCAAGTTCTTTTTCATTTGTTTTTCTACCAATTAATTGTCAACAATCAGAACATTTCTCTCATTCTTTCATTCGAAATTCGTCAATTTCTTTCATATTTTATGTATAATTCCAATACAAAAACCGAAAATCTGCATCTACAGTAAGCCCGTTTATTCCTTTTGCTCCCATAAAATTCAAATTTGTTTCTCATAAAATACCGTATCATTCTCCCCATTTCTCATCGTTTTCCCATCCTTCTCTTCCCATTTTTCCTTCATTTTTCTTCATTTTTCCTCTTTTCCATTTTCAGTTTTTCTCAATTCTCTGCAATGAAATCGAAACGAAAAAAGGGGGAATTTTGTTTTATTTATCGATGGAGGAAACAGTGTTCAAAAGAGTTTGAAAACGCAGAGAAATCGAGAGAGACAAGAGACTTCTCTCTTTTATGGATGACAGTCGAAATGAAGAGAAAAAAGGAAAAGAGGTGGCAATTGCCCAGTTCCTCTTCTTCTCAAATCATAAAATCCCCTCCATATATATATATTTGATTTCATTTTCATAGCGGGGGCGAATTCAGTTGAAAAATGGAATAAACATGTACACAAAAGAGCCCTTTTGTGCTACTTTTTCAATTCAAATCATTCCGTTTTTTCACTCTTTTCTCATATCATTTCATTCTTATTCATTCCGTTTTTATGTATTCAAACACTCATTGATTACTGTCGATCGTCGTGGATTCTGAAAGGAAATTTCCAAAATTCTGGAGAGTTTTTGTTTCTTTCTGTAGGAAACTCTGAATTCCAAGGATGTTCATGGTCCAAAACTCTCAGAAGCTCCAGCTCTCAGAAGTAAATGAAGTTTCCAAACATGGTTTTTCCCGAAAAAGTAGAAACTCTTTCTCCATTAGTCATCGTTTTCATTCGAATAAATCATCAATTTTCTTATTTTTATCTATCAGAAAAACTCTGCATCTGGGTTACTGTATTTCCAGTCTTTTCTTCTTTTTTCTTCTTTTCTTTATCTTTTTCCATTCGATTTTATCGTCTGAACTTCTCTTTCGTTTTCATTACAAAAACGGAAAAAAGAGAGAAAAAGAAGAGAAAAAGTAAACAATTTCCAGCAAAAAGAGCACATTTTCTTTGTCTTTTTATCTCTAATTCTCTCGTCTTATCAGTTCTTTTTTTCCCATTTATTGTCTTTAAAATATTCAAAAATTTTGCAACTTTTCGCAACAAACCTATTTACTTTCTCAGCTTATTTCCTTTTCTCGGAGAACTTTATTTTTTGATTTATTATTTTAATTCGTATCAATTCTAGTTTCTTATCTTTTTTCATCAATTCATTCGAAACATCAACATCAGCTGTCATTAAAGAATTATGGAAACTTTGGTTCGTTTTCTTTGATTTCCTTCCATTCCTGCACACTCTTTTATCAGAATTTCGAATCGTTTGACATTGCAAACGCGCTCTATTCTCACTTCCTCCTCTCTTCTTCTTTCTCATTTTCTTCATTTCGTCAAGAATATTCTCTTTTTTTCTCTTCATTCTCATCCAATTTATCCCATTTTCAGATCTCAAAAACCGCACAAAAAACTTGGGAAAAACTGAAAACAATGGGTAAGAAGAAGGTCGTTTGGAAGAAAGTCGAAGGAATTGTAGAGGTTAGTTTTCATTTATTTCTTCTTTCTTTTCATGATGAAATGTCCAAAAAAGAGAATAATTATGTTGTGAATTGATAAGGAAAAGAGCAAGAAGAACATGTCAGAAAGAGTGGGTGTGATGAGAGAGAGAGAGAGAGAGAGAGAGAGAGAGAGAGAAAATGGATGATAAGATGATATAATTTGTGTGTTTACATGCGATATAATTACTGCATGATTTCACAAAAATCACATGTTTTCCGTCTTGTAAAAGAGCATTGTCTACATGTATTGTTGATATTTGATTGGCAAGAGTCAAAGGTCTCTTTTGTATGGAAAGAGAGAGAGAGAAAGAGAGAGAGAGAGAGAGAGAGAGAAGGAGAAGGGGTACTGTAGCCATTGAGAAACTCTAACGAGGGATGCGATTGAAACATCCGAATACTTCTAGATTCGACTCTGTTAATTACATCATCATTTGAAACTCATGTTCTCTTTGATTCACCAATCGACACTCTCATGTATCTTCTGAAGTTCCCTTTCACGAAAATAACTCATTGAATCCAACTTTTCGTTTTTCCCCTCGAAAAAAGAAATCTCAGAAGATTGAGTCGATTAACTCAAAAATACGAATAGAAGGTCCCATTTTAAACGAATTCATCGTTTATTGGCTAAAGTGGAAAATCAAATAAAAGTAAATCGTTTAAACTCGTAAACATCCATTCAAAAACACATTCATTTTCATCTGAACTTTCACTTTTTCTAATTTTAGACTCTTTTCATTTGGACCTTTTTTCTCAAAATAATTCGTCATTTTCTCTCTTTTTTTTGCTATCTTTTTCTATTCGATTTCTCGTGTAATTTCGAATAGTATTCAACTCAAAAAACCACGTTTTGTTGTTTCTTTTTCCTTCGCCGGAAACATCGTTTCTCTCTTTTTTGACAAGAGAATCACGAAGCTTTTCATGTGACTTTTCTGATTTTAAGATAAAACTTTTTGTAATGAGGTAAACCTCTTATGAAAAGAGAGAGAGAGAGAAAGAGAGAGAGAGAGAGAGAGAGAGAGAGAGAGAGAGAGAAAGAGAGAGAGAGAGAGAGAGAGAGAGAGAGAGAAAGAGAGAGAGAGAGAGATGGAGAAATCAAACGGAGAGGAAATCAATTAAAACTTCTTTTCCCAAAGCCCATTTTCTTCTTCTGCAAAACCGCCGTTCTGACATCATTTCCAGAAAAAGAAAAACCAAAAAAATTTCAGGAAATTGAAAAGTGATGTGTGTGTGCAGGAGGAGGAAAAGACAAAAATTTATTGCATTCGAAAAGGGAAAGAAAGGGAATTAATAAATAAAAGAATAGGGGTCTACTGTAGAAATAATTCAAATGAGAAGAGTCTCCGAAAGCGATGACAGTAGAAGTGATTTCTGAAATAAAGTTCAAAATGTCCAGAACAGACTGTTTTCATATTTCGAATAAACCCAAAACAAAATGTAGATTTCTATTTGATCATTCTGAATTTCCAATTTTCCATAAAACTTGAACAGATAACGAGAAAATCTAGACGAATTGATCCTGTCTGAAAATCAGAAATCATTGTTTTTTCATTCAAATTTTGACGTTTGACCTGAAAAATGTTTAGTATAAAACGAGTTGTTTCATTCTATTTTCTCTTCTCATTTCGGAAATTTCATGCAAATATTTTATTTATTTTTGAATTCGAAACGCTGAAAACCATTCGAATAAGTACATCAACGACGACGATCGAGAAGTTTCGATCGAATAAAAGCCGATTAAAACAATGAAATTTAGAATTGACACGCATTGAATCATTGCTGATTCGTTCACTTTTTCCAGTTTATTCGTTCACTTTTTCTTCTGAACGGACAGAAATATTCTGAGGAATGAGACTTTTTTCATAATCGATTGGTGTGTCTTTCTGGTATTCTTGAATGAATTACCGACAGATTCAGGCAACAATTAGGCAGTAACTAGAATATATTTGACAACAGTATAGCTCCAAATATGTTTCCCTTTCCCCCAGTAACCATCCCGATTTCTTTCCTTTTTCAAAAGTGCATTACTCGAGAAAATTATCCTTTAAAGAAAGAGAGAGAGAGAGAGAGAGAGAGAGAGAGAGAGAGAGAGAGAGAGAGAGAGAGAGAGAGAGAGAGAGAGAGAGAGAGAGAGAGAGAGAGAGAGAAAGAGATTTTATAGTCAAGAATCTCCAATTTAAGAAGTAATTAACCCCCTCTCTCTCAACCAGGTGTCTTCCATCTGTCCATTCCATTCCATTTCGTTTTGGCTGCTCAAACACTAAGTACCATCCAACATCTCATTTCCGCACTTTCTCACATTCTTCATATGTTTTTCATTTCCCAATTCCATAAACTTTTTTCGTCTGATTTCTCTAACACTCTCTGATTTTGAAACACTATTTCCAGCATTCAAATTGTTGTCGTTAATCGGTGAATATTTGTGAAAATCTGTTCAAATACAGGCTGTACAAACTCTCATTTAGGCAGCATGCTTTGATGTTTAAAGTTGGAATTTTGGAAAAAAAAGAATAGGAAAATAACAGAAAACATTTGTTGAAATTATAAATATCCATGTATTTCTACTTTTTTCATTTTTTTTAAATCTAATCAAATGGATATTTTCAATGAACTTCATGTGATTCGAAGAGAGATTTTCGTAAATCCTTCAACATAAACACTCATTTTCATGTTCTTTGAAACACTGCTTTCTGCAGAGAATAACCCGTTTCTTTTTAAATAATTAACCCAGTGTCCAAAGAAAAAAGTATTTCCGTTTCCTCCCACCCAAAAAGAACCAAATCCCTCGAAGAAACGAAAAAAACGAATGAGGAAAAAAGGAAGAAATCGTCATTCTGACGTCTGAATATCTCATTTAAAACCTCCAGAAATCTATTTGAAAGAGAACTATTTCTGGATTTAATGGTTTTAACAGTTTCCTCTTCTGAATTCCCTTCTTTTCCTTCTTCTCTTGATGACGTTTCTCTTTTTGAATCTGCAGAAGTATCAAAATAGAAATAATTAGAATATTCTAAGCTTTGAACTGTGTATTTTCATTCCAAAATAAACATTTCTCTTCTTCTTCTTCTATTCCAAATGAATCTTTTTCTTCTTTCTGAAAATAAAAAAGAAAAAGAGAATACTTCTAATTAATGAAAAAAGGAGACTCCCAATGAAACAAATATTCAAGAGAAAACGAGAAAACACTGAAAATGTATATAAATTTATTTAGTTTTAAGAAAAAGAAAATGAAAGAATTCGATAAGAAAAATAAAGAAATCTAATTGCAAAAAGACGAAGAAAAATAGATTGAGCCACTAGATATACGAACGAAAAGTTTACTTTTCTATACGATTTCTTTTGGATAAAAATTCCGGATTCTCAGATATTTTCTCAGAATTCTTTGTATTTTAACTGGAATTCTCTTATAAAAGAGAATGTTTCTTTCTCCCGATGACCTCAGTTCTACAGTACTACTATCTCTTAAATGGAAATAAATGGCGGAGAAAGGATAAAAATATAAACTCAGTTTTCTTTTCTCCGTTTCCTCTCATTCTTCCCGATGTACTCTTCAAATGAATTGTGTTGTGGAAGGGAAAAAATGTGATCTGTTTCTCTAAATTTAACTTTTTTTCGGAATGACCTTTGAAAGATACATTGGCAATCGACTTTCAAAGATTTAAATGACAGATAATGAATTAGAAATCGACAGAATTTCTGAAAGAAATCAGAAGATCACAGTTCATTCAATCCGGAATGTTCTGGAACATTCTCCTTCTTTTCCCTCTCTCTTTCCGATTATCCTTTAGAAAGAGAAAGAAAGAGAGAGTGCACGTGAGAAGAAGAGACGCAGACAGACAAACAAACAAAAGTGCCTCGTTTATTCGGGAACGTTCTAGAGAAAGTTTCAAATTTTACATAAAAAGAACGGAGAAGAAATGATAAAACTTTCACATATTTTGAATTTGAATTCTCTTGAAATATTCAATCAATTATGAGAAAAAATCGGAAAGTAAGTGAAGTTTCATTTCTGCTTTCGATTGTTTGTCAACAGACTCTGATGCTTTCTCTCTAATAGAAGAATCCCCGTATGCTCTTTTAAAATTGTTGGATCCCAGTTTCGAAATCTCTGAACTTCTTCTTTCTCTCTTCTTTTCCATAGATTCTCTCCAACCTGGTCAACCATTTCCTTTTGTTCTCCTCTTTCTGTTTGTTTGTAACACGTGCTCTTTTGAGCAATAACCGAAAAGCCAATAGCTCATCGAAGTGATTCATTCCGAATCTCTGCTCCTAAAAAACCAGAAAAACTGACGTTTTGGAGAAGTCATTAGGAGTTCGTTGAGTGAATAAAACGTCATTCGAAATCTCAAAACTTGAAAGAGAAATCTAGAATTATTACGTAATATTACTCAATGCATGGTAATCTAATCTACAGTAGTCCAGTCTCCAGACAGTTGTTTCCGGTTCCTCTCTAAGCTATGAACATTCTAAAATATGATGTGTTTTTGTCTGAAAAAATACGTTTTTCTTCCAAAACATACGTCATTAGTTATTCGTAATGGTGCAGAGTTTTTGAGAAGCCTAAGGGTGTATTCGATAAATGCAAATTACTCTTTTCTTCTTTTTTCTGCATTCTCATGCTCTTTTTTTTCTTCGATTCCAGATGACGTTGTAGTTGTGTTTGAAATGACATCATCATCATAGTGGTTCAACTCTTTCTCCATCGGCGGCTCTCGTGCTCTCAAAAATAGCCATGCGAGAGGACTCTAAGCTATTTCTGCGTCTCTCGAATCCATGCTCACTCTCATTTTCTCCATTTTTGCGAGGGCGACTCTAGCAAGAAGGAACCCCCCTCCCTCCCATTGTGGTCGGCGCCAAAACAAAATGACGTCGTCGACGTGCGCGAAAAGGGGCGGGGCTTAGTGAAGAAGAGGGAGGAGTTTATAGGGAGAGAAAGAGGAAAAGAAATACAAAGATTCCCATACAACATACACACACATTTGTGAAAGAACAACAACTACTTTACTAATATCATCTCTCTCTTTTTGATTATTTTGAGATTTCACTGAATTCTCTAAGAATGCGTGGAAGACGTTCACGCACTTTGATCTCTTATGATCAACATGGAAATATTCAAAAAACTGTGAGTTTTCGTCCGTTTATCCGATATTCACCGATAGCGAATGATTCCCGAAATTCCCATTTTTCTTACTTTTCTGTCACTCCGAAAGAATGATTTCCGATCCACTAATTTCGAGTTACAAACAAGAAAAAGTGTCAAAAATGTCATTTCTTTGCACTGTGAGCATATCTTTTATTTGTTTTTTGAGTTAGCGAATGGCACGGCAAAGAATCTGAGATCAAATTAAAAACTTTTTAGTTTTCTTGTTTGAGGTCATCGAACACATTCATTGAGATCAACCGGAAACCGTTTCGGATGAATTCTAGTTTTGAAATCCAGATTTTTTTGAATTTATTCGCTTTTTTCATTTACTTTCTCTCTCTTTTTCATTTCATTTTCCTTATCTTGAACGACAAAAAAGAGCAAAATGAAGTTATCAGTTGACAAACAAATGGTCGAAAATCATTCGATTTGTTTCAATTCTTCTAGAATATTTCTTCAAATTTTAATCATTTCTTGTATTTCAGTTGGCACCGCACGGATCAAACAGAATGAGAAATAACGGGAACGGATACCATGGAAATCATCAGAATCAACAGAATCAACAAATGAATACGACACAAAATCATCAGAATTCGAATCAAGGATATCAGGAACCAGTCATTGAGCAAGTCGTTTCGAGAACAGAATTACTCACTAAAGGACAGGTTAGTTCGTTTTCTTTTACTTCAGTGCCCTTCTGATAGAGTATCCGAAGTTTTCAATGTGCCCTTCAATTAGAGAATGTTCACAAAAATAAATGTTTCTTTGAGAATAGTTTCTGGAAAATACGGCGCTCAGAGGGAAAAAATCATTTTTTTAAATTTGTATTCATGAGAAAAGTCGAATATAAAATATTCGATAGTATCATGCTATCTTTTTGCATCTTTCCTCTCTGTTGCAATATTTTTTTCTCGAGAAATGTGTAAACTGAGGTTAAACCACACCTTCATGAAAATCATTTGGGAACACCTGATCAAACAGTTTCCTCTCATTCTTCCCTCGATTCGAATTGTCTGCGTCTCTTCATTTTCTATTCTGTATGACCTGACAATCTGTCACTGAAAACCTTACACTTTCGATGTCTTCATGCCAAAAACAAGCTTCTCTTTTTTCATCTCAACATCATTTCTCTTCTAGAAGCGCATCAGAAGAAGAAGAAGAAGAAGAAGAAGCTGACTGATGACGTAGATTGGAATGTTTCTCTGTTTCTCGTCTCTCTTATATGCAAATACTCTCTTATAACAGAATAAAAATGAGGAGAAAAAGTGGGAGAACTAGAAAGTTTTAATGAGGAAAACCAATTGGAATCGAATCAAAACAGACGAATGAAACCATTAATTTTCAGATGAAAAGGCTGAGAGCAGTGCTGGATGAACGTGTCGAAATTCATGGACGTGGAAACTTTCCAACGATAAATACTCGACTGATTGATCTGATTCGATGTCTTCGAACAAATATGGAATCAGTTCAAGTAAAAGCCCGTGATACTCGATTGAATGGAGGTGCTGCATCGTTTGTTGCTTCTTCGAATGACTTCTCATACGCTGATCTCGATCTTATTTTCCCTATTCAAATTGACGACGAAAGCGACGAAAACGCTGAAAAGACAATTTTCGATTCGATTCGAGATGCTGTTTTCATGACAATTCGTGAGCTGATGCCTGAAAATATTGGAAAAGAGAAATTCGATTTCGAGACGCTCAAGGATGTTTATATCAGAAAAATGATCAAGGTTTGTGAAGATTCTAAGTTTCGAAATAAGTGAATTCTTTGTTTTCAGGTCTCTGCAGACACTGATAAATGGTCGTTGTTCTCTTTGAACAACGAATACGGACGATGCATTGAACTGAAATTTGTGAATAAAATGAGACGACAATTCGAGTTTTCGGTTGATTCATTCCAAATTCATTTGGATCCGATTCTCGATGACTTCGAAGGATGCGAGCAGAAGAAAGTGACAATTGAGAGCATGTTTGGAGATATTCATCAAGCAATGAATCATCTTCACGAACGTTTGATTGATACTGTAAAACCGGAAGAGATACGTGGAGGAGGTCTTCTGAAGTATTGTCATCTGATCATTAGAGGATACAAGGCTGCAAAGCCATGGAATTGTCGTAAACTCGAAAGGTTCGTCTGAATTTATCATTTTTCTATTATAATTCATTCCTCTTTCAGATATATGTGTTCCCGTTTCTTCATCGACTTCCCAGATCTAATTTCACAAGAAAACAAACTTCGCAACTATTTGGATTCGCATTTCGGAACAGCATTCAACGGATCAACATACGATCAATGGTCTTCATCTGGATCTGATACTGATTCAGAAGCATCTACTTCTCAGGCAACAACGTCTTCTTATCTTGTAGCTGGACAGGCGAAATACGATTTCTTGATGTTATTGTATAGAGTAATTGACGAGAGTACTGTATGTTTAATGGCACACGAGAGACATATGACGTTGAATATGATCGACAGAGTCGCTTTCCAGGTCAGAATTTTTGATGAATACTTTTATAAATATTCTTTTTTTTTCAGCTTTCAATGCAATGTTATAATCCTCCAAACTTCAATTCTGGATCTTCATCTCCTCCACGAACGACTCTTTTCTATTTGCCTCCAGATGCTGCCACGTGGATCCCTGTTATTTAATGGAATCTCTCTGTCTCACTGTCTCTCCCTCATCCATGAAAACAATCAATTGTTTCTGAAGATAATTTGTTAATAGGTGTCTTCTCTTTCCTCTCCATTTCCATTTCATTCGAACCCTTTTTCTATCTCTTTTCCTCTCGAAATTCCATATGTCAAATATAGATTTTTATTGTAAATATCCTCTTCGTCCCGGCTAGTACTATCAATTATTCCCATTTCCAAACCATCGTTTCCCATTTCTTCGAAATCCCCTTTTTCAATACGGATTTTTCTGAAAACTCTGAAACTCATCCCCTCAATGATTTTGGCTACTGGTGCATTTTCAATGTTTTATTTTGTAAAAAATGTCATTTTCTCAGGACATCTGTTTGCTACCGGCTGGTACGGTCATTCATGATTTCGTCCATTAACTTCTCGTACACTTCTCTTCGTCACGCCTCTCATGCTGTCTCTGGTTTTTCTTTTTATAATTTTAACGGGAACAATCAACACTTTTCTGTATATTTCCTACGAAGTTACGCACATCTACAACACTGAAAAAATAAATACTTCCTGTACTCTGATCCAAATTCATACGTATTTATAACATTTTATTATAACATAGGTGCACAAAAGTTAAGGTACCGAGTTCTTATACTAGTTTGTTTTTAAAAATGGATTAACCATGAGGGTAGGATAAAACGTTTTAAAACTTGATATGATGTTCCGAGTGTCGGTAGTGCACAAATATTTAAGCGTTGATACGCTTGCAGTTGAGATCAGTCTGCTGATAAGCGAGCTCCTTAGTCAGCTCCTTAAGACGGTTGGTCTCAGAACCTTCTGCTTCGATTGGAGCACCTTCGCTGCAAATAAGCGATGAATTTTCCAATTTCAAACAACAAACTAACGTTCTCTCAGCCCAAAGGGCGCGTCCGCGTTTGGCATATTCGTTAGCCACATAAAGTGGAGTCGGAATCGAGGTGGAAAGTGCAACGATCTGATGATGGTGACAAAGAGTGAAAGTCAGCTCTTGGAGACGGTCCATGGGTGCATTACAGTCATCTGCTAAGACGGTGTACAGCGGAGTCTTGGCCGTTCCTTGCAAAGTTGTATGGGAATTCAAGAAGAATTGCTTGCAAGCTGGATGGGTGCAAGCGTTATCCAAGACAATGCCAGATGGAATGTTCATATCGGTTGCCTTTGATCCACGAAGCTGCAACACTTCTCCTAATTTATTTTAAAAAAAAGTTTTACCTCATCTCTGAAGAAACGATAGCTGTGTTCTTTGGTGACGACGATGTAGATCATCTTGATATCCGCATTGTAGCTATGAATAACAGCTCTTGCCAAAGGAATCTCATAAGCGAGAATAGACGGATGAGAGCCATCCGATGCTCCACTACGATAGATGATAATTCTCTTTGGCAACGTTTTTCGATTCTTTTCAAACAATTCAATCGAAGTCTTCAGAACATCTTCGATCGAAGTCATCGTCTGAAATGGAATATTCCATAACCTATAAAATTTAATAAGAAACACGAACATCTTGGCCGACGGGAGCAAGAACGAAGTCACCAACAAATTCGTGAGTAGCAATGGCGTTGGAAGCAAATCCGACGATTTGCGGATTAAGGTGTCCTTTGCCTTCCAAAATGTACTTGGTTCCGGGTGGTGGAGCAGAGACTCCAACTCCAATAACAAGTTGATCATCAGTCATGCTTTTCTTCGAATCATTAACAGTATAGTTAAGTCCACCAAGTTTCACATTTGTCTTGTTGAGAACATTCTCCAACGTCAATCTTTTACCATCGCGGCAAACCGATAAAGCCTTAGACATTTTCATGTCTTGGATGATCATCATGGTTCTTTGCTCGAGAGCTTTATACTTTTCTGAAGTTGCAACTGAGATGATCAACATGAAATCTAGCACTTACGATGCAAATGAGTGATATTGTCATCGGTGATAATGAAAACATATTTGCATTTGCTGTCAGCAACCTTTTGAAGTTTAGTCATGACTTGGTCAGCATGCAGTAGACTCGCTTCGGAAGGGCCTCTGACAGACAATCCTTTCTTATGCATTACCTCCATGAACATGCTGCTGAACGAGCTGGAAACATAAAGAGTTAAGTGGAGCTATGGTGAAATGTTGTGTACTTCAGATCACTGGCACTGAATCTCGAGTTGTTAGTTCCAACTGCGTAAATAGCCCACAGCTCTGGGAATGATGCAGGCTTATTGAAACTTCCAGGCGGAGCACGCCACTTTCCACTCTCACTAACAGTTTTCTTGTCATAGACGAGTTCTTTTCCATCAAGCTCACGTGCTTTTATCTAAAATTAAAAGATATGGTAATGTGCTGGAAATAGACTTTTACCATCAAAGGCTCTGGGTAGACTTTAATTCCGAGAGACTGTAGAAGTTCATTCTCGTTATTCAAATTGACCGCATTTTTTCCAGTGATGATCAATCTTTGACGAACATCCGGAAGAACAGCGCACTCCTTGGTCGTTTTTTGAGATTGCTGACTTGTTTGTTGAGGGATTGTGACTCTTTGATTTCGAGTGATTGTCATGAGCTCAGGTGGAAAATAGTTCTTGTTTCCGCGCTCTTTACAAATCAATAAGTTGACCTTCGGAAACTTGAGTTGGATTTTGTATTTGTCCTGGAAGTATTGCTGAACAGTGCAGCTTTTTCCATCCGGAAGCTCAAATTTCGAGTTTGCAGCGCAATCGTGATGCAGACCTTCGACTCTGAGATGACGAACACGGTTGGTATACGTCGAGAAACAATCGAGACCTCTAATGACTTGTGCAGCTTTCTCCCGATCATAATCAGAAATTCCGTTTTGACAGTCTTTGCCAATGATGCTCGAGATTTTTTCAACTACATTTTGTTCTTTATGGAAAGCAGCTTTCATTCCATCGATAACAACCGATGGGTTGTTTTGTCCTCTTCCAAACGGGCCTTCGATGTATTGAATTGTCTTCTTGAGACCTGGAAGGAGAGACTTTCCGTCTCCGACATCAACACAGTCGCGTGGATCAAATCCCTCTTCCGTGGCTTTGAGGAAGTAAACTTTTCCATGCTCAAAACACCCGAAACGAGATCTGAATAAAATATTGAATTGCGAATAAAACCTCTAACCAACGTTTCTCTAACACAGTTTTGATTGAGAGCAAGCTCCAAAAACTGAGTATACTCGCGGTTGTTCGCCTCAATGTTGTGATCAGCAGTGCGCTGTCCAAGAGTTTTCGCAGAAACTTCCAAGGAGTTTCTGCGTGGAGCATAAATTTCCAAAGAAATACATGGAAGGCTTTTCAAATCGATATTATCGATATCCGTTCCACAAATTTCGAAAACTTTCGACTTTTTTTCAGTGGGGAGGACGTCCGAAAATAGATCAATCGTGGTGTAAAGAGTACTTTGTCCGTCATAGATGACACTGTTTCCGTCTTTGACCTTGAAAAACTCAGAATATTTTTCCACGGCGTGGAAAAAGATGTTGCAGCATTTCTCATGGCGATCAAGGACGACAAAATCTTCTTTTCCTTTTTTCGTGAAAATAGCTTCTTTTGTTGGAGACACATCGGCTTTAGCATGAACCATGTAGCGGTAAACAATGGTATCCTTCACCACTTCGATACCGAAAATATTAGTTTGGATTTGGACCGGCTTTCCCAACTTTCCAGGCTCGTTTGGTTTCAGGTACATTCTCGGTCCCGGCTCAACCTGAAAAACTGATAGATGATGATTGTGCAACCTTCAACTGACATTTAGTTGTTGCAGACGCTTGATACAAGCATCATTTCCAGTTTTCTGGTGAAGCTGTTGTTGATCCGCCGGAACCGGTGCCATCGGAGTCATCGGTGGAACCGTGACTGGCGGCATTGGCGGCATTGGTGGAACTGGTGGTACAGGAGGCATTATGACAGTCGGGTTATTATATATTGACCTATAAATGAAACCATAATTAAGTGCAAAGAAAAGACCAGGTCCAACATAATTTTGAGAAAACACGACTCCGAATGATATAATGTACATTGTAAGCTCTATTCAATCCAGAACCAGCGGAGAACCTATAGAATTTGGGCCCAAAAATTCAACAGATCATCAAAACACAACAATTCATTCCGCCCCCTGTTTCGAGTATTGACAAATTTCATTACAGAATTTTTTTACCGAGAAAAAGAACTTCAAGGAAGACAGAAATTGATGAAATATCCTAAAATGGGAATAAGAATAAATTAAAAGTGAAAATGTTGGCGGCCTAAAATAACACGCGGCTACGGTAACCCCAAAAACAGCACTGCGAGACCTTTCGGCCGTAGAACCGGTGATCCTACAAAGATTCAAACGTGGGTAAAAGTGAAAAGTGTGTTTCTCAAAATTCTCTTTTCTCGAATAGTTCTTTCAATTCTTCTTTTGAGGTAATGTGTTTGAAGAACACATAATCTTCGTAAAATGGAGTTCATCGTTTGCAATAAATGTGGCTGCACACCAGGAAAGAGGCAGTTTTTTATAACTGCTTGCTCGCATGTGTTTTGTGAATTATGCCGAACAACACACCCTTCGGACTTTTGCCATCTATGCAAAATACCTACCAAATCATTAAAAATGGATTCAAACCTACCAAAGAATGTGAGGAAAATATTCACAGATATTGCAACTATGAATGCTGATATTCACAAACGATTGACAAAAATTATAGGGTTTCAAAAGTTTCAAAAATCCATTCAATTGAGAATCGATAATAAAAAGGTTTGTCTTAAGCTATATTTTTATTTTCAAAGTTTTTTTCCAAATCAGTCAGCGATGCGAAGAGAACAAACAGCAAAAATCGAACTGAAAACGCAAGAGTTCAACGGGCAGTTAGTCAAGCTTGCTGCGTTTGAGGAAAATAATCGGAAGAAACTAGAAGAAACGGAACGTGAAAATGAAAAGCTGAGAAGCCTGTATCACGAATTTTAGAGTTCAACATTAATTTAGCTTTTCCAGGATCGAATTGTTCGAACTTGACGTAGGGAATATTCCGCGTCATTTAGAAAGAGATGATGATGACTTCTTTATAAGGAACAGTCCAATATCGTCAAGTCCATCTGTTGCTGGATCTGTCACAGACAATGAGGAAATGTTGGAATTTGTAGGGAAAATGTCCAACTTCAAAGCCAAAAAATTTTATTAAGGATCTTCTTGGACTAAAAAATCGATCTGATTCGTCATCTTCCAACTGTTCGTCACAATCTAATAGGCCTGGATCATTGTTTTAAACTGTACTATAGATTTACATAGAGATCATCATATTCAAGTCCCTGCATGTAAGATGTATTTTGCGAAATATTATTTCAGTAAAGAATATGTTTCAAGTTTGAAGGAAGTGTCTCACCACTCATTTCGTTTAATATACCTTTAGTATATGTATACCGTAAATACCCTAATAGACTTGCACCCCTAATTGACTTGCGCCCCTAATAGTATTGCCCTCAAAAAATGAGTTTGAACAATAGTATTGCACCCCCTAATTGTCTTGCCCTGCTGAAAATTTTACTTTTTTTTATTGAAAAACTTGCATTTTTCACAGGAAATTTTACCTTTTTCCCTGAAAATCGTGCTGTTTTCTTGAAAATTCTTTCAAATTTTAAGCTTCGAACAATAGTATTGCACCCCCTAATTGACTTGCGCCCCTAATAGTATTGCCCTCAGAAAGGCCCTACGAACAATAGTATTGCATGCATGTCTATTAGGGTATTTACGGTATGTATCGATACATACATGTATCTGCTGATACTCATGCTCATGCCCCGTACAGTGTATTCAATTTTAGAACTATTTATACACAGCGTGACATAATTTCAAAAAATGAATCACTGGAATAAGATTCTCCTTTTTTATTACAACAACAACGAAAAACAATACTAACTAATCAGTCTAAACTTATTTGTTAAACAACTCGTTCATTTTCGGGAGCTTCAGGGATCGCACCATTAACAAGTGGGATTCGACGTAGGAAATCTAGTATTTTTTGTTTGAAAGAGGAAGAGGTTTGAGCTTCTGCCACTAATCTCCGTGCCAGATCAGAATCTAGTTCGAGGGTGTTGAACATGCGCTCTCGTCCCCAAAGCATAACATACATAGCACCAAAACTGACGATCATTTGTATAGCCGCACATGTAGCAATAACAGAGCGAGCTGGTTTTGATCCTGTATTAGAAAAATGTATAATTGAACAAAATGCAGCTACAGACCTTCCCATCCAAGTGTGAGAAACTCGAGAAGATTATTAACGACCGGTAGAGATTTGCCTTTTCCTGCTACAGATTCTTTATTTATGAGAACGTAATGAGCTAGATAAGGAGTTGCAAGCATCGGCAGTAAGACACCAGTAGTCAATCCAATTGCAATGCTATTGATCACTAAACATGAGGGACACGGGGTCAATTCATTGAATACTTTTGGAGTGATGAGCATCTAAAACCTCCTTTTTTGAAAGCTTTATCTTCTTTTTTACCTGGTACAACATAAAGTAAGTGACACCAGATGAGTAAACTCCAAAGACAAATGGTGATTTTGGGCATTTTCGAATTGAATCTAGGAACTTTGCTTTTGCATCATACAAGAACATATCTGAATTGATCCGAGTAGCTGAAAATTTTTTTCTAGGTTTCAGAGAATGCAGCGTTCATTATCTTTGATGAGCATTGAATAATATATCTCGTAATCTGATTTAATGAAAAATGTAAGTTTGTATCTAATAGATATTTCTGCTATGAATATCGCTTACCAATCAACGAGGAAGTAACACAATTTGCTAACAATCCAGCGTGAACTGGCCACGTCAGTGCTCTTCTCTCATCGCGGAATGGCCACGTTGAAGATAATCGACTCATTAAATGAGCTTGATCGGCAGAAGACATTGAAGATAAGTTTTGCCATAGAGTAGATCTCGAAGAATCTTCTGAAGAGTCCCTTAAATCATTTCGAAGAAATTTAGTCAAAGTCAATTGCAGTTTACTTGTACCTTATCACTGTCACTAAACCTCGATTCGCAGCATGAGATTCCAATTTTGCTAAATTTTCCGAATTTTGCCATAATGAAAGAAATTGTGAGCTACTTGTATCGTTTTCTTTAGCCATCTGAAAGAATAACTCTATTTAATATATTTAGAGTTTATCTTATTTCATTTCCTTCAAGTATAAAAAAAAGCAACCCAAACTAAAAAGGGCATAATTTGCATTAATTAATCTAGGTAAAATTTAAAATATTCATTTCGTTTGTATAAAATAAATGAGAAAGCAGGGTAGTTTCGTTTGAGTGAATAGATAGGTGAATAATTTACAAAAGAATGGCAAAACATTAATTACATTCGCTTTCAGCAGTTTTAGATTACAAAAAGTGTACTTATGAGTTATATAAATAAATTCAAATACTAAGCATTAAAATCAATCACAATCAGAAAGAACAGGATCTTGACTGGAAAATGGGATGCGGGAAAGTATGGAAAATAAAGCCGACTGTTTGGTATTTGGAAGCAAAATATGAATAAAGTATATTCACAAATGGAGAATAAGTCACGAACTGAGACTTCTCTGAGAAGTGACTGGCAGACATCAAATATTCCAAAGTTCATGCGGAATAGTGGAGACGGTTGTCTAATCGAAAAACAAGATGATGCGTAGAACTATAATCGAGTCTGAAAAATGAAAAATTATTGAACTTCATTATTTGGTTTTTTATTCACAGAAAATCATTCGACGACAAATAGACAGAAGCACTAAATACATGACTAAAAATATACAAAGCTGTAATTGTACATATTCCGGTCGCGACTTAAATGAGCTATTATTTAACGACTACGGCGACACATTGGACAAACGAAAATAACGAAACTAGTGACAGGATTAGAAGACAGACATGTTAGGACAGTATATCTATATGGAATACCTAGATGGAAAGATGGATAGAACAGAAGAAGATGAAGAATTGCCTCTTCACGCAGTAGTTGTGTCACCACTCACTATTTCTTCTGTTTCTTCCTGTTCTTCCGGCAATTTATCGTCTGTTGGTTTTGGTTGAGCAAAGAGTCTCTCCACCTAAAAATTAAAAATTTGAAGGAAAAAAGACTAGGAACAGACCTTTTTCTCCTTTTTCTCAATGCTCATAGCTTGTCCAGCATCTCTATAAGATCTACGAAGAGGCACTCGTGATATTGAAGACGATGGATCTCTTGCTGAAGTTGCTGAAAAGCAATTCGCTCCAGATTAGAAAGTGATAATATAGTTTTCTTCAAATTCCTACCTCTATCTTCATTTCCAGGTGGTTCTCTATTGTATAATCTTGAAGATTCTCGTGCCGTTTGAGATCCGAAAGAAACCGGATCACGAGGAGTCGATGTACTCGCTCCACCGTCCGGCACCGTTACTGTCATGTTCAGTCCATCACGTTCTGATTCTCGGTGTTGACGATGTCCACTGCTAACTACTATTGTAGAATCGTCTTCGTGACTACTTCCTTTCAACATCCGCCGACGGGACGGTGACTGTTTGAGAGCTGAAACATGGTTTTTTCGAAATTGCGACTGATTACGTTTCAGTCTAAGATTATTTCGTGAAACCATCCATTGTGAATAAACATTAACAATAATTGAGCATACGCTGTGATACAAAATGTATTGGTGCTAATTTTAAGCAGAATTTTTGATGGATTGCGTGTGATGTTCTCAAGAAAGAATGTTCTCGATTTTCCCAAAAGGTTTTTATATCTTGAGTTTGGAAAAGCTCAACTATGATGTGTAATGTCATGTTACATAACGATTGAATTCAAGTTTTGGTGTTTTTGGACACATGCCTTGATGAAGACAGAGGATGAACATAAATTTAAGTAACCTAAAATACAAGCATGGGACCAATCACAATGCGTAAACTTTAGATATTAGCATCAAACAAGGCCACAAAACACAAACCACTGTACGAGTTATGATTTAATGACATATGGAAACTTTTGGTTTTTAGTTACATAACTGTTTCTATGTTATTTAGTTTTTTTGATTCGTGTCAGAACTAGTTAAACTCGTTTCACAAAGTATTAGAAGTAATATCTACACCACTACTATGTTTCCAAAACAGAATTGTTAGATAACAAAGCCAATGATAGAAATATGAAAATATTTAAAATATAAGGGCAAAATGACGCGACAAAACATAATTCCATTGATAAATAAACAATATATTTTCGAAAAATTCACCGAGATAACTGTGGACCAGAGTGCGAAATTTCGCGCTTCTCTTTTCGTCAGCTGCAATCGTTAATTGGGAAAGAGTTTAAAGAAGAGGTGAGAAGTTTAATCATTTGATGGTTTGGTTTTTCGACTTATTCACACTTTCAGATACAGATTTGATCGAAAAATTTGTATGACGATAAATTTGAAACGTGATTAAGTCGAGAAGTTAGAAGAGTTAGAATCAGATGGAAGGAAAAATAAAAATCAGCGAATCTAAAAGCAAACTTTCAAACTTGCAATGTATGTTCTTCGCACAACAGTCACAATGTACCAACTAGTAGATAAAGTTATTATTCTTAAACTAGCTAAATGTTTGAAATTTTCTCAGTTTCCATGATATTTCCATTTTTCTCGAAGAAACAAAACGAAAGGTGTTCAAGTAGTTGCAGGAAAAACGAACAATTTGTATTCATATGAAGAACCAAACGGTTTCTTCATACTCCAGTCATTCAAAATAAGATAGGATAGTTAAAGATTTCGTTCGTGAAGAAGGCTGATAAGAATTTTCTGTGTGAGTGCTGAGAAATGAAAAAGGGAAAGGAAAGAGAATGGAAGAGAGAGAGAGAGAGATAGGGCGAAAGAGAAAAGTGTGAAATGAAAGAATTCAAAGTTTGTGGAATACATACCTGTGCCCTTTTTGAATACTTTTTCTGTCATAAAACTCAGAAAACGAGATGCATAAAAGTTTGGATTATGAACTGAAATTGTATCCTGCAAACATTATGGCTTTGAAGAGCATTATTTTTGAAAACTTACTCCATCATGTAATATTGCTTTCCACGTATGCTCCATTTTCTTTAACAATCGATAGTTTTGTAAAATATCAATAATTCCTATGAGAAAATGATTTAAAGAATTTGCTAAATTGCATAACGAACCTAAATAAAGTACAAGTCGGTCTCCATTCGAATTTCTAGCTGGAACTCCTCCATGAGGCACATCGCCATCTCCCGTATCCCAGACACTGAACTTCTCTTGGAGAACTTTGTGGTTTTCTACTTTTTCTCCAGAAGTTTGCTCATTTGATGTTGATGGAGCCGGTGGTACTTCTCCATTTTGTTCTGCACGTTCCTTGATTCCTAATTCGACATTGTGAATGCCAACAAGAAGAGAATAATCCATAATTTTGAAACTTTCCATAACCTTCAAAGAGCGAATACAATGGTAAATACATATGAGGAAGCATTAAAAATCTCACCAAGCAATCTCTGCTTATTGACCGCATAAGTGCATCGAGAGCGATTGGATCTATGAAAATTCCGTCTTTGTGGTTGTCGAGAAAATCCAAATCTTTCAGAGTCGGATGAGATTTTGCTCGCTCAGCTTTGTTCGCCATTCTTTTGTATGTCGATCCCTTTAAATCGTATTTTTCATGCATTGTCACGGTCTGAGGCAGCAAGTTGTTCATTACTAGAAGCCGGATATTCTTTCCCAGGCTCTGAAATAGTGTTTTGTTGAATC
The DNA here is from genome assembly GCA_016735795.1 of Caenorhabditis tropicalis. NCBI lineage: Eukaryota > Metazoa > Nematoda > Chromadorea > Rhabditida > Rhabditidae > Caenorhabditis > Caenorhabditis tropicalis. The sequence goes on along the minus strand of CM028614.1, from coordinate 7,072,909 downwards.
GCAGAAAACTTTGTGATTAGAACCTGATAGCAGAACAGACCGAAAAATTTTGGCAGAAGCGTTCGTGGGTTTTGGTTGAGATTCTGAAATAAAAACGAAAAGTTAAAAAATACAAGACAACAAATACCATATAATAACCGGGAAGGAGTTTTTGCAGAAAATCTGCTTCTTTATGTTGAACCGTTTTTATAATAAATTGATCGTCTTGTGACACGTAAAATATGGATCCTGACGCTCCTGCATTCGACAATTCTTTCAGTGGTTCGGTGCAAATCGATCGCTGAAACAAAATGGATAAATTCATTAACCTAGAATCAAGCTTACCAGAAAATCTGCAGGTTTTATGTGAAATAAATTTCGGAAGTATCGAAACGCGATAGGAGCGTACGTTCGAAACCGGAAATCCCCAAATGAATGAGATGGAGTTATTGTTGAACCAGCACTGCAATGAACTTTTTTAACAGTCTTTTTTCGAGAAAAAGAAGCGTGAGTAAAACAACTGTATTGTCATTGAAGATAAATAAATGAACTATTATTAGAGCATTGAATACTTACGCTGGGAATGCAACAATATCAACCTTTTCAAAATCTTGAAGAAGGACGTCTCGGTTTGGTAATGACGCTAGGCTCCCTTAAGCAATAAAAAATGAAGTAATTCATAAAATGTTCTTTTCACCTATTGAATTGGATATTCCTAATTGAATTGCTTGCATCAAAGCATTTGTGGGAACTTTTTTATAAGAAACGCCTCCTTGTTCATCAATCCGTCGATGACCAAGTTTTTCTTTCGTGTTTTGTGGCTCTCGTGATGTTTGATTTCCAAGAGTTGCTGTTGTATTCAGAGGAATGTCTTTTGCTTCATTATCAGGCCGAAGGATTGGTGCTTCCTGCTGAAAATATAAGAATTCTATAAATTTTCAGATTTTCTGAAGTTTTTATTACCTTCTCTCCCCTTTCATCGGCAGGCTCGGGTGGTTTCCCTTCTGAAACATTCACATATTCACAATATTTATATTTTACTAAAAACGTTACGATACCTGCTTCATCATCGCCAGTTCGTGTAAAGGCGATTGTGTTAGTTCGAGATGTCATAACCTATAAAGAAATAGTTTTCAATTTGATGCTTCGGAGACAATAGAGAGAAGAAGCGTCTTAGTATGAAAAAAAACAGAAAAAGGTGAAGAGAAGAAGAAGCTTTATTGTTTTTGCTCTTTTCTTCTCCTTCTCTGCTGTATCCTACTTGTGCGTAGACTATTATCTATTCAATTCTTCCAAACTGAGAAAAATAAAAGAGTTTCATGGGAAAACGACGGGCGGTTGAGGCGTGTGGAAAACGAGGCAGATGTTGATGATGTCTTTCGCACTGTCTGCGTCAGATTTTTTTGAACTTTTTTTTTCTCGACAATACTGTACAAATAATAAAAAAAAAGATAGACTATTTTTTAAATGAGAAAAATTGATTAAAATGAAAAAATAAAGTTGCAGAAAGGTGCGAATTAAATTAGTACGACACTCCGAAATTACGTTCTGATCGTAGTTTACCGGAGAGAAGTGTAGTTAAGAAATAAGTTTTATATATCTGGACAGATGAATTCTTACTATCCCACTTCAAAAAAAAGATTCTGGAGGAGTATTTCGAAACTACTCTAAAAATTTATAGATGTGATAAAAATTGACAATCAGATTACATTTTGATGCTTCATGTTTGATGAAAACATATCTAATAGATAGAGATACTATCTAAGAACTACAGATGGTCCTAAGTTCACACAGAGTTGGTTTAACTGAGTAGGAACATTCCGAATTTTCAAAACAAAAAAAAAGAGCTTTTACATTGAAACGTTTCATTCAGTCTTCTCATGCAAAGAAAAGTGGAAGAAACAAGAAGAAGACGAAGAAGAAGAAAAAAGCAAAAGAAGAAGGCGTAGTAGAAAAAAGGAGCAAGAAGTGGGAATGGGTTGCTGGGAAAAGAGCATAGAAAGCTTCACGGCTCCCTTCTCTACACTCTTCTCGCCTCCTTTCCTTCCTTTTTCTCTTTTCCTCTTTTCGTCGGCATCGCCAAAACCGGATCGATATAGAAGCACTCCGCTATTGCATTGGAGGAAAAAAGGAAAATGGGGGTGGAGTCACGATCTTCTTCAGGAAGTTTGAGAAGTTTCTGACTAGGGAATGACCTGAGGTCAAGTTGGAGTTTCCAATTGAAAAGTATATGGTTATATAGATAAATTTATGGGCTTTCAGAATATGTATTCAAAATTTGCTGCGGTTTTCTGGGAATTCAGAAATTTCGCTTCAAACGCTCAAAACTTCCACTATAGTACTGTTTTTTGATTCATTCCAAGACACAATTTGACTTTTCAAACCTTTTTTTCCAGTTTATTTTGATTTATTCATGTTTAGGGAGTGTACTAGAACTGTTTTACAAATTTTCTTAAAAATTTTTTCGCTGAAAATTTTGTCATTTTTCATGATCATGATGGACGTTTTTTCGAAAATTTCTCGAAAAATTATTTCTCGAGAAAATTTGTGAAACAGTTCTAGTACACTCCCTAAACATGAATAAATTAAAATAAACTGGAAAAAAAGGTTTGAAAAGTCAAATTGTGTCTTGGAATGAATCGAAAAACAGTACTATAGTGGAAGTTCTGAGCGTTTGAAGCGAAATTTCTGAATTCCCAGAAAACCGCAGCAAATTTTGAATACATATTCTGAAAGCCCATAAATTTATCTATATAACCATATACTTTTCATTTGGAAACTCCAACTTGACCTCAGGTCATTCCCTAGTGAGCAGAAATGAAAAAATAATCTGGGAAACACATTCCTTATTTCGTCTAGAAGATAATGGCTCCCCGTTAAGAAATGATCAGCTTTATTCAATTTCCTTCGTTTCCAACAAGATTCAAAACGTTTCTATTCTTTTCAAAATTCCAAAACATTTAGACGTTTTGTAATTTATGTATAATCTAGATTCGTTGTGAGTCTGAACTTCCTTTTGAGTCTTTAAAAACATTTATTGCAAACAAATACCGAAATTGAAAAAAGAAAACCAAAAATGTAAATTTATTGATTCTCTTTTCATCGTTGTCACTATCATTGGCAAGCCGGTTTTGGTAGGAATAGACCTGCGGCAGCGAAAATGTAATCTTGTATTCCAGTTGGTAAAAAGGAAAACGGAATAAACCTGTAAACAATAATGTTAGTAATGAGTTTTCCATTTGAATTCTCACAATAAGATACTATCCCATCCGACTTGATATCTAGATCTTGGATATTTCGAAGTTATAGCATGAAAATATGCATCAATTACAAGAGAAATGTTTGAAGAGGCAATCGTATTCAAGAATAATTGAGATGATTGACGGGCTAAAAACTATCTATAATCTATATTTAATGGGAAGCGCTCACCATCGTTGAAAAACTTTTCTCCGTATTCTTTCTTAATTTCTGACGGCGCCTGCTCCCACGCTTCAAGAATTTCACCCTAAAATACACAAACTTGTGATAACATTTCATTCAAATCTTCTCACGTCTATTTTCTGTCTGTTGATTAATGGAGTATCGAAAAAACCAGGTTCGAGAATGTGGACAGAGATTCCAAATGGTCTCAATTCTTGTCTGATAACATCACAATACGCAGATACTCCGAATTTAGATACTGTATATGGACCAAGACCTGGAAGACCCACACGTGCACAGATACTGGCTACTGTAACAATACGTCCTCTGAAGGAAAAATTGTTAATTATCGTAATGAATCACATAAATTACCGGGCTTTCTTCAACAGTTTCTTAACAGACATTGTGGTTCGAATTGGTCCCCATAGATTAATTTCAGCCACTTTGAGGTATTCTTTGATATCCAAGAAATCATCGGAGATATGTTTTCCAGTGATTCCTGCATTATTTACTACAGCGTGTAGACCTGAAAACAAGAGGAATGCATTGAAAATCTACGGAAGTCAATAATACAATTCAGAATTTTTGATTATGCAGATCTGAAAAAATTCCGATTACCTCCGAACTTTTCACATTTCTCCTCAAGTAGTTTGGCTACTTTTCCAACCGACTCGTCACTTGTCACGTCCATCAAAAACGCGTCGAGAGACCGCCCGTTTCCGATGGATTTTCGGGCGTCTGCCCTAAGACTCTCGATTCCCTGAAATGGTTGAATACGAATTGTTTTTATGTGACAAAAGGGAACAAAACTCAAATTACATCAGAATTCAATCGATTTGAAAAAGACAGTTTTCAGAATGATAGGTATGTACAGTAATCATATTCTATATGCTTTGAGGAATGCTTACCTGTTGAGTCAGACATCCGGCAAACACGGGCATTCCATGTTCTAGACATTTTGAAGCCAGTCCACGACCGAATCCTTTAATATTCATCAGTCTGAATCAAAGTTTTTGAAAGGACTTACCAGTATCACATCCAGTTATGAAGACAGCACGTTTCGTTAAATTATCAATTTGAATTCTCTCCAATATATTTCTAATGACGAGGAAGATCAGAAAAATCAGAAACAACCAAAGAAGCGCTTCGAAAACAGAAAGATTCAAAATCCATTTAATAAAGCTTATCATTACAATTGAAACTGGCCTGTTATCTGAAAAGATATTATTGGAAAGGGATGAGGAATTTGTAAATGTAGCTTAAAACCATGAAACTCTGTGTCAGTTTCTGTTTCAGAGTAGTAATTTTTACATAGAAGTACCTCGTTCATGCTCTTTATCAGTAATGTTTGTTGATGGTGATAGTAAGATGTTGACAGAAGGCATCACGATAGAGTTTAGGCTAGAGTAGGGTCGAACATAAAGACGAAATATGCAGAAAATTGAAGGTTATGATGATTTCTCGCATATTGGATTATACTTTTCACACTTTTCCAAACTGTTTTAATCTGTTCTCATTTTTCTTTTCTTTCGAAGACCAGTTTAGATCTTTTGAAGTGAAGACACCGTACTCTACCTACTAGCGGGAGGGAGGATCAAGAAACACGCTTGGACGCTAGGCGCGTTGTTGGTGTTGGCGCATAAGATGGTTCTCGGCAGTTATTCAACTGTGTTCGTTTTAAATTAATTTTTTATTTAATTTTCTAATTTCTCGAGAATCACAAACTTTTGTTTTTGTTTTTATAAAAAAAATGAAGTGTAGATTTGTTCAATTTTTCATGTTTTTTCCAGATGCGAACCAAACTTGACGGTCGAATTCGCACACAAATCGAAAATGGCGTTGCCTGTGGACATCGCTCCATGTTCGCACTAGTTGGAGACAAATCTAGAGATCAAGTTCCAATTTTATACCATATTCTTTCGAAATCAACAGTTTCTGCTCGTCCTAATGTACTTTGGTGTTACAAAAAAGAGCTTTCCTTCTCGACACATCGCCAAAAAAAAGCGAAGAAAATGAAAAAAGCAACAACAACAATTTCTGGAAGTTTACCTGATGCTGATCCGTTTGATGTTTTTATTTCTTCAACTCAAATCAGATATTGCTACTATAATGAAACAGAGAAAATTTTGGGTAACACATTCGGAGTTCTTGTTCTCCAGGTTCGTAACTTGATTCAAAGTAAGACAAACTTTAACAAATTTTTGAAGGATTTCGAAGCGATGACTCCTAATCTTCTCGCTAGAACAATTGAAACAATTGAAGGAGGTGGAATGGTTATTCTCCTAATGCAATCCGTTCGCTCTCTTCGACAACTATACACGATTTCAATGGATGTTCACAATCGTTATCGTACTGAAGCTCACAACGACATTACAGCCCGCTTCAATGAAAGATTCATTCTCTCAATGGCATCGTGCTCGTCAATTCTTGTTCTAGACGATCAATTGAGAGTTCTACCTATCTCTAGTCATATTGAGAACGTTGAAGCTATTCCAGCTTCGCAAAAGGTGAAACTGAGTTGTCTTTATTTATAATGGTTTTTTTGTAGAAAGTTCAAAGTGAATCTGATGCAGAATTAGCTGGATTGAAAGAAGCTATGAAAGAAACCAAACCAATCGGACCACTCCTTTCGCGTGCTCGGACTGCTTGTCAAGCGAAAGCACTGCTTCGTTTTCTCGATGTTATCACAGAGAAACAGTCAAATGTAACGTGCTCTTTAACGGCTGGTCGTGGACGCGGTAAATCAGCAGCTGTCGGACTGTCCTTAGCTGGTGCCATTGCTTTCGGATACACAAATATCTTCGTTACATCCCCTACTCCTGAAAATCTAAAGACGTTGTTTGAATTCGTTGTCAAAGGATTTGATGCATTGGATTATCAAGAACATACAGACTATGAACTAATTCAGTCTGTGAATCCAGAATTCAAAAACTGTCTAGTTCGTATTAATGTGTTCCGTGAGCACAAGCAAACTATTCAGGTATTCTGAATACTTTTTAAAATTATACTCGTCTAAATTTTTTGCTTTTAGTACATCAGCCCTACAGACGTTCAAAAACTCGGTCAGTGTGAACTTATTGTGATCGATGAAGCAGCTGCAATTCCACTTCCACTTGTTAAGGAACTCATTTCTGGTAACCTTTTGCTTTTTTTAAACTTCTCTGAACATCGTTTTCAGGTCCATACGTTTCATTCCTGGCATCAACCATCAATGGTTACGAAGGAACTGGCCGATCTTTGTCTTTAAAACTTTTACAACAACTAAGACAACAGTCTGCTGGAGGTGAAGCAAAAGAAGGAAAGACGTCGTCGAGTAAAGGAAGGACTCTACACGAAATGCACATGGAGGAAAGCATCAGATACAAACCGGGAGATAAGGTTTGCACTTGACGTGAATAAGTGAAAAATAACGGCATTTCAGATCGAAAAATGGTTGAACCGCCTCCTTTGTCTTGATGCCACAAATTGTCAACTGAAACTTGAATGTGGTACACCACCACCAGCTGCTTGCGAGCTTTATATTGTCAACAGAGATACCCTGTTTTCATTCCATGATGCTTCTGAAAGTTTCCTTCAACAAGTTATGGCTATTTTCGTTTCTGCCCATTACAAAAACAGTCCAAATGATCTTCAGGTCAGATATATCATCTCACGGAAAACTTTTATTCATGATTTTTCAGATGCTCTCTGACGCTCCAGCTCATAATTTGTTTGTCCTGATGGCTCCGATTGATAAGAATCGAAAATCTCTCCCAGAAGTTTTAGCTGTTGTTCAAGTATGCCTCGAGGGACGTCTTGACTCGGAAAAGATTGAGAATGGGTTGGAAAGTGGAAAACGTGCAGCAGGAGATCTTCTTCCATGGACTGTCTCCCAACAGTTCATGGATAAACAGTTCGGAACACTTTGTGGTGGCCGAATCGTTCGCGTAGCAGTACATCCAGATTATCAGTCAATGGGATACGGAAGCCGAGCAGTTCAATTAATCGAACAATATTATTTGGGACTAACTACTTCATTAGATGAAGAAGATAAAGTTGTTCTTTCGAGCAAATCATCAATTAAACAAGTCAAGGTAAGGTTTCTAATTTGCTCTGTCCATCTAATGAATTATCAGGATGGCCATACTGTTGAACTTCTCGAAGAACGAATCGAGCCCAGAGCGGATCTTCCACCTCTCCTTCAACGGCTCGACGAACGAAAGCCTGAAAAGCTTGATTATTTAGGAGTTTCCTTCGGTCTCACCGTTCCTCTTTTGAAGTTCTGGAAGAGAAGCGAGTACGTTCCAGTCTATATTCGCCAAAACTCAAACGATATCACCGGAGAACACACATGTATTATGTTGAAAGGACTTGAACACGGAGGATCTGAAGCTGATGGTATGTCTCTGATGAATCAACTAAGATAGTATCAATACCGTTTCAGAAGAACTGTCAGCCACATGGCTTCCTATCTACTGGCGCGAATTCCGTCGTCGTCTCATCAACCTACTCTCATTCGATTTTTCTTCGTTCCCTGCACAATTGTCACTCTCTCTTTTACAGTTGAAGAACAAAAACGTAGAGAAACAGATGAAACGACTTGTTATTGAACGTGCTGAGTTGGCGATTCATTTGTCAAATAGTGATTTACGTCGAATGAGCCAGTACGGACGGAATATGGTGGATTCTCACATCATCACAGATATTCTTCCGATCGTTGGAAAGCTATACTTTGAACAAAGATTGCCTCAAGAGGTTTATATAAATAGATTACTGTTTTCCCGTAATTTATTTTTTTTCTAGATGAAACTCGCAGTAACTCAATCAGCAATTCTTCTCGCTCGAGGTCTTCAACACAAGCAGTTTGACGACATTTCCAAAGAATTAGATCTTCCGATGAATCAGATTTTTGCTTTGCTCACGAAAGCAATTCGACGTATTGGCGACTGGTTTGATGAGGTTTGCGAAACTGCTGTTCGGTGAGTTTCAGATTAATTATCTTCATAATATATCTAAAATCTCCAGAGAGAACCTCGAGAAGGAAACGGACGCTTCAAAACTAAACTCTAATCTTCCGAAGCCCGTTCCTTTAGCTAATTTGGAAGATGAGCTCGATGCAGCTGCCAAAGAGATTCGTGCACGCCACGATCGTGACCGGAAAGCTTTGCTCGCAGAATTAGGTTCTGAATTGCAAAAGTATGAAATCACTCAAGATGAGAAAGAATTGGCTGAAGCATATGAATCGGTAAATATGAAATATGCTAATAAATTGGTTAGCGTGAAGAGCAAGAGGTGAGCAATGGTCATAATACTTGTATTTGAGTTTAATCATGAGTTCCAGAACTGCAATCCAAGCTGAAATTCCCGATACTAAAGATCCACTCGAGAAGAAAGCAAAAAAGAAGCGATTCTCTTCAGGGCGACGTTGATTCTACTTCAATATGTTCTCTTTATATACCCACCACTTTGTTATTTGTTGTTTTTTTGTTGTTGACCTTTTGAAAATTCAACTGTTGTTGTTATCTTTTTCCAATGAAATAAAAATGAAATTTTTAAAAAATTTACTGTAAGTTGAGATTTTAAACGGATTTAATGATATTGATTTTTGAGAGAACTGAACATATCGAGAAGGGCACTTAATGGTAAGTGAGAAGGCATTAGAAACAAAATAGATGAGGTCAGACGACACTCGTAATAAATATTCAGATAATCTAAACTAATACAATTGAAAAGCAGGTAAATATCGGCTTGGGCAGGAATTTAAACATCATTTAAACAAATAATCATTTCCTTCTGCATCCCAGTCAAGTGCCATTTGTTCAAGACGACGGAGTGCAGCTTCTTGAATTTCATCACTCTGGAACAAGCTGACACCGATTGATTTTCAATGTTTCATAATTTTTGTATCTCATGGAGTTGGAGTTATGTAATTTCTAAAGATTCACCTGACACCCAATACAACTTTTCGAATCGTGTCCGATAGTGTTCGAAGTGGTTTCCAGAGATTGAATCAGTTGCATTGTTGGAACTGCGGTCGTGGTATGTGTAATGAGAGTTGAGACTGAAAAATGAGAGACCATCTATTATACCAAAACTACCATTACTCACCAGCCGGATTACTCAATTTGTATATTCTTTCATACGTGGCTGACAAGTCCTTGTTGATTCTGAAAGAAAATAGCTATTACTTTAAAACGTTTTTAACGTACTTTTCCAATTTTAACTGGGCTTTCTGAACAATTTCTTCGTCCGTGGCATTTTCGAATTGAATCTGAGTAATGATTATGAATAGTTGCGAACAATGCCACAATACTTACTTTTTCGGTTTCAATTCCCAACTTTTTCATTCTGATATCTCTGAAAGATATAACTGTGGCTTCGAGAAGTTGTTCCAACATGTCTTCCATCTGAGACTCATCAAGTAGACAGTCATCATCTTCTTCATTTTCTGTTTCGACTTGCTCCTCATCACTCTCGTATTCATCCTCTTCGTCGTCTTCATCATATTCATCTTCGAATTCAGATTCGTCCTTTTGTGAAAAAACTGGTGCTGGTGTCTCTTTCGTTTTAATATCTTTTTTCGGAGTGTACCGTACACTGATAATGCTACTTTCCTCAGAAGATAAAGCAGCATCGTCTGTCTCAGTTTGAGCATCTTTCATTGGTGTCAATGTTGTTTTCGGGGTTGTTGATGCTTTTTCTGGAGTTTTCGAAGCCAAGAGAGATCGCTCATGCTTTTTGGTTGACTCCAATAGAGCTGCTTCCAGTTCATCTTCTTCGTCATCCCCAGATATGTTAACAGTCTGATGACCTGAAACTATGGTAAACGGTATTAACTATTTCTAGAGAAAATTTACGTTCAAAAGAGAGTTCAGAGCGCTTCTTCGAAGATTCATCGATGGCACTGGCAGCACTGGAACGAGTTGGGGTCATAATCAATGACTTTGTTGAAATATGAGATGTGTTGGCAATTGATTCATCTCGAATTAGCTGAGCAACTGCTGATGGTAGCATCGAATCACGGTTATTTTTCAGTGGTGAGAAGAACTGAGAATTGTTTCCAGACGAATAATCTTCCGATGCGGTGGCAAAGCTGTGGAATGTTTCGTTTCCAAACGACTCATTCTGGTCGACTCCCAATACATCGTCTCCTTTTTCAACTTCATCTAGACTCATATATCCTTCTCTGAAATCTATCAATGAATTTTCAAGACAAAAAATAATAGACGAACAGGCTGTTGATAACAGTTCCTATGTGTTCTGCTTCCGTTGTGTTTACAAACTCATAGTCAAATTGCAATGGAAAGAGCGTTTTCATATCACGACGAGACACTGAATTTGCTTTCATGATGGATATTGGATCCGAGGAATAGAATGGTCTAGAAACAATGAAAATGGATAAGAAGTGTCTAAAAATTCGAACCCATAGGCGAGAAGAGAGTTCATTTTGTTTCTGTATTTTTCAGTGACAACTTGAATAGCTTCATGAACATTGTCATCGTGAGTGGCTGATGGTTGGAGACAGTGTTTCCACGCTTCGAACAAAACGCGGACATCTTCAGCACCGTCTGAAATCAGACGTACCGATTCGATCAGCTGCGATGTTCGAAGACGTGACAAAGCAGCGACGGGTTTTCTGGAAGGACTGGGGGAGTTGGAGTATATGACACGCAGAAATCCTTTTTTTAAAGCCAAAAATTGAAGTTTACTTACCCAGCACAGGCGTCAACAACAGCTTTCCAACAATCTTTTTGATGTTTTGTGAGTGATAATTGTGAGGGAATAGACAACTGAGATTTCACTGTCATTCCGGTTTCAGTAGTTGTTGAAGAAACGACCGATAGAGAAATGATGTACAGCTGGAAGAAGATGAGTATACTGAGTAGAATATCCACTTTGTGATCGCTTACCTTAACATCCAACTGAGAACATTCTGAACTTTTGACATATTCACTTGCAGTCATTGTCAGTGGAATCCGCGAGAATAAGGAAGAAAGCAGACCATCATCTTTCAAAATAGATTTTTGTCGAAGGCACAGCCAGAGAATGAGACGAAGAAAATGTTCATCAGGAAGATTTTCCAATGAAAACTTGGATTCCAATTCAATTTTTGTATCGGCGGCCGCTTGAGAAGCCATATCGCGAGCCGAAAGAAAAATTGATGATTTCACAAATTGAAAACGTCCACTGGCCAGGCCCAAATCATCAACGATACCTTCGATACTCTAAAATTCATACTTGAAACTGAAGGTAGAAACATTCCATTCTCACAAAGTCTCGATCTAATTGAACGACTGGAGCATCTATCAGATGGATGTAACATTCTAAAATAGTACAAGCACTTTACCGACTCAGCATCATAAAAGTTACCAATCGCAATCCGATCTGCCCATTTTTTCATACTTTTCTCTTCGATTTCATTGTCTGGGCCTAAGTCTGGGACAATCGATACGGCGATAAGCTGAGCCATTTTGTAGAGAATTGGCTGATGTTTCGGCTGGAACACTTGGTTTATTTCCTTTAAATAAAAACGCCGTTTGTTATGTACCTTCCTCAATACGGTCAGAATATTTGCAGTAAGCTTGAGGAACACCGAAAGAATTAGTTTTTGAAATTCGACAGAAGATTGATCTTCAGCTCTTTCGAATAAATTAATCAATCTGAAAGTTCTCAAATGCATCAGTTCATTCAGAAAAATTCCTACTCGTTGATTGAACTCTGATATTGTGATGTTGTGGGTAGGCACGAGCGTAAAACTGAGGATATTTGGTCATGTTCTTTTTGAAGATAGCGAAAAATAGAGGTAGGTGAGAGAGAGGTCTGAAATTTTACATTGAAGGACTAATTATACTAACTTCTGTCAACCTTATCACCGAAAGACTCATTGAAACTATCATTTGCTTTTCGCAACGAACTTGGTGAAGACAATAATGAAGAAAACGAATCGTTTAGCACCATTCTGAAATGTAACTGTGGTTATTACAAGTTCATTTAAGCTTTATTTGAAAACGCTGGAGAAAGAACTGCTATAATTCTGTTGAAAGAAATCAGTCGGAAAAGGAGAGGCATTGAAGCTTCAATTGAAGTTTTTTGAACTAGCGCCTTTGAAAACGAGTCGTTGCGAAACCCATGAGACGCTGCCGTGAGTGCGCCTTTAATAACTTAACCAAGTAGAAACATGGATGGAAAAACACCTAAATAATACTACTGGAAATGAAGAAAAGTGATCAGGCACCAGAACATCTCTAGAATTCATAGGGAATTTTAGGAAAATAAAAGTATATCCTAGTCTTCTTGCACTTCAGAATAATCCGCTTAGCTTCGAACCTAGCAACCGGGCCCCTCTTCGTTACCATGCGCATGCAGATGCGAGACGTACGTATCACATTCTTCTCAGTTGATAATTACGAAAAATCTGTCAAGCGTGTTGCTCTTGGAATCCCAACTTTTCTCTTGTTGCGAATCAACTTTCATTACTTTGAAACTTCGACAAGAATTATATTGAATTTATAATCACATCTCGATCGATAATTATGCTGATCGCGATGGCATCATCATGCGAAAAAGTTATAAACGATGAAGCGAGAGAGAAGAAGAGAGAGAGAGAGAGAGAGAGAACAAGATCAGAAACTAGGAGAACAAACATAAACATAGCGCTAAAAGGAGAGACACAGATAGGGAATAGTTTTCGGACACCTATAGACGGTGCGCCACTTTCGGTGACTGCATACAATACAATATTTGTTCTCTCTTCCTCTTTTCCTATACCCGCACACTTTCATTCCATTTTCAAGCCATTCCCTTTCCTCTCCACTATCAATTCTGTTCTCTGCATCACAATGTTCTCTTTCATCTATACAGTCTTTCTCATCTTCCACGTATTGCCAGATGTTTTCTCAGTAAGAAGACGAAGAAGAATAAGATCAAGAGTAATAATAAATTTTTTCTTCCACTCTTTTAACATAAAAGAAGCTTAACTCTGTCAACTCATCATCAAGTTCTTATGAAATTCACTTTTTTTATAAAAAAAGATCGGTTTCCACGTTTCAAAAAACCACGTATTTTCCACGTGTCTTCAGCTTTCAAACAATTTAACGTTAGGCTATGATGGAAATCAAATTTCCATTATTTCAGGCTTAAACTACCGAATCGACATGTCGATTTCAGGCCTCTTTATCTTGGATCTCAAAGGAAATGTAAGTTAAATTAGTCTTTCCTGGTGAAAATCATTAAAAAATTGAATTGTTTCATTTAACAGAGAAAAATTTGAGAGATTCTTGATATTAAAAAATACAAGATTTGGAAGCAGTAAAGAGTTTGGTACGAATTGAGCTATATGAAAAGAGAAAAAGTTGTGAAAACGTTATTTCCAAGACGCACAAAGTGGCGTGTTCTATAGTGCTTCCTCAGAATGCACCATTTCGATTCCCATACGGGGATGTGGGCAAAAGTATGGGAACAAGAAAAATTGACAATATAGGAGAGCCTCTTTGAGATTAGAAATGAAAGTTTAATTAATGAAGAGTTGTGATTTTAGGTGGTAATATCGAGAAACTACCGAGGAGATGTGGATATGTCATGTATCGAGAAATTCATGCCTCTTCTGGTTGAAAAAGAAGATGAAGGATCAGCTTCACCTGTTTTAGTACATCAAGGAATCAGTTACACATATATTAAGTATATGAACGTATACTGTAAGTATTGGAATTCTGGTTACTGTAGAAAGTAGTTTTTGAAGACTGAGAACGTCCGTTTTTAAATTTCTTATTGAATTTCAGTGGTAACCGTTTCGAAGAAGAATACAAATGTGATTCTTGTTCTCTCTGCTCTTTATAAAATAGTGGAAGTGTTTTGTGAATACTTCAAAACTTTGGAAGAAGAAGCTGTCCGAGATAACTTTGTGATCATTTATGAATTATTTGATGAAATGCTTGATTTCGGATATCCACAAACAACAGAGAGTAAGATTCTTCAGGAGTAAGTGAATTATACTCATGGACATCTTGATGGTTACCTACTCTAGATTCATTACACAACAAGGTAATCGTTTGGAAACCGTTCGTCCTCCTATGGCAGTCACAAATGCTGTTTCGTGGAGATCTGAAGGAATTAAATATCGAAAAAACGAAGTGTTTCTTGATGTAATTGAAAGTGTCAATATGTTGGTGAGTAATCATAGAAATCCTTTTCAAATGTTTTGTCAACATGTTACAGGCTAATGCACAAGGAACAGTTCTGCGCTCTGAAATTGTTGGTTCCATTCGTTTTCGTGTCGTTTTGTCTGGAATGCCAGAATTGAGATTGGGACTCAATGATAAAGTTTTCTTCCAACAATCTGGAGCAAGTTCTAGTGAGTTATTAGAATGAATACACGTTATAACTACAGTAATCGATACATTTTAAGGACGTGGAAACGGAGGAAAAGGCGTTGAACTGGAAGATATCAAATTCCATCAATGCGTTCGTTTGTCACGATTCGATTCCGAAAGAACTATCTCGTTTATTCCACCGGACGGTGAATTTGAACTGATGAGTTATCGATTAACGACTCAAGTGAAGCCATTGATTTGGGTTGAAGCAGCTGTTGAAAGACATGCTCATTCAAGAGTTGAATACATGGTTAAGGTAAATGAAAAATGAAAGTAAGCATTCTGTTCTCCCTTTCCAGGCTAAGTCTCAGTTCAAACGCCAATCAGTTGCCAATCACGTCGAAGTGATTATTCCAGTTCCTTCGGATGTCAGTGCTCCGAAGTTCAAAACCGGTGCAGGAACAGCCAAATACGTTCCAGAATTGAATGCCATCGTTTGGAGTATTCGGAGTTTCCCAGGTTGGTGTTTTCGTGAAAAAAATTATCAATTATTTTTTCAGGAGGCCGTGAGTATATAATGCGTTCATCTTTCATGCTTCCTTCAATTGGATCAGAAGAAATCGAAGGACGACCGCCAGTCAACGTTAAATTTGAAATTCCGTATTACACTACATCCGGTTTACAGGTATTCTAAAAATGATTATTTTCCAATTAAATCAGTGATTTCCAGGTTCGTTATCTGAAAATCATAGAAAAATCAGGTTACCAAGCTCTTCCATGGGTTCGATATGTCACTCAAAATGGAGATTATCAACTGAGGATGACATAGTTCATAAACATATTTATTTATTTAAATAATCGAAAACCAATGTTTCCCAAAGCCACAATTTTTTCCCTGTAACTCTCTCCGAATCTATTCATTTTCCCCCGCCATTTGGTCCCTTGGTTGCCTAAAGAAAATGCTGAAAATCATCGAATAATGTGAAAAACTAGTAATTTTAATCTGTGATAATGACTGTAATTTCTTATATTTGTTTCGTTTTATGTTTATTTATTTACTTGTATTTTCGTTTCAATTGGTCGTTTTGCGTTCGGTAAAATAAAAAATTTTCACAATCAGGGCGTACACGAAAATCAATTTATCCATATATGTGATAATACGGTATATAAGGACAAAATAGAAAAATCAGCGAGCGAAACCAAGTGTTTCTTTCTCTTTCTTCCAGTGAGAAGAATGAAACGGTAAACTTGATGAACAGGAAGTGAAATAAAAAAGATGAAGAGATTCCATTATGTTTGTTTTGTTTCAAAAATATATATTCGAAAGTTTCTTCCTGTATTCTGATACAGGAAGTGAATTGGAACTATAAAAAACGAATATATTCTCTTTCTAAAAAACGAATTTAAATGCTATTCATCTTGCTTTTAGCGTCCACATTTTTCCATTTTTCCTCTTCTAACTTTGTAAATTTCGGAGATGGACGAAAAGTTCCGTTCATTTCAGTTGTGACGGAATTCAAAAACGAGACTTTAAGTGTCACGGTCAGTTTGAATTTAGATTTGTTTGAATGAAATAACTAAATTGTAGACCAGTTGGATGATTCGAAGAGATTGTGATCAATATGTTCGAAAAGATGTGACTAAAAGTAGAAAAGGTCAACTGATTGAGACGAAAAGCACCTGTATTCATAGAAAAGAGTCAGTTTTGTTCTTATATCGAATTCAATGTATATACACATTCAGATGTGGATTGGGCAGTGGAGGACCACCACCAGATGTACCAATCACATGTGATGTATTCGTTAAGAACTGGTAGTTTGAGTCTGTTCTTGACCCTAAAATGAAGCATATTTTTGGATAATCTTCAATTTGTTTTTGAAGAAACAAACAGATCAAAACACGTTTATTGATTAAAAAAACACATGAACAAGTGGAAAAAAACTGCTTTGTACTTTTTGGGAGTTATAGCAAGAAAGTGTTTGCTCTGTCGAATTGAGTGGGAATTCAGAAAATTTCAATGATTGAAACTTCTTTACTTTTTCCCATAAGCAGCCATTGGACTGCATTGATTCCATTGATAATTTGGAGGATACGGTGGACAATCACAGTAATAACGAGGCATTTGACCAACATAATCAACGAATTGAGCGACTGAATAGAAGAAATAAAAGACTAGAAGATATGATGATCTACAGTACCTCTACAGTATCCTTGAGGCTGACCATACCCGTACCCATTGTTATAATATCCGTATCCTCTGTTACGCCCAAAGCCGAATAAGAGACCAAGAAGGCCAGGACCGCGAGATCGACCTCTGGAGAAACTTATCGTTCATTTGCATGGTTTATGAAATTTACCCATAATAGTTCCTACTGTAACTGTACGAAGAAGAAGAATACGATGGTCGACTATAACTGGAGTATCCACCTCTCCCACGTCCCCATCCACCTCTTCCTCCTCCTCCGTATCCTCCTCGACCTCCTCCACGACCTCCACCCCATCCACCTCTTCCACCACCACCTCTTCCACCACCTCCTCTTCCACCACCACCTCCACGTCCTCCACCTCGACCTCCTTTTGCTTCTACATCATCTGAAAAAAGTTCAGTATTGAATTAATATGTTTGTTAAATCAGAAAAATGTCTAAAACTAACCAATTAGGCATAATAAACAAACAACAATTAAACAGAACAACAGGATACTTTTTCTCATTTTCATCCGAGGAGATCTTTTCTTTTTTTCTTATTCGGATTCTTTCACTTTTATAGAACACACGTATTGGACTCGGCGAATTGCTACGAGGAAATTGATTTTCTGATTTGGCGAACCAAACGGAATGGTCGTTTTGTCCACGTTTCTGCTAGTTTATACATAGAATGATCAAATCAGATCAGGAGAACAATTGTGTAGTTTGATTTTGACCTGGATTGATAAGATCTCTGGTTTGAAGGTCATGATGAATCAATAAACAGAATGGAAACCGTTTTCTTGATAGTGATTTTTGAAAATTAAAGTATTAGTTTCATTTGAAAGACTTCTGCAAACTTTGTAATTTTCATGAAAATGAGGCTTCACAATGTATGAAAAATCTCTCAAAATGAGAATATATAGCAAGGATAAAAAAGTTTCTTATGATTTGTAGTTTTGATCAGAACACATTTTGAACATTGCTGAATGAATCTTTTGATTCTTTCGATTAGCAGATCAATTGATAACACCCTCTCAGAACGAAGAACCAAATCAAAAGAAAAACCGATTGTGACATCACAAAATCTTTACGGGAAAGGAAACGAATCAATTGGTTCTCTAATAGATCAACCATCAAAAACAGAAAAGAGAACCCAATTTCTTTTCGTTTCATTTTGATTCATTTTCTGATTGGACCGAAATGAGAAAATTGATTCTCGTTTTTCTAATTATTTTTGTTTTTGGTAAGTCTAGCATTAAAAAGAAAAAGATTATATTTAGTGGTTCAAACTACAAAAATTCCGTTCAGTTTTTGAGAATTTGATACTTCAGTTTGATATACTAACCGTGTTCAATATTTCAGAAGTAATCGCTCGTGGAGGTGATCATGGAGACCATGGAGGACATGATCATGGGGGACATGATCATGGAGGACATGATCATGGGGGACATGATCATGGAGGACATGATCATGGGGGACATGATCATCATGATCATGGAGGTTGGGGTGGACATGATCATCATGACCATCATGATCACCATCACCATGGTGGATGGGGTGGTCATGATCATGGAAATGGAGGTGGAGGAGGAAGTGACGGATGGGGATATCGTCCATTCACTGGATTCGGTGGAAGAGGGTCAGTATGATCTTCAACTCCAACTTCTGCTTATTTAAACAAATTTCTAATTCATATTCATTTTCAGATATTATGGCGGAGGAGGCGGTGGTTTGTTAGGACGTCTGTTTGGTTGGAGAAGAAGAGGATACTATAATGGTTACAGTGGATATCCAAATTATGGATACAGTGGATTCTGTAGATGTAATTTTCATTTCACTTCCTGCTCATAATATTTGTATTTCAGTGTCTCAATTTGTTGATTATGTGGGTCAAGTGCCTCGTTTCTACTGTGATTGTCCTCCATATCCTCCAAACTATCAATGGAATCAATGCAGTCCGATGTACAGCGGTTAAAAATTTTTCAATAACTCATTAAAATTTTCCATTTAATTTTTTAAAGAATAAATAAGAAATTGTCCGAATTCTTTATCACGTGGTTTGTATCGTTTCTTGCAATGTAATGATGTCAACTGACCTCTATCAACAAAACAAATCAGAAGAGATAGAAACGGATTGATCTCGCCGAATTTCTGAGAACAATTTGGACGCAAAAGCGAATATGAGAAAAAAGAGAATAAATTGAAGAAATGTGTAGTAGGATTCTTTTACTCTTTGATCAAAACTCGAATTCCGTGTCCCTATTCGCCAATCTGATTTTCACTTCCTTCCTAGTATAAAAGAAAAAGGATTCGGAAGCTTGGATATCAGAACAAAAACATGAATAACTCGATTCTTCTTCTCGTTCTTGTAGCTGCTGCTGCAATTTTTGGTAAGTTTTCGGCAGTTTTACATAATTATATGATTTGGACAACTTATCAAATTTTAATTTCAGCAATTTCCGGTGAAGCAGCTCATCATCATCACGGAGGAAGCGATGGAGGCGGTGGAGGCGGTGGACACCATCATCATCATGATCATCATGGAGGAGGAGGGTCTCATAATCACCATCATCATCATCCACATCATTGGGGAGGAGGATCCAGTTATGGAGGAGGATCAAATTACTACGGCGGAAGCGGAGGATACTATGGAGGAGGAGGTGGACTTGGTCTGGGACGACTACTTTTTGGTGGATTATTCCGGAGGCCATCTTATAATTATTATCCATATTATTATAATTATGGAAGCTACAATCAAGGATACTGTAGAGGTAAATACACTCAGAAATAGAGCATAATTTCTATATTATTTTGTTTTCAGTCGCTCAATTCGTTGATTATGTTGGTCGAACGCCTCGTTATTACTGTGATTGTCCACCTTATCCTCCAAATTATCAATGGAATCAATGCGTTCCAATGGCTGCTTATGGGAAAAAATAACTTTATTTTGATGACGTGGCGAATTGAATCTTGGCCTAAATGACACTGAATACTTCTAATTCATAAGTAATAAACATGTTTCTCGTTGTTTCATCTCCATTTACAACTAGAAAAATTGATTTTAAAAAGAAATTATTGAATTTCGATTAGCTGTTCTGAATACGTGACATTCTGAAAACACATTGCCCGATTTGTAGAAAAGTCGGAAACGAAAATCCATTTTCGAATAAAAAATGTCCGACGACGAATTGGATATCAGCGCTGCCCTCGGAAGCAAAACTCCATCCAAGAAATCAGTGAGAATAGCCGATAGTAATACCATTTTTGATTCCGTACATTCAGAGAAAACGCAAATCAACTTCGAAAGAAGAAGCTGAAAGTCCAGAACGAAATGGGTATCCATCGGTTTTTGGAGCAATGGGAACTCCGATGGCAAAAGTTGAAAATGCGAAAGAATGGGATGAATGGAAAGAGAAGGAGTTGGAGAAAGAAAGAATTAAGTGGAAGAAGTATTTGAGATCGAAATGGCTTCTGAAACAAGATAAATTGCCAATGGAATCAGAATCTCGACATCTCGTTGGAAGACATGAACATTATGAAAATATTCAAAAAGCAAGAGACGAAGGTATTGAAGTTAACAAATTATGAATTTTGAATGAAATCAATTTTCAGTGGAAGCAGGTTTAGAGGCAATTAATGAAATGAATTTCAATGTTGGAAAAGGTTCGGCCATCAATATTCAAGTTAATGGAAAAGATGTTTCGAAGAAAAAATCGAAAAAGTTCGCAGCTGCAGTTGGTATGAATGAAATGAAAACTTGAAGATATCAAAATTAATTCAGAGAAAGCGTTGGCTGAAATGGGAAATCCAACAATGGAACAGATGATGACAGATGATTTAGATGAAGAAGAAGCAAGAGCAGAAGCAGAATGGGCTAGAAAAAGAGCAAAGAAAGTGAAAAAACAAAGAGAAACTGATGCTGAAATTTTGGAAATTGTAAGTAAAAATCAAATAGTTTTCAATTTGAAAATGTTTTTTCAAGGAAGAAGATCAAATTTTCGTTGCGTGGGATGAATTTGTGGAAGATATGTTGGAGAGAGGAAAAGAGGATAAAATTGGAGAAAGTGCATACAAAAAGGTTTTATTTTCAATAATTCATTTCAAATTCATGAAAACTTTTTCAGTGGCTTCTTCAAAAAATGGAGGAGAACAAGACGAGTGAAGACTTCAATGCTTACCAAATCGATCTTCTTCTTCTCGACAAAAACGCTTTCAAAGACAAGTATTTTCTTTTTCTTCCACTTGTATTTCATCAGAAAATTTCAGAAACTCATTGAAAAGTGTTGTGAAAGGAGTTCAAAACTTCTATCGTAAAATGCGTGGTCCGAAATAATCGACTGATCCATTTACTAGAAATACACGTATTTTGCGAAATAAATTGATGAGCTTCTCATCGTTTATATTGAAAAGTGTTTTCAGTTTGCATTATTATATTTCCTGTTTTGCATTTTGAAGTGTTCTCAACAAGGTGTTGTCTTAATATTAATTTATTTAATTACAAGTGATAACAAGATTTGAAATAAATCTATACCCATAACAGAATTTCCTACCAATTAGAAAAAACTTTAACGATGAAGAACAAGTGTCAAAAAATCGAATAATTTGATTTCGACATCAGATAAATATTCAACATTAACCAGTTCTCCGGTAGGAGTCACCCCACTTAAATCCGTTTTTTGTACCCGTTTCACACCCAATTTAATGAGAAGATCGATAAGAGATTTCTGAAAAATAATCATTTGTTTCTGACATTTTCAACTTATTTTTACTTTGAAATCTGCTCCGCAATTATTAATTTTTTCGCTTGAACAGACAGTTGCGTGGCGATAGAAAATGGCCAATTGGCGAGAATCAGATAAGGGTCGAATAGTCAGTAATTGAATATCACATGGAAACTGCAAATTTGAATTCTCTTCAATTTCCTCGATATCTTCTTCTTTTTTCGGTTTTCCATCGAATAAAATAGGAGGATAGATTACTGTTTGAACTGCTTGCTGAGCATGGAAAGTATGTGTGGAATAGTGTGAACCCATATCATCTTCTTTCTCTAGTCTATCGAATATCAGTTTGAATTTCATATCAACTGGTTTCATATCGATCGGTATCGAATCTGCACCATATCCCAATCCCTTTCCATCGTCTTGATTCAGAATCCTGTCTATATTGATTTCAACACTTCCATTTTCTAAAAATCTTGCTCCGTGCTCAACGTTCGAAACAATCGAAAGCCTGCATCGATTTAATTATTTCCGAAAAAAGAGCAGTTTACCTTTGTTTTCCATTTTGCAGTACAGCAGCTGTTGGCATTGGATAATAATTATTCTGTACTGGTAGTTTATAATAATCTCTTTTGAGTAACTGCATTCCAACACTGTCAGTAAATGTAATCGGCTTCTGCCACTTTGTGGAGAATCTCGTCATCAGTTCTGTATTCTTTTCTTTTGTTATATCTATTAACATCGAAATGTCAACTTCTTGCCCAGAAAGACCTGAATCATTATTATTGAATGAAAAACTAAGAAAATGGTTATACCTTGCACATTGTTGATACTTGTTCTTTGAAGAACATTGACTGATTTCTGATAAATGGACTGCCTCAGAGGACCAGTCACTTTCAACCATTGATAATCAGTCACTTCCTAAAAATCCATTTGTTTCAAATGAAAATAGTTTTTTGAAACATACTCTTGGATTAGTGTGCAATCTCATTAAATATGCTCCTCCGCCAGCTTCTCTGTAATTGTGCCATGTCTGTTGGCAGTCAAATGTTGATTTATCATTCAGCGATACACTCTGAACAAGGAAAAATTCGAAGCTGTCTTCTAATTTTCTGTGAAACCTGAAGACTTCCAGTTGTCGAATCGATTGATACTTTGAGATAATCTGTTTCCAAATCAGCTCCAGATGGAGATTCTACATTCCAATTTCTGAAAAAATCTCAGTTTTGTTCAGCCGAAAATCTTTTAACCAACGCTCTAAGTTCCCAAATGCTCGCATCTTTCGATGCCAATTTGGCAACCTTCGTCTTTCCACCAGAATCGCCTTTCTGTATTCTCACTTTAAACATGCTGAGCGGTTGAACGGTTGCTCGGAATAACAACTGAAAACATACATTATTCTCAATTGAATTCTAATTTATCCACTTACAGTGAATGATTCTGTATCCGGTTTTCCTTTTAAAAAGAATGGTTCTATCTGTGCTTCAATTGTTTTTCCATCGATAGAAACAATGACTTCTCGATTATTAATTCGAATTCCAAAGACATCAGTAATTGTAAAAAGAAGACTATTGAATATCTTAATTTCTTTCACTTCTGATCCTTTTTCCATATCAATAATTTGCTGAATTTCGACTCCATCGTGTATTCTCGGATACGTATCAATATCGCTTTTTGTCAAATTCTCCAGTACGATTTTTGTGGAAACGATCGATGAATGAAGAAGTTCTGAATAATTATCCATTACACTGACTTTTGATGTTCCAGTGATTGCATCATGATGTTGAAAAAGCGAAAGACTTCTTCTTGCTTCTTCCAATCGTTTCACATTCTCATCTATTTTTCTTTTCTTTAAGTGTTGACGCAATATCGAAAGCATGATATCAGAGTTTCTGATCAGAGACTGAAACCTTTGAATAATTAAATGTTGAATGAAATATCAGTTGGACATACGTGAAGAAGTCTTCCCTGTCGTTTGAAAAATGGTCTTGTTGTGTAATATCCTGTCCAATAGTCTCCGAGAGCACACATATAAGGGAAAAAATCTCCAGAAACGGTTGCAGGTTGAGATTCTTTATTCTCAGAATACCACTTCTCAAGATCATTGAAATAATCAGTGAATGTTCCAAATCTGAAGGAATTTTTTTTGATAAACTCCTAACTTTGAAACAATTCACTTTATCTCCACTCGAGATCCCTTATTGATTTCATCAAAAACTGGAAGAAAATTATCATGTTGTTGATGCCATTCTTCGATCATGTCAAATCTGAATTCTCTCTCACTTTCATTCAATTCAAATAACTCAACTCACCTAAAATCATCACCATGCATCATCAAAATAACCGGCGTTTTATACATTTCGGACATTTTTTCTAGCTGGATCATCAATTTTTCTGCTCTAAAAAGTGTTTGGTCGTTTAATATTTTTTAAAAAACGCACTTTTTAGCAACATTACTCTGATCGATTGCAACTGGTTTTGGACCAGGACAAGACCAATGAGTGATTCGTTTGAAATCGAATTCGCAACAAACAGAAGAATCGGAACCACAAGAATTGAGAACATCATAATGAGTATATGGAAGTACTTGTGTCAATACATCATTTTCTCCAGATTCATCAAAATATTGTCTCCATTTGAATGGAATTGCTTGTTGTTCTTGTAATGTTTGTTTGATTTTATGATGAATTCGATTGATCACATTTCTATGAACACCTGAACAAAAATTTCATAAATTCAAATTGATTTGAATTTTCTAAAATGTTCACCTGATTTTTTGAATAAATATGGAACAGAGTTTGAATATCCAAATGGATCATTTGACCAAATTGTTTTTGGTTTTATTCCTGAATAAAAAGAAAAAAAATGAAAGATTGAATCCAAAAACTCACCAAAATTGTTGTGGATGAACTGAAATCCTTCGACTATATTATCCACAGAAACTGGAAAATATGGGTTTGCCTCATCTGTCATCACCCATGAACCAGTGGCCAACTCCAATCGACCTTCCGAAACAAGTCTTCAAATTGATGAATCAGAAACAGAGTTCATGTCAAATGATTACTGTAGGTACAGTAACCAAACTAACTTCTTAACATCCTCCCGAACTTTTTCATTTTGAAGTGACCACCATCTTTCGAAGAACACAAACTCCGCCCACATGAATCTCATTTTCTCATTTTTCATCATGAACTCGTGCATATTATCCAATATCTTATTTGTGTCATTTGTATAGCTTTCAAATGTTTTCAACCATCCTGAAGAAAAATCACATTTCTTTGGAAGATCAAAAGATTTTGTTACCTGGATCCACATGAGTAAACGGAAGAACATGAACTTTTAGTTTTTCCGTTCTCTTTTTTCTCTTCACTTCTGGAAGAGATTTCGAATGGGCGACAACGTTTTCGAACAAATCGAATGTCTAGAAAGTGATCATATAGGAATGGATTATTGAACTCTTTCGACCTACATTATAATCAGTTTTAATTTCATTTGGTGGTCTACTGCACTTTTCATTTTTGTATTCCATCTTCTCTTTTTCCAAATGTTTCGATTTCTTTTGTTCCGTCAAATTGAATTCTCTTCCAGAAGAACGCATATTTACAATACGAGATATATGAATATCATGGTTACTTTGACTCTATAAATTGAATAGTTACTCTCTACACAAATGAATAAAATGAAATGAAACCCACCTGACCCAATCGTTGATGATAAGCTAATAGGAAAGTAAAGAAAATTGCAAAAAAATAAACAGCTACAGTTTTCGGATTTAGAAGAATTTTTCGTTTAGCTGATACCGCAAGCCGATTCATATTGAATTCTGAAAAGATGGAAAATATCGAATACGGAATACAATAAAAAAAGGGAAAAAAGAGAGAATAGTTTATGAAGAGTGTGAAGGAATGGATGAATAGTCAACGAACAATTACGTTTGTACAGCTGAAAAGAGAGCCGATATATTAAAAGAGAAAGGGGAAAAGTGTATGAAAAAGGAAACATTAGAATGGATCTCGCCGCTTGGTCACTACGAATTATTCGACAAGGTTTCGAAATAAGATACATTTTTTTGTTACGTCTTTGAATGCACGGTTTATTATAGAGTAAAGACTAACTTAAGAGATAAGTTAGGGAATGATTATACGAGTTTATAATAGTTCACTATTGTCGACAGGGACACGTCATTGCCAGCGAGGCCGGTCACGCCGGGCCGCAACAATTTTGATATATTGTCGATTCAAAAAATACAATTTTTGATTGAAAATGAGGCTGCGATCACTTTCATAAAACAAATAAATTTCTGTGAAAACAATGACTGCTAATAGTGGGCGGAGCTTGAATTATAATTGAACATCAAACACTTCGAGACTTTTTTTGAATCGAAAATAAGAAATTTCTTTTCTAAAGGAAAATAAACAATTTTCGATTGTTTTAAAATTCCTCTTTGTCATGAATCATACTGTAGAGATTAGTAATCTGATGAATTGAAAAATAATACAGTCTTAAGTTGTTTTTTTCGTGAATTTTTAGATGGAAATGCGAAAGGAGAGTATTTCAAAAACTGATTTTTCGTCAGATTGGGAGGCTTTCACCGTGTGGTTTTTTATTGGAAATAGGAGAAATTGAGGAGCGGAGAGAAAGAGAAAATACATCATGAAAAGCAAGCAAACGATAGAAATACGTTTCTATTATATTCAGAATAGAGAGTAGAGTGGTATACAACTGATAAGGTTTAGTTCAGAGGTAGAAGTTCGTTTTTAGAAAATTAGTCAACTTCTTGAAGATGAATCTTAAAAGGAAGGGAATTTACTGATTTATACTACTTTATTAACCGACCATTTATAAAAGTACAAAAGAAAATGAAAGAAGTTGAACAGAAAATGCTCGAAAATGCATGCAGAAAAAAAGAAAAATGAATGATTGTCGGGAGAGAGGAAATTTGAAAAAATTATGGAAACAGGGACAAAGAAAGAAAAAATCTAGTTCGATCATTCAAAATACTATAATTGTTTTCTAGATGTCGAAAAACTTTTAGAGGAACTCATCAAGTTGGATATTTGGAATTTCTCGAGATAGTCAGATGGTCAAATGGTCAAACGATAGAAATGGAAACTAATTAAGGGATTTCCGGACGGAAAGTTGCGGAATCAAAAAGAAGAGAATACGTGTTTTGACCTGTAAGAAGAGTGGTTTCATGTGACAATAAAACATAGAAAAACCAAAAAAGCAATCGAAAATGATATTGCACTTGCATACGTTGTGTGTGGGAACGAGAGAGAGAGAGAGAGAGAGAGAGAGAGAGAAAGAGAGAGAGAGAGAGAGAGAGAGAGAGAGAGAGAGAGAAGAATGAAAAATAGGATTATACATATTCTGTTGTATGTTTCAATTTGAAACTTTAAAGTTTTACAATAATGTACGCTAAGAAGCCCTTCTGCAAAACGTCTTCAGAGTATATGAGGATTCCCGTGAGCTTGGCATATCTAGGAGAAAGAAAGAATGATGACAAATCTAGTCTTATATGTATCAATATGACACTCACAAGTCAAAAATCAAGAGAAAACAGAACTCCCAATCTAGATAAATAAATTAAACGGACTTTCGCCAATTTAGATCTCAAGTTCAGAAATTAGATCTAAATTGTAATAATATGGTTGTAAACCTAAGGAGTTCCATAATAATCTACATAGCTAATTTATCCATAAAAGGCTCTCTAATTTGTGTCCCCTATTGTAATGACAAAAATTGGAATTTCTATACGCATACGAAATAATTCAAAAAACTATACATTGTATATAGAGAAACCACTATTTTCTAAGAGATTCAATCAAAAAGAAAAAAGAGTGGTTTCATATTCTGAATCTCATGTTCGAAAAATCAAAAAAGGGTTTTCATAACGCTGGAACTTGTCTCTGTTTACTTCATACACTATTTCTCTCATTGAAATATAGACCTTTCTGTTTGTCTGTTGAATCATTGTGCACGTTTGAGAAGAGAAGAAGAAGAACTGATAGTGAGTGCTATCTTGAACTCAAAATTCTATTTCGTCACTTATCATACGAAAACGCCTTTTCTTGTGATGACAAGAAGACTTTTGACCTCAAATTGTACTTATTTTAGTGTTCATTCTTGCCAATATTTCCAAATTTGTTCAAAAAACTAAAAGATCAACAAGGCTTCGTTGAAAAGAAGAAGCGAATAAAAGTCAGAGAAAAGAAACTTTTGGTCAACGGAGAAGGTCTCCATAACAACTGAAAAGCGAAAACACAGACGAAAAAAGGAAAATGAAAGATGAGAATGAATAGAAAAAGGAATATGGAAACAAATGTGGATCATCATAAGATTTCGGTTTTTTAAATAGTATTAATATATTTGAAGTGTGTTTGGATGAAGACGTTTTTTCCGCTTAATGTAACTTCCTTCCTGTTTATGACACTTCGCATCGAAGATCCATTTTCTTTTTGAATTTGGCACAACGTTCTGAAACAATTTCTGTTGGACGATTCCACTCGATATAATAACTCATTGATTTCGAAACATTGGCGATTGTAATACGTCTTTAAAAACGCATCCCGCGATTTTTATTTTCCATAATACAGTCTCTCGGTTTATGAAATTTCATTCTCGACAATCTTAGAGTTACCTCACAGCTTTGCGTTGACTATGGTTTCCACATGCGGTAATTACCTCTGCAGATAGACCTCTGTATCGGATATTTGATAATCCCCACATAAATATTTGTTTATTTAGTTATGTCTGATAAACACTCTTATTTTTTAATGCAATTGTGTTTTTGCCTGCATAAATGAAACTATTGTGAAATTTATAAAACACTTTAAAATTTTTCTTTTTTCATAAATCCTCTCTATTTGTTTTTTCTTAATTTTGTTCAACAAGTCTTCTTATATGAGATAAGCGCTTATTAAATATTATATATATTTTTCGAACTCCCTCTACAAGTGATGCACAATAGAGCGCATCTGCGTTCATTATTTTCCATTTTCCAACTTTCAACAATTTTCGATATTTTCTGTATCAATGTCATCTGCTGATGGTTTTTTGCTCTCTCAACCCTCCGAAAGTTCAACTCAGAAAAAGGAACTAAATAATGAACAAATTCATGCACTTCTCAATAAACTTTCCAGCGATGAAGTTAAAGAATTAACCGAAACTATGAGAAGCTGTACAACAGAGGTTCGTATTTATATATTTATATTTTTTAAAAATGAATCTCTGTAATACAGGTGACAATGACCCGTGGATTACCAATTACAGGTGCCATTCTAGGCAGTTTGTACTTTGCTAGAACACGTCTTCCTGCTCAATATCATTTCGGCCCCAAAGGATGGCCCTTTTACGCAATTATGGGAATCGCGTAAGTTTGAGGACTTTGAGGACTTTGGGATACCTAATGTTAAATTTTTTCTTGTTGAAAAATGAGAAAGCCAGTATAATTAACTTTTAAAAGTCTGTTTGTGGGAAATTTCCTGACTCTGGTGAACCGTTTACAGTCTAATTCCAGCGCCATTCGGAGCAAAGTGAACTTTCGACAAGATTAGATCGAGAATCGATTGAGTTTAATTCAAACTGTTTAAACTGCTAGATAACAACTAGACTGTATTTACAATCTAATTATTATTTAACAGTTCAAACTCAATCAACTTTCCATCTATTCATGCCGAAAGATCCTTCGAATAAAGTCACATCTGGTCCGAATCGCGTTGAAATTAGACTGAACGGTATTCCCGAGGAATGTGTCTTTTCAGTTCTCTCACTGCTTCAAACTTAATGTTCATGGGTACATGTCGCGATCGTATTAAGCCAAGAATTGATCAATTGTGGGATAAGGTCGGTTCATCTTTCGATAAATGACATTCATATTCTTTATAATTTTCAGTATAACCTTGCGAAATCATCTACCAGTTATGATGATATTCGTCGTCAAAACAGAAATGAAACGAGCGGAAATCCGACGATCAGAAGTGATTCCATCCAAGAAAAGTTTGGATCTGCACCACAAAGAGCCGAGGTTATTTTCCTATTCAGAAATTTTTTATTTGTTTAATATATTTAGAATCAGAATCCTTACGACTATACGTACTCGCCTCCTTCATCCGAAGACCATTCGATATCTTCCTACGGCGACTCATTTACTACTTACAAACCATTGATTGGAGAAACTTCCGAATTTCAACAACCACCACGTGTTAGACGTCCTCCTCCGCCTGTATCGTCACAATTCACTTCTGACGAATCTTTCATTTCTGGAACCCCATCGGGACAAAAATCTGCATCGGATAAAAATTCCGGATATTCTTTCTCATAGAACTGTTTTTCATCAACCATAGCTATTTCTTAGTCTCTAAAGTGTATTTATGCCGGTTATGAACGTTTTTCTTATGTGTAATGAATCAATTTTCTGAGGCTCTTTTTTCTGGTTGTCTGTTGGTTTTATAATCCATTAAAAATATTTATTCTTCACATTATACATTTTTCCTTTACACTCGTTCTTCCAAGGATCCCTCCATAATGTCGAATTTCACACTCGGCCCACTACCATGTCAAAATCCAGAAAGTTTCTCTAAATTTGTGTCAAAATCGGAGGTATTAGTTTCACTTGTCTTTCAGAATTGTATACAACTTTTATGACAGATTGGAAAGAAGAAGAGCTGCACTGTTGAGGTACATCGAAATGTTGAGGGTGAGAACAACGGAGAATGCTACAAAATTCGAGGTCCTAAAACACCATTCCTGTTGAATAATTTGGAGAAGAGCTTTAGAAAAAAGGTATATCTGCCATAAAAAGTTGAATATTTTCTCCATATTTTATTATCATTGCCTAACTTCGTTAATACTCCTTCTTCATGTTACATTTTAGAAGCAAAGTGATAATGAGAAGAAAGCAGGATCTCGTCGGGTTTCGTCTGCAGGAACGAAACGAGAACGAAAAAACTCGGAAGATTCAGAAGATGAACTGGAAGATGCGAATCAACCATCAACATCAACTCAGTCACCAAGAAAGAAGCAACGAAATCAACGTAATTAGATCTCGATTCATTTATTGCTTTTATCACAATTCATTTCATATGAATGTACATAGTGCATATAGTGACTTTTCATCAAACTCTCCATTTATAATCAATGTTGATTTGAAAGATTAACGGTAATGAAAGGATTTCTGAAAACGGTTAACTGCCTGTTGTATTACCGAAACGTATCAGTATTCATTCTCCTAAATCTATTTCTGTCTCCTAGCTCTATCTTCAAAGTGCTTTTCTCATATGCTTTTATGTTACTGTAATCTTCACAGTAAGCTCCGCCCATTCCTTTCCGATCGTTTATTCGTTTCTAATTCTCAATGAAAAAAGAACGAAGCAAGAGAGTGTCTGCAGCGTCAAAGGAACTAGAAAAGTGTCTTCTTTTTCTCCGATGTCGCCGACTATGTCTTCTACAGAATGGAAGAGAGAACCCTTTCGTCTCCTCCCTCCATTTCTTCTCCGCGTTTAGAATCGATCGACTCCCTGTGTGTAGAGACAAGCGAGGCCACCGATGGATGCTAGAGTAGTATCTCTCCTTTCTTCCTACTATTTCGCAATGTGTATGCGAGTGACACACCATCCCGCCCGGTCTTTTCTTTTTGCGTGTGTCTCACTCACTGTTTAGATCTTCCTGCGTCTCGCATCCTGATTCATTCACTTCTCCAGTCTCTAGTTATCTGCCTCTCACCACAGTGTGTGTGCAGAAGAAAGGCCCACATCGACTGCGATGGTCGTTTTCTCCATCCCCACCATCCTTTTTCCCCCATCGCTTCTTCCTACTTTCCTTCAATCATCGTCGTGGCGCGCCTCGCGCCCGCCCCTTCCCGTCATTTGAATGGACGGACGGACGAAGTGGAATGAAAAAGGGAGTGTGGAGACGCAGAGCCTGATGGCCTAGAGACCGACGTCGCACAGGCCCCATGCACACTCACGTCCACCACACCATCCCACACACATACATACACAAACCCCACCATAATAAGGCACATAGAAATGAAAGAAGGGAGAGAAACTGCGCTCTTTTTTTTCTCTTACTACAAACCTAGCTCTCTCTATCTCTCTTCTCTTCTGGTCCACCGACGACGTCTTCTCCCTTACCACCGTTGTCGTCGTCGTTGTCCACTCTCCCCTTTTTTGGTGCGAAGCTCTGTGTATGTATGCAATGTGACGCGCTCTCTCTTTCTTGACCAGTGGCCAATCAAAAATGGGGTGATGATGGGAGAGCAAAAAAAGAAAACGGAGAAGAAGGAAAGGGGTTCGCGACGCTCGTTTTCTTCTTTTATTCCTATCTCTCTTCATCTTTTTGTCTCTCTCATTTTTTTGACTTTTTAAGTGGTTAGTAAAATTATGATATATATTTATCGAAGCCTTAGGATTTCGATAGAAGAAACAATGAAATTCTTTTGATGCAATGAAAGCAAAAATTTATTACCTTCTGATCTTATTTTAAAATTTCTCATTTTGAGTATGTTCTTAATTCTCACTAATTTGTTAGAAACCGAAAATAATAGTTTGCTCGTTTTTATATTTATATGGTTCTCAAAATTGGCCGAGAAACTTTCAGTCAACTGTTTATGAAATACAAACTGACAGTAACAGTTCAAACCATCGCGTAAAAACCCCCTGAAAAATCCCAATTCTTTAATTCTTAACCTTGATGAACACGAGAAAGTTAAACTTTCTTTTCAATTTTTATCCAGTTCAACCTTTCTCAACTCATAATGAAAAAGTTATATTATTCGTTAGAAAAACTGGAGATAGTCGATTTCGAAGTTAATTTTTTTTTGATGGATTAAAACTTTACCAGGACCTTTTCTTTTTTTAGAGGTATCATCCGAATCGTTTTTTTCATCGTTTCAGTAATTCTTCAAGAAATTTTTTAAATTTTTTTTCTTTCTTTTCGATCGATTTAGTTCCAACTATTGAAAAAAAAATCAACTCACTGAAAATTGTTCAGTTTCTTGAAGTAGTAAACATCTTTGCAAAAAAATAAAATTCAATAGTTTTCTTCCATTAATGTTGTGAATGGAATCTCTTTCTGACCGATAATCCAATATGTTTTGGAGAAAAAACGCATTTTTAAGATAGTTGAGAATTTATGAATCAAACCCCCGAGATCGTATTGAAATAATCGTTTCCATCATTACAAGAGTTTTCACCAGAGTTTTTTTTCCAAGCTCTTACTGTACCTCAGGATTACGATAGTTTTTTGGCAGGAACTTGCTTGAAAGGTTAATATAATTTCCTTTCAAATTACTCACGTTTTGATTAAAAACATTGAAAAAATAAAACTCAATAATTTTAGTCAATTTTCATAACCATATGATGGTTTATTCCGGTTATTTGCTATTCAGTATCCCTAAAAAGTGATTGTGTTTTTATATCACTTCTCCTGCGTCTCTGAATTGTTTTCTTATCCATCCCTTGTGCCGTTCGCTTTTCTTAATCTCAAACCCGTTCTTCATATTTTTCCGTAGTTCTGACCTCCGATATTGAAAGGTTATGGTTGTGATCGTTACGAGAATGCATTGATAGTATGGTGCAAATAGGTGATAAAAAACTTGAAAAATCTCCACGTGCTCGGATTTGTTAGACAAGAGTTCTTAAAATCATAGAATCCTGCAAACATAAAAATTAGTATCGGCCCAGTTTTTTTCAATACCATAATACAATCGAAAATCAGAAGTATACCACTACTATACTACTGAAAACTATTTGTATCCCTTCTATTATTATATCTCTTTTTTATTCTTGTTGAACGTTTTCCGTAAATTGGTCATTTTATTTTCAGAAGCAAGCCCAGCTGCGCTGTTTCTTCAGAACTCGTTCAGCACGGGAGTCGAGGGAAACATTATTCCGTTCAAAAATAACACCAAGATTGGTTGATGGTTGAGCCGGCGAAAACAGTGAGTTAATATAATTTTTCTTTGAAAACTCTAATTTATTTTTGTAGGAAAAGTAAACTAAGTCATATATCATGCCGGGTGATGATAACTCTGCTGGATCTGAGACTAATGAAGATAAGGTATGTGATCTGAAATGTTTCGAAGGCGAATTACTTAAAAGTTGAATCATTTCCAGCCAACCACGTCGAATTCAACAGCCACAGATGATCAACCACAAAGAAGTGACGAGCTGCAGCATCCACAGAAAAGGGTAAAAACAGGACACCTCTTCCTTGGTGTTCTATTCTGCAACAAAATCCGAAAATCACTCATTCCTCTATATCTCTTCATCTTCCATCCTATTCTCAGTCCTCTAACCACTCGAATAGAAATAAGAGGCGGGATGATGATCGAGGGAAGCAAAAGGGACAGAAAGAGAAGGTCGCTGCTGCGTTTGAATGCTTTTTCTCTCCGTCTCGATACGTCTGCGACTAGGCCAGGCCATCTGTCTCCCCCTCGCTTAGTTGTCAAAGAACCTCTGCGTCTCTTTGATTCATACAGTGTCTGTTTAGTTGTCTACTCAGGCCGCGGCCTTCAGAATGTAGGACTCTCTTCGTTTTAAGTGCTGTATCGCCGTCTGACCTATCTATGTTGTCTTCGATGCGCACAGTCTCTCTTATTCGGTTTGCGAGTAGAATGGTCGGCGGGACGCGGGGTCGCAGTCGTCGCTCTTTTCTCCCTTTCTCCCCCCATACATTCTATACACACATCGCAATTTCTCTCTAGTCTCTCAATCAGGAACACTATTTGCTCTGTTCCCTATCGTTCGGTTTTCAAAAAGACAGCGACGAAGGCGACGCAAGCCGCATGACGGACGGACACACACACACATACGGGTGGGGGTAAAATGAACGGACAGAAATCTAAAAGCGATAGAAGGGACGAAAATAACGTTGAAAAGAATAGAGAGTTCAGAGACAGAAGCCATCACAACTGAGTCTACATTCATTATATTTTCTAGGTTTAGAACATACCGAGTGTTATCAATCTTCAAAGAATAATTATGAAAGATCGTTAAAAGGTTTCAAGTCGCTAATACAACAATATTGTTACAACTTTAACAACTTTAATTAGGAGACTCTCACCTATGTAGACAAAAAAGCCAGTTAAAAATTTTATTCTTAAAAATCTCTTTTTGAGTCCTTAATAGTATTTTTTGACCTGATTGAACATTCTGTAAAAATAAGATTGAAGACCCTCTATTTAAACTCATCGATCTTAGAAAAAAGTAAAAAATAATATTAAACATCTAAAACATTGCTTTTGAAAACTTTCTTACCATAATTATCAAATTTAGTTATAGTTGTAGATGGATACTCCAAGTTATGGTGTTTTGCTAAAACGACTTTTCGGAATAGGTGTTTAGTTCAGTAAGAGAAGAGAAACAACTGAAAAGTACCGAAACATGCGAGGAAAGAAACATATTCGCTGTCCTAAAATCGGAAAAACTGAAAAAGAGACCTTTTTCTCCGCTTTCTCTTTTCTTTTTTCCTTTTTTATGCGCTTTCTTCCCATCGTCAAGAATATATGCACACACAAGCGAAAACACGTCTTCGATGTCTTTTGAAAAAAATTAAGTATTTCGTGTCACTTTCAATTAACTGCCTAGATATCTTGTAAACTGCACAGAGCAGATGAAGTCTCAATAAACAGATCCTCAGTAAGCATGTTTTCACTTTTTCATCTAATTCTCTTCTACTCTCACTTTGAGACGGAGACCAACGATCATAGCGGGAACGAAACATACGTGACGTCATTTTGGTTTGTCTCGGAGAGGAGTCCCTTTTCGATTCTGTGTCGAGTCTCGTTCCTTCTCCGACATGAAAGAGAAAAATGAAAAGCGGAGGTCTGGGAAAATGACGAGTGACCAAAAGTTTTGTGGAGTAGTGAGGAGACGTTGAAAGACAAAGATGAGACATATGAAATAAACAATTGGTCGCAAATTTCCGACAAAGAATTAGAAAACATATTGAGAAGAGAAATAGACGACATACCGAAACATAATAGTGAATCACTATTAGTGATAGCTATTCTGGGTCTCATACTCTCTCTTTCTCTCTTTCTGCTGTTTGTTTATTTTTTGTAATGACCGATGACTCTATGTCTATCTGTCTCTCTCTGTCTCTGTCTCTGTCTCTCTCTCTCTTTCGATATGTGAAACATATAACCTATTATATGATATAAGACGTTTTTTAAAAGTTTCTTAAAGTATCCAGAGTTTGGAATTTTTCATTAAAATTCTTTTAAAATTCTTTAAAAGTGCTGTTATTGACATTCTAGTATAGTTTTTCTCGGATATCAAATTCCCTTTGAAAAGATCAAATGCACTTTTCTTATTTCTTTTAAAAAAGTTAAAATTATACAAAAAAGCTGCAGTTGGACTAAACTAACTAATATATAGTCTATAGTTCTGTTTCTATTCGCGCACTTCTCTCACCAGTTACTTTAGCCCTGATATAATTCCGTGTGCAACTCGTTAATGATGCATGTCTTCGGATAAAGAATCATAGGATTCCAAATGAAAATCCCCATATGGAATCGCTGTTGAGTGAAAATTGTATACTGTTGGCTTTTGAAGGCTACTTCTTACTCCCCCTTACTTGATGTTTCG
Organism: Caenorhabditis tropicalis; assembly: GCA_016735795.1. Taxonomy (NCBI): domain Eukaryota; kingdom Metazoa; phylum Nematoda; class Chromadorea; order Rhabditida; family Rhabditidae; genus Caenorhabditis; species Caenorhabditis tropicalis. The sequence goes on along the minus strand of CM028614.1, from coordinate 7,036,725 downwards.
AGTTAGAAACTCATCATATGCGTGCATTAAGACAAAACGAGTGAAGCGCGCTATTTTAATGAGCTCATGATATTGAAAAGCGTTGATGAGATAAGTCAATGTAACATGAACACGTGTTGAATTTTAAGATGCAGAAAGAATAATAGAACACAATTAAAACACGAAACTATTGGAATAAAGGAAAGAGAAACTGATAATGATTGAGTTGTTTTCAGGGTGAAGATGCAGACAGGTACGCAGCTTCAGTGGCTGAAGTAGCTCATGGCGGAGGAGGCAACAAAAAAGATAATCAAGGAACCTCTGCACCGAATGCTCCAATGTCTACACCTCCTCAACAAACTCCCGCTCCTCAACCACCGCTGCAGGCGATACAACAACAACCGCCACAACATAATATCCCGCCAAATAATTTTGCACCGCCACCTGGACATCACCCACCGCCAACCCATCATGCGCCACACCCTGGCATGCCACCGATGGATTGGAGGCCTCCACCTGGATCTGAGCATCAAATTCCACGCGGTTATCCTCCCGGTTATCCGCCGTATGGAATGCCCCCAGGTCATCATCCGGGTTATCCTCCTCCACCACATGGCTATGGATATCCACCTGCTGGACCCTACGGATATCCGCCTCAAATGATGCGACCACCAATGATGGGACCACCGGGAGATATGGTGAGAATGCCACCGGGTCCGACTCCCACCGAATGGGCAGCTCAACAAGCTCAGGCTGCAGCAGCTTCTCGTGGAGTGCCACAGAAAGATGGTCCCAATGGTAACCCAGCTACACCTTCATCATCGTCTCAACCAATCCCATCTCCATCCGCTTCTTCTATTGCTGAAGAGTCTTTAGACGAAAAGCCTAGCGGTACGAAAATGCCGGCGCAGCCACCCCCACAGCCTCAACAGATTATGTCTCCGATGCCACCACAGACACCGCAGACACAACAAGCTTCCACAAGTGGTGAGTATTTCGAAAAGAAAAAAGCATCCTAGATATAAAATAGTTGATAAAATCTAAAGGTCGTGTACTCAAAATAGAATGTTACGAATAGGCGTACCAGCTAATTAGGTTAGTTAGCTTTTCTAGGGATGGCATCGAATTGTACACTTGTCGGAAGTTTCGTAAGTAATTGAGAAATTATTATAATGAAACTAATCTAATGTACAAAGTAAAAATGCTAAAAGAAAAACTATCTCAACACGAAACATAGAACTTGACCTTTCAGCATCTGCCACGCCAGCAACTCCGTCTGATCAGCCGAAGATATCAGGAAAAGTTCTCAGTAAAGCAGAGCTTTTAGAAAAACTTGTTGGGCCAGTCACCCATCACAATCCGATTCATGTGATGCATGAAAGACGAATGTTTTTCGAGCGACTTATCGACTTCTGTGAACGAGGGGGGGAGCCCATCACTATGGTAACGGACACGCCTAAGATCATAATAAACACTTATGTTTAAGGTACCTCAAGTTTCAAAACAAAGTATAGATCTTCATCGTCTTTACATTGGAGTTAGAGCGAAAGGAGGATTTCAACAAGTCACAAAAGATAAATACTGGAAAAATCTGTGTACGGAAGCGAATCCTGATCTTGCGGAATCATCAGCCGCCGGATATCAGTTACGAAAGCATTATCAAAAACATTTGTTGATGCTGGAATGTCGTGAGACAGGGAGAAATCCTGAGGATGAAGTGGCTTTTGCTGATAAAATGAAACGTCAAAGAAAGCGTGAACCGACTGGTGGTGCAGCAGCGGCAGCAGTTGCAGCCGCAGCCGCAGCTCAGCAAGGAGGAGATCAGAAGACCCAACAAAGTGCTCAAGGAAGTAGCGGAGCACCAGCACAGGGACCCCCAGGAGGTTATCCAGGTCAGTTAAAGAGAATTTTTGAAAAGTATAAAAGAGGGAAACCGTGGAGGAAGTTTTACTTCGAAACTTGTGAACGCTTGTAAATGAACGTACCTGATTTTCGCACTAATTATAAATATACGAATATAAGAATATATAGGAGTAGTGTGAAACCGGCAAACCTTCTCTCTACTTTCGTAGTCGCAAGCAGCATGAAATTCGGTTTCTATGACATCGTCATTGTCGCATCGCCGTCTTCCTCTCTTCCGTCACGTCTTCTTTCATCACGGTTGTCGAGAAGAGCGGCTCTCCGGTGAGCGCACGGCTAGCTGTATATAATAATGAGGTATAGGCGCACGCCTTCCGACTCTCCTTCTATACGTCGTCAACCACGCAGCCGTTGTCTCCCTTCTTCCGTGACTATCAACTCGGTTATAACTCCGCCCAGTTCTGAGCTTCTTTCTAGACTCTGCGCTCACCTCTTCCTCTTCTTCTCTTCTCGCCGTGCATGTACATCCACCTATTGTGTGTACGAGAAGAGAGGCTTTGGATGGGCGCATCGTCTCCTTTCCTTTCCCAATCAGCTCTCTCTTCACTGGCGTGCTTCTCCACCTGCCGTGGCCTGCTCACTTGGCAACCATCATCATATGAATATGCATATCGACTTCTTTTTCTTTTCTCTCCCTTCCCTCGCTCTCGATTCTTCGCCGCCACCTTTTCCCTTCTCCGTAGCTCGCTTGTTATCAGTAGTTGTGTAAATGCATGGTGTGTATGGGGCTCTTTTGTGGAGAGCTCTTTTCTCTCCTTCCCTCTCTATTCCACTTCTTATCAGCTACCCAGCAGTCGACGTCGCCCTCTTCGTTTTTTTTTCTTCTTCTCACGCCGTGGCTGTTGGCGAATATGGTGTATGAATGTTGTGATAACTAAGATCTTATTCTTTTCTCTCATTTTCTCTCTCTCTAAAATCATGAGGGACATTTTCTTGAATTCGTTTCTATCTCTCTTTTCATTTCTCGCTTCAGAAACATCATCTGTGTAATGTTTGTTTAACGACTAGATTACTGTAACAGAAACAGTAAACACAATAACAATATCCGAATCTCGGATATATTTCAGCTAATCAACCAAAACATTTTTATTAGAGAATTTAATTTTATCGTCTTCTGTAAGCAGTGAATAAAACGAGTGTTCTAACAGTTAAGGCTAACAAACCTCCCAACATATCATTTTCTGCAATGTTGCGTAAGAGTGTTCGCAGAAAAATTCATACGTGAAGATATGAAACAAATTTTCTTGTGATTTTTTTTAAATATTGAATTGCAAAACTGTCCTTTCCCACGTCTACTTTCTAAATTTGTTGATTCAGTCTATCAAATAGTTTCGTATTAATTATTTCCGAACGCTATTTCTTTTTGAAGTTATTAACAACAAAAATGTTCGGTCATCTTCTCTTTATGTTTTGCTTATCAAAGTTATCGTTTTCTAGGCGATTTCATCCCTACCAATGTTTTCTTTTTCTCTCTGTTTTCCCTAAATTCATCACACAAATTCACCAATTTTTGTCTCAATGTACTGGTTGCGCTACTGCAAAATGACGCCTGTCAGTTTTCTTCTTCCTTAGGTGATGTCGCTTTCCTACAAACCACGCCTACTCTCTCTCCCTATTTCTTCTTTTTATTTTTTCTCTCCAGCACTTGCGTCGATGTTTTGATATCTCTGCTCGTCTAAGTTCTCTCTTACTATATCTCTCGCGTTCCTTTGTGTCGATTTCTGTGCCGACTTTCTGTACCATACGTACACTCACCCATTTCAAAATTCGGTCAGTTATTTTTTAATTTTTTTAAGAGCGTTGTTTTTTCGGTAAATACTTGTAATACATGACATCCTTTCTATTTCTTTCTCTCTCTCTCGTTGTATCTTATAAGAAGTCTTCTCACGGATCATAAATGTTTCTCATCAGGGTTGAAAGCACCTTGTGCTCGAATCCGTGCTTCTCAAAGTGTCGACGAGAGGCAAACGAAGCGGAGGTGGTGGTGGACGTTCTTCAAAATCATCAACTCGGGCCACCACCCCATCCACTTCTCTATCCTCTCAACAATTACCTGCACATATTCAATCTCAACTCGAAATCGTTCCTCCCCCTACTCAACTTTGCCAGCATCCAGATATAGTCAGAATGGCTCATGTATCAGCTACGTGGTGGCCATTGCCTCCTCAAGCTCATGCTTCTAATGTTCAAACTCAAAATGGCTATCTTCAAGCTCCTCCTGGACCGTCAGGACAGCCATCTCCAGGGGCCACTCCACAGAGATCCCCCTCGAGCTATCATATGCAAGGCTATCCGGGTGGTTACTTGCAAGCACCTTCCCATGGACATATTTCACGTAGCGAGCAGTTTTACCGGAGCCGTGGTTTTTTTCCTCCAGGTTACCCTCCATTAGGTAGCTCAAATTTCATATATGATATACTAGCATACATGTAATACTATTCTCAGCCAAATTGTTCCAATTTTCAGGCAATGGAGCTCCCGGAGTACCACCCACTGGCCCGCCACAGTTTCCTGGACATCCTGGAATGGATCCTAATTATCATTATTATCAACAACATGGAATGATGCCGCCTCATCCTGGATATCAACACATGAATGCGTTTTCTCCAGGGCAATACCCCGGACACCAGAGGCCTCCAGGTGCACCAGGGGCCCCACCGCCGGGAGCGCAAGCTATGCGAGCACCTATGCCTCAGCATATGCAAGAAATGGACGAGCATCAGAGACAGTGGTATGCACAACAACATGCTCAGCAACAAGCAGCGGCTCATCATCACGCGCAGCAAGCTGCGGCCGCTCAAGCTGCTCAGGCCCACGCTGCCCAAGCACAGCAAGCTTCCACCCCAGCTCCGTCGACAACCCCTGCTCCACAAACTGCTCCTACTCCGCAAGCAGCTCAAGCAAGTGGATCGAATACACAACCAGCAACGCCTTCAGCATCTAATCAACCTCCTACTCCAGCTTCTGCATCTGCCTCTTCTTCCCTGCAAGTCGAACCAACAACAGCAACATCTAGTGGAAGTCAAGCGGGTAGTCGTGCACCAAGTGTTGGTCCTGGAACGAGTGCTACCCCCGAAACGTCATCTCTCCCAGCCGCAGGATCTGAAGCCCAGGCTACAACTAGCACTGAAACATCGGCGCCTGTGGAACCTGGAACCAGTACACCATCGGACGCACCTTCAGTTAGTAGCGTACCACCACCACCACCTGGTCAGCTCCCTCAAAATCAGCAAGCACCACCTGGGCCTCCTGGGCATCCACAACACCCAGGTCCATATCCAGGTTATCAAGGATACCCACCAGGAGCAATGAGGCCGCCTGCTGGATTTGCTCCTCCACCTGGAGCGCCATATGGATATCCGCCTGGTGGTCCACCTCCAACTGGCTATCATATAAGTCATCCACAGCATCCTCAACATGCACAATACGTTGCATGGCAACATCAAAGATACCAACAGCAACAACAGCAGCAGGGAATGCAGGGTGCACAGCGACCGCCGTATCCGTACCCGGGAGGATCTGTTCCGCCAAATCAACCTACGAATAGAATGCCTCCACCACCAACTCAGGGAGCAGCTTCACCTTCTGGAGCATCAGGAACAAGTGGAAAACCAACCAGATATGGAACTCGTAAGTTTTAAAATTATTTTAATTGATTCAATTGTAATATTTTTTTAATATTCAGTTTTTAAAAAATAGGAGTACTTGGTTTCAAGACAAGTGCTTCTAGTTCGTTCGTTCGTAGTTTTATTAGACTGTTTCCAGCAGCCCCACCGTCACGAGCAACCGCACCAACTCCTCAACCACTTGCTGCCACCATCCCAATCGTTCCACCTTCAACATCCAGCCAGCCGACGCCAACCACAGGGAGCTACCTCGCGAATACGTTAGCTAATACAGGACCTGCGCAACCATCAACATCAGCAGTTCAACCTGCTCAGCATGTGATAAGTCAACAGCAACAACATCAATATCCTCCAGGATGTATCGAAGCAACTGCTACTTCTCAAGCCCAAGTTAAACGGAGAAAAGTTTACGCAAGAGAACTGATAAACGCAACACCAAGACGTCTGATCATGTCTCTTCGTTCTGGTTTAGAAGCAGAAGCGATCTGGGCCATTAATGCACTGAACGTTCTGCTGTATGATGACACAAACCCACAGCCATCGCTCCAACAAATGCCAGGACTCGTAAATGTGATTGTTGAGCATCTTTATGCTACTCTTTCGATCTTGTTTCCATCAGAATTTCAACTAACGGAACCAGGAAAACCTATTATACTAGATGATTCGCAAGAAATAGTTGATAAGTTGTTGAATACTGAGTCAAGTCAAGAAATGAAAGCCATTGTGGAGAAGATGCCAGTTGTCCCCAGAAAAGGAAGTGACAAAACAGCGACGTTCACTATGGTAAGTGTTAACGTTTTTCAAATTAAGATCTTAACTAGAAAATTTCACCGTTCACATAAGCCCATCCAGTTACCTCCATAAAATACTTCTCAGAGTCAAAACAAGCGAATAAATAAATAACTTTCAGATGTCACGGAACGGGCTCCAGGTGCATTTTCGAGATGAGTCGATACCAATAGCTCTTCGTAAACGGATAACTCGGGAAAATACAGAAATTGAAGCCTCGACTTTAATTGATCAGACAATAAGTTCAAAATATGTTACAAAGCGAAATTCAGTTGGTTTGGGAGGTGGACTTGCCGAACGAATAGCGACGCGTCTTCGTGACAAGTTGGTACATGAAAAGACTCGCCCAAGACCTGTATTTTCGAAGTATATGAGAATTAACACAGAAGAGAACGCTACTAACAGCGAAGTTGGGATTGTTGAAATCAAGAAAGAAGAAAACCAAGAAGATAACAATTATGTCCTATTAATGCGCGGAGCACGTCCTGATGAACTTTCCGATTGTAAACATGAAGTTGAACTTGCTTGGCCGCGGCCAACAGCACTCTCTCCTAAAAGTCGAGCGCTGGAAGAATTGTCTCACAGAGCTCTTGCACTTTCGAATATTCTGAGAGGTTTCTCTTTTGTTCCTGGAAGTGATGCTCTCATGGCACGGAACGAAGCGTTACTCTTCATCATTGGGCGGTTCATGAGATTGAATGTCGTCGAACGAAAGATTTCTTCCAAACGACCGGGAGTGGTTTTGGATGTCGAAGAACTGAAAAAAGAACCTAAGCCAATGACAGCGGAAGAAAAAGAAGCCAAAGAGAAATCTGTACTCGATGAAGTGGACGCAACCACAGCTCAGATGGTCGAAACGGCGAATCAGTTGCGTGATGATGCGTTTGTTATGCTCACTCATATGAGTGTTTCATTGAACTTATTCGAACTTCCGGACGCTATAGCGTATCCTATCTACGACGGACTGTTACGATGGGCTGTGTCAAGAGTGCCGGAGGCAACAGATTCGACCATCCCAGCCCCTGTTTCGCCAAGAGATTATTCACTCGAAATCATGTGTAAAATGGTCGTAATCGAACGAAATGTAGATATGCTACTTTCAACGGGATCGTGGTCAAGAGTGGAGCAATTGGTGCATATTCTATCAAGGTTGCTCACAATGAACGAAGAAACGCACTATCGGTAAGTTAGAGGCTTCGCAAATATTATCTAATGGTTTTCATTGTTCCAGAGAGTTCGCCATTGTTATTCTGAATGCAATGTGTATAGCTTCGGAAGCCGTTTGCTACATATGTTCCATGGAAACTTCCACAATCGCTCATCTTATACTGTTTATCGATTCGGCTGATCAAAGTATGCACCAAGTTATGCAAGCACATGGAATGGCGGCTCTTCGAGATAATCCTGAATTGATGGGAACATCTGTTGGAATGCTCCGTCGCGCAGCTTCAATGCTTCGATTACTTGTAAAAGTTCCGAAAGCCTACAAGATATACATGAAACACCAAACTCGCCTTCTTCAGTTCACAATGAGTCAATTAGTTAGTGACAAGTTCAAGAAAATGTAAACTTAACTGACTTAAATTTACAGATGGACTCTCGTGTCGCTGGAATGGTTGCTGATACACTTTTCGAGATTCAAGAATATGTCAAAGAATTTGGAGAAGATGTTCCAGAACCATTGAAAATAACTTATTCAGAAGGTACGTTTACTTAATAGAAGTTCAGTATTTTCACACGTCTGTCAAGTTTTTTGCAGGATATCAGCCGGATCTGGAGGGCGAGAAGGAGCCGTCGGCGTCTCCAACAGAAATGGAGGAAACGAAAAATGCAGAAATTACGGAATCCTCCAAACAAGAGAAGGATTCAGCGAGTGGAGTTCTGCCTCCGAATGTCCAAGGCAACGGAACTACTGACTGCGAATCTGATAGGCCGTCGTCTTCGGAAGCTGTAATAACATCCTTTGAAAATAATCATAAAAACGAAGAAGAAGAAGAACTGAAGAAAGATATTGATGAAGGAGAATCATGTGATGGTTATGAGTCGGAAACGCTACGATTATCACAAAAACGATCGGCTGCTGCACTCATCGACGAGGTAACTTAATGGCTTTTCTAAACTTTAAACACCAAAATAGATTGGAAATAAAATTTTAAAAAACTTTTTTAGCAATCCCGTTCTCCTCCTCCAAAGCGAAGTTGTCTGACGAATGGGTTTGATAAATCAAAATCATCAGTTTCAACGAACGGGACCCTGGGTGATGCTGGTCAAAACGATGGCGCTCTGACGACTGCAGTTGCGTAATATTCCTCCCAGTTGTTAGCATTATATGCCTCTCACTATCTCTCTTCCGGTATCTCTCTTCTCTGATCTATTATCCATGTTTTCGATCTTTCCACCTTTTGTTGTTTCATCGAAAAAGAAGATGCTACTGTACTGGAAAAAATTTCACGAATAGTTCAGTATTTTCTTTTTCCACATGTTCTTATCTCAAGTTTGTTTTCTGTGTGATAATGCGGGTCAGTTTTTATTTTCAGTGAAATGCGTGTACTATATATCAACGAATATTATGAATTCGTTTCTAATTTCTACGAATTCCAATTTTTAACCAGTTCGGAGGTGACCTTATGTTCTTATCATTCATCCACCCACATCATCATCATCACCACCATAATTTGTTTCATAGAAATTAGTGTGACATATTGCTCTGAAAAATTAATTTATTTTCTCAATCCCCTCAACACCTCAAAAGTTCTCCTCCCGTGATTGTTCCGTTCACAAAATGCTTGACCCTACTCAAAATCACCTCTATGATATTCTTTTTTTCAACATCTCTTTTCACAGACATCATTAAATTTCGGTTATTTCCTTTTTATGCTCCTTTTTGGTCCCCTCTGAAACGCGCACTCATTATGATTGATTATTATAATGTAATTTTATCTTTTTTATTGAAAGAAATGAATGAACAACATTCGAAATATATATTCATCCCTTTTCTTCTCTTTTAGATTTCCCAATAATTCATTATGATCCAGATTATTTTCAAAGAATTAACTTTTCGGGTGTACATTTTAACTCCTGAACGAGGGGAATGAAACTCGGAAGTATTGAACAAGAAATGGGAAAAAGCTCAACACAAATTTTCTTGGAAAAAAGCGGAAAGCAATGCAATCTGAGGACAACAGCTTGCACCTTCTCTCGAAGTCTTCTGATTGCTCGCCGTGGAAAGTGAACTCGCCGATGGGTCTTGCAGCGATTACCGTATACTATTGATATGACTCATTGAAATATTGAATTCTGTTTTGTTTTCCTCATTGTTAAATATAACATTTTTCGTGAATTAAAGTCAAATTTTCTATGAGCATGACTGAATCTTCTGTAACTTTCTCAGTTCTGATCGATAATGAAGGTCGTATAAAGTGAGTTATTGAAATGTTATTTTTCGACGGAAGACGTTTTGTTTTCAGAATTTCACTGGATGATTCCAGAAAGACAAAAGTAATGAGAAACAGTGAGACCTCTCATAGGTAACGAAAATGATGCCCTTGTTTCGAATAAGAACATATTGCCATTCAGGCTTTCTCCATGTCAATCATTGGAATCCTTCGATTCGGAATTTCTTGCCGCCGGAATTAGAAGACGCACAGTTTCGTCGTCGAATGTTTCGCTAGATACAGAGAGTATCGTTTCGAATGACGGAAGTTCAGTTACTCATTCATCAGCTTCTGATGTGTGTGATGAGGATATGGATAGACTCTCAGATGTGTCTTTCACTTCCTGCGTTTCGAGAGTTTCAGCAACATCTGTTTTAACCAAGTCGTCTCAGGAAACTGTCACCTCTGCTGCTTGTTACAGAAAACAAGAAAGTGAACAATATGTTAGAAGAAGAAGAGGTTCGAAGACGTACGAGGAAAAAAATAAAGAAAGATATGGAGGATGGGTTGAAGGCGATTGGAGAACTGCTATGAAGAATCCAAGTGAAAAGTAAGCCTAAACGAAATGTAAATCTCCGTTTTGAACATTTACAGACCAAGCCCAAATGTCACCAAATATCCATCAGTTAACACGACCGGAAAAATGTCCAACATCGAGTAATGAATTTCCTCCCATATACTGTATCAAACTTCAATGTTGATTTTCAGATTCAACAACTCTAACATATCGAAAAGTCGAATTCCATCTTTGAAGAGTCGCCCATCTTATGTTTCTCCAAATGCGAAACGCTTTGTTCCATCAGAGACCGCTGATAATTTTAATAGATCTTATGCTTCCGTAATTTCAACATCGCCAAAGTAAGATTCGCTGGCGACTTAAAAGTTGTTTAAAGGCAATTACAGTCGTTCCATTCACTCGAAGAATGACTCCAAATCTTCGAACGACTACAAAAAAGCGTTCAAAATGAGAATTGATACCGATTCTGAAGGAAATATGAGGTATACATCGATTTTTGTTCTGTTAATTTCTTTTTCTCCACTTTCAGAGTTCATTTCTCAAACGAACTATCAGAAGAGTCGTGGGCTATTGGAGGCGTTCAAGGTTCAGCTCAACATCTTGATGTTCACAAAATCTAATAATTTAACTTCTCCCAACGTGACTAGCACCATATATTTACCACTATTAAACGATTTCGTGAGGCCATTTTCAAAAGTACAGTTAATTTACTCGAGAGTTTCAGTTGTTATAGTGAAGAATCTAACGACCTACTGCGTGTTACCTGAACCTTTTTTTCGACGTTGAATGAATATAGTTAATAAGCTAATAAGGTTTTAAAAAAATTTTATCCTTAAAAATCTAAAACAGTTAATATAAAACAATTGAAGAATGAATGGTGGAATCACATTATAGGCAAAAAAGACAAATCAGAACAAATATGAATAATATTTGTTGAGAACGAACATATACTAAGCGGATGATCTATTCTGGAAGAATAACTTTCTCTACGATACCAGCACCAATTGTATTGCCAGCGGAGCGGAATGTAACCCTTCCAAGAGCACGACAGGTGGTGAAGGCTTCGATCGCAATATCATGATCTGTTTCAATTTCGACAACGGCCGATGTTCCTTTAGCCAGAAATCTGAAATAAGATAACTTTATTTTGTGCTTGATAGCTTGTCAAACCTCGGTCGCTGTTTGAGTACTTCTCCATTTGATTTATTTATTGTATACAATAGTTTAACGAAAGAGCAAGGAACGCAGAGAGAGTGAGCATACAATTCTGTTTTTGTTCCCTGAAAACGGCATTAATAAAATTAAAAGGAACTATTTTCCATTAGTGTTACCTTAATGATGGGAGTTGTTATCTCGAATACAACCAATCGAACTTCAAATTTCCTTGCTGGAAGAAGTGTATCTGGGCCTGATCGAACAATAACAGATCCAGTTTGAATTGATTCAGGTTCGAAAGTTCCTTGAAGTGTCAGAAGGATGTAGTCTCCAGCGAAACAATGCTTTGAGTTATTACTATTTGCACATTCTGAGCAAAACTCTGATTAGAATTAACAGTTCGAAGAATCATACCTTTAACAGTAGCAGCTGTAACACTTGGCATTATATAAACTTTATCATCTTTCTCTATTTCTCCAGATTCGACTTTTCCGCTAACAACCAGTTGATTTGAAGACACCTGGATAAATTTTAATGGATTTCGTTTAGTGAAGTTACTCACTTTCAAAACATCACTAATTCCGATTCTCAATGGTCCATCAGAAGGAGGTTGTGAGGCAACAAAACTATCTGTGAGTAGAAAGTATAAAAAGATCAAATATCTCTGCTTCCTTACCTATAAGTTCCAATAGAGAAGGTCCGTCATACCAACTCAAATCGATTCGTTTCACCAAGTTCTCACCCGTGAATCCAGAAACTGGCACGAATTTCGGTTTTGAAAATCCAGCTTGTCGTGTTAAAAACACTGAGAGAGTATTGCGAATTTCTTCATATCTATCGAAAGACCAATCGACCGTATCCAGCTTATTGACAGCTACCACTAGTTGTGTTACACCTGAACCAAATTTCTCATCAATTAAACATTTTTGAGAAAAAAAAATTCTATTCGGTCTTTAAGACATACCTAAACTTCTCAGTAACAATGCATGCTCCTTCGTCTGTCCTCCATTTTCGAATCCCGTTTCAAATTCTCCAGTCGTTGCATTAACAACAAGAATCGCTGCATCGGCTTGTGATGTTCCAGTTATCATATTCGAAATGAAATCTTTGTGTCCGGGAGCATCTAATAACACGATTCGACGATTCGTTGTTTCGAAACTTGTTCTTCCAATATCCATAGTGACTCCACGTTCTCTGAAAATGATAAGTTATTTCTAAATGGTTTTAGTGATGCTTACCGTTCTTCTTCAGTTTCATCAAGAACCCAAGCATATGCAAATGAAGCTTTTCCACTTCTAGCAGCCTCGTGTTTGAATTTATCCATTGTCCTCGTGTCGATCACTTCCAACTGAAATTTGTTTCATAATTATGTGGGTATCGACAGCTTGAAAATTACATCATGAAGCAAGTGTCCCATCAAAGTACTTTTTCCAGCATCAACATGTCCAACTACAATCAAATTAATCAAATCCTTCTCATCCACTGGAGGTTTAGGAGCCTTTCGAGGGACCACCGGTGCTTTCGCTATATTTTGTAGTTGGCTACGCCGGAAATCAGTTAAATCGACTTCAGAAGATGGTCGACTCATGCTGGGAGCAGCCGCTTCGGCTTGAAGCTGTAAAATTACGATGAACCTCCGATGAAAACCGATAGAAAATTTTTTTTAGTAGATTTTTTAAATGCTCTATTAGAAAAATTCTGATAGGGATCAAAATTTTAGATTTGGCGGGAAAATTAAGACAATTTCCTTCTAATTCTGGGTTCGCACAAAAATGTCGATGTTCTGCCGACAAACACTAAATGATCTATAAAGGCATAATCTTAATTATGAATACAATTTTGTCATTGAGAAGTCTCCCTTTAACTCACATTCTTCACTTGTTGCACTTTTTTCGGAGTTGCCATTTGAGGAGTACTCGGTCGACTGTTCACGTTTTTTGAGGTTTTTTGATTTTGTTGTAGTAATGGTGCTGTCATATTCCTAACGATTGAAGTGGAAACTGGTGTAGATGGAGGAGCTGTGGCAGTTGGAGTTGAAACAGGTGGATGGTAATTAGAAGCTGATACGGTAGACGGAGGCGGAGGAGCAGGGGGTGTTGGTGAATTACGACCACTATCGGTCAAATAGGTATAGTAATTGGCTGATAGAGAATTTCGATCGTATCTATATTGTCCTGAAAAAATTAGAATTGCTTCGAATCTTTCTCAATTTTCTACAGAACGGAGTTTGAATCTACTTACTGTCTGGATCTTCTTCATCTTCATAATCGTCGTAATCATCATAATCGTCATCCATCTCTGAAATTATGAATTAATTCTAATAAAACAATGAAGAAATCACCATCGTCCAGGTTGATGTTCCTCACATTACGATGGCGTGACATCTGTCAGAAATTATACTTGTTTGAGAGTTTGGTGGGGAAAATTAAGTACGCATGTCAGAGAGTGAACCGATCAAATGTGTTGAAAAACTAACTCGGAAAAAATGTTTATTCAAAAAACAAAACCAATAACATAACAAAAACGCTATTCTATAATGGTAATAAATTCTTTAAAAAGTGAACAACTGAGAAACTTTATTTTTCGGTCATGGTCGGCGGCGGATGGTAGAAAAGATTCGAATGAATAACAGTTTCCGTCAGCGAAGAAATTAATGCCGGCTCGTACTTTCCAACTGTCTCAAATGACTTTCCCTCGATTTCATCAATTCGGCGCACTTGTTTAGCCAACTGTAACAGAATCATTCGAGATGGTGATTACTGTCATTTTCTTACTTTGTCTAGTTCGTCATTGAGAGCTTTTCTCTTCTCCTGTGTCTCTCGTTTGTGTTCTTCAACTTGCCGATCGTATTTCTCGTGTAATTCTTCCAACCTCTTTTCTTTTTCGTTTTCCACACGAATTTTCAGCTGAGCTTCCGCCCAGGCCTAAATTCATTTTTGATTCAAATGAGTTTTGATTCTAAAAGAAACCTTTCTAGTTTTCACATGTGCTGGTTGTTTTGGAACATGGTATGAGATTTTGAGTGCTGCAATTGTTCTCTCAAATGCACTTTCATTTTGTTCTCGAAGAATTCTCAAGGCTTTACGACGCTCATTAATTACCAGCCAAATTCGATGAGTGAGCCACGTTGGTTTCTTCAAATGGAAATGAATAAGTGGACCAAATAGTAGATCTTACTTTTTTCGTCTCTTGTCCAATGTCATTCACAAGAAGAGACCAGTGTCGAATGAGAGCAGTCAGCCAGGCAACTAAAAAATATGTTATTCAAAGCAAAAAAAAACTAGTTCACTTTTCATTTCAAGACTGTTCCCGTCGAGAGAATGTTGTCGAACTGACTTGATAAGACTTTCTTTCCATTCTTGTGATAATTCTTTTCGTGTGGCCATTTCGACGCTGAAAATTCTCTTGACAGACTCTGGTGCAGCTGACAGTATATCTAAAGCTTCATATTTAGCTCGAATCTTCGATTTTTCAATGCGTGGCAATCCGAATTCAGTTTTCTCCAAAATCTGGAATTTTCAGAATTTTTTAACGAACTTCAATATGAAACCTGCCAGATTGTCAGCAGCTTTCAATCCCAAATCACGCTCGCTTCCTATTTTTTCATAGTATAACTTTGAGAGGGCATCGACATAGTTTTGGTCTGCAGTGAACGCATTTTTATTAGTTGGCAAGATGAAGTTTAATGTTCAATAAATCATTTAAAACTAAGCGTACCTAATGGAAGCTCTCTAGCCTTCTTTTCGAAATAATCCGGATCTTGCTTTGCCGGGTCTGTTACCTGAAATAGCAGATATTTCTTGCATTGCTTATAGTGGGTACCTTTTGATGAATATTGTAGAAAGCAGTTCTACCACGTTCGAGTTGACAAGAGGTATGTACAAACCTACGAAGATTTATCATCTGAAATTTGCAATTTTATTAAATTAGAGACTGTTGCATTAGGAACAATTTAACTAAATTCTTATTGTATGGAAGAAAACAATGTTTTTTTCATTCAAGGCTTATGAAAATGTGAGTATAGATGGGTGTAAACACGATAACGCACAACTGCAGACCTACACTGAAATTTCAAGGTTTCATGAAACTTTTTCTTAATTTCTATTTATCAATGAAGAACTATCCGGCTATTTCACGAAATTTTCGTTATTTTTCTTATGTTTTATTTTCCAATCTTAAAGGATTTTTTTATGTTCTGATAGTGCTGGTCTCGGCACGCTTCTAGGACTACTGTAGTTCTCAAAACGGACTGTTCGAATTTGTTCTCGCCGTTTTGAATTTTTCATCGTCTGAATCAGATAATAAGTGGAAAACTGTGCCAACTGTGAACCATAACTATTTTTGACTTAGCGAATGTCTGAATACCCAATTTTCGGGTGTAATCGGACACGTTTTCTGGGAGATATTAAATGATGCTGAACGTTTGATCATCTCTTCTAATGAATTTTTTATTGTACTATTTAAAACTCGATTATTCTAATTTTTAGCAATGGCCTCCCACAAGCTGAGCTTCTTGGAGAAGATCGCCAACACAACTGGAGCTCTCTACAGACACCAGGCTCAACAATTTCCACGCCGTCTGGCCTTTCTGAAGGCTGTTGCGAAACATGAACTGGCCCCGCCAAGAACTGCTGATCTCCCAGCTATTAAAGCTGATTGGGCCAAAATTCAGAAGTTCATTCAGACCAAGCAGTACGCTAACTTGACTGTTAAGGTAAAAGATTCATTGTTCATTGAAAAAATAACGAGTAGATGTTCAGGAAGGACTTGTTTACACGGCTGTTGCACTGGAAGTTGTCTTCTGGTTCTTCGTCGGTGAAATGATCGGCCGTCGTTACATCTTCGGATACCTTGTTCCTTCCGACTACATCTCAAAGGACACGAAGGCCAAAGTCAAGGAGCAAAAAAGACTCGCCGCCCTTGAAGCATAAACAACTGAATATCCGATACAATTCTGAAACGCCTTTTTTAGAGTAAATTTTTAGTTTTGAAATTGTTTATAACCCGTTAAAGCTTTTTCCGAATCGTCAGCCTTTGATTTCGAATTCTGAGCTTCTATCAATCAATTTCACCTGTTTTCCATTATTCTCATTTCAAATTCTCGAGTAAGAAAGACACTTTGTAACCGGAGAGTATGTAAATTATTTATGGGATTTACGGAAAAATTGGAATTTAACACTGGAGATTGAAACCATAAACAGATGGATAAAAATAAAAAATGAAGGAATAAGTTAAAACATGAGAACACCGATGAACACATCAAACGTCCGCCATGAATCATTCGTACTGGCAGTTAGTCTCAGCAATGGACCAGTCTCCGATAATTTTCTCCTCGTTTCCAAGGACAACGCCTTCGTTAGCATCAACACGTCCGATTTCAAACTCGTTATCAGCAACGCAATCGTGATAAAGAGTCAGCTCGAGAGATTTGCGAAGCACAGCTTCAGCATCCTCGCGAGACAAATCCTCTCCCTTCTTTCTCCACTCATCCTCCACTGCCTGGTTCAGCAGGAAAGCTCCGAGTCCAGTTGCAATATGCTTAACTTGGTAGGCACATCCCTGTAATAATCATTGTAGTTCATTCAATGAATTTATTGGATAAAGAAATTCCCTTTAAATAAAAATTTCGATTACCTTTTGAGTGATGACTCCAATGAATGGAGTACTGGTTTCTTTGTTGTTCTTCTCCTCTTCTTCGACTCCAGCAACAACGAGAGTGTTCCAGATCGGATTCATCTTGCAACGTCTACAATTGGATAGTTATTGTTACACTACACGTGACTATGCTACCTAGCGTAGAGAAGACTGGTGAGATATCCATGGAGTGCTTTTGGCCCAATGTCTTGATCGAAGCGCTTCCAGAGCAACACTTGCCTCTCAATGACGTTTTGAAGCCAATGAAAGTCGGCATGATCACCACCGAAAGCAATGAGAACGTTGTCATTGACTTTGTACTGACGGGAGACATTCTAAAAAAATATTTGGCCTATCGTACATTCGTCATTGCTCGAACCTTGTAGCGCGCCATTTTTCCGTAGGAAACTACGCGATCGGTGAGTACCACCACTCCAGTCTTATATTGAAGAGCGATGACAGATGTTCCAGTGCATGTTGGATTCCTATAAACAAATGATATTCGTGCCCTGAAGTTTAAGACTCACAATGTACGCTGGACTTCATCGTGAGAGTTCATATTCACTCTGGAAAAAACTTATATAAGAAAGATGAGAACGTTTGAATTTAATGAAGAAGAAGAGAGATGTTGATTGAAAATTGAAGAAAGTCATCATAGTGTAAACACGCTCCATTGCAGCTAGTGCATCATAGAGGACGCGAAATTGCGGACTGTTGGTATGAACGTTTAACAGATCAATTGATCAACTTCTACCAATATTTTTTTCCAATTACATGTACAACTTTTACTATATAATTTTTGAAAATTATACTACAGTTTTTCACTTCAAATAAAAGGAACATTGCAGTTCTGAACATTTACCCATTTATTTACATGTTTGAATACTACTGTATCTACCGTAACTTTTATCAAGCGTCTCCAAGCATGCTTAAGCATGAATTGAATATGTTAGTATTCGTCTCCATAAATTATTAAACTTTCAGCTTCGAAATGACAACCGATCATATCGAAGAAGGAGGTGATTACAATTCGTCATCTGACGAAGACTACGATCCATCAAAAGAGACTTGTGATCCACAAGATGAAGTAAGCATTCCAAGATATCGTCCCTTCATTGCATATTCCCCTGAACAGATCGATGATAACAGCAGAGATGATGAAGAAATTGCTGAAGAAGCTGATAACTTCAATAAACCAGAAACAGAAAAGGTTCCGGATGCAAGCGGAAACAATGACACTGTGGACGTTGACGCTATATTCGCTGAGCTAACTGGAATAAAACCACCAACAGACAGTTGTGTAAAACCAGAATCCAGTTCAAATGCTACAACAAATGATACATCGAAAGTGGAAGACAAGTGTTATCGTAGGCCAGACAAGTATGTTGTGAATATTCTCTTTCTTGTATTACCGATAATTTCAGAAATGTATCATCAGAAACAACCGATCCTCAAAAAGTTTATCCAAAACGGTTAGTTATCATACCCAAAAAAAAGAATATTATTGATCATTTAGGTCACAATCATCATCAAATGAAAGCGTGAAACATACAGGAACAAAACGAATGGGAGTTCTGGATGCCACAAGAGCTCTAACAAAACGATCAAAAATGTCAGTTTTAGATAGATCAGATCAAGATTGGAAGGATTTTACAGCTCAACACAATTTGAAGGTTAGCCTCATCCGTCAACTTAAGCATAGTTCTTTTGATGTTTTCAGGAAGATTTAGAATCACACAACCGCGGAAAAGGCGGATATTTGAATAAAATGGAGTTCTTAAGTCGAGCTGATAATCGACAATTCGAAAAAGAAAAGGCATTTCGTGCAACAGCTCGTAAGGATAATGGAGTTTAACATATTCATGATTGAAAATATTCAATTCGTCTCACATTGCTTTCAATCAGTTTCTCAAGTGATATATACATATTTTTTTGGAAAAAGTACTAACAACGAAATGAAATATTGAATATTGTATTACAGGAACGAAATATATACTAAACATTTTGAAAAATATTGAAAATAGAAGACATCACATTTTGTTAGTTGAAAAAAAAGAGAAAGCTACACTTTGACAACGACACGTTTGTTTTTAAGGAAAATTTTTGTGGAATTTTTGAATTCATCTTGAAAGGAATTATAACAGGCTACAGTTTTTTCATCGCAACAGGGAAATAAGAGAGGACAAGCAGGAATTAAAAAAGAGACTTGGAGCACATTTCGTTGAAACTAAAAGAAGACATGAAGTAGAGAGCACAGAAATGGGAGAGAGAGAGAGAGAAAGAACGAGAAAGATGAGAGAAGAGAGAGAGAGATTTCGATTCTTTAGTAGATTTTACAAAAATGAATAGGAAATTGTTGATTTGTTAAATTTTGAGAAAAGAAAGCGGGTAAAGCATGAGTTTTTGAGAGTTTTAAAGAGCGAAACACATCTTTTTTAAAACTGAAAAAAGGAAAAGGTAATTACCAATGGATGAGAATTATGACAAGAATATGAAAGAAAGCGAAAAAATTGGGGGAAACAATGCTAATAAAAGGATGGATACATTTCTCAATCGTCCAAATCGAGATCATCGTAGAGGTCTTCGTCCTCGTCCGAGAAGTAGACCTAAAGTTTTAATGCTTCAGTTTTTGGCTCAATTATTCGAAATTCATTTTTCTGTTGATCGAATAGATAAAAAATTCCGGTAAATGCGTTTCTTTTTCTGTTTTTGTTTTAATCTAAATACTTACCTGGTTATTAATAACACCAGAGTTTCCATAGTTGGCATCATCAAATCGTTCACGTTTAATTGGTGGCCTAAATTATTCAAAACGTTAACTGATCTTGATTATCATGTCATACCCCTTGTTGATTGGTGCCTTCCGTTTTCGCTTCTTCTGTGCTGCAATGTTTCCTTTTGCTCTTTCTTGACAGCGGAACTCGACAACAATAGGATAAATTTTAGAAAGAACTTCAAGAACATCTGCTTCAGATGATGCTCCAGTAACTGTGATTGATCCAGTGGTATGGATCCTGAGAGTGGCTTTCGGTGTAATAGATCGCCAAACGAGGCCAACGGATAATTCAGGTTCATAAGTAGATTCTGATGGATATTTAGCAGCAACCTCTTCAATTTTTATTCCAAATGGAAGACGGCAAGTTGCAAGAACATTGTTGACCTGAAAACAATTGAATATTATGGATCCAAGCTTTAATAGATTAATGAGGTCTTACTCTGTAATTTCTAATCGAAACTCGCTCTTTCGTCTTTCCCATCACTCGTTGAACATGCCTCGCAATTGAACGAGCTGCTCTTTTGCAATCAACTTCACTGCGACAGCCAACAATGTACACTTTTCCCGAACTGTACACTTTGATGTAGCAACCAGGGGATCTTTTTTGCTTCATCATAACTCCTTTTTCTCGCTCATAAGTTACATTGTGAGTGTTCATTGCCAATTTTCGGAGATCGATGTGAAGAGGTAGTGTATAGTTGCAGACAACGTTTCTGATCTGAAATCACATTTTGCTGAATTTTTTTGTTGTAAAAGAAATTTGAATAATAAAAGAGAATGAAAGTTACTTGAATGTCAATGTCACCATCTTCCGGTAAAGGTTCTTCTTGGACTTTCGATGTTGTCTCCGGTGGAACTTCAGGTTCTTCAATCTTTACTTGAACCTAAACAAATCATTGTTTATGAATGGATCTGCGTTCTATTTGTACCGGTTCCGGTGATGGTTCCCGCAATGGAACACTTAAATTCATGCCACGCGGAGCATTTAATTGCTGCAGGTGATGATGCTGTCCCTGAGGTTGATGATGCACTTGCTGAGATTGTTGGAGATGATGCTGTGGATGACGTTGAACGTTTTGCTGATGAGGATGTTGGGCCACAGGTTGACGTGACATTTGTTGGTGAGGCATTTGATGATGTTGCTGTGGAGCAGAACCTTGTTGCCGATGTTGCATAATCATCTGATTCTGATTCGAAGGAATCTGATTGAAATGTTGTCGATTCTGTTGCTGCTGTAGAGGGATCTGCTGGTTCTGGAATGTCCGCTAATTTTTAAATGATATTTTTTGAGCGAAAATCTATATATCATGTGCTTCCTTATTTTTTTCTCGAAAGATCCATTGATCGTTTACCTGTTGCCTTTGTATAGTCTGATTGAAACTCATTTGCTGCGGTTGTTGATTTGGATTTGATGGAGCATAACCAGCTCGAGGAGGCTGTTGTGAACCCATTTGATTTGCATTGCCAGGTCCTAAGATCAATGAATTTTTGAGTTCAAGACATTTAGGCAATTTATTGATGCGATTAAAATGTATATTTTTTGACGAGTTGTTTTTCATGCTTTTTGATTTGAATTTCCGAGTTCAATATTTGATACAAATAAAGTTGATAGTTTTGATGATTGATCGGAAACAAGAGTCTGGGCTCTACTTTTTCCACGAATTCAATTAACTCACTCTGATATCCATGTTGTGGTATCGTTCGTATAGAACCTACGCTTCTTCCAGCTATCGTTCCCTATAAAATCAAAATCAGAGTAAATATCTTTAGAGTTAGTATTTGAACTGCTAACTTTTATGCTGTTAACACGAACCCCTTGACCATAGTTAGATTGAAACTGCTGCCCTCCAGAAGTTTGTCGAATATAGTGAGCCCCGGTAGCATTCTGTGGCATTTGACGTACTACAGGCGCCATTTGAACAGTCTAAACTTAATATTATGGTAGCTGACAGCTCAGATCACAAGTCTTTTAAGTTTTATTGAACAATGTTTCACTAAAGTAAATGCTGATTCAGTTTATCATTGATACGTTATGGTCCATGAAACGGTGATAACTATCGTGGAAAAAAGTTTCTTATAGATGTCTTACTCTCTGCTGCCCGTTTCCATCAATGTGAACCATTCGAACTCCTTGTGTCTGTACGTAAGCAGGGTTTTGCGCAACTCCACCGCCAGGTTGTACAGGAATCACCTTTTGAACGAATGGTCTGTAAACTCTTTTAAAAATTGTTACCCGAGTTCTGAAGGGGTAAGTGAAATTTTCCTCTTCAAAAATTACCTCTGGTTTCCCATCATTTGATGATCACCCATTTGCATTTGAACTGATCGACCTGTAATATGTGAAATTCAAAAAAAAAATCAAGACGATCAATAGTTTCAAGATAAACATTTTATTAGAGTTAAAATTTTTTCATTCAGGAAAAGATTCTGGAATAGTCAGTTGTGAGTAGTCGGTGAGAGAATGTTACTGAAATAAGAGGATATCTAAAAAAATATCGAAGCGCGCGACGCGTTCAACGTTCATCGATTTCCTTGACATTCTTTAAATGCGGGCAAAGCTGCGCTCTCTTTTTTTCGATTCATCAGAAATGTTCAATTTTCAATTCAGCCATTCAGTAGTGTTTTTGCACTAATTTTGCTGAATATGGCGAAAAACGAACCGTTTCTCAACTAGTTGTGACTTACAGACAAAACAACGTCAGAGACGACCAGAAAGTAGTCGTAAAATATGGTGTATTGTCTGCAGCTGTTGTGTTCGCGTCTTTTTTGACCGTAATGCACGTTTATTCCATCGATCTGTAGACGGCAGTTTATCCAACAAAAGTAGTATTCTCAGGCAACAACAGGCAAAAATGACGTAAGTACAATTCAAAATTTGAAATTCAGTTTTTTTTTTCATCCAAATAAAGTCTTTAAACGACTGAGCTCTAAGAACAAAAAGTGAATCTGCCATCACTGTCTTCAAACAAACACACTACCTGATTTTCAGGTTAATGATAGACGAAAACTTCAAAAAACAGCTGGCAATTCAACGAGAACGAGTTGAAGATCTCTTCTACTTCGAAAATTCAAAAGAAATAGGTAGAGGAACATACGGATTGGTTTACAAAGCCGTTCCAAAACAACCAAATGGTCGGTTTCCTAATAAAGAATACGCTCTGAAAATGATAGAAGGGCAAGGATTTTCAATGTCAGCATGCAGAGAAATCGCACTATTTCGGGAGTTACGGTGACTGACGTTAGCTGAAAACTAATTTCAATAACATAACATTTCAGACATCCTAACCTTATCTGCCTGCAACGGGTGTTTCTGACGAACGAGAAAAAAGTTTGGCTGTTGTTAGATTATGCTGAGCACGATCTGTGGCATGTCATCAAGCACCATAGGACAGCGAAAACGAAGAAAGTGCCAATCATGGTTCCAAGAAACATGGTGAAAAATATATTATTCCAAATTTTATCAGGTATTTCGGATATTTTCTAGATATCTTCACTGGAAGATTTGTAGGTATGCATTATCTTCATTCGAATTGGGTTCTCCATCGTGATCTCAAACCCGCAAATATTTTACTGATGGGAGATGGCCCTCCTGATATGAGAGGAAGGCAAGATAGATACAATCAAAGCTAACGTTCTGTTGAAATTTAGGGTTAAGATTGCCGATTTGGGGTTCTCGAGAATCTATGCAAATCCATTAAAGCCAATGGCAGAATTGGACCCAGTTGTAGTGACGTTCTGGTATCGAGCTCCAGAACTGCTTCTTGGTGCCAAACACTACACTAAGGTAAAGCAGGTTTTCAACAATGAGAAGTTTAAACATGCGTTGTGCTTCAGGCTATCGATGTATGGGCAATCGGTTGCATTTTTGCAGAACTTTTAACTGCAGAACCATTGTTCTTTTGCAAAGAAGAAGACATCAAAGCTCAGAATCCATATCACTATGATCAAGTGAAAAGGTATCAAATTCAATGAGATTTTAGTATCCAAAAACTTCAGAATATTCCATTTATTGGGTTATCCATCTGATGCTGATTGGCCTGACATGAAGAAAATGCCCGATCATCAAAGGTTACTCAGTGATGCCAGAAATGAAGGGTGAGTGAACGTCGCATATTCTGAACACATCAGGCATTTTTTCGATTTCTGCATGAAAACGTTAAATTTTATCAGAACACCAATAACAACATTCCCCAATAGTTTGCAACGATATTTCGACAAATGGAAAATCAACTCTCAAAGTTCTCCGTATCGACTGTTGGTGAAGCTCCTGACGGTGGATCCAACTAAACGTGTTAGCTGTGAAGAAGCTATGAATGACATTTACTTTAGAGTATGTTCCAGATTATTAATTTTTTGTAAAATACGTCGTTTCAGAAAATGGAACGTCCGCCGAGAGAAACAGACGATGTATTCAATAGATATCCAATACCATATGCCAAAAAAGAACAACAAATGACGGTATTTATAAAACCTAGTTTATCTGTAATCACCTTTCTTCTAGGTGCCAATTGATCAGGTTCAACAGCAGCAACAGCAACAACAGCAGCAGCAAGTTCAAATGCAACAGCCTCAGATGGGACCACCACAAATGATGGGACAACCTCAAATGGGTCAGCCACAAATGGGTCCACCTCAAATGGTACAAGCACAAATGGGGCAGCCTCAGATGAGACCACCCCAAATGGGTCAACCTCAAATGGGTCAACCACCAATGGGAGGACCACATCCAGGCGTTGGGCCACCGGATGCCCATCAACAGCCGTTGATGATGCAGCAACAACATCAACAACCCCATCACGTTAGTTCCATTTGTTTATTATTCAGAGAATTCAACACCTCACATATTTTAGATGTCATATCAGGGTATGCACGATCCGATGCAAGGAAGTATGGATGAAGGACCGCAAGCGAAAATGATGCGAATGGGAAATGTGGGAAGAGTAAGTTCATCTGAGATGTTACAAATAATAATTCTAACTTAGTTTGGCCCTATGCCTTCCCAATATGGTCCACAAGACTATCACAATCAACAAGGTCAAATGATGCAGATGATGCCACAAGCAGGACCATCTGGATACTATCCACAGAGGCCTGGACAACCTCCTGTCCCCGGTCCTGGGCCAGGACCTCAAGGATATATGAACCCACAAATGGGAATGCCGATAGGTATGCGTCCTGGTGTACCAGGATTCATGCCTGGACGTGGAATGCCACCAATGCCACCTCAACCCGGTCCTAATCCACAACAACAATGGCCGCCGTATCGATAGATTCTTCCCCACCAATCTTCTGTTTTAATTTATTTTGCAATTTTACCCACTTTGTCCCAATCTTCAAATTTCATGTTTTTATAAACTGTACAATAGATTCTAATACTATGTAAAATAGACCCTGCCAAATAAGGATTCGTCAATGACTTATAAAAATTATATCAGTAACTTTTTTTTTTTCAATTTTCACAATTTCAAAAATAAAATGGCAGTTATCAAGAAAAATGAGAGAAAGTATTCGGTTTCAAATGAAAAATTATGGTAAATTAGTGAATTAATGGAGCCGTTTTCGGGAAGTTCGGTTTCGAGATTTTCAACATTAAAAGTAAAAAAAAAGAACTCTTTGGTAGATTTTGGTTCGAAGAGAAAAAGGAGAATAGCTTCTAAAAAAGGAAGTTTGTAATGTCGATTATCGATTATTTTTTGTATTCTGAAGTGATTCTGTGTAAACGAAGAATTCGATCGCCATTGTATTTTGACATATTCTGTAAATGAACTCAGCTTATTGAATGAAATTAGAATGAAAATCACTTACCTCAACACACAAAACGACTAGTTTCTTGTCGCATTCAGAGATTCCAGTTGACTGGAAAATGCTTGTATTTGATGAGATTTGTCCGGCCAACGAGGTGAGGGAAGCTAAAACTGAGAATGGATTTCTACAAGAGAATTGATTGATACCTTCAGATCTTCTCCATCCGTCACAGTACTGTTCTCCTCTTATTCCTCCTTCTTTTGATCCATGCCATACACGTTTGTCTGGCCTGGAAACAGATTCTAAGAAAACATTTTCAAATATTGAACAAACCATCTCGAATCATTAAGAACGTCGTGTCGGTCAAATGAAAACAGTTTCGCGTGTTGATTCATCTGTGCTCCATTCACAAATGCTCTCCAACTTGGGAACAGATGATGTCCGGCAATGTTGACAACAGGAGTATCGAGATCCACGGAATGAACAATTCTGATCAAATCCTGAACATTACTGGAGAGCATTGCTCTAAAAGTTGTAGTATATCCAGCAGAACGTGCTTCACGATAACATTGAAGATCTGCTCCGCGAAGGCCATGAAGGTTTCCAGAGAATGGTTGAGATAGTGCAATCATATGAACTACTCGATCTTTGTTATGAGATCCAGAATCTCTTTGTGGTTCCTCAAGATTTGCTCTTGGATACCATGGAGCAGCTACCGATTTTTCTGGCCGAACTCCATCGTTTTGTGGAGAATTTTGCTGAAATCAAAGTTTTTAAATCTAAATAATTAATCGATTTACTGAAATATATGCTGGACAACTGCTTCACAGGACTTACGAAAACCTATTGAAACTATTGAAAACCTAGGTGTGAAGATGTGTGATGGAGGAAGGGGGATAATTGAGGAGGAAGACTAAACTAAATAGCTAGAGGAAGTGATAATGGTGTCTATTGTATTCTGTGAATGTGGATGGAAAATAGGGATTCCTATAGGCGACAAGACTTATATTGAAAAGTTACATTTGAATTACGTGGATGTCTCGATGAACATTTATGACCATTTTGACGGCTCTGAGATATTAAAACTTCACAAAATATCTACATTTGTTTTCAAAAGAAAAACAATCACAACGTCTATTGAATGACTCACCCAAAACTCGATACTATTCGGAGAATATCGAGAATCTAGTTCAATCGGCTAAAATGGAAATCAAAAATGAAAAAGAAAAAGAGAAACATTGGATATCTTCAATTCAAAATACACTTACCGTTGACTGTCTTGTTTCCATGAACGGATGGAAGTGTGTCAACTGAATCTCTTTCCATCCATTTGTGACTCGAATGAAAAGTTGTTGAGATGACGTGGCGAATGCCAGTTGGCCGACGGATGTGGAACGGGCAGAGGCAAATAGTTCAACAGTTGTAGCGTGAACATTCACAGAAGATCCACTTGTAATCGCTGAAAGAAAATATTTACTCAAAAACTCACTAGATTCAAAAAAACCTTTCAGAAAAACTTCTGGAATTGGGAATACATAAATAGAGAAACAGTTGAATATGAATCCAAAAGAAAGAACAAAATGTAACGTTTTCATCATTTTCAAAGAAAAAGTTTTTACTTGATGAGGAACATTCGTTTTCTTTCAAACATTTGCAAAAATAAACAAAACAAACCTCCATAAGCTGCTGCCGGAGCTCCTGGAGCACCAGGCTCTCCTCGTTCTCCTTTTTCTCCTTTTGTTGTATAACTATGGACTTTTGGATTGTATTCTGGAAGGTCTCCTCTCATTGGTTCTTGAGTTTCTTTTTGAATTGCTGCTACTCTTCTCGCAATTCTTTCAATGTCATCATCTGTGAGACTTTCCATACTCATTCCATCTTCTCCTTTTGGTCCTGGTGGTCCTTGTGGGCCTCTTTGACCTTCAACTCCTGATGTTCCATCTCTTCCAGGTGCTCCTGGAAGTCCCGGTGGTCCAGGTGGTCCATCAGCTCCTGATCCAGTTCCAGTTGATCCAGATCCCGGTGGTCCTGGTGGACCTGCGAGGCCAGGCATTCCTGGAGGTCCAGGAGGTCCTTGTTCTCCACGTGATCCATGCATTCCTGGTGATCCATCAGATCCTCGTTCTCCTTGATGTCCTGGTGAACCATGAGATCCAGGAATTCCATCTTTTCCAGGTGGTCCTTGGGGTCCTGTCTCTCCACGGCATACTTGAGTACATTGTCCAGAAGATGGGACACCAAAGAATGGAGTTGTTGCAGTCTGTTGTTCATACGAACGAAGATCTGAAATACATTAATATAAACGATAGAAAGCAAAAAAACGAGTCTAAAGGTGTTGAAGTTCACACTCTTTCAATCAGAATTCCCTCAAACATCTTTTCTGATTAATGGATAATGGATCATGAAATGAAATCCTCTCTTCTTTATGATTTTTTAAGTTTTTATCAAATCACACCATGCAAATCTATAAAAGCGAAAAGTTGAAAGTCGTCTAAAAGGGGTAAACTCTCAAAAAATGGAAATCATTTCTACAATTTTAAACCTCTGGGTGCGGGACTACCGTAACCCCCAATGAAAGGAACAACAAGTGAATCATCTGATAGAAACAAATCTGAAAAGTTTAGTGAATTCGAATTTCCAATATAAATTCCCATTTCAATCTTTTCTTTTTTCTTACCCTGAGGAGCCATCTGAGGTGTCGGATACGGTGGTGGAGGAGCAGGAGTTGGTGGAAGTTCAGAAATCTTTTGAAGTTCAGATGACTCTTGAGTTTTTTTGAATTCTTCTGGAGAACCGGATCCTTCTACTCCCTGAAATTATTCATTTAATCAAAGAATTCATTTGATTTCTCGAATATTTTCTCTTGTCTCTATCAGAAAACATTCGTGAAATCAATAGAAGCCGATCAATCACAACATCTGAAAATGACAATTTCTAATTCTATTTCTCGATGACATAGATTACAGTAAGCGGAGTTGACGAAAAAAACTTACTTTTCTCATTTGACTTTGCTCTTTTTCAAGTTTTCGACGACGCCACTATACGAATTTTGGGTTAGTTTATAATAATTTCTCAACTATTTCTTCTCGAGATAATAAGGAAAATGCTTTCAAACTAGAAATGAATTTTAGAAAAGCAGAGAGAAAAGTAGTTTCACTTTTATATTTATTCATACCCATTGCTCATCACATTGTCTTGAACCTTGAGTGGCATCATCAATTAATTTAAGTTCTTGAATCGCCCCCTGAAACAACAAAAAGTATTACCTTTCCATCATCCTCATAAACAGTTCCATCATCAATCACTTCCACAATTTCCACAGGTAACATGACATTTTCTGGTACAATTTCTTTCTCTTCAGAAGATGCTCTCGCTTGACGAACACGTGCATCGACACGTGGAACATGTACTTGAAAAACAGTTCCAGGAACATATGATTCTTCAGGAGATGTTGAGAATTCACGAACTTCCGGTTGACCTTGTTCAGAGGAGAGAAGTGGAAAATCGTCATTTTCGAATTCTTCAGCTCCTCCGATCACCGAAAGAAAAAGGAGATGCACTAGGAATAGTGCAAGAAGGAGACGCATCTGGATATAATTTCCATTGAGATCAAAAGAAAAGAAGAGATATGAAAAAGAAGAAAAAGGAACATCTAGGAATGAGAAACAACTAGGTTAAACTCTAGAAAACAGAAAAAGAGAACTATGATTCGGAAGAGGTCAAAAAGTATTTTCGTGCTCAAATTACAAACTTTATAGTTTGTTGAAATGATATTTCTCGTGAGACGTTATCAACCGAACAGGCGACATTTAAAACGGAAAGAAAGAACCAAAGGGCCAACGAATTAATCATGAACTGCAGCAGCGTCTTTTCGTCGGGAAGAGAGAGCTCAAGTTAGTGTGTTTCAAAGAGATATCGGAACAAACTCTTTTTTTTTATAATACGAGATATCGGAGAGGAAATGTGGGTGATTTGATATCAAAATGATGAAGAAACAATTTGTGAAAAAAGAGAAAAAGAAGGTGTTTGTGGTATTGAGTGGATGATGGGAATGTGACACATTCGACTGCTCCGAAGAGACTTTTTTATTGGAAAACAGGGGCGGAGACTAGGAAAATCGTGTCTTGATCATCGAGAAGATGGTAGATTGTTGAATGGAGAGAGAGAGAGAGAGAGAGAGAGAGAGAGGAGAGGGATACTGTAGAATGACGTGGCAGAGGAAACAAGTTGAAACTTTTAGATGAATCATTCGAAAACTCATTGTTTAGACTCGTCTTCTTTATCGGAATAAGAGAAGAACACAGAATCTTTGAAACATGAGGAAAACGGTAAAATGCACTTTTGAAAAGAAAATCGAAAGAACATTAATTCTTGTTTCTGTAAATTCTTAATTCAAAACTCTCCAATTTTCATCTTTTGACCATCAAAAATCGAGATATTAATCCTAAAATCTTTCTCAAATTTTTTATAAATAAACTTTTTGGAAGTGCATTTCGTGCACTTTGAGCCAAAAGTTTACGTTTTCTTTGTTCTTTTTCAATGATTTTCGGATGTGAAAACAAAGGATTTTTATGAGATTTATGAATGATTTTATGAGAAAAATTCCGACTGAAAACATCTAGAAAATTCGGAAAAAAATCTTGTTTGTTCTCTTATTTTTCATTTTTGTCAAAGAAAGAATTCTGAATAATTTGAACTAATTTTGAGAAATGGAATCGCATGACTTTCAGACAATTATATCCTTTTTCTCTGTTTTCTTCATGAAAAAACGAGGAGAAAGAGACTTATTCTACATTGAATTTCATTTGAAATATGAAGAGAAAAGGGAGATTGAGAACAGAAATAGCTCAATTCAATCAGAACATTTTTCAATTATTGCAAAAGAAAACGGACGTTTTGTATTGTTTCGCTTTGCAAAAACTTATGTTTTTCATTCTCTGAATTTCTGATTTTTCTAAGATTAATACTGTTTTCATGATGAAATATTGACGATTAGTGATAGGGTAAAGTCAAAGAAAGTAAGAAGATTTGATTACTTTTCGAAGGAGAGCCCACTTCTACAGGAACATTCTTAGAAAGCCAATCTCTCTACAGTATCCCCAATGAATGATCTACTAATTCTTTCTAAAAAGAGGAAATGTAATCGAAATGAGCAAATCTGATTTGAAATTTGATCGTTAACTGACAGAAGAGAGAATGTGCCTAGTACGAATAAGCACCGCCCACTGGTACAGGTACAATCGAAAAAACGACGATAAACGTGGGAAAGCACTATTCAAAAGTACACATAACGACACCTTTTTGGGTTTGGAAAGGTTAAAGAAACAGTGTTTGAATAGGAGAGACGCAGAGTTCAGAGTCACAATGACTCAAATAGCGGCTTTCTTTTTAAAATTTCACTAATAGAGACTGATTTGAATGTTAACGGACAGTTTTTTGAATGAAGAGTTCAATGTTCAATAGACGAAGAGAATTTGAAAATGAAATAGACTTGCATGAGGAAAAAAGGACATTGATCTCGTCTTCTTCTTTTTCGAATGATACCGTATTCAACGGGAGAACTGTTTTAAGGTTCTCGATAATTCAATTGCCCACAAATATGAAACAAATAAAACTGAGAGGAGAAGCTTATTATGCGGATTCCATTTTTGAAGCTTCTCCGAAGTTTGACGAATTTTTTCATCAAATGACAATGAAGATAAAGTTCAAATGAGATCAGATTTTAGAAGATTTCAACAGAAACAGCCTACACAGGTGCTAAACAAAACACTTTTTCTGATGAAAAAGGAAATAGAAAAAGAAGGTTGGAATCTGAGAAAAATACCTATGTAAATAGAAACCACGCAATTTTGTTTCTTTCTTTCTTCTTTCAAATGAATGATTCATTGAAGATTCAACTGATATCCTATTTCAGATTTTTCTAATACCAATTCAAAGATCTTCTGTCATCATGTTATCTGTGGAATATTGCGATTGAAATGTGGAATCTGGAATTAAAAAACTAAATCGAACGCACCTCGAATCCATTGTCGATTATTGGTCCGGCACTTGCAATGTATAATTTTTCAGCTTCATCGAATGAAAAATCTGGAAGTGATGTGACCTGAAATCAGAAATTATTCTATCTTTATTCACTTCGATTCATACTTGTCTAGATGCAAATCGTCTGCATTTAAAATAAAAAGTGACTGTTTGATCAATGACTTCCAATGCGAATTGTGTCCATTGCTGGGAGAAATCCTCTACCAAAAACGAAACGATGGCGACTGAACGAACAATTAGAGAGATATTTGTCTGTTTTGTTCCTGAAATAATGCTTTTCTTCTTCTGATTTCTTCGATACTCTTACCTGCTGGCTCTATCAATAATCCAATGTCGACTGCGGAATCGTATGCATTTACAGCTGCAAACAGGTATCCACCGCTGAAATAAAAATAGAAAATTAGGGAATTTTTCTCTTTTTCAAACCGTTTATCCATTGGCTTTATAGTGGCAAGAAGTGAAAACTGTTTGAAGAAATTACGTGGCAAGTATAATCGATAAGGAACTGCAATTTCAACACCTCTCTGAAAATAAATAGGCTATTTGAGAATGAATTCAGAGAAGAAATCAGATACCTGTAACCCGATTGCAGGTAATGATTCAATTCCTTTTGCTCGGAATACCCGTGAATCTGCATTTAATGATGCTTTTACTGGTGCAAGAAGATCAACTTCTGTTTCAGAATCTGAAAGAAAAACTATTGAATTCCCTTATTTCCACTACAATTTGACCCTTTTGAAATGAGTGCTTTGCAACATATTCTTCCAATTTTCGTTCTCTTGGGAATACGTTCAAAAATAAAACCAAAAAAAATTCGAAGACCCATTATTTTTCTTTTATTTTCTTCTCCTTTTTTCTCTCTTTATTTCAACCACTGATATTCTAAAAAAGCAATAATTTTGTGTTGCCATTCTGGATTGAAGAACGGAAGAAAGGAGAGAAAAGAACAAGAAGTTTGTTGTTTTGAGATAATATGTCCCTTGAGAAACACGTTTTCTGAGGTATACAACACAGAGAAACGAGCATACATTCTTTGAAAAATGGCCACGTTTTGAGATTTTCTTCAGCTGTTTTTGACGAGAAATAAATCTTTTTTCAGGTGGAAAAAACGAAAAAAGGAATGGAAACAAGCGAAATATTATTTTTTACATTCATTCGCAAAATAAAAATTTCATAATAATTGTATGCAGAGCTGACAGATAAAACGTAGTTTCTCATATGTTTCTTCTCGGAAAATCACGAAAACCGATATTGACAGTGTAATATACTTCTGTTTTTTCCTTTTTCCCCCACAAATGCTTTCCGATGCTTTCTTTTGAATTCATTCGCACCTCATTTCTCTTTTTTCGATTCTTTCGGTGAAGAGCATCTGTTTTGGCTCTTTCTCCGATGACAATCAATTACGTTCGAAAATAAAAGAAAACGGAGGTGAATAATGAATGAAATCGAAAGAAGACCGCTTCGAAAATTGATAGATTTCCATCTTGATATAATGGAAACTCGAGAAGTTTTAATCGAAAATCAAGAAAACGCAACTGAACATTTATATTTTATTCTCTTAGAATGTTTCATTGTTCCGTTTCTTCTTCATTTTGTGACATTGGGTCCCTTTTTATGAGTTAAGAGATTACCGTCACTCTTCTTCTTTCTTTTTCTTTCCCTTTTGCCATCTACATCATAAATGGTGTCATTAGGATTAAAGTGAAGAAGAAAAGGAAGATTCAATGTGACCTAAGGAAGGGCATATGGTTGATTGATACGTTTTTAGGAAGAGAAAGAATCGAAAAAAACCCAGAAACATTAATTATGAATTCCTTTGATGTTGTGCAACTAAAGTCAAAGTGTTGTAATGTCCCCTCTAATAGTAGGGCACATATCGTTTTCAGTTGTTTCAGATTCAGAATTCTTCCCTTTTTATACGTACTGTAACAAGAGAACAGTTTGAATTCGGGTCAACCTGTTCTCGAGATAATTACTAATTTACTCAATTCTTGAAATTCAATTTCCCTGAATAAAGCCATTCTCTCTCTCTCTCTCTCTCTCTCTCTCTCTCTCTCTCATCTTCTTTCTTGTTCATAACAAATGCGTGTGTGTGTGTGACCATTAACCTCGGAAACTACCTCGTCTACACATCGATTTCGAATCGAAATAAATCAAATGAGCGTTTGCCTGCATCCGAATACAAATCAACTGTTTTTCTTCCGCTTTTTTGTCTTAGCTGGCTGCTGGTGATGCTAGGAAGAGCGCATTAGCAGTCGACCTTTATTATATAATTTATTACATTTTGGGAACGACAAGAAAAGAGAAAAAGGTTATGAAAGAGAAAGAATTCGGATAGATTCGTTATGAAAAAGCTATTTGAGCTAGAAAAATTCTTTTGAGTTCTTGTTTTTTTTTACAGTTACAGACAAATTTCTATCCAATGCAGTATCTGGTATTCATCATGCTCTTTTCATTTCTTAATTGTCTCTCAGTTCTGAATGATTCAGTAACAAGTACTATAAAATGTACTAATATCCCTTGTCCACTACTACTTCATTCTTTTCTTTCTCTTCCAATTCCACAAACACTTCATATGTGTCATAATCTCTCGCTCTCCTGTTGGTGTCAATAATCTAACAAATAATGATTGATGAATAAATGAAAAAGTCAAGAGACAACCCCCTGCCGTCGAGGAGATATAACAAACGAATACAAGCAATATCTTACGCTTCACGGGAAACAAAAAGGCGTCCCTCTTGGGACATTTCGAAGTAGAAGAAGAAGAAGTAGAGGACACAACTAAAATCTCCGAGAGAGAACAAGAGAAGAGCAAAAGGAAACAGGAATGACAGGTGCCAATTGTGTTCGTCTTCGAGACTAACAATTGCCACGTTTCAAAGTTAGAATATCGAATTGACGGAATAATGTATTTCGAGTTTCATTCTATTCTTGATTGAAACTGTGTGCAAGAGGTACAGTAATCCAAAAAACACGTAGAATTTGAATATAGAAAAGTTAAAATTCATACATTATTCTTAAAAGTTTAAGAATTGTAAAGAACTTTTTAATATCTCATTCAAAATAAAATTGATTATATTTACTGTGAACAATTTTTTCTCTCAAGTTATGATTTCATATGAAAAATGGTAAAAACTCACCGCCAGGAAGCGAATTGAGAGCAAAGAATGTGGGAGGTTGTGCTTGTGAAACACGTATTAGATAGAGTACACAGAAGTACAGTAATCCTCCAAGATAATGACGTGGCAGCCGCATTAGAGTTCATCAAATAGTTGAGTTCAGGAATACAGAAAAAAAAAAGAAAACAAGTAGAATATCAGGAAGAGGGAGAGAAAGAGAGAGAGTCTGAGACTGAAGGTTCGGGTAATTCCTTGGGATTATAGAGAGAAATATGAAAATGCTTCTCTTTTTTCTTTTCTTTTGGGGCCAAAGTTAGTTATACATCAGTTTGGTTTCTTCTTCCTCTTTCTCTTCTAAATATCCACCACAACTGAAGGGTGAGACTTCTTCGAAGTGGGCGGAGTCGAAGGACGACGGAGGGTGGCGGAAAAGACGGACGATGTGGAAAACGGGACCAAAAGAAAAACTGAGGAGGATGCGCAGTTTTTTGATGGTGAGAGGAGAGAGGAGGACAACACACCCTCCTGGCACCACTACAACATTTTGATGGAAGAAAGAAAGAAAACGCATTGTTTTGGTTTTGTCTAGAGTGTTTTAGAATGGACAATGAATGCAAAAATGAAGAATATGGAATTGGAACTGGGAAGTGCTCAAGTATAAATTATCAAGTTTATATATAGCTACACATCTATTTCAATCAATCTCACATTTGATTTTCAGTGATGATTCTGAATAAGTTACCGTAATCCCCTCGTCTTCATAAATTCAAAACGATGAGTTACTTCAGTTGAGAAGGCGTCAAAACTATGTCAATTAATGAAATACGCCTCTTGATTACAAAGATTAACAATTAGAAGATTCAATATATTCTGTTTGCAAAGAGTTCCGAAATTCCAGATGATCAAGGCAATTACCATCATTGCCGGCACTTTTTCGATATCGATTACGATGGAGAAAATATAATTTCGAAGTTCATCTTTTTGAAATTTCAGCAATATATAACTACAGTTCACATTCACAGAAACAATACAGTACCTGTTGATCTTTCAGAACATCCACCACTCAATACATCCATCTCGTGAACAATAACTCTCGGCATCGGTTGGCCATCCCATATCAGTGAAACAGAAATCTATAAAACGAGAAATTTATCTGATTTCATTTGAATCGATAACGAACTTTGAACGGTGAGATTTGTTGAGAAAACGGAATGTAGACGTTCTGAACGACATGAGTTCGCACGTTTGCCATTCTTGTTTTCCAGACAATTTGACGATTTGAATGATCTCCATCTTGGATTATTTCCACTTTCATTTGTCCTGAAAAGGTTGAGATCAAAGACATACTTTTCTTAAACTCTAAACTGAAAAGTAAGAAAAGAACATTTCGTATCAATATGTACCTGGATGGAAATTCAAAAGAGCAAATCTAAAATAGAAGCATAATCGTTGAGCATCGGGTAGATTGATTGAAGGTGTCGTCAGATGTGCAGGAGACGATGGATACTGAACACGTGGACATGCTCCAGCGTCTCTTTGTGTATAAGTATCATGTTTCGAAGTGCAAAGTTTCCAGTGAGGAGAACTATTGATTGAACACATTTCTGTATCATTCAAACGACAGAACCAATCATATCGAGATACTGATTTGGCTGCAAATTGTCATTTTATGAGCTCTCTGTTCATCTATTTCTGAAGATAGAACTCACTTTCAGGAACAAAAAAGAGATCTCGAATGCTCCATGGACTTTCACTTCCATCGCCAGCAACTACTTTCACTGCTACTTCATATTCTTTTCCAGGAATTAATCCAGTTAACCGAACCGCTTTGGCATTTGAACGAACTTTCTGTTGCGTATCACTTTCGTAGATTCCATAACTGAAATTGTCATAAGTTCAGAATATTTTCCATTAAAATGGACTAAGAACATTTTCAAGAAAACGAATTGTGAAAACCGGTTCTTTTTCCACATTTTTCATGAACTGAGACAGTATTTTAGGAGTGTCTTCTCATTTTTCAATAGAATTTTTTCAAACAAAATCATACTTGATGACATATTGTCTTTGAGTTGAATCAATTGAATTATCGATTGAACTCTCTGGATTCGGGTCATCCCATGAAACAATTGCACTTCCAGATGTTGATTTTTCTTCGATTCTGGCTCTAACCGAAGTCGGTGGCCACAATTTTTCAGTTTGACTTCCTTCTGCCGGACGAGTTTTTGCAGCAACCATCACTTTTGTTCCGTCTTCTCCTTCGGCTTCATTGTAAGCAGACACAGCAAAGACGTAATTTGTGTTCGGTTCTGAGATGTAAGAAACTAAATCTTCGGATAAAAAAAATTAAAAACTCACTCAAACGAGTGACAGTGAATGAAGTACTGTCTGGTCCTTCAATCAGAATTCTCTGAGAAATACTTCCTTCGCCGTATTCTACAGTATACCCTCGAATGAGTACTGTAGGATCTGGAGGAGCGTCCCACCACAGTGTTGCGGATGTCGATTGGGTTTTGACACGAACGTTTTGAGGAGCATTTGGAACATGGTCTTCTGAAATAATTTCTTCGTTTCATGATCATCGAAAAATCAATACAACTCAATTCGTTTTCTTTTTCTTCAAAGGTCAAATCAAGCACCTGTATTCTTTATTATTCTTTCTATATTCTCTAAGAAAACAATGCCAATTTGTATGAAATGAAAGAGTGTATAAGAAGAAGAGACGCAGAGAAAAGTGGTTGAAAACGGAAATCCGGAAGTCAAGGAGAGAGACGATTAGAACACGCTCTCGTTGACACCTATTAGCTGCTACTGGGACCTCAGAGACTCATGAATTTCCGGTGGCACACCTCTTTTCGGTATTTCTCTTCTTTTTCTTGTTTTGTCTGAGATGCCATTACCCTTTTCAGTTGTCTCCGAATACAAATAAAAACAGAAAAAAAAGAAAAAACGAACCATGTTGTAAAACTGCTTCCGAGATAGAACAAAGAATCAATTGAAGAAACAGAAAATTAAAACATCGAGATCCTATCATTTTTCTAATTTATCATCAAATTTTCCATTTCAATCCATGTTATTTATTTCCTGAAAATACCAAAATTACTCTAAATATTAAGAGAATTCACTGGAAGTCAGTTCACAAAGAGAATCTGTTTTTTCATTCCAAAACAGTTTCAAACCACAACAAAAATATAGAAGAAATCAATTGAATATTTGCTTTTTTTCCTTATTTACAGATTATAAAAAGTCGAATTTCCTCTCACTTTTGAAAAAAGAAGTGCATACAAAAACGTATAAGAAGAAGAGTAACGGAAAGAAGAAAGGAGAGAAGAAAGAAAAAAAAGAATAGAGAAGAGATTTTTGGGAGTTGACTGAACCTAAATTGAATCAAAATTCGGTCGAAAAATGACACCTTTCAAACAATTTTTGAATTCCAAAACGGGATTTCGAGACAGAAATATTCCTTTTTTTGTATTCTTCTCGAGAGTGTAAAAGAAGAAAAGAATAGAATCTAGAGGTCTGAAAGTATGAAAAAATGAGGAGAATAGACAAAAAAAAATAAATTCAGTTTTCTTCTGTTCTCCTTCTTCTTCTTCGAGAAAAAAAAAGAATCCGTTCCAATTTTATTCGTATCTTTTCTATTAAATATGTTAGATTAGATGGATGAATCAATTAGAAATGGGACTAAAAAGAAACATTTCGCAGCAATTCGACGAAATTCAATATTAGAAACCAGAGTATAGAAATCGACAGAAAACAATTTTATCGTTTTCGTACCTTTTGAATCTGCCTCTCTAAGAATGTGCCGCCCATTCATCTCATGAAGACCACGCCCCCTTTCCTGGTGAGCCTATTAGGTTATTATGGATCATTGGAAACGAGAAGTAAAATAGAGAAGAGAAGGAGAGAATAAAGAAACATTCATTTCGTCGAATTCAAATAATTCAAGAAAATCCATTAAATTCTTATTTTTCAGGTTCATTTATAAAAGTTTTATGGTTTTTACCAATTTCTAATCTCTAATCACACAATAAAAATTCAAAAAATCGTCTTCGAATTTCGAAAATGACTGCTGACTGAAGGTCCTTATTTTCAATAAAATATACGTGTTTCTTCATATTCAAATTCACTTTCTCTCTTCCCGTTGCCCCTTTTATTCGGAATTTCTTGGTCCAACTTTTCTCGTTTCTCTCATACAGAGGAAATGTATAGAACAATTTGCATATTCTCTGCTCCAGCTACCAAACTATTTGAAGGTTTTGGAAAAAAAAAGTCAAGAAGTATTCCGAGGATCGAAATGTGTGAAAAAGGAGAGGCGTGTTTCAGAGTTTCAGGATATGTAGAAATAATGAACACCCGAATAAAATCACTCAAAAAAGAAGTTCTGTGATTCGATTAAATTTTTCTTCTATTTATATATTCTTTCTTTCAAATAACTCTACAATTATCTTGTCATTTTGGATATATCGTTATTGCTGCTTCTAGTTTTTCCTTGGTTTGAGGTCCGGAAAAGAATCTTCATTCCCGCGAATAAAAATGAATAAAATAAATTAGGTTTTCAAAGGGAAAGGGTACGATAACGGGGAAATCAATACACAGAGAATAGGCAGAATGTGTTACTCTCTTTTTACTTCTTTTTGGTAGCAGCTTCCTCGGCTTCAGCAGCTACGCGTTCAGCTTCAACGACCTTCAAGAGTGCCTCAATTTCATCTGTGGATAAAACGCGTTGTTGAAGTTCATCCTGAAAAACGTATATAATTATAACAGTTATTACATCCATAGCATGAGAAATATAAAGAGTGAGTTAAACTTGTGTTTTAAAGTTTCAAGGTATCTTACGTTGACTTTCTTCATGACAGCTATTTCAATATTTTGCGATCCTGGTGGAACAACTTGAGCCAAAGACTTCACGACTAACTTAAGTGTGGTTGCCTCGTCTACGGTATTCTCCTCACTGTAGTGCTCTTCGAGATATTCGCGGACTGGTTTTTCTCCTCTTCCCGTAGAGTTGGCAACATACTCATAGTAAGCACCGGATGGTTCTGTTTTGAAAAGGCGGGGAGTTCCGTCGTGGTCGAATCCACCGATGAGCATTGAAATTCCAAAAGGACGACGTCCAGGAGACTGTGTGAAACGCTTAAAATCTCCAATTGTAACATTAAAATCGCAGTGATATCTACCTGTTTTGTGTTAGCAATGTATCTTGAAATGTAGGCGACAGTGACTGGATCTTCAAGCGTCAGCTTATAAGATTGGCATTCGATACGGGCACGATCGACAAGAACACGAGCATCAGCCGAAAGTCCGGCAAAAGCAAGCATTACGTGGTCATCGATCATGTGGATTTTACGAATCGTGCGATCATCCTGAAGCGCTGGGATCGACTTTTTCTCGACACCGATCACAATACAATCTTTTCCACGCACTCCGACCTCAAAATAAATGGATAATAAATATTTAATACGCTGATGATGTTTTTTTCCTCGAATTAGTAATAAACTTTGATTGAAGATTCAATAATCATCTCTACTCGAAAATTTTTTTATAACTTACCGCTGTTGAGCCCTTCTTGACAGCTTCTTGAGCATATTCGACCTGGAATAAATGCCCATCCGGGGAAAAGATAGTAATAGCACGATCGTATCTGTTCATCTGCAAAAAAAGTGTTATATTATCTGCTTTCAGCTTCAAAAAGTTACATATGAAATGAAGAAAAATGAGGATGACAATTTCAAAAAGAAGTAAGAAATTGACACAGTTGAAACAAGTGCTACCGTAGTCTCATTCTCTTTTTACGGAGAGTGACAACGATGCTCCGCTTTTCGGAGAGACATGGGGTTTAGTTATAGAAGTTTTGAAATCAAATTTATGTGTATCTGTTTTCAAATTAAATACCTTTATAATGATATTGTTTTTCAGTTATGCCATATGCCAATCAGCCTAGTATCGAGGTTACCGAAATTTCGAATGATTTAATTAAATTCGTTTTATGGGATACGGATCTGAGTGTGGCAAATTCATTGAGACGTGTTTTCATGGCAGAGGTATGAGTAAAAACATATTTGTTATTTATGGAGGTTTTCTTTCAGGTTCCAACAATAGCCATCGATTGGGTTCAAATTGAAACTAACACCTCGGTACTTCATGATGAGTTCATTGCTCACAGGATGGGTTTAATTCCTTTCATATCTGACTATCATGTGGAGAAAATGCAATACACCAGAGTGAGTAGTAAATCACATTTCATAAATTGAAACTGAAACATTGAAGGAATGCGAATGTGCTGAATTTTGTGACGAATGCTCTATTCCGTTTATCTTACAAATGAAGTGCAAAGACGAGGCAACATTAGCTGTCACCACAGAACACTTGGTGGCATTGAACCCTGACACGGTAATGCTACTATACTTGGCGTTTATCAAACCTCCATCTTATTAAGACTGTGCGCCCAGCCTGTGGTCAAGCTCTTCGAGATCGAGGAGCCTCTCGTGATGAGTTTCACAACAGAGAGGAAATTCTTATCGTAAAATTAAGAAAAGGTCAAGAACTTAATCTCAAAGCATATGCCAAAAAGGGATTTGGAAAAGAGCATGCTAAATGGAATCCAACAACTGGAGTCGCCTTCGAATATGATCCAGACAATGCACTTCGGCATACTATTTACCCAAACGTGGAAGAATGGCCAAGGTATTTTTTTTCATTTCATATATCCCTAGCGGCATTTGTCCCAATGCCCGTAAATTCAAGAACTATGTCATACGTACAGTTCTGTTCGAAAAACTGGTAGAATGTAGTATGTTTGAAACCAGATTATTTTTAGTATTTTTATTGCATTGTTTCAGGAGTGATCATTCTTCACTACCGGAAGACAGCGTTGAGAAAGAAGCCCCGTTTGATCCCCATGGAAAACCAAACAAGTTCTGGTTCTCCAGTAAGTTTTACTCTTCAATTAAAATTCATTTGTTTCTCTTCTTTCAGTCGAAGGTACTGGCGCACTCCCAGCCCAAAGAATTGTGACGATGGGAATTGGTATTCTGAAAAGAAAACTCGAAGAACTGAACATGGCGCTCTCTGTGGAGCTTCAAGCTCATGCTCAACAACAGTGAATTTTACTGATCTCTTATTTATTTTTCTTCAATATCTATCCTTGTTGATCTGTTAACATCTTGCTCTTATGAATGAACTATCATAGAATAAACTGAAAAAAAAATGTAATCGTTCAAGCGATGATATATCTGTATATTAACTTTTATATCTCAAAAACAATTTCGATTAGTTTCGAACGATGGTCTGTGGTGACTGCGAGAAGAAGCTCACAAAAATTGTTGGAGTAGATCCCTATCGCAATAAAAAAGTCAACCGCAATGCTGATGGAACTGGTCCAAAAACGATGACAACCAAAAACCGATTGATTGGAGTACAGAAAAAGTAGGTATGAGTTCATTTGCAGAGAAACTATTTCGTCTTGTAGAGCTACAATCGTCGGTGCCAAATGTAAACTGTGCAAAATGCTAATTCACCAGGT
Organism: Caenorhabditis tropicalis; assembly: GCA_016735795.1. Taxonomy (NCBI): domain Eukaryota; kingdom Metazoa; phylum Nematoda; class Chromadorea; order Rhabditida; family Rhabditidae; genus Caenorhabditis; species Caenorhabditis tropicalis. Next base: position 6,994,467 of record CM028614.1, on the reverse strand, counting down.
AAGAAAATCAGATTCATATGATATTGTATCCATTAAATCTTGAATTTTAGCCAGGAAGTCATTACTGTTCTACATGCGCCTATCAAAAAGGAATTTGTGCTATGTGTGGAAAGAAAATCATGAACACGAAAGGGCTTCGACAAAGCATCACCTAATTATAGCTTTGTGTTTGAATCACAAATTGATACACTGACGATCTCAGATTTGGTTGTTCGTAGCCTCTGTATTCTTCTTTTTTGACAATTGTACATTTCTGCTAAAAGGACTTCCTCACACTCGTACCAAAAAAACTAATGAAATAAATAATAATCTTACTCTCAGTTCATTTGATGTAATGAAAAACGAGAAAGCTACAAATTTCAAATACTAAATGTAAGATCTACTAATAGAGAATGACCGAAGTGGACCTTTTCCTATTATCGAGTATTGACACCAAACGTTTTCATCAAGAAATAAGAAAACTCTGCATGTGAATCAAATTCCTGCGTTTTCAGTCTTCTCATATTTGATAAGAAGACTTTTTCAAATATTTCTTCCCGTCATAGGTTCCCACCCTTATCAGTCCAAATAACGCTTTTCAAGCATTCCTTGTTCTCTTCCAACTGTTTAATATACCTGTTCTTAGAATTGCTCACTGGTTTTTTCTCCTTTTGCTCAAAAAAATGGCGAGTGGTGCAGCGAATTGCTTGACTTGCATTTGCTGTTTACGTAAGTTCAACTGGAAAAATTGACATTCTAAAAAATCTTTTATTTTAATTTTAGCAAGTTTATTATTCTTTTTTGCGGTTTCTCTCGGGATTCCTTCTTTTTTAATGTTTTTGGGAATGACTCGAATCGATTCATGTCCAATTGAATCAAAAATTCCGATTTGGATGATTTGTGTCGCAAGTCTTTTGTTTCTTCAATTAATTCTCGAATCAATCAGACCAATTAGAGACCGTTCGATAAAGAATGTGGATTGTAGCATTGATTGCTGCTCATTTCTCAGTTTATTGTTGTATCTAAGTCGATTCGCATTGCTTTCGACGTGAGTCTTATTCTCTCGATCTACAGTTTATTCGATTGATAACTTATTTCAGTTCTATTGTTGGTTGTGTTTTGATATTTTCATCGATTCCGGGGCAAAATCAATGTGACTCTCTTTTGTATTGGACTGGATTCGTCTATTGTGTTCTCTCCTTAATTGGTTATTCAGTGGCACTTGCCTTCTGCATTTGTTGTTGTTGTTTTGTATTTTTGGGAAGTTATCAGAGCGTTTCCACTGATGATGAAGCTGAGAATTGACAAATCCAAAATATTAATTTTTTTTTCAGAAAAGGATAATTTGAAACTTTATCAATTATTTATCTATTCAAGACTATTTATAAAGAATTTTTTAAACAAATGTTTTTTTCTAGTCAACGTGTCGGGTGGCTTTTTTTTTAAGACTCTAGAATGATGTCGTAGAGGTAACGCATTTCCTTTTTGAGATCCAAGTGGTATTGCCACACGGTGTAATTCGCAGGATTCAATCTTATACAATCCCCGAGAAGACTCATCAAGCGCGTTGACTTCTCGTTTTTGAGCAGAGCAGCACGAAAATAAGCGAAGGCATCTATGACTGTAAAAAAACTTAGTTGAGAATTTACAGAAAAAAACATACACAGTCCTCTGTGACAGCTATTTTTACAGCAACTTCTTCGTCTTTAGACGGGTAAATCGGATAAATATCTTTCCACTCTTCGTTGTTTTTGTACAATGCCGTCGAGGAGATATCGCCAGATTCCATCTGCAACAAACCTAAAATTATTACGTAGGCAAATTTAATAATATGAGAAACACATTTAAAAACATGTAAACCTGAATTTACATAAATTGGAACCTTCTACTAATCTAAATGAATAAAATTAATCGAATAAGTTTGAAAACACATTTGTTTTTTGAGAGGGTGCGGTTTGGGGAACTACTACGCGACAGGAAAGTCCGAAAAACGATAACGGGAGAAGAAGCGGAGGAAGATGACGAAAAGCACAACAAATCGAGAGCAAAAAGTGTAGTTTTCTATTTTCGGAGCAAAATATGCTACACCAGTTTCGACCGTTTTCCTCTGGACTGGATTTCCATTTGATTTTAAAAAAGAAGGAGAGCACGGTCTCATCAGCAGAGGACTCACCCTTCGTCTTACCAAAAACTAACGAGAAAACTACCAAATATAGACTAAAAAACAGTCATAGGTTGATGAAAGCTGAGAAGAGAGATTAAATTTCCCGTTAAGTGTGAATGAAACGAAAATATTATCAGACCGCCTTTTTAGCTCTTTCGGTTCGCTAAGAGGCCAAGTGGATTCTTCTTGGTCACAGAAGAGAACATATTAAAAAAAAGCTTTCGGAACTTCTAAGTGAAGAAGAATTGCTTTGTTGAAATCACAAAATTTGCTGGAGTGTATGAATGTGTTTTTTTCGTCTGCAAAAAAAAATGTTATTTTTATATGTTGTTGACATACTCCAGTAGTCAGCGATATTCTCCGAACTGCAGTACATACTCTTCCCTTTGCATCAACAAATTACAGAGTTGCAGAGATACATCCACTTCGTGTTTTTTAGCGACCTAAACAAGGTTAATACGCAATACGTTTCAAAAATGATTAAAATTACTTCAGTATTGTGAATAAATGCTTGTTTTTTCATCACAGGCATTTGGCCGGCAGCGACAAAATTGAGAGCTTCGATTGTTGTCTAAAACCCAAAATTATTATGTTGAACAATGCTTACTTCAATTAATTTACACAGTTTTTGCGGTTCCGATCGGTCCACTGATCAGTGTGCATGGGGATAAAAATTCAATTTTGTAAACATGTTAAATAATCTTCATCGCTGACACTTCGGATATCCTTGATGTCAAGCTGAAAGTACTATTTTAGTTTCTGTTAAGCGATTACGTTGTTTTTTCTTACGCGTAGAAATTGTTTGGCATGAATTATTTCCCGTATTTGATTGATCAAGTACAGAAAACTGAAAAGAAAACTTACGTGACAGGAAAGTCCGCCGTAAATCGACAACGGGAGAAGGGCCGAAAAACGCGCGGCCATCTGCCCTAACGGCCGGCCCGTTTGCCCCGCCCCCTGTGTGCTTTGTACAGTGAGCGGCGGAACCCGGGAGGTGTCGGCTGCATGCATAAGGGTGGGTATATAACCCCGAGCTAAGAAGGGTGATATCGGTGGAAAGCAGTCACTCGGAAGGTCCGCGATGATCCTACAGGTTCAGGCAGGCGGGAGGTGAGCTAACGGGGGAGGCATCTCCTGAGTGGCCCATGAGAGACTCGAGTACACCCCGGATAAGTATCGACCATGGGGCTGGTACCCCGGGATTTTCTGAGCTAAAAACGGGGGGTTTTGATCAAAAAAATCGATTTTTTTCAAAAAAAATCAATAAAAATCAATCGTGGCCACGTGCGGCCCGGCCAGGCCAACATTTAAAAAATCTAATAAAATTTTTTTGAAAAAATCGATTTTTTTGATCAAAACCCCCCGTTTTTAGCTCAGACAATCCCGGGGTACCAGCCCCATGGTCGATACTTATCCGGGGTGTACTCGAGTCTCTCATGGGCCACTCAGGAGATGCCTCCCCCGTTAGCTCACCTCCCGCCTGCCTGAACCTGTAGGATCATCGCGGACCTTCCGAGTGACTGCTTTCCACCGATATCACCCTTCTTAGCTCGGGGTTATATACCCACCCTTATGCATGCAGCCGACACCTCCCGGGTTTCGCCGCTCACTGTACAAAGCACACAGGGGGCGGGGCAAACGGGCCGGCCGTTAGGGCAGATGGCCGCGCGTTTTTCGGCCCTTCTCCCGTTGTCGATTTACGGCGGACTTTCCTGTCACGTAAGTTTTTTTTTTCAATTGTTGAGTAAAATGGTACTTTCAGCATCAAGGATATTCGAATCCACTTGGCCTCTTACAAGCGAACCGAAAGAGCTCAAAAATATGTAAAAGTACAAAAAAGGATGAAGAAAATGGTTGGAGACTTTGTAAGTGTTTCATCGTGATTTATTATAACGCATCTTCTATATTTCGCAGGCTAAAACAAAGAAACTCAAGAATCTAATAAAAAACTTTACGAAACGTTGGTTAAAGAGAAGCTGGCCGCAAAGCAAAGTTACGATGAGACAGTACTGCAAAACCCTAAGTTTCTATAAAATTCAAAATTAACTAATCAAAAGCTAGATTAGAGATACACTTTTGATTTTATTGCACCTTTGATTGTTCAGTGATTGTTTTAGTCTATACTTGGTAGTTTTCTCGTTAGTAGCTCCATGTTTTTGGTAAGACGAAGGGTGAGTCCTCTGCTGATGAGACCGTGCTCTCCTTCTTTTTATAATCAAATGGAAATCCAGTCCAGAGGAAAACGGTCGAAACTGGTGTAGTATATTTTTCTCCAAAAATAGGAAACTATATTTTTTTCTCAATTTCTCGATTCGTTGTGTTTTATTTTAGTTTTCTCTTTTCAGAAATAAATCTTTCGAAATGTAATTCAGTTGTTTTGATTTTTGTTTGAAAATTAAATACTTTAAAGGAGGTCTGACGAAAACTTGATGTCTCATATGCAAATGTGATGTGCTGATTAAAAACGAGAAGTCAACGCGCTTGATGAGTCTTCTCGAGGATCGTATAGGATTGAATCCTGTCAATTACACCGTTTGGCAATACCACTTGGATCTCAAAAAGGAAATGCGCTACCTCGACGACATCATTTTAGAGTCTTAAGAAAGTCACCCGGCACGTTGACATCGATTCCTCAAAGGAGAAGAACAGAAAAGCGACTAGAAACGCAAAGAATTTTGTCGAGTTAGTACAAAGTAGAATTAAAGCCTGTTTCTCTCTGCAAAAATTGCAGATATCTTCTATTTCTTCCAACCACTTTGGTGTTTCAGAGAATGCAGATGATAGAATAGCCAATATCATACTTTTTGTATTCATTAATATTTATTTAACAAAACGCATAATAAATAAACATTAACACTTTTTTACACAAATCCGAGTCGTTTGAAACACCGTTTGACTCTTTGCGAGGGGAGTAACCTGAAACAGAAGAAAATTAGAGATAAAATCATAATAATCGTCGAAAAATAGCGTTTCGGAACACAAAAGTATTCACAGATCATCAGGGAAGTCAACGAGGAAATAGTTGGAAATTTATTTATAAATAATTAACAATAAAGATATAAAACGCATTTCAATAATCCGATTGAGCCCAAAGTTTGAATGTGCGATCGAACGCAGATGAGCACATCCACTGACCATCTGGACTAATATCGACGCAGAGAATACGCGTGTCATGACCCTAGAAACGACGAATACACACGAATAAGGGAATTTTAAATGAAGTACCTGAAGTTGCCTAAGTGGTTGCCATCCAGTAGTTGACCACATCTTGAGAGTGCAATCAAAGCTTGCCGAAACTAGGTATTGACCAGCTGAATCAGCTCGAACACGGGTGACCACTGATGTGTGAGCTGGCATTGTATAAGTATTTCGACGCATTCGAAGATCCCAAATTTTCATTGAATTATCAGAACTACCAGTGATCATTTCATAGCTGTAGATATAAATTATTTATATTGATTCGATCTTTTTCTTTATCCTCACCCATTTGGCATCCACTCAACAGAATGAATCTCTTTTGTGTGTCCGTCAAGAAACATGATACATCTTCCTGTTCGCATGTCCCACACTCTACCATAACAATCGTGACCTCCTGTAAGAGCAACTGACCCATCTGGATGGAATGCCACATCGGCTACTGATTTTGAGTGCCCTTCTTGAAACAATAATTCTTTTCTTGTTGTCAAATCATACATCCGCCAAGTAGAATCAAAACTGGAATTTGAAGTTCACGACAGTGTTCAAGAGATTGAATTTGATTTAAAACTCACCAAGCCGTAGCTAAATATAGTCCATTTGGATGGAAGGCCAATTTTGACACTCTCTGTGGATGCTTTTCGAGCTCTCCAATCGGAGCTTCTTGTTTCATAGACCACATAAGAACTGTTCCTGGAAGAACATAATTTAAATGGAATGCGATTCAGACATACATGAAAAGAGCTTACCGTCATAAGAACAAGAAACAACATTCAAGGAAGATTCGTCATTGTGAGTGAAAGCTCCTGGATGAAATCTAGCACATCCTGCTTGTGCTGAGTGACCAGTATACTTTATTTCTTGTGCACACTGATCTCGTTTCCAAACAGCAACTGATCCGGACCAACCCGCAGTTACTTAAATATACAATTGATTGATACCAACAGATTTACAAAAGAATACCAATGTGTTGAGAATCTGCGGAAAACTCGCAAAATGCAACAGGACGAGTATCCGCTACTTGAGAGGCATGAAGATTGATTTGTTGAACCCATTTATGCGCTTCTTGCCGTGCCAACGCCTTTTCGTGCGCAGGCTGCGTTGCTTTCTCCCGAGCCTTTTCAAGCCTATATGAATTGTAGGGAACACTTGTTAAAAAGAGCACTTACCTCAATTTCGCTTTTCTTAGAGAGAAATCAGCAATAGAAACGCGCGCTTTCCGAAGTTCGATTGGTCCGCGGTGATACCATGTAACTGTTTCTTCATCCGCTTTATCAGCATTAACCTTAACTTATAACTGTATTTTTAAAACTGTATTTTTCAAATACCTCGTCTGTATGCAAAACAGCCGCAATTTCGTCTTCAGACATTGTAGAAAGAAGAGCTCGTAGTCGTTCTCGTCTGTCCAATGCATCTTCTCCAAACAAGCAAATCGGTTGATTAAGAGCTCGAAGTTTTAATTTCACCTTGAAAAGTCATTATAAACTCAACTTCTAAATAAATGTATTACCTGAACATCATCGGTAGGAAGAGTCAGTGTTCTTGCCCTCCTTCTGCGATCAAACTCGGCTAGCACTTCCGCATCATGACGTGAATCAGCTTGATTTGAAACTTCCATTCTCTCCAATGAAACTGTTGGACCATGACTTTTTTGTCCAGCATTCTAAAAGTTTACATTGAAACGAACATAATATACTCAACATACCAGAATAGCGCTAACACTTTCTGCATTTGCCAATGATCCAAATTGTTTTGGCGGAGCTGGGACCACGAACTTGTCATCTTCCCCCATTCTTTTTCTGCAAGAAGAACTAGTAGTGAATGCATTCCTTTCAAAAAAATTATGTATATTTTTCTGCTGAAACCTAATCATATTTCAGTGCTCCCACAGAAAACAATACCCGCTTATGCCTCTTAAAACAAATCATCCAACATTTTTTCTAAGAACATACAATGTTTAGGTTTTCTGTAAACTTTAACGAAAGTTCTAATGGTTTTTCAATACTAAGTCATATCTAAAAATGTGGCTGGAAAGCTGATTCTGGTTCTATTTAAACTACAGTTAAGATTTTTTCTAAAGAATTGTAAGAATTGTTTTGCATTAAATATATTTATAAAAATGGCGGGAGAAATTGACGAAAATAGAATGTGTATGTGCGCTCTACTGAGAATGTGCAGAGAGAAGACAACTCTCTTTCTCAATTACTTCTCACTTTTAATTTTGACTGATTGATTATTTTGAGTATTTGATTTAAAACATATGCTTTTTTTCTGCTTGAGTTTTTAGATACACATGTGCTATGAAACACGTTCTTCATAATAATTCAACAGATTCTTCAGGAATACAATTTATTTTTCTCATTCAAACTGTTTTGAGACATCACGTGCCCGCGTACAATCTCGGTTAACTTTCCAGAAACTGACTGCAAATGAGGAAAATGAATTTAATTGTTGCTATGGATACTGAGGGAGGTATCGGAAAGAATGGAGGGTTACCATGGAGAATCAAAAAAGATATGCAGCATTTTGCAGCTGTTACCAAGAAAGTTAATTATCCTTCAAAGGTATGTATATCCGTTTACTTCACTAATTGATAGTTCCGTAGAGAAACGCAGTTTTGATGGGGCGAAAATGCTGGGAGAGTATTCCGGAAAGTCGACGTCCTCTCGCCGGTCGTCTAAATATTGTTCTCAGCCGTCAACTAACCGAGCACACATCTGAAAATCTCATAATCGCGTGAGTGTGTGGAATTTAATTGATGAACGTTTGCTTGTCACAGTAAATCATTCGAATCAGTATCGAAACTACTCGCCGAGCCGCAATACTGTGATTCTATCGAAACCATTTGGAACATTGGCGGAGCAGAGATTTACGATATCGCACTACGTGACGATCTGGTAGAAGAAATTTACTTGACTCGAATTTTCAAAAAGTAATACTTTTTGATGTGTTTCCTCAATAAGAACAGTGTTTAGCTTCGACGCTGATGTATATTTAAAATCACTGGACTTTGGAAATATGGAAAAAGTGGAATCATCCGAAAACCTGTCGGAGAATTCTGAAACTTTCGAAGAAAATGGGATCCGATTCGAATTCAGTAAATGGAGAATCATTACGAGTCATTAATTGCTTGTATCATATTCATTATTTATTCTTGCGGAAAATATTGAACCAACGTGTATATGAAAAGCTATGCATTTAATAATTTTTTTTTCTATTTTCCATGTTCGTGATCTCTCGATGTGAAATATTTACCAACACGTTTTTCCATAACTCACTGCAGATTTCTTTCAGACACGTTTTGCTTTCATCGAGAAGCGTAAGAAGTCTTGAAAAGCTGGACAGAAAAGCAAGTGATGGCAAATAAAAAGGTACCCTCTCATTTTAATAATTGTTCTATGTTATACGTAGTTTCAGAACAACCATAACAGAAAGATCACGGAAGGTCCGACAATGAACGAAAATAGTAATGCAACAACAGCGTCTGTTCAAAGCGCAACACAAAATTTTCAAAGTAACAGTACGGGATCATCAAATGCCACTCAAAACATCACTCATTCCGGAAATTCCAGTAAGTTTTATATCAAAAACCAGTGAAACGCGATGGTAAAATTTTTCTTGACACTAAAAGTTTAGATTCAACTGGAGCGCCATCATCAATCTCTTCCACAACCAACACCATGGGCACGTCTTTTTCTCAGCATAATCAGTCTCAAAGCCAGCCTTCCCATCAAAGGCATTCTTCCACGTCTTCATCATCACAACAGCCAAGTTTCTCAAAGCAACCGATGAAAAAACACAACGAAGTGGAAAAAGTAGGATTTTTCTGAGCACTAATAAAACGAAAAAGGGATGAATTTCCTTGTATAGAAAGATAATGGTTCTCCCAACTTCCTTAGCGCTTTATATGTTTTATGGGAATACAGATTTGATGGTATTCATCTACACAAAAAATATTGTTTGTCCTTCTATGAGTCGGTTGAATGTCTCATTTCGTTGTAAGATTTTATTACAGATGAACAATTCTGCTGGATCACAGTCAAGTCAAGGAGGATTCAGAAGTGCCGGAAATAAAGATCTTAAAGGAAGAGAAAAAGAGAAAGAAAAGTGAGAAAATTTTAATTGTTGTGTCAATTTAAAAGTTCGAAACATTCAGAAATCAAAGTAGTAGTAGACAAGGAAATCAAACGAACCATCATCATCAACATTCAAATCATAATAGCGGAGGAGGTGCTAGTAGTATTAATCAACAAAATAATCGAAAAAAAGACAATAAGGTAATGGAGCCTGCGAAATTAAACCTATCACGTCAATGATTACAGTTCCAGAATCGAGATCTTTCAAATAACAGCCATCGTGGAGGGTATATAAACAACTACGGGAATCATTATCCACAACAACAACAACAATTGGCTAATTCTTTAGAAAACCACAAATCCTCCGGATTTCCATCAAACACATCTCTATCTTCAGCTGGAATTGTTTCTGCATCTCCGACACCAGTTCCTCCTGCGGTGACCCCAGTATGTCATGAATCTAAAACCGTACAAACTGAAGAAAAGCCGAAAAGAACGAAACAAGCGAAAAAAGAAAAAGAATCATCGCCGTTCAAGACGACCAATCCTAAGGATATGGATACAGTTCTGGCATTCAAAGAAGTAATTTTTTAGCAATACAATTATACCGCATTTTCATTTACGCTTTTACATTCAAATCAATTGTTTCTAGCATGACGATTGGAATAAGGTTGAATTGATGTGTGAATTGATCTACCTGCTTTCTCCGACTGATCTGCGGCTTCTGTTGAACTGCATTGAAGGCTCGGTTCGTTATTATGCGAATCAAATGCGACCAGTTGAGAAGACATCAAACTGTGCTGACCCAACAGCAGGTCTTCCTCAATTCGTGTGCTATCCTCTGAATCAGCAGCAAAACTGTTTCGTGAATGCTCATGATCCGTCAACGCATATCCAGAGAGCTGCACTAAACATGTTCGGTCAACAATTTCCTCCTGGTTTACCTCCACTGATGAATCCGGGGTTAGATTATTCCCAAATGAAAATCAAACAAAAGTGTATTTTCAGTGCAAATGTGGTATATCCTTGCGATTCAAACTACAATCATCCGCCATCTTCGCAGACGCCTCCCTCTTCATGTTCAGCAGTGAACAACGAAGCAACGAACGGAACAACTCAAGATCCAGCAATCAGCAATAACACTCCTCCAGCGGAACAACAGCAAGAGCCTTCGAGAAATTCAACGAAAAGTACAACTGACATACTTTGTGATCTACAAACACACGTTTCAGGCACTACTGTAACTGCCACTATGGATAAACCACCTGCCACGGTTTCTGAGTCAGATGCGACCTACAATGCAGTGATCAATCTAGCCCCATCATCATCTTCTTCAATGCAACAATCATTTCCAACAGTTCCTCAAGAACCAGAAAAGTTTCTTAAATCGGTTCGAGATCTCACCAGTTATTTGTATACTCTGATGTCCGTATGCACTCCAACCAACAGGAAATCCGCTTCTAAAGTAAGGGACTAGCATGGCCGCCATCACTCGCTACGCTCGCTCTGGCGACCATGCCAGACGCGTTCCGCGTGTTGAGCTTTTTGTATTCAAATCACTTTAATCATGAACCATTTCTCTACAATACAGCTGAACTTGAAGAATTATTAGTATATAGTATGATTTGTCATCATTTCCCCAAGAGAACATTTTGGAGGGAGACAGACGACCACTTTGCTCCTGGGAAAGTAGAAATTAGTGCTGAAAAAGCACTTAAATGACCGTATAAAATTCCATTGTTTAAATTTTCAAAATCTGAAAAAACGGGCATCATGCGGTCAACTTTTCCTATCTTTTGGTTCAAAAATTATGAAAATCGGTCAAGTGGGAGCTGAGAAACTGGTGTCCATATATCATATCTAGTTTTGTTACATCATTCGAATAGGTTTTCTTTTCAATTTTTAACTGCAGATCTCCGACTATTTCAAAGCTGTTCTCTTGCGAGAAAAAACCGAAATTCTCAATCGCATTCCTGACGAACTAGACAAGATTGATGTGTTGCAAGACATTGGAAAAATTAGTAAGAGTTTCCCTGAATACGTTTCAACACAGTTATTCAATTTAGTTTCCGCTTTCACCCACCACCCGGCCGTCACTCTTGACGATAAGATGAAGTATGCAGATATGAGAAATGGCCTTCGCGCTGAAATTGAGAGTCTTTTTCGCCTATACTATTCCCCCGAAAAACAAAGTGAACGGAAGCAACAATCCAACATGTCTGATAATGGGAAAAATGTCGAGGAGGGTGAGGATTCCGATGATTCCGAAGAAGACGAACAATACAAAATTCCCGAGTATGATCATGCTGAAACTTCTTCGAAGTCGGCTCCTGGAACCTTTTTCGTCACGCGGTTTATAGGTCGTCAAGTCGAAAAAAGCGATGACTTGTTTAGTTTGGAGGTTTTTGAAATATCTAGAACCGAAAGAACCAATTAACCAATTTTTAAGATCCATTGGAGTGACGGCGATCGTACATTCGCTCAGCGATCACGAGATCAATTGAAAACTCTTCAACACCGCCTACTTGATGAGTTTGGACAACAGAGGAGTGAAAAGTATAACAGTCATCACGGAACGACTTCTTCGTTCTCCTCGTTTGATGAAGACAATAGAAAACTTTCAGCGAGTACGTCCACTATGGAAAGTATGCATTTAACATTTGTTCTTCGTTTCGCAATAGTTTTCACTTCAGCGGCATTCGTTCCAACCGGAGATCGTATAGTTCCAAGACTTGCTCGAGATGCAACGTCAGCTCAGTATATTCAGTACATAAATGAATTGTCTGATTTGCCAGCACGAATGATGCTTTCGTCGGTAATATGTGAAGAGTTCAATGGAACCAGATCGCGATCAGATGATGTATGTTTTTATCAATATTGAGGTGGAATTTAGTAGAAAACTTTCTTATTTTGACTAAAAAACCTCTACTGGCTTGTTTCTAAATTTTTGTGAAGTTGTTGCAGGAAAGTCGAGATTTATCAGATGGTCTGATTTTTTCAAGATGGAAGAACCCACATGCTAAATCCGCCGTTCGCTATTTCAAACGTAATGCGACAGGGAGCGTCGACCCAATAGAACTACCGACCAACTGCAAACCCTTCATTTACTCAAACGTCCCACAATCTCAGATACAGGTCAGTTAAATTTAAAGTGGTTGACGCCAACGCAATCAAGTTCCAGCTGATGCTCCCAAGTTGTTCAAACTGTGGGGGGTCGCATCATCCGAAGCATTGCGACAAACCTACCTTGTTAGATAAAAAAGGTATGAAATATTGCTTCGAGTCCCAATTTAATTATCCCTAATAAAGCTTTAGTTGATCACAAGATTCGGAGAGATTCCGACGTGTTTGGAAACGTTCAACCGTCTCAACACGGTGGACCATCTTCTTCGAACTCATTTCCGGGAATGCATACTCCAATGCCCTTATATGTTGAGACTCCACAAGGAATTATTCCTTCATCTCATTTTAGTCATCATCAACAACAGCAAATGATACAGAATATGATTCACAATGGTCAGAGATACATAACTATTTAATCTATTTAAAATGTTAAACACTAGTGACTTGATCTAAAACTGATAACTGAATTTTCAGGTCCGTTTCGGCCTAACTCTCAATACGAAAAACAGATGTCTCAACTACTTTACTATGTTCCTAATACTGCCGCTTTAAACAATGGAAACGGTGGAGGATCCAATCCTAACAACAATTTTTAGAAATTGGAGTTTTGATACGCCTGTTATCTTTTTTGAACTCCTCCTTTTTATATGATTTATTCGTTTATAATATTTCTTGTGATTTTCATCCATTCACCTCTTTTTGTTTGCAATTCAGCTCTTTGTTATTCATTTTTCGCAGTTTCTCCAAAACGTGTATAATTGAGTTTTCTGATCCATCACATCCTCTTTGCCATTATAAAACGAAATGTTACTTCTTCGGATTTACCAAATGTTTTACTAAAGTTCTCAGCTTATTTGAATTGTTCTCTAGATGTTAGGTCAAAAACTGTGCCACGTGCTACTCAATTATTTGAATTGACTCTCGAATCGTTTTTATTCTAATTGTCTCCCGATTTTAGAAATTGAGGTGCTGGTTATCTTTTTATTCATCTTCCCACTCGTCTAGGTATGTTTTCTAATTCATAGATTATCTCGTTCCCACAATTATATTTGACCACCTTCCCCTATCTATTCTTCCGAGATGTTGTCGTCGGTTTCCCTATTTTCATTTTTCTCTCCATATCGAATTTCCTGTAGTGTAAAATAAAAGGTGGAAGTAAAACTGGTGTGCATCGTAATCACATTATTGTAGTGTGCACATTCATGCTCGTGAAACGAAGAATACAACGGTCAATTACATTTAAAAAGTAGAGATTCAAGAACGAAAAACGAAAATCACACTAGACCATCTACACAATTATGAGAAGACATTAATATGAAGAACAACACGAAGCGATTCAGAACTATTTAAAAAACCGACTATTAGTTGAATACAAAAAGCAGAAAAAGGATTGAGAGCAGACAGGCGAACTTCAAAATCGGGGTCGTGGTTTACGTCAAAGGGGTATTTATCCTTTTAGAATGAAGGAAGTAAGGCATTTAAATGATCACTTTGCAGAAAAACGCAATGAATATAGTAAATTTTGATGTAGAGAATGGCAGGAAATGACATTTTGTGGGAGAAAACGGAAATGAAAACCTGATAATCCTGAGAGATAAAAGGCAGATAGTAGAGCAGAGTTCAAAAAAGTACAGACAAATTGAGTAGGTTGCGAATCTTTGGATGGTGAGAAACACATACACATAAATGAAAAATGAAGAATACATTTTTTGAATCGGGAAGTTTTTTCGATTTTTAATTCCAGGAGATGAATCATAGAATGAGCAATACTGAGAAAATGCTAGAATTTAGAAGAATGATGTATACAAAGTTTAATAAATTTACTTAAAAAAACGAAAAGTTCAAAAGTAACTTTCTGTTAGCAATCGTATGCCGTCGTTGTTCTTCGACTTTTCGAATTGACTTCAAACACGTTTTGTTATTGATTTTGACGAGATTGCGAACGGCTGAAAAATTGTTGGTTTAATGAGAACTTTGTTCTATTATCCCAGACCATTAATTATAATATTAGGCAACAATTTTCCCTTATTTAAAAGCTTCGAAGCTGTTGAATACTTTAACGAACCTAACAATATTGGCCATATGACGTCTTCCTTGTGAATGAACTTGTTTTGATCCCATTGGAACTTCACATCTACATGCAGTACAAAATAACATATTCTGACGAGTTGAATGGTTTGTTCTTGGAACAAACAACTCTTTTTCTTCTTCACGAGCTCTATGATCTGGGCAAATAGTTTCATCAAGCTTCTGTCGAACTCCCATAGAAGCGGCTAAATTGACAATCAATCGGATCGTCAAATTCGTTTCTTCTCCATTACTCGGCTGTTCAGGACGATTACCCCGTAGAGCTTCTTTTGCACGTCTTCTGATAATTGTCAGACGGGCATTGTAGTCATCAGCCGGTGCAGGTCTTTGACGACGACGTCTCTCGGTAAGACGAGGAGAATCAGTGAGTGTTGGAGCAAATCGAACAGTATGTTGACGAATAACACGAAGCAGACGGGAGCAATCGATATGATTTGCAAGACAATAGCCATTGATGTCAACCATTTGAGCAGGCGTCAAAAAACCCGTAATCGATCCATGTTCATTTAAAAGTCGTCTACTCAAAGCATTGAGATCTGCATGATTATTTGGAAGAATGAAAGAATTGACTCCCAACCTGTAAGTACTCGGATTTTGACGGAGCCCCAAAATCATTGAGGATAACAACAAACCTCAAGTGTCTGGGTGAGAAAACCTCAACCATTCTGTACACAGAAATCGCTTCTCCAACAGTCATTGGGCGCGGTGCTGGTGGTGTTGTAACTGGTTCATCAATAAAAGAAGAATCATCAGAAGCCACGCTTCCGCTATCATCATCATCCACGGAAACATCATCATCCGCCAAAAGTGGAGGCAACCCCATTTGAATTCTCCTCACAGTTTCTTCTTCTCGTTCTCTGTTGACTGTACTAACAACCAACTGGTGAACACTTCTAACACCATCGATTCCGGGTTCAATAAAAGTCTCAGGAGCTCTGGGCGGCATATTTGGTTGACCTCTAATGATTTGTTCGGCTGCACGACGTTCGAGAATTTGTCTCATTAATTGCGAATTCCTATTAGCTGCTTCTCTCTCTTGAGCACTTTCTCTTTCTCTTCGAAGATAAGCTTCCCTCACAACATGAACAGTACGTCGTGGATCGGCTTCTGCACGAGCAACTTGTTCTCTTTCCAGTACTGTATCTACATCTTGAATTGGTGGCTGAGCTGGTAGTTGTGGAGGAGTTACAGCAGGACGAAGTGGAAGTTGAGGAATTTGGGGCGGACGATATACTACCATTTCCTAGAGTTTTTCATTTTGAAAGTTGTACTTTTTATATATTTTCTAAAAACTTTTTAAGAGAAGAGAAAAACCTTCCCTCTATTCCAATAATTTTGAAACACGAGAAAAAACATACTCTCATCCAGTCGTTATCATGAAGAAACCCATTTTCATTTGGATTGGGAATAAAATTGAGCCATGGCAGATACTCTCCTTGAAGTATTTCTCCATTTTTCAATCTTGTCAACATATGAACAACTCGGTTCATACTTTTTTCCACGTCGTCAATCTTATTCGTTTCAACTTGATATCTTACTTGTGCATTTGATTTGACAAACTCTTTGTCTCGTCTACAACGAATCCTCATGGCATTGAAAACTGCTTTCATATGTTCTGAATTTTGAAAATTTCTCTTATCTTAACTGTAGCTAAAGCAAACCGAAAAGTTCATTCATCGAAAGATCTTGAAGTTGTTCAGAAGGTAGTTGGGTTCCAAGACGTTCGAAGTTCTCATAATTCGGCAGTTCTTTCTCTTGATCAGAATCATGCACTTCTTTCACAAGACTCAAAGCCGTTAGTATTTCTGAAAGTCACCAAATGAACTTTTTTTTTGAAATTTGTGATATTAGGACACCTTTTCAAAACATGAGGAAAAAAACATACGCATGAGTTGGAAGTTGACAGGTACTGTTGCTGGTGCTTGTTCATTTATTTTCCGACATTCCGGGCACTTGATGCCCAATTGAGCAATATTTTGGTCATTTGGTCGACTACAGTTAATGACACATCGAGTGCAAAACGTATGTCCGCATCCGAGAACTCTTGCTTGATTTTTTGAGACATGATACTCGTCATAGCAGACACGGCAAGATTGAACATTATCTGCAGTTTCCCGAATGATTCCTTCTCGACTATTCTCTTTTTTCTGATTTTCTTCCAATGATCTAAGAATCTGTACTTCAACATCTGGTAGTGTTTCTGTATCAGTTCCATACGAGGCGTCGGCGTTGGAGATAACCTCCGCCGACTCGGACATTTTTCCTTTGATTTATCAAGTTGCCGGAACAGTGCAGTTTGGCTATATTGGAATAGCTGAAAATAAAACGTATTTGTTTTGAAAATATTACATACGAAAGACTCTAGGATAAGCTAACAAAGAGCATTGCTAATTAAAAAACAAATCAGTGTATTAAGCGAAGAGATCTGCCGGTTCCTAACAAAAGTATGATGCTCCATAATTATGGCCATAATCAAGTTACGAAAGAAGCAAGATAGAGGGTGCGTAATGTATGGACCTTATCCGACGCAGAAAGGAGAATTTGCCAGTTATAAAAACTATGCTTTGGGAACTTTTTGTTTTAACATTAAAAGTGAATGCATAGTCTATTCTAATAGAATTTTCAACGAACTGATTGATATGAGTTCACATGTGAATAAAAGTTCCCTGAAAGGTTTCAATCTACATTGTGAGACCGAACGTGTAAGTCCGTAAACACTTCCAAAGTGTATGTTCAGCATCTGACGCGCTCTGGGATACATGCCTTTCCCGTTTTCTGCGTCTCTCTTCCGGTTTTTCGGTCAATATATTCTGGTGAAGAGACGGAGAATAAAAAGGAGAATAGGGGAAAAGGAGGAAGAAAAGCGGCTTGCCGTAATACTGAACACACGACTCGTATTGTGAACTTTGATTTTGTTTTCAAACTTATTATTTACGGTTCTTACTTGTTATATCAAGACAAATACTATTCTAGAGGCAACATTGGTTCTTGAATGATGAACTGAAAAATGAAATTCATAGAATTAAAATTGCTTCTTGAACAGTGATGTGCTTCATAGGTTGAGTCTTACAAGTTGAAAATAAGACTGAGACAAAATCTGCAATCTTCTGTTGAAGTTGTACAACTAGATGTTAGATTAAATTGTATTCCCAGAAAAAAAAAAGTTAATTTCAGTCGTTCATAGATTGATCATGTTTTCATATTTATCTATCCTGATCCTGATTAGTGAGTAGCAGATTTCAGCAACAATTTGTTTCGATGGCCTATTGTTTCAATAATGTTTATCTTTTGGTTTTTCGCTCTTTTCGGAATGAATCATTCATTTATTTGACTCATTCCTATCGCGTCTATATCCGTTTCATTCATAAATTCAGATGCAATCGAATCATACATTCTGTGAACTAATGGGTTTTCATGGAAATTTCTTTTCAGTTTCAATGCATAGCTTTCAAATACGATTAGTCGACTAACTGATCAGTCCAAAGTGATTCCCAATTCTTATACTCCAACCCACTCGAAATAATGTCTGACAATAAGACTACTGAGCATGATAAACTTGAATTCATTGTTAAATACTCATAAATAAATCATGATTTTCCTTTCTGCAAGCCTGACTATACTTCGGTCAGAGTTTGAAAACCAACAGATTGGAATCATCACTTTGTTGTTTCTCTTTATATTTGTTTCATAATTCTACTTATAGTTTCATTTCAAATAATATTCCATTCGGTATTAGCATCCTTTCATTTGTTTCTGATGCGTCAGAATTCCTCAAAATACATTCTAATTAAAGAAAAATGTCTACCGACCATTCTTGCTTCCTGCTGTCTTGTTCATGAAAACCTTCCTCGATCGCCTCTCAAATGTCTTCTTCTTTGAAAGTCTATTCAAAGACTCTGTACAATAAACTGGATGTCAATGAATCTGTTCAAAGTATGTGTTGCGCAGGAAATGAAATTTCCCATTCAAACAACAGTATTTAGCAGCGAAATTAATGCTCATTTGATATATAGAAAAAAATGAATATGAGTTGAGTCAAGTTGACTTTGAGTTGTAGTTTGTTCGATTCTAAAATATAGGTAATCTATTTACAAATACAAACTAGGCTATCTTATCCAGCTGGATATCCAGTTCTTCGTCATAACACCGCTTTATTTAGAAGATCGGTCGAGTCTCCCGGAGATCTCCGCTTTACCCACGTGCCATAGAGCGTACTTTGTCAAAAATTTCAAACGTCCGTTTTCTAATAAAACCTTCAAAATTCGCTCTAAATATTGAGTTTTGTTTTTTTTATAATAATGTTTTTAATAATACCACCATGGTGCCACTTTAAATCGAAACTATTTTTCCGATTTTCAGTTTTTAAATATCTTTTTCGCAGCTGGAACTGAGTTTCTCACACGTTTCCCAATCTTGTTTTTGACCTCTAAAATCTCGCGGTTGAGGGTTTTCTCAACCAAATAATAACACAGTTATGAGATGAGGTCGCCTTGGCCTTATTCTCCTCTTTGTGCCTACCCTGTTCTAAACTATTCTTATATTCATATTTTATAATCCATCTTTTTTATAGCACATTCTATTCTGTTGTTGAATAACGTAATGAAGCCGCAAAATAGACGAACATTCATTTTAATGACGCTCTTCGTTGAACCTTTGTAGAGTATCAGTGACGTTATCTTCATAACTAATTTATCATGAATATTTACATTTGTTGTTTTCAACAAACACAAGTCAGAGAATAATGAGGAGTGAAAATATTCTTTTTTCAAAATTCAAAACATTAATTGAACTCAATTTTTTCTGGCTTCTGTTTGCTTTCAAGTTTC
This sequence comes from Caenorhabditis tropicalis, assembly GCA_016735795.1. NCBI lineage: Eukaryota > Metazoa > Nematoda > Chromadorea > Rhabditida > Rhabditidae > Caenorhabditis > Caenorhabditis tropicalis. The sequence continues at coordinate 6,975,016 of CM028614.1, read as the reverse complement.
CAAATGTTTTGTTTTTCTCGCTTTTTCGCTGGTTGCTTCCACTAACCGATGCTATTGTTAATACTTCACTTTGCTTTCAGATCGATCTCAATGACGATACCACTTCATAATAAACTATTTATTTCATTCTTAGCATTCATTACACTAGTAAGTTTTCTTTTCGATTTCTCTCAAGCATGGATAGAAATGTAGTTCAGTTTTTCAGATTCCTATCGCTAGAGCCACAAATCCAACAGATTCAAAAGAGACTCGAGGACCGTTCCGAAGTAGTTATGTCTTTATGACAGTATATAACAAACGAACAGGAGCTAAGTCAAAATCATGTGTTAATTATCAACAGTACCTGAGTGGAAGTACTTCATCATCACTAATTTCTACCGATTTTGAATCAGCTCGGCCATTCGTTTTCAAATTTTGGGAAGGTTCGTTTCGATCATGGAGGTCAGTTAATAGTAATTATTTTTCATTGAAGGAATGATTAATCGTACGAATATTTGTCCGCTTCCATCAGATAGAAGTCCACAAGTAGACTATAGCAATGGCATTCTCTCGATGGAGTATCGCATTGAAAACGATGGGACTCTATGTACAAAACCATTCGTAAATTCCCCAACTTCTTTTGAAAACGCCAGTCAATTTACGGTAAACTATCATTTTTTAAAATAAAATCAATACGAGAGTTAACAGGTTGATGTTCTAAAAAAACATGGGGCCGGAGCTTCTTTGCTTATTTTGGATAAAGGAAGAGAGTTTGTTAAAGGATGGAAAGATTATTTGGTAAGTAAATTTAGAATATTAAAAATAAGCCAATATTTAATAATTGCAGTTTTCTGACTTTTACGATCCTTACATCAACAGCCTTGAAGCGATTCCAACGTTTTTCATTTATCGTTCTGCACTGGAGAATTATATATTGGTAATTTTGAAGTGATCTTTTCTGAGTAAACCTATACATGAGCAGGAAGCGTCGACGACAAATGACATTTTGGATGAAAACGTCGAAATCCGATTCCATCGCCCTTCTGGTGGTCCATTTGATCTCTCGTTCATAGTAATTTGGATTATCTCGATGATATGTGTAACCGGAGGTGGATTTTGGGCTTTCAATCGACATCGGTGGGTGAAAATGATGGTTTCTCTTGCCATATGTTTTTTTCGGAAAAAATATTTTTTTTATGTTCGGAAACTTTTAGAGCAGGAAAAGATGTTTCGTTGGCGTCTCAAAGAAGTGATGATGATAGTTCTTCATCAGAAAATGACTCGGGAACGAGAAGATTTTTTGAGAAGTTTGCCGGAATAATCACAATAATACTTATGATGATAACTCTATGTGGAGTACTTCTTCTTGGATACTTCTTTCGACCAGTTTTGGGTGTGTAATAATTAATGATATATGTATGGGAACGCTCTTTTTCAGTAACTTTCTTCAATGTCTTTCTCGTTATTTTCGGAACCTGTAGTCTCTATGGATGCATTCGTGGATTTTTATCAAACTTTTCATTTACTCAACATAGATGGTACAACGCCCAAATGGGATGGTTTCCTAATTGTTGTGGTAATTTTATCTGTCTAAATACGGATGTCATAAAATAACTTCAGGCCGTGTCGAGAAATACAAATATTCGGAAGCTTTCATCAGTTTGCTCTGCTTCTCATTCTGTGCAACATGGTTTGTAATTCGACGGCAACCACACGCTTTCATTCTTCTGGATATTATCAATATGGCTCTATGTATGCACGTATTAAAATGCCTCCGCCTTCCAAGTCTTAAATGGATTTCGATTTTGATGCTTTGCATGTTCGTTTATGACGCTGCAATGGTATTCGGAACTCCATATATAACACCAAACGGATGCTCTGTCATGTTGGAAGTGGCAACAGGGTTGAGTTGTGCTGGAAAAGTGAAAGCGAAAGGATATCCTGTTCCGCCAGTGGAACAGGGAAATGTGCCAGAGAAAGTGAATGAACACTGAGTCTTAAATAACGAATCAATCATTTTACAGTTCCCAATGCTAATGCAAGTTGCACACTTCAATCCAATGAATGAATGCTTAGACATGGAAGTGGAATTAGGTTATCAGTTCACAATTCTTGGACTTGGAGATATTGTTATGCCTGGTAATTATTCTTCGAATCGTGTTTATCTACTTGAGTACGAACATTTTCAGGATACCTTGTTGCCCATTGTTTCACAATGAACGGATTCTCGGAACGAGTGCGCCTCATTTACGGTGTCTTATCTGTCATAGGATATGGCGCTGGTCTTATTATCACCTTCCTTGCTCTTGCACTTATGAAAACTGCTCAACCTGCACTGATCTATCTTGTTCCATCCACTTTGCTTCCGATCATTTGCCTGGCTGTGTGCCGGGGAGAATTCGGCAAAATTTGGAATGGAGTTCCTGTGGACTGCGCACCATTGGTGAGCAACAATGCTGGTTTGCAGGGAAAAAAATGGGTAGGCGAGAAAAAAGAGGAAGTGGAGTATTCTATGCTTCCTGTTTTTATTTATCTTTCACTTACTAAGCTTTACTTACGAAAGCTCGTACTATAGCTCGTTTTAATTTCAGATCGATAATTCCTCTCCTAGTCCCACAATGGATGAAGTTGCACCAGAAATAACGGTGGAGCAATCATCTTCAACGAGTCAGAAAAGTCCTCCCGTGAACGTGTAACCTCCGAGTACAAATAAGAATCTCTGAATGTTTTTTCTCCATCCGTCGTGTTATTTTTCTGCTAATCTCGAATTAAGTTCAATTCGAACATTTCAGTCGCTTTACTGTAAAATGGTCAGTGTAAATACTGTTCTTGAACCAACTCTCAATGTTAAAACATAATTTTCCCTGTATTACGAGTAATTACTTTCGTCATGCTATTTGATAAGAATAAAATTCTACTTTTTCTGATTCCATTTCATTGAGCGTTGCGTTAAATAATAGAGGAGAATATCGGTCTTTATATATTCGATCATTTTCCAAGAAATATCTCTAGGTGTAAGACTCGTGAACAGAAATGTAAGAAAACAAATGAAACATGAAAGTAAACGGATGCCCAATAAGGTACTGTAAAAAACTTTGTAAAACGTTTCGGGTGCTTGATATAACGATGTTGTTCAGTTGAATGCATGCCTCCAGTAGATGTTTTAATATCTCATGACTGAGAGGAATGGTAAAACTGTTGGCCATTTGATGGAAAGTTCTTCCTCCAAATTTTTGATAACTGTTCCCTTTTTACTATCAGAGATGGTTTCTGAATCCAAAATCTCAGCAATTTGATAAACTGCTGAGTTTACGTCCGAGAATCGACAAACTGCGTCAAATCGGCGACACAGTTTAACGCACGTCTGGACAACTTCATCGATGGCCTTAATTTGTTCAGTTGGAAACGGAATAGAAGTAATGATACCTTTCCAGCTGCAGATTCTTCTTCATTTTTCTCGAAGGTAAATCCGCCTGTGACCTCCAAATCCATTTCTTGAAGGCGTCTTACTTGACTAGAACGGGAATGCAAAGTGTTTTGAAGAACAGTAGTCGTTGTAGAAACAGAGCGACCACTAGATGAAGAGGAATACGAGGAATATGAATAATTATCGGAATCAATGGAAGGTAGTTCGCCCATCATCTGACGATGCTCTGAAGTTTGAAATTTGAGGAACAAGCCTATTAGTATGTAAAATAATACCATGTAGTCTTTTTCGCAGAATATCTGATTTTTCCGGAAGACCGATGGTACAGTCTTTCTGAACTTGCTTTGAAACTATTGAATATGATGTCTGCAATTTTGGGATTAAATTGAAAAAATAAACAGTATGAAATTTCTACTTGCCAGTAACTTTGCAGCTTGATCTCTAACAAACGAATTAGTTTCAGTTCGAAAATCATCCAATGTCCTCAACATATCGTGCAGAAGCGAAAGACGACGATGCCATTCCAAAATTGAATCAGACTTCATCAGGTAGTCAACAACGTTCATCTAAACCATATTGTTCAATAAAACCAGTCCTTACAGCACGAAACTTGAAGCACGAAACAGCAGCAAATTTTACAAATACATATTTACAAAACAAAACTCAACGTATAATGATAATGAATTAATGCCGACAAGACCGTCGATGTATCAGTGTCTAGAAAAAATCTCACCTTCTCAACTTTTTGAGGCTTCAGAATATCTTTCATGAAGTGTTCAGTAGGAGAATCTTTATCGATGCTCATGAATTTTTGAAATCTTTCCTCCAGTTTGGCTCCCACTTCTCCGGAAGCAGTACTGAACTAAAATGAATACTTTTGCGAAATTAACTGTTAGAAACACTTACTGCAATACCTTGAGCTTGTCTCAGAAACATTCTATGAGGCGCGTGTGGTCCTCGGAAAGCGCAATTTCCACAGAACACCTTCTCACGCTGGTAAAACATAGCCGGCGACAAGATGGGGAGTTGTTGTTGTAGAGAGAATGGGCATTCGTCTTTGAGACACACAAACAACTGGCTATGCGGAGCCAACATAAGACAAGCTGAGCAGCAACCCATTGAATCTGAATACGCCGGACTTTCCTCAAAATTCAGATCTGCTGCTTCTGAACAGATTGAAGCATCACTGCTTATTGATTTGTTGTCATCGTAAATATCATCGAGTGATCCAATCATACTGCTAAACTTCACTGAAAAGCAAACAATTATCAGGAGCAGTTGGAAAACCTACTTTTGATTTTATTGTATAAAAGATTGTTGAAGATGACTTATTTTCTTCTTTAGCCTATCTGAAAAACTCAATTAAATGACGGCATAGTATATAATATACAATAATTAGATGGAGTTTTCGGAAAAAAAGTTACAAAAAAAGCCACACGATTATTTCTAAATATTGGGCAGGATGGAGGTGAACATGTCTGTAAGGAGCCCTGCTTTGCGAATGAAAAAAAGCGCCGTATATTATTAAAATAATTATTCTGGATTTGTGAATTTAACCTATTCAATTGTTGTTTATCTGCCTACCGATCAGCGTGTTCTGACAGAATCGGTGAATGCCTATCGAAAAAAAATTCGAGAAACGATGCGCAAATCACGTAAAAATGCAGAATACCGTATATCGCAATATCGTACTTTGCAACAGTACTCCCTCAAGTCGTAAACAAAGATGAATGAAATTTCATATGAAATTATTTAACAAAGAAAAAATAAATATAAACCAATTGACAGAAGTTATTCTTTCTGTATTCGTTTTATTAAAAATTGAACAAAATCCGTAAAATTTTGCATCTCCTTTTTAACATTCAGAGTCCTAAATTCTGCGTCTCTGTGGAAATAGAATTGGAAACCAACTTACAATGTTACAATGTTAGTGCGGACAGGTTTTTGACAAGTTCAATTATTTATGAGGTAAGATGTGAAAAACAACTCAAAATCAAAACATGTTTTAAAGCGTCACCGATCATTGAGATACACGTGTGAATACGAAATAAGTTAATTGTACCATACTCAAACTGAAAAATGTGAACATTTGAATGTTGTTCTTCAATCTTGTTTTTTCAAAGCCTTCCAGAAGTTCCACGTTGCTGTGCGTGGTCCACAAACTTGCGCGGTGATGGCCATAGTTGTATGTACTCCGAAAGAAAAACATGGCAAGGAATCAGAAAATCCCTGAATGAATATTTAATATTAAAATAGCGGTAACTGACTATGATACATATAAAAAATTTGACGCTTTTCAGTTGTGAATTCTTTGTTTTTGATCTTATCTTTCTGAATCTATCAACATCGGTTGTTCAAATATAGAATTGTGCTCAATTGAATTCAATATAATTGACAATTTTTTTCTGAAATTATTAGGAATAGCTACATGGTTCACCGAAGAAATAATTGTTGCAAACCGTGGTAGTTCGGACTCATATTATCCAAAAGCTACTATATATTAGCGAAATTGTAGTGAATTCTCTGCCGTGTAGTTTTTTAAATTTTAGAGAAAAGTTGCCAACTACAAGAACACTGTTCTAGCTATGATTAAACCATTCTGAATTTTTGTTACATTTTCCGCTAAAGTTTTAAACTGAAAAACATCAAATGTAACGTTTCAGTGGCCGCTCCTGTAGACACGCTTTAATGAGGATCACTAACCGTGTCTTGCATGAAGCTCAATATGATTACAGACATTCCCATATTAACGATTCCAAGGATAGCAATATTGATGACTCGTTTTCTGTCAAAGTAGTATTTGGAAAATTGTCCCATTGCGGCCATTCCCATGAAGAATGCGTAGGCCATGACATTGAGCATGTACAATAATCCACCCCACTGAAAAAAGTTTATTTAAATCTTCCGGTGTTCTCAATATTCGATTGAAATATAATGAAGTGTTTTCTAGCCTTAGAACACAATCTTCCTTACCCGCCATTTATTCTCGAGCAAGTAATGAATTAAAATAACGATGACCGAGCAAATCCCCATTCCAATGTTTCCAGCAAGAGCATTCGTTCTTTGACTCCACATAAAGCAGAAACAGCAAATGGCAGTAAGAATTGATGAAACAGATCCAAAATAAACGATGATGTCTACTTTGAATGGGTTCAAACCAAGCCGAACGGTTGATGCCATATCTGGTTGAAACCACGTGTAGAAGTAGACACTGAAGGCAAAGCCAAGAACGTTGATGACGTTGGGCATGCTATGAAAAAGATTACTATTAATATATAAATCGTCTAGTTTTTGAGATTGTGAAACTCTCGAGTGTGCGGGAAAATATTCAGAAAATGATTATTGAAGAACTAAATTGAATGAAAATCCACCTGGAAAAGCAATTTCTCAAAAGCCGAAAACCGCTTTGGTGGTTATGAAATGCCAAATTCAAATCTTCCATTGAAAATAATATGAAAGTGTTTTATTGATCTACAGACTAAGCACAATGTCAGAGAAACAGAAATTCCGAAAAATCAACCATAACAAAAAGAGATAGACTGAGGTATGATTGGTGCTTCTCAGGAGAATGACGGTCCTTGCCCAAATCCGCCTCCGATTCCTCCTGAAGAAGCCATTTCTTCCTGTAGGCGTTTTTGAAGTGTTTGTGAGACCAGATTCCACGACTCCATAAAGCGGTCCATGCATCTTTGGAGGCACTGTTTTTCCCCACTGGCCAATGAGCTTCCTGGAGCCGTAATGCATTTGTTTGTACACTTTTCAGAAATATCCTGAGAACGAAAAATGTTGATAATGTTTTAAACAAATTCAACACGATGCTTACAGTGACAAGATTCTGAGCGTTAGCGAGAGCGGCTTGTTGTTTAACTCCACTGATTACTTGCTCTTGTTGTTCAGGAGATAGTTTCTTTAATGTTTCGACATCGAGTAATTGATCCATTTTTGATTCCTGGAAAAAGGATGAGTCACATAAAGACGTATATAAAATAACGAATAAACGTTTTATGTCTTCTTTCTAAGGAAAGCTCTTCAATCAAAAAAAATGAAAAGTTGAAAATGAGGCAAAAAATATCAGAGGACTAAAAAAAGAAGTTTTCCTCGTCCGCCAGCCACATTGTTCTTTTCGCGGCAGTTCAATTGCCAGTCGTCAATTGTCTGTCTTCTCTCGTACTGCGGTCGCGAGAGACCTCTCGGACTTCCCTTCTTTCTCTGTTTCTCTTTTCAGTGAGTGGGAGTGAAGAACAGTGGTGCGTTAAATAATGTGCGTGTTTCGAAATTTTTTCGAAATCACAATTGCTTTTGTTTCTAGGGTTTTAATGCGATTTTTCTTAGTCGTTAACTTGTTTCTATGTTGTCAAGTAACATGCTAGGCTACGTAACAGTCAGATCTGAATAATACACACGTAGTCTTTACTCCTCTGATAAAAATACGCACATTACGTTGTTCATCACTGAACATAGGTACTGAATTCAGCCTCAGCTGAAGCTTCAGAGATGAAACTCCGAAAACATTCCTAGAATTGACTATTCGTTTGAAAATCAGAAACCAAAAATGTTGTTCAGAGTGCATGTAAATCCTATGTTTCCTTTTGTTCATTCAATTCAAGGTCATTCTTGTTCTATAATTGCGTCTCCTCTACTAGTTGATTCACTACGTTTCTCTTCTTTTTCATTTCTATTATGGTTCAATGTTTTTGTCCTTTTCAAAAGTCAAAATTTCTATTTAAAACTTTTCTTGTCTTTTCGTATAAGTTTAAGAATGACATTCGCAAAATTTGCGGAAGAGGCCTCTAGAGGTATAATCATTCGTAATCGGATATTTCCTTCAAATATGTTTCATCTGTTATTTCTTGTTTCCCACAGTCGAATTTGATTTTCTCATCCTTTTATTCTCACAAGTGGTCATGCATCATGCATACATCTGGTCCTTTAATTTATGCAAATACATCCTGTTATGGTATTATATTCAGCAATATCACTGTTGAGAATATAATGTCCTAAATATATCTCTTCTCTTCCTAGTTTTAATACAGTTTTATGCTCTGTATTTATAATATATCGTTATTTATATTTACTATACTAGGGGAATCGCACTGTCCCAGAATCTGCTACTCAGGAAAACTCAACCCAAGTTATTGGTTTGAATACTGTCGTTTGTCTTCCCGCGCTAGAGACTTCTCTTTCCAGATGTCATTCTCTCAATTTCAATATTTTCTTTTCTCATTTTTCCATTCAACACCAATCAACATAAGACTCCCAATCGTCATTTTCCACTGCCTTGCTCTCATTCACTGCTATTTCTTGTTGCCATGTTTCCAAAAATGAATGTGCACGCTGTGTTTACCATATGCACACACCATCTTCGACTCTCTCTCTCTCTCTCTTCCCTCACTAGACCCGTGAGCATAAAAAACGAAAAACTGAAAAAGTGTGTGCATTCTGAGAGAGATCAGAGACGAGTTAGCACGCTCACTCGCGCGATACACAAGCCTCCTGGCCTCTGCCCTTCGAGTGAAGCGTTTTCTACGTTTTCGAACTCATGAAAGTCTTCCCCTCTGCAACATTTTACACTATCTCTGTGTAATTTGATATCCTATCTTTCATTTTATCCGGTCATTTCTATTAGTAGTATCGCGATTTGATTGATCGACATTAATTCTATTTAATAGTGTTAGGCTTTTTTTCAATTTATATGCAATGTACAATTTAAAAAATCAAAAAAGACTTTAAAATGTCCTTCTCTCCATCGATCTCTAGGTTTTTGCCTAGATAATTGTTTTGAAAGTTTTGAAAAGTATATATTTTTCGAACCCTTTTTCGGTATTATTTTTGTAAACCTCGCAGCTTCTTGCTGTATCGAACAATCAATAAATAGCAGTTCAGAAAGAGTTATTTTCACTAAGGGCCCGCTGTCGATTTACGAACATGGTCTTGCAACGACATTGTGGAGCGCGGCAAAATTTGAATGGCAATACCTCTTCTGCACTCTCTCTCTCACAAGTTACTTCTACCACACTCACCATATAACACGCAGACTTTCACTCATCGAATTTCGTTAAGATCTTCGAATACCGAAAAAACACCCACCTACACGACGGATAGTTGCCAACTGTCGGTTTTAAGGTCACTGCGCGCCGTAACTCGCAAGTACCCAACATCGCCCGATTTTTTCTTGACAAATACCACGCCGTCCGAAGTGGTATACACATTGAAGGCTGTGATTGTATGTTTGCCACATTTTTTTTAGTCAGAACAGTACAATTTTTTGTATAACTTTATCAAAAGGGGTATCACGTCATTGAGTCATCATTTTTTGGCGCTTTTGACGTCTTCCTTTATGTGCTTCTTTTGTTTCACAAGGAAAAAAACATCTATTTTATATACTTTTGTTATTCAGTGAAAGAAACGAAGAATGTCGACGACACGTAAGGGAAACCGAAGCTCACGGATTGTAACGCTAGAGCGCTCAGTCAATTCGTCGCTTAGCAACGGCGGAGGAGACGAGTCATTGTAAGTCTTTGCTTTTCCTACTCTCTCCAAGTTCTGGTGAAAGAAGAGGTTGAGAGTTTTCTGCTTTCCAAGCAAACCGAATCCTAATATCATGTTATTCAGTGGCTCTACTACTCTTGAAACATCCCGTCTCCAGGAAAAGGACCACCTGACATCCTTAAACAGCCGTCTCGCAACTTACATTGACGTATGTGCACATTTCTTTGATGTAGGAATCTCATAATTTTTCAGAAAGTTCGTCAATTGGAGCAGGAGAACAATCGTCTCCAAGTCCAGATTCGTGATATTGAAGTTGTCGAAAAGAAGGAAAAGTCAAATTTGGCAGATCGCTTTGAAGCCGAGAAGGTAAGATCGTTATTATAATAATATTATTTGTTTCTTGTCGGAGATATGCTAAATATGATGGAAAACCGATATGTCGCGTTTGTTTTCTCAGCCCGCCCGTTAAAGTAAAATGACAAACACTGTTCGTTATAGGCCAATGATAAGTGTTGGTATTCAGATTATTAATTTATACTTCAGGCTCGCCTGCGCCGTGCTCTCGACTTGGCTCAAGATGAACTAGCAAAATACAAAATTGAGTATGACGCTGCCAAAGTGGAGGTTAAGAAGCTGAAGCCACAGGTTGACAAGCTCGAGAGAGAACTCGCTGGTGCTGAAGAGCAAGCTCTCCATGCTCAATCAATTGCTGACCAGAGCCAAGCAAAACAAAAGACATTGCAAGCACGTAACGACAAGCTTGTTTTAGAGAATGATGTAATATTATTGTTAGAATTTCAAATCTACTTTCATTTTTTCAGGATCTCAAGAAACAAAACATTACTCTCCGCGAAACTGTCGACGGGCTCAAGAAGGCGGTCGAAGATGAAACTCTTCTGCGCACTGCCGCTAATAATAAGATTAAGGCCTTAGAAGAAGATCTGGCCTTCGCTCTTCAGCAACACAAAGGAGAGCTCGAAGAAGTACGTCACAAACGTCAAGTGGACATGACAACTTACGCGAAACAAATTAACGATGAATATCAATCAAAGCTTCAAGATCAAATCGCGGAGATGCGTGCTCAGTTCCAGAGCAATCTGGCTCAGAACAAGGCTGCTTTCGAAGATGCTTACAAAAATAAGCTTAATGATGCTCGCGAGCGTCAAGAAGCAGCGGTTTCGGAAGCCTTACATCTGCGTGCTCGTGTTCGTGACTTAGAAACTTCCAGCAGCGGAAATGCTTCTCTCATTGATCGGCTCCGTTCTGAACTAGAGGCATTGAAACGATCTTTCCAAGAGAAGCTTGATGATAAAGATGCTCGTATTTCGGAGCTTAATCAAGAAATTGAACGTATGATGAGCGAGTTCCACGATCTTCTTGATGTTAAAATTCAACTAGATGCTGAGCTCAAAACTTATCAAGCTTTGCTTGAGGGTGAAGAAGAGCGTCTCAATCTTACACAAGACGCATCCAGAAACACTTCGGTTCATCACGTGTCTTTCTCTTCTGGAGGCGCCAGTGCTCAACGTGGAGTCAAGCGTCGTCGCGTTGTCGATGTAAATGCGGAGGAGCAAGACATTGATTATCTCAATCGCCGCTCCAAGTTGAACAAGGAAACTATCGGACCAGTAGGAATCGATGAGGTTGACGAAGAGGGAAAGTGGGTTCGTGTCGCTAATAACTCGGACGAAGAGCAAGCAATCGGTGGATACAAGTTGGTCGTAAAGGCTGGAAATAAGGAAGCTTCGTTCCAATTCTCCACACGCATGAAGCTCTCCGCACATGCCAGTGCTACTGTCTGGTCCGCTGACTCAGGAGCTGTTCACAATCCACCAGTGGTTTATGTGATGAAGAAGCAACAGGTCCGTATATTCTTTAAATTTTACTATTTTGATATCGTTAATATTTTCTATTATGACGTTTTTTTCAGTGGCCAATCGGTGAAAACCCATCCGCTCGCCTCGAAGACAACGAAGGCGACACTGTATCTTCGATCACCGTCGAGCTCAGCGAGTCTTCAGACCCATCGGATCCAGCTGATCGTTGTTCCATCATGTAAAGCAATGCTTCTCTTTCTGCTAATTGGACCTCATCTATACATCCATCTCCTAATATACCTTCTTGTTGTGCTGTCTTAGAGAGTTGTACACCGATCCTCCAAATTTCACTGTCTTCTAAGTTTTAACCATGTTCTTGTTGTTAATATACTAGAATCTGGCAATCATTTTGCTGAAGAAAACTTGAAATCTCGAAATGTCACTGCCCGCTTTCCATAAGAACACATCCTCCTCCCAAAAATAATTCTAAAAAACTCAACTCCACACACCTCTCAAATGTGAAATCGTCGTCTCCTTTTTAACCATTGCAACAAAAACATAAATTTTCCTGTCTATCCCACAATCCCTTTTAAACATTCGGTCGGTGTCGCTCATCAAAAAAATTTTAAAGCGTATTCGTTAATTTAACCTTGAATATGAACTTTCATTCAATTTAAGCTTTTTTCATTTTTCGGCTCTTCCCGAGTTGTCTTTTCCGGAGAAACATAATAAGCACATAACATAATTGAGATATATAAGTACCGATTAGTACAAATGTGCCTTTAGTATTCTATTTATTGTTGAGAACAAATGAGCACTTGCAGATAACAGTCGGTTAAGTGAGGTCATTGCGTCATAGAATACGAGAACAGATGAACACCCATATGGATGCCAAGAAGATCCAGAACGTTCCCACTATTTCGGTAATTATTCGTTTTGAAACTGAAGAGAAATCGCAAAAAATTGAAAGATAAGACTGAAACTGAATAGCCTATTTTCTGAAATAGGTGACATCTCTTTCAAAAGTTCTTGTCGTTAAAAGTCTGAATTAATTGTTATTCTTCATTCACACCCCTCATACAACCGTTGCGGAAAATCAAACATTTCGATTAGTTTTGTCGCCTCTTCGGAATCAAAATGAGATGGGTATTTAATGTGAAAATCATCAAAGGAATTGGTACGGTATCACATTTGAACACGAACAGAATGAAATATAGTATAAATGAAGGTTTTTGGTTCAAGTATTCAGATGAGAAAACGGACAGCTTTCATTAAGTAATAGATTTCGTCTCTCCTTTCTTTATGCAAGTAGAGAATCAAGAATTTAGGAAAAATAGCTCCTTGTGGGTTAATCATCCCATTCCCGCATACTATGGATATTAATAGACTATCGATTAACTTCGATAAAATTGTATTCTTTATTATTCTATTGTTATTAGAATATCGTCTATTCAGAAATTGTATTCACATTCAATTGTGAATACTCTGTGGGAGATCTGCAGCTCCTTTTCCTCTGCGATCAACCACCTGCGGGACGTCTTCTGTTCCTCCTCTCACTAATTGGTTTATGACACTTACGTAACAGTTATCATATCCTCTTTTTCTGCTCTTCGCGCAATTGACCCAATGTGACATTTATGAATGACGTAATTAGACACAAAGAGTTAAATGAATACCTTTGTAATACTGTAGGAATGTAGAAAAACCTTCCCAAAATGTATTCCAGTGGAGCTTCACAAGTCTGAGTTTTGTAGGAAAAGAAAAAGAAGATTCCATCTGATTTAGTTTCTTCTTTCAACCAGAATCTCTCGACGGTGTTTGTTTCAGTAACTCTGGGATTTGTCGTTCTTTAAATCAATATTTAAATAAGATAACACTTGAAAAGAAACTTTATTCATTTCTTTCAAACATAAGTTTAATCTCATTTATTCCGGATTCAAACACTATTCAAGAAGTGCAATCCTCCTAATCGACTAATATGAGTACTACAATAGACAGATGGAGAAAGAATTAAGTTATTGTTTCGAAGTATATTATTACTGTGAACAACAAAGAATTAGTTATTGGATTAGTACAACTGCTTGTCGAAAGATAGTTTTTATTTAGTTTTGTGCAAGTTCTCTCACAGAAAGTATTGCTCATGTAGATGTGATACAGTCAACAGAAAAACAAACATTTTGTTTACACTTTGAGCATTTTGCTGCTGGTTTTATTGACTTTTGAATCTGCGCCATTAGTGTTTCGATCTGAAAAATCAAATCGTCTGAGGTTAAACTTTGAATAGACAACCTTAGCATGAGCAGCATTTAAATCCAGTTGTAGTTTGTGGTTGGCGTTTACCAGTTGTTTAATCCAGTTGGATGCTAACAAAAGGGTGTTCGCCTTGCTCATACGACGACTATTTGCTTCATTTGGATAAGGAAGACATTCGCGTAGAGCTTCGAATTCATCGTTCAGTTCATGCATTCGACGTCGTTCTCTACTGTTGATTGAGTTTCGTAGCATATTTTGTTCCTAAAAATACTTCGAAAATCTCGGAAGTTAATACGAAATGGACAATATGGATATGATCCTTATTCATAGATTTTCGTTTAGAAAAGGGAATTTTAAAACTGACCTGTTCATTGAGTCCTTGCATTTTTTTCCGACTTCCACCATCAGCTCTTTTCCTTCGTACATACGGTTCGAATTCTTCTTCTGCACCAGGAGGTGAACCCGAAGAAGACATTGTAGGAGAAGAAGATGCCGGTACTTTGAACATGTTCGAAAACAGAATTGAAAAGTTGATATCTATTGTCAACACATCCAATTAGAATAGAAAGGCGAATAGTAGTATGAGTGGGCGTGGCCCTGAATGACCGTACTTCTCTTCTCAGTTAACAGTCTGTTCGAAGAAGGAGGCGTGGCCTTCAGGGTGTTGCGGCTGGTTAACGTAATGCGCTTTCTTGACACGTGTCGACTTCTTCACATACACATTATTATAAGATTATGAAAGCTGTCAGCTGGTGGTAACAATATCACATCGAAGGATTAGTAGCTTACGCAACATCTAAAGGACACGTTTTCAAAAATCAAGAGTCTTGTACCATATGGGAATAGAGAGGTGATATTAAGAATACACAGAGATTTGTGTAGAGCATCCATTCAATTATACTTTTTATTTTTAGGTAACATCTAGGGAAAACTCGATCGGAGGAGCCTCAAATCTGCACGAACTTCTTAGAAATGTAGAGAATCATTGGAGTGTTACTCTTCGAAAAGACCCGAAATTGAAGCTACTGAGAGATATTTTCAAACGAGTTTGTCTTTTTCCTTTTGTTGATTTTATTGAAAATAATATTCAGAAAATGAGAGGAAAGATAAATTACCATCATATGACTACATTTCTCATCTCATCTGAACACATTTCGAACGTCACCAATACAAATGTTTCAGAAGAAGTGGATGAAATATCGAAGAGTCTGATGTCATCTCGACATCTATTTGAACTGAGAAAACTCAAAGCAAAAAAGAATTTGATTACTTTACAGTATGCCTTCCCATAATATCTCAGTATCTTTTCAATTTACTTATAGAGATTGTTTCATGGATGAAGAAGAAACACGCAAAACAATTCTTCGAATTTTCGATATTTTTGGTCTCGAGAAGTTCATCGGAGAAATCAATTGTATGAATATTATAAACTGGGTTATGAAACATCTTAATCTCATGTATTTCACGAAACAATCATCTCTTGAAACTTTTCCCAGGATCCCGAATTTCGTATACAAAAAAGGTTTTTCAAAACGAATCTGTCATTTAATAAAATACCGTTTTAAGCTTCATTTGCAAGTGCATTTCGAGCGAAAAATGTGATGAAACAGTCGAGTCCATCCGAAAAACGAACCATCCAAATTTCGATTGTTAACAATTTGAAAGCAGGACTCTGTTGGTGGACTTTGATTGCTTTGAGACAGATTATGATTCCGATTAGAGATGGAAATGTGATTCATAATGTTTGGAGGTATAGATACTTGATCATTCTGAAGCAAGAAGTGAATAAATTCAAAAAACAATATAAAGTAAAACAACTAGATGTAAGTCTTATTAATTCTATCAAATATCATTTGAAGGTTTTCAGAATCATCTGAATATACCAATAATTGATTCTTCTTCTATTGGCCAACTGTTATTCTCGATCGTTGGAAATAAACTTCGTCCAATTATTCGGAAAAGTTCTCAAAGCAGTTACCAACAAAAAGTGCACTCGAAGAAGATAAATTCACTTCTTTCGTGGTGTTTAGAACAAAATGGAGATATCAGGCGAAGTTACGAATTCTTTTTCTCTAGATTTTCAATAATATCTTTACAGCCATCAAAGATTCATGCGAAATTGTTGCTGCTTTCCTTCGAGAAAAATCTGAGAAATCTCAGGTTTTTGCCTACACAGCTGATATTTCCAAATGTTTTTCACTTGTTCAACATAGAAAATTACTGGATATTCTGAAAAAACTTCTTTCTGAAAAGTACCCGAAAATTAAGTTTTTATCACTCATTCTTGATATTCAGGCGTCCAATTTGGATTACGTGTGGAAAAGGAAAAGATGATAAAGGATTCACAAAACTAATTTTCTGTTCAGCTAACTCTCGAAGTGCTGTTTTGGAGAAACTAACGATGAATATGCAAAGAAAAAGAGTCAATAGCTACGAAACATCATATACACATGTTAATATGATAACATATTTATTTAGCTATAAAATGAGTAATTTCAGGAACATTCCACAATTTGGCTTCTTCAGGAACTTCAATCAATCATCGGTTCTTATTATTATCAACGTGGTGAATCAATTTTCAGGGTGACGAAAGGTGTTCCACAAGGACATCCTTTGTCTTCGAATCTTGCATTTGCGTATTTGAATAGCTTCGAAAATGAATATTGGAGAAAGGAGAAAATCGATTCGAGAATAGTTTATTCGAGATATGAAGATGATTATATTGTTCTAACGACAGAAAAACACATTTTCCACGAGGTGATAAACTGAAAACGAAGAATAACACAGCTTCTTTATTGCAGATGATGAGACCACTTATCACCGGCAGAAATAGATACTTTTTGAAAATTAATAAAGAAAAGTTGATGGTAAGAATGAATCCGATTTCAGAAATACACTAAGCCATTTTCAGGCATCAGAAAAAGGAGAAGATATAACGTGGTGTGGAGTCACAATCAATTTGAGAAAGATTGAATTCTCGCACCGAAGACTCTGCAAAGATGGAATCAAACGACGTCTTCTTATCAAATTTTAATCATTCCAATAGTTTATTTTCGATACGATTCGATCGATTCACTTACAATAAATAATAGAAATTCAAAAAGGAAACGTGTTAATGAATCAAAAATTTCGAAAGCGGCAATGTAAGGCTAAGCGGGTTTTCGAAGTGAAAGACACAGAAATTTCGTTGATAAATCGATGATTGAACAAAATAAATATAAATATTTGAATAAATATAATACTAGAGAGAACCGATTGAGATAGTCAAAATGATGAGAATAAATACATTAAGTTGAAGTCTTTTTCGTTTTTTTCTTCTTCTTTTCATCTCCACAAACATATTCAACAAGTTGTGGAATCTGACCATTCGTATGATAGTTTTCGATATGAGTTTCACCTGAAAATGGAATTTATGTTAAGTGGATTAGAGAAATAGAACCCACTTCCGATGAAAGTTCCACAAATGAAGAGATACGGAAGTCCTTTGTGAGCAGTTAATTGTTGTAGTTGACGTTCGATTGCTGCTGGTTTATCAGTCTGAAAAAAGAGAAAATAAGTGAATTGAATAGAGAAATTCATTCAAAATACCTTATCAACATAGAAGGTAACAAGAGGCAATCCATATGTTTCTCTCAGCAATGTTTCCGTTTTCTTCGTGCTTTCGTTTTTGGAATCAATATATAAAACGGCAGGAAGTTTACGAATCTGAATGAATCGAAACGTTTTCTTTCAGAATAGTATTCTTGTATTACCTGTTGAGTCAATGATTGACTCGGAGATGGAGTGACAGCTGATGACGTGGCAGACGAAGAAGACGATGGACGGCTAGTAACTGATTTCGTTTGAGTAGTTTGAGGAGTTGGACGAATTGTGGCACGAGTTGGTGGCTGAAAATCATCATTAGATTGTTTATATGCTTAAGAAAAATGACGATTACCCTGGTGGTTGGTGGGGGTCTTGGCTGCGATTTTGGTACAACAGAACTTGGTGCAACTGGTACTGGATTGGCTGGTGGTGGTGGACCACGGGTTACTGTAGCAATTGACATTGGTGGTGCCGGTTGTACCGGTCTTGGAGGAACAATTTGTTGTTGAGAAATGACAGATCCATGTGGCTCTTCTTCAATCACACTATTTTCATGATTACCATAAGCTGTCGAGTGATTTGGTTTTTGAACTTGTGAAGGTCCTGGATAAGTATAAACTTGTGGTTTCGCTTGTCCATTGTAAGTGTTCACTTGTCCCAATGCGGCTGTTTGATAATTGTTTTTGTATGTTGGAGGCTGAGTCACATATTGCTGTGTTGGTTGTTGTGGTTGAGGGATTGGAGATTGTGGAATTGGTGCCTGTGGTTGTGGAGCCGGCAGGAAGTTCATTGGTGGTTGTTGTGGTTGTTGTGGCTGTTGTGGTAGAGGTTGTTGAACTGGAGCTGGTTGAACATATGGGTTCGGTTGCATTCCCCCGTATTGGTTCTGTTGCTGCTGTTGCTGTTGCTGTTGTTGTTGTTGTTGTTGTTGTTGCTGGTGAATCTGTTGCTGCAACTGTTGTGCTTGTTGTTGAGCCAATTGCTGTTGACGAGCAAGTTCTTGTGCTTGACGTTGCTGAGCCACGAGTTGCTCAGCTTGTTGTTGTTGTTGTTGTTGTTGTTGAGCCAACTAAACTTTCTTTTGTTTTAATACTTGTTGTTAATAAATGTATTTTATACAAACTCATCGTTCTGCATTGTAATAAAGAACAATTGTCTGAACGTACCTGTTGTTGTTGCTGTTGTTGAGCAGCTAGTTGTTGCTGCTGTTGCTGTTGCTGTTGTTGAGCTAGTTGCTGAAACTATTAGTTCTTAGAATGGAATGAGGATGGATAAGTACCTGCTGTTGTTGTTGATAAGCTGCCAATTGTTGTTGATATGTTATCTCAGCCTGTGTCTGTGTGTTAACCTGTTGTTGTGGTTGAGCAACAGTTTGAGGATATCCGGAGTACGTCTGAGCAGTTTGTGGTTGTCCGTATGTCTGTGGAACTTGATTCACTATCTATAACAGATCCATAAACGATTAGTTTTTATCTTCTCATCAAGAGAACCTCACCTGTTGTGGTTGCGAAGTTTGATAGCTTCCTGAGTTCGAAGCAGCAGAATTTGGTTGCATTGACAGCTCTCCGGGAAGTTGAATTCCATAGGCCTTTTGAAGAATATCGAGATATTGAGAATACTTTGCAAGGTTAGCCTGATCAATCTGTGCTGGTGCCTGAACTTGTTGCTGCTGAGCATATGTTTGTGCGTACTGCTGAGCAGCACTCGTGGCAAATGACGTGGCAGCGGCAGTTAGAGCAGCTTGATTTGGGAAGAAAGAATCCTGTGAACCATATTGAATTCCCGGTTGAGAGTTGTAACTATGGAACTGAAGATTTGAAGACGAAGAAGAAGAAGAAGAAGAAGGGGATGGTTGTTGTTGTTGAGATGATCGATATGATTGTGATTCCGGTTGAGTAAATGTGAATGATGTTTGGAATGTTGATGGAACTTCTCCTGAAAACTATTGAAAATCTCATACTGTTACAACTACAGTAACCCTACTGAAGTATTCATTCATCATTTCATTATTCTTCTAAATTTCTCATATGCACTTTTTCATTCTTTATCCCTTTACAATTAATCTCTGATTTCTTAGCAACTAGATTCGTTCATTCATTATCATGATATCAATAGCACTTGGCGCCTTTTTGCTCACTGCTGTTGTGCATTTAGGAGGTGGCTGGGTGCGTAACGAAATGAATGACATGTCGACAAACAATCGTGTCGAGAAACCACCAATATACGGTTCCAGGAGACAGCAAAACAGAATTCTTTATCATGAAATTCTCATTTTTTCGTTTTCCAAATAACATAAATTACTCATTTTACCACACAGAAACGTTTCGTCAGAAAATATCAAATTTTCAAAACGAAAACTATTTTATAGGTCTAGTGAGTAGTGAAATAACTGACCGTATCCTTGTGAATACTGCGTTTGTTGTGGCTGATACTGTTGTTGTTGAATTGCAGCCGCTCCATAAATGTTAGCTGGAAAAAACATAATTGGTCAAAAAAGGTCAATGTAGACATAATCCGTTTTTGGCACTTATTGTATCCATTGCTCTTTCTCTCTTTTCGCCCGAAATGGAAATGGAAAGTGATATGGACAGAGAGAAAGAGAAAGAGTACTTGAGACAATCAATCGGATATCAATTCATTCGAAAAGAGATATCTTTTTCTGTTTTCAAGTGGTTGCCATTCAGATTCTCAATTTGAAACTTTTTTTACAGCTTATTGAACAGTATAAATTAGAAAAACTAGATGAACAAGACTTTCCGAAATCTCAATTTCACAATTACTACAGTATTCCATCTGTTTCTAGTTTTCCAAATTTGAAACGATATAACTGAATATACGGATCAGATGTAACTGGATTGCGTGACACAGGTTGTTTTAGAAATTCAAAAACAACTTCGCTTTCAGAATGCTGATTATATAACCTTTCTATTTCTCAAAAGGCAATGCGTCTATTATCAAAACAAGAAAAAAAAAGATAAGTGTAGGGAGTGTTACCTGATGTGGATGCCACGTGGAGTAGTATTGATGTTACAAGGAGAAGGCGTCGTTGACGGGGCGCCATTCTATGAAACGGAAGAGTTAATGTTTCAACAAAAAAGAGTTTCTTGATTCAGAAATTCTAGAGACTCAAGATGGTCAAAACAGAAGACAAACACATAAAAATAACAAAAGGAATGGAAAAAGGGCAAGTAGACACACACCGTCTGTGGGGATTGCTCCAGGAGTCTTGGGCTCTGGAGCAGTGGCTGCTCCTGGGGGCGATAACAAACAAAAAGACATGTCAAACACACACACACACACAAATGGGCGGTACGCAGAAGAGCAATTTCTCGCGCCGCGCAAGCTCACTCCGGAGTCCGCGCGGACGGACAGTTAGATGGTCGAAATGAAAGAGAGAGAGAGAGAGAGAGAGAGAGAGAGAGAGAGAGAAGCACTTTCTTCAGCGGTGAAATGACGGGTTGAGAAAGGAGAAACGAAGAAAGGGAATCGAGGCTTTTTGAGGGTTTTTAGTGCAAAGATAAACGAACCGAGAAACAAAACGAATTGGGGAATACGGATAACCAGTAAAAAACTGACGAATTGTATAATTTCTTCGATTTAACAACTTGAGAAAAGCTATATGAACGTCGTTTTTCTCTTTTTGAAGTCTGATTTCCAAGTCCTCTTTTGCATATCCGTTTTCCTTTCTTTCCACGTGTAACTTCTGATCTGAAAACAGTTCGGACTAAGGAATCCATGGGGAACTAAAACTTCATTTCCTTTGTCAATCAAAAAGACAAAAATCTGAGATCGGTGGTCTATGAGATTTAACTCTGGGAAACCCTGAATGACGTGGCAATACTTACAGTAATCCAGATTCCACGTCAATTCGAACGAACACCTGTTTGGTTATTTCAAGTGCCACTTATTATGAATTCAAATGATTCTCTGTGCCGCCATAGCTCAATGACATGAATCATTGGTCTTTTTTCATGTTTTCTTGTCTCACTCATCCGCATTCCAATACATTTTGGCTCTCTTCTTGTTTTGCAAACAAAGGATTACGGTAGCTACATTTACAGTAATCCGTTTTGGCGCCCGAGCCTAAGTCCTGTTCTTTCTCAACGGTAGTTGTCTTCTTTGGTGAGAAAAAAGAAGAAAAACTTCGATATTTTTATTAAGCCCATGTTTTTGAATGTGTCACTCATGTTTTTGTTTTCCGAAGAAGAAGACCGATGACAATGTGCGTAGATAAAGACAAAGAAAACGATTGAATGAAGTCAAGAGACGGCATCGACGGGCGGGGATTCAAATTTCTTTTTTCCTGTTTTCTCCTTTTTTGTTTCGACTTTTTCTCACCGGAAATTATCAAATTTCCTAAATAATAAGTTAGTTTCGGAGTTTGAAAATGTGAGTTTCAAACAAAAGAGAAGAATTGAATGTTTATCTAACAACTGGCAAAAATTGAAAAACTGGCAAAATTCGATGACAATGAAAAGGTGAATAAATGAGATTACTGTATTTTCAGAGAGAAAAAGAAATGACAAGAATTGAAAAAAATAGAAAGGAAAAAAGAGTGAAAGAATCGGGAATTGATTGAAAACTGGCATGATTTCGATGTATTTTAAGAGAGTCTTTGATGTTTTTTGAGTGAAAAATAACACAGAAAACAATGAGTCGTTGGGAAGAAAGAAAGAAAAAAAACCATTTAAAATATGTACATTTTTGAGTTATTTCAAAAGAAAAATACAATGATAGAAAGCCTAAAGTATCTACATTTTGTGAAATTAGAACAGAAAATTGAAAAAAAAGTTCAAAATTTACAGATAAATCAACATATCGACGAATTGTCTTGGAGTAACTCTGACTGACGGAGCAGTTGTTTCACGGACACACGGATGACCGAGACTTTTCCAGAAGAGAGCTTTGCAATGGCAACAAATATGAATGAGATCTGCATAAAGTTCACGACATCCATGGTATTTTTTGAGATCAAAGAATGCTTGACGCCATGATTTTTCACAAGTTTTTTGTTTTTTGATTTGATATTCTTGGAAGTGGAAAGTGCAGAGAGATTTCCAAATTTTATCCTCTCCATCAATCATTTCTTGTAGCGCTTCGTGTACTTGAGCCGTCTCGAGAAGAGAATTGTGATCAGGAAGACGGCGAAGAACAAGCATAATCACCTGAAAAATGGAAGAATTAATTTTAAGTTTTCATTGATTATCAGTTTATAAAAGAAGGAAACGTTGTCTAAAACTAAAAAAATTACGCCCGCGCAGAGTCAGGATTCGAACCTGAGTCGGGCATGTGCCCATAGAATCTTTCGACTCACGCCTTAAGTTTCCCCACTCGGCCACTCTTGCGAACAGTCTGAATTTTTGTCATCATTGATTTCACTTAACTAAAATGTCGAAAAGCGCTTTTAGAAGCGAACAAAGAGATATTTCCATCGAATACAAGTAGAAATAATCGAAAATATCAGAAGTTGTCAACAGTCAAAAAAAAATTTTGATTCGAAAAGTACTCGAGCTTGGAGGAAAAGGTCAAGGCAACTGTTTGGGCAGTACACGTGTATACTGTTCACTGTTCATACACTTTTCATGCAATCTCATCGAGAGATTAAATTGAAATAAAACGAGAAATCTTATGTTATGACTACTTTTCGTCTTTCATTCAGTGTATTATAAAAGAAAAAAAAGATACCTCTCTTGGTAAATCAAAGAAAGTGAGGGCACTTTCGTCATCAGCATCAGCAGCTGTTCGTATATTCTTTTCAGAAATGAGATCAAGAAGTGAAGAGGCAGTTTGATGATGACGAGATACTAGTTGAGGGGAACCACACACGTTGACATTATCTAACCCGTTTCCAAACTGAAAATTCAAGTTGATTGATTTTAAAAAAAGAAGTGAACTCGTACGTTTTTGACCAGATCTTTTGCTGTTGACACGTTAACATCTTCATTCGATGATCGGAAACAAATGGCAGTGAGAATACCCAAAAGAGATTTACGAGCAGTTGCTGACAGATTTGGAAGTTTCTCTTCCACTAGAATTTGGACTACCTGAAACAATAAATATGAAAATGGACGGTTTCAACGAATGGATGGGATACTGTAGAAGTCAGCGGAGATATCAAGAGAAATGAATATCATTCTAGACTTTCTCCTGTCTTTTTGAATTATGGTATTCATTCATTCATATTTACCTTGCAAATGAAATTGAATCTTCGGACATCATTGACAGCCCGTGCCAAATCAAGGCGATGAAAAGCTTCTGACATACTGGTGCATCCGATGAATTCTTTTGACGTACTCTTCACAAAACAATGTGGAATCCAATCTTTATCGTTTGCAGAATCTGGAATATTTACTTCGAATAACTGCTTCTAATACTTGTTTTTTTGTTTTTCCCTTGATAAAATTATTTCATTTCACCAAATATTTCATATCCTCCAACCCAATTCATGTTTGTTTCCGTTCCGGTGAGAAATAAAAAGAGAGAGAAATGAAAAAGATTAAGAGACTCCGACCGGAAAACAAATTGTTATTACTAAATAGCACCTCGATCACCATTTCCCCCCAACACATCCAGTATATAAATCCGTTCACCTTTCATTGCAGGTGTCCACATATCTCTGAATCTCTTCATTTTTAACACTCTCTCATAGTCATAATCGGTGAAAAGAGAGTTGTTAATGAATGTTTCATGCCCTCTATTCACTACCTTTCTCTCTAATGATCTCTCTCTCTCTCTCTCTCTCTCTCTCTCTCTCTCTCTCCCTCTCGTTGCCCACTCAATTATAATTATTACCCCCGGTGGGAAGGCTTCTACTGGAAGAGGATTTACATCAGAAATGCAAAGATATCGGTTCACTCTAATACAAGAGCATCTCATGACTTCATTTGAATATAAAAGAATTGGAGTGAATGATATTCTTTTTTCGATTTCGAAAAGTCGTTGGAAGTGGATATTATTTCGTGACGTGTTCCCCAAAGTGCTCGAAGTGCTCATTCTCTCGTTTCTCGTCATGTGTCTAATCGGAGAATGGCCACTCAGTCATATGTTTTAGTGTTCTCTCAAAGAAAATAAATCAGCTGACTTTTCTTGTTTTTGTAGTTCTCTTATCAGCTTTTTCTTCAGTTCGAAAAGCACAAATGACCGGAGTTACATTGTTTTTTGAATGTTATCATCTAAGTAAACAAAACCAGACACACTATACATCATTCGTAGATAAACAATCAGAAGTTTCTTCAATTGATTTCAAAGTGAACTCACCAGAATCATCGGCACTGCTTGACGAAGAATTGCATCTTTCGATTCCTGATCCAGGCAAAGATCCACAAGAACTGTTTTGTTCAGAATCATAAAGACCGAATTTTGGAACAGAAGAACCAGAAGAACCCGAATCGAGAATGAATTTTGGAGATGAATTGCTTAACGTAGGACTAGAAGACACTTGAGGAATCAGAATTGGTTCGGACGACATCTGGAAAATAAAGAGTTATAGAGAAAAGATAAAAGATTCACAAAGAGTATTTCAGAATTTATTTTCTTTTTCCATCAACTTAGCAATCTCTGAGTTCTCCTTTTTCCATTTCTTCTTCTTCTCAAATCTCAAATTTTTATGGCAGATGCGCACATGTATATGTGGTGTAATATGAGTCAAAACTCTCTTTGACTCTCACACGAAACTACACAAACAAAGTACGATTTCTGTCTCTCGAAACTAATTTTCAAAGTCTTCCAAAAGCAATAAACTGACCTGCACGGGTCTCAGTTTAGTCCGTTCCCAACCATTTGTATGGGGTGTTCTGACCCATGTTTCACCGGGAGCACGCCAATCACGACCAATGAATGGCATTGTTTTCTGATAGTTTGAGAAGAAAATATAGGAATTTCTGTAATTTGAATTGATAGTTTATTGAGGAGAAATAGAAGTATATTTATGAAAGAATAGATGTAAACATGGAAATATAAGAGGAGTGTTATTGATAAGAACACGACTAGTGACACAATAAGGAAGGTACGTACTCTTCAAGAACTGATTGGTACGAAATGATAAAATTATTTGGAAGTTCGATAGAAACTCAGAGGAAACAGTTTGAATGAATACTTTCAAATAGGACGAAAAAACAGATATGACCTCAAATTTTGTGAACTGACTTCATCTTTCTTGTTCTTAATTTGGCTTTTCCTTCTCTGAAAGAGACTACAGAATTTAGAGAGACGCAGAGAAAAAGAGCTCAGAACTCCACGAAAGTCAAGTGTTTTCTTCATTCGATGGTATGAAAGAGGGAAAAAAACAAAAACAAATCGAATCTTTGCGTCGGAAAGAATGAATAAACAAATAAATATGTTGATGAGGAAAGATGAAAACTGGAAGTAGAAAACGAAAAAAAGAGATAATGTAGAAATGGGAGGGATATAGATTAGATTCTTTCATGCTTTTCGCTTTTAAGATCGTCCATTTGATTGGGATCAAATTCACTTTTTTCAGATTCATATTGATATGAATTGAGAGGAATAGAAAGTTTAAAATAAATTAAACCTTTTCCGAATAGGAAAGAAAAGAACTATTTCAAGGAATCTATATGTCAAAAAAGTTACAGTAGTTGAGAGTTCAGCTTTTTCTGGAATTGAAAACCAAAATATTTGAGTAGAATTTTTCGGAATCCAAAAAATATTCCAAAAAAATTTTTTTGAAAGAAAGGGGGAATCTAGGTCAACCCGAGTAAGGGAGGTGATACTTAAAAAACGAATGGCCTTGAGATGTAATATCAGCTGGCTTCTTCTTCTTCTTTTTAGTTTCTCTATGTGGTGGTCTAGTGGTCTCTAGACAAGCTTTCCCTCAAAAGAGAATAAAGAGAATCAGAGAAAGAAACGAAGAAAGTGTCATGTGAGAATGAGACGCAGGCAGTTAGACAATTTCCATTTTGAGAGCAGCAGGAGAGAGACATTATATAGGAAGAAGAGTTTCAGATAATTAGAGACAAATACATAAAAGCAAAAGAGAAATGTGCGCGGAAAGGCGTGTTTTTCTGTTTCTCTCCTAGTTTTTCTTCGCATTCCAATTCTATTTTTTCCTCTTTTCATTCCTAATTCTCTCTCTTTTCATGATGCTTTTTGATGGCTGAAAGCAGCAAAAAGGGACAAAGAAGAGAGTGAAATTGGAAAAAAAGGAGAAGAGAAAACGAAAGAAGATGAGAAATTTTGATTAGGGAGTGTAATGTGGCAAAAAAAAGAGACATTGACGTCTTCTATTCTTCTTTTTTGATGCTATTGGGCATCTGATTCTAGGCGAACAAATATGGGAAAACAAGGGAATAAACCAGAAGAAAAAAGAGTTGAGGTTCAAGAGAAATGAGAGTGCAACCTGTATTACAAGAGAAAATATAGAAAGTTATCAATTGTCAGTGCTCTCAGAATTTATACTGTGTTTTAAGCTTAGACTTAAATCTAAGTTTCAATGTTCAGTCTTGATTTGGAAAAAAGAAAATAGTAACCTGATAACCTTCTGAAAAAATTATTCAACCATTTAACGCATCGGTAGACTAGAACATGTTCTCAGTTTCCTATTATTCATCGACCTATTTCTAAAATATTTTTTCTTTGGAAGTTTTTTGTTTTCTAACCGAAGAAGATCACCGAAATGGTTTTTTCGTAGAGATAATCTTTTATATATCCCAAGGCTCTAGAATAGTTCACGTGAAGTTTCACATGACAACTGCTCTCGAGTAAGTTCCTCGCTACTGCTTTCTCAAATGACCCATTCGTCTTTAGACCACTCGTGTTTTTTCTTCCCTTCTCTCTCTCTCTCTCTCTCTCTCTCTCTCTCTCTCTCTTCCATGAGATGGACGAAGTTATAGACCAACTGATGGAGCAGGTGAGAACAGATGATCCAGTTAAAGAAAAAGGTCAGTCAGCTGGTAGAAGTACTCAAAAATTTGATCACTGATAACGATTCAAAGAGGAAGAGACCAGCACTTTTTGAAAATATTTGGGAAGAAAAATTAAAGAATCGGAATGTGATCTCGAAGAAACAATGGATAACGTGACATCATTTTGAATACACGTGGAGAAGGTGGATTAGTGCATTAAAACGGAATCAGAAGTAATGAGAGAAAGAGAAAATAGTAATCGGGATGATAAGATAGTAAATAGTTCAGATACAAGGGGTTTATTTATTTGCAGGAAATCTCATTGTATGGCAGAATATGGTGTTAACCAGAAATAGAACTTCCTGAATCAGAACCCCTTTTTTTATACAGAGAATCCATTTTTGAAACTAATTGTTGCGATTTTCATTCGGAAAATTTTGATCCGAGGGCACCAAAAACGTGCCATTTTATCTGGTTCTTCAGGTTTCAAACTATAGTAAAAATCTGAGGTCACGTTCTGAATGATTCTCAAATCCTAAAAATGAAACAGAACAGATTTTGCCAATTTTGGGAACAAGTTCTAGCAAAAGAGAGTCAAAATGAATTCGAATTTATTGATGGATTCCCCTGGAAGAAGAAGAATGGAACAACTTCTGAATAAGAAGTTTTCGAAATACCACGAAATGGTTTCGAAAGAGGCAGAAATCCAGAGACAAATGATATCATCGGAGGATACTGAAAAGAAATAATGAAATCTTCAAAGCTAATGACTCTCGTCAGAAGCATTTCGAAGATTTAAGAGCTCATTCCGTAAGCTCCGCCCCTTTTTAAACTTCACAATCTCTTGTGACCTTTCGGTCAGCTGCACTTGGTGATGACCGTGATTAGGACGAGCGAATGACAAAAGTTTTGGAACTGATTGAAGATGTATCCAAATGACAGTTGCTCAAGGGCATCTGACCTTTCATCTAGACTCCTTGCGTCAGCTTTTTCGAACTGATTGTCCCAGTTCAGAGTACAAAATATCACATTTGAAAGCTATATTCGTGCAGTTTTGAGCCTATGAATGTTGAAAGTAGTTTAAACATTTCAAAGAACAGATCATCTGTCACAAAGAAACATTAGGATCATAGTTACAGAAAACTGATTGCAACTTGATGTTATATATAAGTAAACTCACTACGGTCTTCCACTTTCGAGTATACTCACTACGGTTCGCTTTCATTGAATATCTGTATTGTTATCTTTTATTGACATATTTAAAATCAGAAAAAAGCAACAAAACACGCCCATTCATAGGGAACAATTAGCAATGCTTTTTTTTCCACGTGTACCACAAGTTAGAGGGAGGAGTTAGAGAAAAAGAAAAAAAGGGAAGAAGAAAATAGAAAACTGTATATATTCTTCCCGAGTTCTCTTGCTATTTCTGCTACAATAAATAATATTTTATTGTGATTTTTTCTTTTGCATTTGAACTGAAAAGAAGAGAAAAGTTTTGAGAGTGTCGAAATACATGAACAGAACGACTAGAAATTCGATTTGCAAAACATAAATAGAAAGAAAACCGGACAGAAAAATTGTGAGTGAATGAGTGAAAGTTTTGGGACAAAAACGAAAAAAAAGAAATTGTTGGTCGGGTTGTAAAAATGCGATAAATTCTTTTTTCCTATATGTTTTTCGTCCAGAAGATACGTGAGTTAGGGACCAAGTTGGTGTAGTGTCGAAGTCTTTCATCTGAAATTTCTTCTAACCAAATAAATGATTTTGTATTACGAGAGATTCTAAACATTATTTTTAGGAAAACAATTTCCCATCCACTCATTTTTCTATTTTTCACAAAGAATGTAATTTCTTTGAAATGTGTGTTGAAGTGAACGTTGAAGTGAAAGAAGAGTGTAGAATAAGAGTTTTAGACAACCGAACCGAATAAATTAACATAGTCTTTCGTTTTCACTCTGAAGAGGTACATTGCCACCACTCGAACGGAAAGAATAGGCAGAAGAGAATGAAGAAAGCGGAAGAAATCTGACAATTGAGTTGTTTCTTCCCACTGCTAACCCTTCCGTTCGTCCGAATACTCCAATTTCTTCGATTTCATTTCTCATGTTTCAATGCTCTCATCTGGAATATATTAGTACGTTATCCCTAGATATACTCACTCCGAGTGAACCAAAAGTTCGAAGGGTTCAACTCATTCCGTTTAACGTTTAGTAGAATTCAAAAAGACTGCACTTCGTTGAAAAATGCCCTTTTTCCGGAAATTTTCTTTCATCCGTTTTCTCGTCTTTTTTTGAACCGATTCTCAACGAGAAGGCGAAACAAGAATGTTTGATGAAGGATGAATCATTCAGTTTGCACTTGTAATTTTCTCTATCCAACTATCTCTATCGAAGTGAAACGAATTGACCATTCGTTGTCTGTTTTCCTCTTTTTGAGCTAAACCGAATGGTTAGTAGTGTCAGATAGGTCAAGGGAGAGAGAAAAAGTAAAGAAAAGAGAAAAACAAACAGAGTGAAAAGTGAAGAGATTGAGAAGATGACGGCTCTTCCTCGTTTTTCTTTTTGCTCTTTGTGCTGCAAAGTGTTTTCAATTTGAAACATTTTTGAGAAAATATTCCAGACTTTCTCTATTTTTTAATTTAAATTCCACGAATTTCTCAAGTTCCGTTCATTTTTCAAAGCGATTTCCTCGCTCGACCTTGTGTTTCATTTGACAATGAAAGACCTCGATTTGAAGAGAAATATGAGAGAAGTAATGACACCTGCCAACCTAGAAAACTATTTCCAACTTTAAAGTTTTGAAAACTTTCAAGATCAACTTCTTTTTTTTCTTTTTCCGATTTTTGTTTCCGGTAGGGAAGCTAAATAAATTATGAACAATTTTTAGACCTGCTTGTTAAATCTGATTCGATTACGGTAGCTCTTCAGACTGTACCGTGATTTTTCGTTTTCCCCCATCACTTCACCACAAAATAGTTCCCAAAACAAAAAAATGTGCGCTTCTTTTGAGCGTCCCTTGTGGAATGGACCTCCCGGGAATCATCTTTTCATTTTCTCTTCAGCTTCTCAGTTTTACCTACTATCTCACCGTCCATTCGTCCATCTGTCTATGTATTTTTCTCTATCACTCTCATGTTCCTTTACAATATCTCGCCGTCTTTTTCCTCCGAGTGTCGGCCATTATGGTGGTCACACAAACGGCGACGGGCCGCTCTGGTTAGCGAGAAGACGTCTCCGCTTAACCTGTACCTCCTAAAGGCATTTTATTGATTTTAAATTTCAAACTTGAGACTGAACTTGACGCTTCTAGTGTTACATCCGCAATATATCTCAGGAGCAACTATTTTTATTTCGAAATGAATGATTAATCATCAATTTGATGTTTTTCTCTATTACCGATATGTTTCTTGTTGGAAATTTTTGCCTGTGAATCCCAATTATCAACTATTTTCAGAAAACGACGGGAAAATACGGGAACCAACACGGCCGATTACATTTATAGGATATTTTATACAGGGTTTCTATTTAGGTTCGTTTTATCACTTAATTAATCAGTTGTTCTCAGTGTTTATGATTCAGGTTAGTCAAAGAATGGGCAGACGTGGACAGCTGTTCTTCGTCACATTCATATTTTGCCTTTTGTACGAAAATGTTGATGGATTAAACAATTTCATTGACAACTTTGAGACGCTGAACTATCGAGCAACACATGTTGCAAATCAGGTTAGAAGCTATTCATTCGCGTATTCAAAGAAATTTCAGATTATTCAAGCAAGAAACATTACTTTGAACTTTTTCTTATAACCTAAAGCACAATTTTGTAGGTTTCTCGAAGGAAACGTTCAATCGAGTCCGCAGCTTCACACTATCAAGAACCAATTGGGTTTCGATTTAATGCCTATAATCGGTAAGAAGATGTCGTGTTCATTTTCTTCAGAAATATGTTCCCTTCAAATCACTGAGTAATTATTTATTAGTATGTTTTCAGCACATTCCACGTTCAATTACATCCGATCGATGACTCTTTATTTCATGACGATCACGTATCGGACGTAGACGGAGGATTTGCTGATATCAAACCAAGTCACTTTTTATATGAAGGATATCTGAAAGGTTACTTTATTCATCTATTCAGTTAGAAATTGATGTATTCTAGATGACCCGAATTCTCACGTTCACGGAAGTGTATTTGATGGAGTGTTTGAAGGACATATTCAGGTAATCTCCTAATATTGAAACCAACTTTTAATCTTCATCCGATGTAGACTGGTGAAGGGCGAAGATATTCTATTGACAAAACAGCGAAATACTTCGAACAGGACGATCGACCAACTCAATATCACTCAATCATTTATCGTGATGATGAAATTAATCATCGGAAATGGAGAGTTAAACGGTATTTCTTTTTTTTCCATGACACAGTTTCAATTTTCTATCCTAAAATTTATTGAAAATTCTAGAGAGATTCTAATTTCGCGACTTTTCAGTAACTTTTTCGAACTTTCATTCAAAAAACTTTTTCCAGAGACGCCGAGAACCTTGCTGAACAAATGCAAGGATGTGGTTTATCATCTCGTGTTCGTCGTGAAATGTCCGATGTTCAGAATTCGGGAGAAAATTCAGACTTCTTTTCGAATTACATGACAATGTCTGGCCGTTCGAAACGAGCAACTCGCGATTCGGATGGTCTTTATTCAGTTCGAACATGTTCTCTCTACATGCAAGCTGATCATAAACTCTATGAGCACATTCGAATGAAAGAAGGAAATAATGATCCGATTAGAACAAGAGAAGAGATTGTCAGCTTGTTTTATAATCATATCAAAGCAGTGAATGAGATTTACGAAGGAACCAACTTCAACGGAATCAAAGGACTTCACTTTGTAATTCAACGAACTTCAGTGAGTATTCAAATTTTCGAGTGTAGTGGTAGTATACGCGAGATATTCTTTTTCCCTGCAATTTGATGATTTTCAGATTTACACTCCGGATAGCTGTGATCGAGGAAGAGCGAAAACTGACTCTGATAATCCGTTCTGTGAAGAGGTTCGTCTCCATTTCAACAATACTATGTACAATAAACATTCTTTCAGAACGTTGATGTCTCTAACTTCTTGAATCTAAATTCTCAAAGAAATCATTCAGCTTTTTGTCTTGCGTATGCTCTGACTTTCCGAGATTTCGTTGGCGGAACTCTTGGTTTGGCTTGGGTCGCCAGTCCTCAATTCAGTCAGTTTCAGTTTCTTGGTTTTTTCATCGATTTCATGAGAAACATTTCAGATACTGCTGGTGGAATTTGTCAAGTACACCAACGTTACAACGAAGGAAGTCGTGGATGGGTTTATCGTTCCTTAAATACCGGAATCGTTACGCTCGTTAATTATGGAAATCGAGTACCAGCCAGAGTATCCCAACTAACACTTGCACATGAGATTGGTCATAACTTCGGATCTCCTCATGACTTTCCAGCAGGTTTGTGCATCAGATAAAACAGGCAATCAAAATATGTTTCCAGAATGTCAGCCTGGTCTTCCCGATGGTAATTTCATCATGTTCGCCTCTGCTACATCTGGAGATAAGCCAAACAATGGAAAGTTCTCTCCATGCTCTGTGAAAAACATCTCAGCTGTTCTCGCCGTTGTTCTTAAATCTATGCCAGTTGATCCTACACGTAATGCGTCTCCAGTCGGAATAGGAAAACGAAATTGTTTCCAAGAGAGAACTTCTGCATTCTGTGGAAATCAAATCTTTGAGCCAGGAGAGGAATGCGATTGTGGGTTCTCTCAAGCTGATTGTGATCAAATGGGCGATAAGTGCTGCGTACCTCATGAAGCTCGTGGCTCAGGAGGTCCAGGACCATGCAAGAGGAAACCAGGGGCACAGTGTTCCCCATCTCAAGGATATTGTTGTAACCCAGATACTTGCTCTTTACACGGAAAGAATGAAGAAAAGATTTGTCGACAAGAGTCAGAATGTTCGAATCTACAAACGTGTGATGGGCGAAGTGCTCAATGTCCAGTTTCTCCACCAAAACATGATGGAATCCCATGTCAAGACAGTACCAAAGTTTGTTCGGCAGGTCAATGTAACGGATCTGTCTGTGCAATTTTCGGACTTGAAGACTGTTTCCTCACCGAAGGGAAACCTGACGAGCTGTGTTTCTTAGCGTGTATTAAAGACGGAAGTGAGTTGATTTCTTCTCGACCAATGATAACTAATGAAAATGTAACTTATTTTCAGAATGTACATCTTCTGTAAACTTACCGGAGTTTGCCGCTAATCGTACCAACTTCCTTCAAAATATGAGAAAAGGAAAACCGGGACTCATATTGCATCCAGGATCACCCTGCAACAACTACAAGGGTTACTGTGACATATTCAGAAAATGCCGAAGCGTGGATGCCAATGGACCATTGGCTCGACTCAAAAACTTACTTTTCGACAAGAGAACTATTGAAACTTTGACTCAATGGGCACAGGTATGTTTTCTGTGTTTTATTAAAAAGCTTTATTATATGGTGCGATTTCAGGACAATTGGTGGGCTGTTGGAGTCGGTGGACTAATCTTTCTTGTCATGATGGCATTGTTTGTCAAATGTTGCGCTGTTCATACCCCAAGTACGAATCCAAATAAGCCACCTGCGCTCAACATTTATCAGACACTAACTCGTCCTGGAACTCTAATTGTAAGTTTTTCACTTTCTTTTCGAAACAGAATACGGAGAATCTATTGGAATCAATATCATTTTATCTGATCCATATTGGTTGTATTTCAGCGCCAGCATCGTCAACGACATCGCGCAGCTGCAGGAAGTGCACCAAATAGTGCTTCAGGTCAATCTCGTTCAGCTGCCCCAACATCTCGAACGACTCCTTCTGCACGCCCATCAGCACCTCCACTTGTTGCTCCACAAGTTGCAGTTGCTGTTCCTCCTCCTCCAGGAGTTGGAGGACCTCCAATTCCTCTGATTGCCGCTGTTCCACCACCTGGAGCGTCTTCATCTTCTCCAGCTGTCATCGTATTAGAACCTCCTCCACCTTACACAGCTGCTGACCCAGGAACTGTTATGGGTGGACCACGTAGAGGACACCGAAAGAATAAGAGACAGACGGCATCAGATGCAGCTGCGTCTTCTGGAAATGGTGGAAAGAAGAAAGGAAAATAATGGAAACGGATGATTTACTGTACAGTTTGTCTCCTTTTCACATTATCTATTTCACTTTCTCATTTTATCTTTGATCCTTTTCATACGGTTTCATCCCGGGCTTTAGTTTTAATTTTCCAATTTCGTTCCCGTTTTTTGAAGTTTGAAATATGCATACTCACTTTTTTGATACGTTGTTCCTTCTTGCCTTTCCCGTTCTACTTCTTTCAGATTTCCTCGTCACTTTTGTATTTTTCAATTTCTTTTAATCTCTCCACTCTCAAGACGGTGCTTCATATGTTCATTGTACTATATCTAATTTATTAGTCACTTTCATTCATTCTTTCCTTCTTTACTGGTGTCTATTCGCAAATACTCATTTACTTTGTACTTCTCACACTCCCAAATCGAGTTTTCATTACCGCTTTCAATTATTTTCAGCCTTTTTGTTTCTCTCATCTCCAAACATTTCACTTTTCACTTTGAATTCGATCGAATTTTATAAAATTAATTATAAAGTATTTACAGTTTCCTAAATTTCACAATGTCATCATAAGACACTACACCATCACACAGAAATGAAAACATCTCATTCAGGAGGTCAGGTGGAGGTTCTTTGCCAACACCAAGGCTCCGCCCCTTTCATTCAAAAATGGGGGAAAGTTTTCAGATTTCTCTTGATCGAAAGAGTACAATAATTTGGAATGAATTCCGTTTGATTGTCCCCAATTAACCGTCGTTTCTTATCATTGATATCTTATCTTTCGTTCTTTTTTTCTTCAACGTCTTCTCCTTTTTTCTGTGTCTTCTGTGATGACGTACTCAGGTTTTTCTGTGTATTTTATATTCGATTCGTTCTTTGTCACACCATTTGACTCTTTCGATTTCTCTCTTTTTTTCTTTGGTTTCATGTCCACCAATCATTCAAAAAAGACGTCTTGTGACTCTCGAATAGTATTGCGATCTCCTGGAGAAAAACTTTATTTTCAGGCAATTCCAGGATATTCGAAACGAGGGTTTTCGTCTTCTTTACTTTTCTTTCAATTCATTGATTATTCTTATTCTAAAAGTCGTATTCAATAATAAGGCACTCCGAAAATCCTGATTTGCTGAGAGCATAATTAAAAAATAGTGGAAAGTCACCAAACAGCGTAACGTGAAATTAAGGAAAAGTTCCATCTAAAGGGAATAGTCTTACTGTAGGGGACGTTATCAAAGAAGCCGACACAAGGTAAAGTTATTTGAACTTATTACATAAGTACACAAAATCTTTCGCCCTTTTTGGTTTTTTGATTTTGCGGACTGTGTAAAGTATTCAATTAGCAACGCTATCAATGATAGCCTATCAATCACTTTTAGACCAAGTTGCAAAGAATTCAAAGATCTATCAGTATCGTCTTCTTCTTCTTCTTTCTGTCATCATTGAATCATCTCATTCGTTCCCTCCTCTTTCCGTCTGAGATGTATTCTGTGTCCTTTGAAAATATGTGGCCCGTCTGATCTCATTTCATCATCTCATTTCTTCTTCTTATTGTATAAAAGTAATCTCCTCCCCATCTTGTTACCGTTTGACATATTTGAAGTTTGTGTTTATAAACGAACTTTTATCCTGTCTTCTTGTTATTCACTTCTTCTTCTTTTCAGGGCTAGAGACTGGCTATATTTGACCAACGATGACAATTAAAGATAAGAGAGAGTTCAACGAAACAGATGAAATTGTAATTAGCAAAGAGAAGGTTTGTTATCAAATTTTAATACATTCTGCAAAAGTGTTCCTTTGATTTAAAAGAATGTGAGGCAGTATTAGAGAGGTTACGGTACCGTTCCATCGAGAGAAGTTGAACCTCTTCTTGATATTTCTGTTTCAGTTGGACAGTTTCGTCTTGGAATGCCTTGCGAAAGCCGGATGCACAGGAGATCATGCACAACAATTGGCTGAAACTCTTCTCTGTTCAGACTACAGAGGTCATTACTCTCATGGAATCAATCGTCTTCATATTTATGTTCATGATTTGATGATGAAATCAACAGCAGTTACAGGTTTCATTCAAGAATGAATTCCCCTCTAAATAATTGATATTTTAGGAACTCCACATATTTTGAAATCAAAAGGAAGTACTGCTTGGGTCGATGGAAATAACCTTTTAGGACCTGTCGTCGGAAACTTTTGTATGCAATTAGCAGTTGAGAAAGTAAGATATCTTCGTATACTCAGCATTTCAAATAACCTTAATTAAGGCGAAAGAATTCGGAATTGGATGGGTCGTTTGTCGCAATTCAAATCATTTTGGAATAGCCGGATGGTATGCAGAATACGCTTGTAGAAATGGACTTGTGGTAATTCATTGGATGGGAATTCAAAAATATATTTTCTTCTTTAGGGAATGGCTTTTACAAATACATCCCCATGTGTATTCCCAACTGGATCTCGTGAAAAATCACTTGGATCCAATCCAATTTGTATGGCGGCTCCTGGAATGGACGGAGATTCGTTCTTCTTAGATATGGCATCTACTACTGTTGCATACGGAAAAGTATTTATTTCTCTTTTCCGAAGAACAATCACACTTTTGATCTTTCAGATTGAAGTTGCCGATCGTAAAGGAGAAACATGGATCCCTGGTAGTTGGGGTGCCGATAAGAACGGAGATGAGACTCATAATCCGAAAGAAGTTCTCGATGGTGGAGGTCTTCAACCATTGGGAGGATCTGAAATAACGGGAGGATATAAAGGTTTTCCTATTTCTTCATTTTGAAAAAATATAATATTTCAATAGGAACTGGATTATGTATGATGGTTGAAGTACTTTGTGGAATAATGGGCGGTTCTGCATTTGGAAAAAATATTCGTCAATGGCAAACGACGAGTAAAACAGCTGATTTGGTGAGTTCTGAATATTCTCAAAAGTCGCTGTTCGAAAAGGAATCGTTGGTGAAAGGCGCCAATTTGGTGAGTGCCATTGAAATAGTATGTGTCAGTCACTGAAAATACATTCGATTTGGAACACTGCATGTGACACGTGGATCTGAATGTGCACTGGGAACAAATATGGATAATGCATGGCACATTGAAACACATTTTTCCTTTTCACAGACTAAAACTCTTCTGTCCATTAAATATTTTCTCAATTCAAATCCAAAAACCAAAATCTAATTTCAGGGTCAATGTTTCGTGGCAATTGATCCAGAATGCTTTGCTCCTGGATTTCCAATTCGTCTTCAAGAGTTTTGTGATGAAACACGTAATCTGACACCAATAAATCCATCGAAACCTCCACAAGTACCTGGTGATCCAGAGAGAGCTCATATGAATATGTGTGATGAATTAGGAGGAATTGTGTATAAAAAGAAACAATTGGATCATTTGGTTTGTCATTTCTTCTCTTCTCAAATCTCATTTCCTTCCTATTTTCCAGAAAAACCTTGCTGATCGCCTCGGTGTCATAATGAGACTCGTCGAAGAAAAAGTTTGATTAATCCGAAGATAAAATTCTATCAAATGTCTGAAAACTTCAAAAGTGTAAATCATAAAGTTCTGCTATTGAATAAAAAAGAAACATATGTTTGTTAATGAAACAAAGTATAAGATTTTATACTTAATATTTAACAAAAAGAAACAACAATGAACAGGAAACAGAAAAAACAAGATGTAACATGATAGGCAATTCTCAACATCAACAATTATAATTCTGATATTGCTGTTTCCGTTTGACTTGCGAACAAATAACGATGCGCTGAAAAGAATTATTATATCTATCTGTGAATCAACTTCGAAAGTGCTTACATTTACAATCTGAAAACTCATGTTTACACTGAAACCTGCAGCACTTTTTGCATTTACTGTTAACACATCCTTGTCCAGCTGGATTTCCACATCTAGCACAGGGAGGAAACTTGGTTCTTTTTGCTTCGAGGATCCGAGCGCCAGTCAGTTGACGACGTTCTCGCTTTCTCGCTTGTCTGAAACTGTTGGATTGACCTTTTAAAAATCATGTTTCCCTACTTCAAAGATACACCCATTTCTTTTGCAGTTTGAGCAAGTTTCTCTTTCTGTTTCTCTCGAAATGTTTTCTCTCCTTCTCCGACAATTGATTCCTTTGCAACCTGCAATGACTTGTTGTTGGATTATTCAGATAGGAGTTTTATTGTTCCTCATACCTCTTTCAGTCTGAAGTAAGGCTTGGAAATCCAGTGTGGTTGTCTTGAAACTTCAATTGCATCCATAAGTTTTCCTTTTCTAAAAACGATTAAACTGCGTTTTTAAAATTGAAAGATCAAATACCTGATAGTATCAAACAGTTTTCTTGCTTCTGTTTCTCTCTCTTTTCCAGTTTCT
Source organism: Caenorhabditis tropicalis (assembly GCA_016735795.1). Taxonomy (NCBI): domain Eukaryota; kingdom Metazoa; phylum Nematoda; class Chromadorea; order Rhabditida; family Rhabditidae; genus Caenorhabditis; species Caenorhabditis tropicalis. The sequence continues at coordinate 6,936,126 of CM028614.1, read as the reverse complement.
GCATCATTTTTTGAACGTTTAGCAAGCTCTTCGACGATATTTTCAAAATCTTCAATTCGATGTTCCAGAGATACACGCATTCGTAAATCTTCGTATTCCAACAAACTGAAACTTACTTATAGTAACATTATTTCGATTCCAAAAATATTACCTATGATGACAAATTCGGAAGACGTGAGCTCGAATCGCACTTGTTGCGGCATGAAACTTTCTTGCATATTCTAAATACTCTAAAGCTATTTTCCATGTTTCCACGTGAGCATTTTCCTCCTGAAAGAAGATTTCAGTTACTACTGTAAATCTGATAATTCGTACATCGAAAATCAGCGGATTATAAAGAAGTCCTTCTGCTGACATAACTGCAACTGCTCCCGTTTCTTTCATACATCGTTCAACGTCTCCAGGAAACTGAAGTACTCATTTGAATTGTATTTAAAACTGAAATTTATACCTGAATATTTCCGTTTGCCATTACTGGTACCCTCGATCCAACGGCTTCGACGACGTCACGAATTCTGCTCCAATCTGCTAATCCAGTATCAGCTCCCTTCATATCACGTGTACGACCATGAACTGTGAGCCTGGAAAAATTGTTTTCATATGATAAGATGAGATATGTTGTCTCGAGGAATCTCACATTGTGGCTCCTGCATCAACCAATCGTTTCGCATATTCCACAGTTTGCTCTCGATCTTCTCTTACTCTGATTTTACAAGAAACGGGAAGTTTACAGTAGTCTCTAACAGCAGAAACCATTTCACATATCAAATCAACTTCATCTTGTAACCATGATCCATATCGACCTCTTTTCGCAACCATTTGAGGACATCCTAAATTGAGATCAACTCCATCACATACATCTTCAACAAGTCGACAGGCGGCAAGGAACGTATCAACTTTATTGGCACAAAACTGAAATTGAGACCATTTTGAATCTTTTTGATTCTGCGATTACCTGAACTACAAGAGGTCGATCTGCTTTCACCAAAGCTAATGAGTTCCGCCGATATGTTCCGTCATTCACAAATAAATGGGCATGAATCATTGGGGTAAACGTCAATTGAGCTCCATATTTTCGAGTAAACATTCGGAATGCCAACTCACTGGAATAAAATAATTATCAAATTAAACTGAATGTAATCTCAAACCTTTGATCAACCATCGGTGCAAGTACTCTAGTAATTCGTTGTTTCTCGAGGGTGTTCTTCCAAAATCGAAGATTCTTTTCGATGATTTCCTCTGCGTTCTTTACTTTTTCTGGGAGATTCATTCTTTTTGGCATTCGAAATATATTCAAAGGGTCGTCCGAATCAGAAGAATTCTAAAATATTCAGCTTTCAGGTTCCCCAAAACGTTCAAGAAACGAACCGTTGGATCATCATCATTTGCTTCGCATTCCCCACATTTCTCAACTTCGTATCCTTCTGGAGCTGTTTCTCCGTTCATGAAGCTTCAAAAATATTTTCTCCTTGGATATTTCGTCTTATTGAAAGAATGTATAGCTAGGTGAACTGTTACCAATTATTCGACAAATAGAAGAGTTTTTTAAAAGATAATATTCATGAGCCTCTTGTGATAAAGTACAGGACAAATTGGAAATGAGAGTTAATCAACAAGAGATTATTAGAAGGGACCAGGCCATGAGGAAATCAGGATGAGGTAAAATACTGGATTGTGAACATGGTGTTGAACACGGGAACTCTAAAGTATTCAATGAGATTCGTAAGGGAAGATATTATTAAAAATATTCCATGATTAATACCAATCAATTCCTAGTTTTGGAAAGTAGCGTCAACTAATTAACACAATGAGAAAATGAGGTAATTTCAGTGAGAACGAAGAATGTATGGAATCTTTGATAAATGCAAATAATTGGCTGTTGTTCTACTAGTATCTGTTGTATCCTCCACTACGATTGTTTCCTCCTCTCCAGCTATCTCGTCCACTATTTCGATTACTTCTGTAAGGTTTCATTGAAGCGTTTATTTTCAAAGCATACTGTGAAACCTATCGTTATATGATCCACCACTTCCTCTCCATCTATCGTTTCCACCTCTATGATTATTGTATGGTGCTGATTTTCTGCGGTCATCGTAACGATTATTATGGTAACCGCCACTTCCACGATCATCACGTCTATCATATCTGTCTTCTCTTCTATCCCTATCTCTGTCTGTAAGTTTCAAATCAACAACCAAGGTTTTAGAATCTGTTTAGATACCTTCATTTGAACTGTAATCCCCGTATCCTTGTTGTGAATGTTGATGTTGTTGTGGAGGTGGTCGATTGTATCCGCCCGCAAGATGCTGCTGGTTATATTGACTTCCGTGCTGCTGGCTAATAACTGGGGATACTGAAAAACACCGATTAAAACATAAATATTTATTATTTACTAACGTTGAGATTGTTCGAACCTTCCTTGATATACAGAAGGCTGTGGTTGTGGTGATATAAGCTGTGGTTTTGGAGCTAAAAATTACACATTGTGAACAGAAGAACATCGTAAAGTGGAAAACCTTCAAAAGCATTTCCATAACCCGTTTGGATTGTTGGAGCAGTTTGTTGCAACATTCTTGGATCTCTCTGTTCGAATTGAGCTTGATATCCAGAAACGGCCGATGGTTGAACTGCAGTGGGCTGATGAGTTGGTGGAGGATGTGCAACTTAAAATATAGTATTTTTTGAATACTAGGTTTAAAAACTTACATCTAGAAGTATCTAACTGAGCATGATAAACTGTTGGTTGAACTGGCTGCTGAATAGGTGGAGGCGCCACTGATCGAACTCGTGGATCTGAAGCAACAGAAGAGGGAATAGACGGTGGAGGCTGTAAAGAAAACGATTAGTCAAAATAGAAAAGTGGTTGGACGTACTACTGAAAATTGGTTCACTGGAATCGTTGGAATTATAGGAGGTGTTGCCATGGATGGGATTGATGAAGTTTTCTCACTTCCAGACGCAGTTGATGAATTAGGTTGGAACATTTCTTCGTCTCCATTTGCTATTTTCTTGAGTCCGAGTTGCATTATTCTTGATTGAAGAGATGGTTGAGATGAGATTCCAACGAGGGCTTGCAGAGCAGGTTTCATCATCGGTGCTTGTGGGCGTTCATCGTCGTCAATTTCCATATCTATTTGATTACGATTATCACCCCAGAAAGCAGATTGAGATCCGGCACGGTTGCCTATAAGAATCAAAACTTGTAAAGCACGCATATAAAAAATCGACTAACTGTCGACATTTCTTCCATAGGGATCATCGTCTGTTGGAGGCGACAAGAGCCCTGGATAAACCCCTTTCTCTTCCATTTCCATCAAATCTGTATGTACTGCTTTGATTCCATCGCGGAAGTTAACGTAGGCTTCCTCCACAACTAGCACTTCTCTTTTTTGATGAAGGAAAACACGTTTAGCAAGCTCCAGGGTTTCAGAGAGTGCCATCATTTTCTTCTTTTGATTCTCCATTGTGTGGCGGACCTGTATTTTGATTTCTGGAACATATTCTATTTTTTTAAACTTACTTGGACTATTGTGTCAATTGCTTCGTGTACTTCTTGCAATATGTGAGCACCTTCCTCTCTGTCTCTCATTCCACTCCTGCATTTCTCTTTGTAATCGAAATCTCCTTCATTAACAAACTTCATCATATCAGCGATTACATTACGAGCCTGCAGTCAACATTGTTGAAAGCTTATGAGGAAATGGTAACTGACCGATACAAAGTTGGTGATTTTTTTATACAAATCGTCGGCGTCTACTTCTAGGGCTTGGTCCTCTGCCTCGTAACCTTCATCTGCATATGAAGCTATTCTGGCATTGTTGATAACTTTATCAATTACTCACCGAGAAGATTTTCCATTGCTGTTGTACTTGCGGTAGAGAACACATTCCGTGAGCTGAATATTTGAATACAGCGTTTCATCACTTTTTTGACCGCTTCTTGCTTCCTGAAAGATACAGCTGACAACTAGAGGTAACTCGGGCGAAGATAAACGAACCGTCCAATACCAACAGCTGTGAGAACAGCAGGTTGAAAAGCTGGTATTATGGTATCAGCGTGTTTCATTTTTGCTTTTTGAACCACATCATTCATCACGTAGAACAGAGCGATTCGTTTGCTGTCAGTTCCGGCTAAAATGATTGTGATGAAGCGTAAAAGCTGTATCTTTCCAAAAAGATTTGAACATACCTGTTTTGAAACAATTCAGCCATCCATCAACGATCAAATCTATTGATGCTTTGTCCTTGTAGTGCATTATCCACAATGACATTGTCTCAATAGCCTCTTGAGTTGGATTTTTCATCTAAAAATTACTTTTAATAATTATTTCGAAAAGTCGAAAACTCACATCCTGCAGGCGGTTGTAAACGACATCGGAAGTTAAAACAACCATTTTCGTAATGGAGAAGATTTTAAATTAAATCACATGCGCAAAAAATCTTCGCACAAAGACGCTGGAAATTTTTGAATGGATAATTGTTTTTATAATAAAAGAACGAGAAATGCGCAAAAACGAGAAACGCGCCTTTGTGGAGACGTTGCGCGCAGAGAAGGTTCTGAAAACATGAAAGAGTCACTCCAGAGCCATAATAACAAGTCTTTCCCTTGAAAAAAACCAAAACCGAGTGAGCAATTTCATGCATTTTCTGAAATATGAACTTTCTTTGAAAAGTTTTTTCGCTTAAAGACCTAACTATAACAAATACTTACTATAACAAATATTTATAACAGAATGTTCCTTTAATATACAGTACCTCTAAAACGGAGTATACGTTTTGCAAAACTTCAAATTTGAAACAGAATTGTGATGAAACGCTTTATTTAAATACTAATGTTATTTCTATTTTACAAAACTCAATTTCTTGTCAAGTGTTTTTTGCAAAAAGCTGAAGAGAAAAAGAGTTGATTTTTACAGATTCGAAAATATTTGCCACACGCCTACTCCGATATTCACGTACGTAATATATGTATTCAAAAAAAGAGAAATGACACTACTTTTTTCAGGTCGCTTTGTCACTATGCCACTTGCCGATATTGCTGACGTAGATATTGATCCGAAAGGAGTCTTCAAATACATCTTAATTCAGGTATAAAACTAGATATCATTATATATTCATTCAGTAAATCAATAACAAAATATCATTAAACGGCAAAAGAAACGTAATCTCGCTTAAGTAGTGCAGTTGTTTCATTCTCTTCTTTCTCACAAATCGAATCCATGACGTCGATTGTCTTTGAATGACCAACACCTAAAATCCGTACTAAAAATGTCATGTGAAGTTCTAATACATACAATGCTTGTGAAACTCAATCTTGTCTGTTTTGATGAAAAGAGCCCTGGAGAGAGGAGATCTCTGGCCATCTTTGAAAACTGCTGTCGCACTGAAAAAGAAAATTTAATCCGTAATAAAAATTCGTAATACCTGAACATGTAGAACCAATCGAAGCGAAGATCCGGAAACACAACCTGCAGAATGTAACTCTTTATAGTTTCGAAAACTCAGTTACTTACTCTTCGACCGTTTACTGGAATTTTCTCCCATTCCGAAAGCGAAGCATTTGGATTTTCAGTAAAATACACAACATAGTTCTTCACTTCGTGTGACTTTTTATACGGTGGCTCCCATGTTAGTTCAATAGTGTTTGCATTAAGCCTTGTGGCAAGAATATGTTGTGGACTCAGTTGAGGTTCTGAAACAGAAGATTCAAACCTGGTACATATATAAGTTCCATCTACCTGTGTATTGTACCAAATACACTGCTTTGCTCTCTCCAAATTTATTGTGAGCAGTGATTCGAAATTCATAAAGTGAACAAGAATCCACGCTCATTATCTCTACCGTGTTTCCTTTAATTCCTCTTAGCTCTCGAACCTTTGCGTCTTCGTTGTGTCTAAATGTTTTGACTGTTTCTAGATTCATATCAATTCTACTTACTTCAGCCGATAGCGGATGTTATAAGTCAAGTCAGGATCTGGTGAGAAAGGAGGTGCCCAGGCTAGTCTCACAGAATACGCCGATGTACTGACAACTTGACAGTCACTTGGTGGATCTGGTGGCAGACGGGCAAACATGAACTTTTCATTCGGTACTGAAATTTATCAGTTTCCAATATTCTAAAAACACTTTTCTTGTTTCTTACAGACATGACTTCCTCTCCTTTTTTCCTTCTTTCTTTTCGATTTTTTACGTGCTAGTTCATTATAATCTTTATGAGCAAATATCATTCCTTTCGCTAGTTGAGCCAAAAGCGATGCCATTGCTGCTCGGCGCCTCCTGGAATCAGTTTATCTCAGTGATTCATTAATGTGTTCTCACCTGGCTTTTGCCTCTCTAAGTAAGTAAAACGGGTTATTACTCTTCAGTTTTCTACCCAAATAGTGAATTTCTTTCAAATACATTCGACCGACAACATCCATACACATGGTTGTTAGAATAACTCCAACTGCAAAGAATTCCCATTCTTTGGAATACAAAAAGTGAATTCATACCCACTACGAATGCCAGTGTTACCCAAATATTACCAGGTGAAGGACGTATATCACCGAAACCTAGAAATTCGAATTTTAATTCCAGAATATCCATCACAATTTGTACTAACCTACTGTGAGAATACTTATGAATATAAAGTATAAACTCTCCACATAAGTCCAAGTTTCCCAATATCGTACTACCCAAGCGGCAATACAACCGTATACAAAAACGAAGAGAAACACGGTCAGAGGAGGAAATCGAACCAATCTAACCCGATCCAGAATCTCTTCTTCATTCTCATCGTCCCCGAACATTGGTTGAGCTGGATCTGCTTCCACTTCTCCTTTCCTTTTCCGTTTCCATTCAAGACATTTATTCCAAAGCTCGTAGTGCAAAAAGAATATTGTTTCCGATAAAAATTTGGCAACATTCGCAACTGTCACCAAAGTTAACGGTATTCCTAAAATAATAACCCATTGTAATCGAGAGACTTATCTCACCAATCAGACAATATATAACTCCGAAAAGTCTTCCACCAAAAGTGCTTGGAGCTACATACCCGTAACCAATAGATGTCAGCATTGTAGTTGTGAAAAACACCGAGTTGGCAAAGTCCCAAGTGGGTGAGTCCTAAAAAACAAGTTGAAAAAAAAAGAATTTATATTGGCCGTGTACTTCATCATAGCCGTGTCTGACAGCGCGATGAGCGAAGAAAACAGTATCAATATAGTCATTGAAATCATCTGCCGTTCCTGTTTTGACGGACTTTATTAACTCCTCTACATTCTGAAACATCGATTCGAATGAGAAACATTCATCTAAATACTTACTTCGAATTGATCTTTATCTTTTTTCGTTAAATCCCAAAGCCGATGCACATAGTCTTTCGCATTTCTATCTATTTTATCCATATGATCCTTTTTTAGAGCCTGAACAAGTTTTCAGTTGAAGAACTTTTTATCATAGTTGTCGCGAGACACCTTGGGCCCGGCCAGGCCCGGCCACGAGCCGGGCCCAACGGGCCGGGCCGGGCCGGGCCGAAAAAGGCTCGGCCACCGGCCCGGCCACACGGCCCGCCTTGTCAAAAATCTGGCTTTTTCATAGCAATGAAAAAATTAATTTTTTCTAAAATCACTGTTTTTTCAATGTAAACGTAGTAACAATACTTCATTATTATCAATTCATCAGTTTCAGCCCAAAAGTTCCATTTTCCGACCAAAATTCAAAAAAATTTGAATTTTTTTTTCTTCAAAAAATTTTTTCAGTACTAATGCGGGCCCATGTGGCCTGGCCGGGCCGGGCCTGTGGCCGGGCCGAGAAAGATTTCAATCTCGGCCCGGCCCGGCCCGGCCAGGCCCGCGACAACTATGCTTTTTATCGACTCACATCTAAATGTTCTCCTTCTAACATTTGAAAAACAATCGCTCCAAGTATAATATACAGTACTACTGATCCAATCAACAATACATGTAAAGACAGAAACCTAGCCATTTTGTCGTTTTCAACCTGAAAGCAGCTCATTTTGAAAAGAAAATGACTGAAAACGTGGCAGAAGTTGAAGTAGGATTATCTGCTTGCAAACACAAAATAGAGTGATCAATCATTTTTCGGACAAATTGAGACCTCCAAAATCATTTGCCAACAAGGAAAAGGGTGAGCGTTTGGAAGAGGAAGAGGAGGAGGACTAGAACCCAAAAATTTTTGAAAAGAAGTGAAAGGAAAAACCCGTGAAATATGAGATGAGACCTGGAAATTCGCATGAGTATGCATTCACATAAAACCAGAAAAATTCAAAAAATTCTCTCGATAATTCTCATAATTTTCTTCCTAATACATGGAATCAATTACTATTATTGACTCAGCTAATTTTCAAATGAGCAGTCGTACGACTAGTCGTATTAATGTGTCTAGGTTCTACATTAACAAGAGGAAACATTGCTTGTGTGTGTATGTCAAAAGTGAAAGGGTTGTAAGAAGCCGAAAAGGAGAGAAGAATGAGCCAGATATCTGCGATACTCCGAAGAGCAAGAAGGAGACCATCAAAAGAAATCGTTCCCCAGAGACTAGGAACACGCATACTTTTCCCTCTAAAACCGCCTCACTTCACAGATCTAACTTTAGACCAAAATGGGGTGCCGGGATCAAAAAATATTTTTTTATTTTCAAAATGAAAACTATAATTTCAAACGAACCTTTTTCAGGTAACCGATACCTCAACGAAAGATAAGAAGTACGTGGTCCGTGGATACTATCGCTGCACGTTCCATGATGATATTCTTCAAGAAACTAAGGTTTGCTATTCTTAGTTTTTTCTAATAATTAGTGACACTTTCAGTCATCGGCTCCATCAGGTCTCAAGTTGAAATGCGTTGGCGGTGGTCGTATCAAGCATGATGATTCTGGAAAAGATCTTCTGGTTTATGGATACTCTCAAGGCTACGGACGTGCAGATCACAGTATCGCAGTTGAGCTCCTAAAACAGAAATATCCTGATTACCACATCGATTTCTCCAATGAAGGATACTAATATTTTTCCATTCATTTTACCATTGTACAAATTTCAAATCATAGTTTGCCTCAATAAAGTCATTCTATTTCATTAAGACTATATATATATATACCGTATTCATTCTAATTGACCGGCTTAGTTTCGAGATGCTTGTTTGAATCCCTAGAGGCTGCCGGTTCATTTATCAAATTAGCTGTTTGCATGCCGGTTTATTAGAGGCAATTACGTATTTAACAGTAACCAGCAGATTTTGAACTGCCGCCATCATCAAGAGCCACGCATAAGGTCGAAATGAGAGACGCAGACAACGCACATTTCGAAGCGCTTTTTGCGTCACGAGGTGTATGAAAGTGTCTCATTTGCTAAGGCGAGCAGTCCAATTGGAAAGAACTTTTAAAAATCGACTCTATTGATTTTATGTGATTTTTGAAAACTTTAAGATTCAAAAGCGTTAGATCAGACTTTATGATGTTTCAAACACAATACTCTCATGGCCGTCAAATTTAGGTGATTCTTCAAATTTTAATATTTGCAGAATGTCACTCTCACTCTTGACTCCACGTTTGGTTACAAAGAGCACTGTCGCTCGTATTGTCCTTGTCAGAAATGCTTCTTCTCGTTTGACTCTTGACGTAAGCTTTTTGTTCATTAAAAATTCGCAAATTTAGATTTTCATTCGATCTTCATTGCCTCAGAAATGTAGAACCTTCTCGGTTGGAAGTTTTCTATTGATAGTTTTTTCTGATTAATGTGAGAAAACGCTGATTATACGTCAATGTTGTAAAATTCTTCCATGATTCGTAGAAAAAACTATTTTCCATAATTAGTCTGAATTGAAGAAAAATTTGAGTCTCATAAAGTATTTTTCAGCACCAACAGTCAATCAAAATCAACGATCAGCAAGGGTTCTTCAAATACCAACGTGACGTGTCCCGCGACGCCCGTTATTCTAACCCAGCCAAACCAGGAGATACTGCAACCAGGTACGTAAAAATTAATTTGGATATGCATTGAAAAAATGTAAGAAAGAAAAGAAAACTCGTTCTTTCATTTAATTTAAAGAGTAAGCTTTGCACAATAGATGCAGGTTCAAAATTTTCTTCAGCTCACAGCAACTCATTTAATTTAAAAAATGTTTCTCTCAAAACTGGTCATTATTTTCAGATTCATGTTCCGCAAGCTTGGACACGCCTACGAGATCTATCCACTTTTCGGTCTTCTTGCTGTCTGGTGCGTGCTCTTCGGTTACACCGTCTACTACTCCTTCGAGAAAACCGAAATCTGGCTTGATAGAAGTAAAATAGTTTTTGTTTCCATTCTCCATTATTTTTTTAAAATTTGAGGCCACTCGACTGCCCCATGGGATTGGGAGAGAATTCGTAACAACTACTGGAAAAAGCCAACTTTGGTGTTCGATCCAACCGGAGTCACCCATCAGAGATTGGAGATCATGGAGACCCTCCAAGACGAGATGGTCGCTGCCGCTAAGCAGAGAGGAACCAGATAAAACAATCAATTTCTCTAGTTGTACTCTCTTTTACCGTTTGTGTTGTAGTATCTTTTTGATCGAATTCTCACGACTGAATAAAATTCTGTGAAATATTTATTCTCCACATAAATAAAGACTTCACGGAAGCTGTACGTATAATGTTCAATATCCGTCAACTCTATTCCCCGCCTATTCTAACTGGCATGTCGGTCTTTTTTGAGAGCCCCAGTTTGACGTTTATCTGGAATTTATTAACGAAAACTTGAAAGACAAATACAGTCGGTACTGACTCGATTTTTGATACTGAGGGAGAAGCGTTTTTGTTTGTTTCTCACAGATGGGCACCTGTATGGAACCTTTGCCAGTTTTCTTTTCTCGAAATTTTGTTAAATTACTCATAGGTCAGCAACTCTCAAATAAATGCAGACCGCTCATTTTCTCAAGAGACATTTCTTCACGAATTTTTTCGATTATTCTAAACATTAACAGAAACATAACTTAATGAAATTACTTCGAATTTACTAGATTAACAAGTAATCAACTTTGAAAACAAGTTTATTGTTCAACAAATAAGTTTACTTGAGTGGGATGAATCGGGAAGAGTGGGTAGCTCCAATACCTGGTCTTCCGTGCTTGACCGGCTTGTAGGAGATAGCGAACTCTCCAAGGTAGAATCCGATCATCTCTGGCTTGATCTCGGTCTGAAAAATATTTCCAGATAATTATCAATTAGGAACTAGAACATACCTGATTGAAAACCTTTCCGTTGTAGATTCCGATGACTCCACCGACAAGCTCTGGAAGGATGATCATGTCACGAAGATGAGTCTTCACGGTAGCTGGTTTCTCGAGAACTCCAGCGGCCTTCTTGGCCTTCTGGACCTTGGCGATCAAAGCCAAATGCTTTCTCTTGAGTCCACGGTCAAGACGTCTGCGCATACGGCACGGAAGGAGCTTGGTGAATTGCTCACTAGAAACATACCGCTTTATTTTTGAAGCAGAAAATTATTTAGAGTACAATCTAATTCTTACCGAGACATGTCCAAAAGTTGGTCCAAGTCGACTCCTCTGTAGGTGAACTTGCGGAAAGTTCTCTTTTTCTTCAACTCAGCGAGATGGGCATCATCTTGAGTAGCCATGTTTAACCCTTCAAAGAATATGATTTCAATTAAATGAACCAAGATAATTTTTGCGAGAATTCAATGAACGAAGAATAGACAATGGAGTAGAAAATGTCTTACCAATAGTTTTAACAGAAATTCAACATCAGTACTCCGGGTTAACCTTTGAAAAATCATTTCAAAGTCGAATTTTTAGAAATTCATTTGTACAATATATGACTACAATGTTGATTTCAATCAATTTTATAAGAATTTTCGAAGAAAATGACCAAAAAAGCTGAAAAAACTTGCAAAAACCGGCAGAATTCATGAATTTTCTACTGTCGGTCAAAACTCTGTATCATACATCATTGGTTGAGTCGCTGCGCAGGGAATTCTGGCGGACTGCCAGTGTTCCGTAGAGCGCGGTTGTAACTTTTTTTTTACATGCTGTATGAAATTGAGCAATTGTGATGCGATTCCATGTTTTTATTTATGTTCAGCTTTGAAAACTTTGTTTCTCCATTTTATAAATTTAAAATGCAAAATTGCTTCCCAAAAATCAATTTAGATATTGATTCAAAGAAATCGCCCGCAAATGTTTATTTATTTAATTTAAGCTTGAATTGTGATGGAAATAACTCGATTCGTGAGCAAATTTGTTGAAGCGATAGAAGAAAAGAATATTTATCCGAATACGTTCTGTTTTCTCTGTTGATTAAACTAAGGATTTTCAATAATTCAAATTAAAAACTAGAAAATCCATGTTTTTCGTTATCACAATGTTTCTCTTATCTTTTTGTTCCCTCTCCAACCATTTCACTTGAATTCTTTCAGAATGCGCTCGTTTCTTCTTTTATGTCTACTATTTTACAATACCATAGCTGCTATAAATTCATTAAACGATCAAAAAATACAACGCGGAGAATTTCACGATGAAGGGAAATTTATCGTTGATTATGAAGACTTTTCGACAAACCTAACAGATTATGCAAGCCGTAGAACAAGTGATGATGATAAAATGACTCCAGAAGATCAAAATCGTAACGATGAAACTCGAAAAAGCGGAGAAGTGGACGAGAGTGATGATTCCAGTGATATAAGTGAAGAACGGTGAGGAAAAAATTTTGAATAGAGTGGGACTCCTGAATAGCTTAGATAAAATCAATTCCAAACAAAGAATTTCTACTACTTCAGGCTTATAAAACTGTGGGGAAAATCTGCTGATTATGACAAATTTTTCGACACTGCTACTTCTTCGAATGAGCTGGAAGATCTAGACGGGTTTTCTTTTTGAGATAAACTTCTAAAACCGCATGGTCTGCTTTTTTCATCTTCCTCTCATTCTATCCCTTTTCACATATTCAGTTGCCTAATGCCTTCTGTTTTCTCTATCAACCCACAGTTTCAATCCAAACCATTTTGAATGATAGTTGGATGTTTCTAATTAACGGAAAAAAGAAAGATCCATTTTTTCAGGGAAAGAGACAGTGTCGACCATCAACATCTGAAATCTCTCACTGCAATCAAACCTGAAAAACACCAACCAGTGGCTGGTGTCATCAATTCTGCATTCAATGATAGGTGAATATTTCCTAGCTAAAACAAGCTAATTTTCTTATTAATTACAGGAAAACGTTTTCTTGTCCTCGAACTAAATTAGAACTAGTAACTGGGACTTTTGTTGGAGATGTTTCCCCAGAAGATATAACAATCATCGCTGCGATGGGAGACGCGTTAGCTACCGGAATAGGTTTATGGCCAAACGCCGACATCGAATTTCGAGGAGCGAGTTTTCCAATTGGAGGAGATTCAACAATCGATGGATTAATCACAATCCCAAGTGATTAGAAAACGCAAATTAGATTCAAATTCGGAGTTTCAGACATTCTTCGTGAATTCAGTCCAAAAATAATTGGAGTATCACATGGAATGGGAGCAGATCTACCTGATCATCAGTTGAATGTTGCGCAAACTGGTGCAACCACGAAAGATCTTTACAAACAAGCGGTTGAATTAACGAGAAGAGTCAAAAAGTTGACCGAAGTTGATTATTTAAAAGAATGGATTATGATCATCATAACTATAGGGACAGAGGAGGTGAGAGTTTGTATTTGAAAAGATGCATTAAGACAAATTGTTCAAGATTTGTTCCCGATGTGATGGACCTTCCTATGATCATATTAAGAAGGCTATTGAACATCTTCAAATTGAAATTCCAAAAGCACTTGTTGTTCTTCTGGGACCCGTGCATGTATCTTCATTCCATGAACAAAAATCGAATCTTTTAAAGTAGGTTCGCTGTAGTTAGATGAATTGAAGAAAATCATCTCGCAGAAACCGATGTCAATGCTCACGAGACCAAACAGAAGGGTTTATGTATGATGTCTCACGAAAATGGAGTCGAGTTTGGAAGGATCTTCAGAAATTTGTGGAAACAGGAGTAACATCGGTATAGTTTGATAACGCTTTTATTCGTTGAACTTTCTTTTTATAGAGACCTACATTCGGTATGATAAGTTACCCAATGGTAACGATCACATCGAGGTATCCAAATGGACTATTCATCCGAGACAAACCATTATTAAATCGAAGAGGGCATAATTATGCAACAAAGTGGTTGTGGAATCGACTGATTGGTGGGGATTTGTACAATTTATCATCAGCAACTCTCTCACAAGACAACTATTTCTGTCCTTCTGTGGTAAATTCATTTAAATAATTTCAAAAAAGTAGTTTTATTTTTAGGGATGCCCATATTTCCGGACATATGCAAACCACGTAAGATGCCTCCTTCGAACCCACCAAGAAGCGGCAGAGACAGACATTGTTATGGAAGGTTCATCTGCTATTAAAAAGGTTTTTTTAGCTTCAAAGATTCTTGATTTATATTGCTTGCATTCCCCGCATGTTTTGATTTTGTAGAGACGTCGGACGATTCAGTTTTTGTACAATGTTGCTATGGTGGTTGTTGGTCTAGCATTCCTTACTGTTTTTATTCTTGGAACGTATTTCTATCAAAAATCCAAAGCGGTATGGTATTTTTCAAATCTTTCTTTCTGTCGTTTCCGAACAGAATGTTTTTACATATGTTAAGTATTAAGTAAAGTCTTTTAGGGTGATCATGGACGGTTCGAAATAGTCGAAGAACCACAGAAGAAGCTAGAAGAAGCCCAGAAGGAAGAACAAAAAGCGCTACTGACAAGGCAGAATACTCGAGCACAGTCAGAACAGGTTGGTAATTTTCAAAATGATTCTAATCATGATTTTATTTACAGGCCACCACACCTACTGGTGGCATCCAGCTAGCACCGATTTCCGTTGGAAGACATAAATCATTTCTTGGAACAATCAGTGAATCTAATCCTGATGCTTAAAAATGGTTCCTTTTTCATTTATTAGTTAGTTTAGTACCTGTTAGAATTAATTTTGTATATTTTTCTCTGTAAACTATCCCAATTATCTATGATTTCATTATCACATTCCCATCTGGTTTCAAGTTAGTTTTTACTGTATATAGTCTTGAACAAATTCTCGAAAATCACTTTTAAAATCTAAGTCATTTCTCATCACATCGACATTCATTATATTTAAGCACCCTAATTTTGCATTTCTTTGATTAACGAGTTGCTCCATTATGGTTTTAAAAATACATTTCTACCTACTTATTCATCTTTCACTTTCAATGATACCTGTGTTTCTTCGTTCTGTGATAAAAAGTTTTTTTTAAAGTTGTTGAACAAAGCGAGTGATAAGTCAATAGAAAGGAAAAGAAGAAAGTAACATATGAAGAACTGGGATCCGGTGAATTCTAACAGGTGAGATAGTATTCAGAAAAATAATCTAATAAAACTTGTGACCAAGAAGAAACAAATTTCGTTTTGAGCACAAAAGTCGTGTCGTTGTTTCTCTGAATCTCTCAAAATGTACCAATTCAATGATTTTCTGTCATAAACTACACGCGTGTCTCATCTTATAAAATGAGGAAAAAAGATCAAAATCACTTATATTTTGAAGAAATATGTCGGAATATTCTATTCTTCAAACTGGAAATGGACTTTTCAATACTCATGTAACGATTGAGAATGTTGAAAAAGTTATTCAAAATCAGTTAAAAACTGGATCGAAACTTGGAAAAAACACAAAAATTACATTAATTGGAGAAAGAAATGTAAGTTGATTCCTGTTTTTTATCTTTTTCAAAATTGAAAATTCAGGGAATTATGAGTCGTATTTTACTCGTTGAACCCGACTGGACTGAGACTTTCCACGATTTCCTTCCACTCAAATTCGTTTTAAAAATTCCATATTGTCTTCATGTGCAAGGAATAATTGAGAAAATGAGAGCATCGAATCCATTGGATAAAGAAAAAGAAGATCGTTTATGGGAAATGCTCGGGATGGAGATTCAATCAGTTCATAATCGGGAAGTGAATCTGTATGAAATCATTGAAAAACGAAACAAAGATGATGTTTTTCTGTCCCCAAAAGTTTTTTTTTCGAAGAAATTCGATTCGAAAAACAAAAAAAAAGGATTTATTGGAATGGAATTTGTAGAGAATTCAGTTGTGAGACACGTGGATTCGATAGTAAAACCGCATGAATTGTATCCAGTGAGTTGATTTAAATTAGAAACCAATTCAAGTGAAATATGATTTAGATTCTGAAATCTCTTGCTCATCTTCAAGTTGAAAGTCTTCATTTTAATGATGATGAAATAGAAAAAATCACTGGTTTTGATATGATTAAGATGGTTGGACCGATAATGAATGATGATGGAATGAAGGCGATATTTCAACAAATCCGTGATTTGAATCCTGAGAGATTTGGTGAAAAAATTCGAAAAATTGAAGATTTTGGAAAAGAAATTGTGAATTTCGAACTTGCAAGTAATCTGAATAAATATGTTGGTGAGTTAGAAATCAAGAGTTCAAGTACAAATTAACCAGATAAAGATATTCGAAAAAACGTTCTTGTTCATGGAGATTTATGGTCTCCGAATGTATTATGGAAACACATTGATGGAAAATTTTCTGTTGAAAATATTATTGATTATCAAGTAAGAGTAAAGTTCAATGAAATTCAATCGGAAATTTCTGATTTTTCAGGCAATTCATATGGGAAATCCGTCAGAAGATCTCGTTCGTTTATTCGTTTCATCTCTTTCTGGAACAGATCGACAGAACTTTTGGGAGCATCTTTTGGAAAAGTTTTATCAGTTTTTCTTGGAAGCACTTGGGAAGAACTCAGTTCCTTATTCTCTTGATCAGGTACATTTCCTATTTTTTTCGTATTTGATATATTCAATTTCAGTTGAAAGATTCTTATCGATACTATTTTGTATTTGGAGGTCTTGCTTTGATTCCAATGTTTTGTCATGTTTTCCAGGTTGAGTTGAGAATTCTCATACTAAACTCTTAATGTTTTTAGACTAACATCGTGAATTTCCCTGACTTGGAAATGATGGAAAAATCGAGAGAAATCATTGAAGAAAAGATAGAAAAACTCTTGGAAGATGTCGAAAAATTCCATTTACTCAGCCGAAATGTAACAAAAAGTTACAAGAAGCCAGTTAGAAGAAGTTGAAATTCATTGATTATTTTTCAGAATTCAATCGAAATTTCATTTTTGTTCTCTCATCAAAGTATTATTAAAATGTTTCCTTTTTAATAAATAAAACATATTCCAAGCTTGAAGGAATTACATTTGGTACGCGAGAATGAGATTACTGTAGTTTTTGCTGTATTCACGAGAGGATAGAAGAGCTGTCTATGCAGGGATATTATACATTCTTTTACATTAAAGAAACGTAAATAAATATAGAATTTCATTCAAAATGAGATAATACAATGTATGGAAATAATTTACAAGTTAATTCACAGAAAAGTGAGTGAGAAGGCACTTATCATGATAATATAGATATATGAGTAGATGGTGCTATAAAAGTTTGTAATGAACTCGTAATAAAACTTCACAAACAGGCATTTCACAGTAATATGAAAACAGAAACAGGGTGAGAAGAGAGTAGGGAGATCATGCAAATATAAGAAGAGTGGTTAGTAATTATTCTTTGACATAGTTTCCTGGGAAAAGACCAACTCGAGCATTAATTTTTCCTTGCCACCATCCAGAAGCATCTAGAATTGTTATTTTTATTCGATGAAACTCTCATCAATAGTTGCCTCACCTTTATTCATCAATTCGATCTCATCTCCAGCTTCAAAACTAAGTTCATCAACGTCTTGTGCTTCATACGGATATACAGCAATCACGACAGGATTCAACTTTGGTTTCGCTGGAGGTGGAGGCTTTGGCCCTCGAGCAGGTGGAGGTCCTCTACTCGCAGCCACATTAGAGTTCCCAGAAGCAGCAATATTCATATTATTCAATTGATTGATAACATTTCCCATGACTGGAATTCGTGCCGGTTCCTGGCTGTATTGATGGTTTGTAGAAACTGGTGTGGGAGCGGAGGTTTGTTGAGGAGGTTGGTGGTTGTAGTTATTGTTGATTCCATGTGCAGGTATCTGAAGTATAATTTATGTATAAATGAATATATCAATGGCACACAATTTGGAATTTATGAAAATCTACGAGAATTGGTACAACGCTAGTATTTAAGAAACTAACCGGTGCTGATCTAACTGGCTGCGGTCCTCCATAAGTTGTTTTATTTGTTCTTCGAGTTGATGTTCTTAATTGATCTCTTCGTGGAGTGTAACCACCTTGGGGCCGTTCAGTAGATGGTCCTAAACGTAAATGGTTCAACCATGTAAGTAAAAATTTATGAAAATCAAGACTGAGAATGACTTACGTGTGGTGTTTGGAAGCCCTGCACCAATGCTGACATTAAGAACTTTTCCATTTGGTTTCAGTGTTTTTTCTGCTGACGAACTTCCGTCGCTTCCAAATTGAACTTTTCGTTTTCCATCCGAAAAATCGAATTTCATCTTTTTGTAGCTGACAATATGAGAACTACGGAAATCCAGATTCAGATTGTTTCCAGTTCGTTCTTTGTATGCTTTCCTGAAGTATTCGAGATGAAAATAGTGTTTGATGCGAAAAAATAGAAAAAACTTACGAAATAGCTGTACAGAACTCTGTTTTGAAAGGTGTCTCGAGGAGAGAAGAATAATCTTCACCTCCAACGTAAATAATCACGAAATCGTCTTGGTATGGGGACAAACCAATTGATTTGATATGTGGTAGATCGAGTTGCCTGAATGCAGTAATGAAAGTTCAAAACTGTAAACACTCGAAAATAGAATCACCTCTTTATAACGTCCACAATTTTTCCTTTTTCTGGTCCATTTTTCACTTTCTCTTTGCCAATGAGAGTCAAATGATTAGCAGTTAGGAGCATTTCCAGCTTTGTAGCCTGTTTAAATACCCGTTATTTACAAGTCAACATACATAACACATACTCTGAACTTTCTGTCGTACTTATTGGCAGTGCAAGCGAATAAAACTCTTTGACGTTTGCCCACTAACGATTGGAGTGTGGGATGATGCTCCAATCCGATATAGTCACCAACAAAGTTACGATTCAGTGAGTAGCGACGGCGTTCCTTCTTTCCGTACATAAGGTCAGCAGCTTGTTCCTGAAGATAGATATTACTTACAACATGCGAAAACTTGTAAGATAAAAACCTTCTGCTTAATATGTTGTTTCCTTGCAGCAAACTGCCTCCATGCTTTTTGAATGACACGAGCAAATCCATCAAATTTACGTTCTCGAGTCTCTTCTAGTAAGAATAACTGAAAATTTCTGATCAAAAGCGTAAGCAATTTATGTTATTACAGATTCCGGATTCTTTACAAAGATCTTTGTTCTTCCCATTTGATATTGACTTTTCTCCATATGAACTGAATCACAGATAATCTCACACGCCTTTTGTTGATCCCCATGAAAAGATGGCCACGTTTGAGGTGAAACAATCGCATATCGTTGAGCAAATTTATCAAATGCACGTCTGTAATTTTCTCATACACATCTTCAGAGATTCTTTGAAAGTTATGATTTACCGATAAGCAAACCCAGCTCTTCTGACTCGAATATTCTCGCGAAGTCCTAGATATTCGACCTGATGTTTCACTCTGCTTTCATCCCAATCATTCGGTCGTTTTGTTTCATTTGGTTTTATACAACGAACATAATGAGGTGAACATTTCATGAGTGATTCCACGAGAGTGTTGGCTTGAGTCTAAACTTTCAAAATTTTAATGTGAAATTTCGGATTAAAACATACTCTTATTTTTGTAGAGAAGGTTGTGGGGCGTTTTCCAGCGGATGCAGCGACGTTTTCCGGGAAGAGAGCTCGTATGAATGCACTGAAAAGTCGACATTTTCTAATATAAAAAGAAGAAAAAAAAACGAAACTCACTTAGACGATTTCTGCATAAGAAGAATGAGATCCGGATAGAGAACATCTCTGTTACGATCACAGAATCCATCCACATTGTATGTGACATCACCAGCATAATGCTTTATTAAGAACGAGTCTGATCCTGGAGCAAAATGTGGATGCCCAGCAAAAGATTTTGATAGAGTTGTCAGAAGTTGACGATCTACTCCTTCGCGTTGGCCATGATTTTGGGCGCACGTGTCATCCAGAAGACTCATGATTCCTGAAATTTAATGTTACGAGGGATACGGTAGACGCCATAATATACCCGGAGGCCGTTTCGTTTCTATTAAGTCACAAACAATTTTGTTATCAAAATAGTCTATTTCAGTCCATTTGATGCCTTCTCGAACATATTCTTCCTGTTCAGCTTTCAATGTCAATTCTATGAATATTTGTTGTAACTTCTCATTGACAAAGTTAATACTGAAGGAATACATCTAATCATTTTGAAACCTTTTCAGAATACAAACCAAAACTGCTCAAATCCATTGTTGTTGAAAATTTCGAAACCATAAATGTCGAGAATACCAATGGAGAAGTTATCAGAAGATGATTGACTGGTGATATTCATGGCATCGTTCACTTTCTTCACTAAATAATCGAAAAGTCTTGCATATATAGCTTTGACCCAAGCGTCTCTTGTGTAATTAGCTTGTTCAACATTCAGTTTCATATCAATCTCTTCTTTCTGAGTTCCCCATCTGAAAAAATATATTTCGAAAGCAGTCATTTCAATATAGCCTACTTGCTCTCCATTTTTCTTCCGGTCAGCTTCGCCTCGATATCTGCGTTAGTTAGCCCGAGAAGGAATGCAGGGAACTCAAGATCTGGAGAAGAAAAAGTTCTTGCAGTATACTGAATGCATAAACATACAGTCTTTTCCGCTCACAGCAGCAAAATTATTCTCTTCTGTGAATGCTATATTTCCGATATGAAGAACTGCAGAAACTATCCGAAGGACTTCCAATTGCTCCTGATCGTTTACTCCAACTACTTTCATTGCATGCTAAAATATTGATCTGAGTTTTAACTCAGAATTTCTAAATTACCAATGTGCTCTCAAACTCTTTCCCGTCATCGGTATCATCCGCCTTGAAAACTCCACTCATATTCAGATAGTTATAATACTGTAGTTCTCCGATTCCCAATGTGCTTCTTAGATTCTTATCGGCACCGGCACACAGTTGGTAGAAAATGTGAAAGTTTCTATCCCCTTCGTTCTGATGGACAACTCGAGATTTTTCCAACAAAAAATTTGAGAGCTGAATTTTTTTTATTCATAAATGCTAGTTTTTTTGGATATACCTTTCCACCAATTGGTTCACCACCACGACTGAAAACAATTTCAACGTATTTTCCGAATCGGGAGCTGTTCCAGTTACGTACTGTTGCACTGTTACCGAACGCTTCAAGCAGAGGATTCGATTGTAGAATAACATCTTTGATATGCTGAAAATTTGAAAAAAGTCTAACAGACCAACTTCGATAGTGTATCAAACCTGAACTTTTTGTCCACCACCCGAGATTCTCGATATGTAGTTCATGATGAACTTGGCGTTGACAGTCTTTCCCGCACCTGATTCTCCGGATATGATAACACATTGAGATTCATTGTCGATGAGCATGTTTCTGAGACATAGTTTCGTTCAATCATTCAATTTACAACTACAGATACTACAAAAAGTCATAGTTTTATTTACCTATACATGTTATCTGCTAGAGCATAGATATGAGGTGCATTTTCGTACTGAGCCGCTCCTTGGTACAGTAACATTTCCTTTTCCGTGAAATATGGCATTTGTTTGAAAGGGTTCACAGATATTAATACCGGTCCAATATATGTCTGAAATAGATTAGAGATTATTGTACATATAAAATATTATTTCACTCACAAAAATGCTATTAGCTTGGATTCTCTTTTTCAAATTTTCTACGATACTTTGTTCTGTGAGTTTTGGCAGTAGAACCATGTCATCTACCCCGACATGTTGCACATTTACTTTCGATTGCCAGTGGAACGCCATTCTGGACCACTGGCGAAATTACTGAAATTTTGTTCTACAGGAATGAAGAAACAATAAAAACAAAGCAGAAAGCTAAAAGTAGGGGAAAAGAAGACGATTAGGATTATAAACGTCGTTTTCGGCCAAGTTCTTGTCGCGTTTTTTTATTATAGTCGGAGAGTAAAAGAGAGAGTAATCCGGTAATTTCTGTCATAATTAGAGGGAGCTGAGAGGGAAGATTGATGAGGTGGAATCGAAAAAGAAGAAATGAGAGATTGCTGTGTAGAAAATGGTCTTTATTATTTTGAAAAAATTACTAATCATGAGTAAACTCGGAAGAACGGAATGTTTGTTTGAAGAAATAAAGTAGGATTTCTTGCAAAACAGGTAAGGTAATCGGTCAAAACCTTTGGAAATACACTTGGAAAGACCAATTGAAAGTAGACCATCGACTTTCCGAAGGGAAAGGAGGGTGAACGGAGAGGAATGGAGAGGGACTGACCACTTTGCAAGTGTGCCCATCTTCATTTACATCCTTGCCACCTTAGAAAATGACCTTCGGAATCGGAGAGAGGTACACTTGGTTTCTTCAGTTTTACTCATGAGTAATTTTGGGAAATACTCCGGTAGGAACTGGATAAAGGAAGAGATTATCAAAACTGTTCGAACGACAACAGTATTCAGAGAGTATGTGAGATTTCCATAACTCACGCGCTGAAAGCATGGTTGCGAAATGCGTTTTTGTGTATTTAAGTTTCAAAGCCTGAAGTATACAATCTCTAGAAGAAACAGAATACGCAAGACCGACAAGATGAAGAAACGCAGACACTCATACAATACATTGATGAGTCATTTCACGATGATAGGGATTTATTTTTAATTTTTCAATGACCGTTTTGGGGTATTTGATTATGATGCGTCAGGAATTCAGAATTCAGTGATAGGGAAAGCCAGAGAGTACAAAATGTTATTCGGACAAGAAAGTTCAAAATGTCAAGTTGCTGGACGTACTGCCTCTACCAAAGAAAACATTGACTGAACTAAATATTTGAATGATACTTTTGAATAAAAACATCATTGTGAGGAAAATTTGAAACAGTATCAGGGTTAATTTCTTAATTAATTAAGATCTTAACTTTTAAATATTTATACCTAAAAACTGAAACTGAATTCTCATTGAAATCCTTTAATATATATACAATCAAAAACAATAAATTTAAATTTGTTAATAAATAGATTTAATTCAAAATTAGTAATACATAGCGCGCTCTGTTGAACATATAAATTTGTTTTGTGAATATATCTGCAAGACTCTAGAGCTTGAGCTACAGAAGCATATGAAATGAGCTAGCAAGAAAAAAAGTCAGAAAAACTTTTTTGTAATTTAAACCTTATCAACTCTAAAATTGGTTGCATGACGAATAACGAAAAGCCATGCTCTTTCTCCGCGTCACAGAGAGTTTACAACTCCACAAGGAGTGAAAACGGTGATTTGGCGAACGAAAAAGGAAAAAAGACTAACAATATACCACAAAATCAAGGTAGAGAAAACGAAGAAAATGAGACCAGTTGGAGACTTAGTGGATCCGAGAGACGCAGAGGTCAAAACGGTGATTCATCGATGGTGAAATAATGAAACTCGTGTACCAGTATTTCTGTTGACTTCAACTTTCCGATAGTGTATTAACCCTTTGAATACTTCATATTTAATATCCACTAGAAAAAGCAAGATTCGTTTTGTTTCAATCGAAATGATCATTTTTCTGATTTTTTTAAACTTCGGCATATACTGAACTCTATAGAATAGAATTATTTAATAATACGCCTAAATAATTAAGAGTCCTCAGAAAAATTATGCGAGATATTTAAAACAAAACGAAAAAACCGAATCGTCCGGTTCTGACATGTCCTTTTCTCCCTTGTTTCCCCCTTTTCCTTTCCGTATTTTATTGACATAACGGAGAACGAAATACGATGAAAATTGGGGAGAAAAAGGGAGGAAGAGTCAGGTAAATAATGATGATGATTCTGTGCTTTCTATGAAGAGGAAAAGAAGATGATTATGAAATTTGAAGAAGAAGAAGAAGAAGAGGATTAGAGTGGACAAGATGGACCTCCCTGTGTGTAATTTACTATGCCGCCGAATAACGCATTGGCGTGGTATTAACATCAAGATCAGAAGTATATTTTTCAAATAAATGTTTATTTTTATGTTTTAATCATAGTATAGTAGGAGTAAAAAATAAAAGAACCTTTTGAGTCAAAACTATTCAAAGTACCAAAATTATTCAAGAACAATTGCAAACACATATTGTCATTACAAGAAAATATCAAAGTTTACAATTTTGCTTATCACATTTTACTTTTTATCATTGACTATTGTGAACAGCTTCACTGACATGACACATTGCATAGTGATACTCGAGATGCTGTGGTTGAACGAATTCAGCCTGACACGAATTGCAACGGAAGAAAGTTCGATGAACGCTGCCAACGTGGATCGTGAGATCTTTAATACGGGCAAACGAGCACGGACAGATGACACATCCGAACGGATTCAATGGGATTCGAGCAATTTGGATCGGAGAATCAACTGTCTCTGCTCCATCTGAAAATTCAAAATAAGTTGTTGAAAACTGCCATTAAACGGCTATCTAATACTTGAGTTCTTCTACTGTTTCTTACCAAGTAGACTGCCATTTGGACTTGTATCAGTTGATCCTTTTCGAGAATTCAAGACATCCAAAGCGGTGACAGAGGATCCCGCCTCTCCAGTTTCGTTCATTTCGAATGTATCCTTCTTTTGAAGAAATACTTTATAGTCGACTGAAAAAGGAATTTCTGAGAAGTTGATGAATCAAATGATTTCTTACTGTCTTTCAAGAAGTTTTGTAGTTTTTCCCCTCCATTGAAAATTTTGATTTCTGGTTCATCAGTCCTATCTTCATTCGAAAGAGCAACTTGATTGGAGATCGGAGTCGGAGAGATCCGAGAACGTTTTTCCGGGAATCGATGAACTGAAAAGTCGAAAAATAAAAAAATTAACACGTGTTGGATTATTTTTTTGCATGCTATTTTTCAGAAATGTTTTCTAAACCTTACCGTTATTCTGACTGAAATCCATTTGACTAACAAAATTAGCGAGAATTTGATTACTTGATACATCTTTCATAACAATCATTTCATCATCTTCTCCTTCTTCTTTCACATTATCAGAATCTATGTAATTTTCAGTGAAAAGAGTTTCATTTTTAGATGAGAATAGATTATTAAATGCAGTTTTTTGATCTTTTCCGGGCGCTTCAGACTGATCAACTCCTCCCATTTTAAAAAGAAGTTCTGGATGTTTACACCGAAGATGACGAATGAAACCACTCGATCCATTGTCTATTTTGTACATTTTCTCACAAAATCGGCACCGAATCATGTTTTTCATATCAGTTGGAAGTGAATAAAGATTGATATGTGACATTCTGAATAAAAAGGAAATAAGTGAAATTTAAGAGGAGAAAGGAGAGTGGACGGATCAGGAAAAACGGAGAGTAAGCAGGTGATAATGATCGACTTCTATTACTTTCGGATTGAATTATGTACAAGAATTTTAATTTAAATGGGCGAAAAATGGAAAGAATTTCCAGTGGGCGAGAGATAGAAAATTCATGAAAAAGGAGTTATAAATGACGTAAATCCGTTAAGATTCAAAAGTACGTTTTATAATAATATGGTTAGATAGATCTCCATAATTCCAATTTATTGGAATCGGCATGCTCCAATTATGCACTTTTCGAAAAAGGAGAGATGTGAGAGTTAAGAAAAAAGACAAATTAAATCATGTTATTCATCATTTTCCTTGCTTTGACAAACAATATAAATGTTCTGCATAAACAACATTTACTCTTTTGAGTTTTCTAGAAAGAATAGAAATGTCGAAAACAGAAATGAAGGGAACGATGGTTGTTGAGTGGATGATAGTTCCCCCTCTCTCTCTCTCTCTCTCTCTCTCTCTCTCTCTCTCTCTTTCTCTCTCTCTTTCTCTCTCTCTTTCTCTTTCTGTATCCATCTGCATGAATCCATTCGACACAAAAGAAGAGGGCTCTTTTATGATAATGATGGGAATCATATCACATTTTTGTATGGATAGGAGAAGAGCGAGAGAGAGCACACAAATGAGAGAAAGTGGATTCACTTTTGGATAGATAAAATGTAAATGGATGACTGAATCATTGATCGCGTGTCAATAGTGAATAGGACAAAAAGCAATGAAAGATACTGTAGAGGTAATTGAGAATGGATCGAATCGAAATGAGAAAGAAATCTTTCTGAAGACTAAATTATACTGTATGATAGGGTTCATCTTATTTTTGAATTGCTCAAGATGATTTATTTTCTTCAGCGCCAGAAACTCTTTTCATCAAGTCCCTCTTCCTTTTTGTTTAGATTCCTATTCGTTAACCCTAAAGTCACAAAAGTTCCGCACAAAAACATCGTTATCAATTCAAGAAATCGAAAGGAGTGTAAAGTAAAAGGTAACAAAGTTCCCTAGAGACGGCAAAGTAATCTCCAATCAAAAGTGTCTCTTCGAATGAAATTGATATGGTTTGATATAAGAAGATAGGCGGCGTCACGGATTCATTTTTTGTTGGATTGAACACACACACACACACCAAGAAGAAAAAGTGAAAGTGAAAAAGGAATGGATGGGATTCTAATTGAAAAGAGACAAAAAGTGACGGATTGTTTTGTGACGAATGATATGAGAAGTCGATTCGCGCAATAGGTACTGTAACAGACTCTTATCATCTTGATATTGTTTTATTTTGTTTTCAAGACAGTACATTTTAGAGTGAATCTTGTGAAAAGAAGACGAGGTGAAGTGAAGGATCGAAAATGATAGTTGAGTCCATGAAAATGAAGAAAAAAGAAGAATGAAGACACTCTCTGATTGAGTGGAAAAAGAAGAGTTGGACTGAAGAAAAGAAAAGAATGATGAAGGGAAAACGGAGGGATCGGATTACTTTAGTGTTTCAAACGTAGAGAGATAGGATCAACGAGAATAAGTGATAATTATCTGATATTTCTCACTTTTAAGTTCTCAATTAATATACGTCAGAGATACAAATCCGCTTGGATAATTGATATTATCTCCCATCGTTTTCGAAAATTTTAATGAGAGAGTTCAGAAAAGTAATGAGATTCGACAGGTGAATTGAAACTATGTGGATTTAGAAGTCAAAAGAAAAAGAACAATGGAAAAAGCTTTGTTGTCATGGAGTAGTCTAAGGATCATTGAAGCTTGTCAAGCCGTTTGGGGCAAAAGTAGGAGGACCTTCTATGAGATTTGTGATGGCTCTAGGGTCCTGAAGTGTCTGAAGAGAAGATGCTCAATCTTGGTGGTTCTCTCCGCGCGGATGCAAAGGAAGCACTGGAGAGGATGGATGGATGGGTCCGCCGCCCCGTGACGTGGCAACCGGATACACTTGTGTGTTTGTGTCCCTAGGGGACGACTGCTTCTTCTTCTTCTTCTCCTCCTCTTATTCTTATTCTCCTTCTTCTTCTTTTTAGTGTGCAAGAGAGTCCGAAGAGTCCTTTTAGAAGGAGCAAAAAAAGAGAAGGAGAATGGAAAAAGAGCAAATCTTTGCATAGATCCAATGTCTTTTTAGAGTGACACATGAATTTGAACACTAAAAGTGATGGGAATAGGAAAAAGAGGTACTTCATCTGAGTTGTATATGAAAATAAATGGATGCATACTGTAATTTTTCATTCTTCAATTTTAAAGAGAGTAAAAGAAATTTCTGATTTCTTTTGATAACTGAAAGCAAAAAATGAAACAACTTATTGCGTTTTTGGTCTTTCTAGATATAAAAATACGTTTGATTTCCTGTTTGAATAATATTCTTCAGTTCCTTTTTCCACGCGTTTCTTGCGGTAGGACTCAAGATTATCCGCAGTTTCAGTGATCCAAAGTGTAAAATGAGAGAAGCTCATCACCTTGAGACACTTCTCTCTCTCTCTCTCTCTCTCTCTCTCTCTCTCTCTCTCTCTCTCTTCCTCCTTCTATCTTCATCAATCATTCCTTCAATATCTTCGAAACGGAAAAGATCTTGTGAACATAACATGAATAGAAAACCATTTTTGCATAAAAAGAGAACTTCTCACACTCCATACTGTAGAAAATTCTTTGCTTGCGTCACAAACACGAACCAATAGAAATAGAAAAGAAGAAAGTACGATAACTAAATTACAGATATTCCAATAGCAACAGACAACCGATTTCCAAAAACTTCTCTTTCTCTTGCTATTCTTCAAGATCGAAAACGCAGAAACTTACATTTTCCAGTTTCATTAACTCGTCGAACTGTTTCTAAATCTGCATCGATTCCAATTTCGAATTCCCGAATAATGAATCCTTTGTGAGAGTTTTTCATGTGTACTCGAGCATTATCTCGTCTCGAATGAATTTTGAAGCAATATGGACAGATACATGCTGTAATCAAAATGTCTATTATATCTGAATGTTATTATAAAATACCCCTCGCCAGTTCTTCATTTCCAAGTACCCAATTGATGATTTCTGTTCTCGATCGACTTGTTACGTCTTCCCTCGCTGTAAAACATATCTTTTCAAACCAAAGATTCAATGTTTTTCCGAAAGAACTTTGTATCGAGGGACTCTCAAGAGAATATCCAATTAGTCGTTGCTAGACACGAGACTCTCAATCACCAACTAATTCCAAGAAATCATAATTTTTAATGTCATTTTGTCAACTATCTGACCAAAAGTACATCTAAACTTCTTTATCATCCAGTGAGTTTCAATTGAAAATAGAAGAGTGAGTAATCCCTAATTTCCGGTTTCTGGAAGCGATGACCGCTGTTTCATCCGATTTCGGATCTAAAACTTACTTCTCTTGATAGCAATCGTTTTCATTTCGTTTCCATTCTCTGCAACTGGCACACTGACGGCGCGAAAAAACGGACGCCCAAGTTCAGAATTGATATGAGCAATGAAATCCGGAGTTAACGGAATCAATCCTTGTGGTGTTTCTGACATCTGGAAAAACATCTTTCTGAAAACTCGTATTGAAGAATATAGACTTGATAGATTAATCTTCTCGAAACAATCAGAAAGAGAAACGAGTACAGTATCTGATGATTCTTCATGATTTTTCGTCACAGAAAAACCGTTTCTCTAATCTCTCTGGGAGAAATAAATCGAGAATACCGTCTTTCTTTTTTTTTTATCTTCTCTTTCTTCAAATGTATTTCCTAAATCACAAAAACTGCTGGCCGGGGCAACCAGGGCAAAAAAATATGAAAAAAAGGAAAAGAAGAAAAGAAGAATAAAGGGACAGACAACCAAGTGTCTCTCTTCTTTTCTACATCTCCTGTTCCTACATTTTCACTAGAAAGTCTGATAGGCCCCGCCCATTTCTCCTGAACCCTTCACAATCATCACTAACTACTTTCAGAGTTTAGGGAGGTACTCCTGAATATAATAGGAATATGAGCAGAAGAAAGACAGTTTCCTGGATGGTTGTCGAACAGTGATTCCGTTAAAGCATGAGAGATTAAACATAAAGCGATTCTTATTTAATCAGTTCAGAGAACCCTATTTCCACACGAAAAGCCTTCCATATGTAGGAAAAGACTGTTGCAGGTAATGAGGATTCACTCACTAGACATTTGGAACAAGAGGAAACAATTGGATTCTCATTACTTCAGAGACATAACTCCAACGTTTATACCAATAAGCAGTAATTGAGGATCGAGAGAAGATATCGGATGAGCATGAAGTAAAACTTCAGAATGAGCAAAAAGTGAAATCGAGTATGAAATAAAAATTCTCCTTCCGTCATAGTTGGAACCATCATTTCAAAAGAATTACTATCTAGCTAAAATGGAACACAAATAATAATTAAGATTGGCAGCTAAAAAGGAAAAAATAGTGTCGTGCGGAGCAACAATTTTCGGAATGTTCAATTTGAAGCTGGAAAATTGTACATGTTGAAAACTGATTTCTTTCGAAGCTCATTTTTTATTTTTTTAAACTGTAAGTCGATTCGATTGTTGAACTTTAGCCAATATTCATTCATGGAAACATCTTCTTCTTTACCGTTTTTCTCGAACAATTTGGTCACTTGTTTTCTTTCTCCACGTGACTTTTAAGTAAAAGTTCAAATACAGTAACCCTTGCAGTTTTTGCAGTTTTCTACTGGGTGGTCTGTGACTTTTCTTCGTGTGAGGTCCACAGGCCACCCATTGCGAAAATTCTAACTTTCACCATTTCCCACCATTTCTTCTTTTTTTCATTTTTTTTCATCTTATTTTCAAATATTCTTTTATTTTAAGGACAAAATGTACTCAGAGGTTCGCGAGTTGGTCAATTTTGTATGCAGATATTTGTTTGGAAGAGTTCCAAGAAGACCGGTATGTAGGGAACGTATAAAACTTTTATATCATTTATTAAATCTTCATGAAAAGTATTCAAGTTTAATTTACAGGCGGGAATTTTCGCTGCTGAACTTGGAAATTTCCTAGTGTCACAGTTCTCTACTTCTTGGGATATTCAAAATCCACAACATGGTAAGGACGATAATCAGATGATCTGGAATTCAGTTCATTTCGATTAATTCAATTCATATGTTACAGGTGAACAGGAACGAGTAATATTCATTAATTGTGGAGCAGAAGGATCCTCAAAGTGCTTCGGAAGTTGTGCTCATGAATCTGGACTCTCTTCAGCCGAAGTGCTCGGTCATTTCCCAGGTTCGTAGATTAGGAGAGAGTATTGAAAAATTCAAATATTATATTTTTCCATATTATTATCCGCAATCTAATCTTTTTCAGCTCAAATTCGAATTTACGCGAATCCAGGAGAAGTTTACTTGCGTGCCTCTGATGTTGGAATGAGTCTTCCGATTTGGAATGGAGATGTCAATGCTGATGATTGGTTCGTTCAAAAACTTATTCTTTATACTCATCTTCTCATGTTCAGTTATCAGCCAGTACCAGAACACATCGTGAGAGCCGCTTCGAGTCGTGCTGAAGCTTGCTCGAATCTCGGTGGAGCTGGAAAACCTGTAATGTTCGGGAAAAAACCATTTCCTAGCACCGATCTGGGTATATTCAATCGAAAATGTTTATATCTTCATGGTTTTTTGCAGCTGTTATCGAACTTGTCAACAACATGTACATTCCACTAGGACTCGAGAAATATGATGAGCTCAACTCGAATTTATCTCATATTCAAGAGGTATTTAGCAGAAAATAGTGAAAAGAAGAAAACCGTTCTGTTTTAGAAATATCCATATCGTTTTTCATTCAAACCATCTTCATCTCAAACTTACACTGGAGCTGAGTTTTCACAGACACGATTCGGATCCAGCAAGTAGGAATACGAAGAACACGTTTTAGTCAAATCTCATCTTTTTCTTTCAGATCTCGACCGGATCTGCACACAATGCTGAATATAAAACAAATGAGTTCTCAAAACACCAACTCGTGCTCGAACTTTTCTCCTTCATTCAACGAACCAATCAGCTACGCCAGCTACTGATTATACTGTATTATTTATTATAGGAACTTCATTTCAGTTCCCCATTTACTATACGTTTTATCAACAATTCATCTGTTTTATCGCAAGTTTTTTCTATTTCCCCGGTGTTATCACAAATCTTTTCCATTCAATGCATCATGTTCCATTATTCAATCGTGTCACATTAAAATAAAACAATTTCTGGTACCAAAAAATGTTTATTTGGCAATCAAATAAATGGGAAGTAAATGTTTATCTGATCAGCCAGATTGAAGAAGCAAAACAAGTGAATGAAGGTGTTTCTTTGTTCTTTTCAATGAGAAATTCAAACAAAGCACCGAGTCGACCAATTGTTTATTCAAATATTCCGACAAAGAAACCGAACAGTTTATTCATTTTTCATCCGGATCAGCACGAAAAGCACGAAAACTTTGAAATAATTGCACTTTTCTCAAAACGTTTTGTATTTTTAGAACTCGGAGAGCATTTGGAGCTAGTTTGAAACCAAAAACTGAAAGTTGTTAATTTCGTATCGGCGCCTTTTGGTCTCGCATTTGGTCATGAGACAACAAAAGAACGAATGAGTGCTTCTTGATGCTAATACTGATAAGATAAGGAGGGGAATGGTTGGAATAAGATAGATGTTTGTTGTTGAAATCGACTGAAACAAAAAAAAGAACTTTGAGTTGTGTTGAGAATGAAAACTAATCAGGAAGTATTTTAATTTTAGAAGAAAATGTATGTAAACTGGAAAGAGTAGGTTTTTTTTGTTCGCTTTGTGGATGAAATAGAATGGGAAGCCATTGTTTCAACGAAGAGAAAACAAATGAGATCATAAATAATGTTTTGTAATGGACGTTAAGATGCCCTTTTCCCTTACAAACTCGGTCGTTTCGAGAGAAAACTGTCTGAACGAAAACAAAATCTTCATTTCGAACTCTTTTTTGTCGAAGTTGCTTTCCGAAATCCATAATCTTTGGGCGATAGAGTTCAAGTGGATTTAATGTTTCAAATATCGTGAACTCTTCGATTTTAAAAAACACAGAACAACAAAACAAGGGACACATATTGAAAGTGATCACTTCGAAGATCAGAAAGTAAAATAAAAACAATGACGTCATCACGTGGGAACTACTTGAAACGTGACAAAAAAGTGTGTCACGTGGAGATGAAGTCTAGGTTGAAAATAGACAGTCATGGGAAATGAGAAACAGCGAAAATGATAATGATGACACGGAGAAATGGTCTCCTCTTCTTTTCTCTCTCTCTCTCTCTCTCTCTTCTTTCGTTTTTTCTTCTTGGTGTTCTTTTATTTTCTCACGAGATCAAATCATTTTTGTCTTTCCTTGCATCATCTCTTGTCATGTGAACGAAGAGGGAAAAAGAGGAAAAGGAGGGAGGAGGGTGGGAGTTATTGGTCTCTTCTTATGTTGTAGTTGGTGTGTACTACGTCACGGGTATATAGTTTCAGATCCTATATAAAACAATGTTCAATGACAATAAAGGCTGGAATTGGAAATGATTTCCATCGACGGATACCTTGTCCAGGATCTTTCCCTCAAACTTTTTTTTCATTTCTTTTGATTGTAATATAATTATTTTTGGTTTTGTAAGTCTTCTACCGTATCCCAATTTCCATTTTCTATGAATTATCCACATAGAGAAACTGGTACTCTAATGAAAAACTAATTGAAAGGTTTCTCGTCGGTGTTTTCCTAGAATAAATTTTGAAAATATTATTTGAGTTTAGTCAAGCTTTTTTGTATTAGTGTGAATAATTAAATGCCATTTCTTGAATTTAAATGTGAAGATTTTTTTCTCGTTTTAATAAATAATTAGTAATTGAAACAGCGATTCATATTCATTTCGAAATCACTTCAAACTATCTTTATAAGTTTGAAAACAAGTACTTTGATCATCAGCTCATTCGATTTCTAAATGAAATGTTTCTTGTCATCGACACAAACTGAAAATGGGAAGTCCTACATTCTATAATCTTCGTACTATGTGTCGTACTAGGTGCCTCCAGTCGTCCAGTGCCAAGAGGTGCTGGAAGGGAAAATGCGTGTGCGAGTATAAGAGAAAGAGACAGAGAGAGAGAGAGAGAGAGAGAGAGAGAGAGAGAGAGAGAGAGAGAAATAGAGAGAGATAGACGTTATTTTGGTCATTTTACTCTCTCTCTCTCTCCCTCTCTCGTTCTCTTTTTTACTCGCAAATAATAATTATTTATGATTCCATAATCCTCTTCAGCTGTTGGTCTTTCAGTAAACAACGACCACCGACTCCATTTTTTTCATTGTCGAATACTCCCTTTTTGCATATAAAAGTGAACGTTTATCTGGGCTTTGCATCAGATTTTTCACTCTGACTCGTCCATTCTACGAAATATTTGATCGAGAAAGTGTATAGTTTCATAAATTCGTACAGATTGTTTTTCTATGAGTTTATACTGATACTCAATCGTTTTTTTTCTTTCTCTCTTCATCCAGAATATTTGAAAATAGAAACGTCAAACTACAACTCCTTTATAATGTCCATTCAAAAAAAGAGAGAGAACAGAATCAAAGATTTTGGAAAAATGATGAAATCTGTCCTCCGTATGATCTGTTATCAATGGGCAATTGAAGGGGTGGCGTCGGAAACAGAGGGGAACGAAAAGAAGAGAAATGGGAGTATAAAATGAAATGGAAAAGAGGAAAGAAAGTAGAGTTTCGAATGAAATATCTTGTGATTTTGCACTGAAAATGTCACAAAACTATATGATTTCTTTTGCTTTTTGTATTCTTTTTTTCATTTCAACTTCTTCTTTTCTACCGTATACTTACTCTTTCTTCTCTTTTTCGTTTTCTTTTTTCTCATTTTAATTTTCTTTTTCTTTCAGACAAAAACTTCAAAAAGTCACCAAATCTTCAAAAATGTCTGGAAAATTGGAGATCATTTCACTTGAAGAATTCGACGAACCATTCGAAGAAATTCTGAAATCCGAAGCTGAAGAAGCTGAAAAATATGCTGATAAATGGTTGGGAAACTCGTTTGATTCATGGGAAACAGTCAGTTCAGTTGGTGTCAACGTCTCCTATTCAAACTATCAATTCTAAACGAAGAAAAACTAGAAATCTGCTGAAAACATTCCATCGGAAACACACATAATCATCTCAATTTTTCAAATTGCGGGATCTCATTTTCATCAATCTCACTCTCCTTTTTATGTATTTATTATCACGAAACAAGTTCATTTTTGTGAAAAAAATAAAGAATTTCTCAACTAAATTTCACTTTTCTTATCAATTAACAATTCGTTTTTTTCTTATCAAATAGAACAAAAAAAGTTGAAAAAAGGGTGGAAATTGGATGGAATCACGAGAAATTCACGAGAAGAAAGAGAAGAAAAAAGAAGAAAAAAGAAGAGAAATCAGGTGACATCTTCTGAACTTTTTGTCTTTTTGTATTGAAAAAAGAACAAAAATTGGAAGAGAGATCACAAAAAAGGAACACTTTATCTTATCATTTTTTCGCATTTTTCTGCAGACAAATGATAAGTATCTAACTGGGTTTCTGGGTTGAAAATTCCGATTTTCGACATTTTATTCACTAGTCAGTGATCAAGAATATTTAAGAACTGACCGGAATGTGAAGAGAATAAAAAATAATTGGCATTTTATAAAACTTTCGGAGCATTATTGTATCATTATAAATACATTGAAAAAAAACATCAAACAGATTCTTATTTTTTCTGGATATAGTCTGAAAATTCAGCGAACTTCTATTCAATTTGTGATTATTCTCAACGGCAAAAGGAAAATATTTTTAGCTTTTGTTAAGTTTTCAAAACTCAACTTTTCTTGTTTGAAATGTTCATAGTCTTCCCATTTTCAGTATCTGAATAATGATTTTTTCATTCTAACTTGTGATGTTTTGAAACAAAACATAAAATAATCGGAATTCATTTCAAAGTAGCTCTTCACTTCACACTGAAAAGTACAATTCTCATGATTTTTTGAAGTGAAACGGGTCCGATTTCTTCTTTTTTTTTGATTGAATGTCATTGTTTCATTCGTTATTCGACGGAATTTCTCTTTGGCAAAAAAAGAAAAAAAGACTGACGAGAGAAGACGTGGAAATTAAGTTTCATATGAAACATGTCTGCAAATGAAAATCTCTATCCAGAAAACGAAAAAAAAACAATCCTAATCAGATACATTAAGAAGTCGACGGTTAAGAAAAAAATATGCGGTCAAAGATCAATGAGAAATTATTTGAGAACACTGTACTTTTGAGAAAACAAGAGAATTGGATCGAAACCTGAGTCTCCAGGAGTTTTAAAAACAAACTTTTAGATTAGAAATAATTCATTAAACTAGACCTCTCATATTTATTTGAAATTGAAAACATAAATATATATAGATTCCAGGCAGACGTTACGTCCCTCAATAGTGTAATTAGAGGCGTTTTCTGGAATTCAAATTTGTCATCTTTAAAATTTTAGACTAATCACTAAAATGTATTATCATATATAGAAGTGCCACTCCCTTTCTCTCTCTCCCTCTCTCTCTCTCCCTCTCTCTCTCACTTTGAAATTGTATCTATCGTTTGAGTCATGTCCATTTCGAGTGCTCTTTTCGTTTTGCTCCCGCAGGTCTTCCACTCTCTTTTTCTCTTTCTCTTTCAAAGAGTACTGTATCTAATAGAGACTCAGATATACAGAGAAACATGATAAGTGAAGATGATAAGCACCTGTTCTTCCTCTCGTTTCTCTCCTGTTTTCTGACTATTTTTCCCTAAAATCTTTTCCTTTAT
Organism: Caenorhabditis tropicalis; assembly: GCA_016735795.1. Taxonomy (NCBI): domain Eukaryota; kingdom Metazoa; phylum Nematoda; class Chromadorea; order Rhabditida; family Rhabditidae; genus Caenorhabditis; species Caenorhabditis tropicalis. The sequence goes on along the minus strand of CM028614.1, from coordinate 6,899,809 downwards.
TCGAGTTCTCATTACATAATCCAATGACAATATTATGACGAAACTGAGATGGTTTTTACTGATTTCAATATGTTTCAATGATTTGGGTTACTGTAGAAATTCACAATATTATGATACAAACCTCTACACAGATTGTTTTCAAGGGGCTAAAGGTAAGGTGATTTCAACTCAATTGAAGATGAAAAGTAAAAAGCTTTCATCCAATATCATCTGAAATGAAACCAGCTCTTTCCCAAAGTTCGAGAATTTCAGGATGGTACAATATTGCTGCCACTTGCGTTTTTCCGTTGACTCAATTCGAACGAAACTATACGACTGCAGTTCAAATGTGTGGAGCGTGAGTTGGTTTTTAACCTATCCAAATCCCCCAAAATCAAGAATTTCAGTGTTAATCACAGCATCGGATATCGAGAAACAAATTGGTTGATAGCTCCACAACTTGCACAATTATTAACGAATGAACAGAATCCAACATATCGGAAAATGTATTGGACAGGATTGGTTATAAAAGATGAGCAGACAATTGGAGTGAAAACAGGAAATATAACTGATACGAATCTTGATTCTATTTCTGATTTCACTTCCATTTTCAATCCATTATGGGCTATCGGACAACCACCAGAAGTGAGATTTTTCTCTGAAAATAAATATTTGTTCAATCTGATTATTTTAAGGATATCTCGATGGATATACTTTCGAATTTTTGTATTGCTTTGGACTTTCGAAATTCATCGAGTTATGGATGGAGAGCTCTTCCTTGTAGCTATCAACTTCCAATTTTATGTCAAAACTATGCATGTCTTCCTGATACTTTTCGTTGTTTTGACAATTCGAAATGCATTCCCGGATCAATGAAAAACGATGGATATAATGATTGTCTCGATGGATCTGATGAGTCTGAACTGACTAAAATTCCAATCAGTTCTTCAACTCAAAATACTCTTTTATCGAATATTCTTCGAGAGAATCCGATGTATGTGTGGCCAATGATAATGTCAACTGGAGGTGTTTTGTCACCGAAAACAGTCAAATATGGAAGAGGAGAATGTACTCATAAATGGACAGTTATATCTCCAAATGACAAATATTTCATGATTGGGGTAAGTTCATTCATTCATTTATTTCTGAAATTCCTTAAAGTTGATACAATTCTTCAAGTCGAACATTGTTTACACATTTGTTCTCGAATTGAGAGAATATATGGGTACATTGTCGGATAAGAAGATGACAAATTAATAGAATTGAACAGTCCAGTACACGGAATACTGATTTCCGGGAAGAGAACGTTGCATGCAACATTCAATGCCAATTGAGCACCAAGCCAATCTGATGGAATTGAAATGATTGGATTGCAGAGGACACAGAGATTTTGAGAGGAAACAGACTGCTGAAATAAGGAAAATAGGATATTCTGACTTATGAATATTACCATTAAACAAGCGAGAATACAGATGAAAACGAAGATTTTCATTGTGAAATGTACACTTTTTTTGCAAAAGATCACCAATATTTATACGAAGATTGTGGGAAAAACGGAAAGAACTTTCTCAAAATTTCCATTAATTCAAAATTTATGCGAAGTGTCTTTCGAAACAAGAAAATATATTGTTTAGAAGATGTAGAAACAGGAAAAGTAGAATTCAAAAAAAGCATAAATCGTTTTAATTCTAGAAAAAACGAAAGTGTTTCTTCTGAGTTTTCAGCTAAAATGGACGAATCCAACAACATGGACAAATATATTAATTGAAGGAAAAGATGGAAATGGTCGAATAATGCTGAATTCAAGAAATTCGACGACTTCTTTCTCAATGTTTTCATCATCTTTTGTACTGACGGCTTCAAATACAGATACGCGAAGAACTGATTTTCAGATGTTTTTCCAAGAAATCGGTGGGTTTCAAACGAATGAAAATTCAAGGAATCTATAAATTTCAGATGATTCTTTGTGTAAAATATCAGAGGACAATCAATTATTATTTGATTCTGAGACTATTCCAATGCCATGTAATTATCATTTCTCTACAAAATCACCATCTTCATACGTGGCTCTTTTAATTCGAAAATGTGAAGGATTGATTCCATTCGTGTCTTCCATTCAATTCAATAATTCTACCGTATTCCTTGCTCCAAGTTCTCTCAAAAAAATACTGATTATTCCATCAAACTCTTTGGACATTCATGTTAACTCCACGTGGCCTGGAACCGATACGAAATTAGACATTCAATTTTTTGAATTGGCGCCAGGAGAAGAGAGCGTTGATATGTTTTTGATTGATTCCAATTTGGAAATCGAATGGATTTCGAGATCGAATGATATTTGTATGGAAGGAAAATTTCGGACGTTGACAGTAAATATGATAATGACGTCATCTGTAGAATCATTAAAATCTTCCATTTGGAGAACAGAAAAGTTTCGGAAAAGTTGCAGTGAAGACAACGTTCAGGTATTCATCTGAGATTTTTCTTCGAGAATTATTCTTCGTTTTTCTAGATCATTTCAAGAAATCTATCAACATTTGTCACAGATTCAGGTGTGATATCAGGTTTCGGACCAACTACAGTAATAATTCATCAATCTGCCGAACCTTTCGAATTCAAATCAATCTACAGTATTCAACAAAGTTTTCCAGAAACAGCTGGATCATTTTTGAATGTAATTTATGAAGAATTAGAAGAAGCTACTCAAGTATCAGTTGATTATTCAACTACTACTGCCCCGAGAAGTAAGTTAATGAGTGAATGATTAGAAAGACGTGTTTTTAGATTCCACTCCTTGTAAACTGCCGTCTGTCACCAGTGGATACATTCTAAATGTTACATCTACATTATATTTGAATGGAACGAAAGTTTATATTAACTGCGAGCAAGGATTTATTCTCCATCCATTACCATATGTAATCACTTGTAGAGAAGATGGTATTTGGACTGACAATACAGGAGAGCAGACTTACGGAAAAGAGAATCCTCAAGTAGAGTGTCGTCCAATTACATGCCCAGGTGAAACGCAAGTTGAGACTCAAACTCATTTGGTTCCGAACAATTTCAATATAAACTATGGAGCAGTGAGACACTATTCGAATATGACGAATGGTTTCGGTTTTGGACCATTTTGCATTTGTGGAGATTACGAACCGACTTCGTGGCAATGTTACAATGACAACTGGAACGGGACAGATGAAACATTTCCAAATGCTTGTATTATGCCCGAGTTTAATGATTCGGTTTTAGTGAGCGGTCCTTATCGCAGCGTCTTTCCAGATAATTTTGTGGTAAGTGAATTAATTTCATCCGAAAGACTTTGATTTCATTTTAGAGATAATAGTAAGAAGAACATGTTTTTGCTATCAAAACAGTTAAATTCATTTTTCAGATCAGTATGAAATGTATGCTTTGTCCATCTTTGATAAAGAATTATACATGTCAAAATGGTTTATGGATGAATTCTGAAGGACATATTCAACCATACGGAACATTTAAATGTGACTGTTCAGAGGCCGGAGGTTCGATTTATCTCTCTCTCTCTCTCTCTCTCTCTCTCTCTCTCTTTCTCTCTCTCTCTCTCTCTCTCTCTCTCTCTCTCTCTCTCTCTCTCTCTCTCTCTCTCTCTCTCTCTCTCTATCAAATTCATAATTCAGATCCTTGCAAACCACATGGCACATATATTCAACACGTTGGCTTTTACAGTTGCGACTGCGACAAAGGATACAAATTCGGTAATGGAACATGCGTCGGTTCGTTAGTTTTCATTTGTGAAATTCGGTCTCATTTCATTTTTATTTCAGATATTGACGAATGTCAAGAACAATCAGATTACTGTGATCGTGGTATCTATTCGTCGTGTAACAATACAATAGGAGGATTCAATTGTCCTTGTTCTCCTAATTATCATACATATTACAAAGACAGTACCGACTACTCTCAATGGGGTTCAATTGAACGCAGTTTAATTGAAGGATACAGTTGCATCGGTGTGTTTCCATTTAATTTCAGAAAAGAATAAATAAATTTTAAGAAACGACATGTGCATATAGTGACAACTGGAATAAAGACAAACTCAACGTCACTGGTCCGCCTCTCTCTTATTGGTACCAGTAAGAAAAAAAGATAAAAATAAAAATAATTGTAACTATGTTTAAACGTTTTCAGAAGTGGAACTCCAGTCGGTGACTTCTATGCTCAAGATGTCTGTGGGGATCGATGTGTAATTCGATTCAAAGTGTCATGCCAGGACACGACACTCTATAGTGTACCTGATGGATTGAGAACTTGTCCAGAAATTGATACTGATATATTTGATATTCAAACTGGAAATCAATTGACAAAAGTATTTGGAACTGCTGTTCTTTCTTGTAAAAGAGGACAACTTTTAATTGGTATGAATACTGTTTTTTCAACTATTCATTCGAAGTTTCAGGACGTCCAAAAGTATTTTGTAATTCGACTGCTCAATGGGAAATTATGCCGATTTGCATATGTATGTTTCTGAGAAAATCTTTTTAATTTTAAAGATATTTTTCGGTTCAGAATATTGAATTGTTCTATTTTATTTCCAGATCAAAGTTGTTCAAATCTTAAACAATTTGTTCATTGGCCTCTCTATATTGCTAATATCTCATCTCCGAATTCTGGTTTCGAATACGAGACAACAGTTTATTTTGGATGTGATCTCTATGGATATACTCTCTATGGTCCTGGATCAATTACTTGTGTTCTTGTTGATGGAAACTATGGTTTGTTACCCAATATCCTTTTTTTCTCTGATCCCTAGAGATATTTATGATTTCAGATTGGAGTGAACCTCTTCCAACATGTATTCAAACGACATCTACTGTATTCACAACTCCATCAACATCTGAAATATCCACAGGAACAAGAACATATTTCGCAGAAGCATCAACTCCTTCTACTTCTCAGTTTCCATGGGCAACTACGAGAACTTCTCCAATCACAGGAGGATCCACAAAACCCACCCAGCTTCCCATTTTTCAAGATGATGTTGTAATAGAAGGAAGTATGATTCTAGAAGAAACAAATATATTACATCGAAAAGAACTCTGGACACAGACGGCCGATGTGAATTGAAATACAGAAAAGCATCGAATTAAATTGTATTTTTCAGTGGATATGGACGTCATCGAATTGTATTATTCATCAATGGACGTTCCCTATTTCATTTCTTGTCACTTCAACTCCATTTGAACTGAATTCAGATGAAATCGAACTCCTAATTGATATTTCTCAGTGTAATTCAAGTGTTCAAGTGGCAATTTCTACTTCGATCGATGGTTTTATTCCACCGATTTCCGATTTTCGACCTATTCTAAATACAACATCTTCAGGAAGTTTTGTCGTGAAACTAAGAAATCTCAAATCATTTCTTGCTCTTTCGATAACTGCAAATGGATTTGTTCAGATATGTGGAGTTATAATAAGAGAGAATATGTGCGATGAAGTGGATTTCAATGGATTACATTTCGCTTCTTCCAAACCATTTTCTATGAGAAGATATCTGTTAGCCACGTGTGGAAATCGGTCAGTGATAAGGGAATTAAGAAGAAAAAAGGGTTTAAACCCTCACTATACTTTCAAGTTTGATTTTAAAAAAATAGTTTGAAAATCAAAAGTTAGGAAAGTTGAGACAAGTATTTTTCTTCAGAATTGCTCCGATCAATGGATATTGTGATAGTCAAAAAGGATGGGTCGTTCAGAATAAACCGTGTCTTTGTAATACAAAACCATCGTGTAAGTCTTAATATAAAAAAAACGAAAAAAAAAATAAAAATCTCAGGTGTCACATCTCCTTTGATTCCTCAACGAGATCAATTCGCCCTCTGCGATCTGAATTCTTGTCGAAACGGTGAATGTCAACAACTCAATGGAACATTTAGTTGTATTTGTAATGAATGTAAGTTCTCCTTTTTCTCAAAATATTCAAATTCTATTTTGAGATTTCATCAGTGACACACGTGGTTCTGAATCATACTGTAAACCGAACAACTGTCAATTCACAAGTTCCATAAGGAACAGTGGCTATAATTGTGAAACCGGAGAAGAAGATACAAACTCTGTTTGTCCAAATACGGGTAGTTTTATTCTGTTTTAAATTATACAATAAAAATGAAATACAGGTTTTTCTGGTGATTTTTGTCAATACAGCGGAGATTTGGAAGACGATAACTACGTTTATATACTGGAAAACGGAGCAGCTGTCAGTTATTTCAGTTGAATTATTTAATATGATGATGTATTTTTAGAATGCAATTGCAACATATACTTGTGGGAGACCAGAGACTTCTTACGCGATTCCAAATTCCAAATGTGGCATAGAAGATATTCCTTGTCCTGCGGGTGATCCATGTAAATATACATGTGTCGATGGTTCAGACTGCACTCGAGATTTTTTTCATTGTGGAGCATCATGTTCATGTGGCCCCAGTAAGTGATATATGGAATTCTCTTGTTCATATTTCTTTTTTTCAGATCTATACGGACGTTCTTGTGATGTTTATAAAAACTGTTTTGATGTCAATGATAAATACATTTGTCTGAATGGTGGAACATGTATTTTAGATGGAATTAACACCCGATGCAATTGCACATCACATTTCAATGGAGCTCATTGTGAAATTGCTTTGGATGATGAAAAGTGAGTTCATTTCGAATATATTTCTGTAAATTGAAAGAACACAATTCTGAATTGAAGCAAATTTCAGTTGTCTGGACGGCGAGAATAAATGCGAAAACGGAAGTTGCAGACGAGAAAATGACGAAGTTTACTGCAATTGTAATAACGGTTTTATTCGAAATGTAACTGGATTATGTACAGTAAGTGAGTCTTAACGGAGAAGAAACCTTGGAAATCATTTCAGGTTGAATGGGATATGTGTCAACTGAATAAACCATGTCAGCAGAATGGATTATGCAATTTCAATGTTGACACTGGAAAATTGAACTGTGATTGCACTGAAACCCCTGGATGGCATGGTCTGTTCTCAATTGGGAAACGCAAAAACCAATATAAAATATGATTTAGGACAGTATTGTGAAAAAGAACCAAAGTATGACGACTGCACTGTATGTGTAAACAGCGATAAGTGCTACGATGAATTCACTTCTAACGTTCGTTGCCAATGTTCGGTTGGTTTCAGGTTATTTCCACTTTCATTGCTCATCTCAAACCTTTCTGTTTTCAGTGGCGACCACTGTACAGATCCGATCGATGATTGCCCATTTGAACCATGTCTCAATGGTGGAACATGTAATCCGTGGCAATTTACAAATCCCCTTGACAACGTCGAATCTTATAATTGTACCTGTCCATCAGGTTTTCAATCTGTTCTTCTTTTCGTTCAAATATAGTTTCTTCTCAGGATATAGTGGAACAAATTGTGAGATACGAATCTGTGAAAAAGAATGTCAAAATGGAGGAACTTGTTACTTCTCAACACCTGATACTACAAATTGCTCATGTCTTGATCAGTTTTATGGAACATATTGCGAGAAAAATGTGGGTTTTTTTCTGTATATTTTACTGATTCCCTGAACCAAATCGGTATTTGATCAAAGTTTTTATCTATTTGCACAGGAATGCTTGCTAATTATATTTTCCCATCAGTACTAACAATTGCATGTTTTTTCAGTGTGAATCCTATTGTTTGAACTCAATTGGATGCAGTGTTAACAAAAATGGAACAATCAATTGTGAATGTGAAAACGGATTTTCAGATGATCGATGTGATCGTGTTGTAAGAATCACTCAAAAACTTAGATAATTTGATAATTACTTATCATCAGAATGTATGCGAAGCTCATATTCTTGTATGTCAAAACTCTGGAACATGCAATACGGAAACTCAGAAATGTGATTGTCCTGATTTGTTTAATGGAACATATTGTGAACAGAATCTGGTATTCGGTTGTTCAAATCTTTTAAATCTTTCCTAAAAAACCTTCAGAACAAATGCGAAACCAATTCGATTTTCTGTGAAAACGGTGGAAGTTGTATAAAAGAGACTGGAAAATGTGAATGCCCCGATAACTACACTGGAGATTTGTGCGAGAATCAGATTGTATTTTCCCTCTTTTCACTCGACTAATCATTATTTGCATGTTTTTAGATTAAATGTGATAATATAACATGTTATAACGGAGGAACTTGTCGCAACGGATCATGTGTTTGTTTACCTGGAACTACCGGAGATTTCTGTGAAGATTTTGGAGTTCGATGAGTCTGAATAATACTTGAAAACGTCTATTTTCTTGCAGCAACCATGTATGATTGTGAATCCAAATGGAACTATTTCACCGTACTGTTTGAATGGAATTTGTTATAATCTACCAACTGGAGCATCTTGTGATTGTGATGGAACAGAATTCACTGGAAGAAGATGTGAAACAAGTTTATTTTCTTTCTCTTATTTTCTCAAAAAAACTCTGTTTATTTGTTCTGAATAATTTTAGTTGAATCGTCGGCACAAAAGTTTTCATTTATTTCCAGAATCATTCGTCAATTTTAATTTGGTTTTCAACGGATTGGATTATGTTCCCGATATTGTTACTCATCAATTCTACAATAGTTCTGTCGCCCAATTCACATTGTGCTCTTTCGTTCAATACAATCATCCAACAGCTGATTCAAATCAAGAGAATTCACAGAATGTAACACTTCCTCCATTTCTGACATTTCGTGGACTCGAGAATAATTCACAACAAATTGTGTTCGATAACAATGGATTTTTCATTTGTGATGGAGACAAAAAATGTAATCGTGATAACTATCCTTTCACTCCAACACCGATCACTGCGAATACGTGGCATCATGTGAGAACTTTCATTTTCTCCTGTTTCAAAACTGCACACTTTTCAGTTTTGCCTCGTTAGTCCTCTTAATCTCACAAGTCCCACCTACTTTGTTTATTTGGATGGAATCAGACAACCTGATCAGAGAGCAACTGCTTTTAATGTAAATTTATTATTAATTTGTTAAATCCTTGAAATAAAAAACCAATTTCAGTCAATATTAACTGTATATCTTCAATTGGCGCCGTCTTATCTATCAGAAAAACGTTTCGAAGGAATGATTTCAATGACTGAATTGTATTCTGTTCGATTAAGTGATTCAGAAATTGGACAACTCGCATTCAATTGTAATGCGGTTAGTTTTGAGATTTTGCGTCAATTTATCAATTAAAATGCCTCGATAACAGATAGAGAGAAGTTCTCAAATGAATTCATTTCAGACACTGAATACTTCTGGAAACAAACCTTTCATCACATGGAATGATTTCACACGTGTCTCTTCTTCAAATCCTGGAGTTTATATTGATCCTGCTGGTACAAATTCAATTGATTTTCTTTCCAACTTTTTCGTTTTCAGGAATCTGTAACAGTGTAAAGTGTATGTTTGGAAGACAAATCGGTAAAACTAATTGTGGTAGGGGATTTGGTTCAAAAGAAGCCTACTAAAAATAATTTCGTTTCAGATGTCGATCGAATATCTCCAACAGTATTGAAATGTCCATCAAGACAACAGAGAAGTACAACGAATGATTTCATAAAAGTCAATTGGCCGGATGAGGAAATTTCGTTTTTTGACAATATCGGAGTGACTCGAATCGAAGCGAATTATCAGAATGGACAACAATTTGGAATGTAAGTTCAAAGGGAAAAATAAGAAAACAATGGATTTTCAGTGGAATCACGGCCATCCGTTATGTTGCTTTCGATGCAGCTGAAAATTCAGCTGAATGTACATTTGATGTCGTCGTAGTTCAAAGAGGATGTCCGACAGAAAATCAAACGTACGTTGAAGGTGGAACTCGTCAATTCATTTCTTCCAATGCTCCATTTGCATCAAAAGTCGCAAAAGTTCAATGTAATGACGTTCTGTATCCAGTGGAAAATCGACCGAGATTCTATGTTTGTGATATCATGGTCTGTTGACGTTTCTCTTCTCAAAAAACTTTTGAAATTTGAAGGGATACTATAATTATGGTGGATGGATTGAGGGCAACACAAAAAAATATTATCTTCCTTCGTGTGGAAAAACATTTCCAGCACTACAGAAGTTGAATGGGACGGTTGTCGGAAGCGGTTCTTGTCAACAAGTAGCTCAAAAACTTCGCGATGTTATAAATGCAACAGTGAACTGCAATCAAATCAAATGTAATATCACAACCACTCAGTGTAATCAAACAACAAATATCTTCTGGAATTCAAGGGAAAACGAAAACTCTAGTTATCCAATTCAATATTGGTTTTCAACGAGGTAATCATCATTGAATATTTCCTTCTCTTAATCCATAAATTCAGTAATTCTACTGAAACAGTCAGTTCTGTCATTCTACAAAATCTTCAATCCAGTTTTTCTGTCGTTCGTCAGGATTCGAATATTGAATGTAATCCGTCATTTCCGATTCAAAATAGAAATGGGAATGTAACTGTTTGTGGTTCGTTTTATGAAAAGAAAATGATTTTGCATAAGTAATCCTTTCAGTAAGTTGTCCGATGGGAACATATGCAAATACAAAATTAAATAAATGTATGGATTGCCCTTTCAATACTTATCGAAACTCTACTGATCAGAATCAATTGTCTTGTGTTCAATGTCCTGAGAATACTATCACTGGAGATGTAATTGGAGCTGTCGATATATCACAATGCTATCGTATAGTTTTTTTTTCTCAGAAGTTGTCATAGAATGTTTTTCTTTTAGGGAACTGTGATGAAGGTGAATACGAATCAAGAGGTAATTGTCTTCCATGTCCAATTGGAACTTATTCTCCAACACGAGGGCTTCGAAAATGTATTTGCTGTGAATTTGATTCTTCGACTGACGACAGTAAGTTCTCAATGAAGTTTTCAAAGTTATTCATTTCCTTCCATATTTTCAGCCGGAAAGAGAAGCATAGAAGACTGTTCGGTTTTCTGTGGCAGTGGACAAGAAATGATCCGAAATGGAACATCATCACCCTATTGTCAAGATTGCTCTTTTGGTTTTTATAAAGTAGTGAGTAGACGAGACGCTGAGTTTTTTGAATTCCCATATTATTTCTTTAACTTAATATTGGTTCAGGGTGAACGAGGAGCTTGTATTCAATGTCCACGTGGATTGACAACAAATAAAACGAGATCAACAATGATTGAAGACTGTAGCCAACTCAATTGCATCGACTTGAACACAATGGTTTCTTTTCAGATGAAGTTTTAAAAATTGAGAATCTTTTCAGCTAGGGAATATGACAAATGGGACAAACACTCATTACAGTGAACTGTGTGTCAGTTGTGAGCATGGAACTTTTCAGGTTCTATAATCTTCACTTTCGGAATAAATCCTCATTTCAGAATCAAACAAATCAGAAATCCTGTCTTCAGTGTTCTGATTTCAACTATAACGACGGAGCTGTTCCTATTACATGTCAAGCCAATTGTTATCCCGGTTTGTATTCAGATGATGTATGTAGTTGTGATGAACAACCAACTGGTTCAATAAAAATTCAAAATTGTCTTCCTCAAAAGGTATGAAATTATTCATTTGAACGAGTGAGAAAATCTTTGTTTTAGGAGCCTGATCTTAAGAATTTCAATGCAATCAAGATAGTCCTTCCTGTTGTTTTCGGAGTTTTGTTGATTATTGTCGTCGTCGTTTTGTTCTGTTTCAGAAAACAGTGAGTTGGATTGAGATATCACTCTCTAAACTATTCTTGTTCCAGAATAATGGCATGGTTCCGAAAGACAGATACGAGTGGCGATCAACACGTGCCAGTTTCTCACTGGCCTGAACCTCCAACAATTCCACGTCCTGGATTAAGAATTGTGACATCCAGAGAAGAAATGGATCAACTTCCACCACTTCGACGTTCCACGTCATCTATACAAATGGACTTGAGAAGTTCTAATTTCCCGAGTGCAAACCAAAATTCATCGAGACGTTTGGGTTCACCTCTTTCTACTGAATTAACTTTTATTTCTTCTGATGGAAGGTATTTTGAAGCAAATGGATCACCGAAAATACAGAGAGGAACAACACCAATTAGATCAGAATCAGTTAGCGATGATAGTATGTTGGTATGTTTTTGAACAAAAGAGAAATTCGATTTAATTCATGATTTCAGGATTCATTCTTCTAAATCTCCTTGTTTTCAATCAAAAATCTCTTTTTACGGGAATTCGTCTTCTTTCTTATTTATTTTTCATATTTAAATAAATTATTTTTTGATTGTTTTTCTCTAATTTTTTTTTCGTGAATTCGTGTATTCATTTTTCATTGTGGGAAAAAAACATTTCATTTCACATTTTCAATTCAAAAACTTAAAAATGACAAGTTTAAATATTGGAGCATTTAAAGGTGAAACCCTCGAAATCAAGAGAATGATGAAGAAAAGTTTTCAGAGAAACTGAGTAAACTGACGTTTTCACCGTCGAAAGATAAACAGGCAAAGACACCAAAAAAGAAGAATTATAAAGAAAGAATGAAACAAAAATATAATATTACAGATGCTCAATTCGACGATGAAAAGTTATTTGAAAACGAATTTGCTCATTATTTGATTGAACTGGTTTCAGAGTCGATGCAAATAAACAATTGAAAAACTGGAGTGAATATCGAAAAGATCAAGTTTTAGAAATATTTAAAACTACTTCCGAATACGTTTCAAAGTCGAAAAAATCTGATGTGGTATGAGAAGTTGATCAGACAGAAAAATAGATCTTCGACTCAGGTGCATCCGAAAATTGCGAGAGCAAAAACGGTTGTGAACAGCAAAGGACAGAAACTAGAAGTGGAATTCGGTCGTCTCAGAGAATATTATTTGTTTTCGATACAGCCGAATAAGGAGTTTGTTGTCGGACGAGATCAAGTTTTCATTGGATTTAAACTTCAATTAATTTTAAAATTCAGGAAGCACATGACAAGGCATTGCTGGATTTAAGAGAGAAACAAAGAATAAATTTTGAACAAAGAAAAGATAAACAAAACACAAAATTGAAAATGCAAGCAGAATATGAACAGAGCAAAAGGTAAAAGGCAGACTGATGAGAAAAGAAGTTGACTGTTTTGAAGCATTTACGAAACAGCTGCTGCACGTCCCCAATTGAAGACAATTCAACCAGAACAACAAAAAGAAACGAATGAAGAAACTGCTCCGATTGAACATTTCAGTGAGAAGAAGTTGAAATGAAATAGAAATAAATGAATTGTTTTCAGTTCCAAATACAACTGATAACAAACAATCACAATTCACCGATGGATGGTATAAACAAGCAATGTCTCGTTCTCAATTATGTCCAGGGAAAATGATATATTGGATGGGAAATGAAGACGAGTAATCTCTTTTTTCCTCCTTCTCTTAATAAATTCTGTTTTTTTTCCAGTGAAGATCAATTTGATGATGATCCAGAAGGAAAGTATACTGTAACTGCTGAAAAATTGATTGAAACTTTGACTGCCGGAGGGAAAGTAAAGGATTCTGGAGTTGTGGAACCAACGAATAACAGTTCGAAGACTATAATGACAGAACAATTGGGAAATGTCAATTCGAGATACAAAAAATCATGTGGAAAAGAAATTGTTTACTTGAATACATTGAAGGGAACAATTGATTTTATGAAGAAACAGAACACAACTGACAAATCGAATGTGACGAATACAATCACTCAAGATGAGCCAACAGAGTATGTAGACAGTTTTCATTATTTGGAACGCATTCTATCGAAACTTTCAGCGCCATCAATCAAATTACATTTGATTCGACAATAAAAGCTCATGTATTCAAAGGAAATCGACTCAAAAGACAGTTTGGAGTGAAAAGAGATTTGGAGACTTTTGAAGAAAATCGAAAAGATTATACGAGAGAAGCTGGAGAAGAAACCAGTGGTCTTTAGAACATTTTATATCAGATATTTCAATGAAATAATTCTTGATCAAAGGCAATTCTCTAAGAAAAGAAAGTGTTTGAAATACATTTTGAAATGTTTATTAAAAGATATGTGCAAAGGCTTAAAGTTCAAATTTCGGGTCATTTTTGTGTTTCAACACAATGTACAAAATATTAAACGAAAGAGGTCGTTTTGAGTTTTAAGAGATCACGATTCGGTTGCACAATGGAGCGAGATTGCGAACACCGGTTCCAGCGACACAGTTACATAATTGGCGAACTCCGGCAGTATCGAATCCAGAGTTAATGGCACATTGTTTGGTCGATTGAACGAGAACACTGTCTGGTGGAAGATCAAGTCCACATCCGAGTTTCTTGTAGCAGTTTCCAGATGATCCACGATCCATACACTTCATTACACACGTGGCAAACTTCTTTCCAACGGAAAGGAATGCCTTGGCTTCAGCTTGAATTCCAGATCTCTGCAGGATCGAATTGACTTCAGTGAAAGCGGCAAGTTTGAGTGTTTCTGGATAACGTTTACGAACCATTCCACCTCCGGATCGAGAGCATCTGAATTTTTTGAATTTTGAAACATGCAATCGTTTCTTCTCTTTCATCTCAATCCCTATCAAAACAATTAGTAAAACTCACGAGTTCTGGAGATTCGATTTCTGACAATTGGCTGCTCTGGTGATTGCTGGTTCCTTTGCCAACATACATTGTCTCAATGCTGGATAATTTGCTCCCATTGCTGCGACATGATTCTGACATTGATCAGCACATTTCATGAATCCTCCAGTGGCTGCTCCAAGACATCCTTGAATCTCTCCACATCCACATTGACGAACCATTTGGGATGTGGTAAGAGAAACAAACGAAAGTAAAACGATTATAGAGATGTGCATTCTGAAATTAAATGAGAATTCTCATAGAGAAATGATACTTGGAAGACTAGAATGAAGTATTTGAAAAGCTTTCCAAAATTGTTTTTTCTCTTAATAGAGAAAAAAGAGGAAGTGAACATTAAATCTCTCAGAAAGCATTTCCATTTATACGCCGACATCAGATGCTCCTCCCTATCCTGACTCCGCCCCTTTTTCATCATCTAACCAGTATCTCCGTATACATGTGTCTCTAAGTCTCTTCGTTTCTCTCAATATTTTCATTTCAATAGTTCTTTACGGAATGACTGCCTGATGGTTGTCGTTTCCTTCAACATCTACACCTACTCTCGTCTGAAAATGTTGTTTAAACTTGTTATGACCATGGAAGGGCAAAAGCAGAATGATGGTTTTGAAAGGAAAGAAAAAGAAAAAGAAATGAGATGGAATCAGAGGAAACCTGACGAACAATGGGTCAGAATTCGACATTTCAAGGACAAATTGACACTCGAAATGACCCTTGGTTTACAAAAATATCAAGAATCAAACGGATAGTTTTAATGGACTTTTGTCTAGAAAAATGTTGAAATTCCATTTAATATTGACTGAAATTTCGAATTTCTTCTTGGAATACTGTAGTTTAAAAATACTCTCAAGTGCATCTTTTCTTTCCTGAATCTAATTGATTTGACATCATAATCTTCACCAAATTCCAATTCATTCCATTTCAATTCTTCCGAAATCGTCCTTTGTACCTGTGTTTTCAAATTGATCAATGTCCACGTATCTCGACGGTCATCAACGAAGAAAAAAGAAAAAAAGAGAGTTCATTCCTTCGTTTCTCGACGAAGTTCCAATTGATGACGTCGAATTCTTTTTGAGGAACTTTTCTTTTTTTCTCAAAACAGAACACTTGAAACTACTTATTCCATCTGAAGTTTAAAACGAGAATGACGTAGTTTTTAGATGATTGTAGATCAAAAACAGTCACACTTTCATATCAATCGTTCACAGTTTCAGATCTTCGAGTTCTTCCATTTCTCGAATCAATAGATCAGAATCTAAGGAAATGGGATTTTATTCAAAATCAGAAGAAGGAAAAGAAGAAAACTCTTTCTGTTTACTTTGGTTTCTTTGATTTCTCTTTTAGCTGATCAAAAGATTGTGTCGTCTGTTTGTTTGGGGGTTTTCAATTGGTTTGTTTATGATTCTATTAGTTTCAGATGACGTCAATGATCTGAAGATTTTATATCAATTATGTTTTTTTCCACGATGTCTCTTGATTAAAAACATTCTTCGAGAAAGCATCCGAATCGTCCATTTTCTCTTTTTCTATAGTTTCAAATATATCCGTTGATTCTTTTAGAAAATAGCTTACGTCTTTTGAGCTACCAAGCGTATCTCAGAGCTCTGAAAGAGGTGTCAACCTATTTTACTCAAAACAATTGTATCTCATCCGTCTACAAATATTTTCATCGTTGAAGATTTCCTGCAATGTTCGATGTTCTTCAATGACACCATTTCTGTGTTTTCCGTTTTTTATCCTACTGATTTTGTGATTTATTCTCAAGAGATTCTCATTTTTCCATGTGAAAATCACTAATTTCGAGTGGGTTTTTCGTCAAAAACCGATGATTTAATTGAATGATTTGGATCTCTGAATCATTTTCTTTGTATCTTTTCGCCGAAGAGATTCTACTTTTTCTTTTATTTTTTCAATGGCGCCAATTCGTTTTTTTTTTCCTTTTTCACATCTGAACTTTCCATTTAAATATTCCATCTCTCTATTCTCCTGTTCATTGTCAAAAACGATTGAAACGACCATTGACCGAGAAGATTAAAATGGAAATCTATTCGATTTTTTCTTTATTTCCGAGAAAAAAAACGAGTGATTTTGCCATCGAGAATGACCTTCGTC
Source organism: Caenorhabditis tropicalis (assembly GCA_016735795.1). Classification (NCBI taxonomy): domain Eukaryota; kingdom Metazoa; phylum Nematoda; class Chromadorea; order Rhabditida; family Rhabditidae; genus Caenorhabditis; species Caenorhabditis tropicalis. Next base: position 6,883,133 of record CM028614.1, on the reverse strand, counting down.
GTTGGCTATTTTCATGTTCTTTTTCTCCTTTTTTCTTCTTTTTTTCGTTTCGACACGCATTATCAATCACCTACGGAACGAGAAAAAATAGATGAAGAAGGGGGTCAAAAGAAGAGTTTTTTGTAAAATAAACGAACAGTTTTTTACTATTTTTAATGGAAACTTGTTCTTATTTTGGTTTTTTTTTTGAAAAACTTCAGATGATTTTCTTGTTTGAAAAAGAAATAAATCGAAATGTTTCGTGATTTCCAATTTTATTTTACAGTTTTAGCCAACCAAACTAAACATAAAAAACCAGTTCATTTTAAATTTACCCGTTTTCAGAATGAAATACGAAATTGGATGAAAGACGATTGAACTTGATTACAAAAATAACAACTATTTCCCTATTTGATTGTAAATTCGTAAAGAGAATTCATGGAATATTGGAAGCAGTGTCATACTTTTCTTTGAGACGATCCAACATTTCTTGTTGATCGATTCCTGTAAATTCAATCGTTTTTAACTGATTTCTGAAAGAAAAAGGACTTACTTTGAAAAACATGAGGAGCTGAAAACAGAATTCCGCATGTTCCACCTACAGTAATCCCGAAAAAAACATAAAGAAGGAGTCGATCAATGATCATTGCCACGTATTTCCAATCATCCCGAAACTAAAAATAATTCATCTGAAGAATAAATTCGAAATAAAAACTCACAGATTTATGTTGTTCATCTCTTTTTAAATGTTCTGTTATATATTCAATTGCATCAATTGCTCTCAATGCATCCGTACTCAATGGATAATATGCTGAAGTCTCATTGAGTGCCGTATTTCGAATCGTCGCCGTTCGATCGTCAGCTGACGGACACAATGGATGATGGGCCGATGGACTCAAAGTAAATTGACCGACTCCTGGCAATTGAGCCATTCCAGAACGAACGGCGCTTCTTTCTGAAGCTGATTTTGGTCTTTTCATGCAAACGAGTTTTGGAAGATACTGAAAATAAACTGATTTTAATTGAATAATTTCAGAATTACCTGTAGGAAAACAACGCGAACCCAATGTGGCATTCGATGAGTTCTTGGTCCACGGAAGTAGACATTGATGATAATAACAGTAACAAGAATAGTGATAACATTAAGTACAAAAGTAAGAAGAAGGTATTTGGCCATTAATGGAATCGTAGAAGACGTCGGAGGAAGAATCTTGGAAACAAGAAGTAAAAAGACAACAATCGAAAGAAGAACGGATATCGTCAATGTGATTTTTTCTCCTGAAATCAATCAATTCTTTCTGTTATTTAAATGCGTTTTCGTACCTGAATCAGTCGGTAAAAAGAAGACGGCCATACTGAGAAAAGCCATCAAAACAGTCGGAATAATGAGAACAACTGTATAGAAAAGTGTTTTTCTTCGTATTCTCACTTGGAATTCAATTCTTGATCTTTTATTGACAAGAGATGCTGGAACATCGATTACATCCCAAATTGAACTGGCTGAATATTCAGAAACATCTACGAGTTCCGCTTGAACGAATTCAAGTTTTATCTCGTTTTCATTGTACTGAAATTGTATTTTTTATCAGTTTTCATCTGAAAGAAATTGAAAAACTCACTGTCCAACTTCCAAAAACTAAAGTACAAACTTGCTCATCGAACGGAAAAAATTCGACATCTGAAATTGAATGAATTATTACTTTCGATAGGATTCAGATAAACTAACCAATGATACAACTGCTTTTATAGATTGCAGGGGGAACCCATAACATATCTCCTCTATGATTTATAACGACATTACACATAAATGATACTTCGTAGTTACCATCCGCACTGAAAAATACTATTCTTTTGATGAGAGATTCAAGAAAAGAAAAAGGACAAACTTATTGAAAAGAACAATATCCGGAAGCCAAACTTTATCAGGAGAAACACGAATTTGTTTGATTTCTCCGTAATTAACTGGATTCCATTTCATTTGAAAATCATGCCATTGCTGAAAGAAAAGACTTTCAGAAAACCAAAAAAGAAAGAGACAAACCAGTGTCAACCAGACATTTGTGTGCATAACTTGATCTTTTTCATCCTAAAACAAAACGAATTAGTGATTTGGAAATTGAATCCAAAGATGGAAAGGGGACAAACCACATTGATGAGAAGAACAAGTTGTAGAGCCATTTTAACTATTAATGGAAGTTCGGATGAGTTTCTGACTGGCTGAAAATAGAATGATTTCAGATGAAGGAGGAAAAAAACAAAGAAGAAATACCTGAATGAGAGAATTATATCCTCTGAAGACGTCGACCATCAATCTTTCTTCATCATCTGACGCCGTAACTGGAAACAAAAAAGTTTTTTTCTCGAAATATCGAAGATCCGACAATCAGAACATACCCATTCTTCTTGTATTCAATTCTTAAACAACCTACTACTGGAATATATGAAAAAAGAAGAGTAAAGTAGGTCAACAACTGTAAACAAATGAGAAGTGTTCACAGCTTTTTCCACTTCTTATATTCCCTTGAGAACCATTTTCACGTATTAACCGACATATACAAATGTCGAAAAATCTGAAGAAAAGAAGCGATGGAAGACGTCAACGCCTTCTTTTTCTTCTCTTTTTCTTTGAATTTATGGACGGTCTTGTGCTATTATCTCTTTTTAATTCTTGTTTCAAAAAACATCAAATTTGTAAAAGAAACTTTTTTTCTGATAAATCTCTATAATCTTCGACATTTTTATGTCTCAAATCTCTTATATTTCTTTCATTTCGCTTCGGCAATTCGAAAAAAAACTTTTCTAGTGAAGATATTTTTAAACTGTAATTTTGTTATAGACGTCACAGAAATCTGCTTGAAAGTGCTCAATAGAGCTCAAAACTCGGAAATGAGAAAAGACTTGGAACAGAACAAAACCAATGTAAGCTCCGCCCACATTTCCATATCATATTTCTGTTTTACCGTATGAGAAAAGGGGGCGGAGTCGGAGAGTCTTTCGTCACATTTTTCTGTATCTTTTGGATAGTTCACTTACCATAACTCGTAATGAGAATGATCCCTACAGTAAGAAAAAACCATTTGGATGACCTCATATGGGATTCTGAAATGGAAATGTTCATGTTCGATATGTCTAATTCTCTTGTTCATTTCATTTCATTAGAGTGGTCATCAACTGGAAAGAAAAGTGAAAAGATTAAAAGAAAAGGAGGGAAATAGAAAGTAGAAGTAGAAGAAGAAGAATGAGAAGAAGGACATGAATGATTGTGTGACAGAGATGGTTGGTAGTAGAAGAAAAGAGCGGACGACATGGATTAAATATAGGAAAAGCAGAGTAGAAGGAGGAGGAGGGCGACGAGCCACCACATCATCATCATCCATCCATTCGCCCCGTTTTCTCCCTACATTTTCCATCAGTCCTTTCATTGTTTTTGGGCATTCAAGGAAGAAGAAGAAGAAGAGAAAAAGAAGAAAAATGAATTCAGCGGGTGCAGGAAAATGGAATTTAATGAGCACATATTAATAGAGGTTTCAAGAGAATTTTAAATGGAAAAAAGACAAAGTGGAAATGTACTTTTTCGTTTTTAAATGTTTTGGAACGAATGAGTTTCAAAGTGAGAATACAGTAAGACAATCGATAGAATAAATACCATAAAACCTATAATAGTCTTGTCCCCTGTCATCTAATTTTAACAGCATTTTTCTCTGTTCCCAATGAAGATATTGTGATTAACTAACAAAATGTACTTCATATCAATATAGGCATTTCATCAGTTGACTACTTTTCATTGGGAACCGAGATAAATGTTGCTAAAGTTGAATAACGAGAGTGCAAGACTATTACAGGTTTTACGGTATTTGAATAGGTGGAAATTGATCTGACACCTCGTGAAAATGATTTTTTTTGGTTTATAAACAAGTTGATTTCCAATTTCTCATATTTCGAAAATCATAAAATCTGTGGATAAAAACGAAAAATTGGAAATGAAAATCTCGTTCTTTCTTGAGGGAAAAAGTCGTTTTGTTGGTGGTTTTTCGAAGATTTTATGAATGTCATAAACCAAAAAGTGTTCATTTTTCATTTGAATGAGCATTTGAGTCAACGGAGAGCTTTCGTAGTAAACCAGATGTTTTTTCTGTGGAAATGAAAACTTGAAATAATCAAGTTTTCAATGATTATTGATTGATTGATTAGTTTATAGAATGGGCGAAAATTCAGAGAAAAAGAGAAATGGAAAATGATAGTGTAATTGCTCAGCGAAAGAGAGACAGAGAGACAGCTGCTCTCCTGAAAGCCACCGGTTTGAAGAGATGAGCAAGTTATTCGTCAAAAATAAAAGAAAAGATGAGAGTATGATGATTTGTCAGAATGAAACTTTTAATATAACTCCAACGATTTATTTATTTGATAGATAGTATTCAATGGGAAATAAATAACACAACACAGTAAGTAAATTAACAAACTAGATCAACTGAACAAAAAATATAATAAGGAAAAATTAGTTTTCCTCCTTCTGAGATTTTTCACGATAAGCTAACTTTCCGTAGTATACTGTAATGGTTTTGATTTTTGAATTCAATGACGATTGTTCGATTTCCATACGACTTTTCGCTTTAATCGCCAGTTCGGTTAACTGAAATTCCAGAATAAATGAGAAATACGTATGTTTTTGTTTCTACCTGGCTGACTGTAGTATTCCTTGGTAAGAAATAGGCAATGTTTGGACTAATTTTCAAGGAAACATCAAAAATATCAACTCCATTTGGGCAGCATCCTGTTTCCAGATCGAATTCTTTTGCTTTCAAATACGAAGGACCTCCCCATGGAGGACTTAGAAAGACCGCATCAACTTTTGGAGCCATCTTCTTATCCATTGTCCACGTTGCAGCCACGTCGAAAAAGTCTGCACAAATGAAGTCGATATAGTCTTCGACTCCATAAACTCGAGCATTTTCTCGTGCACATTTTAACCGAACTGGGTCCATATCAATAGCAATTACTGAAATAATATGGTTGACCTTAGAACATATTTCGAAAACTGACCATGAGCTCCACGGAGTGCAAATTGAATAGCGTTACCCCCAACACCGGTGAAAGCATCGACAACTACTGAAACATTATGACGAACAACTCGATCCGCAATGTGCTCTGCAATGGCTTCAGGTGTCACCGAAAACCATCCTTCTCTATCCATAATAATTCCTTCGTCTAAACGAGAGAAAAGCCGATAACGTTGCCAGTAATACTTGCTGATTTCGGGATCGTTTGCGTACAATTTTTCAGCATTCGATGCGATGAGATGCTGCTCTGTTTCCGGATTAAAATTAAATCGAATCTCGGAAGGATTATCATTGGTAATATTATTTTGGGATGATGATTCCTGTTGAATATTTATATCTGATGTTGAAGCAGTCGATTCATCGGTTTTTTCGTCTCTAGGATCAGCACCACTGAAACACGTTTTAACCATTTCGAAAGACAAACTATGGCAAATTTGATCAACAAACATGGGAAAAACCAATCACTCACCAGAATTTTTTCGCATATGCTTCATCTATAGTATATCTAATCTCTTTTATCACAGGTTTTTCTCTAATTTTGCTGTGATCTTCCAAGTTGTAGAAGGCTGGAAACTGGGTCTCTTCAAAACCTGGAGCATACCCAAGACGTTTCACCTGGAAAATGCACTTGTTGAGAAAATTTTGTGAAAAAATTGAACGAACCCTAGAAATCATGTCTTTACAACGACGTGTAACCTCTTTCGTTTGGAAAATATGATAATCAATTTCTGATTGCTTTTTGATAATACTGCAGTGTTCCGCATATATTTCTTCAAATGTTGCTTCTGGATTAGTTTCGATCATCTTCTTTGTCACATTCTGATAATCGGAATTCTCCTGAAAATGATGTCCTATTGTGACAAATGTATTTTCAAAAGCTTACTAATAAGTTTTCATGGTGGTCAATTGGATATATTGGTTTCATCTCATCACATTGCTTTGTTAACTCTTTTCGATTGTCTTCAGTCATTTGTTCTCCAAAATCATTTAACCATGTTAACTGTGTCAACCAGAAACACGAAACATCCCAATATTCCTTGAATGAGTGGTAGTTGTACCGCCCCTTTCCCTTCTTCTTTTTTCCTTTCCTCTTATCAGATGACCATTTTGGAAGAACTTCGAATGCTCTGTCTTTTTCATCGAGAAGTTTATCACTTGCCTCTCCTAAATTATCATTTTACATATTGTGAACAGCTCGTTCTTCACCTAATGCTTCAGTTTCGTCCTCTTTCAAGCTCATTTCGCTGAGATCTGTTTGAATCAGCTCTTCTGTTTCTTCTGGTTTAGGACGTTTACTCGCTTTAAGAAGATCGTAGTCTCTGAAAACAACGAGCCTACATATTTTGAACATTTTGGTATATAGAGGAGAAATAAGGTGAAAATTACAAATGTTCATACTGACAGAGTTAAAACTATTTATTTTCTACAGTTGCTAACTTAGTTCAATAGAGCGCACTTGCCAACTGTCTTATTTTTGTTGAAAGTAAATTGGAATATAAAAGTTTTGAATATTCTTAGAAATACAATAATTCATTCATCTTACTTGATGTATGCTCTTGTCAAATCGCCTTCTACGTATGCTTTTGAGTCATCAGATTGGATGAAATTGATTCCAAAATGCCCCATTTGACACCACGGCCATTGGTAATCACCCTGTTCATCCAGAACACTTTCCGTTGAAGAAGACATTCCCAAGTCGCTTCGAACAACCACAATGACGAATAGTTGCCAGTTAACTACACAATTAACAACAGTAAATTGTTCCGAATATAAAATACTAAAAAAGAAAATTTTTCGAAACACGAAGTATTGTGAGAGGGTGAGAGATAGAAAAGACGCAAAGATATTAGGGATTAGTCAACCAAACAGAGGACGCAGATTCACAATGATTTCGCAATGAACAAAAAACACACATATTTCCCACGAAATACTTTATTCTCGATGAATTTTTGAAGGCAGATACAAATACTTATAAAAAATTAATATAATATTTAAAAGAAAAGAGAATAATCCGTAACAATTTTACATTTCTGATAAAGAAGAGCAAGTGTGACAAAAACAAAAGTGCTGTAAATATTATGAACATTTTCTAGAATTTCAATCAGAAATTAATGAATAGATCATCTATTTCAAGCAAGAGTGGCTTTCTTGTATGCTGCAGCAAGCTTCGGATGAATTTTCTCAGCATTTTGGAATGTGATTATCTTTCCTTCTGACGAACCAATTCCCAAGAATCCCTTTTTCTTTTCCTAAAAATACATGTTTGGAACGAATTCGGATCAGAAATACTGAAACGTACCTTCAGCAGAATCTTCACACCGTTTGGAATGAACTCCGGCTCCTTAATCTTACAGTACTCACTGCTCCACTCCGTCTGCCATACTCCCATCATATCAGTTCGCTTGCTCAGAACAAGACGACGATCGGTTACAATTAAAACAATCTTATCGCTGATAGAAGCGTAGGTGACAAATTCATCGGTCTCGGCAAGCTCTCCGCGGTCAGTATCCTTGAAAACTTTGAATCCATAGGCATCACTGCTAGAGTAAGGTCTGACGATCTTGTCAGCACGGAGAACACGCGGAGGTCGAAGAGGTCCGGCTTCTCTGTTTGTTCCCGCTACAGCACGGACTGAGTTCATCGTACCACTCGCGAAATCAACTACTCCGGAAACGGGACGGGTTACAACCCCGATCAGACCTTTTCCAACTCCTTTCACGAATCCGAAACCACCTTCTTGTTTAGCTCCTTCAATTGGCTTTGTTACGACACCAGTTATTCCACCGACGACTCCCATTCCAAGTCCTTTCAATCCACGGGCCATTCCTTCTCCGAAAGATTGTGGTTTACGGTTCAGGTCTTCTTGGCGTTTTTTCATGTAGTCATCGTCAAACGTCAGCGCAGCGACTCCTTTACCGACAGTTCCAGTAATACGTCCAACAGCTCCCGCAGCACCACCTACAGCGTGTCCGAACATCGATTGAACTCCGAGAGCAACTCCAGCAGCAAACTCCTAAAGTAATTAATGATCCTGATCGGTTCTATTCATGAACAAACTAACCTCTGGTCCTTGAATTGCTCCTTGGAATGGTTGATAGAACAAATCTTCAACACCCGCTGACAAATCACGAACCAGTCCGAAAGGATTTCCAATAATATCCAATCCGAGGACAAGTACGTAAACTTGTTTGATGAACTGTTTGGCATAGTGAGAAACGATTTCTCCATTCAACTGCTCTGGACTATAGAAGACACATTTACGTTCGAAGTAGGCCAATTTGAAAACAACGTCTTGAAGTTCTGTGAGAGTCACTCCAACAGAACGCAAAAGAACATTGATCATTTCTGATTGAATCGGCATAGAAGCTCCTGAAGCTGCAGCATCCCCGGAAGTTCCTCCTTGTGAGAATGATAAATGCATCATGATTGGTGAAATATGAAGATCGTTATAGAAGCTCTTTGGTCGTTGAGAACGGTATGTGCTAGCAGTTTCGGATAGAGATACATGGCAGATTTTAAGGTCTTCATCGAACATTTCTTTCTGGAAAAAGGTTAATTATGGTTATTATTCAACACATAATTAGAGCAGTCCGTTACTTACTCCATACGGTTTCCGGGCAACTTCACCAGAAATGAGCAACAAGAGAGCATTAATAAGTCCCTGATCAACTTGAACGGCGAATTCTTGAACTAGAACATGCGCATATTCAATTTCAGCAATTGATGAGAACTCGGGCTGACGTTGGAGAAGAGAAAGTTCGATGAATGGTTTAGGCGCTGAAAATTGCTGATGGAAGAAAAAATAAATTCAAAAATACTTACTGTTATCAACGATAACACTTTTAGGTGGTGGAACAACGGAGAGAACGCGTGGGAAGATACATGCATCGAGCTGAATGATTTTAATCTCTTAAAATTTGTTACTACATCTTGTCTCTATACCTGATTGTCAACTTGAATGTGGTTAATCTTGGCATGAAGCCGAGTTCTTTGTGCACTCTTTCCGTAAGTGGCCCACAGTCCTTGTTCGAAGATACGTCGAATTCTGACTTCTTTTCCTTTCTTCTTCTTCATAATCATGCGATTCACATTGAACTCAAATCCTTCAATGGACTCATAATCATCGTTTGGAGTAATAAGATGTGCTTGATACTTTTCTTCAAGAGCCTGCATATATTTCACAGCAAGTGGTTTGAATCTTCCTTTCTTTATCTCTTCTTCCCACAGAATATCGGAAGAGGAAATTGCCATGTATATAATTTCTCTTCCCACAATGTTGTCAACAACAGAAAGTCCAAATCCTTGAAGAGAAATTTCGGCTTGCATATCGACAATATCGGTTTCCCAACTTCCATAAGCTGCTTTAGCAATATCAACATCTGGAGTGAAGAGCAAAACTCGTTGTCTTCCGATTAAAAAGTTCGAATAATAACAGAATCTTCTGACGTTTTTGTCAACTTGCAAGTCTCCGAACCGATTTTGGTCTAATTTATCTTCAAAATGCCAATCTCCAACGTCTACTTCCAGAACTTTAGCATCGACAATGCTCGCCCAGGAGAAGTGTGCCAACTCATTAGGTCCGACAGTTATTTTCTTGTGTCCTTTTTGTCCGAAAGTCACTGGGACTGTAAGGTTGTTCATAACTTGAACTGGACACATTCCAGGAGTGAAAGGAGAGAGATGAATTGCAACAGATGACTCTCCAGTTGAAACTGAAACTTCAACCCCAATGGCATCACCGTCCATCTTAAACGATAACATTTAACACATTCGATCTAAAAAAAATGCTCACGTGTATCAAAGTCTCGTAGTTTTCTGTGACAGGGAACAGTAGAGATTCTGCTTCTGCTTCTTCTTTGTATCTGACACACATGAGCTTTCTTTTCTTACGTTCCGTTGGCCAAATTCCAACACACTGAAAATGTTTATCGTTTCATTTAATAATCAAACTTTGTAAGTGAACAAACCGTCTCTGCTGGAATATCAACCCATTTCTGTTGACCTTCTTCTCGAATCTCCATCGGATTTTTACCAAGATTTGAAACTAAATAGAATGGAGCAAATGTGACGATTTTAGTGAGTCCTGATTGACAAAGTTTGATGTCTACAGTCAACTGTAATAACACAAGAATTTTCCTATACAAAGTTTCAACATACATCGAAATCTTGGTGAGCTCCTTTGCATGTGATTCGAGCAGCGTTTCCCACAGTATCTAGCGGGAACTCATCAGACCATTCGCTTTCATTCTCAATTCTGACACGTGCCTATAACGAAATATATGTAGAACATTCTCAGACTTATATATACTTTTTTCTTTTTGGACAAATCAACTGCGGGGAAAGGCAGGATGATTGGATTCTCATTTGGAGCATGAGGAACGGCATCATCATTCTGAAATAATTCAAATTTGTCTTTTCTTAAGCAAGGATTCTCCATTTGTTAGTAAGAAAGCCCGAAAAGCGAACAGATCTATTCAAAAAATGTTATAGAATAATCCTGAAATAAAGTAGAAAAATGTTGAACCTCTTGAGACGTGATGACCGACTTCTTTCCGCAAGGCACACACCCACGCGCTGTGTTCGTCAACATGTTTCCGCTGCTCTCCTATTGAAAAAAGCGGAATTAGTGATAGGAAAGGTATAGCTAACAATCTGACTAGACGTACGATTCGAAAAGAGAGGAACATGAAAACATGAAAGTCTAAATAGAAGCGTTCGACAGCAAAGCCCCAGAAGAAAAGAAAGAATTTTGGGCAGAAGTAGAAGCTCAGGGAAGTATAATTTGCTGTCATAGCAAATAGACAGACACCTAATAAGTTTTTCATTTGATACTAAACCAATTATATTCAAGCTCACCACATGTCTCAGCATCTTTTCTGTGTTGTTGACAAGCCAGAATGGAGCGTACAAGTACACTTTCTGGTCACCGTACTCACTAGTCCAGTGAAGTCCGAGAAGCTGTAAAAAAAATATATATATAACAAAGCTAAGCCGAATGGATTTACCAGCTCATCCGAACCAGTCTCAGTGTTCAGGGCCACGACTTCCACGTCTTTCTTGATTTCAGGAACAGGCATATCGAGAACATACTTCTCTCCTAAGTAAGTAATCCATGCTTTCACTTGACTGCCAGCAACAACATTGAGAAGTGTAGCAGTTCCAGCAGATAAGGTTTTTGGTTCAGGAAGTTCAAGATTGACATCGAATGGAAGATTGTTATGGAACTCGAGTGGTGGATATAGATGAACGTGGTATATACTAGTCGTCTGATCCTCGCCACCATCTTGGATCTTCTCCTCGTGGACCACAGAATCAATATAGATACCAGAGAACGAGCCATCAGCCGAATCTGCTTCACAGCGAACAGATTGACGCCGATTGTGTTCGAAATTGTACCAGCAAAGAGATTCAAATGAAACTTCGTATCTAAAGATTATAGGAAATCAAGAATAGCTTCATGAATTAACTCACTTGTCATCGACTGGCTTCAAAAAAATGTCTCCTGAAGGAGAGAAAAGCAATGGAACAGCTAATGGAATGGTCTCTCCCTGTTCCAGTGTACCGAACAAATCCAACGTAGTGTCACGCTTTGAGTAAAGTTCAACTGGGTAGGCAAGATGATTGGTAAATTTGACATGCGAGTTGAGAGTAACCAGGCGTCGGCTGTTTTCGATCGTCGTTTCCGCAACAATAAGCCATTTATGACCACTTTCGCTAACTTTTGGCAAATGAATGATACGTTTCTCAGCACGGCCGATTTTCGTTTCACGCACGGTGTCCGCGAGTTCGAACTTCAAATCACCGGTCACTTCTTCCTGTTCAATACTCAGCCTGCGATCTTCAACACTGCTCTTCTTATTCTTGAGATAAACGTCAATAAAATTTCCATGTGTTGCGTCAACTGCTTCACCATTCTCACTGACTCGGATTGTTTCAGTATCTAGAACCTTTACAGCAATTCCAGTTTCATTAAGAACAACGAATGGAGAAATTCCAGGAAGATGACGTGTTTGAGTTGGAGTAATCTGTTTTGCGGCAGTTGCAAACACTTCGGAGAGCTTGTTGAGTAGTGATAGCAATGACTTGGTAACTGTTACATTCAACATCTTATCCGCTTCAATTTTCACTTCTGTTTGTGGAGAAGTGTCTGATGAGTCTTGTTTATTTCGAGATTTCATCTGGAAAACCGCGTTGAGTTATTATAAATTGTTCATTTTGAAAGAGTTTCAACTTACAGTCATAGCCAACTTCCAACGCTCGTACTCTCCTTTCTCATTTTCAACTGGTTCAATCACAGGTTCCCATACACTGACTGATTCATTGTAGTAAGACATTTGAAGAGAAATTCCCGACGAGACACGCATTGCTGACGACCAATCATGAGCCTCGGCGTTTATGAGCATGTCGAGGAATATCAATGGGACTGGTATCTGAAAACAAAATTTTCCGAGGCTGTCTTTCATTCAAAACTAACAGCTCCCGTTCCAGCTTCCAAAGTGAACGAGATTCGTTCGATTTCCACTTTTGCATTTTCCTTTCCAATCATCGAATCTGTTCTGCTCTTTTCTTCTTGAACACCATCTTCTTCTGCTTCTACAGCTTCTTGAGCTACTGGAGCCGCAAAGAACCAATACTTTCTATGATCAATCGGTTTGGCATCGAAATAATTCGGCCATTTACGAAGTTTTGCGATTTTTTGACTAACAGAACCAGTTTCTCCGGTAGCACTACTTTTTGCGAACTCGGCAGAGACAGCTGACAGAAGACGGATGATAGACGGAGACATTTTCACATCCATAGCAGACATTTGAAGCACAGCATCTGTAGTCTTTCGTTCCGTGTTCATATTAACGACAGCCTCAATTCTGACTGGAGTCAAAACTTGATAGGTAACTTCGTTTCGCCGGCTCGTATTATAGAAGCTCGAGAAAATAGTCAAATTCTCGACAGCGACATTCATTTTTGTATCCTTTGTTTGTTCGTTTGGATGAGAAGCAGCAGTGACATTGAAGGAAAGAATCAATGCTTGCGTAGATTCTGGGTGCATCGAATCCTCAACTAATATGACTTCAACTCCATGCATGTCACAGTCGATAGCAAGAGTGCCAACTGGTTGAGGAGGACCTGCAGAGGTTTTACTTCCAACAGGTACAGTTGAAGTTGAGCTTGACGAAACGTTGACTGCTTTTGTTGGAACATTTGATGAGACTGCTTCTTTTTCTAGCTGCTCTTCCGATTGTGGAACATTGAAGAATCTGGTTAAGCATCCAAGGAATTCTGGACAAAGGCAGATGAAAAACGCAGACATTTTGAGTCTGATTTGTTTGTTTGCTTCAGCGTCTTGATTGAAACTCATATCCAAAAATCGGTCGCTTCTCGATCCTTTTTTGTCCATCAACTTGGAGATTTTCGTTTTCTCCTTTCTTTCGTCGTCCATTGTAAAAGCATCGAGGGACATTGCAAACACGATCGAATTGTCTTCACCAATCTTTCCTGATGTTTTCACATTATTCAGTCGCAATGAAGCAAAAGCATCAGATTCATTACGGACACCGTTCACTGCTTCACCTTCGTATAGAATAGCTGAAATCTTATCCAAAACGAATTGGAAAACAATCCGAGTGTGAGATTTTTCCACAAGAGGGGACCCAGCGTTCGCTTCTCGATCTTTTTTCTCTCTTTCTTTTCCCGGGGTGTTTGGCGTGACCGTGTGTGAAGTTTCCAGTGATGGTGGCGGAGGTGGGGGTGGAACTGCGAGATCTGCGCCTTCGGCCAAATTTCCAGAAAGTGTTTGCATTAATGTTTTGTAGTCTGAATCAGACATCTCAGCCTCAATTGAATGTAGATGGGCGTCGACCACAATTTCCGGAAGTTGTTTCACAATTGCGAACGTTAAATTGCGCTGGAGAGCCAGTTTGAAAGAAATGGGTTTCAAAATCAGACACGACGACGAAACCGCCGAAACGTCTTCGTTCATTACTCCCATTCCAAAAGAGCAATCAGTCATTTGAATATCCATCCGATCAATAACAGCTTTCGGATAATTCTCGTCTCCACGAATTTCATTTTTCACAGCCAAGCGTCCAAGATGAACAACAATAACGTCTCGGGAGGTTGAAAGGCGTGGAACGACGATGAATGGAGCTTCCAAAATGACATCTAGATGAATTCGTGGAGGTGACTGTTCCATAATTTGTTTCACATTTTGAGCAGCAGTGGCTGCTCTTTCTGCAGCAGCTGCTTGAGCAGCCTGGGCGGCACGAATAGCTTCGTTTTGGAAAGGTGCAATCCATGCCATTAAACGAGCTAACCATAAATTGAGAAACACGAATCTCATTTGAGCGAGTCGCATTTTCACAACCATATCCACATCCGACGATTTCATCAGTGCTCGCTGCTCATCAGTTCGTTGATACTGTATGAAATCGAATCGAAGCATATCTTCTTTTCCCGTAACTGAAAGCAATTTCTTGTAAACAGCACCGCTTGTTCTGTCTTTCATCGATATAGCACGCAAGGTTGCTACCACTTCCATTGCTTTTTCGGTGATTTTGACATTAGCATGAATCTGAAAGAAAATAACATTACATTGAAAAACGACTGCCTGTAAATATCTCACATTTTCAATTGCTAGACTAGTCTCCAACGTTTTTTGAGTTCCAATCATCAAGGCCAAACTTCCAAATGATGCTTTGATGTGTTGTTTGATGTTTCTAGATGTATCCAGCTCGGCAGCAGCAGAAGAAGATCCAACAGTTTTCTTCCTTTGCCGTTTTTCTCTAGTGGAGGATGAAGCACTCAAGGAAGCAATTGACAAGACACTATCGCTGAGTTTCTTGCTGATTTTTCGTGCCGTCTCTTCTACTTTCTCTTCTTCTGGAGTGTCTTTCTGAAGCTCGCTGAGTTGTGCTTGAAGAGCTTCTCCAAATGACTTCAATTCTAGAACTCCTTCTTGGTGGAGCGAGACTGCCAATTTAGTGAATGTGAAATCAACAGCTTGCTCTGTGAGGGCATACTCCGTTGCGAAAAACGGCGATTCAGGGTTAGCCTGTACAAACTTCAAAGTCATCAAAGATCCTTCGGACTCGTCGTTGTCAATCAAATACAGATGTTGACGTTTGGAATCCAATGAATGGAACTCTGGCATTGAGACTCTTATCGATCCTAGTTCTGCAGTTACAACCATATCGAAGGTTCGCATTTGAAGTTTGCAGGACATTTTCATGATAGAAACATCGCAGAAAACAGCATCTCGCCTATAGACAATAACTCCAATCTGATTCAAGCGAAGATCTAGTTCAATTTGAACTTGCTGTTCACTCGTTTTCTTCTTTTTCTGTTTTTCATCTTCGTCATCACTTCCATCATCTTTTTGGGTAACATCTTCTTCCATTTCTTCTACTTCCATTATAGTTCGCATCTTAGCACGGTCTTTTATTTTGGCTTCTGGTACCACTTCCAGTTCTTTTTCAGCCTTTGTTTTCTCGTCTGCTTTCGGTGTTGGAATAGAAAGAGCAAGCTTCATCAATCCAATCAAACGAACGTCTGAATTCAAGCTCATTTTTTAAGTTCGCCAGTTTCTAAGAACTATCGTTTCAAATCTTACCTGAAATTCCTATCACAATATCCGGCAAATCTCCGATAACTCTCATTTTGGCCAATCTCAAATCATCGATGGAACTTTTATGAATTTGAATATCTAATCCTGTTGGCTTGAGAACATGTAATGGTGACTCTTTCTCGAAAACACAACTCTCGGCAGTCTTAACATCGTCGGCAAATGCGATAACGACATTACTTAACTTGACATGAAAACGATCATAAGCTTTTTCCATCAGAGCAGATAGTTTATCCATTCCAGAAACATTCATTGCTGATGTGTCAACAGTAACCACTGAAAGAAGACCCATATCGGCGAGTAGTGTTGGCTTGTCTTCGTTGTAGATTCCACCCTCGCTAATATAAACACGAGCTGGTTGAATTTGAACATCAAGAACTAGACGAGAACGATGCTCAACAGCATGAGCAAGTCCCGTTACTGATCTGGTTTTGACTTCTTCGTATCGTGACATAGCAAGCGCAGTAAGTTGATTGAGACGAACTGACTCTGGTGGTTTGAAAACATCGATTGCGTTATTAATGGCTGGGGCTTGATATTTAACATTAATGGGTGCAATAGCAAGCTTGACAAGTTGATCGTAATCGCCTTTGAGAGGGTTCGTGTCAAGCAGGAACGACATCCAAGGAATAGATGGATCACGTACACGAATAACTTCTGATCCACATCCATCCATGCGAAGTTCTTGAATGTGAGATTCAACGCTGCAAAGATAAGTTTTTCTTATTATAAACAGATAGAAGAACATTGAAAAGAGGATATTTCTACATGTTTATGTAAATCTTACTGGATTGCGCCGGCACTTGGACGTTGTTCAACATTGGCCTGTAGTTTAAGAAGCTGCATTGCAACTGCTCCGTCAACAACAATAGCGACCTGTCCAAGTTTGAATTCAAACCGATTCTCAACGTATTCTTTTGGATAGTTTGTTGGAGGAATGTTTTCTTGATAGTCAATCGCTTCGAAAAGCTTTGCTTTTTCTTCTGGTGTCATCGCTTCTTGGAATTGTGATCCAATATCTTTTCCTCCCTTCTTGTTTTTATCAGGAGTTGGACCGTTTCCTCCTCCACCAAACCAGCTTTTGCCCCATGCAACCCATCCTTGAGGCTTGTCTTCTTGTCGTGTCAATCCTTGTCGATCAATTTCTAGTTCGGCTTGTTGCCGAGCAACATTCACATTGAAAACATCGAGTTTTTTCTCAGCTTCCTTGATAATTGCTTCAACGTCTGCCCCAGGGCTTGCCTCGGTTTGTCTACGAACCCAAGCCTTCTGATATTTTCGAACAAGTTGACGATGTTTCTGCATACGATCCCACGACCAATTATTTCTACGACGACGAACTTTTTCCTCGAGAATTGAAGTATAAGCGAATCGCCACCACTGTTTGTAATGTCCTTTGAATTCGTTAAGATTTGGACGATACTTCAAATAATGACTTGCAGCGTTGAATCGTTCTTGAGCTTCCAAGAAAAGAAGAATATCTTGATATTGGAACTTTCCGATCGCTAGCGCTAATGCATGCATATCAACGGCCAAGTCAATTTTCGGAATTTTCCAGTTCGATCCATCTGTTTCAGGTTTTTGATTCAACTTCAGTTTTGCCTCCATCTGAATAGGCTCGAGAATATATTTGTACCCTTCTGGTGGATTCTTTCCGTTGTGAATAGTTTCTTGTAGTTTTTTACGGATTGCTTCTTTATCATCAAGATCAGATATGAATTCTGTTGAAGTGTTCCAGTACACTGCCAGATTCTGGAGTGATACCAACTTGTAGATCACTTTGACAACGTCTTTGTGAATGGTTTCTTTCCAGTTTTCATCAGTTGTCTGAAGAAAAAAACATTATATGAAAGTGCATTGCATTAATCAGTACCTTAAAGTACAGCTTCTCGAGCGTGACTCCCATTGCGAAAGGACGGTGACGATTGGTGTATCTGTCTTCGAAACGAACATGAATGTTTGAAACAGAAACCTGAAACAATAAGATTTTTAATGAATATACATATGTATGTTACCTGTAAGTTTTTGATAATCTGAGTGATCATTTTCTCGGCGAATGTGTCCGCTTGCGGATCTTTTGGCTTTCTTCGTTCTTTACGAGCTTCTTCTAGCCGAGCCAAAGTCTTTTGCTTGACTTCTTGAATATTTTTGTAGGCCTTCTCCTCGTTGTAAACAACTCCTTTGTTCGGGACGACAATCAGATTCAATCCATCGATGGTGGCAATCACCGGTTCCGTATAAAGATTTTTCCATGGAATTTTGAGAACCAGAGAAGAGAGATAGCCATATTTTAGCTTAATAGGCAAGTCAAAGTCATCTAGAGCTGTTTCCTTGACTTGCAGGTTGTCCAGTTTCACATCTCCTTAAAACATAACATTGTCAATACTTTGGGGAAATCTGGAAGAATTCACTCACCTCCCCAAATTCCAATGTTGAGCTGGGAAGAATCCAAATTGTCAACAAAGTCTCCAAGAAATCTGTTGAGAAGGTCTGCGACGAGAGATTCAAAAACCATTCTGAAAACAAAACTTTGATGCGTATCAGGAGAATATACAACACTGTCATTTTACGATCAACGAAAATGCAAAAGCCACGATGTTTTGCGGAAGAAAACGGAACCAAGAACATGTGAACAATAAATCGAACATGATGCGTACACAAAAAAGGTACTTTCTGTGTTGTTGTCTTTACAAAAAAAGTATGAAAGTAATGTTTTGTTTGCTCCCAAAAAGAGAGAGAAAGAACGAGGCAGTTATGGATAAAAGAAGGGAAACCAAAGTTGGTTTGTACTCTCTTTTCCTTGAGAGAACTCGCCAAGCAACCTGAATAAAACACGAAACCCAAACACGGTGTCTGGTTTATTACAGATTTATTGATGAAACAAATTGAAACAAAACGCGTTTCAATGAACAAAAGATAGAAAATAGATTTGACTCCAAAGCGAGACAACAACAAGTGTAAAAATCCAGAGAAACCAATAAACAGTGACAAATTCGGGTCGCCGAGGCGCCCTCACTATAAATTGAGTTAAGACTCCCTTAAAAATCTAAGAGAAATCCTAAAAACTAACTAGAATCTAAAAAAGAATGACAAGAAACCTCTTTACCCCGTTTTTCCCGCCGCATCGAGAACCGCGCCATGCACCGAGTTGGCGCACTTTTAGACACGCGGCGGCGCGAGTTTGTAATGGACAGAAAAAGATAAGCAGCGGGTCTGGTTATTCCGAAGTGAATAACAGAAACGACCCGACATGCAAGTATTTTTGGAGTCTGACCATTAACAACGCCTTAAATCGATGAGGGATACTGCACAGTGTCTTTACAAGGATTCAAGATTGGTTAATAACAAGGAATTGATACAACAGAATGACATGGGTGGATTCAGATATGAAGTATCACAAGGGAACAATGTACACATAACTATATTGATATGTGTGGGTTAGATAACAATATGTTTGGGGTATTATAGAACTATTGCATACATGACATGGCTAGAAGAATGTGAGGACGATAGTGCAATAATTCAGACTGTACAAGAGGTAAGGTGTATAAAGCTGACAAATCCTGGGTGGATACATGTGGCAAGATGTGGGTGAATCACTAGAACACTGTACAATTATTAGAAAACAAGATTAACGACAAAAGTCATGAACAAAATAGCAGAATGGAGAATTAGATGGATAGAGCATAAGGGATTGATCCATTAATACTGCGTGCGTCTCTTGTCTCGATGCGCCACAGAGGACGATCTGCTCCGATCCAATTTCCTTTTTCCACTTGATCCATTAACCGATTCATATTCATGAGTTATCTCCTTCCGGAATGCACCAGGCTGACGACTCTTTTGAATTGACGATGTGGATGATTGAGAACAGTTTCGAGTTGACGACGAATACACGTGGGTATTGTCGACACAAAAACCATTCCACTGTGTTCCATTCTTTTCCACCATATCGTTGATTACTTTCCACATTTCTACAGGATTGTACGTGTCACGAAGCGTGATGAGTGGCTTATTATTGTGTGCGATCATAGGCATATTCGGTGAAATCATTGTCCAGGCTCTTGATACATCCGGTTTCAAGTTGAGCAAATCTTTCATCATATTTTCATATGGGAGAATAGATTGATAGTCGAAATTGGGCACTGGTGCAGGAAGCAGAAGTACTTCGCTATCCGTGGGAATGGTGAAGATTAGCTGTCTCCAATTCTCCAGTACATTTTGATTCGTATCAAAAGGCAGAATTACGATCACGAGATGATAGAATTGATCCTCGAAGGATTCCTGGAGCTTGCTGGCGACTTCATTCCAAGTATTCAGAACCACAATGTTTTGCATTTTCAATGGAACTTCATTCTTCGGAATTGCCGGAGCAACAATAGTCAAGGTTTGGGTGGGCACGGCTTTCTCCTGTGATAACTCGTGGATGAATTGACTCGTCACTTCCTTGAATGCCTTTTCCCATCCGGGCATATGCTTGATTACAAGGTGGAGAGTTTGGCAATGACTCATCTGGAGGAATTCTTCTGCATTTGGGGGACCTTTTATCAAGGGGACATCCAAGTTCTTCAGAGTGTCTCCTTGGGTTAACAAGAGTACCACCTGCGCCTTGTCCTTCAGATTCGGATATCGCTTGAGCAACCGTAACATTCTTACGAATTGGGTAGGCGAATTCGTGCGAATCCCATTTGTCGTCGCGAAGGAGCATCGGTGACCATCGCATCGACATGTGAGCGTTTCGCTGAAACATTTTTCATTATTACTGGAAACAATATTTATCTCTAGTAACGAGTCTATTTGATCTATATTTCTTTTCCCTTCCTTCCCTTCTTAGTTTCTATTGGAACGTTCTCCATCTCGGGAGGAACAATTCTCAAATTGTCGAATGGAACTTCTAGGATCTTTTGGAATCTCCAATGATTGGAGCAACTGTTGCCGAGTTTTTCGTTACAGAAATTACTCGGTATGGACCTTTCCATTTGTTTACAAGTTTCGGACATCTAGCACCTAACTTCTCTGATGGAATCTCAACAAGAACACGACTTCCAGGCTGTGGATATTTCCTACAACTGGTTTTATGTTTCTCATCAAACAATCTTTTATGCTCTTCATACTCTCGAGCTGCTTGCTCTCGAGCCATCTGATGAGCTTTATTCAATTCATAAGTCAACAAATGTTTGTATTCATCAACTTCTGCATAACAAATGCCACCGGCACCGGTTCGGCCCCCAAGTTGGTTTGTACTCTCTTTTCCTTGAGAGAACTCGCCAAGCAACCTGAATAAAACACGAAACCCAAACACGGTGTCTGGTTTATTACAGATTTATTGATGAAACAAATTGAAACAAAACGCGTTTCAATGAACAAAAGATAGAAAATAGATTTGACTCCAAAGCGAGACAACAACAAGTGTAAAAATCCAGAGAAACCAATAAACAGTGACAAATTCGGGTCGCCGAGGCGCCCTCACTATAAATTGAGTTAAGACTCCCTTAAAAATCTAAGAGAAATCCTAAAAACTAACTAGAATCTAAAAAAGAATGACAAGAAACCTCTTTACACCGTTTTTCCCGCCGCATCGAGAACCGCGTCATGCACCGAGTTGGCGCACTTTTGGACACGCGGCGGCGCGAGTTTGTAATGGACAGAAAAAGATAAGCAAGCGGGTCTGGTTATTCCGAAGTGAATAACAGAAACGACCCGACACCAATCTTGTGAACGGAATTGATGACTAATGTGCCGAGATAGTTTTTCCTATCAATAAACTATGACACCTAGGCAATTATTCCACAGAAGATCAATTTTCGACACGATGGATGTATACATCAACACCAAATAGACGATATATTTTGAAACAAAATGAAACAAATTGAAACAAAATAAAACTTCAAACGCATCACAAATTAAGAAATGAACATCTAGTGACCACTTTGAGAAATCTATGAGATGTCTTTTTTAGCTCTTGCAGACTGAAGAAGCTTTCGAAACTGGTGATTCCATGTCTCAAAGACCAAAAAAACAACGAAAATTGTTTACTTTTCCCTACTTCGCTAGCGATCGCAGGGAAAACTACAAAACAACCACGAGTTATCATATTTAAATCATTCACCACACATGTCTAAGGTAGCTAAGTAAGCTAGCTTCGTATAATTTCAAAATTAGGTTTGAAAAGACAGAGTAACTTTCAGAAGACTCAACAAAATTCAAATGTTTGTGAGTGAATGCCCATGCAGTGAAATGAGAGAAGACGAGATGAGAGGGCGGGCGCCAATTAGAGACTCAGACAGTCAGACAATGTTGTTTACAGCTGCCTCATTTTTTCGTTTCATTGACACGGCACAAAAACAGAGACTTTTATAGAGAGCTAGCTCTAGAGCTGGCAGACAGCCTCATATATGATATCATATAGATTTCTGAATAAAACAAATAACATGATTATTCTGAAGAGAATCGGGAAAGTATGCCTGATAGAAAAAATAATTCTTATCAGGATTTATTGTCAGTCTCGTTGTAATGTATAGCTCCAACCTTACATAAATCAAATGTCTCAAGTAAGTTGAACTTCGAAAAAAAATCTTAATTGAAAACTGATTTTCGCGAAATTGCAATGATCTCGTTTTAAAAAAAGGTTCTTTTCAAATGTATTTCGTTTGGAAAACCCAGTGAAGAGTGAGATTCGTTTAGAAAAAATCACCATCGAGTCTGGTGTTTGTGGTAGTTTTAATGGAGTGAACCGAAGGTCAATACACCTATCAAGGAGAAATTCGAAAGAATAGATTTTCATTGCCAGCCGAATTACAAGAGTTGGAAATTACTTGCTTGCCTCGTATAAGAAACTTAAAGAAGGAAAACATGCAACGTACTGACAGAACAGTTGTTCGTTTCAAATTTAGAAGAGAAGGCTACGATTAGTCATCGGATTTTTTTGAAGTTTCGAGACTCACGTTGCAATTTCTCTATCTCTCTTTGTGCGATGTTTGATTTTTTTGATTGATGGAAAGTAGAACTAATAGAACGTGTAATGTTTCAAAAACCGAACGAATGGAATTATGAAAATGGAATCCCGACGCGCGCGCGTGTAAAAAAAAATAATTTTTACTGTTTTGACCAAGAACTCCTATTTCATATGTTTCAAATTATTTACTCACGGAGGTTTTGCAACGATGGACTTTTCTGATGGTTAACAGGAATACTGTTCGAAACCGTATTAGATAAACGGAAAAAAGATGAGGACCTCCAAGCAAAAGTCAACAATTTTATGTGGCTCCTAGACTGACTCCTAGACACTGACCAAATGTACTAGATTTCTGATGTTCAGATGATATGACTCCCTGCCGTTGCTTCTTCAGATTTACAAGATTTCTGAGTTTACTTTGTTATTCACGATAATGAGAATATTTTGAAATTCCATGCTTTCAAATACAGTGGAAACCATTCACAGATTTACTTTTACTGAAACAAATATTGATTTTGAACTCATATTCAGTCCGAACTTGTTCTCATTAATACTCTTGTCGATTTCAGTTATTCAGATAGAATCCACCAGACTCCTATTCGAAAACACCTTCTATTGTACTCTCCAAAGCAATTATGTCTTCGCTTCTTCTTCCAAAAAAAAGCTCTACTTTAGTAGTTTTTCGGAAATGTGCTCAGCAGTGCGCGATGAATTATGGCTACTGGTGCTCTCTAAGAGCTTGTCGTTGGGAAGAAGAGAGATCCGTTACCAAGAGCCATTGAGAGAAGACCTCTTTGTTTCCATCAACATTTCCGAGCTTTTTTCGTTTCTTTATTTCTTTCATAATCCGTTAGTATAGCTAGGCGTTCAAATGGTGGATGAGGTCGTCGAAAAATGTATTTGCCAGATTTGTCAATGCGGGTTTGTTGTTCATTTACTCTGATAATTAAAATTAAACTATTTTCATAGAAGACACAAATGTGATCATGTTGATGCAGATTTAGGATTTGGAAATGGGATCGAAGAAAATCAAACTGAATATGGAATGCAGTATCCTGCAAAAATGGCTCAAAGGTTTGTTATTTCTTGATTTTCAGACGAATCGAAATTAGAAACATACTGTATAATCTAACTAAGCAAATAGTTTTTTTTTAATAAGAAATACAACTACTCATATTTCATTCAGGGATCGAGCAACTCGTTCAAGAAATGCAACATTTCTTTCGGAAGGTGACTTCGATGGAACAACAATTAACAGACAAGATTATGGAGTAAAACAAGTAAAACTTAGTTGAAATATGTCACTAGACGTTATCATTATTCTTTAGGTTTCTCGTAATCCTCCATTCAAATTCGTCGATTCAGAGCATCTAGATTCCGGGGAATTCCTAGCAGATACAACTCATAAAGTGGATTTTCAGGGGAAATCGGTTTGTCATTCCAATTGTAAAAAGAGCCAAACTAGGTTATTATTCTTTACAGGTAAACCGGCAAATCGCTCGACGTCCAGCAACAAATGGATTACAAAGTGGAGAATTCGAGGGTCACACGACACATAAATCAGATTTTGATTATAAAGGAGTATTTGATATAATGCTTTGTTATGTATTCAGACAAAATGATTCTTCAGGATCCTCGGTTAGGAGTCATACGTGGACCACAAGATACTCAGTTGTTCTTGGGACCTTTCAATTCAACAACAACAAATCGTTCTGATTATGACAGAAAACAAGTATGAAGAAAGGCTATGCATAGTGTAAGGATTCAGAGTTTTAGGCTGAAAGAATTGGAATATTGAGAGAACCAACGAGTAGCAACATGTTCGAAGGACAATTCAATGGAGTGACAACAAATAGAGCAGATTATGATCAGAAACAGGTAAATTGGATAACTAGTAAATGGTAGATTGCAAGAAATTGTTGTTTTTAAGGGAGAACGAAGTGGAATCATCAGAGGAGCAACGGATTCTCAACTGTTCTCCGGTCCTTTCAGTGGACAGACAACTAATAAATCAGATTATGACCCAAAACAGGTATTTGAAGATGATGAACATTGAATTATATAACTGTATATTGAAGGGTGAAAGATCAGGAATCATAAGAGGACCTCCTGGATCTCAATTGTTTACTGGACAATTCAATGGTCAGACTACAAATAAAGCAGATTATGATCAGAAACAAGTGAGCGCTTCGTCTGAAATCATTTTAAAAGTTCTTGATTCTCTAGGCAGAACGTGTGGGAATCCTTCGTGGACCTCAAAGTACTGATATGTTTTCTGGACCATTCAATGGAACTACCACCAATAAAGCTGATTATGATCAAAAACAGGTTGGAATGAAAGTCACATTTATGAAAGATTATCGAAAGATTCCAGGGAGAAAAATCAGGAATAATGAGAGGACCTTCAAATACAGAAATGTTCTCTGGCCCATTCAATGGAACTACAACGAACAAATCAGATTTCGACAGGAAACAAGTTAAATCAAATCACCCATCCACATTCCATTTCTCTTCGTTTCAGGCTGATCGTCAGCGTCCACGAGCACAACAAAGCGGTCGTCTTTCGGCTGGTCCTTTCTATGATTCTACAACAAATAGAACTGATTTTGATAGGAAACAGGTAATTCATTGATAAACATCAGTTCATATTCGCTATTTGACAGGCTGGGCGCCCATTACCGTTCAAAGCAGCTGATGACTCTCAATTAACACCTTCAAGCCCTTTTCTGGTTTTATCAACTAATAGAGCTGATTATGTGAAGAAGCAGGTGAAATTCTGAGTTGTGTTATATTTGTTGTGTCGTCCGATAATAGAGTAGAACTCGAAAATTATCTCCCGTTCTTGTTTGGCAACTTTTGAGTTATCGAGATATGTTTTCAGATGAATTCTGATAGTTAGACTCATCAAAGTTGTATCCAAGACTAATCAACATGTTGTAAATTTGAATTGTATTGTAAATGCTCCACAATTTGTTTTAGTTGTTGTTATAATCTTCAGATAAACATTTCCAGTATAACCTATTACTCCATGGACGTTTGTCTCAAATTACAGGGTGATCGTTCACTTCCAATTCGAAATACAAACGATTCCTCATCTTTCTCCGTTAATGCTCCATTCGATGGTGAATCAACGAATCATGCCGATTTTCAACGAAAAGAAGCAGAAAAATCAAAATTGACACGTCCCCATTCGTCATCGAATTTATTGTCTCCAAGTGCTTCAAAGTTCGATGCAACCACAACAACGCGCGCCGATTTTATTCAGAAACCGCACGTCAGGTACACTTTTTCATATTTCTTTTTCTCGTTTTCTTGGTATTGTCTCTCTTTTTCTCTTCCTGTTCAATGAGTAATGCCTTGTCAATTCGGTTTTTTTTCAAACCGACGGGAAGGAAAAGAAAATGAATGTTCATTCAAGAAACACAGACAGTTTTATGTGATTCAACAGAAGAAGTGACCTCGCTTTCGGAATTTCTGGAATTGTGAAATCCAATTAACTTCAATCTCCTCAAAATGACTTTTTTGACTACATAATCGGATTATTCTGAAATATTGTTTCTGATTTGCAGAGTTATAAATGTGAAACCACGCGACGATTCATTCTCAGGACACGTATCACGATTCGATGCAGATACCACGTATCACGACGGATTTCAAGAGAAAAGCGGTTAGATACAACTAGAAATGTGAATGAATTAAATTATTTTAGCTGAAAAGATTCCATTACAAAAAACAAAAGATGAATTGACTGTTGGCAATGGTGAATTTTATGGAGAGACGACCCAGCACAGTGATTTCATTGAGAAGCACGTGGATATCTGTCCAGCTGAAAAGGTTCTTACAAGAAGGTACTTCGAATTGATTCCCAGATTGAATCAATTCACTTTTATTCCAGAGATCGATCCTTCGAATTCAAAAGAACTGCCAATGGACATAGATACTACGAGCAACGTGTCACTCATGGAACAATTCAACCCAATCGTCTTGTTCCCGTTGAAGCTTAGAAAACAATTATTTTTATTCATTCATAACCGTATTTCTTCATTTGGGCCTGAGAATTCTAGTATGAAATGTCTTTCCGTTTGCTTACTGAACAACAAAAATGTCTTCCTGTTTAGAGTAAAATACTTATTTGGTATGGTATTAGGTGAATAAATATTTGGACTCAGTTTGTTGTTTTTTCAAGGAAGACACGTATTCTATTTGACTATCCTACAATCAAACAAGTTGGAACCAAGGAGAAAAGCAAGAAGTTTCTTAAAATTCAAATTATTCGAATAGGAGACGGCTTTTGTTCTTCACAGCACTGGAGAAAGAAATATTCATTGAATTAGAACAGTTTGACCCCAAACTAGACACAAACAAACATCCTCGCCCACAGGGAAAATGTTGCACCACAGAACTATTTTCGAAACTGATCTTTTTTCAAACCACCTACAAAATTCTCCGAAAATTCGTCAAATTCTTCAAAGAAACAGTTTTCTTGTCTGTCTCTATAGAAGAATGACCGTTGGCGGAGCAGGAAGAAAATAAAACTAATAAATTCTTTATTTCGACAAATGACCGATAACAACAAGGGAAAAGAAAATAAATAAACAAACAAAGTATGTGGAAACGAAATGAACGTATCGAAAGAAAATGGTTTGTTTTGGTCATTTCAGTATGCTTAGAATGACAAGTTACCCAAAAGAAAGGACGTCGATTGAGTCACAAAGCAACTACTGATAGGGAAGAAAAGTTGAAAAAGAGGAAGAGGCGGAGCATTCACAGAATACATAAAAAGGAAAAACATCGACTTCCGATTTATCAATCTACCCGAACTTATTTACCATTTTATCAGTTATGCTTTCGAATGTTTTTCGTTTCCATTTTTGAACGTCTATATAGCTTTCACTCGGAAATTGAGGTCCAATTCAATCTCCAATCTTGTCAACAACATTCCAATTGAATCTTTCATGAACTGTTGAAATGGTTTCAGTATTACAGTTTTCTTGTTTTTTTCATCCTCATCATCATATTCATTTCAGAACTCTGTTTAACAGGAATTACCTCATCTCATACTCCTTCAAATCCATACCTCTTTCATTTTTCTTCTTTAAAATAGTGAAAAAAGGCAACTAATAAAATAAAAATGCTCTCATATGACCTATCATTTCATGTGTACTACCTACGCACATACTCGAGTGAGTGTCTTAATATTTATCTCTGATTTTGATCTAACTTCACCTTTTCCATCTTCTTCTTCTTCTCCTCCATCTTTCACCTATTTTCCAAGACTCTACTTACTCTTTCGTCATATTTACTTTCCACAAATGACGGATCAGTTTCAAAACGTCCGAATATATATTTGAGTCATTTCAACACCACAAATTGACTCCTCCAATAGATCTTTTTGACCTAAAGAATACGAATGCTCCGTGCATTTTTTGATACTTTTTTATGTGTGTTCTCCTATATAAAACGAGTTTCACTTCCGTTTCCTTGGTGGGTGTACTTTGGAATTCTTTGGTTTATTTGTAGTCAGTTTATTTATTTCTGAAACTGGTACGTTGATTTTGGAAAAAGCTTTTTAGTTGAACAACCATTTGTGTTGTCCCATCACAGAGTTAATGAGAAGGGATTCTGTATCTGAAGCAAATGGATCTCTTTCAACTTCTGTAAAAAATAATGGGTTTCAAACCAATCTGTTTTTCTATTTCAAAAACCGAAATTGAATTTTACTTTCTTATTCCACCAAAAATTTACAGTCAGAAGTAAGGATCGTATCGAATTCGATTCGTGATCTAATTAAAATGGATAGTATATTGGGAATCAATCATCTCGTTCAACTAGTAACAAAGAAAGTACGAAAACAGAATAAATAGATCGTTTATAAAAAGGGAAAAGCTGCCAATAGCTTTGACTAATCTGTATGTGTCAGCTGTTGGGCCTGCGGGGAATCCTCACTTCTATTGGCAAATCGATGAGGGAGAAGAAGTAGAAAAAGTACCAGTTGTCTTCTCATTCTCCTTTTCTTTCTTCTTTTCTCGTACTTCTTATTTCTATTGATGATGATCATCATAAATGATGTGTCTTCTTTCTATTCTTTTTCTTTTTCTCTTTTCCTACCAGTTATTCGTTTTCACACTTTCGCAAATCTTTCCGCCTCCTACTTTTTATTATTTTTTCAAATTTACTTGATCTCATTTTCAACATAAAAAGAGAGAGAAAGTAAATATTTGTCTCATTTGATTTGCTCTTTTACTGCTCCGCGCGGAGCAAAGTAAGAGGTGGGTATGATTGTGGGAGGAGAAGGTTAAAAAAAGAAGGAAAAGAGGTAAAAAGAAGAGGCGCACACACCTCAATTCATTCGATACTTGCCTCTTCTTATTCTTCTTCTTTCGATCATCTTCGTCTCTTTTCCCTCTTCTAAAAATACCGGTTCCCTCACTCTTCTTATTCCTCCCACTCTCACATATTTATTTCAATTCGATTATAATAAGGCACTCTTAGGGGCCAATGCCACCCTTCGATTAATGTGTGAATTGAAATGCCCATCTCCTCATTCCTCACTTCTCTCCCTCTTCCGTCAAATTATTCCGATATCTATGTTTTTTGATCTTATCTTCACTCCTCAAGCTTCTTCATTTTTTTTCTTTTTCTCAAGGTTTTTCTTTAATTGGTTTAGTTTTTCTTCCCTTTTTTCTTCTTCTTTCGGTCTTGTGTGTGTGTTCTGTTGCAATTGCCCAAACTGCCACATTCCTACAATTTGACCTCCTTCTTCGTCTTCGTTTTTTTCTTTAAAGAAGACTGCCATTTTCAAAAATTACACTTTTTGACATGATAAAATGACACGTTCATTGTGAAGATGAAAAGTGCATTTATCCGATCAGAAGACACACAATTCACAGAGATCTATCAGAACTTGAATACCATCAATTTCAGCTCTTCGAATATTTGAACATTTGCTGTGAATGAACCCATTTTCTCAAATAATCTCCAAACTTTTAATGTTTTCTTTTTTTTCCAAAAATGATCCGTTACAATGTTTTGAATGATTTTCAGATGGGAGCTTTTGGTAACAGTGCATATGGAGCTCGTGGCCGTCTCGTCAAATTCTCGTATATCGTAACTGCACTAATTTCAATCGTAAGTGAATTCATTGATCTTCAAAAAGAAAACAATGCAAATTAGGCGTAATGATAACCTTGAGACAGTGAAATGATGCAGACAGAGAAACAATATGTTTTTGGTTCCTTATTCTTTTTTTTTCTTGTCCAAGTGATCAGATAAAATGTACAGTGAAACAGAAAAGAGAGAGGAGAATGCAGAGAAAGAAATGAAAAAAAGTGATGCTTATTTCAACCTTTGAGACAAGAAAAAAACGTTTTGAAAAGAGAAAAAGAGAGAAAACGAACGGAGAAAAGTTGAAAATAGAAAAGATAAAAGAGAGGATAAAGAGTTGTTCATTTTGAGAGTGAGAAACAGAAAAACGTCAAGTGATTGTGGTTTGAACAAACGAAAATAAATGGTTTTCAATAGAAATTTGAAACATTTTCCCAGAAACTGTCATAAAAATAATGAATTTCAGCTTTTCTCAATCAGTTGTATATGCTACGGTATCTGGTTACTGGCTCGTCGTTCTCAATACGCTGAACTCGTTTCTCCCTCACTATATGTCGATGTTGGACGAATTCTTGTCATTATCAGTATCTTGTCGATTGCTAATTATTTAATTTGTTTCTATGCCATTTTCAAGGAAATGAGGTGTATTGTTACTTCTGTAAGTTCCCTTTTTCAGAGAATATTTCAATCAAAATGCATATTTTCAGTGTACAGTTGCTTCAATTGTCATTGCCGTTATGCTTATTATTGGCGGTTTGATTGGATTAAATTTCCGAGATCAGCTGACTCATTACACTCCATTGAACCTGAAAATGTTAACTTCGCTCAGAGAACTTTATGGAACACACGATATGAAGGGAATCACAGAATCATGGGATGCTCTTCAATCGAATGTGAGTTTTCTGTTCGAGGGTTCTCATAAAATTACCTTTTTCAGTTCAAATGTTGTGGTGTCAATGGTACAGACGATGCCCAAATATGGAAAACATCGAAATGGTATATGCATCAGAAGGCTCCAAAAAGTCTGATTCCGGAGTCATGGTAAGCATTTTGAAGAAAAATATTTCTACATTTCCGATTTTTCAGTTGTATTCCATCTGAAATTGATCGATGTCGTTCAAATCCATTTGAGGGACCACCTTCATACTACACAAAAACATGTTACGAACCTCTTCAAAACGATTTACTGCATGTAATGAACGTTGCTTCTTGGCTTTGCATCACAAATGCCATTGTACAGGTAAGAGATTGAAACATTCTGACATGTATTTATTCGTTTTTTCAGATTATTCCATCCATTGCCAGTTGCTGGTATTCTAAACTCATTCGAAAATAATCACTCTTTCTTGATTATCTCAATTGTATTCCTTATGTCTTGAAAAGAAAACAAACGGATGGAATAGAGTTTTTCTCAGCTAGAAGATCTTATTTTGACTCAATGTCCATTCGAAAACTCTTTTCAAGATTCAAAAAGTCACATTGTTTTATTCTCTTTCATTTCCTTCGATCGCTGCAATCCAACACGACAACTATTCATCGAAACGGGCCAATCACATTCAACTCGCTTTAGGCGCAGCTGCAAACTTCTCTCTCTCTCTCTCACATAAATTGATATTATGTATTAAAAGTCTGTAAATTCTTTTTTTTTCTTCTTCTGTGTATGTAATAATGATCCCCTTTGGCGGGTATTCAAAAAAGTTTTATACGGAATCAAAAATAAAAATCTTTCTTTGAGAGGTTCTTCTTGATAAATGAAACAATTCTACGAACTACAAATTAAAAAACAGTGAAAATGAAAACAAATCGATATTCGGATTGACATTAGGGAACTCACAATAATGTATTTGGAACCGTTTCAGATATCGATTCGTTTTTATTTTCACATTGAACAAATAAATAAATAAATAATATTTTCAAACATCTGAAAACAAACATTTTTATGAAAAATGCCTATTTAAAATTTTCTTCTCTCGACAAAAGTACACGTAGAACAACATTTTTGGCGGACTTCCAAGGAATCGCATCTGGAAAAATGTAGGTTACGGTATGTAAACTGTCAGTCATATTCTCGATGGAAAAGTTTTTGACGGATTAAAAGAAGTGACGGTAAGTGATAAAGTAAATAAAATGAGTGATTGTTTAGTTCAAAGTGTGAAAACTGACGGGCGAAATGAAATAGAATAGGTAAACTTACGAATGGAACAGTTTGATAATGTCACAGAAACGGGATTGATCTTGGCACGAGGCATCTATAAATATATTAGATGTGTTAGTAGAAGAAGAAACGTTCAGAACTTGCCTCTTTGATAAAGAGCACTTGCAGTGGGCATACACGGAGGAAGAGGTTCATCTGCTACACAAGCTCTTGCTGAATGGGGACGACGCATTTGTTCACAATTCCTTCCTGCTGGTCTTCCAGATGATATCCAAACACATGACAATAAACGAAGTTGAACACCTCCTGTTCCACATTCTGAACTACAAGATCCCCAATCAGATGTTCTCCATTCGGCTTTGCAGTTCTCTTAAAATTTAAATAATTTAGACCTCTATTATTTTCGATTTCTTACGGTTAGGACAATCCATAGTGGTAGCTGGACGATTTGTGATATCGCATTGTTGAATGTCAACTGATGTTCCATTCGTGAAACGACAAGTAACGTTTCTTCGTTTTTGAGCCAACATACTACTAACACATCTTTGTGATGAGCAATCTGACCATTGAGATGCTTCCCATCTTGGACAGTCTTCACGATGACATGGACGAGTTTCTGGTGGACGAACAGACGCCAGGGATTCACAAATTGAATTGTCAACGTTTCGAGTTTCACCGTGGAACGTTACTTTGCAAGAAAGACCACGAGCCTTAAAAATGGATATTGAAACTGGAGTTCGATTCAGAATAGTCTCACCTGATACCCTGCCACGTGGCATGTCTTCTGTCTGCATTCGGACCAATGACCGATTTCCCATCTTGCAACCAACTCATTTCCATATTTTCTCAATTGTTCACGTGCTTTTTCATCATTTGGTGCTGTCAGCAATGCTTCGATCAATGAAACATTCATTTTATGCAGTACAGAAGCCTGTTCTCTAATCGTTTCTTCTTCTTTACTCAATGGAACAGATGGCTTTTGTTTATTCGATGGACGTTGTACTTTTGGAGAAAAATCCTGAAATTCAGACTCTAATTATAACTTTTTTTCAAAGCAAACATACATTTCTCGTAGCTGGGAAATCTCGATATTTGAAGTTTAGAGTGACATTTCCTTGTAATTTATCAGTAAAACATTCATAAACACCAGCATCTTCCATTCTCGCATGGAATACTCTCAAATTTCCATTTGCAGATACTTTTATATGAGCATCATTCTTGATTTTCTTCCCATTTTTCTTCCAATAAATCTTCTTTTTATCGAATTTCTTCGCAGGACATTTAATTTTTATACTTGTTCCTTGATAAAGAGTAGCGACTCCTCCAATTCCCAATGTCAATTTCTTTTGTTCAACATTCTGTTCGAATACTCGATTTGTGAGAAGTTCAGGTCGTGAACAGGATCCAAAACTGCATACTTCGACGGACTGAGGTTTCGTATTTGCATCACACTCCACATCTGGGCGACGTTGAGTCTTGCCTCTTGAATCTCTGATTTCACACCATACTTGACGCCGTCTTTCTCCAGAATCACATGAACGAGAGCATTCTGTCCATTGTGCAGTCTTCAATTATATTCAAATCATAAATCAAAAAAGGTAAATCTAACTCACCACCCAGGTAGGAGGACAAGCAATTACATTACATGTCTCAGATTCCTGCGGCTTCTTGAAATGACATCGATCGTCTCGGAGAACAATATGAGCATCAGCTCCATCAGTTTTGCTCACAGTCTGAGCACATTTGACACTTCGACGAGCAGTTCCACTTCCACACGAAGCGGAACATTCAGAGTATTTAGAAGTCAACCAGAATGGAGGACATGGATGTTGATTGCATGGACGACTCTTCTCCGGTGGACGACGTCGTGCATCGCATTGCGACCATTGAACGGATTTACCAGTTGACACTTGAATACATTTGAGAGCTGCTTTTTGTTTTCCTCCAAGACAAGAAGCACTGCATTGTGTCCAATCACCATATCTCCATTGATAAGGAGCTTCGTCTTCAGTTAACTTTGAATCTTCTTGAAGTGGACAACTACGTACTTCACACGATTCAAATAGTTTTGGCTGTTCTTGATCTGAAATTTTCTCTTTTTCCTTTATTTTAAGTGTTTGAAATTTGCTCTCGACAACATATAAATCTTCCAGAAAAAACCAAAATTAATTATGCAGACCGCATGATGAGTCCTTTATTCTTTCTCCCCAAAGAATTCAGTCATTCGTGAATATGGCTCCCGAATAAAAAACCAAACAGAGACAAAAACGTCTTCTTCGCCGAATTCATTCACATACCCTGGCATTCAGACATCGGCAACTTGATGGGAGCCGAAGAAATCGGATTGACGGCTACGCATTCAACGGTGCGGGACATTACACCTGTTCCACAACTGGATGAGCACGAACTCCATTCTCCAGCTACTAGTCTGCAATTTTCGATTATAGAGAGTACGACCGGAAGGAATTGTATAGTTTTTGATCTTTCGATTATAGTTTTGAATCTTAGCAGAAAAATAAGAAAAGATGCACTTCAAAATAATAATAATAATAATGGTCATGATTCCCTCATTTTTCAGATGTATACTTTATAAATGTTCATACATTTCAACGGATTCTAACTGACCTCGGGGCTTGCCAATCATTGTGATTATCCATTGATCCGAAAGTATTTCCATCCAAATAAGCCCGATCATTCCAATCCAGACTGAAAAGTAAACTGTTTCTTTTCTGTTTCCCATGCGAAACTATAACATTTCGTTTACAAACTTCTCCCATTTCATGCCCTCACAAAACCATCATTTTGCGTTTTCACTTCCCATTCTAATCCCATGGTGCTCTTCGCCCCACACACATACCACAAGAAAAATGACAAATGAGTGTGTATGTATATTCCTTTCGATCCCCCTTTTTTCTTCTGTTTTTAGGTCTTTGCTTCCCATTCAAAACTTCTTCTCAAATCAAACGAATTCTCAAATAAAACAATTAAAAATCGAGAGAATCAGTTACCCTTTTATTCCGTTTTGTTTCCCAAGAGACCTTCATTTTTTCTGCTCAATTTGATCAGATAAGATAACAAAGAGGAGATATGAATAGAAAGATGCCTAAACTAACAACGAAAATGATAGTTTGTCGGCATGAAAAAGAGTTTTTGGGTTGGATTATGATGTAACGAAAAGAGAGAGAGAGAAATGTGGGAGAAGGATGGGAGTTCTTAACTAAAGGTCATTTGTACATCGGAAAATGATATCACTGGAATCGATATTATGATGAGCCGATGTTAGAATGAAACTGGTTTGGAACAAACTAAACTTTTTTCTCTGAATACTCGTGACGATGGAAAAGGTTCTTAAACATTCCTAATACTAGATTATTTTTTTCATCTAATGAGCTTGGATATTCAAATATTCATAATCTTTAGAACTTTTTATGAATCTAAAATCAGATATATTTGAACTCTACTTCCTCATTCTTTATATTTAAGTGTCGGTTCAAAAATATAATTTTTCCAACAAAAGCCACGAGTTTCCCTCTTTTCCCAATTCATCATTTCTCTCCGTTCTTCATCATCCCATTATGCAAATTTCACGAAGAATTTTCAAGTTCAGACGTTCCTTTTCTTTCTTTATTCTTGTTATTTCATCACCAGCGACACCTTTCTTCGGAAGAAATCTTCTATAGTTCCGCCGAAATAAAATGAAATGACATAATGGGTTTGACACAAGAAGAAGAAGAAGCGGCGGTGGTGGTGGTGGTCCCATTGAAATAATCGGAATGAACAAGAAGAGGAAAAAGAACAAAGTGTGGATAAGTATGCTCTTTATTTTGCTGCTCCATTGAGCTCTCTTATACTCATGTTCATTATTTATTTGTGGATTTCCTCTCGATTGGTCAAACGAGAAGAACACCACAATTATGATGTCCATCGGCATGGAAAAGACCACAAATTTGACAGGGAGAGACCATGATTTTTGATGAGAGGTGAAGTTTTGGGAAGAAGAAAAAGAGAGAGGAGAGGAAAGGACAAAACATCCCAAACTTGATGTTGTTTCTATTTAGTCTCTAGAGAATATGAAAGTTTGTATACAAAACAATTGGGTGCTACATGTAGAAAAATGTATGAAGAAATCTAAATTTGTTTCTGATATGAGGTCATGAAATGTTCGATTTTTAATCAGATTGATTTCTAGAGTTTAAAAAGATTTAGACACTTCCTTATTCCTAATCGAAATACACTCATACTTAAAATATTGTTTACCGCAAGAGCTGACCAATTTGTGAAATGATTTCACACCTCTTGATTTCTCAAGTGCATTCACCCTTCTTTTATTCCTTATTCCCCCCTTTTCTTGTACTCTTTCCCATCTGTCATCACTCAATGCTAATGAACCTTACTTGTTAGGATGGGCATCTATTTAGAACGGAAAAATGAATATGAAATGACTTACAATGCATTGACACTCAATGGTACTGAAATAAACAGAAGAAGGGGGAGCATAGTGCTCAGAAGAGAAACGGTATCTCTGGATTCCAGAATCTCCTCAGGGATCCTAGTTTTTCTTCACTTTTCGAGAAACAAATGGAGAAGAAAAAGACAGAGAGATGGGGTGAGAGGGGATGGGGGGCGGGCACGCCCAATTATTGAATGAAGAGAAGGGGTTTCAGAGGCGGAGCTTAAAAGGAGAAAGGAGAGCACAGGCTCTCCTCCTCCGGAGAAGACGTCGACCCATCAATTTATTTCGCAGGAGACAACGGGGGGAAGAAGAAGAAGAAGAAGACGTTGCTTCTTCCTCTTGAATGTCGCCAAAAAGAAAAGGAGCAGCGGCAAAGAACAATAGTAGTAGTGAAGAAGTAGAAGCAAGAAAGGAAAGAGGCCCTTTTCAAAAAAAAAGATTTTTGATTGAGACTCTACAATTTGATGGAAGAAGAGTACGAAGCTATTATAGAATGCGGAAGAGAGTTGATTCCGAAATGGAAAATGTCACTTATGCTGATGTTTCTGAAAAGTTTTACGAAAGTGAAATACCGATTATTCATCAATGAACACATCAGTTTAAATAAACAGTTTCAAACACAAATGTATCCCAAAATATCAGAGAAAAGAGTCTGAAACAATAGTTCGGTGGATTAAATTAATCTAGTCCAAGTAAGAACTACGGTAATAGCAGACACTCCTCTATTTTTCGGAAATAAATATTTCCTCTAATAAGCGTGCACCAGAAACAGACATCTGCATATTTTCAAGTACAGTAACCTTTGTATGTTCTTTTCATTCTTTTCCACTTCAAAAAAGGCAACATTCCCTTCACCAATCCCATGGGTAACTTCAATAATCCTCCCGTTTTCCATTTTTTACCCAAACTACTGCTCACATCCCTTTGTCGCTTAAAGTTAAGTCAAAGGGTGTAGTAATTTTTCTTTTTTCTTTCCGAAATCGTTTTCTCTTCAAAAAATAAAGTACAAATACTACGACTGAACGAGTAATCTTCATAGAAAATGTAAAGTTGAATCTGGATTGTGATGGGGGAAAAAGAGGGAGTTTACTAAGATGGTGATTGATGAGAAATCGGAAAACTATGTTTTATAAGAAATTTTACTAGAGGAAAAGACGATGAGAGTTCAGAGTTTAGAGAGAAAATAGTACGGTTGTCTTGTTTTTTATTCCCGCATTGAAAGATTTGAAAGCGATAAATTATTCCAATTTCGAGAATCAATATACACTAATTTTCTATGTGTCGTTAGAAGAAAACTGAAATGGAGAACTGACCTATTAGTTGCAAGACTGCATGGTATTCCAGCATAGCAAGTCGTCTCTTGTCTTGGTCTTCCACCTTCATCACAATTAGATCCACCAACACATGCCACGTGTCGACGACGGACACCTTGACCACAAGAAGCTGTGCATTTCGACCATTTCCCGGCTTCCCATCGGCCACAAGATGTCGAAATACAATTTTCCTCCGATGTCTGAAATGAAAATAAACGATCGTTTTGAATCGACTTCACTGATCTTATATTAAATATCTTA
This sequence comes from Caenorhabditis tropicalis, assembly GCA_016735795.1. Lineage (NCBI taxonomy): Eukaryota > Metazoa > Nematoda > Chromadorea > Rhabditida > Rhabditidae > Caenorhabditis > Caenorhabditis tropicalis. The sequence continues at coordinate 6,845,238 of CM028614.1, read as the reverse complement.
CCGGTTTAGTTCCATTTTCACAGAAAGTATCGGGAACATGAACTGTGACATTATGAGCTGTTTGAACACAATAAACTTCTCTTCGACGTGTTCCTGATCCACAATGAGGAACGCATTCTGTCCAATCGGCTGCCATCCATCTAAAATAAAAAATCAGAAATCGTTATCTTCGTAAAATGAAATAAATCACAGCGTCTAAAAAGCAAAAGAAGAGTATCTTTAAATCTGTAAAAGAATAAGATAGTGATCAACTGAGCCATTCTTTTGAATCTTTCGAATAAACTATTTCAAACTGTGAATGTTTTAGAAAAAAAAACAGAAAAAATAAAACAATCAATCATCCCCTTCATTCCTATGGGGCACACTCTTCAAGCTTACCACCTTCCCTTCCAGAGAAAACAAAAAACTCACCGGCATCTGAAAAACAATAAAGATAACGTCCCTTATTATGATTTTGAATTAGAACATGTGAGTAAATAGATATTGTCTATTGAGTAGTAGAGAAAATGAACAGAGAAGATGAATCTAGAGGTCCATTTCATAAAAGATTATCGACAGATTCCAGGAAACTATATCGAATATTCATTTGTGAATAAAATGAAACTATGCCATAAAAGCATTCCAGAAAGAGAGAAAACAAATCAAACCTTGAAGGACAAATGAGCATTGGACATGGCCTTGCTTCAACTTTCGGTCTCAGTTTATCAGCACATAATCTCTCTGGAACAACTCTTCCGCTTATCGCATTGACACATACTACAATCTGTTGACTGGTCGAAGCAATCGATCGTCCGGCTCCAGACCAGTCGACAATATCATCACAGTTAGATGCACAAGCAGTATATTCTTCTGAAAAAAGAAGATTTTAAGGGGGATAAAATTGGAATGATTCACCTGAGACCTTCCAAATGAATTTTCCATTATCACAAGTATCACCACGTCCTCCACAAACACCGCAAGCGTCGAACCGAAACGAAGAACCAATCAATCCATCACAGCCAACAATCTGAAAATAATAACTTCACGAGCGAAAGATTGCATTTATGACTGTACCTGACAAGCACCTTTACTACAAACTGCTCTGCTTGTAGCTGCTTGACACGGTGTTCCATCATCAACTCTCCAAAGGAAATTGGCTCCAGTCGAACGAGAACGACACACAACTTCACACTGGAATGAATTTCCATTAATAATGAGAATGAAAAAAGACAGAATACCTGTTGCCTCGAAACGATTTCCTCCCCTCCGCATATTGTATCCCTAGCTAATCTAGATTTTGACTCGCATGTCTTTTGAGCACAAACTTTGAATCGAACTGATTCTCCTGAGCATTTTGATGTTAAACATCGTCTTAATTGACGAGATACTCCACCGCCACACTATAAAAAACACAAGAAATGGGAGAAAATGTTTCTTTAACTGACCGTTTTTGTGCACGAACTCCAGGGACTCCATGCCGCCCAACTAAGAGCATCAACGCGGAAACTTGCCAAAAGCAGATGAAGAAGAAGACATACTACAGTATAAAGTATCCTCATTTTCACTCATTTTACACTTTCTTTCATTGTTTTTCTCTATTTTGATGGTCGAGTGAAATGGAATCTAGAATGATTGTCTTAAGTATATTGAAATTTTGGAAGATTGAGTTGAAAATAACAGAGTATGATGACATTTAAATTGATAGTTCAGAATAGATATTTGAAGAAGATTTATTACATTTGAGGAGTGGAATTGGAAAGATTCAAACTAATTCTGAAACTGTAAAAGGGAAAAAAAGAATAAAACACTTTATGCGAAGCTTTTTTTTTTAGGAAAACCGATAGAAAAAATGAGAGAAAAATGGAGGAAAACTTGGGAAATCAAATCAAAAGTGTCAAGGAACGGAGCGATTCTGACTGCAAAAAGAGATTAGAGAAACAGAAAAAAGCAGAAGTGGAAGATGCGAAAATAGAGAATTTCCAATAAACGTTCAAACTTTTAAATCTAATTATTCGTTTAGATTGAGTCTATCTAGAACAGAAACTCTGACAGAAACACGAAAATCAGAAAAAAAGTGAGCAAAAGTCAAGAAAGCGAAGAGCACAGACTTCTTCTAAAAGAAGTTTTATTTGTATCCAGACGAAGGTATTTGAATGGAGTAAACTCTTTTTTTTGAAAACTAAAAGAATTCGAGAAAACTAGGGCAATTGAAAGGGAAATAACTGACGGGAAACCGACGACCAATAGGATTTATGGAATGAGGAAAAGACTGAAAAAAAGAGAAAAAAAAACGGAGAAGCTGGAATTCATTCGTATATGAAATTGAACTAATTTCAATCGAACAAGAAGGGAAAAACAACTTTTTTGAGAATAACTTTTTCTCGGTTTCGAGTTTTTTTGAGTAGTTTCTTTACAAGAGAGAAGAATGGAAAAGTGGTGAAAAGAAACAAAAAAAGAAGACAAAAGGTATTTGACCACCCCCAACTCACTTCACCTACCTTTCTTTTTACTTTTTTTTACAATTTCAAGAGTCAAATTCTTGGATTCTGACGTCGGAATATTGAAAGAAAAGAAAATATACAAAAGTTAAGAAAAATGTCGGAATTTGAGTGTACATGGAACAAGTTTTAATGTAGACGATATCTTTTCATTCAGATTCAGGCTTAATTTCGATCTCATTTTCAAAATTGCCGATTTATATTACTTTTTGATGAAGATGTTAGAAGCTTCTCTTACATCTCATCATTAAAAAATTTGTTTTCGTTGATTCCCTGTGGAAATTTTCTGTTGAAGAAAGTGAGTAACTGAATGATATTTCTAAAAAATAAGCGTCTTTGTTGATTCGGACCTTGTTAGATGCATCGGTGGAAGCCAGTGACTTCTTTTTTCTCTCCAAAATCGGGTTAGCTCCTCCCTCTTTTCTTCTTTTTCCTTCAACCACCAGGAGTCTTGTTTTAAGGAAAAAAGAAGAAAAGTTGGAGGTTTCGGAAAAGAAAAAAACTAGACGAGGAACACAGGGAGCGTCCAAATTATGGGGTTCAGCGAGGGGAGTGATATGTAAACGACTAAACAAAAAAGAGATGAAAAAAGTTATGAATATGTAGAGTCTGTTAGTTTTAGAAGGAGGTCCCAGGAGAGAGGCAAAAGGACCCCGGAAGACAAAGAAAAAGAAGAAGTTGGCTGTGGCAGGAGCAAGAAGAAAGAAGGGGAAAGAAGATGTGCTGCTCTTCGAGCATTCTTATAAATGTTGTTCCTCCTTTCCTTTTTTCTACAACTCTCTCTCTCTCTCTGGTCCCTTCACCCATTATACAGAAAAAAGATGAAGAAGCAAAAAGACACTTTCTCACTCTTTTTTTGGGGCCAAAAGGCACCACTTCTCCTGATTTTGACGCCTTGTTCTATTGCCTTTTTTGTGAGTTTTCCGAAGAAAAAGGGACCGGAAAACATTACTTTTTATGGGTTCTGAAGATCTTTTTAGAAGATGAAAGGACAAACGAAAGATTATTTTTATGGGTACAAGAGGTTGAGGATTATCAGAAACATCGGGAAAAGGCAATAAAAAACTTTTAACACGAGTACAAACTCAGATCTTTTATTTCACGAGGATCGATACGGAAATATGAATTTCTGAACATGGTCGAAGAAAATTAAGAAATTATTGAGCATCGCATCGTTGATGACGCCCTAGAAGGGGAGTTGTCCAACATTTTTGAAAATTAAAATTCTGATCTGTCGGATCGTCACTGATTTCCATTTTTTTTTTGATAAATTATTCTGATAACACGTCATTTTATGCGTCAATAAACAAAAAAATCAAAATAAAATCTTCATATTCCAGATTCAAAAAGACGAAATAATAAAATGAATCCAGTCGTCAATTTGTCCCAATTCATATATATTTTCTTCATTCTTTACTTCTTCTTTCCCCAATAGTTCTGTCGGTAGTATCCATTGTATCCATTATATCCATTGTTTCCATATCCATATGGTTGATATCCACCATAACCTCCTCCATAATATCCTCCATGATGATGATGATGGTGATGTTCATGAGAGTGAGAATAGGAATGAGAGTGATGGGCAAGAGTTACTGAAACATTTTGAAATGAAATCAACTATTTGTGAAAAGAAATAAAAACGTACCAACAGCCAGAAGGAGCACAACGAACAACACAGTCAATCTCATTTGGTTTGTCATTTTTCGTTTCGTTTTGGGTTATTCAATCCAATGGATTTCCTCTATTTATAATCCATTTCTCTATATCTGTTTTCGCCAAACAAAGCGGTTTTTTGGTCAAAAGATTCGTGACATCAATTAGTGCAGACGATTTGAGACTAGAGAATACATTGATAACAGACGCCAAATCAGAATCAGAACAGTGTGATACGCTAGAAAAAGAGATGATGATATCATCGATAAATGTGATAAAAACGACATTTTAAACGAATCGAAAACATATGAGAACGAACTAATCGAAATTTGAACTATCATCAAAAACAGACCTTCTTCTTCCTCTTTACGAAGTGTTATGAAAAATAAGAGAAACTGAATGTAATGACCGACTTCATAACTTCAATTAAACTACTGAAAAATAGTTTGAATATCTCAGATGAAACTGTGGAGAATTGGAATGATTATCAACTGAATTATGCTTGTAAAACACGATATTGAAAAAAATAGGTTCATATGAGATAAATATTCAGTATAAATGAATCACAATTGAAAATAGGAATGTTTACACAGCGAGAAAAAAACGGATGTGATTGTAATAGATTGAAGGATTGTCAATCAGTGTCTACTTCTTTCTTCCCCATCCATTATGATGATAATATGATCCATAGGGATTGAAACCGCCTCCACCAAGAAGTCCTCCGTGATGATGTCCATGGAATTCGTGGGAATGAGAAAATGAGTGAGACCATCCCCCGAATACTCCTGGAATATTTTGAAATAGTTTCTTCAGTTTATAAATTTTATTTCAGGGGAAAAAGAGAAAACTTACCAGCTACGGCCATCAGGAAAACCAAAAGAATAGAGAAGTTCATTTTCTTTCGTTGTTTCTTATTCTCTTCAATCGACTTTTATAGTTCTCTTTTTGTTTTTTGTTTTCATTTCTAATCAAGTGATTTTCAGAAACAAACTAACAAATATTTCAAGAAACTAGTCTAAAAAATAACAGATAGAGATCATATTTTTCCTGTTTCATTACCTATAAGAGCCTCTGTGAATCAGAAATCAATGATATCATAATTAAAAACACGTTCTTGAAGACATCAAATATCTTTATTAAACCCTATTGGAATGGGAAAAGAAGTTTCAAGTATGCAAGTATCTCTCTCTCTTCTAAGCGGCGACCAGAGGAACCACCATCATCTCTCGTTGTTCAGCTTGTTTGGCAAATGCCTCGTGTGGATCCGAAGCGTCTTTTGCCTGCAAAATATGAAAACTACTCCAAATGCCTTCTGAAATCTCTCCTTACGTTGGCAGTAACAAGAACAAGTTTGTCAGTTTTCTGTTCTCCGTTCAATCTCAAAACGTCAATCTTAACCGAAGAATGAGGCTCGGCAAATCCATAAACTGGATTGACACGGTAGAGAGCATTATCCGAACACTTGACCTTATAGGCCTTACGTTGTCCAGAAGTATTTTTCAATTCAATTTGATTGACTCCTCCCAGTGTCTGATACTGAAGTTTTGATGGAACAACAGTCAATTGAGTCGAATGTTTGATTGCATTCACTTCTTCTACAAGAGTCTTTGCTGCTTGACTTCCAGCTGTTGTTTCTTGCTGACAAATTACAATTGGAAACATACATTTCAGTCCGATTCTTACCGGTTTTGCCGTCTTCGTACTCTTTTTAGACTTTTCCATCTTGTTCTGAGCATCCGAATCGAGTCGACGAGCCTTGCGACTCTTCGAACTTTTCGATCCTTTACGAGAAGATCTTCTCGATTTGGACGATTTCTCAGAGGCAGGTCCAGATGCAGAAGAGATTCCAGATACAGAAGAACTGGCAGTTTTCGAAGATTTCTTCGATTTGCTCGACTTTCCAGAATTCTTTCCTTTTCCAGATTTTGATGATTTTCCTTTCTTTCCAGACTTTGAAGATCTCTTCGAACGTTGACTTTTCGAGCGGCGAGATCTTGAAGATTTTCCACTCTTCGAGTTCTTTCCACGAATCGATTTCGACGATCTAGCCGATTTATTGCTTTTGTTCTTACCATGAACCTTCAAATGAACAATGATCGTGAAGCTTTCAATAAACATCCATTACCGTTTTACGATCTTTGGCACAAAGAGCGATGGCAGCGGCCATCGGCAACGACGTCGTCACGATTGCAGTAAGCGGCACGAGCATTTTTGTACGAGCACCAGAGGCACAACTCTCTCTTCTTCCTTCGTAACTTCGAACTGAAGTTGTTTATCAACTGAGTTGATTATTACTTTTCTCTGACCTTGACATGACCCTTCCTTCATTAGTTCGACACGACCTTATCTCGAAAAGGTTTACGTTTATTTCAAAACAAATTTGATTCGGTAGAGAGAAATTTCACGAGGAAACTCTCAAGAAGAAAAGTCGTTTCATTTCTCAACTTCTGCCATAAAATGAGCAACGTCGAACCGAAAACTCTAGAGAACTCTGGGAAAAGAAGAGATAGTACTAGTTCAATCGATGCGTCTACTAACAGTGTTCAAGAAAAATCAGGGTCTGGTGAGAAGTTTCTGACTTTCTTGGCCCATGCTGAGCAACCAAATCGTGATCTTACAATAGTGACAAGTGAGTTGTTTTTGATTTGATCGAAAAAATGAGTTCTTAGTGTCGTCTGCTGAATCGATGGGTTTAATCTTCCCGAATTGGGTTCGTATATGTTATCGGCATGGTCCGTTAGAATATTATCCATATGATATGAACATGCCACCAAAGTTGGTACCTCGTCCACCGTTGCATTATAAATTTGATTCTCCATTAACCGAACGTGGTCAAATTGTGGCTGAAACGTATGGTCGTGGATTGGCGAATTGTGGAATTCATCCATTCGAAGTGTTCTGTTCACCTGATATGAAATCAGTTCAAACTGCTGCCGGATTAGTTAAAGGGCTTGGATTATCATTCACTTCGGTAATCCGTCGTTTATCATTCTTATTCATTTGAAGTATTTCAGATAAATATTGAGCCAGCACTGTTGACTTATCGTCAAATGCTTCCATCTAATTATCAGGAAATGATCCTCTCTCCAAGAGCAGTAAGATATTTAGTTTGAAAACAAGCCTTCAAAAACGAATTCAGTTCCTTGGTCTTGGTTATCCGATTAATCTTCAATATGTTCCATTCCAAGGATTGAATGCATCGGAGAATATCGAAGAATACAATATGAGAATTCAAAATTTCTTCAGGGAACGAATTTCGAAAATTGATCAAAAGTTGTTAAAGGCGTCAAGAAATCCATTTTCTTACTTGATCCGTTTCCAGATTCGTTATCGTCGTTTCTGACAATGTGATGGTTGATATGACGAAAAATGAATTTATGGAAACAGTGGACGATATTCTAAAAAGTACGAAGAAAGCCACGTGTCAGATGAATTTTATTTCATTGAAACCAGGAGAGGTTCATTTTTCAATTCAGATAAAATCCACATATTAATTCGTTTTTAGGCACAAATAGTCGATACTCCATTGTTGCCATTAACAAAGAGTCTTTACGTTGTAAAACCATTTCATTGGAGTGAAGTACCATTGAAATTATCAGTTCCAAATCATCCTGAACTCAACTGAAATATTCATTTGAATGAATAATTTTTATTAGAAAATGTTTCTTTTTTCGAGAAACGACTTTTTCTCAAATTTTTTAAGGCACCGAAGACATAATTGAGCTGTTTGACACTTTTGAAAAAGGGGAAAAAAGAGAGAATTGAACCTGAAGACAGGGAGGAAAAGATCAATAATATACAGACAGAATAGGAAAGAAAATGGGAATAAGAGTGAAATTGTTCTAGAAATTATCGATTCTTCGTTTCGATGAATGGTGTAAAAGTTGTCGATTTCTTTGACGAGTAACCAGAAAAGTAACAGTGATACAACAGAAAAGAGCAAGAAGAAGAGCAGTTGAGAAGATTACTGTAGATGTCTTTGAGAGACAAACTTCAGAAGCTGATTGGAATGATAAGGATTGAGGAGGACTGTTTGTATCTGAAAGAAAGTTCGAATAGAGTACTCCCGATTGTTTTCTCATTTACCTTTTCGTTCTTTATCCTCAACTGGTAATACAATTACATCGACAGAGACATCAGTTTCCATTTCTCCCGCCGTTCTTCGTACTTTTGTAGTTGAAGGGAATGGATTTCCTCCAACGGATCTCGGAGTTATCAATTCCTCTTCTTCATCTTCTCCAATACTGTTCTTGTTCACTTTACCTGTAGTTCCAGTCACAACTGGCTTGAAAGTAACTAGATCCGGAGTACGTGTTATTGTGGGAACTGTCGTTCTCAATGTAACAACTTTCATCACAATATCATCTTCTGTTGTATCATTAAGTGGACTATCACGACGATAAGGATTTGGAATATTCTCTTCTTCTTCGACTCTTTGAATGTCTTTTGGCCCCTTGAATGGTGGAACATGATGTGGTCCTCCAGGTCCATTTTTATGGAATACTGTTGGATGAGGTGGTCCCAGTATAATTGGTTGGAATGCATCTGGTTTAATATATCCTGGAACTTGTGGAGTCGACTCGTGCTCATGAAACTGTGATTCTGGATTTAAATCGTTTCCGTTTGGATGATGAGGGCCTTCTTGATGGGTTGGTTCTGGTTCCAAATGAACAAATTTATGCTCTACAGATCCAATTCTTGGTGAATGAATTCCGTTTGAATGTCCTGAACATTGAGGTGGAGTGATACCTTCACAGCCACCATCGTGTTTATAACAGAGTTGAACAGTACATGTGAAATATAATTGAACCTGAGAACACCCATATATTCAAAGTCGGTTTTGAAAACAATCACTTTATCTGCATATTTGAAAACATGTGCATTTGTATATGCTGATATTGCACCTGATTCATATTCTATTTGAGGCAAAAGAAACTGATCTGTAGAGCATCTGAAACAGAGTTCATATATTTCTTCAAGTATCTTCCTAGTATTCTTACCCTCGATCATCAACCAATTCAAACTTATTTCCATGTCCATCATCTGCATAACAGCTGTGAATCAGAATACCGTATACGTGACTTGCATCTACAAAAATCATTTTCATGTAAGACAGAATAAAGATATCTACCTTGATCACATCTCCAAACATGAGTAACTTTTTGTCCAACTTGCGCAAATCGGAGAACATGTCCTTCAATTCCTTCTTTCAAATGATATGCACACACTGGCAGAGAATACTCTTGATCAACATTTTGAGGAGCCAAAGTTCTACAAAAAAACAGGAAATTGTGTATAGAAAATCACTCATACCCAACATCGATTTCAGCGTTTAAACCTTTGATTGACTCCAAAAAGAAGCATCGAATACTGAAAGCTCTATCCATCCCAGTCACAAAAAATGGATGAAAAGAGGTGATCATAGTGAAGGAAAAGGATATTCCACGTGGATGAAGGGTTCTTTGACGACGCATATTACACGCTCCAATTGGAATTGTGAACTCTTGAGGAGATGAATGAGCATCTGCTGAATGTTGAACACAGTGTTGTTTATCTGATTCTCCATCCACGTAAATTCTTCCTGTAAACAGTTCTATTTGTCTCAAATCGAAATAGAAACAAATATCAAACCATTAAACGGATGTTCTGTATTCACTTTGACTCGAATAGTATCAATTCCACAAAATACTTCCGGTTTTCCGACAACTCCATTCTGTATTTCAAAGCTAAACGCCCTCGAAATATACAGGAAAAGGATGAACTGAAATAATTTTTTGAAAAATGAAATCGAAACACAAAAATATAGAATAGAGCCAAGGGAAATATAAAAATGAAACGAACCTTCGACAGAAAGTGCCACCACATTGTTGAAGCTAGAGCTAAACAATGAAATTAGCTTCTAGAAAAACAACAAAAGATTTGTCTAAACTGTTTTACGATAGAATAAAGAGGTTCATTTGGACAGAGTCCTCCATTAAATACTGGTAGTCGTTAGCACTGCCCGCCCCCACTGTCGCTCATTATTATTGCCCGCGTCGTGGCTAATACCACTTTTTACCGATTCACATTTATCGGAAAAAGAGAAAAAGAGACGTTTTCTCCGGAGGGATTCATGAAGGATTCTTAGATTTATTACGTATATATCAGTGTATCTCATCATCTTTTTTTCTTTCGGACAACAGTGTATAACTGGTTTTTCTCAGTTGAGTCGCCTGTGATCAAGAGCAAATTTAGAATCGAAGAGAACAGGGATCCACGTGTTTTTCATGAAATTCATGATGAATAATATTTCAGAAAGCACTGTATAACAGTTTATCAATCTAAGAATGATGATATATAAATTAAAAGATCATTGAAAATGAGATCAAATATAACCGGCGACATCAGATAAACTTTCCCATCGTTTTCTCTCAACTTCATCGAATTGTTCTTTCAAATATTGTTCTATTTCTTTTCTTGAAACAATTAAATTTTCATTCATTTCCCATCCTGATAATCCAGGATTTCCACAATTATCCAGATTTAATTCATTTGCAAAGGGAGATCTCCAGTTGAAATTTCCGAAAATTCTGCAAAAGATTTCATTTAAAAAGTTTTAAAAAGAAGTCTCACGTGTTAACAATGAATCCTCTTTTCATTTGAACTTCATTTGAATCTTTCAATCCGTGGAGCATAAAATCTCTTTCTGGATTCCATTTTGAATCAGTCAACCAGATATCTCGAACCCATCCAGTTCCCTGAAAACTCAATTTTCTCAATATTCTCGAAATGAATAAAACTTTTTTGAGAATTCGTGCCCGGTCGAATTCATGAACATCTCCCATAACAGTTCGAATGCATGCTTCAAAAGTGAAAAGATCTCGATAATTCGCTGCTTTTTCCCATATTTTTCTACAAATTTGCGACTCTTTCGATAGTTGCGGATAAAATTTCTCTTGGAAAAAAATCTGAAACCGTTAACTGTTTACAAATTTCATGAAATCGGTTCACATGAAGAGCTCCATTATCTGTTCCATGAAAACTATTTGGAAGTTTTGTTTCGAAATCGGCAAGTTCTTTGAGAAAAGTCTTTGACCATTGAGTATTTCGAACAATATAAGATCCAGCCGCGACTTCCCAATTAACAAAACGATCATAAAATGTAAGATCATACAATGGATTAATATATTCTTCTATGAGTCTGAAAAAAAGAAAAATCTCGAAAAACCCTCTTTTCAATTACTTACACATTTGGATTACAAACGGCAATGTCGGCGTCCAAAAACAATAACCATTCGGTTTCTTCTAACAACTGAGACACAATGCAATGACGTCGAAACATAAACTGAAATCATTCGGAATATCAGCAGATAAAATAATTCAAACTTACATCTTTTTGTTTACAAGTGTCTACATAATCAATATCTTGGACTAAATTGAACAGATATTTGTGCATTTCACAATAACATCTCAATGATCTCAATGAGGTTTTATATTCTCTTTCTGCTTCTCTGACATCAGAAACAACAACAACGACACTTATATTCAAATGACGAGTCGAAGAGATTCTCGATATTGGGAACTTGTCAGTTCTTGGATCCTGATCGAAAATAAGTTTCAATTAGAATAAAACCTTGGAATTAAACTTACATTATGAATATCATCATAAATAAAATGTGAAATGAAACAAACATTGAAAAGTAATGCACAAAATAAAAAGAAATGTTTGATTCGAAAAGGATGTCTTTTCATTCTGAAATAAGAAAGGTGAGTTAACCGAAAAGAGGTGTGTCCTTGAACTATTTCTTTCCTCGAAATATCTGAAGATTGGAAGCCAAGATTCTGAAGAGAAAGGGAAGAGGAACGGATGACTAAAGAAAGATATTCCAATGGCGTTATGATGAAAAGATTTTTAGATGTGTTTTGAGGTCAAATGGTTCGGTTTCCGGTCTACATGAAAATTGTTCATTTCTAATAAAAAGAATGAAGCTTCATATCGCTTTTTTGTTATAGAAATGGTCAGTTTGACAGCCTAATTACATCTTGCACAGTCTAAACATGTTCGTAACAAATTAATTTTTCAATTTTTATGTCTACTTCTCTGATTATCAAAACGCTCAAATTTCGTGAAGAACTCTTTATTTCACGTGTTCCATTTCAATTCGAAAACAGTTGAGACGTAAATGATCCACGTGTTTTTTAAATGTAGAGAGTTTTATATTCGAACTGTTTATTTCAATATTCAAAGAAAAAAAATGATATTTGCGATCATTATCATTGTATCATGGCTCATGACGACATGTGGAATTTTTGTATTTCTTACATTATCAAATACTGGAAATCCTGCTGAATATGGAAGATACAGTAATCCAGTGAAATCATCATGGTCTATGGCTCCGAAATTGGCATGGATGATTCAAGAATCTCCGGCTTTCTTTCTTCCGTTTTATTTCTATTGGACCAACCAACATGTAACAGATTACGGACGTTTCTTGACGTGTCTCATGATGTTTCATTACGCATATCGTTCATTTTTATACCCTTTCTTGATAAATTCAAAAAATGAAACGCCTCTTTCAATTGTTCTGATGGCTTTCGTTTTTTGTACCTGCAATGGTTTCATTCAAGGCGCTTGGAATGCTTATTATCAACCGGAAATTGATAAATTTCATCCGAAATTCTTCGTTTTCTTCGGCGTCTGGCTTTTCGTAGTAAGTTCTTTGTTTGTTAATTCATATTTCATAAAATTAATGCAGATTGGATTCATAATTCACGGCGTTTCTGATCTACATCTCATTTCTCTTCGGTATCGTAATCCAGCCGATTACAGTATCCCTTGTGGTCATTTGTTTGAATTTATTTCATGCCCCAACTACTTCGGAGAATGTCTTGAATGGATCGGTTTCGCTATTGCTGCCCGAAGTTTCCCTTCTATCGCTTTTGCTTTCTTCACAGTCTGTAATCTGGCTCCAAGAGCGATGTCTCATCACAAATAGTATCACGAGAAATTCAGAGAGAAATATCCAAATAACAGAAAAGCATTGATTCCTTATGTATGGTAATATTAAATATTTTCAAAATATACATTTTTTATATAATAAACATTACTCTAGAATATATATTGAACTACTTTAACGTAAATATCCGCATTACTTGGGAGGCTGCAAATGCGCTCTGTTGAACACCTGTCAAATAGCGGGAATTCAAATCTCAAAAGTTGATAATTTTTGTAATCTCTTCGAAAATGATAGCTAAAATATAATTTCAAGCAAGCAAAAACTCTAAAAATTCAAATAAAATAGATTTTCGTATTTATTATGAAATGAAGTCAATCTTTCAACATTTTCGAACATTTCGGCATACTGACATTGGAGACAGATAGCAAATCACTTGGCAGCTCAGGAGGAAAATAGAGAATGCGAAAGTGACAGATAAAAGTATTCTAATTAAACTGAAATATGTGGAAGTAAAAATATGTACTAGTGTCTATATAGTAATCATTCTCGAGAACTAATCGTCGACATGAACAGAATTTCGGCTAAGAATTGTCTCTGGAAAAAAATCAATCTAGTGCCGTATCATGAGTTTATTGCAAATAATCTTGTCACAAATTGAAGAAGAAACGGCAATTAAAGTTGAGAACGATAGGATCCTAGGGGGCAGGCAGGTTGAAAGGTTCGCTGGCTGACAGCGGCTCTCTCGAGTGTTCTTATGATTGACTGTGACGCCCACCGACATCTGATGATGATGAGGTATAGTGATCTGCTTACCCGGGAGGTGTCGGTACATCCATATAGGGTGGGTATATAATGAGAAGTTAGTTAGGGTGATGTCGGTGGGCGTCACAGTCAATCATAAGAACACTCGAGAGAGTCGCTGGGCTGGTGGGTTGGAGGGACAGTTGGGGATCGAGAGTGGTCTTATGAGCGATTGTGGAGGAAACCCCGGAGGTTCGACCTAGGGGCTGTTCCCCGGGCTTTTCAGAGATAAAAAACGGGGAAGGTTAGCGAAATTTACTAAGAAATCGGCCGGTTTTCGAAAAATTTTCAATTTTTTTTAATTTTTCGGCACTTTTCATCGATTTTTTGTCTTTTTTTATTTTTCCGGCACTTTTCATCGTTTTTCGTTTTTTGATTTTTTGATTTTTTTTTTTTGATTTTTGTTTCATCTCGGATTTTCATGGCCATGAAATTCAAAAATGAAACGAAAAAATGAAAAAAGACAAAAAAATTGAAGAAAAAATGGCGGAAAAATGACGAAAAAACAAAACGAAAAAATGAAAAAATTGACAAAAAAAGGTGACAAAAAATTGAAGAAAAAATCAAATGGAAATTTATAAATTAATTAAAAACAAGAAAACAAAATGCAAAAGCTTATTTTTCCAGGCAGTCTCCGATCCAAAACTAACTGCACTCAACGTTGCTTAACTTGCCAGATCGGACGGCATGGCGTGCAGCCAACGTGCTATCGTCGTAAGCGATGCTCACTGCTTTCCATTCTCTACACATCACCCTTCTTTCCGCTATTTTCCTTCTAGAAGAATCTCAAAACCCCCTGTGTAGTCCTCTGGGGACAACTTTTTATTCATGAAAATAAATTCTTTCGTTTCATTTTTTTTGGTGGCCAACAAAAAATGAAGAAAAAATGAAACGAAAAAAAGCTAAGCTTATTCTATCGCAAAAATTCAAATGGCGACTCGTGACCGTATCTCCCCTCCTAAACAACAATTACAGTAACCTAGAACTGCAAATAGCCAGTTAAGAAGAATAAATCATATTTCAGTGCCTTTTCCGCTTCTAGAGATATTTTCAATCGTAAATCTAATTCGATCGTCTCTCTCGAGGGAAAAGAATTCTGTCATCAGAAGTTCAATGACACAGTAGTTCTCTCTCCCCATCCAGACTCCAGCGCAAAGGATTCGAGTTTTGTTTTCGAGACGACGACGATTCCGTTAGTTTTAGATTTTTAAAACAGAAAAATCTCCGAGGATTTCTCCTTCCAAGCGAAACGGGTGAGCAACACAGCAAAGTGAATGCCCACCACGGATCGTCCAGCAGGGCACTCTCCATCAGGATAATTCTTCTTACCTGCTGCTGATGCTCTTCCTTCTTCTATCGTCTTTCTTCTCAGGGCTTCTTCTAGTCGACACGTCGTCCGCCGCCGCCTCCCATCCTCATCAGCGTCGATTTTCTGAAAAAAGTCCCTTTAGATTCGACACCCGGTTTTTCAGCGATTTCCCATTAGAATTCACTTTTAAAACTACTTTTACTCTTTTTCATTGATATTCTCATCCGATATTACGGGAATTTTTAGTTTTTTCGTGCCTAGAAACCCGCCGCAAAACCACCGCTGCTCTACCGCTGCTCTACCGCTGCTCACTCCAACGGACATCAATTTTGGCGTTTCTCGGCTGTTTTTTAATTTTTAAACGAAAAATACCTGTAATCCTTCCTCTCCTATCGAATCCTTCGTTTTGTCCATCGATATATCCACTTTGCTGCCTCCAAATCCGTCGAAATCGTCGTTTCCAGCCTCGAAACGTCCAAATTGCGCTCGCAGCGGGAAAATCCCACGCGTAAATCGACACTAGAGTGTACAGTGGAGTCATTTTTGGCGAGAGAGTGCGCAAACGAGGAGTGCGGGGGAGAGGGGCGCGAAAAATTTTCAGGCTGAAATACATATTATCGTTTCATACAAATCGCCCGGGAATTTTGACGTTTAATTGGAATTCAAGTCTAAATTAAATAAAAAACGTCAAAATTTCCGAGCGTTTTGTATGAAACGGTAATATTTTGAGGGGTAATTTTGACAATACTTGTTAATATTAATGGAGTTGATCATGAAAAACAATTCTTGCATTTCAATGCAAAAAAATGCCAATTTAATGCAACAAAATAAAAACTTAAAAATTCAAAAGGTTACAAAATTTAAAATGAAAACATGTTGATAAATGTCACTTTTTAGTCTTCAATGTCGGATAACTTTTGAAATTTTTTACTGATTCGAATGATTTTCTTTCAAGAATTCAGAAAACACCTACTAGAATTGGATTCGAATCCTCTCTGAACTATTATTAGTTTATTTTCAAACCAAAAGACTAGAAAATCGGGGAGGTCTGAATATTAGAATTTCAAGCATTTTACTGGTTCATTAGTGGTCTTTTTTTCCATATGTGAGTGAGCTGTCGTGAGTTTTAAATTGTACGAAACGATCCGATCGTTGTTTGCGGAAGGGATTTACCACATATTAGTTTGGTTTTTGCACCTAACTGACTATGCGAAATCCCCAAAAAAAAAACAAAATAAAAAGGAATTCCAAAATTTTTATTCAATCAAATTACAGAAATTATAAAAAATTAACAATAGTCAGCGATAGCGAAATTGGTTCGAAGATGTGCTAATGAACACGGTTTTCTGTCGAATGGACATCTAACATTGTCCCTTCCATCAACTTCTCGAATGCACTGTGTGCAGATTGTGCAAACAATCGAATGGGATACATTTTAATCAAAAATAGATATATGTCTTTGAAATAAAGTTCGATGAAAATGTTAATTTGTGAACTAAAACTCACTTGGTCTGACCCCCGGTCCATAATTTTCCCAACAAATCTGACATTTCTGCCAATCGAAACGATTCCCTCCATTCTCTTCGATCTTCTTCTTCAACTCCTCGTTCACTTTCTTCAAATATTCTTTACGAAAACGAATAGTCTTCTGACGACCCTCTTTCAGTTTTGACATGACTGCAACAGGACTGCTGCGCTTCAACTCATCGACCGTCTTCTTTAGCTTCTCTGCCACTTTCTCCTTGTCTTCGGTATACTTTTGAATTTGGTGTTGAAATTTCGATTGGTTTCTGTCCTTCTTGATACGAAGTTTCTGAATTTCATCGGCATTGATTTCCATATCTCTTTTGTGTTTTTTAACGATCCTATCCTTTTTCGATTTCTCATGGAGCAGATCGGATTCCAGTTTTTTGAGTTCCACTTTCATTTTAATGAGTTCTTTGCTCTTCGTTTGCTGTCGAGGAACTGTCGATGCAGATGATTTTCTTGGAGCCATAATCTGAAAGAAATTATTTAATATAAAAGTCAAGATATAAATAAAGGTATGATAAAGTGTTTCAACTCGTTGACTTTCTCGTTCCGAAACGCTGTTTTTGAAGATTGTGATATTTTCTGATTTTTCTCTCATTTTCGTTTGATTTCAGGCTCCATCTCTCGCGAAAAGTTGAACGATGTTTCATAAAGAACGACGAAGATTCGGATTTCAATAATTTATTTCAATAATAAGTTCAATAATTTATTTATTAAGCGTTTTTTCGAATAAAAACTAATGAATACAAAAAGTTGTGTTTCTCTCTCATTTCCCTGCATCCTCTAAAATACCGAAGCCGTTGGAAGAATTAGAAGATATCTGCAATTTTGGCGGAGAGAAACAGGGTTTAGTTCTACTTTGTACTAACTCGACAGATTAAAAACTAATTTTGTTGAGACTTCCGTAATGATATCACAATATAAATATCACAGTTCCAATTTACATTTTTCTGTTCATGTCGACGATTAGTTCTCGAGAATGATTACTATATAGACACTAGTACATATTTTTACTTCCACATATTTCAGTTTAATTAGAATACTTTTATCTGTCACTTTCGCATTCTCTATTTTCCTCCTGAGCTGCCAAGTGATTTGCTATCTGTCTCCAAAGTATGCCGAAATGTTCGAAACTTTGAAAGATTGACTTCATTTCATAATAAATACGAAAATCTATTTTATTTGAATTTTTAGAGTTTTTGCTTGCTTGAAATTATCTTTTAGCTATCATTTTCGAAGAGATTACAAAAATTATCAACTTTTGAGATTTGAATTCCCGCTATTTGACAGGTGTTCAACAGAGCGCATTTGCAGCCTCCCAAGTAATGTCGCGCGCACTAATGCTAGAGAAATTCATACTGATGTGAAGTAATGAGAAAATTTCGGCTTTATAACCTACAATCCCAGCCAACCTGTTTTCAGTGATTATTTTTCCCGGAAACGTTACCGTGATTTCATACTCGCCATGTATATGGGTACCCGGGTACCCGTTTGAGCGTGGTGCAAACACGCTCTGTCGTCACTCGTTGGAGAAACAGAACATTTCTGTTTTATTTACGCACCCTTGTTGATTTTTTTGAATTTCTTTCACTTATACACGAAAACTGATGCTTAAATAATATTTTTCAGTAATTCTTCCAACGAGAAAACATCATGGCATCACCATCAAGATATGATGACGGTCCTAGCACCAGCACAGCTTACTTGTATGAAACGGAGCCGTCAATGGTAAACTGTTTCGTATAATCAATTTAATATATTTGATATATTTCAGATGGATCAAGAGCATGCAGATGACAGCACTGTTCCGTGCAGCAATATCCAAGAACTTCTTGCTATCAACGAAACGTATCTTGAAATTCTGGATAACGCAATTAATGTTGTAGAGCAGCAGCTTTCAAACAACCGCGAAAGACAGAACCAGTTGAAAGAAGAGCATCGATTGTATAATCGTTCCGATGTTGCAAAGCGAAAGGTTCCAGTACATTTATACATGCCGCCATACTTCAAAGACGAAAACAACATGTGCCCGCCGATGAGCGCTGAAGCTCGACATAAACAAGAACAGAAGTGGTTTGACCCATTGATGAAAGAAGAAAAGAAATGGACACCATCAGAAATCAAAACTCTTCGTGAAGCTGTCAAAGAGGCAATGGTAGCTCATCAAGTTCAGCCGTTATGCTCCCGAAGAGATATCATCGTCAGCAAGCTCCGTAATGCAGATATTACAACTACAAACAATGAGAGACGTCAATGGACAATGGAATTAGAAGACTTGATGAGGAAGATCAGTTATATCAAAGCGAAAACTGAAGATGAAGTACTGACAGCATCAGCTGATTATTCTGTGGTACCTTGGAATGCTATAGCTAATGTTGACGTATGCTTTCCAAAAATTTCCGTACTAAGAATAAAAACATTTTGCAGTTCAAAGGAACTCGAACCGAATGGGCTGTCAAGTCCAAATGGTGCAATGAGCTGAATCCAAAATGGAACAAAGAGCCGTGGACGAGTGAAGAGTTAGAAAAACTGAAAGGCCTTCGTGAAAGTCCGAAATTTGTATCTTGGCAATTACTTGCACTCGCTCTGGGTACGAATAGAACATCGTATCAATGTATGGAGAAATACAAGACAGAAGTCTCACAGCATTCTAAGTTTGTTTATCCTTTTCTTTGATGATTTTATAACCTGATTTCAGAGAATGGACTCAAGATGAGGACACCAAGCTTATTGCCTTAACTAAGCTGACATCGATCAATGGACACATTCAGTGGGACAAAGTGGCACAGTTCATGCCGGGTAGAACTCGTCAACAAGTGAGAACTCGATTCTCACACACTCTTGACTCCTCTGTAAAACATGGAAGATGGACTGACCAAGAAGATTTAGTTCTTATTAGTGCGGTTTCCCGATATGGAGCGAAAGATTGGGCGAAAGTAGCTCAAGCAGTCCAAAATCGTAACGATTCGCAATGTCGAGAACGATGGGCGAACGTTCTTAATAGATCCGCACATATCAATGAACGATTCACTCTTGCGGAAGATGAGCAGCTTTTGTATGCCGTGAAAATTTTCGGCAAAGGAAACTGGTCGAAATGTCAAATTCTACTACCCAAAAAAACAGCAAGGCAGCTGAGAAGGAGATATCTACAATTAATTGCTGCGAAGTTAAGAGTAAGTGAATTTTTCTGAATCAATCTGAACGTTTTTATTGAAGCTTGTTGCCGGCTTCTCTTCTGCCACAGAAGCAATGAGATTAGGAAGACGTGCTCCAGAAGAAGATGAACTTGACAAAGAAGACGCCGAGGCAGCAGATGATGTTCCGAATGGACTTATGAAAGAAGTTGGCTCCCACAATATAAAAAATGATTGACGGTTTAAAATTTCCAGATTTATACGAAACTCGCAAACGAAAATCCTAACGTGAATGAAAGCCCGGAAGAGTTCTATAAAAGAATAAACAATATGGAGAAACCAGTAAGTTTTTCATTCAAGAAACGCCTAGATTTTCGTTGAAAGTTGTTTTAATGCTTATTAATTTTAGGCTGCAGCTCGTATTCGAGCTCTCAGAAGTAAACCAGAATACAAGGAAGCAGAAAAACATATCACTGAGATAATCAAAAAGCATAAAAACACTGGTGATGTTGACAAAGCGTTGAAATTCAGTCAAGTCCTAAAATCATTGAGACTTACCGATGTGTGGGTTAAATTATTTATTTTTTTAAAAACTTCTATTCATTCAAATTTCAGTGATATTCGCTATATGATCGAACGAAGCAAGACTCTCGAACGTTACTATCACGCACGTCAATTCAAGAAGGTTTGAGTTAGAGATAAAACTGTCGATAATTTGAAAACAATTTTTCAGAATGTTGATCAGATAGGATGCCGTGTTCGTCCGATCAAAATAAATATAGATCCCGGATCGAGAGCCACATTGAATCCAAATGATTCAGAAGAAGAGAAACGAATGCAAGTGATGGAATCCTTGTGTACTGCAATACGTCAACATGACATGGTTGATTGGGGAAAACGATTCTGGACAGATTATAGATTTGAAGCTGCTCGTAATGCAAAACGATTTGCGGAAAAAGTACGTTTTCAAAGTTTTTTAGCTTTACGTTCAATTTTATAGATGATCGTTCAAAAATCTGATGAAGTTGCTATTTGGAAGCTACGTGTTGGATCTAATGACTGTGGCGCAAATGACATTCATTGTCCTCCTAAGACCACTCTTCCCCCAACAACAGCTTCTGTAAGCTTTGCGAAGATGCTTCAAAAAGCACGTGCTGGATTGAATCGGCTTTCTGCTGAACACTTTTACCCGATAGATACATCGCTCGATCAGCAAAGCAAATTCACCAATGAAGATCGCGAAAAACTCGATGAAAGTCGGCGAATGAATATCGGCCTCTCCGACGAAGTTCTCGGTAGTATGGAATACGCTCAGTTTTATGTGAGTTATTCGTTTTTTGAGAAACATTCTGAAGGTGTGTTCCACCTGTTGAAAATTAACGAATCCTCTCGAAAAACCAATTATTGATATTTTAAGGCACGCATGCGTACAATTCTTCTTGAACCAATGCGTCTTCAAATTGCTCGGGAGTCCACAACCGATGAAACGAAACGCCTTGCTCTCTGTCTTTCAGAAGATCGTGCTCATGAGGAAGAAGAAGTGTCTGTTAACAATAAAGAAAGACCGAGAATGTCAACACAGTCAATCAGTGTAACTCCAACATCGATTTCCCGTGTTCTAAATGTATATAAACTTAAACAAATTTTATTAAGATTGATCATAATATTACAGAACGGAATGAGCATTGATACTACCAGAATTCTGGCTAATGCTGACAAAAACACTGCTGCGAAGATAAGGGCTAAAAGAAAAATTGATGAGGTGAGCTAGAATTGGCGTCTTCCATTCAATATACTTCTTCTCCTTCAGACAGTCGAACGAGTTGCAAAACGAGCCTCCCGTCGTAATACTCCAGTTCCGAGTCATATTTCCATTGACACAGAGCTTGACGATGTTGATAACTGATCTTAATATTCAATCGTTCTTAATATACATGTTTCATCTTGTTGCTTTCAATTTTTCCATTTCTCACTGGTTGAATCAATAAACGTGTTTCTATGTTTCATGGTTTTGTTCTCTGATATTAATATATTCCGTTCGTTCGGTTTGGAATCTATATTTTAATGAGCTCAAATAGGATATGATTCCAAAAATAACAAAAACATAGATGGAAACAGCGGAGAGCGAAAAAACGCGATTTGAAGTGGAATGCGAGTTCGTTCAGGCACTTGCAAATCCAAACTATCTTAACTGTGCGTTTTTTTTTCACCGAAATTTATGATTTTTCAAATGTATTGAAATACTTTTTTTTCAGTCTTAGCTCAACGCGGATACTTCAAGGAAGAATATTTCATAAACTATTTAAAGTATTTGCTCTATTGGAAGAAACCAGAGTACGCACGATGCCTTAAATTCCCACAAAGTTTGCATATGCTTGAAGCGCTGCAGAGTCCACAGTTCCGTGATGCCATGGCATATGGTAATTTTATGCGTTTTCTATTTAATGAAATGATAGAATCTATTCAGGACCAAGTGCGAAGTTTGTCGAAGATCAAGTTGTTCTTCAATGGCAGTTCTATCTTCGAAAACGACATCGCTTGTGTATGATGCCAGAAGATGGACAGAATTTAGAAGAATCAGAAGATGAAGTTCAGAATAGGCTAGAAGAAACTGATGACGACGACGAAGAGAATGAGAGAATGGTAGCGACAGGACCCACGATTTCAGGAAAATGAACGTCACCAGCCAATCAAACCTAAACATTTGTATTAAACTGTATATCAAATTGTCATAAGCTTAAATGAAACATGGATCAAGCCTTCATCTAAACTTGTATTTTACACAGAAGGCTAAGGTGAATAATGAAAAGCAATCTCAAATACACGTTAAAAAGTGATGTCTATTTTACAAGCGAGGATTATTGACGTTTTGTTAGCTGTGGCATCATCGTGACATCATTGAAAAAAGTTTGATGTCGGAACGCCGTGGTTTCCAAAATTGTTGTATCATTTCCAGAACCAGAGTTCATCGAGTTGCCAGTAGCTGCACGGAAAGCGGTAAGTTCTCGGGATGAGGAGAAAACGCTTATATAGAATGTACGATAGGAAGACGCGAAAAGATCTGCGTCTTCAATTACAATCGCTGGAAAGTTTTCAGGGGGTGGGCGGAGTTCATCTTCCCCATGGAAACGATGAGAAGTGAAATCATGAGAGTCTATAGACTGGCGCCGTCCGGTGCGACTCTCAAGTCTGAATAGTATGAATCTGGTTTACAAAAACGTGTTTTTGAGCTTACAGTCGTAATCTTTGACGTAGTATTTCTTCACCCCAGCATACTTGCACAACGAAATCGGCTCCAGAAGCTGTCCGTCTACGTGTAGCTGTCATGGAGGATGCAGTAGACATTGCGGAAGTGGTAC
Organism: Caenorhabditis tropicalis; assembly: GCA_016735795.1. Lineage (NCBI taxonomy): Eukaryota > Metazoa > Nematoda > Chromadorea > Rhabditida > Rhabditidae > Caenorhabditis > Caenorhabditis tropicalis. The sequence goes on along the minus strand of CM028614.1, from coordinate 6,822,039 downwards.
GGCTATCTTCATCGTGATGTTCAGCAAACAATGGATCAATTCGGATTTCAATTTCCTTTTCCGTTTGTTTCGCAATAACATTCCCACGCGCTGGCCGATATGATATATATTCTTTTGGAATTGGCCTCATCGCAGAGTCGAAGACTGTTACAAGGGCGAAACTATCTCTGAAAGGCGCTCAAGATTGATAAATCTTATATGATTAGACCTACCTAAAACCACCAAGATTACCAAGTTTGAACGAGATTCGTTTCATATTCGGTGAGTACATGCCGAATTCCGACGGATTATTAGTTGACAAAAGAGTCTTCGAAAGAGGAGCAACATTTCCGATTCCAGACATTCCCCACACAGGAATCTGAAATTATATACACATGATTGAGACTAATATATCAAAGAACCTTTTGAATGAAGTTTTGAGCTGGGACTTCAATGGATAGAAGAAGCTGGTACCGTCCAACAGAGGTTGGAGTGAATGCAACACGAAGTTTTATACTTTTTTTCGGATCGACAATAGTCAGTTTATTGTCCAGAATCTTCATTACTGACGTGCTACTATCCAATTTCGATCTCACTTGACATTGTCTATCCGACACATTTTCCACTTCAAGTTCCATAGTCAGTGTTTCATTCAATGGAACAATTCCAAAGGCCATTCTTTTTGCACTGATTCTGAGCGGTTTTGTTGCCCCTGTTGGCTGAGAACATCCTCCACCAAGCGTCATAATCGACGAGGCACGTGAAACAGTTCTGATTGAGTTAACTGAATCTCGGCCATCACGATGGCTATGTAACGAAGTAGTTGAATTGATATTCGGAACGACTGTACTAACAGAAGAGTCCGAAAATCCACCACGATTTCTGGAAGTCCGACTCAAATCCGTTCGCGCAGTAGATATTTTACTCATGTTAGTTGTCGAATTGGTGGTGTTTGAGTTTGTGATTTCTGATACAACGGAGCTATTTCTCTTTACTTCCTGGGCTTTCTGATGGCTAGCTTGTGTATATAACTGTCCTTCGTTTGCTCTCGTAGAGCTATGATTGTGAGATGGGTTAGCTGTAGAACTATGAACAGAGGACGATTGCCGTTGAACTACAGAAGTCTTTGAAGGAATTCTAACAGTATTGGCATTTCTGAAAAAAGACAGCTATTATGTAGCCTTCAGTTCTCGCTTACAATCGAAAATCCGGCTTAGGTGGTCGTTGCTCTCTTTTCTTACGCATTTGCTCAAGAGCATTGAAAAGTTCAATATCTTTTTTGGATCCACCAAGTACTTTTTGAATCATCGATTCGCTGATTGTCTTGTTAGGAAGCAAAGAATCAGAAGCAGCCAATCCTGTCGTATTTGGAATGATGTAGTTTGTCGGTTGTCGAGATTGAAAAAGCCGTGAAGAATTCGAATTGCGTTGTGGGCTTTCTTCATAAATAGTTGAACACTCTTCGAATGCAGGTAGACCCCGATAACCTAGGCGATTTGTGCCTCCTGCTGAAATTATCACAATATGAACATGAAAACATCTACTCAAAACAATACGTCTTTTTGGAGTACTCGTTTTCGTTTCGAAACATTTTGTTGAATTCAAAGGAGACGTAGCGAAAATATTTTTTTCTGGAGAAATTCTCTGGCATGTCTGGAGGTTTTCATCGTTATTCTTTTCAAGCAAATTTTGCTCCTGTCGGTTTGATTCTTCCTGATTTTGTGGCCGCGATACTGCTTTCTCTTTGCGTGAGCTGAGGTTCGCAAAAATTAATCCTGGTGAATTGTTTTGCACTTCCGGAGTCGGTTGTTTTTCGTAATGACACACCGACGGTTCCCAAGAATTTTGCTTGTCTCTTACAGGGGAAATATAAGCTTTGGTGGTAAACTCGTTTTCAGGAAACAGTCGCTCTGCCCTGTTTTCGTGCGAAAAAAAATTATCGGTGAATTGATTCAGGTCAGCACCTGAAATGGCATGTCGAATGAATTGTTTGATTGTAAAATCTAACCTCCAAAACCGAACTGTCCAGAAAAATCATTCGACCCATTGCTCAGAGCACTCGGGGGGCGAGTTGCAATGCGTGAGCCTGGATTCGAGCGGCTTTCTTCTCGGTTCTCTTCGCGGATAGTTGGTAGTTCTCTTGGAGTGTGTTGGCTCGGTTTGTATCGACCGACTCGGAAGTTTTCCGAAGTCGGTTCCACTTCTTCTTCTACACATTCATCGTACGCATCCGGATTATCTGAAAGTTAATTAATTTTTAAATCAAGAAGTTGAAACTACAGAAAGATCCGTTATCATCGACTGGCCCGTCTTCAATCGAGCAGTCATCAAAATGATCGTCGACAAGATCCATCGGAGCTTCCTCATCCATATTTTGCTTTTGAAAACGTAAACCTTCTACGCATGAAATGTTTAACCAAAGAAGAAATTGTTTTTGAAGGACGCGCTTATCTCTGCCCACGTCCGTAAAAATCTAGACGCGCAAATGCACTAATTTTTTCTCTTTCTCCATTTGAAAAACATTTAGATACCGTTCACAAAGTCATTGTAATATTTATTAATAATTAGCTCTCATCGGTTTTCAAGCTAAAAAAAATTAAATTTATAGGTGTTTGAGCATTTTTCCTCTTGTGATCTCTGACAACAAACCTTTGAATCGGACGCTATCCATATTTTTCGTTCATCACAGGATTGATTCGTTTCTCCACATGAATAGGGTAGGAAAGTTTTACACGTTCGAACAACCCCATAGTAGTTGACATATAATTATCCTGGTAGTGGTTCTACGTTCTTATGTATAATCTGTATCAGAATTTGATCGAGTCACGTTTATCTGTGTAAAGCTCAAATATAATTTTCAGGCGCAAAACTCTCAAACAATGGGAGATATTGACGAAAGGATCGGACGAGGCGGAAGTCAGCCTAGGTTTCTGCCCATGGACCAGCAACCTGTTAAGTTCGTTATAATGAGAATGAAATTTCTAATACAATCTTTTTTCCTTTACAGTGATCCTATCTCCAAGCTGATTTTTGACTACGAACGATCAAAAAGAGTTAGTGATCGAGACTTGGTTGAATTGATTCGAAAAGTAGAGAGGAACAATCCTGAGCGAATTTCAAAAGCTCCGAAGTTTATCTGCCAGCATCTCACACACAAATCTGAATCTGTTCGAAAGTCTGCATTCACGACGTGCCTTGCGATTCTCAATCAGCCCTATAGTGTAAGAATCGGAACGAAACAATATTTAACTAGAAAGCTTCCAGCCTCGTCAGATGATGCTCGATGCCTATCGTTTGTCCCTTTGCAGTTCCAACTTTAAAATAATGCAAGACGCTCTTTCTTTCCTTCCACAGTTCGTTGACACCTGCCCAGGTACGGTTCTAAATGACAGAAAGTCCCACAGGATAAAGCTTGTTTTACTTACAGAAGAAGCAAATAATCTGATAAAATTTGGATCAATTGCTTACAAAAGACTGCCCGCGCCTTCTACTGATGTAGAAATGTATTTGTCCAAGGCATTTACCAAAGCCATACAATAATAATAATAATCTTTTCTGTGTTTTAAATATTTTCACTTCGTTATTGCGGGTCACACTAATTCAATGAAACTTGTTCTCTTCCGAAGTTTATAAGGATTTTTTATTTATAGATATCTATTCTCAGTGATATTTCTTTTATTAATACACAGAATTTATTTCATGTTTGAGAAATCTGTTTTCAGATGACGATAGCAACACGCGAACGAAGATGTGCTAGACTATTAACACAGTCTGATGCGATATCTTATTTTGAAAAATATAAAAGAATACGATCTACTGATATGAAGGTTTGTCAAAAAGAGATGTTTCTTTCTCAAAAAAAAACAGTTTTAATGATAATAATTCTTCTTTCTGAAAGTTTAGGAAATGTTTACTACATAACTCGAAGTTTTCTCGAAACTTAGGAGCGTGCTTCTTAAGGAAGGCTAAATTCATATTTCAGGTTCAACGGTGTCAGTCTGTGGCGTTTAACTGTGATGGTACGAAACTCGTCTGTGGGGCATTTGATAAAAAAGTTAGTGTTGCAAATATCGATGGAGGACGTTTACGCTTCTCTTGGGTTGGCTCCAGTCACACATCCTCGGTTGAACAGGTACACTTTTGAACTACCAACCAAAATAGCGATGCCACGTTAGAGTTTCATAAGTATGAATCGAATTTTGCAAATGAATTTTGTTTTGACTAAATACTTTATTTAATTGGAGGTAGCCTGCAGTGAGAAACAACCGAATATGTTTGCTTCGGCAAGTGCTGATCGTAATATTTGTGTATGGGACATCAGGCAAAGTAAGCCTACTCACAGGATTGCAAATAAAGGTTTCACCACGTTTTCAATGTTTTATCATTTTTATAATTTCAGTCAGCAATTTCTTCATATCTTGGTCACCATGTGATCAATATTTCATATTCCTCGATAAAGATAATCGAATCAGCACAGTTGACGTTAGAAATTATCAAGTCGTTAACGTGAGTTGAACAGCGTTATGAAAGTTTTTTTTGTTCAACCAAAAACGAACCGTTCAGACGCACGACATGAAACCTTTCTCCCACGAGTTGGCCTTCCACCCAATTTCAAACCACGTTTTCGTTGCTGAATCCGGAGGAAAAGTAGAGATATTGAAGTTCGTCGGGGGTGCACTGGAACCAGTCACAGCAATTCAAGCCCATTCTCATCAGGTGGATTGCTTAGCTTTATCGATCTCAAAAGATGGGCAACGGCTCGCAGTCGGAGCTTCTGATGCGTCTTGCTCACTTTGGAATCTCGACGATCTCATATGCGAAAGAGTGATTCCCAGGTTCGCTTTGAAGTCAAAGCTTACTCCATTGACCTCTTATTTCAGACATGATTACGGAATAAGAGCTGTCTCATTCTCATGCAATGGTCAACTTCTCGCTTCTGGTTCTGAGGATCATTCAATCGACATTGCCTACGTACCAGACGGCTCAAGATGTCATGAAATTAAGCACTCTGGTGAAACTTATTCTGTTGCTTGGCATCCCAATTCACTTCTCCTTGCTTATACCGCGTCAGACGGTCTCGATAATAGGGAATCTGCTTTCGTCAAAACATTTGGGCACAGCACTGTTTAATAACTGTTATCTTATAAGCTAATAAAATTCCCCTTAATGTCTGTTTAGCTTTCTTTATTTTATACGTTCAGCTCTAACCTCCGTAAAAACTCGAACTGATGATCGGAAATCTGAGACTGTTCTTCACCTAGCAAGCCTACATCTCAGACGCTATTAGGAATCGAAAACGGCGTATCCATCCCTGAATGAAAAATATCGTTTAGAAAAGGAGTACTACCAAAGAAATAGTTTTACAGCCTCGACCAGTACTCACACTTTCTTGAACCACTCATCCGAGTTTTCGGGAAAACGTATCCGACCACAAGAAGCTTCTCCAATTGTTCCATTAACAAGAACATTAAGACAACTTCCGTTCAAATTTTGAAAGATTTTATGTTCTTCGTTCTGAGAAAAATGAGAAAATGCCTTTTGTATATATACATGAATAAACTCACATTACATAATATTTTTCCACAGTTATCATCCGTTTCGAATTGGCAATGAATGCTTCGAAGTGTTCTACTTGATGTCCAAACGCCCTGCCAAGTACAAAGATGAGTTAGAGGTCGACAACAAATATGCCGAATGGAATCATCTATACATCTAAAAACAAATGAAGAAGAAAGAGTAATACATTCCGAATGAATACCCAGAAGTCGATACTTCTCTTGAAATCCATTCATTGGTTTCACATAAAACTTCACTTTTCAACCCACATTCTGTCAAATAACAACCATATCTTTTTTGAAGAGGAATGAGAAAACTTTCAGAACAAGATTTATCTGAAAAAACAATTTGATTCGAATACTTTCGTCCTTTTCTATTTGTAAAAGATTTCGAAAAAAACGAACTCTTGTTAACTCCGAAATTCGCATTAATCCATCCACAAGAGCCATTTGTTTTCTCTGGAAATCAGGACAATTGAATGAAAATTCCACCCAAAAACGAACGTTTTATATACATATCGAAATTGAAGACGTTCTCCAGAATTATTCGTTTTCCGTCGAACATCGATCGGTCGATTTTCCAGCTATTTGACATGAGACACAGCAATACAAAAATGAAAACAATTATATACGAACGATTCTGAATGAAATCTGAATTTCGAGGAGTCTGAAATTGAAATACCCATGCTTGATTCCATAATTCCTTCATATATGATACTTCATCTTCTTCGTCGTATTTTTCTTTCTTTTTTTCTTCTTTTCCAACAATTTCTTCAGCTTCAGAAGTCACAAAAGAATACGTTTCATTTGTTTTAGTCATATCTATCAAAAATTATGGAAATCAGGAAATTAACGTGATTCAAGAGAAAAATATTTCCAATTGAACACGTTTTATCTAGAATAAAATACTGTATCACACGTTGAGTCGAGGAAGATAATTCATTTTTCGATTCTAATCGACGTTAAACAAACAATGGTAAAATCTTCGAAAAAAGTTAAAAATGAAATGGTATTTGGATTTTGATTCTGACGGTTCTGGATTCACAGCATTCAGACAGAATCTCCAGAATCGTCTTCTGTTTTCGATGTTTCTATTTTCGTTGCTATGCTTGAATCGTCGTGTCGTATTCAATTATCGACTGCTCTCCATTTCTTTCGAAAAGCATTTGCGACTGGTCAAGAAACTTCAAATGTTGCGATAAAAGAACAATTTTATGGAAGAATTGTATGTGATTCGATTGAAAATCCGAGAGATTATCATATCATACTTTTCAGAAAAACGGAGTATTAAACGCGCTTCGAAGTCAGATTTTAGATATTGACGGCGAGATTAATTCGGTTTGGATAATCACAAATATGTGTTGTATCAGTCAAGAAGTCACTCATCTTTTTGTTCAAGCAGTTCGGTTTTTTTATTATTCTGAAATAATTACTTGAAATTTTCAGAATTGTATTGATACTCTCACTCAACTGATTCGATCTCCCAATCAACGGCTTTCGAATCAAACCATTTGGGCAATTGCCAATATTGCTGCCGACTGTCCTTCTTGTAAAATGATGTGTCGGAAACCGAAACTTTTAAGAGTGATTTCTTATTTTCATTCATATTCAAACTCAGTTTCTCCGCTTCAGATACTTTCTAAACTCTTGCAAAATGCTCAATTACTCGAAGACACCGAACGACGTCATCTGATTTGGTGCATAAATAATATTCTTTCTGGTGGAAGAGCAACGATGTTTTCACCGGTTGCTCGATCGTTCATTCGAGCTTTTTCCACGACTCTTCTCGATATTTCTGCAGTTAATCGAATGAAATGTGGACCTATGATTCTGTGGACTTTGGCTAATTTAGTTGATAATACAGAGGATACAACCAGAGTTTGTTCTTTCTCAAAGAGTTTTCTACAGAATTCTATTTATAGATTGATATGCTCTTGTCTCAAACTCGTTTGATTGAACGAGTTTTGTTAATGTTTCTAGATGAAACGAATAAAATGTGTCATTCTGCAGCCCTTCGTCTTCTTGGAAATATTGCTGTTGGAAATGATACTCAAACGGATCAATTGATTGAATATCCTAATTTTCGAAAAGTTTTAGTGAGAAAACCAGTGATAACGACAATTCTATTTAATGCGATTTCCAGAATTCTGCAATGAATTCTCAGGAACATCGAAGTGAAGCAGCGTGGATCATTTCAAATATCGCAGCAGGGGATCCAAGACATGTTGATTACAGTAGGTTGAAAGTTGAGTCATTGAAGTATATCTTTTGATTTTTAGTTCTCGATGACTCTGATAAATTCTATTCATGGTTGTTGTCTGGAATACATTCGAACGAACGTCGATTCAGAAAAGAAACACTTTGGATTGTTGGAAATCTTTTGGCAACTGCTGATCAACATCAACGTAACTTATTAGTTTCTCTTGGAATAACTCAACAACTTCCGATTCTTCTTCAAATGGATGATGTCCGATTGATTGAGAAAGCTGCTACAACAGCCGCTGAGCTGCTCAGAGAGAACCCGTGGCAATACAAACTGTATCTTAAACTTGATATTCTCGGATGTCTCGAAAAAACAGGAGAACGGGTAAGTACATGTACATTCCTTTTCTGATTAAGCCCTTTTTTCTTCAGTTTGCAGCCCAAAAAGCAGAACTTCAATCATTAATGAATGATTTGGAACCAACTAAACGTCACGAAGAGTATTCAGAATGTCGAACAGTTTGTTACAGTGAACTTTCGAATGATTTGGCTGAAATGCATATTTAAACCATTTGTCTTCATATAAATTTATTCAGTTCAATAGAAATTTGATGATGAAAAAGAAAAGAAAACATTGAGGACACAACAAAGTAAAATAGAAAAAAGGGATTGGTTCCGCGGGAATAATGAGTTACAAAAAGAAAAGAGAAAGAATCAGTAACCTACGTAACCGTAACGGCATGGCACTGGGGGAGAAAGAGAGAGAGAGAGAGGGAGAGAGAGAGTTAGGAAGAGAGGGAGAGACCTGTGAAGAGGAAAAGGGGTGGATGGGGGGATATCTACTGACAGATCGAGCAACAGGAGAAAGGGGGATTCTAATCGAATGAAAGATAGAATTCAAAATGAAAACAAGGGTGGGCAGTCCTTAGAACATTCAAATACTAACTCCATTGAAAGAATACATAAACAAACACACGAAACTGTAGTTTTTTGAGCAAAGAGCAATATTGGTGGGCACGTTGGAAACAAGAAAAAAAAAGAAAATTAAACAGATTGCATGTCGAAAAAAATAAAGCCAGAAAATTAAAACATCGAAGAGAGAGCGGGGAAAGAGATAACTGAGAGGTTGGATGGAGATGAATTAATTATTCAAAATGAGCGAATTGATGATGCTCACTGTCTTGGCAGACGACTTTCCTTGAACGAAAGTATCGTGATCTCCTTCGACAACATGCACCTGAAAAGATGAAAATAATGAGTAAACGATTCAAGAAATGTTAATTTTTACCTCGGATTCTTCAGAAACTTGGCTGATTCCATAATCTCTTCCGACGTCTTCTTCACGGGCAGCTCCTTGCTCAGCTCTGATGAGTGTGATATGTCCTCCGAACTTTCTTCCTGGCTTGTATCTGAAATTAATGAATGAATAACTGTTTCCTCTCTCTTTTACACGTACTTGTCAGCCATAAGGAATTTGGAATGCATGGCCATACAGGCGAAAGCAACAGTCTCTGGTGACTTGAATAGTCCTGTTGTCATTACAGTATCCACCACCTTTTGAACACGGGCCTTGAATCCTGATTGTTGAAGAAGTTCAACACGGAACTTCTTGTAATCCACATTAGCGAAACGAAGAGTCATGGCACACATGATCTCGGATTCGAACAATGGATTGTTGACCAAAGTGTCTCCAGTAACTCCGAATGCCATACGATACACCTAAAAAAGTTGAAATATTTCTGAGTTCTTTGATGATGAACACTTACATTACGGTAGGTTTGCATGTAGAGATGGGATCCATCGAGAAGAACCAATCGTTCAACAGCGTCCTGTCCATCGGATTCTTGAAGCATGCAAGCCATTTCGAATCCAATACAAGCTCCGTAAGAGTATCCGACGATTCTGTATGGTCCGGTTGGTTGGATCTTCTTCATTTCACGAATGTAGCACTTGGCAACATCTTCAATAGACGTTTGTGGTACATTCTTGGTCGATTGGAAGCAGTAAGCAGGGAATGTACACTTGGACATGACCTTCTTCAGTGGAGTGGCAATTCCTTCGATCGAGTGAACGAAGAAAGTGATTGGTCCTTCCTCAACCTTATTTGTCTTGACAATGATATCCTGAGGATCCAAATCGTTGACGTCGACTCTCATCTTGAACAATTGATTCATTTGTTTCTCAAGCATTTCGACAGTATTCAACTCGGCATCTCGTTCTCCGTCCTTCTTCATTTCCAATTCGTTCACTTGGAGAGCAGTTCCTCCAGTTCCTCCTTGCTCAGCAAGTTGTTGAAGTTTGTTGAGAGTGAGAGTACGGATATCTTTCATCGACAGAACAATATCATAATCTCTTTCGAGAGCTTGTTTAATCTCGACTCCCATCAAAGAGTCAAGTCCCAAATCTCCAAGATTGGCATCCGGATTCAATTGAGAAATGTCATTGACTCCGAGGATATGAGCAATTGTTTGCATTAAGTTTCCACCTCCAGCACTCTTCTTTGCTCCCATATCGGCTTTGATGAAAGAGGAGACAATTGGATGATTCCAGGACAAGAAGTTGTCGAGAGAAGACAAGCAAGATGGCATTCTTTGTGGAAGAGTTCCTCCAACGATGGTGTTGTTATCTCCCATATTCTCAAGAATAACTCCGACATCTCCAATAGCTCCCCATTGAATCGCAATTCCTGGATATCCATCGGCACGACGTTGATCGATCATTCTCTCCATTGTGGAGTTCGACCATCCGTAGTTGGTTTGTCCAGCGTTTCCACGTCCAGAAGTGATGGAAGAGAACACGACGAACCTGTAAAATTAGATAGGTTAACGAATAAAAAAAGATAAACATACCATTTCAAAGTTGCCTTGTCAGCATTTTCTCGAGAAGCATAATCCAGATTATGAGTTCCGTAATACTTGGCTTCAGCTGCATCCTTGAAGTTCTGAATGTTCTGGTTCTCAAACAAGCAATCACGAAGAACCATAGCCAAATGGAATACTCCTCCCAATGGTCCCATAGCAGTACACTGCTTGATAAGTTCCACAGCATCCGATTTTTTGGAGATATTCAAAGTGGAAACGAGAACAGAAACTCCAGTTCTTCTCCAGAAATGAACACATCTTGCTTGATATCCAGTACGGATTCCAGTTCTTGAAGTGAGAACAAGCTTGCGAGCTCCACGATTGATGAGCCATTGGGCCAACTCAAGTCCGAATCCTCCGAGTCCTCCAGTGATCAAATAAGTATGTTGTGGATGACAGAGAGTACGGCAAATAGCACGAACAGAGATTCTCGATGGTGGGCAGATCTTCGTAGCTTCTTCTGTTCGAATCTCCATAATGACCTTTCCAATGTGCTTTCCAGCTGACATAAAACGGAAAGCTTCTTCTGCTTTATCGGCTGGGAACGAATGAGAATGAAGTGGTTTGACAACTCCACTCTTGATTCCTTGCTCCAAAAGCTTTGCGATCTCCTTCCATTCGTCCAAATCTCCAACAGTTGGATCCATGATCGAATCGAGAAGAATTCCGTGAACGGAGACGTTATCCAACAGTTTAGCCATTCCGAGAGATGAGTTCTGAGACAAATCAACCTTTCCGATCTCAAGGAAACGTCCGTGACGAGCCAAACATCTGAGAGAGGCTTGGAGCATTTCGTTGGCAAGAGAGTTCAGAACAATGTTGACTCCACGTCCCTTCGTGTGTTGACGGATATGGAGTTCGAAATCGGCAGAACGAGAGTTGGCGAAGTGATGTTCTTGGAGTTGTGGGAACAAATTCTTCAGGAATTGACGTTTCTCGTTCGATCCAACAGTTGTGAACACTTCACATCCAGCAGCAAGAGCAATAGCAATGGCAGCTTGTCCGACTCCTCCAGCTCCTCCATGGATAAGAACTTTGTCTCCCTTCTTCATTAGTCCTCTTCTCACCAAAGCATAGTAAGCAGTAGTGTAGACGACTGGAACAGTTGAAGCTTCGGCCAGAGTCCATTCATTTGGAACTTCCCAAGCATAATCTCTGTCAACCATTACAGTTGTAGCAAGAGCCTGAGCTGGAAGAATTCCCATCAAACGAGTTCCGTCCTTGAGACGTCCAGAGAATTCCATTCCGAGGAGGCATTCACGATCAGCGAAGTTTCCTGGAATAGCATCTGGTGGAAGACGTCCATAAGCTAACATAATATCACGGAAGTTGATTGGAGCGTAGTAGACAGAGCACAGCTCTTGAGAAGACTTAGTCTTTGCAATCGAATCGAAGTATTGATTTGGAGACTCGAACCAGGTAAGTGATGAGACATCTCCACGGGTAAGAGTGTTGATGAAAGCGTGTTCACAATCTTTGTAGACGTGAGCATCTTCATCCTTCACAACGATATGGCGCATCGATCCCCATTGTCCGTCCATGTAGTCATTGGCATGAAGATCAAGATCAACAATCTTCTTAGTCTCCTCATCATCGATGTTCCAGGCAGGTGGACCATCACGGATTGCTTTGGTTGCAGACATATCGAAAGCTGAACGGAATCTGTTTGACTTCAGATTCTCCTCGACGAAACAGAGAGCAAGTCCAACAACTCCGTTATCACGGCACTTGTTACTGACAAGCCAAATAGTCTTAGAATCTGGTTCATTCAATCTCTCTTCAACGGTCTTCTGAAGGGGTTCAATCCATGAAAACTCCTTGATGTCATCGACGTCAATGAATGCTGGATCACGTGGAAGAGATGGAATACGACGGAAAACGTAGGTGGTTGTCATAAGAGCTGGATCAGATTGGAAGTTGCAGAGTTTGAATCCAGTCGATTTGAACATTTCAAGAACTTGTTCGTTGGTGAAGAATTGACCGTACTTGCGAGAAGCATCTCCAACCAAATCGTTTCCGAGAAGAGCTTCGATGGCCAAAGCAACTTCATATTGAGAAGTGACTTCAACGACCAACATGAATCCATCATCACGGATAAGATGTTTGCATGCTTCAATGAAAGCAATTGGATCGGATTTCTTGTTCAAGACCTTGTCCAAAAGAAGGTAATCCATATTCTTAACTTCTCCATTTCCAGCGAAAGCTTCATCCAGAACAATTTTTTGTTTCTTTGCTCCGACGATTTCAAGAGTGCTTTCATCCAAATGATCGACATTTGGTCCAACACAAGTATAGTCAACTTCAAGAAGTGGATGAGATGAGTTGGCTTCAATGCAGTGACGAAGTTGATCGGTGGAGACCAAATCGACGGCAGCCATTTTAGCATGATGTCCAGCAGAGTTCTCGATACAAATATCTTGAAGACTCTTAACAACACGATCGTTCAAAACAGCTCCAGCCCAAAGACGATCCAATTCAAAGACTCCACGAACACTCTTCAGCTTTCCAATAACTTGATCTTCAAAATCTTCAGAGTCTTGAATTTTGAATAACTCGGCGAAATGTGGAAGGACAGTACACTTTCCATCGTGCATGAAACGAGTGACAGAATCATCCAAAACGACATCAGATTGAGAAGTTTTGAGAACAGAAAGAGTCTTTTCAATGAGTGCTCCATTCTTCAATTTCTTCAAAAGTCCAGCATTCTTCCAGTTGGAGAATCCGTTGTAAAGTGTTTGTTTGATGACTGATGAATACTCTTTGAGAGTTGTTGCAGTTTCTTCATGTTCCTTGAGACAATTGTTATCGAAATGAGGAACGAAATAGACTTTTTCGTGGTAGAGTTGTCCTGATACTTGGATTCTTCTGGCAACCGAATGAGCATTCAGATCACAGCATTCAACTCCTCCGGCAATGCATCCGTTTGTTGAATGATCGTTTCTCAGTTCAACAACTTGAATTCCATCTCTTTCAACGACATGCTCCAAATGCTTGTTTGGATCGATACGGAGATGGCGAACACGAGTTGGAAGACGAAGAGTATCAGATCTTTCAGCAAGAAGAGCAGTTTGGAGAAGGGAATCCAAGAAGGTAACCCAGTTTCCTGTCCAATACAAATATCCACGTTCACCAGAGTTACAAGTCTTGTAAATTCCACGGAAAGCTTGTCCATATTCGTATCCTCTGAGAAGGAACTCTTTGTATGCATCTTCAGTGTCCAGTTCAATACGATCGGCAATTTCAGAAGTGCGGATATCCTCCAATTTTCCATAATAGAATGGTTGATTGTCTTCTGGAATGTAGATTCTTCCAGAAGCAGCAACTTGTTCATCGGAAATAATCTCGAAATATCCGTTTCCAGGTGTCAAAACAACATCCAATTTGACTGAAAATGTAAAATAAGAATTCATTCAAATTTCAAATTCAACTCACTTGGCTTTGTCACAATGGTGGCTGAGTAGACATTGATGTTTTCGAAGACAACTGGAGTCTTTTGGAAATCCAAATTCTTCAGTTTGCACAATGTTTTCCATGCGAGAACCATGTGTCCAGTGAATGGATAGAGAACACGACCGTCGATGACGTGGTCGAGAAGATAAGTTTCCTAGAATTAAATTATAGAATGATTAAGATAAGTGAATTCAAAACAAACCTTCGAATCAGCAGCGAATGGATCAATGTTGTAGGTGGCAGAAGCAGGAATTTGTCCTCCACCTCCGGCGGCCATTTGACGTCCATCGACAGTTTGCCAGTCTTGACTGTGATCCCAAGTCCACATTGGTCCAATCATAGGAGTTCCCTTTGGAACAACTCCCTTGAATTGACCTCCTGGATAGAGTTCAGAGATTTGAATGTTGACTCCGGCTTGATAAATCTTTCCGAGAGATCCCAAGAAGTTTTCAAGCTCATCATCATTCTCAGACTTTGGCTTATTCATAAGTCCGACATTGGTGACAGTCTTCTGGAGAGAACGACGAAGAACTGACTGCATCAATGAATGTGGAGCCATTTCGATTGTGACAGCATTTGCTGGAATCTTTTGAAGAGCCTCATAGAACAATACTGGAGAACATGCATTGTGGACATGATACTCAGCAGAGCAAGTAGCAGCCAAATCAGATTCCCAATCTTCTTCTGGAATCGATGTCGAAATCCATTTGGATGATCTTGGTTTTGGTTCTGGAACAGCAGTTCTCATCGATTCGATCATTTCATCCTTGACAGCAAGCATAGCTGGAGAATGGAATGGAATTCCAGAGGTATCAACTTTTTTGGCAAAGATGTCTCTCTCTTTGAGTTGATTACAGAATGCATCAACTCCATCAGCATCTCCAGAAATCGTGACATTGTCAGCTCCATTGTGGCAGGCGGCAACGACTCCTGGTGGAGCTTGAGCTTTGACTTCTTCCCAATTGAGACCAACAGCAGCCATTGCTCCCTTGATTTCAGTATGTTTCATGATGGTAGTTCCACGATGGTAAGCCAATCTCATTGTTTGTTCACGAGTGATTCCTCCATCTGCATACCCACATCCCATTTCTCCAGTCGAATGTCCAATAATTCCATCTGGAGATACTCCAAGAGCAGTGAGAGTATCGGTCAAAGCGATTTGAATTGCAGTGATTGCAAGCATGCAGTTCATTGTGTTGTTGGTATATTGCTCTGGATCTGGATTGCAGAGCATTCCATAGACATCAAGTCCAAACTCTTCAAGAGTCTTGCTGGAAGCACGAAGAGATTCATCGAAGAATGGAATTTTCATGAGCTTAATTGCCATTCCTGGCCACTGAGAACCCATTCCAGAGTAAACGAAATAGATTGGACGTGGCTCAGTGATTGGAACCTTGGTGATATTCTTCAACGGAGTCTCGTTGTTCTCTCTATCCAAAAGCATATATCCACGGAATGGAAGAAGATTGGCTGGCATATTGGATTGATTAGAAAGCAGAGATTGAAGATAATAATCATCTTTGTGAGTCTCAATTTCAGTGAACATCTTCTCGACGGCTTCTTGAGTTCTTCCACAATAACTGTAAATTAATTGTTCTAAAAAATGATCGGATTGATTGATAACTTACGTGACAACTCGAGTGAGTCCGTGGTTGGTGATTGGCTTGGCAACATGATCAGCAGCCTTCAAGATGACGTGAGTATTGGAACCTCCGAATCCGAATGAGTTGACTCCAATGATACCTCCTGGAAGTGGTGTTGGCTCAGTGACAACCTTCAAACGGCCATCAACGAGTCCCGGAATATATTGATTTGGAGTATTGTAATGCAAATTTGGTGGAATCATTTGACGTTCAATCGAGAGAAGGATCTTGGTCAAAGAGCAGACTCCAGAAGCTGGTTCCGCATGTCCCATATTAGACTTCACTGATCCGATCAACAATGGTTCTTGTCTGTTAGAGCAGAAAACTTGGCAGATGGCATTGGCTTCCTGTGGATCTCCGACCTTTGTTCCGGTTCCGTGAGACTCGACGTAGTAGACTGAGTTTGGATCGACTCCAGCCTCAGAGTAGACTTCTTGTAAAAGTTGTGCTTGTCTTTCTCCTGATGGGAAGGTAATGCCCTGTTCCTTGTATCCTGAAAAGCCAATCAGTTCGCTGACAATTCTCAAAAAGAAACAAACCATCAGTGTTAGATTTCGCGTGAAGTACTGTAGCGTAAATTCTTTGAGCCTTCTTTTTTCTTTGAATGAAGATGGCGGCGACTCCTTCGGTACGGCAGTAACCATCACCGGAATCATCAAATGAACGGCAGCTTCCCTTATCTGTGAGCATGCCCAATCTCAAGAATTGGAGAGCTGCAGTTGGAGTCAAAGTGAGATGAGCTCCGGCGACAATAGCGGCGTCGCATTGACCCTGAAACAATTTGATTCAAATGAGAATTTACTCATCAGAAACTGACCTGTCTGATTGAATCAATGGCAAGTTGGAGTGCCAAAAGAGATGACGAACAAGCGGTATCAACTGAGAATGAGGGTCCTTGTAAGTCAAAAGTGTATGAGATTCGATTTGAGAACATAGAACGCACGCAACCCGTCAACGTGTAGCCCGTTACCGATTCAGGGTCTTGTGTCAGAGCTCCAGATGTTTCTGAAGCAGAGCATCCAACGAATACTCCAGTCTTAGATCCGCGGAGATCAATGGGATTTATGCCTGAAAATAACATTTCCTCAATCATTTTTTTCTTATCTTCTCCAGAAATTCTCAAGTATTCTTAGTCATTCGAAAATGAAATCTGAAAATCTAAACTCAATTTGTGACTCTTTTCAACGCGATTAACATTATCTTTTTCCCCTTTTCAATTGTTTGATTTGTTCAAATATTCCTAAATCATAAAAGTGGAACAGCCTACTTGTACGGGGTCAGTAGTGCGCGCGCATGTCAATTTCAAGGTTGCCACTGCCCGGTACATCGGGACACACTTTTTCCGATTTCCGTCTCTCTCTCTCTCTCTCTTCCCGAGAGAGAGAGAGAGAGAGAGAGAAAAATAGATACAGAAGCAGAAAAAGATCGAAAAAAATGGACATACCCGCATCAACCATTGCCTCCCACGAAGCTTCGAGAAGAATTCGAACTTGTGGATCCATGAAATTTGCTTGTTTTGGTGTAACTTGAAAGAAGCCCGCATCGAATTTCTTCAATTCTCTCAGTTTTCCATGTCGTTTTGGCAGATCATAAAAGCCTGGAGGCCATCTGAGATCATCTTCAGTTACCAAATCTTCTCCGGCAAGAAGTCTATCTCCAAATTCTTTGACGTTTTCGCATCTGAAAATCAGACAAAATTGATAGAATTCTTATGAATTGAAGACTAAAAATACCTTGGGAATCGGCCCGAGACTCCCGAGATAACGATATCGTCTTGTTTCTGCCACCAGTTGTTGGATTCCATGTTGTCCGAAGACTGAAATTGAAAAGAATTAAGTTATATAAAAAATAAAAGTTCGAATGAAAAAGAGTGAGAGACTTCTTATTCCCAGATTAAAATGATCTGAGTAATTCTGAATTTTCGGAAAACTTATTGATTGTATTCAATCGGTAACCATACGAACAAACACTTGTGAATGAGGCGTGTACTCAGAATGACAAAAGGAAAAGAGGTAAAAGGAAAGAATAAGATGGACGAATAAGAAAACGAAGTCGTTGCCTGACCGGACGAAAACTAGGAGAAGACACCAACAAGAAGAAGACGATGCGGATGCGAGCGCTGCGCGGTAGAGATGGTAAAAGATAAAAAGAAAGGGACGAGAACTGTCGAGACGACGATCCCCCTTTTTTCTTGCCTATTAGGTTCTACGACCGGAAAAAACTTTTTTTCTAATTTTAGGAGAAAATGGGAAATATGTTTTTGGACGAAGAGTTACTGTATGAAAACTGGAATTCGAAAGTACATTTTTTGAGAATTCATTGTTTCTAACCGTTCAAGAGCAATTAAACTTTGAAGACATGTGAGAAAATTAACATTTGTACTCTTTGAAATCATTGAAATATGTTTTTGACTTCTGAGGAAAGGTTGGAGACTGGAAACAATGACTAACAGAAGCAGGCTAGAATTTAAATATTATTTAATGTCGTTTGAAGAAACTAGAAAGCCTAGATCGTAAAGTAGATCGAAAAGGAATTTCTATTGGGGATCAATCGAAATGAAGAAATGGACGACATCGAAGATGATATTCTTCTAGATTTCATTCCTTTTATCCGACATTTTAAAGTCATCGTTTTCAATGAAAAGATCACATGAATGAGCTATTTACGAAAGCCTGAATGAATGATGACAAAACATTGAATACAGGATTCGTGCCTCACTTCTTCTTTTCCTTCTTCTTCTTCTTCTTATTCGTCAGAAAAATCGGATAGCCTCATTAAGATGAAATCGTATGATCCGAAAGTCGAGAGCGCGTCATTTCAACAAAGATTCCACGTATATCTCACCCAAAAAAAAGAAGAGAGAAGAAGGGCGAACTCAAAGAAAAGGTCTAGATGAGGAGAAGAGATTATCAATTGAAGAGAGAGAGAGAGAAGGAGACAGAGAGAGAGAGAGGTCATTTTTGCAGATGATCGTTTTTACGGGTATGAGTTGTCCTCCGATGTATCGTCTTCTTCACTAACTCAAGTGATTTAATCTCGAAGATACTGTATCTGATCGGTTGTCGATAAACCTTCGCCTTCTCTTCCTCGACCCGACAAAAGTATGAAGAAAAAAGTCGGAGAGAAAAGGAAAAAGATTTTGTACGGGAGATAAGAAAAGGAGAAGAAGACGGAAAAAAGAAGAACAAAGTTTGCTGAATGGCTGCATTCCTTCCGTTTGTTGCGTCTTTTAAGCCTTTCGAGAAGGCTCTCTCAGGTGGGCGGAGTCAAGAGCAAAAAAAAGAGAATACAGAAGAGAGGAAGGAGAGAAAGAAAGAAAATGAAACGAGATGATGATATAAATAGATGGAATTTCGATAGGAAAATACCTGAGAATTGTCAGAAATACGTTCCCAAGTTCCACTAGAATCGGACGATCCTTCACCAGTGTTATCCATCGTTCGACTCCTGAAATTAACTGGAAATAAGAAATGAGATTAGAATTAAAAGAATGATGATTATGGAAGAAAAGATAAAGTAATGGAAACTCTTAAAGTCTTTGCAATATCAAATGTATTTCAATCAAGAACAAACTGTTCTAACTTCTCTTCATTCTAAATCTTTTTTATTCGAAAGATGGATGTTTCAGAAGTTCTGGATGTTCTATTTCGTAATGTTCAAACTTATTTAAAAACAAATGACATCATAGAGGTCAGAATGGTAGAGGACCGGTTTTCATTTTTTATTTGGTTTCAACCAATAACAGTTATAGTCAAAAAGAAGAGTTGAGTCAACTGAGGATACTTGTAATTCATGATCTAAAATGACTGTAGGACGGGAGAAAACGAAAAAGAAAAGAGATTCGTCAAATGGATTTCCATCTAACTTTTCTTCTTTTTTTCAACTATTCTTGAGACTACAAGAAGTGAAGAAGTGATGGAATAGACGAGATGAGTGTGTGGAAGTGGGCGGTGAATCGGCGATTTTCGACACTGAATGTCCTATCCGAGAGAAGAGCGCACAGTCATAAAAGAGAGAGAAGATTCGACCTTGGGACATGATCGCATCGATGTAAACGGTGGCCGAAGCGCCCCTGGACAGTTGGAAGGAGGAGGAGGAGGTCAGAACCTACTTATTATCCCCCCATCCTCTTTTTCTCGTCTCTACTGTTTGTGTTCGTTAAAAAGTTGCATTCGTGGCCCCGATTTGCAGTTTTTTCACGTGATTTTTTAATGAATAACCTAGATACGTAAAAAGGGAAAATTACTTTAAAGAACAAGACAAACGTCAGAATATACACAAAAGACGTCAATTACGGAGACTTGTTCAAAGTACGGTTATCACATTCGAAAGTGTCATTCTTTTAAATGTACCTGTGCAAAGATTGACCCCAATTCGTAAGAAAAAGAAGAAAATGGGCGGTCGAGAATCGGATGGGATGATCGTTTCTTCTCACCCAACGAAACACTTTTTGCAGCTAAACGTTTAGAAGCACTTGAATGAAAGAATGAATGAATCTGGTTTAGAATGGAAACAGAAACAACAAAAAGTGCATCTGATCTCAATGATTCTGCAAGATCATCATCAAATATTGAGATAGTTTTGTACTGATTCACTTGATTTTTGAGTTTAATGAAATCAAAAATCGTAATCTTTCTGAAATTGAAATATGAATAATCAAGGACCAGTTTGCAAACTTTTTTGAAGTTTTTCGAAGAAATATCTCTCTATTTCAATTATAATTTATAAGATTTAACTCATTTTATCGAAAAAATTGAATTCTTCGAAGTGAGAAAAATGAAGATTTTACAACAAAGAGTTTCGAGATGACACATAAATATCATTCTTTTCAGAATCATTGGAATTCCATTTATTTATGAAAGCGGCATTTTGTGAAGAAAAAGAAGAAGAAGAAACACTTTACAGTGAAGCTTAATCAAAAGAAAGAGCAACGGGAAAAATGACGTTTTGTTGTGCGTGGGATGATTGAAAAAAGTGAATCGTACAGATGAAAAAAAGAAGAGAAAAAGATTGTTTTTAGTCTCTTTCGACCATCTTAAAATTGAGAAAACCGCTACCAAAATGAAACGATGTAATTACATTATTTTTGTTGGGTTTGGTCTGGTTTTGAGGTCTCTATCATCAATTTAAAAAACGTTTTCGACCCGATACATCGAACCACTTTTGATTGTTAAAAGACAGATTTTGGTGGTATGACATACGAATTTATAGTACATTTACGTCACAAATAATTACAGTAACCGTTCATTTGGAATGTATAATTCAGATGTCATTGTCATCTTTTTTTTGTTTACTTTTTTGTGTTTGATAAACGTTACGTCATCAATCTGAATCTACTTTGAAATCGACGAAGATTGTGATCTTTTCATTCAAAATCATCTTCTACAGTACAATTCGATTTCTTCGCCAACAAACAAATGATAACAATTTGTGACGTCAATTAGATGATGTTTGACGGGAATTCCCATTCATCTCAAATGGTTTTCTCCCTTATTTCAACCAATGTTTGTAGACTTTGAATGGCTTTTTCATTCATCTTCAGATTCCAATCTTTCAATATTTCCCGAACCGTTTCTTTTTTAAGATTATGAAAAATGATAAGAAATGGAGAAAGTCAATGGAAAATATTGAGTACATGTGACCTGAGAAAGTGAAAAAACCCATTTGAGTAACTGGTTTTCAGAAATAATTTGGTAGTTAACTGAAAGAGAAACTTTCAAAATTAGTTCGTTTTCAACGATTGTTGTCTCAAATGATAAGGCGACATTATATTGAATTCTGTGAAAAGGTTTCAGTGGAAACCCTTTAATATTCATAAAGTTTCCATATTATGTACACTGTTTCTTTTCTAAGAAACGAAAACTCGATTTTTTTCAGTTGTGAGGGGTATTTGATGGAAGATTACGGTAGACACAAAGATCTAGCAGTCTAAGAGAATCATGAACTCAAACAAAAATCTGAAATTCGCAAACTCCCTAAAATCAGCTATTCATTCTGTTTCAATGTAGACGGAACCATTCTCGAAAATGATCTGATTGAACTTTTCTATGAACTCAAAGAGCTCGGAAAAGCATTCAAAAGGAAAGAAGGGGCATCGAAATTTAAAATGAAAAATCAAACGACCATTCTGAACGAAATCCGGATTTTCGTTTCTTTTATAACATCTAGAAATCCATAAAAAGCAATACACAGTTTGAAAATATTCCAGATGTGCTTGGTCGATGTTTATCTATCGTCAAACGAATTAGGGGCAGAATCAAACTACACTCGGAACCAGCTCTTTCATGCCAATCGTGTCTTTAGGTTGCCACTTTATGTGTGGAAATAAGAAACACGTTCTTTTTTTTATCAGATTCAAATATATATGAGGTACGCAAAATATGAGAGAGAGAGAGAGAGAGAGAGAGAGAGAGAGAGAGAGGAGATGGATCAGGAGTTCGATAGCAATGAGAGAAAGGAGAGACTTCAAAAAAGGGTTTTATTCTGTGTTGAACTTTCTCAAATTTCATTTTTGATTTGTGTCAATGTTTTTGGATTCATTGAAAGTTTTAAGCAACGCTCTGTTTCGAAGAGTATCTACATGTATTATTTGTTCCCTTCTATTCATATTTCTCATTGCTTTATTCTATCAGTTTACTGTCTTCAGGAATATTGATGAGGTTCGTGGAATCAGGGATCAAAATTCAACAATAAATTAATATTTTTCAGAAGATCGAAGTGGCAGATCAGTTCCTTCTGAATAGAAATATCTCAAATAAAAAATATGAAATTACTGTTTTAATAATAGTAAATGATTTGGAAAGTGCTGAAAAAGAATACAATATTGCTCTGAATTCGATTCGATGTTACTGTGAAAAGAGACATTATCGACTGGAAATAGCAGAAGATAATGATTTTCGACATTTCTGTCAACAGGAAAATGTTCGTTTTCTTTTGATTTCTTTTGGATTTCATTGATTGAATTCAGAGTATGTTCCGTCGTCACTGTATAGTTGCTCATCTTCTTCGAGAAAGTGATTATGTATTCCTTTTGGAACCTGGAATGGCTATTGTTAATAGTGATATGTAAGTTGACTCCTCTTTTGGATGTAGATGTGTTTGTTTCAGGAGATTAGAAGAATTCATTGATGACAAGTATGATATGACAATGTATGATAAGTTTACGAGTTGGGAAATCGATACAAGTACGTTTTCTATTTCATTCGGAACATCAAAAAAGTATTTTCTAATTTTCAATTTCAGGTTCATATGTTGTTAAAAATACAGTTTGGTCTCGAGATTTTCTGATGAAACTGGCCGAGTTTGAGACTAAAATTCCGTCGTCAAGTAATGATAACACGGCACTTCATGTAATTGTTTTTTATTGAATTCAATGTTTTATTCGTTGATTTCAGATACTTCTTCAAAAAACATTCTATCCAGAATATGCGGAGGAAGCTGGAAATTGTTTGAAAATCCTCGAAAATCTTGAATTTTCAACAGGAAATCAACAAATAATGTACACATTTGAAGCTTGTATTCGATCAGTTATTGGAGAAAATCACGAATTCAATAATCTGAGAATTATCAAAAAAGTGAGTGTGGATCTGAATTTCTTCTGAAATGAATAAGATTTTAGGGAACGGGATGGGCAAGAGAAATCTGGTTGACAGATTCAAAATGGAATCAAAATAGAGATTTTATGTTGAATGGTCTGAAGAATTCTTATCAAACGACGTTTGCGCATGGAGTTTTATCTGATATGTACGTCCTGAAAATCTTAAATTTCAGAAGAAAACCACGAATCATTACAGATTATTAGGTCGACAAACATGGAGATCTCCATTCGTAAATTCACCGAATCAGAGAGAATGTGATTCTTCAAAGTTGGAATTAGATCAATCTCTGATCACTTCGAAATTGGAAATCGATGAATATTTGAGAGAAAAATACAACGAAGTGGAGAAAATGAGATGGCAAAGTTTGGCGGCAGTTGGAAATTATATGAGTAGCAGTTGAAAATATCTTTTTGATGTCCATTTTCCCTTTATCTCAATTATTTATTTCTAGATATTTCGAAGCCATTTCTCAAAACGATCTTCAATGTACAAATGATGAACTTCTTCCCTTTTTCTGTTTTTTTCCGAGACTCATTTCATTATTTTCTTCATCGGTGACCCAATTTTAGTAAAATAAAGAATACAAATTGTCATCATTTTGTTTGGCGGAAGGAGGGACTCACTCTTTCTCTTCGTATTCACCATGACAATGCTCCTTCCACAATACATTTTCTCCTCAAAGTGCACATTAATGTTTCATCTTCATGGTGACTCCGCCCTGTCGTCAAGGCTTCCATTCGACCACTTTTTCGTTTTCACTCACTTTACATTTCGTTTTGTTCGTTTTGGAGTAAAACGAATATTCTGAATTGAAAAAGAAGAACGATGCCTCAATATAAAGGAAGTGTGAGTTTAAAAGTCAATTTCGTTTCTTCTTTATGATATTTATCTGTTTCAGCGCGAAGTGATATCAATTCATGTTGGTCAGGCGGGAGTTCAAATTGGAAATGCGTGCTGGGAACTTTTCTGTTTGGAACATGGAATTCAGCCAGATGGATATCATGTGGAAGATGATTCCTATGACGAAGAAACTGAAACAATTAATACGTTTTTCGCTGAAACTGCTGGTGGAAAACACGTTCCACGTTGTCTTTTTGTGGATTTAGAGCCAACTGTCGTCGGTGAGTCAGGATTTTAATGAGTGGGAAATAGGTGATCAACTCACAAAAGATAAAAGAATCGAATATTCAGATGAGGTTCGTACGGGAACCTACCGTAGTCTCTTTCATCCAGAACAATTGCTTTCTGGGAAAGAAGATGCAGCTAATTGTTATGCAAGAGGAAGATATACGATTGGAAGAGAAATGATTGATGTATGTTCTCCTTTTTCTCTATAACCGCTCATTTCAATTTCAACTATTTCCGGTTGTCATGGATCGTGTTAAACGTCTCGCTGAAAACTGTAATGGGCTCCAAGGATTTGTGATTTTTCATTCTTTTGGAGGAGGAACTGGATCTGGATTTCTTTCATTGCTCATGGAAAGACTCTCGACAGAATACGGAAAGAAGCCAAAACTGGAATTCGCAATCTATCCAGCTCCTCAAGTGTCCACTTCGATGGTTGAACCATATAATTCAATTCTAATGACACATACGACTCTCGAGCATTCCGACTGTACATTTATGGTTGATAACGAAGCGATTTACGACATTTGCAGAAGAAATTTAGACTTAGCAAGGTATAAAAATCAATTTCTTTATTCAATCAATGTCAGTTCTTTCCTTTTTTGGAAGAATTTCAAATTGTCATCTGGGATCCACCATGTCTGAAAATAATAGGTTTAGTTTTTTAAAGTAAAAAGGGAATAACTGACTCTGGAATCTCGAGAGCAGTACGAACATCTTGAGAGGATCTACTGAAATCGATTAGTTTAGAAAGGAAAAGAAGTGTAAAGTCCTCAAACCTCAAATCAGAAAGAATCTCGATAGCAGTGGCAACATCTTTCGAAGAACGAACAGAATCAATCTCATTTGCAGTGAGAACTGATTGAGTACTTCCAGATGCAATGCTTCTTGCAGTTAAGACTCCAGTTGTTGGAGATTGTATCTCCAAAGCAGTCATAACATCTCTTGATTCTCCATCACAGACAGAAGTTGCTGATGAAGAAAGAGCCGTACGAACAGAAAGAAGATTCGGTTCACGGATTTGAGCCGTGAGAAGTCCTGAAATATTCATCAGAAACCACCTTTCCCTTTCAATAATTACCTGGAGACTGAGCCTCCAATTGACTCATTGTTGTCAAATCTTTAGCCGATCTGACACTCAAAAGATTCGGTTCCAATGAGTTGGCAGTTCGAACACTCAGAAGATTCGGTTCAACTGATTGCGCAGTCAGAATTCCATCATTTCTAGTGAAAACTCCTGGACTACGTGCGGAATAAACACTCAAAAGGTTCGGTTCAACGGAATTTGCAGTACGAGTACTCAATAGATTCGGTTCGACACTCTGAGCAGTGCGTGTCGTTTCCGAAGAACGACCAGTCACAAGAGCTAATTCGGAAATCGATTCTCTGGCGGTACGAAGTTGATTCATTTCGAATTCCGAAAGACGATTGTTTTTGACAAATTCACGTTCTAGACGTTGACACGTGGAAGTTCCGAGAAGACGAACCAATTGGGGAAAGGTGAATTTCATTTTGCTGAGATCAATTCCTTCTTGTTTCAAAGTTTTCTCCGTTTTTCCTTCATTCAAATTAGGATTCGAAGTACTTCCCTCAACTGCCGTACGAGCATCTCCATCTCCGTGTGTAGTGAAATACACTTTTCCATCAATGATCTGAGGGATCACAATCGCATTATCGAGAGATTCGATTTGAGAACTGAAAACATTAAGATTGAAATGGAATCATTCGATAAGTTGAACTCACCGAATTTCCTTTGCATTGACTGGAGTTCCAGTGAGAAATGGGCGGTTCGGAGCATCACGACAGAAGCTTTGATTCTGATCCGCTTGATTGCGAAGATCGCGGAGAACGTATTCAGAATCATTTTTCTGAACAGTCAATGCCTTGTCTTTGGATGAATTCTTATTCAAATCAGCAAGCACGTACTGCGAAGTATTCGGTTTGAGTTGCTCTGAAAAAGACATTTGAGAATGAGTTCTTTTTGTATGGTTTACCTCCAAGAGCATCGTCATATTGCTGGTACAGATACTTGCTTTGCTCATTCGAATTCATTATTCCCTTGAGATGTCTTTTTTCGGAAGACCCTATTCTATTCTGTGAAAAGATTCAGAACTGAATCAATTTTCAATTGATTTCTTTTTTATCAAAAGATTCAGATTATGGTATCACGTCAAATCAAACTGTAAATAAGTAGTGTAACACGTTAGATTACTGTAGATTTATCTCCTCCTTTATCTAAATTTATCTTCTTTAAGTCAACAGAAAAATGTATTAATTTACAGACCAACATATACGAATTTGAATCGTCTGGTTGCCCAAATAATCAGTTCAATCACAGCTTCTCTCCGTTTCGAAGGAGCTCTAAATGTAGATTTGACAGAATTTCAAACGAATCTTGTATGTTCTTTCTCCAATTTATATCACTTATCACATCTTTTAAAGGTTCCATATCCACGTATTCATTTCCCTTTGGTCACTTATGCTCCGCTCGTTTCTGCTGAACGTGCTTCTCATGAACAGAATACGGTAGCAGATATGACTCATGCTTGTTTTGAACCTGGATACCAAATGGTCAAATGTGATCCAAGACGTGGAAAATACATGGCTGTTTGTCTACTTTATAGAGGAGATGTTGTTCCAAAAGATATTAATTCTGCAATTGCTTCAGTTAAAACGAAACGAACTGTGCAATTCGTTGAGTGGTATGAACAAAAAACAAGTATTCTCTGTGGTTTATGATTCCATTTTTAGGTGCCCAACTGGTTTCAAAGTTGGAATCAATTATCAACCGCCGACTGTTGTTCCTGGTGGAGATTTGGGTAAACAGACGAGAAGTGTTTGCATGATCAGGTTATAAAATAACATCATTTTATATCGTCTCTGAACTTTGATTTGTTCCAGTAATACAACTGCAATTGCTGAAGCATGGGCACGACTTGATCATAAATTTGATCTGATGTACTCGAAAAGAGCATTTGTTCATTGGTATGTTGGAGAAGGTAAGTTGAATTTATTCCGAAACTCTGGATATTTCTTCTAGATTCATATATGAATAAATGTAATTCAGGAATGGAAGAAGGGGAATTCTCAGAAGCCCGTGAAGATATGGCAGCACTTGAAAAAGATTATGAGGAAATCGGAGAAGATGAACTACCAGATGACATAGATGATCAATCGTACCGTGGAAGGAGTGCTGCTTCGAGATATTGAAAGAAAACATTTATACAAAAAATACATTTATCAATTATTTATTGTTAGTAGAAATGACACAGAAACGCTCTATTGTTAGATGAACATGCTGTCGATAGAGCGCAATTCGAACATCAAAAATAATTACATTTTTCAAAAGAATAGGAAAACCCGAAATTTTAATAATATATTACAATAAAACGATAAATTTCAATTAATTAATAATTTTGTTTGTATCTTCTAATTCACTGCGAATTTCTTCTCTCCGGTAGATACGAACTTCTAGTTGATCCACTTTGAAATGTCGATTGTTCGGACTGAAAAGAGAAAAAAGTAATGGGGAATGGGGAAAAAATGAAAAAATGGAATTACCTGATAGTTTGGTTTTTTCGGATAAATGAACATGAATTGTCTCGATGGACTCTCTGATTCTTCAACTGGATTCGTGTGAACTCTTCGAACAGGCGGCTTCGTAAACGCAGAAGGCGTCGGTGGAAGTGAACTATTCGGGAGTGATTTCACTACTCGAATTGTCGTTCTTTTTGGTGCGATTCCTGATTCAATATCTTCGGTTTTCGAATTAGATCGACAGCAGCACATTTGAAATGGTTTACGTATTCTCGATGAGTACTGAAATTTTAAATCGTATAGATTAGTTTTTAAAAATATTAACTTCCGTCTAAATGAGATGTATTATTCAAATTAAAATCTCACTCAACCTAGATTTCCTTTAAAACTTGTTGATGCCCTTACGGAAAGAGAAAAAAGAAAACTCCTCAGAACAGTGCCTTATAATAAGAGAGGTAATATTTTTCTTCTTGAATCATAGACCAATTCAACTATATATTTTCGAGGAAAACAGTTCATGAAAACTTCAAATTTTTGAAGAAGAAGACTCACCATGAATAATAATATGAGTGTAGCTACGGCTAAAGCGGCAAGAATAACAGAAACAAGAACGAAATCAATAATACTTTCAGCCATTTTATAAAAGAGAGAAAAAAGGGAAAACTTTTTTGTAAAACGTTTCGTTTTATACACCGAAAATTCAAAAATATTCAAACCGAAATGCGTCAAACGGTGAGAATGGGAATGGAGAAGTGAAATCACTCTTTTCCAAAAATTGGAAAACGTGATGGACAGGAAATGCGGCATTGAACCTCCTTGTTTGCCGATTATCCGATTTGCATAAATTTTGTTTTTTTTTCGATTCCTCGCGACCGTTTTACCGGTCAAATGATCCAGATCATTCTGGATGACCGTAAAGAACGCCAAATTGATACGTCATCAATCAATAATAAGTTTTATTTTCAAGTGAAGAAAAGCAAGTGAGAAAAATTAATTTGTTAAATTAATTCAGAGAAAAGAAAATGGTACAGTATAAATTGAACATAGTTAAGAGTTAGACTGTATACAAACACATACTTTTAAAAGCTCGATTTTAGTTTTTACATTCAGCAAACAAGAAAGGAAAAATTGATTTCCGGAACGGAAGATCTGAAACCAGAATGAAACGAAAGAAGGAGAGATTTGACCGGGAAGCTTCTATTTTGCCAGATAAATTGTCAATCCGATGATGAAGATGAGAATAACGAAGAAGCACAGAAGGAGCAGTTTCTTTTGGCGAGCTTTTTGGTTGTAGTAAACGGCTTGTTGAACATTTTGGGCTCCCTAGAATAATCAAAAGATAAGATAGAGGCCTAAGTAATCTACACTTACCTGTTCGACATAGATTTGAGCATGTTCAACATTTGCTTCAATCGAATCGACCATGTCGCCTTGCTCGTGAACAATGTTAGCGAGTTCAGCAAAAATCTGAAATTATTATTACAACCAGTAATAGATTTCAACTGTCAAACGGATGCACACATGCTAATTTTAAGAAAACTAACAGCATTCACGTCTCCGATATCTTGTTCCAATTGGTGAAGTGCACTCTGTCGTTCCTTCATCTCAGCCAGATTTCCCTGTTGTTGTGCGGTCATCTGCAATTGTCCACTTCTTCCCTGATTACCGTACACATCTTGATCAGAAGCATCCCGAGCGGCCTGAGCATCCATTTCTGCTGCGACCATTCCAGCCTTTTCAGTTTGAGCAGCCTTTCTTTGTGATGCTTGCAGACGGTTGAGAACTCCAATGTATTCGTTTTGAAGACGTTCTCGCACACCGCGGAGGTTTTTCTGAACAACTCTTTCGTTGGTAGTGTTCTATTGAAATATACTTACATCAGAATTGCTCATCACAACCAATTTCTTCAACAATGCATTCGTCTGTTTTGATAATTCTTGAGCATCGTGAGCTTTCTATAGAAATTTCAAAAGTTTAGATGTACAATTTTGTTTAAAAACCTACCCGATTGAAAAGTTCTCTTTCTCTCTGTCCTGTAGCACTACTGTCTGACAAATGAGAGATGAAAGACTCCAATTGGATTACTGTAACATTACTGGGTCAAACGGTTTGTTTATATTTTCAATTGTTCACCTTGTTGGTTCAAATTCTGAATATTGAGTTGAAGTTGACTGACTGTTTCATTTCCTGCATCTCGATTGAAGTCCATCCTGGCTTGCAGATAGGCTTCAAACTGAAAATTTCTAATCGATTGAAAGAGGATCAATATAGACTACTCCAAAAAACAAACGCACAACCCGGTTTACAGAGGGTTTAGAAAGAAAGAGTGAGAGAGAGAGTGAATGGCGAAATGACCGAGACGCATCGCAAATACGCTCTATGGAAAATTGAAGAAAAAAAAGGTTTTTTCAACCAGTGAAAGAAGGAAACTATGTTTACCAATATGTGAGTTCAAAAGACAAACATGGTAAGAAAGGAATCGAAATTCGTCCATCTAACTCGAATGCAAGATTCTATAAGTTTTCCGGATTGATTCGTGGATTAAACTGTAGAAAAGAAAACACCTGAGTGGTTTTAATTCACAACAACACAAAAATTATGATAGAGAAATGAATGAAAATCAATACGCAATCATCTGCAATAAATGAACACATGGCAGTTTAATAACAAATGGGAGTGTAATGGGAGACTTTTTAGCTGCCTGTGGTGGAGAGGAATTGTATACAGAAACATGATTCATCGATTAGGAATCAGAAAACATTTTCCGCGATTAGATGAGTTTTAGGAATCATTATTCTAGAGTTTTCGGGTTATTTAAGAAAAAGAAATCTTACTTCCGGATCAAACGGCATTCCTTATTAATATTTAAAAAATGAAAACGAGATTATGAATTTATTTTGAAAGAAATTGGACGACGGTCAACGTGAGACGAAAATGAAGAGGACGCAATCGAACAAACAAAACGTGTTTACAGAACAAGAAAGATGAAATTAATTGAAGAAAAACGAGATAATAGAGCCCACTTGCAAGTTCTATCAAAGATAAATTAAGTGAAATTGAACAAACAGAATGAAACCGTTAATTAATGTTGACGTGGGTTGAAATAGTACAAATTTTTGAGTATCGTCCCTTCAAAAAATGAATAATCATGAGATTAAACGGAAAACTTGAGGATATATGGAAGAAAGAGCATAAAATAGTACAGATTACTGATTCACAGAAATACAAAAATTATTCCATTTCATTATCTCTTTCATCGGCAGTCTCACTGATCTGACGTTCGATAAGAGCTGCCATGTCTTCGAATTCGTCGTCATCATCAGATTCTGGTACATCTTCATCTTCATTATCTTCTCGCTCTTCATCTTCTTCATCATTCATGCTGGTAGATGGTATATGCCCTTTCTGAAAGAAAAACCTTTTTATTACTTGAGCAGAAAAGTATTAAGATAACATCATCATCAACGTCGAAAACGGCATCTTCGTAGTTTTCTGGAACAATTCGTCCTTCCTTCCGAGATCTTGATAAAAGGGCTTTATAAGACATTGGTGTTTCATCATCTTCATCTTCCGAATCAGACTTCTATAAGGACAATCATTAGTTTAGACAACATAATTACCACGGACCTCTTCCTCATCTTCCATTTCTGGACAATGCTTTCTTTTCTGGCCTCTTGGGAACGAATCATTGTTTTGTTTCTCTTTTTCTTCATTTTTTTCACCTGCGTCCTGTGAAATGATTTCTTCTTCGAAGTCATCATTAATCTCTTTATCAACTTCATTTCCTCTCTCTTCATTATTATCAAAACCATCCGGGTCGCCGCGACCATCATCTTCATCATCATCGTCACCTTCGTCTTCGTCTTCATCTGAAAGTGCTTCATCGACCTCATTGTTCATATCAGCCAACGCCGCTTTTCCAATCGTGTCCATATTTGCCAAATCATTAACGTACTTTGATCCAAGTGGACGTCCAATCGGAGGTGTGCTCTCTTTCGTTAATTCAAACAGCTTTTCGTCTGCTTTGATCCATTTTTCCACACAAGCATATACCCATTGGACTGTTACAACAAACTTACCCAGACGGAGTGCCTGATGTATTTTTCTGTAACGAGAAGATGTAAATGAGGATAAACGACGACGTCACTCACTGAGTTCCATATCTAGCTCCAACGACATGGGTAACTTCGTCAGTAACTTCTGGTAAAATTTTCGCTCCAAACTGATCGCACAGACGGTAAATATCAGTTCTTTCGAGTTTTTCACCCGTTGGAACGATACCGGAGAAAACAATGACGCATCCGTCCAAAACCTTTTTACGTTCTTCTTTGATTACATCTTTGACATCAAGCTTATCGGTCTCTTTCAAATCGTATTTCTCGTAGTATTTATCATGAATATTAGTGAGAACTCGCTCGATTTCTTCGAGAACCCTGTCTTCATGTGCATCGTCTTCAATTTGAACTGGCATTTGCTCTTTCGAATTTTTCGGTGCATTGATGTCACCAACTTCTTTAAAGAACCGATATGGCTTGATTTGAATCAATGCATCTGAATACATCCAGACATCTGCTCGATCATCAATAATGACAACAAAATTGTCTCCACAAGGGAAAAGCGCCTATAACAGAAAGAGATATGAGAGACAACAAAAATGAATTTCATACCTTCAAGTTTCTTGTTTTATGTTGTGCCGAGAAAAGTTCATCTCGAGATAGAATACGTTGTCCAAAGAGACGAGCGTCCGGATCGAGGATTTTTGCAATTTTATGAGCATACTGACGTTGTCCATATGTCACAATGTGCATTTCGTACATTGTAGACATTTTATTCAAAAATTCAGTTGTATGTGGACGAAGCTTAGTTGTATAAACACGTGAGTGCAGATTGTATTTAGTAAGGTCTTTGTGCTGAAAGATCAGATGTTGAAATGAAAATTTAAACTGATTTACATTTTCTGCATCAACAGTCATTGGCTTGTCAGAAGTGTGAATGATTGTTTGATCGAGATCCACTAGTAGAACAAGCTTCCTATTCGTAATCAGATTATTTTCGTCTGCGGAACCAAGTTCTTGAGCCAGCTGAAAAGATCATGATTCTCACAGAATACAGTAATTACTTTGAGTTTTATCGATACAATCTGCTACTTACTGAATCAGAAACAATCAGTTCTGGAACATGATGAATCATCGAAACATTCGCAGTTGATTGTTCTTTTCGTTGTCCAGCTCTTCCACCTTTCTCTCGTAAATCTTTTCCACAAGTTGCACACATATCTTTGATAACAATCGCATGTGTGCATTCCGACACTGTTGCAATTAATTGTCCCTACAAAACAGATTATAGAATCATACTGTTATCGCACTATTTTACCTGTTTCAACAAGCTTCCAATTTTCAGGCCTTTCGTGAATGTTACAACTCCTTCACTGGGCGTTTTAATTCTTCCAGCTACGCTTCCATTTACTTTGAATTCTAACAGAACTGCATCTTTCATTACAAAACTTCCTTCGCTGGCTTTTTTGATACCTGCGGTACATTCCGATTCATTTGATTCGAATTTGATTTCCATCTGCAACAGTTCAAAAAACTGAATGTATATTCATAAATACTGATTTTCTCGGAAAAAAAAGATCAGGAAGGTGTTAATGTTTTAAGAAACTTGCAAAAGGTTCTAATACGATTTGATATTATTTGCGGCAGAGATAAAACCGAAATAAGAGAAGTGTGAGAAACTAGATTGAACATGATAGCGAGTAAGCGACGAAAATTTTATTCCAATGGGAACAGAAAAAAACAAATATAATGATAATGAAACCAACTTGAACGGCTCCACGAGTCTACAGAATTTAGTGAAACAGAAGAAAATGGATAAAAAATGAAAGAAATGTTTACGAGGAGGGTGTTTCTCTAATAGAACTAAGAAATTGTTGGGAATGATAAAGACAGGAAAATAATTTTCTCATTAATAGGAAAATAACACACGATGGACACTGATGGAGATTACTACAAGTCGAATTTAATTTTGGTGTTTTTATGCTTGCTGACAGCGGGACCACTTGACGAAGTAAAACGAGCGGCCTTCTAAAATAATTAATGAAGTTATGTGCTGTTTCGAGTTGTTATCCAGTGTTTACCTTGTCTTTTTCCCCAGCTGTCTCGACGTCTGTTTCATCTTTTCTGCGTCTGCTTTGTTTAGTTCGCTGAAATAATTAAAATCTTATAATTTCATGCTATTTTCTTTAGAAAATCTTACCTCGTCCTCTTCTTGCTCTTTGGTTGACGGCGAAGATGAATATTGGCGAACTCTCATACTAGACGCCGCCTTACTGGAAGTCACAGTGAAGGAAACAGGCTTCCGTCCAAGAGATGGCACAGATCTGGATGATGTAGAAGAGGTTGAAACATGAAGCGTATCAGCTTTTTGAAGTCGTTCATGAACCGATCTTCGTGGTTTTTCAGTGAGTTTTACCTCAACTGTGATCTTCTCCTTTTCCTTACGATCTTTTTCTTTTTGATGATCTCTTTCTTTTGCTCTCTCTTTTTCTTTCTCGCGCTCTTTCTCCTTCTCTTTTTCAAGGGTTCGCTTCTTATCTCGTTCGTTTCGTTCGCTGTCCTTCCTGTTATCCCTTTTTGTTCCAGCTACGTCTTTCTTTCGATCACTCTCTGATACTACCTCCTTGCGATCATCCTTTTTAGCTTCTTCCCGCTTCACTTTGGTCTTCGGTGCCTGTAACTTCATTTTAAATTTGCAGCGTGTAACCAGAGTTTGAAAACTTTAGTTTTAATTTTTTTTTTCATTTTTCTACGAGAACAAAACCATTTTTTTTAGATACAAGTGAATTTAAACTTTGTTTACAATCTAATTTCTTAACAAAACTTACATCACTATCGTAGGTATCCATATCTCGATCACGTTTTCGATCGTTTTTCTCATCACTGCGCCGTTCTTTATCTTTACTTCTTCCCTTACGATCCAAATCCTCATCATATTTTTTCCCAACTTCTTTTGAATTGCTTTTACGATCTTCATCGTGGCTGTCAGGAATTTTCTCTTTACTTTTTTCTTTTCTATCAGAGTCGTCGTTTTCAACGTGTTTTTTCTCTGATATTTTCTCCTTTTTCTTCTCTTTCCTTTCGTCTTCATAATCGCTCTGTTCATCTTTCTTTTCTTTCTTCGATTTCTTCTCCTTCTTGTGCTTCTTGTGCTTCTTATGCTTTCTTTCCTCATCTTCTTCAACATCTTGATCTTTGTGATGTTTCTTGCTCTTCTTACTCTTTTTATGTTTTTTGGACTTCTTGCCAATTTCGTCATCTTCGTCAGCAGTATTGAGAGTAGACGATTGTGAGCCTCTCTTGATTTCCTCTCCCCCTTCTGCATCTTCTCCTCTTTTCTCGGAAATTTCTTTCTCTACCGTTTCTTTTGCAGGAACGACGGCTTCCTCTCGTGTCTCAGCTACTTCAGCCTCACTACTTTCCATGGCTTGAGTAATCGAATCACGAGATCGTTCGCGTAATGTTTGCTTAACTTCCTCATCAATTGGCTCCTCATCTGCAGCTGGTTCTTCTTCCTCTTCTTCGTGAAACTTATTCTGTTCTGACGATGGACTTTGCTCTGGTTTTGGAGTCATGTTCACATCATTTTTATCTCCCTCGTCATTTTCGTGAATTTCAACATCTTCTACTTCGGCCGCTTGTACATTGCCATATTCAGCGATGATTCCATCAATTTCGTCTTCGTCCTTTGACTCAATATCATTGCTGTTTTTAACTGGATCATCATCCTCTTTATGTTCATCGTCTCGATCTTTTCTACGCTCGTCTTCTCTCTTTCTTTCTCTTCTTTTAGGTTCATCTCTATCTCTTCGATGAGAAGACGATGAGGTAGTTTTCACATCCTTGCTGCGAGCACTGCTTCTGCTTTCACGGTGATCACGATCCCGATCCCTCTCACGTTCACGGTCCCGAATCCTTCGGTGATCGTCGGATCGTCTCTGCCGCTCTTTCTCCACACTACGCCTTTTTTTCGATTCCTTTTCTCGCCGTTTTCTGCGATAACGGTCCTCATCTCCCGAAAACGATGACAAAGTCGAGGATGTCGATGATGATGAATCTCTATAAATAAGTAATTAACTAATACTATAAATGTATGTTTTGTCACAACTAACCGTCTTCGATGATTTCTAGAATCATGACGCTCTTTTCTTCGAGTTCTGTCTTTATCTCTCTGATCCCTTCTTTTATCCTTGTTCTGAAGGAACGCATTCCATTCGTCAATTCCAGACATAACTGATGCACGTGGGGCTGAGGATGCAGCAGGTGGAAAACCGGGAGTGAAGACAGGAATACTGAACAATATGGAACTTTTTTTTACTGATTCTTTATTCAAAAAATACCTATAGCTGAGAGGTACGGTCTGTGGATGGGCTATGACCTGTCCAGGAAGACCGGGGACATTAAGTGTACTTTGAGGAAATTGATTAAGAGAAGAAACTCCTGGAATTCCTGGGGGAAGTTCATGGCGAAGTTGTGGAGGCGGAAGACTGACATCTTGAATCACCGCTGCAGAGTTCACACTTGTAGGAGCGTGTGGAAGTCCAGGAATAGCTGGGTTCAGGGTTGTCATAGCCTGAAATTATGAAAATATTATAGTATCGATTATGACTAATAGAAAGCTCAAAACTAATTATCTGCTTACCTGCGGAGCTGCGGTATTTGACGCAACTGAAACGATGGATGATGTTGTGACAGGTACGCTGATTGGTTGTTGTAGAGCTAAAGCACTTCCAGGCGATATTCCCGAGACATTTTGAGAAGCGAGCGAGGTACTGGACGATGGAGCTTTCAACCCAATGCGAATTCGAATCTGCTCGGGTTCCTGGCCAACCTGATTAACTGGTGCTGCTCCAGGTGCGTTCGCACTAATCCATGCAGCAGCGGCATCGCGAAGAGTTTTGTTGGGAATAATACTTGTGATTGAAATCTTAATTTCAAAAAACATGAAAATTAGGATATGAAAGTAAAAACGTACGTCTCTCCCACAATCATCTCCGGGACACTTTGCATTGTCAGGATCGAGAATTCTTTGTTCTATACATTCGGCACAGTATGAGTTTCCACAACATGAAGTGACGATTGCTTGATTAAAAATGGACTGACAAAGAGGACAGAGAAGCTCTGGTGGTACTTTTCGATCAACCTGGGCTGGAGAAGAAGAGCCATCCTCCGACTGAAAACAGCAAAATTATAAATGGCTTGAAATGGACAGATAATTTTGAAAAATATCGATGAGTAATAAGATTACCTTTTTCGTTAAGGTATCCTGTCTAGCTTTCCAATGCATTATTGGTACGACATACTTTCCGCTTGGATGCAGCATTGCTGACGGATCATCCGCTGTCGTTTCCATCAACTCTTGTGATGGTATTCCAGTTGTTCGTTTGGTGTTGAGCTGAAATTAACAAAACTTTTGCTGAAATTTTATACTACTATTGCGGGCAAAGATGGTGGGTGTCGACGACTGCTCGCAAAGAAGAAACTGGTCTGCAACAAAATAATAAAACCTAAAAAAGTTGAAAACCAAAAAACACAGCTTGAAAGTCCCAAGAAAGAACTGTAAATATGGGTGTTTTATCTTCGTTCATCGCAGACACACAATATTGGATACAAACGAGCAATAGATAGCTCATAGAAGAGAAATTACTCCGTGAGGAGGTACAAAAAAGAAAAGAGTATGTGGGGAGTGAATCCGTTTTAGGCATTACCATCGGACAATTTTTGTACCAGTGTCCCGGTTGATAACAGCGATTGCACGTATACGTTGGAGGTGGTGGTCCTGTCATGATTCCCTGAGGTCGACGGCGAAAACTGAAAATTGACTAACTGAACAAAGTAGTCTAATTTGAAACTGCCAATAAAACAAAAATAGGATGAAACCAAAAATACGATCCTTGAGAATCGAGCTTAGTTACTCACTTGGATGGGTCATATGCTCTTGTAGATTGATCTCTGATATGATTTAAGCGTTCAGATTCGTCCATGTTTTCGAAATCTGCCTGAAATGTTTTATTCAACAGAGAAAATGGTGAATTGTGAACTTACGGACGCAATATGTGTGCTTGGATCTATTGTGGAAGAAGTTGCATCTGCCTGATTAATCATACCAGAATTAACTCCAGCTCTGTAAAAAGCAAAATGTTTTTAAAAACTGAGAAGGATAATAACTTACTGGACTTTCTGAACTTTGGCAGCATCTTTTCTCGGAAATCTTTGGACTATTATTGACGAGTTTCTGGGGATCAGCTCGTCATCGCTGTACATCTTTTTTGTGTGTGCATTCTGAAAAAATTGTTTTGATCGGTTTTACAAAAAGAAACACTGTTATAGTTACCTACCTGAAGTTGGAGTTCAAAAAGCTCAAGTTTAAGATTCTCTTTTGTACATATTTCACGAACGAGCTGCTCTCCTCGAATATGCAGTCCATCGAACTGTAGTGTTTTGTAATCAAGTTCAGCACGGAACTTGTAATGAATTGACGACATTTAAAAACCCGCGTTCCGTTATTCTGAAAAAAAGTTCAATTTTAGTATGTTAAATATAATTAACACATGATAAAATGAGGAAACGACATTGTTCATAGAGAATCGATTTAATAGTGTGAGAAACGTAAGAAGTATGGAGGAAAACAAGAAAGTGAGAAGAAGAATGAGTAAGACGCTGGCACGTTTCGAAAGTGGACACGAATATGCGAGAGTACGCAAACACCCGCAAACATACATCCTGACGAGCAAATGCAGAACGCCTCTTGTCTCCCGAATCACAAGACGGTGTCAACCACGGGGTTGGTAACTAGTTGGAACTAGCAAGGGAAACACTTTTCTCTTAGTAAATAGTTTTATTGTTTTTGTCGTTAGAAACATCAAGCTGACAAGTTTCCAGGCAACGAAAGCAAAATGAGTTTAGTGTTGAAGAGATTTAGAGAAACAATCTAAGCTGTCACATGAGAGAAAACAGCCGCCAATATAATAACTGAATTTATTTTTACAGGAAACTGCAATTAGAACAATTCGATCACTGAAAAACAAAAGAGTATTATACAGATATTGAATAAAAATCGATAAATGTTAATTGCGCAAAAGGTTGCAGATCTGCATGCAGACAATGAGACACTTACAGGATTATAAGTAGTGAACAGTTACGTGTCTGTATTAGTGAATACTGTGAAAAGAGGTGGAGCTTCAGTATGGTGGTTCAATATATCATTCTGAAAGAGCACCGTATTTATTCTAATAGACCGCCACCTCTAAATCATCGGCAGCCTCTTATAAACCGGCATACAAACGAATGAATTGAAAATAAACCGGGAGCCTCTATCTAACCGGCACCCAAACAAAGGTCTCGGAGAACAAATACGGTAATCAGTTTGATAGTACATTAAAGATATCAACATAAATCTATTCTTCTTTCATTATTGTTTTTCCGTTTTTCATCGCTTTTATTGGAGTTCAGACAAGAAAATGTACATTATCTGAGATTAGATATTACATGTTGAGTATCAAGTTTTGATTTAAACTTTCCAGAAAACTCAATTCAAATAATAGAATATAATGCTTTGATCTATAGTTAACTGAAATGAGAAACAATTGCCTTTTTTTAATTATGTTTTTGTAATACAATAAATTATCTAATTGGTTGAATACATTTTGTTTCAACACCCCCAAAGAGAATCCTGTTATTCAGTAATCACCCTTTTTCTGTTCGTACCCAACTAATTAATACAGTATCTTAATTTTTTTTCTCTTTTTTTATTTGCCTATTTATTGGTTTCCACTATTTTTTATATCAATTCTCCCATCTGTTATCTATCAAGAAGCCGCCGAGACCCAATAAATAATGTGGTGAGGAAGCACATTGAGATGGCTCTTCGAGGCATCACATACTTGTTTTTTTATCCAGCTCTTGTTATCTTTTCCACATTTTCTCACACTCTTCGGAAGTTTTTCTTTGTTCCAGAGTGAAGTGACAAATGAGATGTCAAACTGATCCAATGACATCTGTTTCCAATTTCATTTCAAGAAAACGAAAAAAAAGTTCTCTCTACACGAATCGTTCCACTCATTTTTCTTCTTCCTCTCATCCTCGAAATTTCATTTTTTCTTCTTCTTCTTCTAAAAAGTCTGTGCTCAAAGAGCCAAATGAGATGAGAGCAAACAGTGTCTCTCTGATATCAAAGAGAAAGAAAGTTTGAAAACTGAATTGATCTTTCGCCGAATCTCAAAAGAACCGCCTATTTGATACGTGTTCATGTTCATTTTACAGGGAAAAAATGTATTGATGGGAACAAAAAATGGGTGTCTGCCGGAGAATATTCAAAAATTATCAACCAACTGAATTAACTATTTGCGTCACAATATACTCTGGTGAGGAAATTATTCATTTCTTTTAATCTTTATCTCTATCCATTTGATCCCAAATAATCAAATTTTTACAGAACCTAGGTCTCCACCCAAATTCGAAAAATGGAATATCTCAAAACCTGGGTATCCACCGAAAATAATTTCATGTTCAAGAGGTTTCTTGGTTAAATGAAGTTAACTTGTTGTTTTGTTTTTAGGAACGACAGATGATGTCAATAGAGAAAACAGATCGAAAAGAAAAGTGGTAAAGAGAAGAAAAAAGTCAGAAGTTGATGGAAAATCGAAAGAGGAAATTGAAAAGAAGGAGTTGGAGTTCCTATCAGATCAACCACTTTTGCATTCGGATTCTGCCACTTTGATTTCTGATGATGTCGGATCGATGATATCTGAAATTGGTCTTCCAGAATGTTCTGTAAGAGAGAAGAGAGATTCGGTGTGTGAAGACGTCGCGAATCCACGGGATCGTCATATATCAGTTACATCATTGGATAGTGTTGCTGAATTGGGAGGAATGACTTCACATGCAGAAGACTCGGATGGTATGAGAAGAATAGTAAATCAGGAGGACTTCTCAGTTGATTATGAATCGAAAGAAGACAGAATCCACGAAGAAAATGAAGAAAATGAGGCGACGAAGCAAATGAAAAACAAGAAAAAATTCGATCTACTTTCAAATGGTGACGTAGAAATTCCAACGATTCAGTTAATGATGAATGATAATGGAACACCTAAAAAGAAAGTAAATGGACGAAAGAAAAAGAAATCAATTACTCCAGATTGTAAGTTTTTGAAAGATATTTGTCCAAGACCTTCTCTGAAATTGATTACAGCAGCACCTCGATACCGTGATTTCACAGAGACATCTATCAACATGTACATTGAAATGAATAAACAGAATATTGGTGAATTCGTTTGGGATCAGCAATGCACGAGAATAGACGCCATCGTTGCACCAATAGTCGAATTGGATCGGCTAACAACTCCTGAAATCCCTGTGGAAATTGAGATATTCGATTGAAATAAACTGTTTCCCATCTACTTTTTGTTCTTTTTCTATGAATTACAAAAAAGTTTCGTCTCGAGAACCACTGATCATTCATCATCATTTCCTTTGTTATTCATCCGATTTCTTTCAAAATTCAAACTGTTCCTTTCATTTCTCTTATCCAAACATTCGACAAATCCGAAAAAAATAATGGAAATAGTGTGTGACCTGTGCGAGAAATAGATTCATCCGCCCACAAAAACAAACAAGTTCTAAACGAAAAAAGGATCTCGAGTGTGTTGAGCCATTTCTTTTCTTTTTCCAATCACCCCACACTTTGAAACAAAGAAGTTATCAGTCGGAATCACCTGCTACCGAAATATTCGAAATCTTTGAAAATGTCCATCGCTTGTGCCAGAATTGGTAAGTTTTTCAAAGGCAATGAAGATTTATATTTGATAGTTTTTGATCTTTAATGTAATGACTAATACCTTTTTATCCAAATAAGAATTCGGAGATACTTTCATCATATTCGAAACGAAATTCTGTAAAAAAGAATAATTTATTGATTGAAAACTCCAAAAATGTTCACAGATGACATCCGTTTATTGGATTTTCCTCCCACTCAAAGAATTCAAAAACCAGCATCAGCTGTCGTTTTCATTACAAAGATCCTCTCATTTCGAGAGTCGCAGACTTCAAATTTTACAAAAAGTTGGGGGATTTCCTCTTCTTCTTCTCATTCCACGAGGTTTTCACTTTGAGATGAGCAACGTTAATTTACAATTTCTAAAAAAGTTTTCAGACTTTGCTCAACCTATTCAATCAGTTTTTTTTCAGACAAAACAATCTTTAAATTCAAAGAAATGGAAAAGAACGATGCGATTCGAAGCAAAGGTTTGTGCTTTTAAATTATGAATCACATTCAAAAATTTATATTCAGATGACGTTTATTCGAAAGATTTCACTCCAAAGAAAATCGACAAAGACAGCAGTGAATACGGGCGGCCGAAACCAGGAACATTGACAGAGCAGAGAGCGAAAAAAGCAGGTATTTCTGTCTTTTTTGTCTTCTAATCTTGAATAATCTCTCTTCAGCTGCCCATGTTCATAGAGAAATGTTGACACTTTGTGAAGTTGTTGAAGATTACGGTAAACGGGAAAATGAAGACGGACCAATCAGAATTACTTTTGGAAGACTTTTCACTATTTATGTCAATATTTCAGACAAAGTTAGTTCATTTCTCTGTTTTCTGTTTTCAATAATCTTTTTTCAAGGTTGTCGGCACTCTTCTCAGAGCTCGTAAACACAAAATGGTGGATTTCGAAGGTGAAATGTTGTTCCAAAAGAGAGATGATCATGTTGTCATCACACTTCTCTTGGCAGGATCAGAACTCAAAGAAGCTATTCGAGCGCATGCGGCAGCAAATCCAAAGGATTGAACACACGAAATATCGACATTTGATGTAAATACTTTCCCCCATTTATCGATATTCGGCTTAACATTTTCAACCTGTCAGATCCCGGGTTTCTTAACTGAAAATGGTATTATTTGACAAAATTTTTGAAATAAACTATAATTTTTCGTATCAAATAGTTGATTTGGAATATATTGGAATTTTCAGAA
Organism: Caenorhabditis tropicalis; assembly: GCA_016735795.1. Classification (NCBI taxonomy): domain Eukaryota; kingdom Metazoa; phylum Nematoda; class Chromadorea; order Rhabditida; family Rhabditidae; genus Caenorhabditis; species Caenorhabditis tropicalis. The sequence goes on along the minus strand of CM028614.1, from coordinate 6,779,061 downwards.
ACAAAAGAACAATATAGAAGGCATTCAAGAATTTGTTATTTGATTATGATATTTTCAAAAGTCATAATAAATTATATTATTCTAATCAACAACCTAACATATTTGAATTTTGTTTTTATCATTTCGTGTTTTGAACTATTTAAATTTTCATCTAATTGAAAGAAAAAGGATGTAGAAGTTGAAAAGATGAGATTCCTTGGCAACGGGAATGGAAATAAGCATGCTGAGCACGCACATTAGAGGAGATTATAATATATGAGAAGCACGCGGAAAAGAACGAAAAAGAGGTCATCAACTAGTATATATCTATATGAGAGAACGAGAGGAAAAGTGAATACGTATATTTCAAGACATTCATTTTCTTCGATTTTTGAAATTTCTTTTTTTTTAAATTTTTTTGAAATTCTTTTCGACAAAGTTTTTCCACTAATTCCGGTGTTTCAGAAGCAGAAATGTCTCAAAAACAGCCATCAGATTTCTCTGATATGTACAATAATCCGAAGAAATCAAATACGAAATTATCTCGAGAAATAAGGAAAAGAGAATTCAGTTATGTTGATCGACAGGTTAGTTTCACAATCAGAGCTTCTTCCAAAACAATTGTACCTCTAAACCAGAATAGAACAAAAAAAAATCATATAAGTTGCGGTAAAATGAGCATCCATCCTAGAGACTTGTTTTCTATCTCTTTTGCTCCTCTTCCTTTTTTGACATCAATCCCTTTGAATTCATGATAATTGTTAGGTTATAATCTATGTCCAACCCCCTTCTCTTCCCCCGTATTATCTCTGAAAAGAGTTCAAAAATAGTATGGGTAGCCGAGGAGACGCAGATATCCTCCGATGGGTATACTTTGAGACTCATATTTCCAGTTATCCGCATATTAATTTCCTTCTTTCGTTTTGTCTTTTTGAAAAACTTTTGTTTCTCAACAATCAATTTCTGAATGTCGTCTGAAAAAGAAAGTGATGACGATGAAAATAGAACGAAAAGTGGCAAAAAAATAACGTTTACTGCTAAAAATCATTGGCGTAGACTGTCAGATATTGTGGATGGAGTGGGTTTATTTTTCATTTGATTCTTATTAATAAAAGTGTTTTAGAAATCAAGCAAACCAACACAACTGGGAGAAGATGAATGGAAATCACCTAGAAGTGAAGACTCTTTCGATTTGTAAGTATATTCTCTATCCAATTATATTTCATTGACAAGAAAGTATAGAGAAATAAAATAATGAAAAGAGTAATCTAGTTGCTTCAAAACAAAATGAAAATGGTGTCTCCAGGGAGATTCATAGAATAGATAACACAATAATAATGATAATATATCTTTGAATTAGTATATTATATTCAAGATTCTTCTAGAGACTGAATAAAAATATTGATATTCCTCTACTTCAAATAACTCAATTTTCATCCGCCTCCACTGAAACTTTCATAGTGAAAACTAATTGATTTCATTTCATTCAACTGGAGATTCATCTCATCGAAATAAACTTTTCCTAGACTTGACCCATCAAATAGCTCGAAACAGCTTACAATTTCTCCACGCCCACTTCCGATTCCTTCGATTCGTCCTCCAGAAGTTGTGATACAAATCGACGAAGTTGATTCACCGATTCTCGGATTGATTGACGAACCACGTGATCATGATTTCCTGGAAGAAGAAGGAAGATTAGAACCATCTTCATCTCTTGATGCCAATTCTTTGACTGCTACAAGAGCATCAAGTGTTGTTGAAGATGATGTCAAATCTCAAATTTCATTTGTTATGAGAGAAAGATTACATTCGATTGCAAAAGAAGTTCATAGAAGAACTTCAGCAATCAGAGAGGATTTGATAAGAGAAACACCTGAAGATACAGTTTCTGTCGCATCAAACGTTCCGAGACAGAACGAGCATCGACCAAGTTTAATGTCTCTCATTGGATTACAGGTATCAATTAGAATAAAAAACAAATTTGAAAAACAATGGAACCCTTTCAGAATCGACCTGAATCTCCGACTGCAAATGCATCGAAAAAATGGTTTGGTTTCTCGTGGAAAGGAACATTACATCCATACGGACGATTCTATATGACGTGGCTCTTATTGGTCACTTTTTGCTTTCTCTATAATGCATTTTGTATTCCACTTCGATCCAGTTATCCATATCAAACAGCTGATAATTGGATGTGGTGGTTTTTGGTTGATTATATTTGTGATGCTATTTATATAATTGATATATTGGTTATAAAACCACGACTTCGTTTCACAAGAGGAGGAATTCAAGTTGTAAGGGAACAAATCGAGAGATATTTCTCAGAATATTTTTCCAGAAAACGTTTGGAGATACTCAACGACATTATCTCGTGACTCGAACTTTTAAACTGGATCTTTTAAGTATTTTTCCAACTGATTTGGCTTATTTCAGTTTTGGGAAAATGCCGATTTGGAGAAGTAATCGAGTATTGAAAGTGAGAAATGACAGTAGAAATTGAGTGAAATGAGTTATGAATTTCAGATTAATTCGTTCTGGTTACTCTTCGATATGCTTGATAATTCATTTGCGAATCCATATGCAATCAGGTGGGGGAGAGTCATTGACTTCAGATTTATTTCTTCTTTCATTCAGAATTGCTCGTACTCTGTCCTATATGATTTATATTATTCACTGTAACAGTTGTGTTTATTATAAACTTTCTGCCATGCAAGCATTCGGACAAATCGCCTATTTGGAGAATGGGAAATGGTATTTGAACAAATGGGTTTACAATAATCAAGGTAAGAGTCTCTTCAAATTTTTTCATTTTTCTCTTGTTATTTCAGGAAATGCATATATTCGTTGCTTCTATTTCACTGCGGCAGTTGCCACGTCGACAGGAAACAATCCTGCTCCCACGAATGTTATTGAGTTCGTTCAGGAAGTTATCTTCATTGATATGAAGTCTTTTATTCAGATACATCTACATGACATGTTCTTGGATGATGGGAGTTTTCGTTTTTGCTTTACTTCTCGGTCAAATCCGAGACATCGTTTCGAATGCAAACAGAAATAGAGAGGAATTTCAAAGAAAAATGGATTTGGCTCTTGGAGAATGCAAGAAACTTGGTTCGTTGTGATGGGTAAACTAATTAAAATTCATTTCCTTTAGGACTGAAACAGGAAACTACAAATCGTGTTCGTGATTGGTTTATTTATACTTGGCAGCAGCAGAAAACACTCGGTATGATTGTACTCTCGTCATGCACTTTTCTCGAATAAAAGGACATCACGTATAATTTTTTCAGATGAGAAGAAGTTAATTGAGAAGCTTCCTCTCAAACTTCAAACTGATTTGGCTCTTTCTGTTCACTACACAACACTGAGCAAAGTTCAATTATTCCAAGATTGTGATCGTGCTCTTCTGAGAGATTTAGTCTTAAAACTGAGACCAGTCATCTTTTTACCAGGGGATATGATCTGTTTGAAAGTGAGAAGTCAGTAATTCTCTTTTCAATTTTCCATGTTTTTAGGGAGACGTTGGAAAAGAAATGTATATTATAAATCAAGGAATTCTTCAAGTCGTCGGAGGAGATCACAATGAAAAAGTATTCGCAGAATTAGGACAAGGAGCTGTATTCGGAGAGATTAGTCTTCTCGCAATTGGGGGAAATAATAGAAGAACTGCATCGATCCGTGCAAAAGGATACTGTACTTTATTCGTTTTGGCGAAGGAAGATTTGAACGAAGTCATCAGATATTATCCACAAGCACAGGCATTATTGAGAAGAAAAGCAGCTGCAATGTTGAAAAATGATAAGAAGAGTGATGAGAAGACTGAGAAAACAAAGCAACAAGCGGAATTAGAAGACAGGTGTAAGATTAATCCACGACAAGTTCCAAAATTGATTACGGTAAGGATATAGAGAAATGGAGGTGTAGTTTGAATAAAAGTTTTTCAGCTGATTGCAAATATGGAAGAAATGAATGAGAACAAGGGAGTACAAGAGCTCAGAAAAGCGATGGAAGAGGAAACTGGTTTGATTATGATAATATTTCAAATTTGAGAAATTAATTTCTCAGATAAATCTCGTCGTCAATCAATATATTATCCATGGAGTACACTTCAAAGAGATGATGACGATGAAGAGGATTGGAATGAGGAAGATCTTTCTGATGTTGGAGAGGATTCTGATATTGAATTATTAAATGATAAGAGTAGAGAGGAAGAGGAATTGGATCCTCTTGAAGATATGGACGTTGTGGAAGAAGAACCAGTCGATGAAAACGATTTGGGAGAGACTTCGGGAACGAAAAAACTTCATGCAGATTAACATATTTGTATTGTTTTTACTCTTCTCGGAAACGTTTATTTTCAATCTTGATCTCATTTTTCTGAAACAAAAATAAATGCATTTCCAAATTAGGAGTCAGAACACGAAGAAAACTGAAAAGAACATTACAGTATTCGAAGTTCGACGTCATCTGAAAAAGTAAACAAAACGAATGAATATGTTTACTCTCAATACCCAGATTAATCTTTTTCACGAGGACTTGTCTGATCTTTTCAAACCAGTTTCACTCATATTTTTTGACATATTTCGGTTCTCTTCCTCTTTCAATTATTCGTTTCTTTCTCTACGGAAATGGCTACTGCAGTTGAAATTGCTCTCGCAAAACAGCCGTATTTCGATTTGAATGCATTATGTAAAACTGTTTTTGTCACTTATAAAGCTGGACCGAAATTGGATAAAATAGTGACAGTTCAGTCTCAATATGTTGTAAGTTCTGATTAAAAGACGAATTGAAATAATTGAATTGAGGATATTTGTAATAAACCAAATGTTAGAGGAACAGTAATTTCTTTGGCCGGTTCACCTGGATCCCATAATGATATCAAATATATGAGAGATTCTTTTGAAAAACATAATATTCGTTTAGTCTGTACTAATTGGCCTGGATCTGAGTTTGTCACAGGTTAATCTATTCTCTAAATATATATTTAATTTCAAAATTATTTAAAGGAGGCCTTCGTGATAGCTATACAAATGCTGAGAGAAATTCATACATGAAAGCATTAATGGAGAAGTTGGGAATGAAAAATGTGGAGAAATTGATAGTGATGGGACATTCGAGAGGAGGAGAAAGTGCATTACAAATGGCTTGTATTCTGTCGGTTTGTTCCCAAATGATTGAACTTTGAATTGTTGATTGTTGACAGGAAGACAGAAGTTGGCCTCTCATCGGAGCTGTTATGATTAATTCTCCGGGATTCGTCCCGCATAGAGGAATCTCTTTGAGGTAATTTTATGAGAACATTTAGATTTATCAAATATTTTGGTTTTCCTTTCTGATTCTATGAAATACTGATTGTATTGTTTATAATTATTCACTCACTGTTTCATATAAAAAACAGATAAAACAAACCATTTATTCAGAATGGGAACTATAAATACACTTGCGTATCTTATAAAACTTCGATGGAAATCGATTGATTGCGTCTTATTTCCAGTTCTTGATTGGTGTAAGTTCACTAGGAAAAACACAAAGATTACTTTCGTTTTTGCAGTTTATAATGACTTTGTGGGACTTCGAGTGGCAGATGGAAAAGTATCTGCAGCTGCAATTCTTCCGATGCAAACATTTGCATTTGAGAAACAAAAAGCATCGATGGATGAAATGAGAAAGAAGCCATGGGTCAGTTGAAAGAATTATAAAATGAACTGTTTTGGTTTCAGGTTCGAATGTTTTATGCTTACGGATCAAAAGATTTTTTAGTGGAAGAGTCAGATTCAGAGGAACTTGCAATGTATTTTAAAGGAGATCATTATGTTAGATCTTTTCGATTTTAAATGAATCAAAATGATTTTCAGGTGATTCATGACAAAAAAGAGGCAGAAGAAGCGATTCCGAAAATATGGAATAGTTATGCAAGAGGACAATCATATGTCACTGCAAACTTCACTGAAGAAGGTCATTATCTTCAGAAGACTTATCCAGAGTTTCTTATTCAAGTACTAGGAGGAATTTTTGATGTCGAAACGGATAATTCAAAATAAAAGTTCATCGGTTTCATATACAATCAAGTATGAATAAGTAAAGCGATACATAAAATATGTTTTGATGGTGAAAAATGGAAAAGATATCGATTGGATGAGATCACAAAAACACGAATTCTTTTGAAAATTATACAAAAAGATGTGGAGCATTATAAGAAATAATAGCAGTACACATGAAAAGAAATGCAGAAAAGGCAAGAAAACAGACACGATCAACGACTCGACTGGCAAACATCCAATCGGCTTGAAGGGCATGCATTGCTTCTTCCTTCCGAACACGTGCAGAAATAACACGAAGCTCATTCAATATGTGATGGAAATGACGATCTTCACATGCAGATTTCGGGGGGTTCGGAGGACTCTTATATATATTATTATTGTTAGTTGGATTCAATTGCGGAGAAGATTTATGAGTTATTGAACCGTTTTCTATCGGACGCTGAAAACAAAAATGATAGAAGAATGACACTATTCTTCCGACTTACCGTAACTTTTGTACATGTATATTTGTTAATTGATGATTCAATTCCACCATTCATTTGCGTCGTCGGTATTCCTCCCATTCCAACAATTGCTGTATTTGTTCGTGCCGGAGTAGGAGATGATTTCTTATTATCTACATTTCCAGTTGACAGATCCAAATGAATTGCTTTGTCGACTGCTGAATGTCCATTTCCATTTGGACGTGTCAGAACATGTCGTTCAACTTCGATCAGATACTGTCGTTGTTTTCTGAAAATTGATTTGATTGGATAAAAGAATCGAGAAATCCCTTACTTTTTGTTATCAGATGCATAGTGTGCTCCATGAACAGACATTTCTAAAACATCCGGTCGCTCCATTCCAAGAAGAGTTGGTAACCAACTGAGCAAAAGTGTTTTCAACTGAAAAGAAGTAGAATTCATATTAGGATTCTTTTCGTATTCCCCTACAAAACTGTTCATTGGTTTGTATTGTTCCGGTGATCGATGATGGAAATTAAGAGCAATTACAGTTGCAACAACGGATGCGCCTACTTGAAACATGATACACGAAAAGTATATTTCTGAAAAGAGAAGTAAATTCTGAACTATTCTGATTCTCGTTTCTTACGAATAAGAGGAAGAGCATCACTTGTTTGTGGCATTGCTTCAGCGACCATTATCATGAAAACGCAAAGAGACATGAAAATAGTGACTCCTGGAATCTGAATCTGAGAATTTGTTGAATCGATGATTTAGACTCACCAAGATTCAATTTTTCTCCACAATCAGCAGGTAAAGTGAAACTGAGAAGAGCTAAAGATGAGATGAGCATACACGGAAGAAGAAGATTAAAACCATAATAAAGAGTTCTTCTTCGAATTGAGACAGTAAATGTTACATCATAATATGGTTCCGGACAACATTCATAAAAGAAAATGGACCTTCTCGAAGTTAATCCGAGTAGTTCCCATTCTCCATTTGGTTTATAAGTGGCTGGAGAAATAGTTGTATTAATGAGATCTGTGAAGAATCCAGAATAGGTCCAAGAACCAAATTTCATTGTGCAATGTTGAGTATCAAATGGGAAATAGGCAATGTCAATGGCACAACTTGAACGAATAATTGCAGGAGGAATCCACGTTACATTTCCAGTGCTGGAATAAATTGAAACTCTAGATAGAAGAGAAGAGGAGACTTACTATAGAACGACAGCATTTACTGGCCACGTACTATCAAATTGTTGGTCAACACTATTATATAAAAGAACATCTGGTTTCCAGATATTGTTAATCGGAAGACGAACTTCTTTTATATTTCCGAATTCCGATGGATCCCAGGTCAGATAATGATCAGTCCACGACATTCTTAACCACACATTTGAGTTCATTATTTGATGTTTTTCGTCCTAAACAGAGAAATTGAATTAAGAAATTTTTGGAAGAAAAATAATAAAATAACATACAATATCAAGAATCTGTTGATAGTCCATTCCGAGATGAACAACCACAGCTTCACTTTCATTTCTTACAGGTCTCGCCAGTTTATTGTAGTTTTCAGCCAGTTTCGCGTAGAGTCTCCGCTCGTGATCACCCGTCCAAATTACTGTAAGTGATTAATATATAAGAATTGATTTGGATTCTTCTGATGTTTCTCTTCTCTCTCTCTCTCTCTCTTTCAGCTTTACCTTTAGCACTCTCGATTCCATAATCGAATAAAGCAAAAAATAATGCTAGTTTTTGAATGCAGTCGACCATTTATGTATTTTCCCTGATTTAAAACGTTAATTCTATCAAGTTTCAGAAGAGAATATCTCTGCAAGAACTCAAAAAATCCAGCAAAAAACACGGAAGAAAAAAGAGAAATGTCATCGTTTTATGAAGAGAATTGAGAAGAAAGAAAGAGAAAAAACAAGATGAATCGACAAAAGAAAAAACACGAATTCATGTTTTTCATTCAATTTATTTTCTCCTAAATAAACTACCGTAATCTAGTCAGATGGGAAATGTTCTGAAGATGGATTTATAGATAAATAGGAAAAAGAAGCTCAATCGACGGAGGAAAAGAGAAATGAGAACACATCAATCAGAAGAAATTGTAGAACAGATTCAGAAAAAAACAGAAAAGAGAAGAAGAAAAGGTCAGGGATCTTATAGGTTTTTGATTTTGGAAGAGGCTGGAACTAGGAGAGAAGATCGAGAAATAGTTGGAAGATGTTTTGATTTTTCATTGAAATCAGGTCCTCAGAAAATAATTCTACAATTATCTGATTGATACTAATTGATACTGTGTCATACTGTAGATTTGGGGATGTGTTCATGAGAAAAGAAAAACTGTTGAAGACACTCTCTGTGAGGAATATCTTGTTTTTCTTTATTCCAAAAAGATAAATAAATATTGGAGACAATTCAATTTTGTAGTCAAGTGGTAGTCTGAATGAATGAGATAGGAAGAGAAATAAAACTAAAAAAGTAGAAAAATACGAATGGAGAGTCATCAAAAAAGTGTTCGTTTTGAAAAGAAAACAACGGGAATTCAGACGAAAGATTAGACATTGAGATTGATAATATGTAGAGATGGGAGGCCTGACTTTTCGAAGATTTTGACCTCTTCCCAAGGGACTCATCTTCGCAAGACCTTCTTTTCTTGAAAACCGCCCCATGATCATGAGCTTATTCTACTTCTCTTTTCTATCTGTTTTATGTTTTTTCGATAGGAAACAATTTTTGAGTTTTTGAAGGAAAAAACGTTGCAGAATATGAAGATATGAGAGTAAACACTAGAAAAAACCAATTATAAGGGACGAATTCTTTGGTTTTTTCGAAGTTTAGAGACTCTTTCAAAATGAAAATTTAAGAGAAAAGAACGTTCTGAAAATGGATTTTTTTCTTTTTTCGGATGGAACTTTCCAATTCATTTGTATACATGTTCTTTTTGCAGAAAGCAGCGAAACGATGAGAAGAGAAAAAAGTAAAATGATATTTTCTCTGAATGAAAATACGCAATGAGTAGGCGAGACATTGAAACAATATTTAGGAAGAGAACATCTAATTAATGAGAAATTGACATATCACTTTTCTCTAATTTCAGAAATTATTGATCTACAGTTAATCGAAAATTCCGTTTTTGATATCGATATGTTATCACTTTCTATTGGAGATAGGTACCTAATCTTTGAGATTTGAATGAAATTTCATTGTGGGAAAATGGAAAAGTGTGAGAATAAACAAGTTGGACTGATGCCAAAACTGTGATCATCGGGTGAATGAGAAAGAGTTAGAATTCGAGAAATACAAGTGATATCATGATACAGAAGCTTTGTTTGATGTGAATCAAGTAAAGCTTCATTCAGAGTCATAAGAACTTCTCTCTCTCTCTTTCTCTCTCTCTCTCTCTTTCTCTCTCTTTCTCTCTTAGTATCTTTCAACCAAACATCCCACCATACCAAGTGAAGCGAAAGTAAATGAATTGTCAAGAAAATGAGAGGTCTCCGTCTCATCTTCGCCCATTTTTTGGTTTTTTGGAAGCTTTTCAAGCCTCTCCCATCTTATGTTTTTTTTGTCAAGCTGTGAAAAGAGTCTCTGAGACCTGGTTGAGGAAAGAAGAAAAAAAGGGAAGAAGAGCAGAGAAAAGGGTATGAAGGCCACCAAGATTTACCGACTTTTTTGAAATAAGAGAAGAAGAGTCAGAAGACGTCTTTCCTGAAGTCGTTATTTAGAATTCTCAACAACGACGACGCGCTGTTTCGTGGGAATATTCGGTAAAGTGGAACAAAGGAGCATGTGATCAAAAAGAGAGAAAGTTCTCGGAATATGGTGTCATCTTGACCGGTTACTTTTTGAGTTAATGATTTGCAAATCGGAATTTCGAAAGGGGAAAACAAAAAGAGTATTTATAGAAAAATGGTATATCAGAATATGAGGGAATGAGTTTTTCGAATGATTCCTTCAATGAGACAGTTTCTTTGATCAGAGAATTCAGAGGATATTACTGTAGGAAACCGCGCACGAAACTCAAAATGTGAAGTTGAAAAAGTAGAAAACTTCGTTCCGGGGTAATTTCACAGGTATCAGTTTTCGGATAATTGTTTAACAGAAGAACAGTTTCATAAATGCTAGACACCGTTTCACATTAACCATCGCATAATTCCCTTTTTCCATATCTGACTCTAATTCAAAATAATTCCAAACCCGACTCACCTTTAAAAAGAGAAAATAGAAAAAGAAAGCCGATTTCAATTCTTCGACTCATCGTCGTCTTCTTTCGTGACGTGGCATTGAATTATCTGAAAACAGAAAAGATTCAAACTTCGGAAACGAATGAACTAAATGCAGAAGAAGAGATTCGGAGAAACGAAACACACGATTGGTGACCGACTTCTACAGTGTATTCCTATCAAAACTCAAGTGATTCTCTAGAATATTCAGATTCTTCTCACGATTTGGTTTGCAATGTGTCTGTGAGGGTCTAAAAGAATCATAAGATAATGTATTCTTTCACGTGAAAAAGTGCACAATTGTCTCCAATTTGTTCAACTAAATGGTATCAAATTACATATTAAACACGGTAAAAATAATATAAAAATAGTTGGAGAAACAGACATAATAAAGCAAAGAAACAAAGAAGAAATAGATTTGAATTGTAACTCCTAAATAATAAATTTCTCGTGATTTCATCCAAAAAAAGAAACGGAAATGAATGATTTGGAGTTGAAAAAGTAGAAATATTTGAGATGATTTGAATGTTGAAAGAAATGAATATGTATTGAATTTCGTCTCGAAACTATAAAAGTTTCCATTTTTCGAATCGAAGATTATCCCTTTTAGACACTTAAGATGGGAAGATCGAAGAATAAAATCGACTTTTTTTGTGAAAATTTCATCCGAAAAACGATCGGAAATGGGAAAAAAGTTGTATTAATATAACCAGGTTTTTAATAATTTCTCCGAGTTATTTTAAGGTTTTCAAATAAAACCCGATTCATAAAGCAAACAAAAAAAACGGAAATTTGTGAAATTTGAAACAAAAATCAGAGACGAAAAAATATGTCTCAAACCTCAGAAAGAATGAATTGAATTTCAAAAAAAGGTGGACTACGAAGTATGATTTTAGAAGAAATGTTTCTGAAGGATCGAAGTAACCTAGGAGTTATAAACCAGATTGAAGAACTACAGTATTACTATTTGTGCACAGAAAACAGTTTTCTTTAGAAAAGATGCTCGAAACTACAAAATTCATTCTACAAACGTTGCAGAATTCAAAACTTTTGTCGGATGAAATGAATTCAATTCGATTGGATTGTACTCTTCGTTTTATGAAACTCCAATTAGATAGAAGATTAAACCGAGGGCATTTGTGTTTTGGAATTACCATTGAATTCCTAAATTAAACGAAAACTCACATTTCAGTATCACATGATTCTTCTTCAATTTAGGATCAAAACTCATTCTTTTTTTGCATCGGAACTCTAGAATATTTGGACTTTTTGGTCCCATGAGTTTGTCCAAATCTGTTTGAAATTGAGCTCAAAAATCGGGACTCTTTTTATTTTAAAGAGGAAAAAGTGTTGGGGTCTCTGGCACGAGGAGACCCTAAATGTCTGCCCCTCGGGGCACGGAAGACATGCTCGGCTGTCGCCGGATACTTCTGGTCGGAAGTTGGGGGGTTTACAGTTTTTGGTCGGACTTTGAGAAACTTTTGGACGAATGTTTAGTGACTCTCGGTTTCTTGCCAGATCTTTGTCAGCTTCTACACGTAAGTTAGGCAAGTTTGGTGTAGAAAAGCTAGTCGGACTTTCGTCGAATGTTAGTCAACTTCTGGTCTGAACATGGTCAGAACTTGGTCAGTTCTTAGTCGGATTTTATAGGCAGCGAGGCGACTTTACTTTACCAATCGCAAACGTCGCGTGCTCTGTTTCACGAGTTTTCATAATCGGTCATTACTTTTGTATCCGAAAACACTCTTATCACAAATCCAAACTCATTTTTAGTGTTAATTCCTCCTCTCATCACTTAATGTCATCTCAAGACAAAAAATAAAGAAAGATATATATCCTATCTATTCATTTCAAAAACGAGAGAAAACCTGATTATTCTGCTCGTTCGGAACAAGACAGAAACCACTACGGAACTTCGAATCCAGTGATTTCACAACGTGAACTTTCCGGGGATGCCCAATATCTAACATCGAGAGTTTTGATTGGATTAGACTGGAAGTATATACCCTATCTGCTGTATTCTCCCCTACTGACTGTCGCTTGTTTCCGTAATACAGTCGTCTCCTGGACGAACGGGATTTCCGGAATGAAGATGATACAGAAATAGGGTATTAGTGATTTTTCATAATAAGTCTCCAAGCTTTAACCGAGAGTGAATAAGAGATTGCCCGTTTGTTGGCAGTGCACTGGTCATAATCATGATCCATATTATGTTGATTGGTATTGAAAATAAATGGTGGTTTAGGAATAGACTATTTCGATGAATCACGTTGTGAAATAGATTTGTTTCTACAAAATAATAGTTCCGAATTCGTCATCTTCTAAATGATACGGAGAAACTCCATTTGTATTGCAACAGTCACTCTTCGGTAGAAAGGGGTATGATATGCTGAACTATAAAGTTGCGTCGATGCTGTTATCGTCATGCGCGCGAGTGGTATATGCGGGAATAGGTTAGGGCAGTAGCAGGGAGCAAAAGGGTTCGAGTTATACGAGGGTTTAGAAAATTAGAGGGTTCCAGGTGTCGCCTAGTAGAAGCCGCAGGCGGTGCTTTTTTTCTCTAGTCGAACTTTGGTCGGAAGTTTGCCGGGTCCTGGTCGGCTTCTGCTCGAATCTTGGTCGGCTTTTGCCTGTGTCTTTGCCTGAATCCGGCGAAGGTTCGACCAGAAGCTGACAAACCTCCGCCCAAAAGTATCCGGCGACAGCCGAGTGAAAAATGGAAGATGATGATGATAATATTTTGTGAAAAATGTAAAATGGGAGAAATCGAGAGAAGAGAAAAGAGTAATCATCTAGATTGAATAAACTGTCACTATGAGGTCTCTATTCAGAGAAGTTTTCAATGTTTCATGTCCGAAAGAAGATAGAATCCATAACATTTCAAACATCTTTCAATTCAGAATTTGAAGATAATATCTGAATAGAGACTGAACTTTCGAGAAGAGTTTTCAAGTTGTTGCTCTTAGAAACCATCTGACGGAAACAATAAATTCTGTTTTTTGAATAATTCATTTTCCGAAATGATGTATCTTTTCTCCCGTTCAATCTTGTAATTTCGAAAAAAAGGACGAAAGTCTGACCGTTGATGAGTGTGAAAAATCATTCAGTCAAATTCGAAGATTTCTCGTTTCCCGAATATTTTCAAGAATGTATCTTGTCATCAAAATAACACTTTAAAAATAAGTTAAAAATAAATAATATTGCCTTCGGATTTTTTGAGAGAAAATTCATTTGATCTGGTATTGAAACGAATGGCTCTGATTAACCAGCTTATGAAATGGGAATTCAATTCCATTTAATGATGAAATAATAGCTCTACAGTAACCGAGAAACGAAAGGTTTATGTTCTTTTAATGGGCGATTTGGGGAAAAAGAAAAGTAAAACTTCGAAAATAAATAATCGGTGGTCATAAAAATGAAAACAACTAAACTACATGTTCGCTTTTGCGCCGCCCATCGAAGAACGAGACACAAAAAAGGAAAATAAATAATTTTTCGGAGCTCTTCTTCTCTCGTTTTGGAAGAGCAACATGATGAGCATATGAGTAGTAGTTTTCAAAAGAAATAGAATGGGCGGTCTCTCCAAAAACAAGAACTTTCATGAAAGATATTATCAGAAAAAATAAATATTTATTTTGAATTCTTCCTGTTTCAAAATGAATTTAAAAGAGGAAGAGGGTGTTTTTGACACATTCAGAAACAAAAAGAAATGATGAAAAACTGTTTTATTTCTTCAGTTTTGACAACATTTTCTATCTGATTCGTTCTCTGAAATTTGAAAATTTGAACAGTAGAGATGCATTTCAGAAGAAAAGAAGACAAAAAATCTGAATTATTTATGATAACTGCCAACATGGTTCAGAATTTCACTTGTTTTTTAAAGGTTCCTTGTCTCTTTTGTTTCATTTTCTGGGTGAATTTTAGAAAAGTGAAAGGCCAAAGACAAAAAGATGAACGGTTTTCGGAGAGAAATGTGAGAACATTTGAGACTAATTCTATCTGCGATCATAATACAAAACCGACTCTGATTCCAATTCTGAAACTCCAATGCACTGAACTACAATATATCAATACAAAAATTTCGATGATTTTCGAGTTTTCGTTTTCTAAATTGTTCCCAATGAACTTCATCGAACGAAGCTTTGCAATGATATTTATGACTACAATCAGAAATCAAAAGATCAATCGAACTATGAGACAAAACAACAAATGAAGGCGAAGAAAATAGAAATGAGATTCTTATGGACCGCTTTCATTTTCTCATTCAAAATTTTCAATTTCTATCTGTAATTCGAAAATGTCTCCTTCAGATATCACTTGCTTGTTTTTTTCTTTTTAAACCATTTATTACAAAACAAATCTTTT
This sequence comes from Caenorhabditis tropicalis, assembly GCA_016735795.1. NCBI lineage: Eukaryota > Metazoa > Nematoda > Chromadorea > Rhabditida > Rhabditidae > Caenorhabditis > Caenorhabditis tropicalis. The sequence continues at coordinate 6,763,999 of CM028614.1, read as the reverse complement.
ATTGTCACACAATCAAATTTACATATGTTCATTATTTGTCGCATCGACACTTCTTGCCTTTTCAAATTGAAAGAATAAAAGTTTTGTTTTGTTCAGTAAAGAGCCCAATCGGCGTCTTCTTTGTCCGTCTTCTTCTCTTTCATTTGATCTGCCACTTGCTGATCGCTAGTTGGCCAAACGACCGCTTTCACAGTATCAACGACTACTTTTTTGACGATTGAGTCAGTGGCGGCGAAGTAAGCACAGGCTCCGACGGCAGCGATTGTGTAGAGCATTTTGATTAAAATCGATGGCTGAAATTGATTTTCTTAGTTCAAAAAGAGAACAATGAGTAAGGAAGAAAGGGAAGTAAAAGAAGTGTATTTTGAAAAGAAGTATGAAAAACTAAAATGTTTCTGAATGAAATGGTTGTAATAACTTGTTGAATCGATACATTTCTTAAATAACTGATGAGAGAGAAAGACAAAAAGAATCAACAAATCAACAAATAGAACTGGTAAAATCGATAGAAACAACACGAGACACATGGAAAATGAACGAAGCGAATGAGAGGAAATAAAAGAAATCTCGAGAGAAGAGGGAGGAAGGGAAGTGAAGAGAAATAGTGTGGCATTCTAGAGAGACGCAGAGAATATGGCAGACTCGCACTGGGTGAACAGCTGAGAGCAGGATTCTATGAGAGAGAATATGGAAGTTGAAGAGGTTTAGAGAAACAGCAAGAAACGGACTGTATATGTGGAAGATGGTCCGATACGACAAAGAATGTTCTAGACCGAGAACATTGTGGTTAATTGCTGGCGTCTTTTAGGAAGTTTCCAAATTTGTTCGGATCCCTTAGATTTCTTTCCATTCAGTACAATAAGATGCCAACTGGATTCAATGAATGAATGGGGAAAATGTTTATTACTAAAAGTATTTGGAATTCCATCAAAAAATAATTCATAATCTTTTCTTATAATCTGCTTCTATTTTCAATTGGTTTTAATGGAGCATCCACGTGTGTCAGACGAACCCAATCGGGCATTGGTGGTGGAGATCCGAGTCTTCTTTTGAAGAATTTAATCGTATTTGCCCATGTTCTCTCTTGAGATTTCGCATGCAATACTATTTCTCCACCGTATCCACAATAGAATCCTTGAAACTTTGCATAGACAATATCATGATGTGGAAAGTACGGTGGTTCCATGATGTGTCCTCCGTTCACTAATTCCAATTCAACATAATGTCCTGTTTCTTGTAATTTCTGTTGAATGTGTAAGTTCGAATGAATCGATGGAGCACATAAATCATCAACAGAACCCTGAAAATTAGAAATTCAATGAAATTCCATGACAAATCAATTACAATAAGTCTGAAGGCTGTATCTTTTGGAATCCAATGCCATGGAATTGCATTTTCTGGAGTAAGAATGGGAGTCAATGTTTTGAAACAAGGAGCAGTCACTAGAATAGTATTGATAAAATACAATTTCGAATCGTCGAGTCTGGAAACATATTCAGTATAGAAAGGAATACAAAACAGAAGATTACTCGGGAACAATCATTGGTTTTCCGTGTTCTTTGAGCAATGAATAACTGCATTGAGCATGTGGTCCATTTATCGAAACAACTGCTTTTATCTAGAAAAAAAAGCATTCTCGAATACAAAAATCACTTCAAAATCAAACCTGTGGATATCTAGTTGCAAGTAGATCGACGATAGTTGCTCCGAAAGAAACTCCTTGAATTCCGAGCATATTTGTAGTGTATGGAAGACCGAGTACGAATTCAATTGGTTTCTGAATAATGATATTAAATGTGAAGGTAAATGATAATTGCAAATACAAACCAAGAAATATTCAACGTCTACGTCTTCTAATTTGTATGGTAAATCTTTGAATTGGAAGAATGCAACACAAATTACAACGAATCCTTCTGAAGCTAACATCGCTCCCTGAAAGAAAAAGATTCATTTTTTAATTCTAGAATACTCATAAAAACCTTATGTTCATGAAGACCTCCTCCAGTTCCAGATATATCCATAACACATGGAAATGGTCCATCGCCCGGCGGTTTGAACAATGTCCCACAGAAACCGTCAAATTCAATTTCAGTTCGAGTTAGCAATGGATGCATCCAATGCTTTTTTATATAAAGTTCATCCAGTTTCTCTCCACTTTCATCCGATAATCTGTCAAATGAAATATGAAAATATAATTATTTGATTGTTTTGAAGTTACTGTAAAAGGTAGAAGAATGGAATTGGAGGAGTACAACGAAGATATCCTCCATAAGCAAAGTCTTCGCAAGGAGTCATCGATAGAAATAATCCCATTCCATCAGCATCTGAAATCATTTTTCCGTTGAATCAAGTTCAATTGAACCCATTTCATTTTGTTCTACACGTGCACTCAATCATTCCTTTTTCAATTAATTCCAAAGTCCATAATTCTTTTTCTAAGACTACGTGTATGGCAACGATGTAACTCTTTTGATAAGAAATTGATTAATGACACTTCCGAAAAAAGAATTATGTGAACAGTCTAGGGAAATGATCCTTTTTCCTGTTTAAATGAGGTTTTTATCTTTTGAAACGTTCTTTTGGTGTCTCTCTTTTTCAGATCAAAACGTCACGTATTCCGATGGACATTTGATAAAAACAAGATAAAGAGTAGAAAGTGCACTAATGAAAGCTAAGTGAGTACGTGATGCACTTGAATTCATTTGAATTTGAATTCACTTTTCTGAAATTCTTTGACACTGAAAGGGCTGCGACGCTTTTTTCGATTCCCATTATACTACAACGTCAGTTATCAGTCTCAATTATCTACTGTGTTTTTATTACAAAACTCTGAAAAAAAACAGTTGATGACTCGATTAAAAAGTAATTTGATAAGAAACCAAACAGTGTCAAACATTAAAAAAAACAGAAATGACTTCAACAATCGCTGTTATTAATGCACTCTGATGGTTCAGATTTCAAAACTTTCAGTTCATTGGAAACTGATTTTGTGTCTGAGCTTTTTTCAATTAAAAAAGAAAAATGATGAATTCGAGAAGTCTAGAGTCAGTTTTAAATAGGATTCTTGAAATGATTCCGAATGAAAATCTTACCAAAATAGGTTCCTCTCAATGGTTTTTGTGTTTTCAAATCAATATTTCCATCTTTATCTGCTTTCAAAACACAATAGGATGCGTGAGATCCATAATTATGACGAAGTCTGAAACTATTCGTTTTTGAACTGAAAAATTATTTGGGAGACATACTTCATATCGAATCGATAAGCTCTATCTGGTAAAAGACCAGTGGCTGTGATATGAACATGTTCCGGTTGAAGTGAATCTGCTTTATCGATGAATAAATGCTTCATTATTCAACTTCTGAAATTCTAATAAAAATGAAGAAGTTAAAAAAATGAAAAAAAGGTGAAAAAGCTTCGATTGTATAGACTGAAAATGGGAAAAAGTTGATAAGAAATGAGAATCATGAGGAGGATTAACGGCGACTGAAATAAAGTTTTCTCCGTTTATTTGAGAGTTTTCAACAAAGAAATGTGCTCGTCGCCGCCTCCATCGTCATTTCTTATCATTCATCACTTTTTGTATAAATCAACGGAACTGATAATGAAAAAGAAAAAGACGGTTCAAACAGGAAAAGAGGAGTGTTTAAGACTCCGGTTTGAGAAATTAAATGATACTTTGACTCTGTTTTAGAGAATACAAAGTTCATGTTCAAGTTTCTTCTAGACTTCCTTCTGAAGAACAGATGATTCTGTAACGGATTCTTTGAATTTCATTCGTGAATTTTTTGTTTTGTAGAGAAAAATGGAATCATTATTCAATAATTTATATTGTCAAATTAAAAGTAATAAAACAATAGAGATCGAATTATTTTTTACCGGTGACAATGGCCACAATAATTGGAGAGATTCGAGAGGGATTTCGATGAGATTTTTAGAGGAATTTTAGTGAGATCTATGGAAATATTAATTGATTTTCGGAGGAGATCATTTCATGAAAATGATTATAAATGAATGTTCACATGATTGTACATTTTGAAGGAATTCTTGGATTACAACAGTTGAATCGATGAAGTTTTGAGAACCAATTACTATTTGTGTTGGGTGCTCCAGGAATTGGAGGAAGAAGATCAAGATCATCGGAAAGAGAATCATCATTGTCCAAATCAAAAGAATCACGTAGACGACATCTCTCTTTTGATTCCACTGTCGATGCATCTGAAATACAATGAATATTTTAGTATTTCCGACAGAAAGAAATCAACGTACTGTTACTAGACTGCCTAATATTTTGTCCTTTATCATCTTCTTGTGGAGGAGTTTTATCATCTTCTTCATCAGAATCCAAGTTGCATTCAACCAAACGACTCTTCTCTTCTTCTTTTGTTATTGTTATTCTGAAAACATCTCTTCTTTTTAATAACTGAATTCAGCTACTTTCAACTAACCTATTTGGTTTCAACTCATCTGTTTCCTCGTCGACATCCACATCATCCAATGTGAAAACGTCCGACTCGTTTGCAAGAACACGTGGCATTCCCGATGATCTTATTTGGTATTTCGCGTAGCCACGAGTCGACGTGCTCGGCACGTTCATCTGAGAACATAATTTAAATGAAAATATGAAATAAAATGGAAAAGATAGGTATTCAACGATTGAAATCGAAACCGTATTCAGTTGAGAAAAAACGAAATTGTATGGAAATTTTATTAGAAAATGAAGATGATGAAGGATGGGAAAAGTTTGAATGAAAATTAGAAACAAGCAAATCTACTTGGGGAGAGTGAAATGTTTCTTCAATGGTTGCCAGTCTTTGTAATAATCCTTATCCACATTCTCATGAATTGCCCAGTTGGTGATGACCATATTCAAAGAACTTTCAAACATGAACGACTGAAAACAATTCGTTTTGTGTAATTCTTAGAATCAAAACAAACCATAGTTCCCTCGGCGACTCTCTGTGGTTTCAAATCAGCATTCGATGCCATCTCAAAACAAGCGAAATCAGGACCATGAGGTGTCATCATTGAATGAAGAGATCCACCACCTGGTTTGAATCCTCCTTCTTTTGCTTCATAGCATCCAGTGATGAGTCCCATGTATTCTGACATACAATTACGGTGATAATACGGTGGTCTGAATGTGTTATCAGCACATCCCCATCTCGGTGGAAAGATCACAAAGTCAGCAATAGCAGTTCCATGTTTGACAGATGGAGCAGTGAGAACTGTGAAAATCGAAGGATCCTGATATAAATTATGATGAATTCACAGTTATTTCTTATTCAATCTTACACAATGATCGAAAGAAACCGTATTAATGACCATGAACTTTTTCAAATCATATTTGTATGGAACATAGTTTCCGTGCCACGCAACGACATCGAAAGGTGAATGTCCCTGAAACAGTTTGAAAATATAAACTTTTGAACTAAAAACCATACTTGTTTTGCCTGGAACCAAGATCCTTGATACTTATTTATGATTGTAAAATCTACATCAATATCCTCAAACCAAGCAACAGGAGTTTCAAAATCTCTTGGATTGGCAAGCCCATTTGCTCCAATTGGTCCGAGATCCGGAAGTTGGAAATGGGTTCCGTAGACTTCGAGAATATATCCACGAGATGGACCACGGACAGAAACAGAGAAACGAATTCCTAGAAACAGACTTTTAAAAACTAAATGGGAAATTGAATTCACCTTGTGGAATAACGATAATTTCTTGTGGATTCACAAGAAGGCGACCGAATTCCGTGGTAATTTCAAGTGCTCCTTGTTGTGGAACTGAAAATAGTTTTAAATGCTTTGATCCAATGATTCAAAGATCTCACCAATCAAAAAATCTCCATCAGAGTTATACATTGCAGTGTTTTCCATACTGGCGTTACACGAAAATTGATGAATAGCCAATCCAGAACGGCTAACAACATCTCCTCCGCCACAGACTGTATACAGATTATCCACAAAAGTGACGCCTTCTTTAGTTGGAAGTGGAAATGGATTCCAACGATATTGATTCGGATTTGGAGGAAAAGATGAGAAATTATTAGTCCAATGATCTCCATTTCCATTGATTGTTTCAAATGGACGATGAATCACAGATGGACGAATCCGGTAGAGCCATGAACGTTGATTCTGGGATCTTGGAGCAGTGAATGCTGTTCCACTGAGTTGCTCAGCGTAGAGACCATGAGCACACTTCTAAAAAAATTCCAATGATGATTGATTAATATAAAAAAAATGAATAATAATCATATATCTATTATAACAACTGGAAGAAACGAACCTGAGGAGAGTTTTGTACAACTGGAAGTGCATCAGGTACTCTTGGATCAGCAGTTGCATGCTCATTTCCAAAGCCAGTCAAGTACTTTAGCTAGAAAAGAATCAATAAATAAATGAGAAAATCCGTGAAGCGTAACAAATAAAAAAAGAGAAAATTCTCTGAGAGCTTCTTGTTTTTTTTTCTTTTTTGAGTGATTAGTCATCGAGAAGAGACAGAGAGAAATGAGACCGCAAATTAGTTTCCCAGATATTTCAAGATTATTCTCGACTTTTCCTTATTTTGAAAGCTCCGTATTGAAGAAAGTTCTGAACCACTTTCGATGTCTAGTAAGTGATTCTAGTAGTTTTCAAGACTGCCTCTAAACTTGAAACGACACAGAAAGTGCTTTGAAGCATTACCTCGTAAATTTAAATGCACTTTGAACAAAATGGGGCCGAAAGTGCAGCATATCAAATTTCATTCAAGTTTAGAGAAAATTTATGGGGAGAAGAAGTGGAATGGAACCGAATATCTGGGGAAAGAATAATGGAGTCAAAGGACCTCAATTCTTCGTTTTTCTTCTTTTTCAGAAAGAACCGACAAACACGGTGAGAGAATGTAGAAGAAAACGAAGAAGAAATGGGTGACAGAGGGACAAAACAAGTCCCAAGAGAATTGAGAGAACACCACTCAGCCGTGGCCAAATTTCCATAAAGTTGGAGAATTGGACTGAGTTTTGACGTAATATTCAAGAAGAGGAAATATAAGAGAAGTTGGAGAAAAGGAGGAAATGAATAGGAAGGAGTGGAGACGCAGATAGATTGAGATCTGGATATTCCAGAATTTCCAGATTCATAATTACAAAGGCTCTTTCTCCGGTTTCAAATAATTAAAATCGAAAATGAAATTGTGGGGAGGAAATAGAAAAGAAAATGAAATTGATGTACCTAAAAATTAACAAAAGAACGAGAGCAACCGGCTGAAACAAGAAATCCATCTTCTCATTAATCTCTATATCTAATAATAAAATAAACACTTCGTTCATTTAACCGCTTCATCTTCATCAAGAAAGTTCTAAAAACTAAAAAACTCTTTTTGTTAGAAAAGGTCAATCTTATGCATATTTCTCTGAATGCAAAGACAATATTGCGGATATGATCATCAATGTTCAGGGCTTCTTTCATCCCAATACCCAGAATGAAAGAAAGAACGAAAATACAAGAACTTCTGATGGAAAGCTTTAGAAAAATGAAGAAATTTCTGATGAACGGATTCATGATTTTCTTCATTTTCTTCACACATTTGCTCGTTCTTTTTCACTTTTCGTTGGGGGCAAAATGACGGTTGACGAGATGCCAAATTGAATTGAATGCGATGTGGAAAGAGGGGGTAAATTGCAAGCACTCAGAGAGAAGAAGGAAAGAAGAAGACGTCCCTTCTCTTAGAAAAGGACCACACATTCACATACAATTTGTGCATAATTTGTAGAAAAGGAAGAAGAAACGAAGAGTGAGGGAGAGTGAGAATAAGAAAAAGGCGAATATACTGGATTTAGAAAGAAAAAGGAAAAGGAGCAAATGGATTCGTAAATGTAAATGTGAATGTGCAACAAATGGGTGAAAATGGGGGCAGAAGAAGACGGATGACTATGAACAAAATGAATGAAAAAAAAGAAAGTATAAGAGTGAGAGAGAGAGAGAGAGAGAGAGAGAAGACGAATATATTCATCATTTTTCACAAGAGGCGAACTGGAGAAAAGGAAGCTGACTCTCAAGGGAAAACCAGTGGAAACCTTAAAACATGAATCGAAATCCAGAAAAAAGAATGAAGTTTCACACATCTGCTCTCGTGTTAAAATTCCATTTTGTCCTATCAAATGCTCTTTTTATCTATTCAAAATGGTTCAAAACTGCTTTCGGAAGGAAGGAGTCAAATTTCTTCTTTTCCTGAGGATAAAGGGAAAATTGTAAAGAAATTTGATAGGAATTACAAAAGCAAACGAAAAACTATTGAATAAGGAAATGAAAATGAACTTCAATATCTCATTTGATTCTCGCAAATTTTAGTCAACGAATCATTCAAAAAACTTCGTCAGATAAGAAATTTGTATGAACCTTCTCGCGGAAAACACTCGAAAAAAAGGGTTTCTTTGAGAAGAATGAGCTCAGAGAGAAGATGATGACGTCACAGGAAAAAAGGACAAAAGAGGAAAAAGAAGAGGAAATATGGAAAGAAAAAGAGAAGAAGATGAAGAGAAAAAGTGTAAAGCTCAGTGAGAGTCTTTTGTCCTTTATCATCTTCCTGAGAGGAGCCATCATAATATGTGTAATTATTTCATTCATTATCAGTATATTTTATATTTTATATAATCTTATTCAACTTTATTTTATTTCTCAGATATCTTCTCTTCATCTCATCTTTATCATATAAGAAGAGGCGAATTTCAGAATTCTCAGTTTTGCATTTGAATTCGTAGTTTTTAGTGAAAAAACGATTTCCAGAGATTTTGATAAGTTTTTAATTCACGAAAAGAGTGTTTGAAATTCATCTTTTCTTATTTTGTTCTTTATTTCACCTTTTTCGGTGTTTTTCAGATTACAAGAACATGGAAAATGTTATCACTATCACTGATATTTTAGGCATTTTAAACTGAAACTAACCTCATCAAACTCTGTCATTTTTTGTTCCTTCTCCACAGAGAAATCGACAATAGAATTAAAGAAGAATGGAGATAGAAAACAGACGAAATACGGTTGTTTGTAGGTGTTGCGTGCCAAATCAAACCTTATCTTCTGTATAAGTCTCCGTCTCTCTATCAGTAGTTACTGTCTTCACTATCAATTGACTGCGTCTCTGCCCATTCAGATGACCATTTCAACGAAATCGTCATGCTAAATTATCTGATAATAGTCACGTGTTTTGTTCCGAAACGAGTAAAAACTAAATAGACTGACATAATAAAGTGTATCGTTTCTGTTTCATGTTTTAGGAAACCTCCCATTGTGATTTTGCACGGAAATTGAGGCTGAGTACACCGGAGTTATCTGAAGAATAAAAGAAGATAAGATGAATTGTTCGTTTAAACTATCTGAGTGAACAACAAACATCATGTCATTTTGACAAAAAGGACTGACACTTTCCGAATCGAAGGGAGGAAGCTCATGGACTAGACGGGAAATCATAAATTCTGGAGACCCATAATCATCATAAAGAATCTCGCACACACAGAAACCTCACAATTGAACGTCTTCTTCAAAAAGGAATAACTGCGTGAAAAAAAGAAATTTCAAAGTGAAAAGTAACTGTAGGTAAAAGAAATTATTACGTGAACTTGTGAAAACGTGGAAAAGCAAGATTCCACGTATAGCAGAATGTTTATTTTCATCTTCATTACTTTTCACAACAAGCAATCCGGTTCGTTTTCACTTGGACGGCATATCGAACAGACTTTTTTCAGCTTAAATTTGAAAAAGTGCGATTTGAGAGTTGAAAGAACAAAGACAATGGCGGAGATCTCGGAAAGATATGTGGAACAGTTTACAACTACGGTTGAAACGATGCGCCGTCGAGTTATTGCATACTACGATGGAATATTCTATCTGGGTTCGAAAAAAAGAAAGCTTGGAAAATGAAAGTTTCATTTAGGAAGAAAAGTGGAGAAAGCAGCAGAACGATTGAAAGAAGTTGCAGAACCGGCGGCTTATGATGCCCGAGATTACGTGAATCAGTCATTGGCAGAGAGCAGTCCATTGGAATCAATTGAAACTGACACGAAGAATAGTTTGGTTGAGATGTACCTCGGTGTATCAGTATATTCAGAGGCGACTGAATTGAAACTAAACATTTTCTTGTAGGTTATTCTAATTGGATTAGCAGGAGGACAACTTTCTGGAGCATATGCATTGACTCCTATCATTGAATACTTTTTCGATACATCAGTCGTTGCTCTTCTTCTCATTGCATTGCCAATCTTCGTTTTCTACAATGTTCGTAAAAATGCGAGTCTGGATGATACAGAAAGGCGTAGCATACTGTTCTCTTCAACTCTTTGCTTCGGAATTCTATCCGGTCATCTTGTTGGCCCTCGTATCCTTTCTCTCGCTCCTTCTACTTTATTCGTCCAACCATTTCTTTTCGCTTTGATGTTTGACAATGGAATATTCCCGACTCCCCTTCCTTCTCTCAATCGTCAAAGTTTCTTCATTTCATTTGCATCTTTCAGTGTTTTCATCGCATCTTTGCTTGGTGAGTCTTTTCTGAAATCTCAGTTTCATGTGATGCCTCATTCCATTTCAGCCTCGATTGTTTTGGGTGGCTTCTCCACTGCAGTTTCTCTGTTTCATTGTGTTCATGCCACGGGCCTTTATCTCCATTTTCAGGTATTTTTCAAAGAATTTCTCAGTTGATTCTCAGAATATTTTTAGGTCATTTCACAGTTTATTAAAGACAAAAACTTCTTAATTGCTGAGAGTCAGACTGCTTATTTGGCCGCAACTATTCTACTACAGGTTAGAATTTCCGGTTCATTGATTCAAATATTTTCAAATTCAGTCGATCTTCACTCTCTTATTCGGATACAATCCTGAGAACAACAATAATCAATTCAAATAAAACTTGATTGCTTCAGAAAAGTCACAGAAATGAGTTTTAATGAAAGGTTAACGCATTAATGTTCCCTACAGTATACATATTCCATTAAAACCATACTCCACGCAAAAACGAAATGGTTCTTTTCTTCGTTTACTTAATTTCAAGATACCTAACTCAAAATTGTATAAAATTCAAATTTCAGATTAATCCCAAATTAATTTCAAATCCAGATTGGGAGCCATATAACTCTGCAACTCAGGTTTTGGCTGTCTTTTTCATAAATACATAATATTATCAGCATTATTTCAACAACAAAACAACAATCAGTTTAACAATTAAAATTATTGGAAAAAAGAACAAACAGAAATATTCAAAATTAGTTGATTTTCGAGAACTGAAAACTGATGTCTCCGGTCGATTTGTCGAAAAGTGCTCTCAGAAGTAGCGATTGTTCATTTTGCAGTCCGGTATTAGGGAAATAAACGCCTTGCTTATATCCTTTGTTCCATTCGGGTAATCCTGAGTCCGATTTCGAAATTAGACCAGTCGATATATTGATTCCCCCAAACTCCCATTCCATCCAAATGGGAATTCCGTTAGATGAGCTGAACATTTCTGTTAGTGAACTTGAAAACGGTTTATGAGTCACCTCATGTTATCAATTTGTATCGAACATTTTCTGCTGAGAGTTTTGCCGTCGACAGGAAAAGTTAGCAACTCAATTGCTTCTCCTTGGGTGACACCAGCATATTCCCATAGAGACTGTTCATCAATAATTGCATCTGTAGCTGCTCTTGCCTTTGTCGAGATTTCGTCGAAGAAGGAAAGATCGAACCCGTTCACTGTCCCCACGTCGGCAGCAATTTTATGAAGATTTTCAAAACTGTGTGGTATAGCTTTAAGACGACCAATCTGAAGAACGCTCAAGATTTATGAAGCACGTTCCATTTCTCACATGTGGTTCAACTTTCAAATCATCTCCATATAGCATTTTGAGAACTTCAACGTCGTATAGGAATCTAAGATTATTCCACGGATTCATCGAAGACATATAGAATGGCTCCGCAAGGATAATATCAGGAGATTCGGAGAGTGATGATGGTCTATCAACAATTTCAACATTTTCTAGTTTGTAATGATGAATATATTTGAAGAAAATATCTTTCAGTCGCTCGTTTCCTTCGATAATTGTTATTTTTCTGGCATTTTTAGCTGCCAAAAAGCCTAGAAATGAACCTTCACCAACAGTAACCACGTGAAGATTTTTTGATAGCTGTAATTGTTGGAAATAGTTCCAGTACTCCAAAGTATTTCAACTAACTTTCTCCACTTCTTTTTGGAAACGTTGATTCTCAAACATCTCATTTATGTGGTAAATCGTTTGCCTGCTGAGCATCGAATGTAAACCGCAAGTACAGTAACTTCTACTGGGACTGACATTATATAGATTTTCAAGATGAACAATTTCTGAATCACCTACTCTTTTCCACCTTCACTAAACCATAAACTGAATTCATCATGATTACAAAAGATTTCAAACTTCTGGTTCTTTTCGACTATCTTCTTCTCTGGGAGATAATAAACTGCTTGCATCCAATGATCTCTCCACTGAAAAATGAAGATTGACTGTTTGAATCATGTCTTCACTTTACAGCATAGTTATTCGGATTTTTCCATTTTGGTGCCATATCAATAAAAGTTTCGTTTCTTCTATCCATATCGATATCCCACCACATCAAGAGAGCGTCAATTGTGCCTGACGAGTGTGCTATAGCTTCTCGAACAAAAGATTCATCGAAGATTATCTCTTTTTCATTTTCAAAATCGAATCTAGAATGATCATAGATGTAAAAGTTAAAAATCGTCATCGACTCACTGGAAAGCAATTAATGGATCAGACAACTCTCGGAATTCATGTTTTCTGACTTCCGATAATTGAACGTCAAATACAGCAGCTGTTCCGGAACATTTTCCTAAAGGATGCTGTTCTGAAAGGAGTATGGATTGGTTTTAATTTTTTCCATAAATATAATGAAACACCTTTTTCATCCAATTTTGGAACATTGTTGAACATTTCTAATAAATGGCTTTCGACTGGTACGATATACACAGTTCCAGTTGATGGAACAACTCGACAACCTGTTTTAGCCAATCTTTGGAGCGCTTCTTTAAACGTTCGGAGAGCTCCTTCTCCAATAAGTTCCGTGTCGAATACTTCTGCCACAATGATATCTGCGCGCGATCCACCGATTTGTGATACATCAGTCGATCTTTCGGAAATAACATTTATTTTGTCAGCCCATTGACTATTTCCAGTTATATGCTTTGCACAATCGCCCATTGGCTTGAAAACTTCTAGTGCTGTTACTTTGTCAGCGCCTTCACGAGCAGCCATCAGAGATAACAACCCAGTTCCAGTTCCTGGAACGTGATTTTATTAGAAATTTCGAAAGAAGAAGAAACTTCTAACCAATGTCCAAGACATGAACTTTCCCATCTTTATTCTCTTTCTTTTTTTCTGCAATCGTTGTTTGCAAGCCTTTCAGGAATTTGTTATTTCTGTCATAGTCAAGAATCATGTCACCAAAACGACTTCTGAATGGAACGTTTCAAAGAAAGAAACCATTTTATTCTACCTCGCAAGTTCTTGTGCCAGATCGTAGTCATCATCGGCAACAACCCACTCCCGTTCTCCGGTTTTTTGGTTGATTTTTTCCAGGAACATGAAGTTTTCTGCAAATTACCTCAGCTAAACGAGAATAGACTGGCACATTTCTTAAGAAGATAGATTACTTCTATTCGTTGGTATTTTTCATTTGACATTGGAATCAAAATTTATTTCAAGTTTCTATCCTTTTTGCAGAAGACTGGGGAATATAAATAGCATGCAGTAAAACCAATCAATGGCAATTAGAAAATAAAATAATCAATGTACACACAAAAGTAAAAGAGTCAAATGACGCAATCAGGGGAACGGGGATGATAGGACAAAGTAAAACATTTAAATTATACCACATTTTCGACGGAACAAAGTATTGATGAAATGAATAAATTGGCAAGCTTAGCTTTCTCAAGCTGTACGAATTTTCCCAGGGACGTAGTTTTTGTCAATTGTTGTTTCTTGAAGGAAAATGTGCAGTGAACGTTCATTCTGGGCGAGGGGATGTCCAGCGACTCTGAAATTTATCATCAAGCATTATCCAGTTACTTTTGTATTTTTAAAAAACACTGTCGACCTTATTTATAAGACAACATACTTATTGATGAACAGCTCCAAGGCTTTGCGGCGGTTTTCGATGAATTCCTCCTCAAATATACCATCATCTGATCGAAACGGGAGCTGCCGCTTGTACGATTTTCCAGGCAACGTTGGAACGACAATTTTACTATCTCTCTCCAATTCTGCACGAACCCATTCGAAGTCACTGTATCGCCGGCGTACACTTGATTCTTTTTGTTTGAAAACTGGCAAGTTTGACTGAAATAAATATATACAGATAAATCTTTTCCTTTTCAGAACTAACTCTCATTCTAATTTCGTAATCGGTGTAGCGCATCTTTCCTACACCATGAGTAATAGGGTTGATCACCTAAAATGTAGAAGAATCAGGAATAATTCAGATATTTGCTTACTTCAATTTCGAGGAAATTTGCAGGTGGAGCATAAGCCTCATCGAGCGTTTGCCGTTTTGAGGGAATTCTTTGAGTTGCTGAAGCACCGGAAGCCATATTTCACTGAAAATTACCGAAATAATGAGTGCTTTACATCGATTGTTTATTTCAAACTAAACGTATCGACTTCCACAAAAATAAACAAACTCGGCTGTCGCCGGCAACTTTTGAGCGGAAGTTTAACAGCTTCTGGGCGGAGGTTCGTCGGATTACGCTTTGGAAGTTCGCTGAAGCCGCCGAAGGTTTGACGAACTTCTGACAAACTTCCGGCAATAGAAAATAAGCGTCGTCCGCGGCTTCAACTAGACCACACCTGGAACCCTCTATTTTTTAACACCCACGTATAACTCGAACCCTTTTGCTCCCTGCTACTGCCCTGACCTATTCCCACATATACCACTCGCGCGCATGACGATAACAGCATCTATGTCACAGACTATGTGTCTTTTGAAGTACAGCATATCATATCGCTTCGTTCAGAAGAATACAATGACCATAGCAATACCAGAAATATCTTCTTATTTTATTGTTTCGAAAATTCTTTTACTTCTTTTCAAGATGAAGAAAATGCAGAACAAAACCATGCGTCGCTGATCTTAAGCTCCGTTTTTCAGTGAAAACAGTAAGGTTTATGACATGGGTTACATATTAACAAGTATCTCTTGCTGTATCTTGTCAATTATAATTTCTTTACTTCAATCACTTGAGTCCTCATTATCATAACGTATAATGTATTTGAAGTTGAAATTCGACTAGTGAATCCACAAGAACAGAAAGCTACTTTTTGCGCAGAAAAAAACAGGAGTTCACAGATTTTACAGAAAGTGAGATGTCTCTTGAAAGTTTTCTTTTCAACAAGACAGAAGGCACTTTTTTGAAAAAGTAAATTGCAGAAAAGTAATTATTGTATTGAAAAATTTATTCTTTAATTTCTAAAGCATTAAAACGCTTCTTGATGAAGCAATTCCTTTTCTCGGAGTCAGAATTTTTAGTACTTTGCCCCTTCACTCAGGCGCTCCCTCATCTTAACTTCCGACCAAATACTGCAAAACTTCAGCCGAAAGTCAGACGAAAAGTTTTCGGCAACAGGAGTTCAAGAACATCTGACCAAAGTCTGACCAAGGTCCGGCCAGAACTAGCCAAACTTCCGACAAGTGTTCGCCGGCCTTGCCAAATCTAACTTGCGCCCAAAAGCTGACAAAGATCTGGCAATGATCTGACAGTCACCTAAAAACACTCAACTTTCGTCCAAAATTCGCTCAAGATCCGCCCAAAAGCTGTAGACCCCCTAACTTCAGCCCAAAAGTTGCGGCTAGTCAGCCGAGAAGTTGACGAGGTCATAAAATGTAATTATTTATAATAAATATATAATCTTATCTAAGAGATGTGAATCAGCGATGCATGAAGACTAGCAACCAGGCAGTTCAATTTTTAGGCAGAAGATTATCGAAAATCAATAAAATCAAGCTGACTGTTTCAATGAAATAACGATAAACATGCCGCAAATGACTCATCTCGCCGATAAACAAATGAAGAAACGAAGAAATGAAAAAATGGCAAAAGTACGCAAACACCAATTGCGCTTTGCTGCAGAAAAAAATTTTGATCGTAGTCCCATGTAGAAATCAGAAACAAATGAAACTGCGCCATTTCAAATTTTTTTACAATGTGCCAGACTTGAAAAAAGAAAAAATTAAAGTTTCACTCTTGAGAACATTCTTTGATTGACCATGGTCTTAAATAGGAGATTTATATTTATGTATGTGTACAGGGAAATGCTGAAAATTCGCCAGACACTAGACTCTGGTCAATTGTTTCAGATCTCTAGGGATTGGCAAATATAAAAACCAATTGAATTTTATTTCGTTTAGTGATGGTTGCGTTTGAACTGAAAACGAATAGTTAAACTGTTAAATTGATTTCTTATATGTCTTTCGATATGTCCTCGCGTTTCTCGGATGGTTCATTTCCAAATTTCAGAAATGCCACATAAAACATTTAATGTCGATGATCTTGTTTGGGCAAAGTTCCCAGGATTTCCACCATGGCCAGCGAAAGTTTTACTCATTTTTATTCAGAGAATTACTATGATAATTGTTCCAGGTAAAACACCGAGATCAGAAATGGGGAAAAATGCACTACACAGTGGAGTACTTCGGATCTAAGGATGTGGGTGATGTGAAGTTTGATGAAGTAGAAGATTATTATGAAAAAAGAGAAAGATACTCAAGACCGAAGCGTGTAAAAGGATTCAGTGAAGCTGTTGAAGAAATTGAGTCGCTCATCGGGAGGACCATCTTGAAACTCGAACCGGCTGTCATAGACCAAACTACAGAATCACTGAATGTTCCACTTCAAGAAAGTATAGAACCAACTATAAAATCTCACATAAACGAGAAACAATCGGAATGGATAGCACCAGAAAATGAAAATTTGGATGAAGTAGTAGAAGGAGTAGACAATTCTAGAAGTCCAGAGAAAAAACAGGACACTGAAATCATGAAAGAGCCACATATCGGGAGTCCAATAGCTATTGAAAAGGCGAGGATAATTGTGCAAGACGATGAAGATTTTCTAGAAATACTAGACGAAAATGACGATACGATTCTAACGGAAGCAACTGAAATACTTCCCGTAAAAAGCATTGCCGATGAAAAAGAAACAACTGTTAAAAAAGAAGAAACTAAAAAAATAAATGTTCTTGAAGAGCGGATAGTCAAAGAAAAAACTGACGAACAGAAAACAGGTACCAATTCGACAATTGTAATCGATTCAGGATTCGTAGAAAAACAAATAGAGATTATTGCACAAGATAAACCAAATGAAGATCCAACATCATCAAAGAGGAAGAGAGAACTAAGTCCTGAAAATGTGTAAGAGCAACATAAAACAGTACTTGAATCAAAGTTTAAAAGTTCAGACCGTCAACAAGTTCATCCTCGATTCCTGCTCAAAAAAGAAGAAGTCTTGGTTATTCAGGAAAAACGACAGAACCAAAGAATGTATTTGTGCCAAAGTCTAGGCTCTCATAAAAAGTTTATACAGATCCACAAGTCATTTGTTTCTCCATTTTCTACTTGCGCATCTCAATCTAAAGAAAACCAGCGTCGCCGTAAGAAGGCTCCGCCTGCCATTGAACCACCTGTCTCTGTGGAAGAAGCAAATCCTCTACGATTTGTCAACATTGATGTATTCAGTAGGAGAATGGCATCAGAATCAACGGATCATGATGCCATGATTGCAAAGTTGCTTTCCAGAAAATTCTCGATTCCTATGGAAGGATATATGCGTAAGTACAGTAATCGCTGTTTTGCTCCTCAAAATTTCTGAATTCGCTAAGCTTACAGTGTCTGGTCGGAGCTTAGGTCTTGGTGGAAGTCGTCGTAAATGTGCTCTTTTCGATCCTTATCACGAAGGCGCTCTCATTCTTTACGCTCCCGAACAACTTAGTGAACATGAGCAACTTAAAGAAGATAAAGATAGAAAGGTGAATTGATCTTGATAAGGTGTTGGAAATCACTTTTCTGCATAGTCTTGCGTATTCTAAGTATATATCCCGTTTCTCTCAGGTTCACGTTGTTGCCGATCCAGTCGTCGGCAAGATTCTGCGTCCTCATCAAAGAGATGGAGTAAAGTTCATGTGGGATTGTGTGACCGGTATCAATATTCCCGAATATCACGGATGCATTATGGCCGATGAAATGGGTCTAGGAAAAACGCTTCAATGTATTTCTCTTCTTTGGACACTGCTTCGTCAAAGCCCTGATGCGTGTCCTACTGTATCAAAAAGTATTATTGTATGTCCTAGTAGTTTGGTCAAAAATTGGGACAAAGAAATCAAAAAATGGCTTGGAACTCGATTAAACGCGATGCCAGTAGATAGTGGAAAACGAGAACAAATCATTTCTTCGCTGAGTGAGTCTTCTATATTCTACAAAAGAGTTTGAAGACGTATTTTCCAGCATCATTCATGGCTGATTCCAAAATGCGATGTGCTATTCCAGTGCTTATCATTTCATATGAAACATTCCGTCTGTATGCAAATATTCTTCATTCAGGGGAAGTAGGAATCGTCATTTGTGACGAGGTTCTTATAAAGTAAAATTGATAAACTTGAAACAAACTTTCAGGGACATCGTCTCAAAAACAGTGATAATCTTACATATCAAGCATTGAGTGGTTTGAAATGTGCTAGACGAGTACTCATTTCTGGAACGCCAATTCAAAATGATTTACTAGAATATTTTAGGTTTGATTCTCAATTCAGTGACGTCTTATTCTTTTTTTCTTGCAGTCTAGTAAACTTCGTCAATCCAGGTCTTCTCGGAACGGCGACAGAATTCAGAAAAAAATTTGAAAATGCCATTTTAAAGTAAGTTTACTACAAGTAACTGAAATTAATATTTTTGATTTGTTTAGGGGACGTGACGCTGATGCAAGTTCAGAAGATCAGAAAAAGGGTGAAGAAAAGACAAAAGAAATGGTTTCACTGGTAGAGAAATGTATTATCAGAAGGACATCGGCTCTTCTCACCAAGTATCTTCCCGTAAGTCCCTTATTTTGTAATCGAATGTATTCTGCCAATTCAGGTTAAATACGAACATATCATTTGTTGCAAAAACTCGACGCTTCAAGAGACGTTATACAATAAATTGATTGAGTGTGAAAAACAAAATAGGATAGTGGAAAAAGACAAAGTGAGAAGTGAAAAACTGTTTATTTCCCTCTAATTTCGTTCTTTTAGGGTGCCACTGCGTCAGCATTGTCATTTATCACACATCTCAAAAAGCTATGTAATCATCCATATCTCGTTTATGAAGAGCTTCAGAAACCAGATAATCGTTTTAGAAACAGTATATTTAACCCAAAAACTTCATTAGAAAATCGTCTTTTTTCAGAATGTTTATCCGTGTTTCCAGAATCATTCAATCCAAAATCGTTTGATCCATCGTTTTCTGGAAAGATGAAAGTGCTTGATTATATTTTAGCAGTGACTCGTAAAACAACAGATGACAAATTTGTATTAGTATCGAATTACACACAAACAATTGATCAGTTCATGGCGGTATGTACTCTCAGATCTATGACTATTTAATTCTCAAGAAACTTCTAGCTATGCAAACTCCGCGGATACGATTTTGTTCGTCTCGATGGATCTATGTCAATCAAACAACGTTCAAAAATCGTAGATACTTTTAATGACCCAAATAGCACCATTTTCTGTTTCTTACTTTCGTCCAAAGCTGGTGGTTGCGGATTGAATTTAATTGGCGCAAATAGGCTTGTTATGTTCGATCCTGATTGGAATCCAGCAAACGATGATCAAGCGATGGCTAGAGTTTGGAGAGATGGTCAAAAAAAGACATGCTTCATTTATAGACTTCTGGCGACGGGATCTATTGAAGAGAAAATGTTCCAAAGGCAAACTCACAAGAAAGCGCTTTCGTCTTGTGTGGTTAGTTCCTTGAGAGAGAAAATCCTTTATCCGCTCATTTTATATATGTAGGTTGATGCTGGTGAAGATGTGGCTCGTCATTTCAGTAGTGAACAACTTCGTGAACTTTTCAAGCTAGAATCAACAGTAGCGTCAGATACGCATGTCAAGTAATCTTTTGCTTTGCCTATCAACTATGTTGTGTATGATAGAGTGATTCAATATTCTATTTTACAGATTAAAATGTAAAAGATGTATTCAAGGATTAGAAAGTGTCGATCCACCGACGACGGCTGATTGTGCAAGTGATCTGTCCAACTGGTTTCACTCAGAGAAAACTGCTAGAAAGGTTGTGATTTCAAGAAATGTCAGATCAATCATTTTGGAAAATAATTAAGGTTGCTGATAATGTACTACGTGCAGTATTCGAATGCGGCTCAATCTCTTTCGTTTTCCATCAAAAATCCCACAATGTGAGTTTTGAGCGTTTCGAAAGTGATTTTCATAACTTTTTACGTAGGTCGAAGCCAAGAAAGTCGCAGAAAAAGTTGAAGAAGTGGACGAGGATTATGTTCCTTCTGAAGCCGAAGAAGATGATTAGAAACGTGCCTCCAAATTTGTTAGCTGTTCTGATATTCTATACGATATGATATATTCTTTAAAAAATACATTTTACCGCCTGATCTCATGTAAAATATTTTCTGAAAATAGAAATGAACATCAATATTTTCTTATTTTTATTCAAATCCAAAAAACAATTTTTGATCAGATTGTGTGGAGGCTTGAATTTGAGAAGATGGAGACAAGAAACATTGATACGATGTACAAATCTTTGAAACAATTTTCTTAAAAAAGAGAAAAGTTTTGCAAAAATAAAGATGTAGAAAATTATGCCTATCATTATTATTTTATTAATTTTAGTTTTGAAAGGAGAAGAATTTTATGTGTTTTCCGGGAGGCGCCAACAGGTATGAAATGAATAAAAATTTGAGCTTTGATGATGTAAAACGGAAAAGAAAATCGACTTTTCGTGTCGAAAGAAATCGACTAATGTGACAATAAATATGCAAATTTCGCTTGTTTCAAATGGGATATTTTGGTCAAAATCAGTTCAGTTTTTACAGAAGGAACCTATTTCAGTTTTGAGGTAATTTGCTAGAAAAAAGAATGTAATAACACAATTGTCAGAAATGACATAAAATACTGAAAAATAAACTACTAGGCGATTTTAGAACTATTTCAAAAAAGAACTTTTTGATGAAAAAATGATAAAGTTCCAGATGTAGGCGAAGGGAGAAGACAACAAATCAAACAATCTAAAAGAAAATCAACTGAGGTTTGAGTATCGAAATATGAGAACATACCTAGAGAGAAGTAGAATTGGCGTAAAAAACTGGTGAGAACCATAGAAAGATTGAGTGGGCGTGGCTTGTTGATCACTTGAATGTCATGCATAACTCGTTTTTAGTTTCGAACAAACACATTGCGGTCGACATGATGTGGCTCGCCTCCTTCGGGGTGTCACTTGTAACTGAAATCAGTTGTTCAGTCATCGTTTATTAACTTTCAATTTCAAATTCCAATGAAAAACGAACCTTATCTAAACATGGTTGCTCATTTGTCGAATAATGAACAGTAATCAAGTTCTCAAGAGTATCCAAAATAGATTCGACCCTTTCCACTTGTTGCCGTGTAACTGATGGTTCTGTTGGAGCAGGAAACGTCTTCTCCAATTTGACACATCGTTTCATTTCAATCAGATATGCACCTACACATCCAATGAATAATGAACCGTGACGGGCTATTTCTGCTTCTACAAATAAAATTCATCGAGTTTTTGAAATTAAAAATGAAAACTGACCATCCGCTCTCAATTGGGGAAGAACGACATTATTCGCAGCTTCAACAGCCTTCTGACATGCTCGACCCGCTGTTTCCACTTCTCTGGAATATTATTATTTCAGAGTGTTGGAGGTTAGCAAAATACTCCTACCGTAATACTACAGTTCAAAACTAATCAGACTTTGTCTCCTACATAAATTAATTGGTTTCATATGGAAACACTAGAATTCTCGTTGATCGATTCAAGTTTTTCTCAATAAATCTTTTAAAAAACGAACCTTCTCAATGACGCTCCATCCTGAGCCGTTCCGATTCCTTGTGTCGCTACGCGAAAGAGTGCAAGTTGCACGTTGCACTCGTGCACCAGCTGCAATACACTACTCATTTCTTATTCGTTTTCATTCTTTTTTCAAAATATCTTCACATCTCAATTTCTCAAAAAGCCACGTGGCACCAAATATACACACACCTAAACCCCTCCTTTTTGTTTGATTTCCGCACCCTTCGTCTCCCCGATCGGATCACCGACAAGTGAGCGGGGGCGGATTGGCGGCGACGATCCAAGGTATCCGTGAACTCTTTTTTGCTTCGTCTTCAAGTATTTAGTCAAACATTTGGTGAAAGAGAAAACGAAAGAAATCGGATAAAAGATTCCCTTTTATCGTCTACTGACCGGGGGTCGTCTGCATCTTTTTCCAGTTCCTCGTTTTCTGTTTTTCTTTTTCACCTTAAGCAACTATTTAACAATTTTTTTAAAAAATTCTCTCCAGAAAATTAATTTTTTCGGTTTTTCTTTCTCGCTGAGGGCCTGATTTGAAATGATGATGAAACTAAATCTAGTTGTACCGTCATGGAGGGAGGTGCCCTTATATTTCAGTAAGACAATTGAAACTTTTAATTTGAAATAATGCTTTTTATTGAACCACTTGAAATGAGACACTTCTTTTTTTTTCTTTCTTTATACTTTTTTCAAAAAAAAAAAACAATACTTACCTCTTGTATTTTCTTTGGATTTGCCATGGAATGCTGTCGCATTCCGCGGTTAGCGCCACCTTATCCAAAGAAGCCTAACCGCGGTGAATTCGAAACGAAAGATTGCGAGACAGCAGAAAAGACGTCACAGAAATAAAACCAAAAAGGTGAAGAAGGTGTTTGTGTTGTTTGTCAATAATATTGAATACTACAGCTACAGTATTCTCCTTTCGTTCCTTCTATTTTTCTTGTTTCTCTCCGTGGCAGCAGAACGAAGGGTGTCCTCCGACCACCACCACCTCCTGCGGGCTGCGCCACGTAAGAGCTGACGAGCTCCTGGAGGACGTCAGCGACGAACTTTGAGGAGCAGATGACGGTGGGGGAGGAGGAAGAAAAAGGGAAATGAGAAATAGTTACAGCAATGTCTGAAAAAAACTTGAGTATTTATATTTTCGAAGATAAGATGAAGGAGAGAATGAGAAGAATTCTGTTAACGTGGATTTGAAAAGAAGAAGAGAAGGCTGTACACTGATCCTGAATTCAAATGTCACTGTGGTCTTTTATATTTCCAGGGATGGGTTTACATTCGTATATATTTCGATGAGTTTCGTTAATCCAACAAAATGAAAAACTGAATTATTTTTATATGCTTTCAAATTGGAAAAATCAGAAGTCCGTTGCACGTATTCATCATTTGAATTAAAAATGAAGCATCCACCCCGATTGTCGTTTTTCTTTTTTTCGTTTTCAGAATGTATCTACTAAATAGTGGTCATAGTTTCATTCAAAAATATTCATCTTCAAGACAGTGATTTGCAAAACATCGTTCAGTTTTTTTCGATTGCACTCATTCACTTTTTAACAGATGATCGATCCTAAGCCTCCCCTATAACTTCTCTATGTCTCTTTTTCATCCATTTTTTTCTGTGTTGCTTTTTCTGTGGTGAAGAAGCACGAAATGGATGGATGCACACAAATTTTGTATTGAAGAGATGCAGATAGAAAAAGAGAAGAGGGGGTAGTTCTGTTGCTTCTGAGTGAGAGTGAAGCTGAGGAGTTAGAGAGAATAAGAAATAGAGACTTGAAAGGAGAGAGGAAGAGAGAGAAAGAGAAAATGAGAGATGTAGAGAATCGATAACGGCATTTGGAGACAATAAGAGAGAAAAGAGCAAAGAAGAAACATACAGAATCAGATCAACTGTTCTCCGATTCAAATTTAATCGATTTGATGCAGATTATCTGTTTTCAAAAACTACAATAAGCCTTGGTTATGTTTGGGATTCATTTCAGATATAATTCATGAACTGATTCAGTTTTATATTCTATCAAGCGAAAGTAAAGTTACGTTTACATTTGTTCTGGTTTGTAAGATAATAAATGTCAAATAAAACAGAGAACTTTGCAGAAATGAGGCTTCGATAACATAATATAATCCATGATATTTCATTTTATAGAAGATATTTTCATATATAAACTCTGATAAAAACCTCTTGAAAATAGATGTCCTTTTTCTGGATTTCCTTTCCTGCCAAGTCTCCAAAATGAATTATTATGAGCTCAGACTACAGAGAAGACACTTACATAGACTAACGTGATCTTTTTTTAATTCTAAAATTCTGAGGGAATCTCGATAACACCGTTCGAATATAATTGTTCAACTCTAATTCTTTTTTTTTGGTGAAAAAAGATGAAGTAAAATTTTTTTAATCCTGCCGTTAAGTTCAAGTATAGAAAATTGGGACACATTGTATTTTTAGTCCGCCTTGTGGACGGTATTCGAAAAAAAAATTAAGAATTTTTGTAATCAAGAACATTATAATCGAGTAATTTAAATTTCAAACTCCAGAACGATCTTTTGATATGGAATGCACAACAAAGTAGAATTCTTATTTTGAAACTATAAAAATGACCTCTCAGAGATCCAATAAGTATCAAAAAAGTATTTCAAGTAGAAGCTTCAGAGCTTCAACCGAGCTCGAGGAAGCAAGCATACACGCTACGCGACGGACACGCGACGCGTCGTCTCTTTCGCACGCAACTCGTAGTAGCTATCTCTGTCTGTCTCTCTCTCTTATTTCTTATTTCTTCTATCGACGGCTCTCGTTGTCTGGCTCTCTTTTTGTATGCTGTGTGTACGAAATGGAGGCTTCCTTTTCTTTTTCTTCATTTTTCCTCCAAATTTTCGTTTTGAAAATACAGGGAAATTCTATGGAAAAGGTGTGAATGTATGAATGATTAGCGAAAATAGGTACAGAAATGTTTGGAATTGGGTCATTTGTCACAATGTATTTAAGGGAAATGAAAAACAGTGAAGCTCTGAAAATTCACAGTTGAAGGAAAATCGGGAGCATACGAAAGAGAATTTCAAATTGAGTGGAAATTTTCATGAAAAGAACATCTAGTCAATGAATCTCAGATATGGTGATCTAAATAATGAAGTAAAGTGGAAAAAGATGAGTGCCGATGTTAATAAAACTTGACAGCATACATGAATTTGAACTCCGGTAACTGATCTGGACCGGCATTAAAAACTGGTCCCACTGCTCTTGGCTTCACCACTGCTACCTTTTTCTTTTCTGTAAGTTTTGCCCATTCTTCAGCACGTTGAGCAAGACGAGCTTTCCGTTCAGCAGCGTCATTAGACGACTCTTCATCATCTGAATCGATTGTAACTCTTTTAGGTTTCTTCTTTTTCTCTCCAGATTCTACATCAGAAGCAGTATCCTCGTCTCCTTCTCCATCCGAAAGATAACATG
Organism: Caenorhabditis tropicalis; assembly: GCA_016735795.1. Lineage (NCBI taxonomy): Eukaryota > Metazoa > Nematoda > Chromadorea > Rhabditida > Rhabditidae > Caenorhabditis > Caenorhabditis tropicalis. Next base: position 6,738,468 of record CM028614.1, on the reverse strand, counting down.
GTGGAACGAAAAAACCATCTTCTTCTTCATCACCATCCTCATCATCGTTATCTTTGTCCTGATAAAGAAAAATCATTGCAATGTTCACGGAACTTTTGAAACTGTTTTCAACTCACTGCTTCTTCATCGGAATTACACTCCTCTCCGTCCGAAGGCTCGTCTTCCCATTCGTCATCGGAATCAACCTTAAATTAAATAGATTTGCGTTTTTCGAAATCAAAGAAAGTCTGATAATAGATTGTAATACCAACTTCATAATCAATCCCTTCTTCCTCTGCCAATGGGCAGGATCCACTAATCACTTTCGACTTTTTGCGCCAAGTTCCGTAGTACGGTGGACGATGATTTTCGTAGAATTGAAACAGTTTGACTTTCATCTTGCTGAAATAGTTGTCGTAAAAACGGAATGAAACTCAGTCCCACCTTGCTTTTCTAGAACGATGAGCAGTTGGTTCAGCTGAGTTGATAAAGGAAGCGATTGAAATAATCTGAAAAAAAAAGATTTTTTAATTTTCAAATTGTTTTCTGCTCAAATGAAACTTACATGATCATTTTGCACGAGGAGATCAAGATCAGCTGGCAGTGCTTTTCGGGTAAGAATGGGAGCTAATGTCATTCCTTCTTTAGGTTGAAAAGGACGATACCAATTAGATGTCTCTGACAGTGGTTCGGGTGCTTTCTTTTTCTCCACTACGAAAAATTTCACGAATTTCTCTGATTGCCGACGTTTTTTCTCTTCAGCTGCCTAAAATATTTTAATTTATTATATTTAATGCACGATGTAGTGATAAATTCTACCTCTTCCTCTCTGCGTTTTGCTTCTTTTTTTTCTTCTTCTTCTTTACGTTTAGCTTCTTTTCTATCCTCCTCTTCTTTCTTTTTCCTATTTTTTTCCTCTTCTTTTCTCATTTTTTCTTCCTCTTCTTTCTTCTTTTTCTCTTCAGCTTCTTTTCTTTTTTCTTCAGCTTCTTTTCTTTTTTCTTCTTTTTTTCGTTCTTCTTCCAGTTTTTTTTCGAGTCTTTCTCTGAAATGTTATAACATATTTTAAGTCTGACTGTTTTCTTAAGGATACTTTTCTTTTCTCTCCCTTTCCAATCTTTTCTCTTCGGCCAGCTTCTCCTTTTCTAAACGTTTTTCTTCGAGAAGACGTTCACGTTCAGCTCTTTGCTTCTCCTTTTCCTCCAATTTTTCTCTCTTTAGTTTTTCACGGTCTTCTTTTGAAACCTTCGGAGTTCTTGGAGTAATTGGTGTTTTAGGTGACTGTTGTCCATCTTTCACAGGAGATTCGCTCGATATTTCTATAACAGATGCTTCGCGGGTTAACTGAAACAAATTTGATTATTTTTCAAACTTTTAATGCTCTTATTAAATACTTGCCTTCGGTTTTTTTGCATCATTTTCAGATGGGGATTGAGCTATTCGCTTCTTAACACCCTTTTGGCTTGAATCTGCTGAATTCTGAAAAACAAAAACTAATTTTCCTGAACAGATTAGCGTAAAAACCTCATTCGATTCTATTAGTATATCATCAGTGTTTTTATCGGCTGAATGAGATTCTTCCATCTAAAATGTTTTAGTTTTAAACTGGTAACTCGAATAGTAAGGAGCAGATGAGATGGTTTGATCACAAACCGTCTCAAGTTCAAACGCGCAATCCTCCCGCGTTGAGTTTTTTCGGCCGCAGGCAGCTAGTCCTCCGGTCATTTCCTCTGCACCCTCTCAGTTTCTTGTTGTGCTTTCTTGTGGGGATCATGTGCAACATATGATATGGGTCATATCTTCTAATAAATTTAGACTCCAGATTGACTATACCGTAAGCAAATTAAAAGTACATGGTGATAATTGTAAAAAGCTGTAAAAATATTTAAGATGAAATTTGAGAAGACCACGTTTGAATCAGGTGCTTGTCTCCTTAAGGAAGGATCCTTTGCTCTGTTTTATAACTTACAATGTGAATAAAATGGAGAAGCAGATATAAAACAGTATGGATATTATACTTTACCCTTTACAATCTAGTAGATATATATTTTTCTACAAAACGCAAGAGAGTTCAAACCTAGCAGAAACATTTCAGAATGGAACACTGATTACTTCAAATGACCTTTCAGATTATTTGACACATGCTGCATGCTTTCCAAATAAATGAACTTTGATTTTTCAGGACATTTTTCTATTTCAACATTCCATTTCGTCGTATGTATTTGTTGTCTCTGATCCAGTAAATGATGTCATTGGCAAGAAGCCGGAGAAGAAATCTTTTCTTTTCTTCTATCCAATAGTTTCTATTTTAGACTTTTTTCCTTTCAGATTCGCTTCCTCCCAAGGAAGGATCAAACAAGAAACACAATAAAAAAAGAATAGCCGTTCAAACTTGTTTTCCAAAATCATACAATCCAAATTTTTAAAACCAAATTATCAGAAAAAAAGCAAAAAGTGAGATGAATCCTTTTTCTCCCAAGAACATGAAGTTTTCACACAGGAAACTGTCATTTGGGAACATTCAGGTATTTTATTGAAAGTTATTACACACCTCATTCTACCCATTTTCATATTATTTAGATACACAATGAGTACTTAAAACTCATATCTGTAGATAGTCATCTGTTTGATCTTTTTAAAATCACATGCCAATTCCTCTGTAAAACAACATCTTCCTCGTCCCTTCTCTTTTTCTTTTTTACATAATACCATCATCTATCACTATCATTCATCAAGCAACAATCACTTTTCTCTCTCTTTTGCCATCATTTTCTTCGCATTTTCCGATTCCTATTTCGATTCTATTTTCGGCGAAAACGTCGCCATTTTCGTCTTATCACGTATCCGAAATAGCCAAAAGAATTGTATGACAGACTATAAGAAGCACTCAAAATAGTATAGAAATCTGAGAGAAAAACGAGAAAATAGTCAAACGATACAAAACTGATAAAGAAAGAAGCAACGGAATATGTATGTTTGCTCTCTTGTTTGACCTGAAATAATAGTTTTCCCTTCCATTTAATTCTGACTTTCACCTCCATCTTATCATTCGAATGCTCCACCTGCAATACCCGGGTTGATGGTCTTTGATTCGTCTTTTATGTTTTGCTGTCAGCCCTTCCCTATTCGACACATTTGAAAATCTGCCGGATTCTAATATTCTCAGCAACTAAGTAAAAGATTCAAAGCAACTTTCAAAACATGAACTTTCGACGCTTCAGTGATATTTCATAAACATCTACAACTTATCTTTCTTTTTTTCCATTTCGAGACGTCATCTCTGATCAGTATCTCTTTTTTCGCTTTTCTATCTACTTCTCCATTAATTCATCAATATCTGTGACAACCGGAAGCATTTATTCCCATCTCCTTTCGCATCTTTTCTCTGCTACAGTAATCAGAACACATTTCTATTTTGTCTGATTTCTTTCTGAACTCTTTCCATCTGTTAAAAAAATTTCCATGAGACTTGAAAGTTACAAAATTTAAGAATTCTGACTCATTTTGTATATGGTATCCATCACTGCGTCTCTTCTATTTCCCAATGAAATTGAATCCATTTTTTCATTCACGGAAATCAGATATCTTTCAATCTTTGTGATAAACAAATTCGCATCAAATATTCCATTCTCATACTGAATTTTTCTATTTGACTTTTCATCTCTTTTAATGATTCTTATCCAACTAAAAAGTACTTTTATAAGGATTGAGATTCTCGAAAGAATCAGTTTTTACTCTCATTCAAATCATACTCGTTTGATCGTCAAATCGTCAGAAGAAGAAGTTACAAATCTATCGAAAAGTACAAAATGACTCTGAAGTTATTTATGATTATTCTAGAATATTGAAATCACTTGAAGCTTTCGACTAGGGATTTGAATGAAAAGTACAATTTTTTATATTTTTGTGTTGGTTTTAGTCATTGACCAGGTGAACTCTCTTTGCACTTTTCAAACTTATCTCCACATTTGAGAGTTTCTCATCATTACTTATGATTTCTTTTGAGAATATAAAGATCTTGTGGTAGAATTCAGAGACGCGAATACCCTATTTCACTGTTTCTAGTCCCGATCACATTCTCAATTCGAGGAATCCCTTTCAACTGAGATCATATGAATTTCTTTCCAATCAGTGCTCTTTCTCTATTTAATTTCTTGATCTCTTGATTCTTTATTTCTCTAAAATCTCTTCATACAGTTCTTCTCATTTTCAACAATCCCCTTCGTTTTTCATTCTCTTCCCTCGTCAAATCATTATTTTCCCATCGCTGGTCATTTCACAAAAACGACAAAAACCGTCGCAAATGGGCGTGTCTCTCTATTCCGCAAACAAACCGCCCGTATTTGCTCACACGCGGATCGCTCGTTTCCGCGCACTTTTCGCGTCACGCAAAGGGGGCGGAGCCTGATGGTGTGTGTCAGAATTGAAGAATTGGAGAGAGAGAAAACTCAGTTTTCCGCGCGGAAAACGACGAAAAAGAGAGAGAGTCTGTCTCTAAAAGTTTGTTTATTTTTCGACTTTCGCTCACCGTCATCTCCAATTCAATGCTTCGTGCGTAACTCCGATCCCAGTTTTTTGAAATCTTTTCTTTTCGTTTCATCGTTTTATATGCTCTTCCAAATCTACAGTATCTATATACCGCAATATTGATTTTCATCTTCAAGTCACCATAAAATTCACAAACAACAGACCACTGAAACAGTACACATTAGAAGTTTGAAGAAATAGGAGCAATGGTTCTGAATGGTTTCCTAAGAGTATCATCATCTTAACACTCCGTGAGAATGTTTCATAGAAACAGACCGTTTCCTACGTAATCATAGGTGATTTTCATCAAGAGAATTCCACCTGTCATCTCAGAATTCATTTAATTCTGAGTATATACTCCAAAGAGAAATTTTCTAGTCATGTGAATGCAACACTCTGATATAAACTTTGTGAAAGTCAATGAGCTAGAAAATTCAAAGAATTCAGAATAGTTCTCTCTGATCGAAGACACCGTCCACTTCTATTTTCTGATTTATGATGCACTCTTCTTGTCAAAAAGTATGTTCCAATGATTGTCAAAAGATCAGCACTTCTTCTTTTCTTTGTATTTACTTAGTTCGTTACTTTTTCATAACTTCAATGTCAAGTCAAGTTCACTTCGATTCGACTCCTTTTTCTTTTTGTCCAATTCTTCAAAATGACTGGTATTTCGGTTCAAAACCGTGCTATTTATAAACAAAAATCGACGGTAATAGTTTGTTGGTAACTCGACACTTTTTTGAGCAAATACTAGTTTTCTTCGCGGCTCCGAGAGCTCACTTTCACTGACCGATAAAGTTTTTAATTTCGAATTTCCAATTCTTTTTTTTTTTGAAAATAAACGTTAGATTTTTTGAGAATTCTGGATGATCATGATAAGTTTCTTTCATGAATTCATGAGATTCTTTCCTTTCGTTTTCTCAATCGTCTACACATTTAAGTCAGAACATCTGAAAGATCGGACAGTAATTCTCTAGATCTCTCTCTCTCTCTCTCTCTCTCTCTCTCTCTCTCTCTCTCTCTCTCACAACCACAATTCAGCTGCTCTTAAACTTCTTTTTCTGTAATCACAAGATGATCTCATTCGTCTCAAGACCCAGTATTTCATTTTTTTTTCTCCTCTCACTCTTCAAACATTTTCTGTCTTCTCTCAAAAACTGGACTCTTTTATTCGGTCTCGTAGCAGCACAGGCCTGAGTATACACATCACGCGATTGCAAAAATATTTGGCTACAGAAAACCAGAAAACGACGCAAAGGTTTTTTCTTCTGTGCTAGCTGGTGAGGCTGCTTCCAATCGCGCACATTCGTTTTCTCTTTTCCCTAAATTTCATGACGACACACACACACTGGAAAGTGATTGACGTGTGCTTTTCATGTCTACAGTACTCTTTTTTATTTGTTCAACAAGTTTTTCCCTGTTTTCTCAATTTTCTTTTTTTTTCTGTCTGATATCAAATCTATAAGAAGTATACTGTTGCCCATGGATACTCTTTCTCGAGAATTCCAATGATTTCAGAGAATCTAAGACAGTCAGCCAGTTTGTATGTGAAACATCTCTCACTTTTCACTGATCTTTTACTCTCTGAAATTCATTCCAAAGTGATGTCAGATACTTTACGATTTTGGATTATCCTCCAAAAGCTCATCTATTTTTTATTCCGAAAGTATTATTTCTGATGAAACTCTGAATTTCCCGTTTTCATTCTGGTCGAAGATATCACATATTGGTGTAAATCCACACGTAAATCTGATTCCTATTTCTCTTTCTCTCTCCATTTTTTTCTCATTTGGCAATCCCACGTGATAGGAGATTTTCACATCGAAAAACACTTTTTGCTGCTTTTTCGTTGCTCCATGATAAGCGAATAAAATCGGAAAAGGATTAGCTCAACACGCCCACTTAACTGACTCGCGTGGAGATTAGCAAAAGAGAAGAAAAAAAGTCAAAGATTCAATTGACACTTCTTTGTTTTTTTTTCACAACTTGAACTAGTAATCGACAGTTGATTCTCTGTTTTTTTCTTCTTTTCTTTTGCAGAAAGAATCGAATATTTGAATCTTCGAGTTGAGAAGAGAGCAGAAATCAACCGGGAATTTTTGATTAGGTATACTTTTTCCTCTTCTTTCCACTTTCTTTTTTTTTCTTTGCTTCTTCAAAACTTTGGATTTTTGAATTATGAATAGAATCTACGTCATTAGTAAGTGAAAAGAAGACGAAGAAAAAGGGGAAAAAATAAATGAGGAGGAGGAAGAGGGAAGACATAAATAAGAAATGTAGAATAAGATATTGAGAGAAGGACTATGTATATTAGAAATGAAAATGGATATTCTCAGATTCTTTTTCGTCTTCTTCTGAACTCAAAAATACTCTTCAATGAAAGGAAACATTTCAGTTTCAAATTGAAGGAATCTCTAAATATTCAAGAACACCGCAGAGTTTTAGATTATCGAAAGGTGAGAGCTGAATCAATTCAATGTTTTTTCTGAAGATTACTTCAATAGGAAGTGTCGAAGTCTTCAATTTCTATCGGAATATCATGGATATCTTCTTTTTTTAAAAGAAGAAGGACAAATATGGATATATTTAATGACAATTATGACTATTAATCACAGATTCTTCTTATTCATTTCCTTTATTAAGTTTAAGATCCTGGGTCTCTTTCAATTCTATTCCTCATTCATTTTTTCTTTTCTTCGCTCTATTATTCAACCCAATTCGAGTCATAATCTCGTTCTCCTAATGATATAATATTGGTCCACTGACTCGTGTTTCAAAGATATTTTCCAGTCCAAAAACACGAAACCTTCTCGTTTCCTCATGTTTTATGACCGAAAAACTCATGAACCTCATCTTCTTTTTCGCCTTTTTTCACTTTATTCTGTCGACGTTTTTGGGTTTTTTAGCAAAAAAGTGATGAAAAGAACACGTTTTGAAAAAGAAGTCAAAAGAGATTTTCGTTTGGTTTGGCGATCAAAAATCCTTGAAAAGTTTGAAAAATGCTTTTTTATTTATGTTTTGAAATTAGAAAAATGGATTCAGTGTGGTTGTTGACAGAGAACTCTTCGACCTGGGAAATGAATTGTTCGAAGAACAATAAATTGATCAATTGTCTTGCAAGAAACAAAATGTAAAAAACCCTGAATTCTCAAACATCCTGACTAATTCGAATTGAGAGTCCATGAAATTAAAGAAGTCTTGCACCTGCTCACATTTCTCTGATAACTCTTTGTAAGTCGAAAAGACTGATATCTGTAAAACAATCCGAAAAGGAATTATCTTTCTTTGATTCCATATTTTCTATAATTGCGTTTTTTCGAAACTCTGATGATGATGAAAACCTAGATTTCCTTTTCTACTAATCCACAAAAGTATTATATCTTCTCTCCGAGTGAAAAGAAATATTTGGGCTTTTGGAGAAAATCGCATGATCTTAAAAGTGCCATTTTGCATATGACATTTGATTAGTTTCTTCTTATATTTCAAGCTTCAGAAGAGTAAAATAACAAATTAGGGAATATAATGAACTGATTCATAAGAGATTCAGACGAAAACGAAAGGATGAACAGAATGACAAAAATTAAAGAATCAAAATGATTACGGGACTTAAATGTCGAAAAAAGTAGTTTCTGTCGAATTGAAAGAAAATTTCATCGAAATCGAAAGAAATTGAATTCCAAAGTCTACTTTGTAGTTACTAAGGAGTTCTTTCGAAATGTTTTTCTTCGTTCTTAAGCTCTGAAAATTGGAATTCATAATAGAAATCAGACAACCATAATTACTACATTCAAAAACGTTTCGACTTTAGTCAGTCTATTTTTATACCGTCGTCCCTTTAAATAACTTTTTCTCATTCTATTTCAGTGACAACTTCCTCACATTCATTCCAAAGATATCTCAAAACTTTCTCTTCTACTCCTGAGCCCAAGGAGCAATTCCTCAAAGCTTGTGCTCAAAAGAGAGCAACATACTGCTCCCTCTTTTTCTCTTTTTCCCTCACGGGCTCATCGTCCACAGGCCGAGAGCCACAGCTTCAAAGAGCTGAAGAAAAAAAAAGAAAGAAAAGAGGGAAAAGAGAGTATGTCAGTCAAGTGGGCGGGGTGTCTCTCTCACATTTTTTCTTCTTTTTCTTCTTTTTTTCTTCTCTTTTCCTTCTATTTTCTCCTTCCTGCTCACTGTCATTTTCAGCCCTTCAGCTCGCTGTTTTCAGCATCTTTGTTGTTATTTCGGGCTCGACAAGACCGAGAGACAACACTATTCATTCATTCAATTGACTCTGACGTCATTCTTTTATTGAACTTCTTGTTCCTTCCTCCCTTTCGAATACTCAGAATTCCAATGCATCTCGAATTCCAGACAAGCTTTTGCACTCACTTTATTCTATTTTTGTCAGTAACGACACCGGATTTAGACGCCTCCACTTGTTTTCTTTGGACTCTTTTACTTCTTTTGACGTCGTTTTCTCTTATTTTTAATATTAATTCATTACAAACAATTAGGTTACCAACGATATTATGGACCCAAAAAACTAGGATTTTAGTTTCATAAAATTAAATGTTTCTATAACGAAACTTTATCCAATTCACTTATAAGTGATCGTAATCTCTTTAAATGCACTTTTTATTGGAAACTGTGTTCAAGATTCTTTTTCTTCTATTAATCACTTCTGTCATCTTGTACTTGACAAATCATTCTCTTAAGAAATTTTGTAAATTTCAAGTCTAGACGTTTTGAGTGCACGTAAAGTGAAAAAGTCTAATCCCAAATTCTTTTCTGCATTTCTTATTTGAAAATACATCGAGAGTGACATATTTGGTGACTTTTCTGTGATTATAAATGACATATCTTCTAAGTTTCTTGACGTTGATTTGGCTTTTTCCACGTCATTCACTTCTAAAAACGTGGCTAATCCATTTTGTTAATCTATTTTCGGATATTCTAAACATCTCCTTCAACTAAAATACTTTCTCTTATTCTTTTTTAGATGGAACTTCTTATCATTTTTTCTATTTTTTCATAGAAAATCAGACATTTTTCGAAAAGAAATCCGAGAGATTTTTTCAATGAAATTCAATATTTCTCTCTCTTTTTCCCCATTTCTTTGTGTCTCTTTTCTCCATTTTTCTTCCAAATCTTCATCTTTTTTATTGATTGATAATGAGTGATTTGGATGTGAAAAGACGACGGAAAAAGAAGAAAATAATACCCAAAAAAGAAGTTAATTTTCCTCTGTCGCTCTGCGTCTCTCGAACTTCTATACTATTTCACTCGACGGGTCATTTTTCATATCAATTGGACTCCACCCACTTTTTTGTTTTCCCACTTCTTTTCCCTATCATGTTGGATGGATGATTTTCATATCACACCACAAATAATCTACAAACGGAAATATTTTATTCTGAAACTTCGTTTTTGAACGACTGATGCCGTTCTATTGAGAGTTCCAGAACAAATCGTTCGGAAACTGAATTCGTTTCCGTTTCCTCATCGTTTTATCTTTTTGATCGTTTCTATCCGCTTTTATAGTTTATGTGTGTTACTTTTTTGATAGAAACTCTTCCTATTTATTTCAAGTTTTCTTGATCGTTTTCAAAAGTTTCCAACAGGTTTTCTTCATTTTTTGAAACAAGAAATACCATTCAAACTTCTTTCGGGATACACCTTTTCGTTTCAAAATTTCAACTGATCTAGTTTTAAAAAGTCAAAAAGCGTCTGCTAATCTTTTTGTGTAAAGTATTCTCGACTCGTCAAAAACGTTTTCATTTCGATCGGTTTCTCTTCGTTCTTCTTTTTTAACTTTTTGAAGTTTCAAATCGTTTCCCATAAGAAATATGCCTCTCTTCAAATTTCAAAACCGGAGAAAAGAAGCGATGAGTCAATCAATGATGTTTTCTTTTTTGTTCTTCTCCGTTTTTCCCCAAAAAAAACATTGTTTCGTTCCCTTCTTCCTCTTCTTCATTTTTCAATTTTTCGACCGACGCAATCATGTGTTCTTTACCTTTGACACAACTGAAAAGGAAAACGGTGGGGAGAAAAAAACTAAAATCAGATAAAGTTAAAAGAAAATTAGAAGACTTTCGATGACCGTAATCAGAGAAAAGATACGCATCTCTTTTCTTGAAAAATCATAAGATTGAGATGAAACGGAGGTTTTTTGGTTGATTGATGACATTCCAATCGAATCGAATTCTTATGAGAAAAGAGGTTCTTTTTGGTTTTTAATTCATTTATTTTGTTTTGAATCGAGAAAAATCTTATTGAAAAATGGATTTAGAATAGAGAAATTATGTACTTTTTCAGCGGATTATCAATCAAAAACTACTTCTTTTTTGCTTTTTCTGAGAGGATTTGAATGTCATATGATGATGAAAATCTAAGATTTAGGGATGAAAATAACAATAGAAATGGATGAATTTAAACTGATAACCTCTCTACTTAAGGTTTTTTCTAGGTTCCAGTTCTCATGATACTGTGTTTGGAAATTCAAATTCATCACCATTCGATACCCCAGTTGTTCTTCAAGTTTTCAGAATCAATTTATGAAAGATTCTTGATTCGGTCACACCGGATTTAAAATCTGAAATCTCAATGGGTCACAAGTGCATTGTATTATTCAGAAAGTGCATAATGACCGTTTATTCCTTATCATACTTTTGTTTCTTCATTTTCTCTCATTCTCTTTCTCTTCTTCTTCTTCTATTTAGCTCCGCCCATTTTCCGGAAAAGGCGGAGCATCTCTCCAACATTCTGATCAATTTCCATTCCATTTTTCATCATGACCATACTGAGTCTTTCAGATATTTGAACTACTCGTGAATCTTGATTTCGACTGATCATCATCACTGGTCCTCTCGAAACGAAGAAAATGAAACTTTCCACCTCTTTCTCTCCATCTCTTTTTCTTCTTCTCTCTTCGCCTGCGTTTCTATTTTTGATAGTCTCTTCTTTTCATAACACCTCCATTTCTCTTCTTTTTTCACTTAGTTTTCCGTATTATGTTGGTATTTCCCACCATTTTTATGATTTCTCTCTCTCTCTCTCTCTCTCTCTCTCTCTTTCTTTCTCTTTCTCTTTCTCTTTTCAAAAATCGCAACTTTTCTTTCATTCCTAGATTTTACAGGTTCTCCCCGCTTGCAAAAATTCAAGGTCTGAGCAATCGTTACGTGAAGACGGCGATGGGTCGCAAGAAAATTCAAATTACCAGGATACAAGATGAAAGAAATCGACAGGTTCGTTTTTACATTAATCGAAAAAAGAAAGTTACGAAAGTTTAAATTTTAAAAATATATTGGTTTGAGAGCGAGAAAAACTTTTAAATTTGTTTAAAAAGAATAGAATCCGAAGTTTTCTTTAATTTTTTATGTTTTCATCTCAAAACATCGGAGAAAAACTATCATAAACTGTGCCGTCTGATCTCATCTTATCCGATATATTTATGATAATAATACAAAGTATTCAACATGATAAATCATGATCTTATTCAAAAGAACTTCCCCTTTCTCTTTCCTTTCTCATTTCCTCATTGACAAATTACAATGTTTTTGTTCTGAAAAAGTCGGAATTTTTCTCCATTTTCTTCTCTGTGGGAATCTAGTCATTTATCTCTCTTCCACCTTTCGTCTATCTTTATTTCTCGTGATTGTCACGTGGGAAAAAAGAATAATGAATTTTTTTCTTGTAAGATTGATGAAAACTACAGTTGAACAAGTGGTCATGATCAAAATTACAGTACTCTTCGGATTTTCTGAAAATCAAAACTAATAAAAATATAATTTTTGAAGTAGCGAACACATGAAACATCTATAAAAAAACCTCAATTCACAGAAATATCATCAGACTTTCGTTCCAAAGTACGGAGCAACTGTCGTATTTCCGCAGACAAGCGGATATTAAAAGTGTCTGTTATGAAAATAGAACAATATCTGAAACCGGAAACGTGGGTTGTACCAATCCTTCATTCATCACTTTGTCTAGTTCGTTTCCATGGATTTGTATTCGACAATCAAATCGTTTGAAACATTTTGAGTGAAAGGTTACTTCCTTCCTTTAATAGTTTCCTTCTCTCTCTCTTTTTTCCATTCCATATAAAGGAATCTGAAGCATAAAAGTGCCCTTTTCGTTGTGCTCCCCCGCACCCTCCTTCATCTTCATCGCCTTCTTTTCATGCTCTTCTGATGACGTCATCAACATAGCCTCCGTCGTTGGCACATCTCTGCGTTCCTGACTTTTGTATACTATCTAGTCTCTGACGACATCGAGAAAAAGACGAGAGAGAAAGTAGAAAAGTATGTAAAAACGAGAGGAATTAGAGTGAAAAGGGAAAACAAGTTTCTCATCTCTCTTTCTTTTTTTGATAGCCACAAGAGAAAGAGAGCCTGAAAAAGCAGAACCAAACTGCGAATAGAAAGGGGGCGACTATTTTTAGAATCGATACAAAAATAGAAATGAAGATGGAATAGGGTGAAAAGAGAGAAAGAAAGAGGAAGAGAATATGCATGATAGACAGCTGGAATTCAGAATTAATGCTGAAAAAGGAAATGAGAAGGGTGTGGGTGGATAAGAAGAAATGAAGATGAAAACAATTATAATTAAATACATTTTATGAAAGAATGTCATGTAGGCTATTGTAGTATTCGATTAAAAGCAGAAACACTTTTTATAAATTAATTCCCTTTTTTCAGGTGACATTCACTAAACGAAAGTTCGGATTGATGAAGAAAGCGTACGAATTATCGGTTCTCTGTGATTGTGAAATTGCACTCATCGTCTTCAATTCGACCAATAAACTATTCCAGTGAGTTTCATCTCTCTGATTCTTAATTAGTTGGCTCTTGCCATTATCGAGGGACGAGATCCCTTTCACTTTTACGTTATATGGGATACGGTAATCGTGTTCTATGTAGCTTTTCTCTGCCTAGTCATGACGTATTATCTCTGATTTGTACTTTCACTTCAAACCAAACTATGACAAGATATTTTGCAGATATGCCTCAACTGATATGGATAAGGTTCTACTGAAGTACACAGAATACAATGAACCGCATGAATCTCGTACTAATAATGATATAATGGAAGCATTGAATCGAAAAGAAGGAAATCAAGGGGGTGGAAATTCAGATGACGAAAGCCCTGGACCATCAACGTCTCCTTTAATTCAAATTCCAATTCCTGCTGTAAACGGACATACTTCGAATCAAAACAATTCAGTCGCTTCGGCTGCTTCTGCATCTGCTGCAGCAGTTGCTGCTGCTGCGGCTGCAGTTGCTGCAGTTGAACAAGGAACTCCAAACGGAGCTGCCGCTGCGGCCGCAGCTCTTCAAGTATCCAATGCCCAACGACATCATAATTTGAATCTATACCAAAACTTGATCTTCAATCCCACCACCTACGCCCGCCACTTGCCTCAAAGGTAATAGATTTATAAAAACTTCAATCGAAACATAGCAAATTCAGAAATGAACCATTGACTTCTTCCTCATCTGCCGCTCCGTCCTCTTCATCATCCTCTTCTAAGCATCTCGATTTTCCTCCATCAACTTCTTTTGCCTACGATACTTCTCGACTTCATCCGGTTGCTGCTGCTGACGCTGATTGTGATCTTGTTCCATCGTCTAGAGCTGCTGATCAGAATATATGGTCATCTGCATTACAACAACGTCCTGTTTCACAACCAGCTCCTAGTAGTAAGTAAAAAACTATTAGATCATCAACCGAGTTATCATTTCTCTTTGATTCTCGTATTTTAATTATATCTGAACTGTTTCAAAAATTTCTTAGGTTCATGAAAAAGTTCAAGTGTTTCCACATATCTCAAGGTCTTTCTATTATTACCATTTCCCATTTTATTATTAGAAATATGGGTTAAATGATTCAAAAGAGGCTGATCTTTTGAGTGGTTTGAGTGTACTGTATATGAACTGAAAATTCTACTGTTTGGAAACAAAACCATAATTTTTGTAGATGAACATATATTTTATACTGCTCATTTTATCTTATTTTCAGTAAGCAATTCATCAGCAAATGGAATATCAAATGGCTCATCTTCGTTATTATCTCCTAATCTTTCATCACTAAATGGACATTCTGTTTTGGATTTAGGTGGTCCTATACCTCCATATAAACTAGATCCGAATACATATGTCAAAGTGGAACCACATTCTCCACCACAGAAAAGACCAAGAATTACAACTGAATGGCGACCTCAACAACTCACATAAACTTACTTTTTCCTTTAGTATTTCTTCTGAATTTCAGTTTAATTTTCCGAAGTTCTATTGTGTTTTTCCCTTAAAATTTCCTCTTGTATTGAGATAATCTATTTCAAAATTCGTAATTCTTATTGTAATATTCTCTTTTGATTTCTTTTTTTCTCATTTTTATTATCTGAAATTCCCCAGTTTCTCTTCAGTAATTCTACCAAAAAATGAAAAAAGCTCAGAAGAATATCAATCGTTTCGAATATTAATTCGGGTATTTTATTTATTTTTTCTCTTCCTGACCCCTTGTGATCCATATTTCTTTCCTCGTATTTTCCTAGTCGTCTCCATCACTTTTTGATTCGGAACTCATAATTTCATCAGCCCCGGTTCAATTATCAACTTACTTTATCTTTTATATGTAGAAGTGAAACTTTGTAAAATAAAAAAAAACTTATCATTGGATGAAGAAGTTTTTATTTTTGGGAGCCATGC
This sequence comes from Caenorhabditis tropicalis, assembly GCA_016735795.1. NCBI lineage: Eukaryota > Metazoa > Nematoda > Chromadorea > Rhabditida > Rhabditidae > Caenorhabditis > Caenorhabditis tropicalis. Next base: position 6,723,271 of record CM028614.1, on the reverse strand, counting down.
TTTTTAGAGATTGAGAAAAAATTCACAAAAAGTTGAGAATTATTAAAACCAAATTGGAAAAGAAACAATTCTCAATACACGAAAATTGGGAACATCGGAGAAAAAGATGGGAAAGTGGAAGAAACACGGTTTTGCGTTCGAATTGAACAAAATAGAAAATGGAAATGGTTTGAACATGAACACGGAAATAAACGAGATGAAATGGTTTAGAACATGATAAGAGTTGTATTTTAAAACGATTTAGAATATAATTTAGACGTTTAATAACTTAATTTGGTCGATAATGCGGCTGTTGTTGTTGAAAATGAGTTTGGTAGTAGAATGTACCTGAAATACTAGCTGCTGAAGAAAAATAAAACAAGACAAAATATGTATTCAGAATTAATTCCATGCATAAACACAAAAAGGGATTCATTTGACATAATCGGTCATATCAATGGTTAATGTCAGGGAAAGTGTTGATGGTTTGAAACATGTGGGTTTGATTAAAGAAAGAATCATATTGCAAGAAGTGGACAAGAAAGTGTTTTGAACGACAGGAAATGTTCCGTTTAAATCATTTGAAAAGATTGGAGTATAAAAATGAAATTTCATCAGTCTGAAGAAATGTTCACACTGCACAGAATATTCATTAGACGAACCCGTTTCGATTGTATCAAAAGCTAATGTTAATGACTTAACCTGATGAAACTTCACCAATTAGAAAATAGAATGATAGTGGACGAGATTTTGAAACCAAAATCGAGTGTTCAAAAACCGTACTTGGGCCTATTGGTTTGGACGCCGTGGATTACGAATTGTGACTCCTGGGGGCGGATTATCAACGAAACGAAGAGGAGGTGAAACAAATTGAGAGGCGTTATGGAGATCCGAGACAAGTCTTGTTGCGATATTGTTGCCTGAAACTGACGGCAAACCTAGCATAGAGAATCAAGACGAAAAGAGATTGAAAGACAGGAAGTTTTCGTAACAAATATTAACCTGAGACCGATAAATGTCAAAACAAAAAGGATGCAGAAAATTAAAAATTACAGAAACTCTAACTTGAACCATGACAATTCACAACATTCAATAATCATGCGTTGCCTATGAGCTTGTCACAAGTGAATTACCGTTTGGCATTTGTTGTTGGTTGAAATATTGCGGCGACATCATTTGTTGTGGTGGCTGCTGAGGATGTTGTGACATATGTACCATCTGATTGTTTCGTCCGATAAGTCCATTTCCCATTGTATAATGCTGCTGCATCATCGTCTGGAGAGAAACGAAGTTGTTGAATATTAAATTATTAGATGGGAAATTGGAGGAAATCTTGGTTTCAGCGAACTTGCTATTAGATAAAATATACTTACCGAATACCCGTACTGTGATGTCGGCGTCTGCGGTCCTGAAGATTGACCAACATTCATGTAACTAGATTGATGGAAGGCCATGGAGTGTGGTGTAACCTGTTGTTGCATCGAAGGAGATGGCTGGGATGAATGGGAAGACTGAAATCGTATTAATTTTCAATAGAGTTGTGTATTTTAAAACTAAAAACCAATTAATATAATTGAATTTCTATCCCTGTAGCAACTCACTCTTGCCGAATTGTTTCCACCTATATTCTCTAAAGCGGTCTTGATATTTTGGGGCTGATTGTTTGAAGACTGAACTGATCCATTCGCGGAGGAAGATGAACATGGTACAAGATTTTGTTGCGAAACCTGCCGCATCGCTGATGCGATTGGTCGTGGTGGCGAGTCATCTAGTGTGATAATTTCAATTCCCTCGTCTTTTCCCTTCTTTCTCGGTGGACTCTTTTGAGAAGAATCAGTCGATTCTTAAAATCAGAAATGTAGTTGAATGTTATACTCGCATATGAAATATATCTCTCCGTTCATCTAATAGACTGAATTTTCTATAGCAAACCTGTTTTGTCAGAAGAGTAGATGTCGCTCAATGAATTTTGTATACCTCTGTTCAAATCCACATCATCGTCGTCACTGAGTGTAATGATATCATCATCGGCAACTGGTAGCTTCTTCTTTTTTCCACCGTTTTCAGTTACAGCCCCATTGGAAGAGGTAGCTGCTCCATTCGTGAACGATTTTACATCTTCTTCGTCATCATCATCTGACAAACATACATCTGCCTCCTCTTTGATAACATCGTATGAGCCATCCTTTTTCAATTCAACTTCTGTTGTGTTTCCATCTACTTTTGCAAGCATGTCGAGGAAATAACTAAAACGGGAACTATTGAAGGGTCATGATTAATATTTAAAATCGTTTGATGTTGTTCTTTGATTTTTTTCTCCTATTTTTTCTTAATATGAAGATGTATAATTAAGTTGTCTTTATCTAATGATAAGACATTTTCAGTCGTATACTTTTAAATTTAGAATGTTTGTTTCCATATTCATAACTCTCTTTGGCAACAACTTTTCGTTTTATTTCCGATTGGCTATTTCTGGTGATGCCTGTGGATTATTTCAGCAAAATTTAGCACTCATAACAATAATTAGTAAGTTAGAAACAGAAACTGGAAGAACATCACAATGAGCAAAATATTGTATTTTACTAATTGCATTCCGAAAGTTGGCAAAAACAAGTCTGCCAGAAATATGATTCTTCAGTGATTTGTGAAGTTAGCGATCTTCAAACTTACTCTTCAACGATTAGCCTGTTGTACGGACAGTTTCCAGAGCACACGGGGCACTGCCAGGTTGGTTTCCTTTCGTTCATCATCAGATAAGACATAAGATCGAAACATTGCAAATGTGTACAGTCTTGGCAGCGTACAGGAGTCTTCATTCTCACCTTCGAAAGTGGATCGAGCAGACTGGTTTTGAGCTGATCCATTGCGATATCATCTTCTCCGCCAGATAATTTTTTGATAATCTCTTGCCTAGTAAGCTCAATAGCTCTGTGTTTATTGGCATTTGTTTCCAAACGATTGAAAAGCATATCAGAGTTCACACGGTATACAAAGTAAATTCCAGCTGCCCAGACTCTTCTATCAGCCAGCCACTCGACGAACAAAGAATGATCCCGGGGCTTGTATCGATTCAAACACGGTGTGATGTTAACAGGGCGAGATGGACGTTTAGGCTCTGCGTTAGGCTTGTTGGTTGGGATTATGTTCTGAAAAAAAATCCATTTTATCTCAAAAAGTAACTATCCGCAGTTATTTGTTGCAAGAAGGTTCATGAAACCAGTTAGTGGTGAATAAAAGATAATCTATTATCGTTTCAATAAAATCGCCCGTAAAATTTGATATTTTGATTAAAATTCAAGCTACAACTGAATCAAAAATCAAGTTTTTCAGCATATTTTTCTGAGCCAGTGATAGCCCATTTACAACCGGAAATGTTTATTTTGCTTTCCAACAACGTAGTATTCTACAAGTTGTTTTTTCAGTATTTACAAATGTTCAGAAACACTTACCGGTAACTGAACAATTGCATCGTCAACACGTGCGTGACAGTTAAGAGGAAAATCGTCTTTGAATGAAGTACATGTTTCGCTCAAGTTGAAAAAACTGAAATTTTCTGGGAATGAAAACTTCTCTTGAAAAATGTTACCGTAATTGAATTTCGTATCTGGGGAGCGGAGCCTCTGGTCGATAAGATATCTTATTGACTTGATCCTGAGTTATTGGGAAATGGAAGCTCAACTGCAATTGAATATAAAACTATGAGTTTCAACATAGGCATGCCCACCTGCTTGGATTGCTTGGTAGAACCGTTGAAAGCGTGCAACTCAACTGGCTCTAGAATAGTAGTGATGACGTCGTAGAAGGGTAATTCAATGGGCACAAATCGATCAGCATGATACTTGATCGACTGAAATAAAATCATGTTGATGAAACTGCCGAAATGAAGCAGACAAGTTTTGGGCATCGTGAAGTTTCGCGCAATCGGAGTTAACCTAGTTTTATATGACTTATCTTCTAAAATATTTAAAGATAAAGCTATGCATTTCGGCGCCTAGTTACCATTGAAATGGCTTTGTGATAAAAAATAAAATATATCCGCACATTTGTTCAGATCTGTTTTTCCTATACTTTGAAAAAATGTTGTTTCATGTTATATCAGTATTCAGATGACAACTCTCTAATGATGACATTTCTCTAGCGATTATTGTCGTTCAAACGGTTATTGTGTCATTAGGTGAAACGCGGATTGAGAATGCAACGAAATCTTGATGATAATGTTCACCCTATTAGTATTTCCCAACTGCATCTGATTATGTGATGATATCCCATAATTAAGAGATAGTTGTGATTGACGAAGTGGCGCGGCAGCGCAAATCATTGGATCTCTCGTTTGCTCCGTATTAATCCATCTCACCGTCATCGATTGGTGCATTTGTTGAGGAATCTGCATCAGCTGTGGAATCATGTTCTGGTGATGTTGTTGATAGTGATTATTGGGTACTTGATTGTTCAATGCGTTTTTGCTATATGGTTGGTGACGATTTTGAGATGTTGTGGCTCGTTTTTGTTGCATCTGGAACAAGAAAACTTGAATAGGCAGAGAACAGGTATGACAACAGATGAAATCAAACATGGCGCAACGTTTGTGCGTACGACTTGACATATCAGCCTCTGATGGACTTGTAAACAAATTCCCGTGGATTTTTGTCAAAGCTGGAATTTGTGTTGAGTCAAAACATATTTGAACGACTTTGCAGCCGAACGTGAAACGTTACGCCATGATTATTTAAAACGACTTGTCTCCCAAACTGAACAACTCTCAATGGGGCGCAAATGCTCCCGCTGACGCGCATGCGGCGCGCAGCAATCGGTGCATCTCAATATAACGTGAGCGAGACAGTGATTTTTCCGGGGAAACAGGAGAGGGGTATATGCAATTTCGCCACATATTTTTTCTCTGTTCTTCCACAGCTTTTTCAATTATAAATGTTTTTCACGTTTGATAAGGAGATTTCAACATGACCAGAACAATATGTACCGAAAAAGTGCAGATATGACCCGGCGCTCATTTTTCCCGGCTTTCCGTAACACATCGTTTTTCCATAGAAAAAAACCGTCTCACGCGAGCAAAATTTTAAGTCCGTTTCAAAAGTTTAGGAAGTTGGTATTTGGTTAGTATTTAATAGCACAGAGAAAAACAAAAGAACGTTTAGTGTCAATTTGGATTAGTATTTTCAATCGAATCGTAAAGGATTGAGTTGAAAGGATTGAGGTGACTTGTTAGCAATCGAAAACTGAGAAAAATCGGTCAAACGGACAAAATTCAGCCCGACGAATGTTAGCCCAAAGGTAATTTTTCTATATAAGAAAGTCGAACCTGTGAATTGTCTGATTGGGAGCAACTTTTTGAAAGAAAAGCATTGACTACCGGAAGTAGGTAAACTGAACAAAAATCTTCAAGTCATAATCTAATTAACTAAGAAGGCTTGAGAATATTTTTTATTGGGGTAAAAAAACTAGAGCGCTATATCGAAGTAAGACATTTTTTAGTAGGAATGGAAGACACAGGAGCAGAGCGGAAGAAAAATATCAACCGATATCTGTTTGCGAGTTCCATTCCATTCAGAATCAGCCTCAGGTCGATGAGGTGACGACTTTTTGGCACAACTGATACTGCTGTTACTTTTTTTAGAGTTCGAAATTTAAGCGGAAACAATAAGAACAGAAGACCAAATAGGTAGACAATAATAAACACGGAAACTTTCACAAAAAAGCGTTAACGAAGTTTGTATTCACCCACCTGATTCTTTTGTGGCGGCATTTTTGAATTTGTCAACCGAAGCTTCAAAGAAATAATTACTGATCAGTTGAAATGATTTTGTTAAAATTTTTCAATAAAATTTCTCGAATCATTTCACCGAGCTTCGAAAGTTCTCGAGGGGTGAAGGGAGATCAAAAATGAGACAATTTTGAAATCAATCATACCTATTTAGTATTGTAGTTTTGCATATAAAGCTTAATCAAAAAATTAATGGAAGCTTCAAATATAAATGATAGGTCTTTCGAACAAAAGGGTTTTCGAGAATAAAAAACAGATTCTTAATGACGAATCCGAACTACTTACCGCTTCAGCCATTGAATTGTATTGAACCGCCTGAAAAAAGTTATTGTTCATTAACATCACTGGGTGAATTAGTTTTGGACTTGATGTAAAAACATAATCGGACAACAAACCATCTGGTAAATGTTCTGAGCGTATCGCACATCATACAATGAATCCAAGAGACACTTCTGCTGTTCGTTTTTACTACCCCGTGGCTTACGAACTCCCAGTTGAGCAGCAATAGCCTACAAAACTTTAACTTCTAGTATTCAGAAGGATTAGAACTTACACTGAGTTCATGAACCTTCAATGAATGGATAGCTTGCTAAAATGTTCAGTTTTTATACTATTTAATTAATTTCAAACATTCAGTAACATACACATGCTATTTGATTTTGCTCATTGCTTAACCCATTGTCCATTGGAAGAGGATATGTCGTAGATCCTCCTAGCATACTTAAGCGCATACGATTTGTTTATAAACTCCCTTCAAACACCAGTCAGCCACGCGTTCAATCCTAGACTCAGATGGATGTCGTTAAAAACTGCAGACGATTTCAAGAATTAAAAAGTTATTGGTCCGACAAGAAAAGATCTCTTTGGAACATGTTATGGTATCTGAGATCTCTTCTTCCTAGACGCGATACAAAAAGCGGCGGAGTTCGTGTGGACTTTGAATTTTGCAGTGGACCAACCGCGCGGAAAAGGAAGGCAATTTTGAAACGCAGCCATAATGGAGCCATCGAAAAATATCATTTCCACACTCACAAAAGGTAATTTGAAATCGAAAGTACAAAGGTATCAAAACGCGCATGATTCTCCTTTTCAATAAATCCAGATTGAAACAAGGAAAAATATAGATAACTAATTACGGTTTCGAAACCGGTAAAAAATGAAAAAATGAGTTAAAATAAAGCTCCAAATGGACATAATTTTTTCTCGAACAAAAAAGGTAAAAAGAGAAACTACTTGAACATCTTCAAAAACAGACTATGATACCAATTCTAAGAAAAGAAAATAGAGAGAAAACAGAAAAATGGATAGAAAACTGCAACAAATCGTAAATATGGGGTTTACTCGTAAGAACAACCATTTTTCTGTGTCTCAGCTGCTGCCTTCTTTTCGTATCATTTCATCTTTAACGTCGGTACCAGAGTTGAGCCTCTCGCTTACGTTTGATCTTTTTTTGTAATTGGAGAACTCCATAAAGAAGAGCCTGGAAAAAAAATAATCGAAAAATTGTAATCCTTCTGGATTAGTAAGATATCTGTATTATGACTCACCTCGGCTGTTGGTGGGCAACCCGGCACGTAAATATCCACAGGAATGACACGATCACATCCACGAAGTACCGAATAAGCATAATGATAGTATCCTCCACCATTAGCACATGATCCCATGGAGATAACCCATTTGGCTTCTGGCATTTGATCGTAAATGCGACGAAGCGCAGGTGCCATTTTGTTTGTGACTGTTCCGGCAACAAAGATTAGATCAGCCTGAAGTGAAATATTTTTCGAAATATGAATATTTTGACTGATTTGATGAGCTTTTGGTCAAAAAGTAAAACTTGAATGTTATTTTATAATCCTGATTTTCAGAAAGTAACGTAGGAGATAAATAAATATTTAGTGTTTTAAAAAGCTTATAGTCCTAACCTGTCTCGGTGAAGCTCTGAAAACCACTCCGTATCGATCCATATCATATCTTGGAGCTGCAAAATGCATCATTTCTACGGCACAACAGGCTAAACCGAAAGTAAGTGGCCAGATTGATCCTCTTTGAGCCAAATTCATGACGTCATCCAGACGAGCCAAAGCATACTCCGCTTTTGATGATGGATTCAGGAAAGGAGTTCCTGAAATCAGAAAAGACTATTTCGGTTATGAGATATTCTAAATTTATGTACGGCATTTTTGAAACAAAATATATGAGTAAATTTTGGAAGAAATATAAAAAATAACATCGCTGAATGGGATTCTACTAAGCTTACCTGTTGTGGCAATTCCTTTCGGTGCTTCACTACTACTAGCGATCGCTTGTGTCGAAGCGAAACGACGGGTTCCAATTGCCCCGGCAGTTCGGAGTGCCGAAAGCATCTGAAGTTAAAAGAAGAAGTTAACTCAAAATGCATGTGAGCCAAAATAACTTTTTCGACGACGGAAACCGAAGGGATTTTTCATTTCAAACAGTGTACAATTCTTCAAACAGCTTGTATTTGATAAATTATGATGTCATCCAATTGACAGATAGCGTATTGGTAATTCAGTTAGATAGTCAGTTTCGAGATGATTATAGGAAAAATAAGGAAAACGGATCATGTGGCGAAACACCGGAACTAGTTTGAAACGATTGTGAGGCGAAATAAAATCGATAAATTGGAGGGCGTACACCAATGAACGATCATAGAAAAAAAGAGACGAGAAGAAACCGAGTCCTTCGTCTCTGCGGGCCGCTTCAATCAATAATGTCTAACACTCTCCGTGTTCAAAGTAGTCTATCTTCACGCCAAGCAAGACGCGGCGCCCTGCGAGCCGCCTGTGTTCTGCTGCCACTAAGAATGAAAAACTGCGAAAACAGAAGTGGAGTCTATGCATAAGGCTACGAATTTATGTATTATGTAATACTATTACTAATACTAATTTATGTAATACTGGCTACACTGCTCCAAAATGAGTACTTCTCGTGAAAAGATTTTCAATGAAAAATGTTTATAAAAAACTAAAGCTGAAAATTGGATTGTAGACTGGATGGTTACTCTCCACCATTTTTTCTCGAAAGTTTGGTACAACTGGAAAGCTTTGTCACAATAGTTACATCTAACACTAGTTGAAAGGAGATTAAGAAAAGTTTATCACTTTTCTTCTTCAATAAAATAAGAATGTATACATAAACATTTGTGTTTATGAGCCGATTACAGTCAATCTTTCGTAAAAGTCGTTTTTTTCCAAAAACAATCCAAGAAAAAACTTGGGTCCTAACCGGAAACTTAATGCTGTGCAAGAGCGCCCCATCGAGACGCGCTCAATCTCTAAACTTTGAAGTATAGCCAAGTAAACAAGGATTATTTTTTTAATGTTTTCCTTTCCCTATTTGTTCGTGATTTTTTGTTCTAAGGACTATGCGAAGCATTTAATGAAGCTGTAAAACCTATAGCAACTTCCTTGGTTGTATTCAACATTAAAAAACCGATTTGTTGCCGTAAATCTTCTTATGAATGTATTTTGATCAGTGAGCTTGTGAATGGTTCTATTACAATAATACAATAAGTTTGCGCCTGTCAAAGTCTTTATTGAAACATCCGGTCAGAAGTATATGTTACTTTAAACAGGCCAGTAATCATCCTACTTCTCAATTAGCTATGAGGCCATTAAAGTAATTTCTTCTAAATTGTTACTTTTTGTGAACAGGTTCTAGTTAACAGATACATACTGTCTCAGTCTTTTTTGATGAGAAAAAGTTATACATCAGTAAACCCCACGACATGTTCCACCGTAGCCATGCAGTTTATCAGATATTTCCACGCGGCGCCCACGTTCACTATCGTTTCTCTCTGCCTCTCTCTCACTAACCGATCGGACGCCAGTTTTCTATTTCCAACATGGCGTAGTCTCTCCATCTTCTTTTCGGAATTGTTTCTACACATCATTCTGCGTCTCTCAAACGGGCGGTGTTACCTCATGTGTTTTCTCTCGGCCTTTCTGGTCGGCATAATCTTTATTTCTGTCAACTTTCTCCTGGTTTCTCATCTTCTCTCGCCCCGGCGAGTCCTCTTCCAACACCACTCCACAATCTTCTCATTCGTTTCTCTGAGCCTCTTGATTTTTTTCATAGTTTTTCAACTCATTCTTTATGATTGTTTCCAGTTTGCTTTTAAAGAATATTGTTAAACCAAATCTAATCCCACTATCTAGATTGGAATGAATTATTAATTCAGAGAATATTATGAAACTTTCTCATAAAACTTCCTGATTTGACAAAAAGCAAACACTCGATGATCAGCAGAAAAATTTCTTCCATTTTTAATCAATCAATTACGAAAATTTCAAGTTTTATCTCCAAGTTTTATTGACCGGTTTAACATAATTAGGGATTCGAATGACGTATCTCAGGCTCTTTAAACTCTTCGTCATACCCGGAAAACATTTGATTGAAAAAAAAAACCTTATCGCCCACCATTTTGTATTAAACGACATAGGGTTACAATTGAAAAAATCATAGAGCATTGTATCCATTCCCACTTATCACTTATTTTGAACGTCCTGTTAATATTTGAAGAACAAAATTCCCTGAGCAGTTAATGAGTGGGATGGTTATATATTCGTTTATGGAATAGCAAGGTTTTTCTCTCGTGATCTGCATTCTTTATGAAAATTCATATTTCTCGTGGCCTGATTTAATTTAATTTTCGTTTTATTCCTTCTTGCCGCTGCTAGTTGTTTTCTATCCCTTCTTTTCGTTGTTTTGTCTAACATCTCTCCTCTAATTGTCAAACTGTTTGGCACTCTCTCTTCTTTCTCGTACTCATTGTCGTCATTTTTGTCCGCCACTGCTACTACTGCTGGTCGCCATCTCTTTCTTTCTCTCAATCTTTTCTTTTCTTCACAATTCCTATTCTTTTCTGTATTTATGTGTATGATTAGATTTTTTCTCATACTACTCGTGCAGTGATGTTGTTCGATTAGCTAAAAAGTTTTTTATTCAAATATTAAGTTAGTTTAACAATTTTAGGTGCTTCCCCGCATTAGAACTATGCCTGCATTAGAACTGTACCGCATTAGAACTGGCCCGCATTAGAACTGTACCGCATTAGAACTACATGATGGATTGCAAGCCTGTAGTTCTAATGCGGGCCAGTTCTAATGCAGGCATAGTTCTAATGCAGGTCAGTTCTGATGCGGTCCAGTTCTAATGCGGGAAAGCACCCAATTTTTCATGTTTATATTACCTCTGCACATTTTTAAAATACATTATTCCCGAATAATGTTCGCGAATGTTCGCCTGAGCTGTCCTTCAAACATGTCAGTGGTATCAGTTCTGAAATTTCGCAATTACTTTTTTTCTTGAAACTAATATTAAAATTTCTCCATTTCCTCGAGGATTGCCACAGAACAAAATTCGAGTAATCGCAGCATTCGTTCCAACACAGTGTTTGCCTCTTCTGATTCTCTACAAACATTGTATTCCCATTTTCTCCGCAGTCTATTTACTATAATCATACTGGGCGTCGAAATACTAGTAGTTTTCATCATCTTCAGTAGGAGCTGATTTCTGAGCCAGTTTTGTCAAACAATTGCTTCTAACAACTTTTCGGCTGGAATCGATCATCATCGAATGATCAATGTTGCATGAACTGTTTTGAAGAAGAAATTTGTAACAATCATTTTAAGGTTAAAGAAGACTTGGTTTTCTTATTTTGAATAAGAACTTGATCATTAATATTAAGAAAAAACCAAATTTCCTATTTTCTGTTCCGCAATGATTCATTAAATGTAAGCTTCAATCCCTCTCAGTCTTACCGCTTGAGTCAGGCTACCGTCGACCGGTTTCTAAGTTCGAAATACCCTTCATCTCGACGTAATTTCTATCGAACTTCAGCAGCGACACCTAGTTGATCAAAGATTATATAAACCCTCTTTCCCCGTTTTTCGGCTGAAACATTTTTTGCTTGCGAGGCTATTCAATTGATGAACGTTTTGGATACCACGAATTCAATTGTGTGTTGTGAAACTAATAAGAATTCATCGACTAACGAGTAAAGAATGACTTGGATAGGTTTCTTTATTGAAAACGATAATAAGAAGTTTTGAATATAATAGTGTCTGGCGACGAAAGTAACCATGTAAGTTATTGATATCAACACAAAAAATTATTTGTGTCTTTCTTATCATTGGAGACGACAGCAAAGCAAAAGAAGAAACGATGTGATGGATAGACATTGGGGGATATTTGAAGAGATAAGAGAGAATATCATGGTGAAAGCTGGCTAGTTATAAAGAATGCATTCACATTTTCGTCCCAATGCATTCTTTTCTCTTACTTCTTCTTGCCCCTACTGATCGTCAGTTCAATACATAGTATTCAAAAACGCTGTTTTTTAATAACCAATATTTATGTAATAAAATTGACTGCAATGTCAGTGCATTCAGTATTACAAGTTTTCCGTTGATCACAGCACAGGAATTCAAAATTTGATTAATTCGTTTAATTATGTGATTGTGTTCTTTTAAATTCTCCGTTCTTCCGTATTCCATTGCATTGCGGAGGTGGAGGACATTAAGCAGTGTGTTGCAATGCGTCTGGCTGGTTGCTTGCTGCTGTGCAAACTGCAAGCAACTATTTTGATAATGGTGAAGTGAGAAAGAAATGAACGAATGAGAGATGGAGAGTGGACAGGAAAGCGATGACCATGGCCATGGCTGTGTATTACTTTCTCGTAACTCATTCTCACTTCGTTCACGTGAGGCCCTAAATAGATTGTTCAGTCATTTGCAAGTACTTTAAGAGTACCGCTATCTTTCATTTGTTTCCATTGATAAAAATCCCTGTGAGCAGTTCTCAAATTCTTGAATTTCTCTCTAATGGAGGAAACTATTATTCTTGTTGAGCGTGTGATTCTCCTATTTTATCTCGTCCTATTTATGCAGAACAAGATCGATCTTTGTAGCATGCTACTGATCCGAGCACTTCGTATTTCTTCGTACAATTTAAGCGAAAATAGCTGTTGCCGTTGCTCGTTCAAAAAAGCGACACAAATTTTAATCGTTGTAAATATGTTTGTTTAGTTGAAATATACTTCTGAGAAAGACGATTTCGAACTTGTTTAACTATTCAGATACTCTGTCGTCTATTTCTCTTCTCTATAAAATGAATGAAGAGAAAAAAGATAGGAAAATTCCCAGAAAACCTCTCTCGTTTTCTTTCTCTCAATGTGTTGTTTACCTACGATCTTCTCGGATTCTCCGTTTTCCCGTTGAGAAAATCAAGATCCCGTCTGCTTCTTTCCGAACTTCCATCTGAATGCATTTTTCCCCGAAAAGCACACAGTTGAAAATCTTTTTTAAAAAAGATGATTCAAAATAATGATGCCCATAGATATTTTTTCAAACAGTTTTCCTGCGGAAGTCCATAGATCACTTTTTTCTTCATAGCGATGTAATCTATAGTTTTCATTGAGCGAAATATTTTACTTACTCAAAGTTTTGATGTTTACTTCTAAATTTATTCAATTTTTTGATAAGCAGTTTATGTTTCAAACAGGAACAAAATTGTTTCCATAAAAATAATGTGTTGTCTGAATTTTTTTCACAAATTCTTTCCAATGGCAACAGTTGTTTTGTTTTGTTGTCGGAAAACGTGGTATATTTTCCTCTGTGTTTCCAATAATCGCTTTATCTTTTTTCTCCCGTCTGTTATATGTGGGATCCCTCAAAAGATATTTCCAGTGGAGATTTTGTCTTATCACTCTCAACTTAACACCTCATTCTCTCTCTATTTCCCTTTCCCTCTCAACTTCCTATTCTCTTTCCCTCTCCAAACACTTTTTCTTCCGTTCTCACCCACCTCTTGCTTCCGGAGTAAAATTTAAAAAACTTCTCAGGAAAGCTTCAACCAATTTGTGATTATCTATAAATGTTTTCATGATTTTCGTAAGCTATCATCTTTTTCAACTTTTTTCCTTTTGCTGGACTTCTGACTCTTCCTATGATTGTCAAGACTGTTCATCACAACTTCAAGGTGCAGTTTCCAAGTTACAGATGGATATAAAACGCAGAATAGCTTCATCACATCTACCATCTACATCAAAACCATTGATCATTGCTGATGATTCTGGTATTCAGAAGACAGCGGCTATGTTCAATCGTCCAAGGAAATCCCTGCAACAAGAGCAGCCATGTTCTTCGAATACGTTTAAAGTTAGTTCGAAATGATACCTATATCTATGGTTTGTTTTTCAGAATGAGCCTCGCGAATTTGGATACATGGATGCTCTTCCTTTTGCGCCTTGGCGGAGGAAACGATACGGACTAACTGTTCAAGGTCTGCATGAGGAAATCGTTGACATGTATCACTGGATAAAACCGAACGAAATTGAATCTAAACTTCGAGAAAGAGTTTATACAAAGGTAATTTCCATAGCTTGAAAAATATTTCCATATAAAATATATTCAGGTCAAAGAATCAGTAACGCGACGGTGGAGTCACAAAGATATAAAAATATCAATGTTTGGTAGCCTATGCACTAACTTATTTTTACCTACATCTGATATTGACGTACTTGTTGAATGTGACGATTGGGTCGGTACGCAAGGCGATGTAAGTTATCAGATTTCATTTTGTTTTTTTTATTTCAATTCTCCCTTCAAGACAATCACTTTATCATGATACCTTTTCAGTGGCTATCCGAAACAGCTCGCGGTCTCGAGCAAGACAACATCGCGGAATCAGTTTCTGTATATGGAGGAGCATTCGTTCCAATTGTAAAAATGGTGGATCGTGACACTAGGCTCAGTATTGATATTTCATTCAACACTGTTCAAGGTGTTCGAGCTGCATCATATATTGAAAAGGTGACTGAAAATGTTTACTAAAAACTTCATGAACGAATTATGTAACTGAATCGATTAAAATTTCCAGGTTAAAGCGGAGTTTCCACTGATTGAACCACTGGTGCTTCTTCTCAAGCAATTTCTTCACTATCGAAATTTGAATCAAACATTCACCGGTGGTCTGTCGTCTTATGGACTCATTCTATTGCTCGTCAACTTTTTCCAGGTATTTGTAATTGTCTTTTAACTTCGTAATCATTTTCGTTTCCAGCTCTACGCTCTAAACATGAGACATCGAACAATTTACGACCGAGAAGTGAACCTGGGTCACCTGTTACTACGTTTCCTGGAGTTATACTCATTGGAATTCAATTACGAAGAAATAGGAATTTCCCCGGGACAATGTTGTTATTTTCCTAAGTCAGCGGCCGGTTCTAGATACGGCCACAAACGTGCTCAGCATGGAAGTCTTGCTTTAGAAGATCCGCTTCACACAGCTAACGACGTTGGAAGATCAACGTACAACTTCTCATCGATCGCTAATGCGTTCGGACAAGCTTTCCAAATTCTACTCGTGGCTGTTACACTACGAGAGCGGAAAGGTCAAAACCAATTGGCCACAAAAGGATACAAAGGGTCACTTCTACATATGATTATGCCATTCACATCAAAAGAACTGACTTATCGGAATTGGCTCATGAGCGGAGTAATGTCAATGCCATCGCAAGATAATTCAGTTACTTATGATTTGAATCAACTGCACAATACCCTCGTTTCTCCGATGGTTGATTTGTCACGTTATGCTTGGCTTCGAAAAACTCCTACAGGAACAGAAAAGCGAGATGCAAAACCATTGAAGATAATCAATCCAATTGATGTTAAAAAACAAGTGATGCAACAGTTACAAAGGAAACTAATGGAAGAAAAACTCTCGGCATCAAGAGAAAATAAAACTTCAGAGAATGCACACGTAGAAAAAATTCCCGTCTCAACATCAGAAGGGCCAACATCTGAAGAAGAAGAAGCTACAAAACAGCAGGAAGAAACTGAGGATAGGCTGATTCTCACTGGACCACCGCTACCCACCTCTACCGCCTCAGTCAATACCTCTGCCACTGTGTCGACTGCCGCAAGTATTTCGGAAAGAGAAGACTCGGATTCTCCGGGTTTTTCTTCGTCTCTTGGAGCTCTGTCGTCAGAAGAAGATGACGATGATAGCGAGACTAATGGGAAAAAGAAGATTTCAACAAAAGGAAACATTCCCACTCAATTCAAGAAGCAATTCAGTGAAGTTGTAGCACAGTCGAAAACTCAAAAAGAATTTTCCAAAAAAACACAAACTAGTTTTGATGATCGGAAAATGATTAATGGTTAGCTTTAAAATATACCATATACATTCTAATTTATCGGTATCTTTAAATGATTGGCAAACTAGCGTCTAGTTTCAAAGTAATTTGGCAGCCTCTAATTGACCGACACATTTCGATCATACTGAACAGAATAAATTAAGTCGCAATTATCACTGAAAATTGCTACATCTTGTAAAAAAAGTTGATTCTAATAGGCTTTAGACGAACACTAGTCGCTCAGGTTGTTTCTACTCTAATCATTAGAATAATAGGTACATTAGAAATCAGATTTATTACTTTGTGCAGTTTTCACACTCAAAAAATCATTTTTAGATATTCAAAACCATCAGCAATTTGTTAATGAACTGAATCAGCATCATTTCTACCGTCAACCTAATGTCAATCGTGTGCACAATTTTATCGACTATGCTGCAGCAGCCGCTTCCTGTGGTTCACATAAACAGCGTCAAACGTATTCGCAAAGAAATCGCCAAATCAGAAATCATTCACAAGGATCGGATGGTTCTGATGGATATAATGGTGATAGATGGAACAGTTGTACAAATAATAGTGCACGTGGGAGACGAGGTGGTCGAGCACCTTCAAATTCATCGAATCGATCCAGGCACTCATCTGATTCGAGAAGTCGTGGACGTCTGAGAAACCATAACTTTTTCCCGATTCCTCCGCCAGTAGATGTTCAAGTCTCTCCAAACACTGACATAACATTGACCGAAGACGGATTGAACAATTCGACGATCACAGAGCCACGAATTCCCACGATGTATTCAGATGCGGTCAAAAGAAAAACATCAGTTTCAACTGCTACAAACACGCCTCCAGATTTAAACGCAGTCAATGGAAACTCACTTAAAAACGGTAACTCGAACATAATTATTCTCTAGTTTTTCAAAAAAAAAATTTTTAGGTTCTGCAGCCGCTCCCACTTTGAATACTGAACGTTCTTATCGGAATGCTCTTGCCATACCACTTACATTACCAAATCAGCTCATCGCTCCATCATTGCACTCACAGAGTCAGCCTAATTTGCGAAAGGATAATGAATGCGGTTTCGATACAAAATCTGCCGGAATCCAATTTGCGCATTCTGCTGATTTGAGTCATCAGCCGCAGTTGATACTACCGGTAAATTATATAATAACTATGTTTTCTAAATAGATATTTCAGATGAGTCGAATTCAAAGATAGCATTGCCGCATTCTTCCACTCATTATTGTTTATATACTGAAACAGTTCTACATCCCGTCGAATAGCAATATGCATCTAGTTACTTTCAAATTTAAAAAACATAATCTACTTTGTTTCGTCCGTTTAGACAGTCTTTACCCAGTGTTAGTTTCCAATCAAAATGCTCCTTAGATTACAGAATTTCTAAATTCTATTCCGTCGTGTTTTTCTTGCATTTAACCAATTTTGTTGTTTTCACATTAATTGTCAGGATCCATCACTTTCTATCTTCCTTTTCTAATCTCGTTTAGAACAGTAATCTATCAAAAAATGCCCAAAATATGTTTTTCGTGCAAACTCGAACTCCAATCACTCAAGCTGCCTTTATTATTGTCTATTTTTCATATTTCCCGAGTTAATATCTAGCGATTCATCCTCGACTATCATGGTTTACTTCTCGCTCCCATACGTCATGCACTTGCTGAAAATCCGGTAATATCTAGCCCCCCATGAATCGCATCTTTCCGTTTTGTTCTACTTACACACTTTTCTTTTCTTTTTTCTTACTCCCTTTCTGTGACTGAGCGATACAATTGGCAAATAACATCTGTATCAGATCCCCCATTTCCCGCCAAACGAGTCTCACTAATTTCGTAATTTTATAATAACTTCTTTATAATAATTACAAAAATATGATGATATTTTGTCTCGTTTTCGGTGATTGGTATTATTTTCTGGAATCAAGGAAGTATCTTCAGTTGAGTTAATAATACCATTCTTTCTTCCCCCTTTTCCTAAGAAAAAAAAGCTAATGCTATCCGTTCCAGTTGTTCTTTCTTTCCATTCTGAGCTCTCTTTGTTCACACACCCTTCTTTTTCGTGTACTGGAATTGTAACACTATCGGTATTCAACGCCTCCCCAAACACTGAACAGTTAAACACGGGTTTCTTTATGCTCTTCATTCTCTACTCTGTTTTCTCCATCATAAACTTTCCTACCGTTTCTCTTTTCTGTGTCTCTTTTCCGGTTTCTTTCTCATTTCAAAATTTCGCATCCACACACACACACACACGCAAAATCTCCTCAAAGTCCGTTTTAATTTCACAACATCCTCCTTCACAAGTAGTCGAAAGACGAATTTTCCTGTCATCATCCATGAAATAATGTGTGCGTTCGAGTCCTGTAATTATTTAACGTTCTACTCTTTTCTAAATAAATGATTACCTCGACATCGAAAAAGACTTTTTAATTGAAAAATACGCTAAAACTGTAACACAAGAAAGTGTATAACACAAAGCAATTAGATTTCTCTCTCTCTCTCTCTCTCTCTCTCTCTCTCTCTCTCTTTCTCTCTCTCTCTCAAAGACTCTAAAAGTCAGAACGATCGGGCTCTCTGTGATAAATAGTTCAACTTTTGTAAGTCTGATTTTCTCTTCTATGACAGTGCTTTCAGGTTCTCGAGATTTCCACTAGAAAATGAGTCACTTCGTGCTTATTTTCAACTGAAACCGCGGTTTAAACCGATACCATGTTTCAGAATGTTTTCACAAATTCTCCAAGATTATCAGATGACGTCACAGCCAGAAAAGTCGAAACTGTTTGAAATCTCTGATATGTAATTATCTATATCTCGAATTAAAAAAAACAAAAGAAATAGCGAGATGGAAAGTTTATGAAATGTCTCTCATCTGTTTTAAGATCTGTTCAATATTTTCCCATTTCTTTATTTTTCTCTGCTTCTCATCTTCGAAATCCAAGATGAATCGATCGATCTGTAAGTTTAATAATTTAGAAAATCAGTTGAAGGAATTCCATCCATTACAGTTTCGATTTCAGAATCAATTCTTCTTAAATTCCATTCGACCAAACCGGTTGCCTCTAGAATTTCATCTTCATTATCCGATGAAAGACCAAGAATTCCCAATTGTACAGCCTCGAGTCGGTTCATTTCTCTAACTTTTGCACAATTTGA
Organism: Caenorhabditis tropicalis; assembly: GCA_016735795.1. Classification (NCBI taxonomy): domain Eukaryota; kingdom Metazoa; phylum Nematoda; class Chromadorea; order Rhabditida; family Rhabditidae; genus Caenorhabditis; species Caenorhabditis tropicalis. Next base: position 6,704,190 of record CM028614.1, on the reverse strand, counting down.
AGACGGCGATGGGATAATTTCGACTTCCAACTTTTGATTCGATTCCATTTCTTTAAAAAATTCGGTTATGATATTTTGAAAAGCATCAGTAGATTCTAATTCAATAGCTGTTGAAGTGTTGTCAATCCTGAAGAAGAAAGTCAACTGAATGAAAATTTGAATGATTCCTTTTACTTTTTACTTATTGGCAATGTTCTCGGAGTATTCATCTGAATTTCATTTAGATTTTCCTCAAAATGAATCATAGAAAGTCGACGACGAATACTGTTCAAAACGTATCGAGACTCTTGACGTCTTCTAACTCGTCTTAGCCTATTCATCCGAACAATATCTCTAAAATCATTAAATTTATTCGTGTTCTATTGTGAAAGAAACCTAGTTGATCTTGCATCGACAGGAGTTATTACAACAGGAGTCGTGATTCGAAAAGGGCTGACCGCCGAATCTCTATAAGTCACGAATAATTAGAATATGAATATTATACACATTCAACTAACCTTGGATATGGGATGGCATCTGAAACAAGAGGGGCTGGAGCAGGTGTCACTGGAACGTCAATTGGTCGTCTAATCACAATTTGTGGAGAAACAGAGAAAGATTCCAATGTTGAACCAGAATTCAATGAAGAGAATGAATCATCAGAAGAAGATGTTGGAGAATTGACCATGATTGATTGATTTATTATTAGTAGTAGTTACGGTTAGTAGCGATATTTCAAAATAAGTAATGAACTTGAGAACATTGAAACTTTTTGTTTTATCTTTCAAACGCGTGAAAGTTTTAAATAAATAGCACACATTAATTCCAGAGTTTTGTTTTTAAAAAATTATTTTCAAATTAGAATCGAAGACAATCTACTCGTAAAGATCTTCATCATGAATCCTGCTGATCGTTGGAATCCAGGGTGGCAGCAGTTTATGATGAATCATCAAAGAGCTCAAGCTGGTGGAAATAGACATGTTCAACCAGTTCAACCAGTGATTAATCAATTCGGAGGAGGAGCAAGAAATGTCGTTGAGTGAGTGTATCTTTGAACTTTCCTAGAGAAAAATACGGTCATCCTCTATTAGAGAGGCACACCTATTGAACGAACTCTCCTCATTCTCGAGTTAACAGGAGAAATGGGCAACAACGTCGTAACAATATTCCTGCTCAAAATGCAAATAGAAGGAACCAGAATCGCCAAATTAACCATAACAACAATAATCAAAATGGTGCACGACGAGACAATAGAGCACAAACGAGAGAAACATTAGTAGGTTGAGCGAGGAGAATGCATTGAATTGAACACTTTAAGACACGAGATGATTTGGAAAGGATTGAAGCAGTGACACGTAAAAACTTCCAGACGAGAACTGCATTGGAATATGATAATAGGGAAAATCAGTGTTGGATGAATATTCAAAGTTCTTTCTTTTTTCTTTTAAAGCTAATTCTTCATTTTTCCAGATAAAATTGAAAAAGAATCACGTCGATTCACATCGTCGACGAAATTTGTTTCGGTTCACAATGGAGGAGACATATTTATTCCGACAGAAGATAACATTTGTTCGAACCTACGAATTGAAAATCAGACGGAAGTTATAATGAAAACAAGAGAACTGCTTCTGAACTTTGGAGCCACAGAACATGAAATCACTGATGCTTTGACTAATTTAGAAATTCATTTGAAAACAAATTCCTTCGAATTAAGTTTTGTATGTTTTGTTCAAAGAGTTCTTATAAGTTTTTAAAATTTTCAGATTCAAGATCTTTCCAATGAACTCATTAATAACGCTGGGAAGTTGGCCAAAGAAATGGATGAACTGGATGACATCTTGCATCGCATAGAAAGAATTCGTTTGCATAAAACTTGAATAATCATATCTAGATAGAATCCTGGAAGGGGAAATAAACTTGTGGTTTTTGGATTCTTCATTGAAAAGTAGAGTTACAAACAGCATAAATAATTGAAAAATAGTGAGAAAATCTGAAACTGAACAGATTCAATGTAAATTTCATCAAGGAAAATATTTCTTCTGCTGCAGAAGACTAGTTTCTAGCGTTGAGAATAGTTGAATTGCGTTCACAAATCGAGCTGAGTTGCAGAGTACACGGATAGAAGAATGTGTAGGATGCAGACTCAACATTGAATGGGGACTGGTAGAATGCAACACAGTTGGCGATTGAAGACCATCCGTTGCCAATTGGATTGAATGGTTTGACTAACCAATTACTGTAAATTAAAGAAATGACTGAAATTTGCTTCTGAAGACGAACTCACATTTTTGTGGGATTGATGGATCCTGTAGTTTGCCATCTTGGCAATTTCTCAAGACGTTCATAGTGGCTAAATCTAGCAAGACCAATCCACGAAAAATACGATTTTTCGGAATGTGTACGGACAATATCCCATTCTTCCAACGAATTGGCGACGAATAGAGTTGCTTGCTTATCGTGACATTTTCTTTCAGCTTTTGCGAATCCGAGATGTTCAGTTTCAAAGAAATAGCACGAATCGGAAAATCTCAACCACCCGTCCGGACAAATTTCCGATTGATTGATTGGAAGAAGATTTAACTGGGAGACAGGTGGTGGAAGATCTTCGAAGGCGGTGGTTCCAAGATCCTTGTAATCCCAATTATAGAACGTCACTGGAAAAATGACTCATGAAAAAAACCGATGTAAACTTTTATCTTTAGTTTCCCTTCAACTTACATCTTTGGTGAGGTTGTTCGTCGTCTTGAGCAAGAACATAGGGTTCATTCTTGTTGTCAGCGGCTATTACTCTGATCGCTACTATCGCGAAAATGAAAAAATGATGGAAAATATTCATGGCAACGTGAAGAGAGCCAGACCCCCTGGTTTTCCGACGAATCCGGAGAATCTATTTATTTTTGACATTTTGAAAACTGGAAAATGCCGGGTAGATAAAAATCGTTGATCTATTTAAAGGTAAAGTGTGTGAGTCTGCAAATCAAGTTGCACACCGTATTTTTTCAAAGGTCATTTAGGCCTATCTGTTTGTTTGTTGTTCTTCATAAATCGTTTTTCAAGCACCGAATCCCGCATTGCAAAATTGGAAAGAACCGGTGTTATTGGTTCCTTACGTCCCTCTAATCGCAAATACTGATTATACCGTGCGGCGAAATTGCAGTTTAGGCCCGCCTCTTTCCCCGGAGTTTGTTTTCCCGGAATCGTCATCGTCTTTTTTCCTTTTCGTACAGAAAAATTCAAAGTGTTTCCCGTGTTTTTTTCCATGTTGCTCAAATTAATTTTAAATTTTACATGATTCATTTCAAGCTTCACTATGATTCACTGAGATTTTTACAATGGTAAAAATATTTTATTCATCTTTTCTTCCTCTCAAGCGATTGCTCTCTTGTTTTGTTCTCAGTCTCCACTTTTATATTTTGTTCTATTTATGCTTTCTTGATATACGAATGTTCGATCTTTATTCCGCATGAACTCAAACTTCGGAAAAGAAACGCCATATGCATTCGAGAACTATAGTGTATTTTCTCTTGTTCTCTACACTGAGCACACATCGAACATAAGTCGGCATTTTTTCTTCCTTGCTACTTGAATTTAGTTTGATCCCGTTTCTAAAACCACAATTTGAAAAAAAAGAGTGAGTGGTGAAGCTGGGAATCTAAGTTCAAAAGCTCAAAAAATCGTCACAAATTTATTTCGCAAGCGAAATGAGAACATTTTCGTGGCTCTTCCAATTTCGATGCAAATTTTAGACCTCATCACAACTCGAAAGGGCGAAACTCAAAGTTCTCAATGATTTCTTTATTCTCTCTGTGCCCCATTCCCTATTTTCGCAGTTATTTATAGTCTGGTCTCTAGTTTTTATCTGTTCTCTCGCTAGTCCGTAGCCTTGCTGTTTGACCGTTGACCGTCTGCGTCCCTTCAAGGAAAACATTATATAATATGTCCTCTCTCTCTCTGACTCTCCGTGTCTCTTGTTCGCATCACTGAACAAAGCGGTGAAAGGAGGCTACGACAAGAGACCTCACTTGCCGGCCGACCTTACTTCTTCCTTCCACATAGAGGTCCGTCTTTTCTCAGTTTCTCTAAGACCACACAGGAACTTCCCTTTTTCGATATCTATTTCGGTCAAATGTAGTCAAGAAGTTTATTTTTATATAAAGAAATTTCCGAAAACAATATAATTAATTTATTTTCTCCACATTTTCTTTTCTCGCAGTACTTAAGCTTGTGTGTTTTCTCACCTGTTTTCGAGCGCTCAATAACATTCGTGTTTGAACAGGTAACTCAAAATCTAAGATCACTTCTTACATCTCATGCTCAAACGTATCGTTTTTCTATATCCTCATGTTAATAATCCAACAGACTCGAACAATTTTCTTCTCGTCGCATTAGATTTTCATATTTTTTTCGACGCGTCCTAGGACGTCTTGAAACGAGTATCATCTATTTTTACATCAAGATTGATGTTATTGTTATTCCTTCAAAGTTCCAGAGTTTCTAAATTCAGTTTCCGAATATAGTCTACAAAGTTGGGTTCGATCAATAACGAAGTAAATTAACTCAAAGTTTGAATTTAATTTATTCTGTGTTTTGACGAAACTCCTGTTTTCGTAAGCAGTTGGCTACAGATAACGTGTGAAGGTGTTCAGAACGAGAGATTCAAATATTTTCACAAGTTCAGCATGTTATTGAATCTCATCGCACTGAAGTGAATTGGTTAAGTATGTTTCATTTAATTCGCCGATGCGTCCACCTTGTTAGCTAAGCCTTCCACTTTCAATTCATCATTGAATTGTTTCTTACTGTTCAAAATTAATTTGTACATACTTACGTCATTCTGCACATCTTTATCATTCTTCTCGTTAAGCTCTAGAAAACAAAACTTATTATTATGGCAGTATTTTACTTTCCCAACAAAGATCAGTTTTTGTGTGCGTGAGTGTGCACATAACATGTGATTCGTGCTGTGTGTGCCTCAATTTCATGATCCCTTTGGAAAAATGGCATTCTGCTGATCGCATAATCATTATTTAGTTATTGGAGTTACTGCTTTATTATTTAAAAATTACAATAAATTGAATTCTTTATTGTTTCATCGATGTCCCCGATGTCCCTTTCTCCCTCCGCTAAATTAATATGTGTTCCGAAGTTCAAGATAACCATTTTTGTTTTTTTTCTAAACATTTCCTGTCATAATTCAATGAAAAATCCCTCATGAAGAATTAGACGGGAAACAGGAAGAAAAAACTCCGCGAGTCTGTTTTATTGATGACATACTTTTATTCTATCATGCATCGAACATCTTCCAAATACTATTGAATCATAGTAGAACACGCAGCATATCTCACATATCCCTCGTTTTATTCCTTCAAAAATTATGCTTTGCGTTTCGCCCCCCCCCCCTTTAGCTTTTCTCCCAAAATACGAAATTTTTGTTTTTCTTTCAACCCCTCCTCTCAAACCTTATCCCTTTCTCTCATTTTCTCTTTATCTGGCCAACATCGTCTGCTACTATGATATCTGGAAAAGAAAAACGCTGAAGACATTCGAAGCCCTAGGCGTGTCTCTTAGACTATTCTTCTCCTTTCACTCATTTTTTTCTCCTCATTTTTTCGGATACACGCGCGATTTTGCCTCTGATTAACCCTTGTTATCATCTGGCTTCTACGATTATTATTCAAATGAAGAGTAATACATGGAAAGTGAACAATTTAAGTTCTGAATTGTCAGTTTATGTGTACATGCAAAATTTTTTCCGCTGCACCTGCACGTTTCGGCCAAACTAATCAGATTGTATATTTTTTAAATCGATTGATTATTTGTCAGGTGACTCCCATATTTCACAGTTCGAACTGTATGCAATTGATACTTATCCAACAGGCACATTACTAGTTCGGTATTAGAAATATGTCATTTTAGTTCACTGAGTCTGATATTTTCATATATTTTCTCAAACTTCTGATTGTTGATATCAAAGTGGTGTTTGCGCACCATTTCTCTCCTATCTTTTCGTCTTTCTCCCTCTTTCTCTCTCTCTCTCTCTCTCTCTCTCTCTCTATCTCGTTCCCTCAACACCAGCCACAACCAATTATCGATCTCTTTTCGACGAGTGACGGCTGTTCAATGTTCTCTTTTTCATTACTCTATTGAATTTGATTGTTTTTCTAGGTTGCTCTTATTATTTCTCAACAGTTTCTCCAGTTTAAAAGAAGTATTCCAGAGAAATGGAGCCACAAGCCGACGGGGTTTTTATCGGTGGTGTCGGCAATGGTGGATGCGAAATGGCAGCTGGCGGGGTTCCAGCATTGGGCATTTCGTCTCAAACGGAAATTAAAGTAGAGAAAGTACAACACACGTGGACAGTGAAGAACTTTTCGCACTGTTATCAAGAATATCTTGAAAACTTTGTGTATCTTCAAAGAGGAGACGAACAACTAACTTGGTCCATAAAAATATATCCCAAAGGAAACGGAGAAAATAATAAGGATTTCGTGTTTCTGTGCCTCAATCGGGTGGTTAATAATAACGTCAAGGCTGGGAAGATTGGTTTCAAGTCACAATTCAAGCTGAGAACAGCTGAGAATAAAGATATAGAAGTATGATTAACTAGTAAAAGGCTATACAATACCTAAAATTCATTATAGATGCGAATTCATCCAAATCCTTCTCATTCCGATTATGTGTCATATATAAAACGAGACGTACTTTTTCCACAAATCATGCCACGTGACATGATTATCGTCAATGTCGAAATCGATGTTGCTGTCGAGACGATCACTACCACAAATGAACCAATTCAGGTGCTTTCAAATTTAGACGAAAACTATAGAATATTTCTTTAATTCCAGTTTGAACCAGTTAACACAGAACAGCAGCTTATCGAAGATTACCAAAAACTTTTCTCCCAAGAGTTACTCACCGATTTCACAATCAACGTCAACGGAAGAATAATAAGAACTCACAAAGCAGTTCTTGCTGCTCGTTCTCCCGTATTCAATGCGATGCTTACTCATCATGATACCGATGAAGCAAAATCTGTATGTATATTAGGAATTTGAAAAGTACCAAATGATTTTACAGTCAGTAATGTACATAAACGATATGGATTTTGATGTGATTTACGAGATGGTCTACTACATTTACTGTGGGAGATGTCAAAAAGATATCACGGATATGGCGACTGCTTTATTGATTGCTGCTGATAAGTATCGTTTAGAAGAGTTGAAAAGTCATTGCGAGAAATACTTGGTAGAGAATATCAACGTGGATAATGCATGTAGTCTTCTGATAATCGGAGATCTCTATACAGCCCCAAAACTGAGAAGACGAGCTGTTCAGGTAAGTTACCAAAGAATAAATGTTTCAGACTGTTCTTCGTAGTACTTTCTTTTACAGTTCATCCTTGCTCGACCAAAAAATGTGACAGGCACTCCAGGATGGGATGATATACTTAAAGGGCACCCAAATCTGATTACCGATATTTTCAGTCAAATTGAACGACAGGTATCAGGCTTTCACTTCAGATATACAGATTAATTGTATGTTTTCAGTCGTCCACCGGAGCTACATCATCTGTTTCCACTCTTCCAGGGGTTCCAATGGAAATTCCAGGTTTACCTGGAAACGCAGGTCCACCGCCATCAGGATTATAATCCTGATTCCATTACTACCTTCTAATACATGGTCTCCTATATTCTACTCCTTGAACAACCCCAGTGATTTTCAAACGCGTTGTCTCATGTGCACTCAATGTATATACCGCAGATATAATGACTTTAATTCATTCGTTCCACTTTTGCCTCCGGGTATTCATTTTCCGTCCCTCCATTTGATTTTGATTTTTCAAGTACTTGTGTTTATGTGTTTGCATGTTCGGAACCCCAGTTTTACATGCTGATTTTTCCCGAAAATGTAATTACATAACTGTTTCCTTTCTCTTGTTAACCTTATAACAGACTGAGCTTTATATGTCATATTTGTAACTTTGTTTAGAATTGGCCATGTTCCACTTTTCAGTGTTAGCCTTATTCGCTTGAATCCCGTCCGACTTGCTTTGGTGCTCCTGTGTTTTCGTTTTAAATACAGTACTATCAACATCTTTCTAACTAATGAATATTGGACACTGAACTTTCATTAAGAAACAAATTCAGGGATATATTGAGATCACCGGGGTTTAAGAGATCTTAAAATGGAGCAACATGTCAAATTTGATTGCGAAACAATGCTATAATTGTAATGTTGAACATCCTTTTCTTATTGCAAGCATGCTGAAATCGTTCTCTTTTTTTCCTTTTTCCAATTGTTGTTCTTTCTGCCATTTTCTGCATTCTGCTCGTAATTGGTCATCAGAAATCAATGGATCCGAAGAGAATCGCTGGAAAATTTGAATTAATTGAGTTAGAGCACTTGAGCTTCAAGTTCAATTTCAATGTGTTGAATTTTATCTTTACCAGAACAGATTATGTGGGACAGAAAAAAAGAAAAGACTAACATGAATAAGATAAATTCTCCAAAGTGCCCATTTAAATGGTTCAACAGTCGAAGATCCATCAACAACTCGAGATTCAGCACGAAGAACATCTACTACAAAAGTTGTAGTTAATTCGATCTAAAAACTAACATTTTATATCTCTGGAAATTGAATATTCGTAGTACCCAATCAATTTTGGTTAAATGAGCGGCTCCAGTAATTTCGTCGAATAGTTCTCCACTCCAGACTTGATACCAAAACGAACGAGATTTTTCGTTATTTTTGGACTTTTTGTTAGAAGAGGTATGAGATTTCGAATGGTATTCAATTATGGGATTTCCTTTGAAAAAGCTGAAATGTTTCATTCTGTGTCAATATTACAGAATCAATCAAACTGACCTATATACATTTTTTGGATTGAAAATTCTATCTCTCAGAAGACTTCCAACAGAGATAGTCTCTCGAAATGTTCCAGGACGAGTTGCAGTCACCTGAAAAATATAAATGAAATGGAGATTCATTCGGAATGAATTACCTGTTTATCAGTTATTTTTCTTGAACATCCGACGAGAATTACACACAAAAGCATCAGAAAAAGAGAAGAATAAAACTGAAAAAATAGAATAGATGTAGTTGTGTTGGTTGAAATACCAAGAAATGTTTCCATGTGTGACGTCTTTTTTTGTTCTTTGCACTTCTGTTTCCGATTACTGTGGACACGATTGTAGAGAAGAATATCGCCCGGAATACTGTAGTTTGTACGAGACGAACCTGGAAATTCATCTTATTGGAAGAAGCATTTCCTGATTTTCAGAATGATTGCTGATCAACTTTTCAAACTAAACGGTTTGAAAAAAAGGAAAAGAAGCAAACCATAATGAACATCGACGAGAAGCTCGCCAACCAGATGTAACTAAGTTCGCGTCCCTGTTCTCCGCATTGACCGATAATATAGACTCCTGAAAAGAATCTCAAACTCTCAAAATTATCAGTAAATATTACCTGATGTGACTCCCAAAGAAAGAACACTAATGAATGGAATTGTATTGATATCTGTCCATCCGAATGTAACTGTACATGCAAGCCACGTGGCTAACCCAATATATAATCCATAAAGAACAGAATAAAGGAATCGAGTGAAAGAAAACTCGACGAATTTTGATTGAGCTGTCAGCAGTTTTCCATTTCTGAAAATCTTATTTTTACTTATTCTAGGAATCGAAACCATGTTTCTCACTTAAACTTCTCTTTTTCTTTGTTTTTATCATTTTCTCGAACTGAAATGTTGAAGTTTCTTACTTCGTATTTGAACATAAAACTGTCATAAAACCATCCTGCAATAAAAATAAATCTTTGAAGAATTGAAGAAGGGAAGGAAAGTTACCAATTAGAAAGACTCCGAATGTTGAAAAGAATACAAATGCTTCTGGAATTTGTTTCAAATACAATCGATGAGCTCCAAATATTCCGCCAATTATCAGAATTAATCTGAAGTTTTATTTCACTTTTCCTTCTCGTCGGTTCTGTATTTTCCTACCTAACAACCCATGGTTTCACCTCTCGTTCTGATTCTTGAGGGGACATTCTGAAATCTTGAATATTTATGAATAGAGGAGAGCTATCCATTATGATTGCATCCACGGGAAGTACCGAATCAAGCAAAAACTTTCTTCTTCTTCAATATACTCAGAAGAGAATTCCAGAAATCAAATGCATTGTTCGATAATGAATTTAAATTATAAATGTGTCGTTGAGAGGTTTCAAACACGAAGAAATAAAACAAATACATACTATTATGCCAAAAGATTAAAACACAGGAAACGATTGGAAACATTTATAATTAGAACAACCATTGTGATGTGTCAGTGAAAGAAGGGATTTATACAAAAAACAGTGAAGGAGCACGGGGAATGTAACTGCTGAACAGTTCAATTGGGAGAAATATGGAAAATACATGGGAAAATGCATAGCTCTTCTTCTCACTTTCGTGGACAGCCGGTGCTGTACAAAGAGGGAAGCAAGAGAGTAATTAATCGATTTTCACGGCCGCATAAATTTTGGTTAGGAAGAAATGTGATGCGTAGAATCCGATCGTACCCGTCATGAAGAAGAATGTCAATGCAATTAGTGATCTAAAAATGATAAAAATTATCGTTTTCATTTGATTGTCAAACTTACGAATATCCGAAGTAAAGCAACGTCGGAATAAATCCTTCAATCGTCAGCTTTGTATTGTAGTAGAAAACAGCGTATGCCATAACTAAGGACAATAAATAACGATATGAATTCAGTTGAAAAATAACTAACCATAAAAGGAAGATCCTCCTGAAATAACAAATGACCTCCACCACCAGCGATAATTCTCAGAACAAAGAGAGAAGTATGTAGCAACAACAGAAATTTGAGCAGTTGATATCGCCAAAATAATGGAGACAATGAAGAGGAAACCGAATAAATAATAGAACTGATTCTCCCATATCGCCTGCAATTTTGTCTTGATTTAACTATTCGTATTCGTCATCTTAGGTTCGAAAAGTGGGAATGTAAATGGCTTACGTTGAAAATGAAGAAAAGTTCAATGAACATGGCTCCGAATGGAAGAACTCCAGCAATAAGTGAACTTGGAATGAGTCGTAAATACCACGGTTGTTCAGGAACTTGACGAGGAATTTGATTGGTTCGAACTGGATGAGTGTATGGTTGTTTACGGTAGCCGAAATAGAATCCAAGGAAAATTAATGGCATATCGATACAGAACCACATGATTAGAAGGGCGATCATTGTTCCGAATGGAACTGCTCCAGATGAATGTTTTCCAATTAGGAAGAAATTCAGAAGGAAACCGGCTCCCAAAATGAGGGAAGGGAAAAGTGTTGCTGTCTGAACTGCGCATCGGATCGGATTACGTCCTTTCATCGTTTTGTAAAGACGACCAGCATGATAGCCAGAGATAAGACCCATGAAACAGAAGAGGAAAACTGCCGCAGACATGAGAGAACCTCGGGACGCTGGAGATAGCATTCCCAGCATGGCACAAACTGAACTTTTCATTTTAGAAGCCACTGTTTAAATCCTAACTAACCGACTACAATTGCAGACATCCCGAGAAGCTGAATTCCTGTTCCAACCATGTTCACGAGAATCATTTGATGCGGCGGTGGTCGGAAAACATCTCCATGAACTAATTTCCATCCCGTTTCTTCCAAAGTATCATCTTCTTCGTCGTCTCTATTGTATTGAGCAATGTCTCTTCGGACAGTTCGGACAATCGTTATACTCAAGAAACCTGTATACTGGAGTGTACGAAAAAACTGTATGTTTTGAAAATCTTCATACCTGAGAGAGACAGTACAACTACAATTGAATTCAGAATGCTGAACCAATGGATCTCAACAGCTTTGGTTGTCAAGTAAACATCCCAACGAGATGCCCATGGAACATCGCTTTCTTCAAAAGTCACCGAGTACGAGAAATCGACTGTTTGTTCTGAATCTCCAAGTTCAACATGCTTTCCTCCATCTCCTGGAAGAGAGCAGGTCGAGTCCGAATTTTTATTCACAGTAATAGACCGCGGGCGAACTTCGAATCGAACAACTCTGGAAATGTTTGAATATTTGTAACACTAGAAATGAGGAACATTCAACAATACCTGTAGAATCCAGGGGAATGTTGATGGTATTTGATCACAAACTGCAAATGATTGTTAAGAAAGACTCTCTTGTTGTCATCGATCCATCCTAGTCTATATCCGAGATCATAATAAACATCTCCCGATTTAACAGGATTTATGACCGTGGCAACTGGTAAATTGTCGACAATCCTAAAACCATAAAACGGAATTTAGTAAAAACTGTTCCAGAACTAACATATGTGCAGAATAATCTTGACGAATGCGTTCTTTGAAAAGTGCGACATCTTCCTTCGATAATTTATTTGAGCATAACGACAAACATTGCTCATTTTTCTTCATATGGAATGCATATGGAGTATTCACTATTCGATCGCCTCGCATAACTTCTCCTAGATTTTCGGATTTGTATTGAATGTCTCCGTTTGCTGGTTTACAAAAGGGAACAGAATAATACTCGAACGGCATTATATTGCTTGAACTTGTCAGCTTGATAGCCTTAAAACAGAGCAGCAATTGATTTTTTCTTTCATTTTCTTTCTATTATTCAAAACTCACTTTGACATCAATTATGTCTCCAGCTTTGAAGTCAACAGGGGCCACTCCAGGTACATAAAATCCTTGTTCAAGTGGTAAAACGATTAGAAGCACCAAAAGGGTGCCAAGTCGTAAATGGGACATTACCTGAAACATCATTAATGAACTTTAGAGTTTAGTTAGTAGCTAATTTAATGAAGCAGATCTGCTGAAATAAGGATATAGGTACTTAAAAAGGAAATCATAGCGATAAAAAGTTTGTAGGCGTATGTACTATAAGTTTATAATTAGACTAGAAGATCTCCTATTCACATTAGTGCTTAAGAGGATCCATAAACAATGTTTTTCAAGTTATATAAGTTTTCTCATGAAAGTTGTATAATTCCGATCCACTACGGAAGATTCTTTTGGAACCAAACAAATTTTATGAGATCTCAAAAATCCAAGATGAACGTGGATTCTTTATGAAGCTTATCGGCTCTAGAATCTCGTTGACACGCTTGCGGCACAGAAAAGTAGGCGGAGCTTTTTGGCGTGGATTGCCTAGTTGCAAGAGTGCCGCGCGTTTGTCGTTCCTGCCATTATCCCCGGAAGAGGGGGCGAAACTAATTTTTAATACTCATTGCTGCAAGCTCTGATTTCACAAAAAGGAAAAGTATTCTTGCGTTAATGTCTCAATTTTATGATAATTAATCTTCGACACTAGCAAAACTATGCAACGTCAGGTGTACTGAACATTCCGACTTCATGAAAACTTACGAAAAATAGAATAGTTCGTTCACGTATTAAACATAAAATCTTTTTTTCAAGAGAAACAAACAAAAAATATTTAACAAATATGAGAAAAAACTATGCAAATTTTGATAACAAGATGCAAACAACAAATATAACAATTACTGATCAATGACTTTAATTCCAGTGAGAACATGACCTCCAGCTACATACTGAGCCATCAATGGATGCGTTCGATCGGGAAGAACCTGCATTACACGACACATTTGGTCTGAGAGCATTAAATTGATTGCCGGGCGCTTTGACAACCATTCATAAGCCGAAATAAGAACCTGAAAATTGAAAGAATGGTTTTTATGGGAACAATTATGATTTACATTTTGATGAGGAGAGTAAATGACAATAGAAGAAGATGGCGCAAGTTTTGGGAACATCAGTTCAAGTATACTAATAGGGTCGACAGTACGACTTCCAATAATTAGAGAATGCGCTCTTTCTTCTGAGATAATATCCAATCCTTGTTTCTCTCGATCTAAACGGTCGTTCCGTCGGGACAGAGCTTCTTGGTCCTGATCCTAAAAATGATTCGACTTTTCAGTTTTAATTGTTTTATTAGATGCATTGTGAAATTTCATGAACTTAACGAAATAGTATTATAATACCACAAACCCCCGTATGTGTTAGGATGTTTATCCTAGTCTCACCTCCAACTTGTCGATATTCTTCTTATCTGCTTCGTCATTTTCATTATCTTCTCCATCTTCTTCGTTCACAGGTCTTCGATTAGTGTCATATGGTAATTGGCTTCCAGCCAAAAGACATTTGATTCTAACCGGAAGGAAAGTTGATAACGTTGACTCGCTATAGTTCATGGAATGCACACAAGGAATGGATTGAGCCACCGCACCCTGAAAACAATCTGACAATATGTAATGGTCAATCTTCTTGCAAACCCGGTGAATATGGACACATGCTCCCTTGCCACCAAGTCTTTCCATTACTGCAGACGTGATCAGCCCTAGTGTCTGTTCGAACACGATGATGTTTTTTCCGTGATGAACACCAGCCATTTGGAGCATCAAAGCTAATTGATCGGCACGAAGCATCGCAAGACGATCCGGATCTTTTAGATAATAGGCCTTTGCTAACAGACGAATTGTAGGACGAAGAATGAGAACTCTGAATATCTAATTTTGAAGCTCAACTATAAGTACCATAAAATGAGCAACGATATTATTAATTCCGAAATTACGAAAGTTGAACAACGTACCTGTCATTGTGTTTTTTCGCTTTTCTTTTGATATATTTACTCTGCGAGAAAACTGTCCTAGTTTGAAAAGAAGCTGATCCTTGTACGAGTTTAGCTACTAATTCCTGTCCACTGATTCCTTGTTTCTTCATCTCCAAAACTGCATCCATTTCAAGCTTCTGTCGTTTTTGTTCAGGCTCAAGTTTCAATGCGGAAGGCGCGATCACAAGACGAGGATCAATTGAATCAGTTACTTCAGATGTTGTAGTTTCACTGTCTCCGAGCGATGTAGCAACAGGAGCTTCTTGCTGATGAAGTTCTTCTATTAAACGGTCCACTGACATTGGTGTGCATTGATTGTTCGAAACTTCAAAGAGACCATATGGTTTCCCGAAAACACTAAACAAAACATATATGGTTCGTGTTAAAACCGAATGACTTAAATTATCAATTTCGGTATTTTGATGTTTTTTCTCTCCGTAAATATATTACTTCGTATTCATACAGACAAACTAGCATTCGCTGATGAAATAGCTGCGATGGCGTCTTTATATTTTTGAAATGTTCATAAATCTAACTCTGTGATTTGATCACTTGAATAAATTGAAACATTGTTCACTGTATATTGTTTACATAACGAAGTTTAATCGTTAATATTTATTATCGGAAAGTGGGAAAGATATGGAAAATATGACTTTTAAAAAACGGTCACGTTAGTGTTTGCTATTCGGATTGCACTTTTGACGTCGACAGAAATTGATGATTTGATTATTCAACTTTGAAAAAACAGTCAACTAATAATGAGAAATAAATTTGATTTTTGGCAAACAGGGAGTAAATTTTTCCAAAACACTAACCTGTCTGCACTAAACTTCAATTTTTCAATGAGAATCTTTTGTTTCGGTGTGAACCTAACCACTCGACTTTGCTCTCCATCAGGCTAAAATTAACATAATCAACAATTTTCATTCAGCTTCCAAACCTTTTGGACGATAAGATATTCTCCGCTTCGAATAACTGACGCAGTGCTTGGTACAGCGTCAGGTTCCATTGTCGATTTGTTTGATCTGTGTAAATATAAATTTCAAAATTTCGATTACTTTGTAACTGCTTAGAAGAGATAAGGAGACAAAATGAAAAGAAATGAAAAATCGTGGCGACAAGGAACAAAATCATAAATATCTAGAGAAAAAAAAGAGGCAAAAAGTGACAAAGGCTGGAATTTTGTGGAAAATTGAACTGTTGAACATTCAACACATAACTGATTTTAGTTTCCACTACATTCAAGAATAGTAATGTGCTCTCTTCCTGTGAATATATAAATGTGTATATAGAAAATCATTGGTCTTACTACTTCCATACTTCATTTACTTTTGTTTGATAATGCGAAAAGTTGTTTGAAATGGGAAAAAGTCAATGTTACAGATAATAAAAGAAAAACAAGTGAAACTAGTTGAGTAATTGACAAGAAATCAATGTATACTCATTTTTGATACTTAGTCGATCATTCTTTGACGAAGTCACTATCTTCTGTCTTCTCCGTTCGCCATTCTGATGAATCCAATCAGCTATTTAGTCTCGAGATAGAGAAAATTCAAGTCGTTTCCTTGTTAAACTCTTCTGACCTTCATTGCAGACGATATAATGTAATTTTCATGTCAATATATTTGTTTATAATTGTTATACTTCGATAAACCAGTTTTTTCAGTAGAATTTCAATAAGTCTCATTTTACCCAAACAGTCTTTTATACTTTTTGACTTCAAGCGACTATCAGTTTCGATCATATGGGCGGTCTTTTTCTTCAAAATTCTGATAGGATTATAAAACATTGAACGAGTAAAGCGGTGACGAAAGTAGTGATCTTTAAAGATTGCCGTGAATGTTTGCCCAATAACTACGATTATAAAGGTGAAAAAATCTTGTCGAAGGTCGTTAGATCTCCAATAGCGGGAGTATTTTTTCTGAAGTTTCATATTTCGATTACATTTTACTAACAGAAATCTGAACTTCACCAGGAGCGTCTGGCTTAGAGATAAAAGAATTTTAAAGCTAAGTCAGACGAGTCTAGGACATCTAATGTCATTCTATTCTTCTCTCAATTTGAATATAAATTTATTATTCAATAGGTTGTTCAATGCGTTTATCATCATTTTTCTCTTCTTTTTCGTAACTTGCACACTGATCGGTAGTCTGTTGTTCAATAGTTGTTCAAAGAGTGACTTCTATTAAAAAGTTTGACTTGATCATGTCATTCGATAACTGAAGCACCTTCATTGATTCAGAGAGCATTTAAGAAATCTCGAACCAGACATCAGAAATGCTAGGGTTCTATTCTCTTATTTTTTTAGTGAACCTCCAGTTGCAAACAAAAAGAGAACTCAATAAAAAACATGTTTTTTTCTACTCCTTCGGTTGATCTTTTTAAATTTATTTCTTGATCTGGAGGAGTGAGCCTTTGCGAATATCAATTAGAAATGGGAAATTATCTAAACTTATGTTTTTCTCTTCTTTTGACCAGAATCCAAAAGCTAGAAGCTCAGAAAACTTCCGAAAATTTGAAAGACCAACCGGAAGTTATTACTAGAAAAACGAAAACATTCCACGAAAATGAGAATTGTAAAGCATCAAAACAACCTATTCTCCAAATGAAATTCCTTTCTAGGCATCTGACAAACATAGAAACACCCATTTAAATACGAATCGCCGGAAGCTATTCACGCTTTTCTATCGTTTTTCCGATAACCGTGGATGTTTCCACATCCTTTTCCACTTCACTGACTAGTGAAGTAATTTGAAAAAAGGTTTTCTGTCCCACTTCAAAGGCACATTCGCAAATTTACTTTTTCCATGCAGAACTCAGCTGATATTTAAAGATTCTATTTTTTTCTAACTGGTAGAGCGTTACCCTAGCTGAAGAATTCATGTTTTGAGAAAAATAAATATCCTTCGCCACCATTGAAAATAACAAAAGGATTGAACAAAAGAATGTTGAGTCAGAAAACAGAAGAAAAGCGTGCACCCAAAATGCACCGAGAAACGAAACATTTGCCTCTCTAGACACAATTTCCTTTAGTTCTTTACTCCTCTGTGCTTTCTGCTCTCTATGCTTCCCAATCTCTGTTCTTAGTCATCTAATCCTCTTGGGTGCTTTGAAGGTGCTCTGAGCACCCAGAGCTCTCCAAATCACACACTGCTATTCGCCAACATTCATCTGGTCTACTTCCGCATATCACCAGTTCTTTTGAAGCTATTAAATATTGAAAAAATTTAACTACCTTTTGTCAACCTGACTACTGATAACGGAACTGTTTATTTCTATATTCTGATTTCACATAATTATTGTCTGACTGAACAATTAACTATTCTCTAAATATGTCGACCATAGAAGAACAAAAAATACTCATAGAGCTTGAAACAATGCCATTCATAGTTGGACCAACGGAAAATGGACACGAAAGGAAGCAACAGGTGTTCGACGAATTGGAAAAGAAAAGTAATGGAAATCGAAATGATCATGGAGATACAAAATCAGTAATGAGCACTTTGATTTCAAGAAAGAACGGAATCTCGTGAGTTTGAAAAACATTACTAAATTCAATTACCTTCTCTAACGATATCAAAGTATTTGAGAGAATAGTACGTAAGCGTCTAAATTTTTTTTAACGAAAAGACACAGTAAACAGTTTATAGGAAAATGGTTTGACTAATTTTTACGAATTGATGTTAGTGAATACAGAGAGAAGCTGCGTGATAGTTCAATCTTCACTTTGAAAGAATTAAAAAACTGAATATATATTTTAACTCTTTGATTCTTAAATAATCAACGGTTTTGAATAAAAAACAAAAAAAATAAGTTTCAAAAAAATGAGGCGTCAGGTGCAGTGCCGAGTACGTAATTGTGTACCGTATCACCGAGAAAACAGCGGGAGTTTAAATTATGTTTTTCAGGGCGACGTCTGGCTTGATAAATTTCATATGTGGAATGATCGGACCTGGATGCTTTTCATTAGCTGTTAGCTTCAAACAAGCTGGCTTATGGGTTGATCACAAAACACAATTCATTTAAAAATTATATTTCTAGGGTGGCTTCGCATTAGTCTTTATAGTGGGCTTCCTAAGTCTTTACAGTATGCACAAGATAGTAAGCTGCTCACAATTCTTGGCGAAATCGTTAGAAATACTTGATTTGATACGAAATATAATTATTTTTCTAGAAATGGAGACCAAAGCTTAGACTACGGAGAAATGGCAGAAGCGGCTATGTTGAACAGTTATAAATGGGCACGGAGACATGCGAAACTTTCAAAGTGAGACTTCTGATTCCATATGAACAGACTGACAGTAATTTTGAATATTGAAAGAAATAATCACCAATTCCGTGTCTGCCACTCGGAAACTATCAGAAAACCTGTCTTCGTTATTGTCGGAAATATGCTCATACAGTATACCCACGAATTTCTATGTAACAACTCAGAGTTTGAAACATGAATCTTATAGTCTAGAAATGCATAACGAACGGTTTAATAACAATATTCAAGATAAAATAATTGCAGAATAGTTGTAAATGCTTGTCTTCTAGCATTTCAACTGGGGGTTATCACAGTTTTTATGGTTTTCGCAGTTGAACATGTCATTGAGGTACGAATATCGAGATCAATTCACCATGAATAAATAAAAACAACTTCAGATCTGGGAGTTCATCGCCGATTCTCCACCACCATTCTCAAAAAGCGTGATGATTCTGATGTATTTCGTTCCTCAAATGTTATTGAATTTCATCGGACACATGAAATTGATCACAATTCTGTGTCTCTGTGGAAACGTGATTAT
This sequence comes from Caenorhabditis tropicalis, assembly GCA_016735795.1. Taxonomy (NCBI): domain Eukaryota; kingdom Metazoa; phylum Nematoda; class Chromadorea; order Rhabditida; family Rhabditidae; genus Caenorhabditis; species Caenorhabditis tropicalis. The sequence goes on along the minus strand of CM028614.1, from coordinate 6,684,766 downwards.
ACTCGCAGCTATTATTCTCATAACAAAGGTAAAAAAGAGAATTTCCATAAGATATATTACTTATTTTGATTTCAGGAACTGATGGTTCACAAATGGTATCCAACATGGGAATTGAATAGTGTAACTGGTATCGAAGGAATCTCATTGGCAGCCGGTGCACTGATTTATTCATTCGAAGGGCAAGCGATGGTACTTCCACTTGAAAATTCACTGAAACATCCAAACGATATGACTGGAGCAACTGGAGTTTTATCAACTGCAATGAATCTCGTCACTGTTTTATATGCTTTTCTCGGTTTCTTTGGATATGTTACCTTCGGACCAGCAGTTCAAGGGAGTCTCACACTCAACTTACCTAATTCAGTGTAAGTTTTATGAAATTAGTCGACTGTGAACAATGTAATTTCTATTTCAGATTGACTGTATCGATAAAAGGATTATTAGTTCTGAAGATTTTCTTCGGTAGTGCAATTCAACTGTTCGTAATTGTTCAAATGTTACTTCCAAGTCTCCGTTCAAAAATATCCGAAGAAAGAAAAATAATACATCGATTCCTCCCATATGCTCTTCGATTAGGGTTGATGCTCATTTCATGTTGGTTGAACCAAAAGAGAGAAAAACACTAATTGATTATTTGCAGTGTGTCTTGCCTTGGTCGTACCTAATTTGATGCAAATTATTCCCCTAGTTGGTATTACTTCAGGCCTTCTCATTTCTCTTATTTTGCCGTCATTCCTAGATTCGATGGTCTTCCTTCCGGTTTACAAAAAACAAGGAGAAATGTAAGTTCCAGTCGATATACCAAAATGTTTCAGCTCTTTTTTCAGGTTCAAATACTATCAAAAAATGATGATAAACGCATTTTTGTTCATTCTTGGATGGTTATTCCTTGGTTCCGGACTCTATTCAAGTATCGACGATATTATAAATAATGATGTTTGAATTCAAATTGTGAGCTAGTCTTCTTTCCTCTTCCCTTCAAAGCATTACACTTTCTACGAGTATTTTTGTTCATTTTGAAAACAAAGTCCTTCTTTTTTCTGTGATGTTTCCCCTTCTTTTTTCTTATTTTTACGGTTGATAATCAGGCGGCCGGTAATAAATATTTTACGACTTTTTAACGATTTCGTCAGAAATCAATGAAAAAACACGGCAAGATTAGGTGAATGAACCAAAGAAAATAGACTAGGAAGACTGAATTCTAAAAGAAAGAGACATCGTTTCACATGAAAAATACATGAGTGAAAGATCTATAGAGAGGTTTACGGTAGATAGAGAACAAGAAGAGAAAACGTTCTTAAAAAATACATTGATTTACTTCTTCTTCGGTTGTTTTTCCAGAATAGATGGTGAAGACGTGGCAACTGAAAGCGAAAAAAGAAGAACAGAGTTTTCATGATTCATACTTCTTAATCTGTCAAAAAAATCATTTTCTTTTTGTTTTCTGTTTAGATCTCGATGAACTAAATTGGAATGTGACCGATCAGAGTAGTTTTCGAAAGATGAAAAGTGTAAACGACTGTTATCGAAAGATAACCGATTGAATCATTTATCAAAATACCATTGACCTTGAAGAAACAACGATTCGGACTTCACTGACTCGAATGATTTTCGTTGTCATGGTTTATACTTCCTTTCAAATAATTTAATTGATTGTGAGAGATGAACAAGTTCAAAGAAAAGATAATGCATTCATTCAGAACAAAAAAAAGAAGATACCCAATTTTAGAACCATTTTTAAATTTTTTGCTGTCATTTTTAGCCGCGTCCAGGGCATCCGTGTCCATTACAGAACAAATAGATTCCGTTTTGTGGGGTTCCTTCGAAAGTGTTACCAAATTGATCAACACCGACTCCTGAAATAATAATTCGATTGTTATTCTTACTCTAGTCAAGTTTCTGAAGGATATCTGTCGACTAATTAAACTTTACAGTAATAATTAGATATCAAAAATAGAAACTCACCTTGGGCACTGTATCCCCACGCTGGTTGCGACCAACCACCGAACATTTGGGCATGAACGGTGCATGACAGCATGAGCACAATCGCCATAATACAGATAATCGTGTAGTTTGACATGATGAAATTCAAGAGGGAAAAAGGATTTTAAACAATCAACTTGAAGTGAAGAAACTTGGTTTTTCTGAAGTCAGTGTATCGTACCCATTTTTATATCAGTATCGAAGAGGCGTGGCTTTTGGTTTGAGTGTGTGACATGAGAAAGACCCCCATCGTCAAGTACAATGATCAATGTCTCTATGTCATCAGTTCAGACGAATGAGATCATTGAAACAAAGAGAAAAGGTATTATTCAGACGGAGCTCTTACCATTTTCAAAACGAATTAGTAACTAACAGAAAGGTATTTGGAAAAATAACTTTCTTTCATTCTCTTTGAGAAATGGAATCATATCTCGAACAGTATTGCAAATCTCAATTTCTGGGTGAATGAAAAAGAATGTTTTTCTTATAAGAAAATATTTCTTCTTGAGAGAATTTTCTCAATTACGACAATGATAACTTGTAAGCACAACACTACAAAATCTACAATTTTCTACTCGAACCATAAATTAAAATTACATTATGAAAGTCATAGGGCTTCTTCGTTTCTGATTTATCACAAAGTTCAAATGATCGGTCAATCCACTTCTCTTCCTCCTTCTTTCTCAGTTCTTCTTCCCATAATACTTGCTTATCGTCAGGAGAAACACTAAAATCCAGCAATCCAGATGGTCTTATATTTTCTGATTTCATTACATCACTCGGTTAACTTCACAGAATTAACTGACATGTATGTACATTGTCTTAAGACTTAATCAAAGGTATGACATGTCAGACATTAGAAGTCAACGTGATCAGTGTTGTAGGATTACGGTAGTAGTTCTATTCATTTGAAGAACAACCAATCACTGAGTCCCACACCGTAACCACGGTTATCAGATTTGTTTTTAGTTCATTCCGAATGCTTGAAATTCAAATTTCAACTGAATCCCTTGAAACAAAAAAGTTTTCCACTGGAAAACTTGAGAAAGGTTGAGAGAAACCTAGTGTGCCACAGCATATTATACTTATTTTATTAGTTTTTCTACCGTCTCTACAATTATATTCTTCCATTCCTTGTTTTGCTTCTCAATCCTTCCTGTTATAATTATGGATTTCATTGAATCTGTTATGGAATCATTTCCTTTTTTAATGTGAAGGTGAAACCAAGAGCTACAGTATCTCAGAATTTCAAAAGAGATTACTCAAGTTAGCTCTACTGTATTGAACAGTTTAAGTAAATACGGGAGTTTTAAATTTTATTTCAGCTTTTAAAAAACTGAAGCTCAAAGCCTTTACTATTATATTAGCAAGAAGTAGAAAAAAGAGAAATATTATTGGACTTTGCGTTTCAGTTAAGTCTCGAACCTTCGAATTTTTTATGTGAGATCAAATAATTTAATGTATTTCAGATAACTGCTACTTTGAGAAAAATCCGAGATTTACCTGAAAAAACTCCCAATCGGATGGGAAAGATCGACGCTTACGCGCAGCTATATGGTATGGAACTCCCTGATTGGTCATCACAGGCCGAAATGTCTCATAATTGCTATTATTGAAATTTTGTTTATTCCATAACTATTTACGAGAAAATATATTAATGTACGAAAACGGTTTGGATCAAAATTCCAAAACGAAAGCTTACAATACTTTTTCTAATTGACCGGAAACTTCAAATGACCAGCAGCCTCTGATAAATCGGCACCCAATAGTAAACAGGAAACATCTAAATGAGCGGCAGACTCTACCTAACCGGCACTCGAGCAACGGTTTCAAAAAATAAAGCGGCATGCCTTCCAATTATAATAAATACGGTATTTCAGTTGTCTTAATTATAAGATTATTTTATTTAAACAAGACTTCGGAAAATCTTCTATATAAAAGCGAATTCTTCACATCATAGATACCTTTTTCCTTCGTAAACAACTCTTCAGAATTATTTCATTTACATCAACCCATGTGGATTTTTTTCATGAATATTTATCAGGAAGACTGCTTCGTGTCTCCAAACGATACTCCGGACTTTACGCGTTGAGCGTTATTTAGCACTCCTTGCATTTTGCAGATTCCCCTAATTTTGTCTGATTTTGCTGTTCAATCAGCCGTTTACATTGTTTTCTTTGTTTAAAATATAATTTTTGTGATAAAATAGCGAATGAATTTAATCTAAAAATAAAACAATACATTTTAGGTAATAATGTCGACTTTCGACTTAACTCAGCGCATGGCGCCTTTTCTCGACCTGCATTTGATCATTCCGTTGCTCGAATTCATCGAGCCAAGAGGGGTATGTATAACATAAACCGTATGTTCTTGATTAGTTGAAGTATCAAAATTCATTGCAGATCTACGATGAAAAATCTCTTACCGAAATGCATCGGCAGCTCTTGAGCAAAACTAATATGATCGACAGTGTCGTTGAGACATACAACGGAAAACCAATCCCGGCGGCTATTGAAGCCAAAAAGAAGCAAATTATCAAGGAAAGAGATGAACTCAAGACCAAAGTTGATTCGGTTGTTGCTATTTTGGAAATCCCAGAAGTCAAGGAAATGATGGATAACAACAGAGAAAGAGACGGAAATGTCCGCATTTTGGAGCATTTGACTCAAAACCATAACGTCAGTTTTTTTCTTAGTGTTTCTCTAACAAAAATTTCACTCAATTTTTCAGTTCACCGTCGATATGGTTGACACGCTTTTCAAGTACAGCAAGTTCATGTATGAGTGTGGAAACTACACAGTCGCATCAGTCTGCCTCTATTACTACCGCAACCTCGTGAATCAAGCAGATCCTAACTATCTCAACGCGCTTTATGGAAAGCTTGCAAGTGAGATCCTTCTCCAAGAATGGGAACATGCACGTGACGACTTGCTCAAGCTTCGAGCCTACATTGACGCCAACCCCTTCGATACCGAATGGGAACTCGTCACTCAACGCGCATGGCTCATGCACTGGGCGCTTTTTGTATACTATAACTATCCAAAAGGACGCGATGAGATTATCGAGATGTTCCTCAATCAGCAGCCATATTTGAATGCCATTCAAGTACTCGCTCCACACTTGCTTCGTTATTTGGCAGTTGCTGTCGTTACCAGTAAGAGCCGACAAAAGAACAGTCTGAAAGATTTGGTTAAAGTCATCGACATCGTGAGTTTTTTTATCAAGTATACCAGAGGAAGCTATATCTCGTTCAGGAAAGACATAGCTACAAGGATCCTGTCACTGATTTCCTCACATGCCTCTACATAAAATACGATTTCGATGAAGCACAAGAGATGCTGCAAAAGTGTGAGGAAGTTCTCTCAAATGATTTCTTCCTCACTGCCGTTCTCGGTGACTTCCGCGAATCTGCACGACTTCTCATATTCGAAATGTTCTGTCGTATTCACCAGTGCATCACGATTGAAATGCTTGCTCGGCGATTGAATATGAGTCAAGAGGAAGCAGAACGTTGGATTGTTGATTTAATCAGAACATATCGTATCGAAGGCGCCAAAATCGACAGCAAACTGGGACAGGTAGTCATGGGAGTGAAATCTGTTAGTATTCATGAGCAAGTGATGGAAAACACCAAGAGATTGACTCTCCGCGCACAGCAAATTGCTCTTCAATTGGAAAAAAGCCGTCAGGATAAAGTGAAAGCGAATTAAGCTTCTCTTCTAAATCTACTCCGGTTCTAAATGTTCTTTTCGCGTTTTCATTACTATTTTCATCTGGAGTTTGAAGCAAAGTACACACCGACAAGATATTTATATATTTTGTTTCAAGTTCCAGAAAGTTTTTTTTGTTCAATATCCTCTAATGAGGATTACTTGAATCACATTCTTTCTTTCGTAACTGTCCTAATATTTCTGTTGTTTCCTTATTTGTTGTCTCAGACTATTTCTTCCTAATTGAAAGTTATAGTTTGAGTTTGGTTCTCACTGGGAAAATAATATTTCTTTTTTTTATTGATTGTCTTTCTTTAGAAAACAAGTTAAGAAAATCTTACCGAGTATCTTTGAGGATCTTATGGCTAAAACATGAAAACATCGTGTTGATTCAGATTCAGGATGTCGATGTTACGTCGTCCATTGACCCAGTTAGAACTGTGTGAAGATGATATTCAGTGGTTATCTGACCAGCTTTCGAAAAAAGACAATTCGTGCATCGATGAAATTAAAACCGAGGCCATGGAAGTGGATGAAGAAGAACCCATGGACCAGAGTGAACCAAAACAGGGCATATCTCGAAGAAGTTTGAGATCATCAGATAAAAGTGATCTACTTATCGGTTGTTCTAAATAAATCTTTAAATTACAGAACCAGATATATCCGGAAGCGCAGGACAATACCCAAGAACTGTACGTTTGCTAATTCATTATTTACCGCTTTCAAGAAATCAAAAAAGTTAGAGATATATGTGTATCCTCTTTCCTTTAAATTCAACCATTGTTAAATAATTTTGTTATTCAAGAGTATGTCGTCTACTCGGACTCCCGTTGCTACTCCTTCTCTGAGTCTTTCGACTCCGATTAACATGGTTTCCTCGAGCGAAATGTTGGTTGTTCCACCTCCAGCCCGTCTTGCTCGTCAGGGCCGCCGCACACGCGCATCCCGTGTAGCTGAAATTGCGCCACCACTGTTTAATGCTTATGACACACCACAACAACCAGCCACAGGTGCCAATGGTTCTCCAACACCATCTGACTCTCCGGAATCACCGAATGCTCATCTCTATGGTATTAAACTAATGGTAAACTAAACAGTTTTTTGAGTTTTCCAGCCACTCCTAACAATGCGGCTTCAAGTTCAGGAGGACCATCATCCAATACGAGATCTCAAAGACACTGAAAAGCAAAATCCATTCAACTCACTTGTCTCATTTCAACCCTATTTGTATACTGTAAATATATAAACACTGCATTATTCGTCTCATCGGTTTTGTTTTCCTTTTTCTGTTTACACGGCGATATATATATTTTTCAACTGTTCAGCATAATACCAAGTCAGGTTCCAAGAAAAGTCAGTTTAAGAATTCGGAAGATGCATGGGTTAAGACGAACTCTATTAATCAGAACAACCTGTCGCGGAAAAGCCTCGACGACGGCTGATGTTTCACATCCTTCTCAAGATATTGAACCATCAACTACGAAAGAGGATGTACCGTTGAAAACTGCGAACGCTTCAACTGTATATCGTCCACCGTATTATCGGAAACCTCACCAACATCATGAACCAAAACACATGCTCCAGGAAGAATTTCCAAGTACTGGAGATCAGACTGGTGCTGGTGTTCGTCTTTTTGATTATTATAAAACCGCTGAAATCGTGAATTCAATCCCTTCAATCAAAGAGAAAATAGACTTTGTTTCACCATATGAACGACCATGGACTCGAGCAGAGAAAACATGGCGAAGAGATTGGCATCCAACTCTGATGGCAACACGCAAAGCATGGGGAATTCCTCCCACTCCTGCTCATTTTGACACATTGGATTATTACAAATATCTGACAAAGACTAGAGTAGAAAACAAATCATTGGACGATTTTTATCACGGGTTAAGACCACCAACAGCCGACTTGCAAAAAAGTTTCCAAGTAAGAGTTCACAGTTTTATATTTTTTCTATTACCATCATTTTCCAGAGTACACTGAATTCTATGGAGTTCGGAGATGGAATAACATTTTCCGATGATGACACTCAGAAGCTTCTCGGAAGTCTCGTTGATGACGCAATCGGTGGAATCGCTCACAATGTGTCTCGCCTTTCTGATTATCGCGTTGCTTATGATGTAGAGTCAGAGGCATTCTGGGTCAGAAGCGGGTTTATGTTTTTATATAATGAAGAAGAAATTGGAAAACCGAGAGAAGTCAAAAAAAGATTGAATAACTTTCCAAAGTTCATTGGTGATGATCGTAGAAAGCTTGGCGAGCTTGCGTTTGTGCATAGGGATAAACTAGCAGCTCAAGTGCGATCAAGAGAACCGCCAGCACCGCTTCATTCTCTTGATTCCGTGGACGCTAAGCTTCCGGTGTTTGAGAAAGACTACAGTTTCGAGGATACGTTATTCTCTCCCAAAGTGTACAATCTATGGCCAGATCAAGAACCACTGTGGCAATGTCCAGGATATCATGCTGATTCTGGGGAAACGCATTCCTATGGAATCGTTAATGTGAAATCGTTGAGACCACTGAGAGAAAGAATCGCACATTGGATGGGATGGGAGAATGAGCACTTCTTAGAAGACAGCGAGGAAGCAAGTGAGAGTTTCTTGAATGAGGATGATATATCTATAAATATTAGCTAATTCTGTTATCAGATAACACTCTTTTCTATGTATCCTTTCATATATAATTTCTTTTTGTCGAGGAGAACCCCTGTTTTTACAGAGCAAATGCTCGACGATGGTGCCCGCTCACAGGCAATTATCAGCATGTTCACGACTCTTTGTGCCCAAGCTCATACTCACGGATTCACTCAATACACCGATGTTACTCGTCCATTCACTTCACAAATGATTCTCTCAGACGGTCTCAATTTCTACTTTGCTGTTGGACAACTCAACACGTTGGCAATAAACGTTGAATGCGATGGATTTGTCAATCCCAGAACGAATTTCATTAGGATCGAAGGACCACACAGACTTTTCGCCCATTATGATGAAAAAGGAGAGTATCACAGTATTCAAGAAGAGCTTAATGTTGAGAATGAGGTCAAGGTTAGATATTCTGAATGTTTTTGTTTGAAAACCATTTTGAATAATTGCAGAGAAAGATGGGCAATGGATTGAGCGAGAAAGTTTTGGAGCGAGTGACTCAAATGCTAATGAAACAATAGTTATTTGAAACATTAGATTCTGTTATCCGTTTAAATTTTAGTTATAGAGAGTTTTTGTTATTGTTTTGTTCGAAGTAAAATTCTTTCATCAATCGAATTAACTTATACTCATTCACACTACACTCCATTCCGGCATTGGATAATCCACACAGTCTTGGGTACTTAAAAATTTCACCACCTCTTATTGGAATTTCGTCAGAATATGTGCTCTCTTCTATTTAGATTTACTAGGGCAAGAACAACATAGTAGTAAATACTAAACAGGGCTGTGCGTAAAAAATTTTTTACGGATTTCGTAAAATGTAAAATTTTACGAAACCCAACCTCGTAAGTAAAATTATAGTTGTGGGAGCAAATTGAAACAACATTGATTCGATACGAATTGAGTAGCATCAATAGGAAATTTTCACTGTCGGTTTCTATGAAATTTCGAAAGTTTGAGAAAGAGAGAATATGTTTCTGCTTCAAAAAGGACCCTCTCGGACATGGAAAATTTTTCCTCAATGTTTGATTTTCTCAAAAAAATGACGAAATTTACCTACAGAGTACCAAAATTCGACCTAACTTTTTTTTACGATTTTACGGGAAATTTTTTTTACGACTTCGTGAAATGAAAAATTTACGAAAAAGGGTCGTAAAACCGTAAAATTCGTAAAAACTCTAAACGTAAAAGCACACCCCTAGTACTCAACATTTATTTTCAGTTTCCGGCAACTCGAAACGTTTTGAAACAATTAAAAAGTCGTATGTTATGGTTCAAAGTATTAGCATTACCAGTTCTTCTCACAATCGGATTAATATTCTACAACGAATATTTTATATTCTACAAGGCGTTTTCTAGCTGTTCATTTCCTTGTAAGCATGGAAGGTTGGGACTCTGAAGCTGACTCGAAATCGAAGTTTGATTTTAGGTGTTCAGAGGATAATTTGAAGGCATTTATCATCTCGGATACCCATTTGTTGGGGGAGAGAAATGGTCATTGGTTGGATAAATTGAAAAGAGAATGGCAAATGTATCAATCGTTTTGGATTTCCACATGGATTCACAATCCAGAAGTAGTTTTCTTCTTAGGAGATTTGATGGATGAAGGAAAATGGGCAAGCGGAACATTGTTTAGTTCTTATGCGCAGAGATTCCATCAGTTATTCGAAGGTGATATAAAAGTTGTGACACTTGCTGGAAACCATGATATTGGATTTCATTACGCGTAAGTTCCATAAAATCAATTATTAGAAAGAATTTGATGTTCAGAATAATGCCGGATACATATGAAATGTTTCGGAAAGAGTTCAAACGTGGCCTTATTGATGAAATTCAGATCAAAGGAAACCGTTTTGTATTGATAAACTCAATGGCATTACATGGCGATGGATGCAGATTGTGTCATGAAGCTGAGATAGAACTAGAGAAAATGAAGAAACGGAAACCGCCTGACCGTCCAATTGTATTACAACATTTTCCTCTATTTAGGTTTGAGATCATGACACTATGAGCACAGAACGACAATGTTTCAGGAAAAGCGATGGAGATTGTGAGAAAATTGATGAAAATCATGATATAGATTACAAAGAAATCTATCGTGAACAATGGGATACTTTATCCGAGAAATCAACACAAAAACTCATTGATACATTGAATCCAAAAGCAGTGTTCGGTGGTCATACTCATAAACTTTGCAAGAGAAGATGGAGAAAATCAGTCACTTCGTTGTCATTTTACGAATATACACTCAACTCCTTCTCGTGGAGAAATGGGGATATTCCAGCAATATTTCTGGTTGTAGTAGATGGAGATGATGTTTGTTTTGCCCGCTTTAATCTATAATGATGTCAAGTTTTCAGGTACTCGTAAGCACCTGTAGACTACCTTCAGAATCAACGCAGATAACAGTGTACCTCTTCGGGGGTTTGTTGATCGGTATTTTAACCATATTCTTATTTTTGAAGGGTGATTCAATTTTTAAACAACGATATGTTTATTCACTTTTAATCTACAGATCTCAAAAAAAGTCCGCATGAAACTGTCAATCTATATCATCAAAATAAAACATTTTTATAAAAAAAAAGATTTCATTGTTTTTCTTTCTTCAGAATTCGTGAGCAGGAAATCATCGTGCTTACTCTGATTAACCTCCATGCCGGTTTATTAGAGGTAGTAAAAGTACGGTAGCTATCACTTTCTTTAATGTTCCTTTTTTCAATTATTCTGCGCAACCTGCACATCAAACTGCAATTCGCCGCGCAGTTCTCTTTAACTAACCCCGCCCCCTTTTCGTATTAATTTTATACAAACTTTCAATAGATTTTTATCTTCCGACAGAAAATTTCATTATATTGAGTTTTGCGAACCGCAAGATAAAGATCTTAACAGCCAGAAAATGAAATAACAACTCCAATTTACGTTCGCTTGCGGCCGAGCTTGTTAGCCGATAGCTATCTATCGCGATAGAGCTATTGAGAAAGAATCAATGTTTTGATGAGGGTCTTTTATCTCTTCAAAGGAATCATTGTTTGTTCTCGGATGAAAACAATAGTTTTTCAATTCGATTCATCTTGTATGGTGACCCTCAAATACGTTTAGTTTATAGGTTTTCGAACAAATATTTTTTGTTTTCAGGTTTTGATGGGGGAATTCGATTTGTTACCTCCACAGCCATTGCAATGGAATGCAGAAACAATCGCCACTTGTGCAGCTATCGTCGCTGTGATGGTAGTAAATATCATTGGACTGGTCTTCACTATTTTGTGGTGTCTAAGGACTAAAGAAGACGGAATAGAGCTTGGCAACGGAGTGGCAATGAACCAATTCGTAGAGCCGAATATTCGAATGAAATTGAAGTTGCCGAAGGTTAGAGGTGATGCTATTCGGGACAGTGCTCCAGATGTGTTCGAGCTACGAGTTCCCAGAAACGGAAATCAATTCAATGCATGTCGTGAGTATTACCGAATGTAAATTGTCCTTAGTGTTGGGAATAGTAATTGTCTATTCCGCATTTATAAAAGTCAAACGAGTATATTTGTTTGGAAGCATTATATAAACATTCTCCTTCTGATCAAAACACCAACGCTTATAAATTTTCAGATGAACAGACAGTAATAGTGTCTCGAAACAAACGCCGTCGCACCTACTCGGTGCCACTCGAATCGCGCCCTCGTACGCAGTCCACTGGCTCACAACAATTGGGATCAGAAATATAAAAATGAATCATGACAGCTAAAATCTAACCGTGAGGATCTTTCCATAACGTTTTATTGTTCCCGAAATTTGTTCTTAGTTTTGCTGGTTTTTATTCTTCATAATTTAAAATCTCTCTTTCATCTCATTCCACACACTAAATGTTTTCGAATCTTCTAGTGACTCAATACTTAACATTGATAATTTAATTCTTTGAAATCCTGTAGAATAAATACGTTATGTTGTTAGATATTGTTTTTCAAACCAACCTCTAAATACGAATTCTCTCAGTTTCTCACTGGGGCGTACTTACACTTTCCTTTTTACTTCAGTATTTACGGTTTTTTCGTCTTCAATTTTTCAGTTTAGTTCCAAATTCGTCATTGAAATGGAAGAAAAAGACGAAAAAAGCAAATTTCAAATCCCGTCTTGGGCTGTCAAACCACCAAACGGAGCACATTTAGATGTATATAAGGGGGAAGCCCTGATTCAGGTTAGTCAATTACTACTTTTTCAAAACGAAACAGCTGTTTACAGAAGCTGTTGATCGATGATAAAAAAGCGTACTATTTTGGCAGAAACAACAAACAGGTAACAAAAAATGATGATAAGCTGAAGTTGTTTGGATTTCTTACAATTGTAGGTGGACTTTGCCGTCGAACATGCGTCTTGTTCTCGTGTACACGCTCTTTTATTATTCCATGGCCTTCTTCAAAGATTTGCATTAGTCGATATGGATAGCAGTATGTTTAATCTATTATCTACAAAAAATATAATTTTTTGTTTCAGGTCATGGTACATTTTTAGGAAATGTTCGTCTTCGCCCTCTCGAAGTAGTCTTCATGGATGTAGGAGCCCAATTTCACCTTGGAGCTTCGACCAGAAAGTATGCAGTTCGTCTGAAAACTGAAAGTCTCATTGAAGATGATCCGACTTCAGATGAGCAATTAGACGTGAGTAATTGTTCCGAAAAAATAGAACTATGAGTGAGGACAGAAGATCATTTTTATTGAACTATATAAGCTCGTCTATGGTCATTTCCAGCATCAAACTTCATACAACACCGCTCAAAATAGACGTATTCCTCAACTACCAATTTCACTTGAAGAAGCTCGACGGAAAAAACGGCCACGTGGAAATGTGGCTTTCTTAGAGGAAGAAGATATCATTAACCCTGAAGACGTTGATCCATCAGTTGGAAGATTCCGGAATCTCGTCACAACTGCAATCATTTCCACAAATCCGAATAAACGGCCAGGAGATCCGAAGCGGTTAGAACCACCAAGAAAGATTGTTCGACCAGGAAGAGATATCATATCAGCACCCCTTTCGTCTACTTTTGGACCAATGGCATTGAACGCGGCACCTGACCTCGATCAATATGGAAAGACTCTTCCCCAACCCGGACACCACCACTTCGTTACAGCAAACTCAGCCGAAGAAGAAATTGATGACCATCATAAGAAAAGATATGCAAAAGAAGCCTGGCCTGGTAGAAAACCAGGAGCTGGTATTTTTTAATCTAATAATTCTGATTTTCTAAAAGAAGAAATTGGGTAATATTCATGATTTCCTCACATTTTCATCATTTACACGATTATTTGTTCTCATAAAATATTAATTTCTTGCATAGAATTATATATTTTTTTCTGTTTGAACTGTTGAAAGTAATTTAAATAATTTATTTTCAATTCTCAAATTCACATAACTAAGCAACAATATATAAACTCTTAAGTTAGAAAAAAAAACTTAAAATTAGTTCAAAAAATAATATTAACTATGCTAACATCGCGGTCGTGGACATGATGTTCCATTTCGAAGGTCTAAACGGACGTTACACTCGAATTCAACTGCGACGTCCTCTCCGAAACGGAATGCTTTCGACATTACTCGTGCTGATAGCTTGTTATTGTCATAACGAATGTTTGGAAGACGAGTAGTGTCCAAGGAGCAACCTTCCGAATTGATAATTTTCGAACGTCGTTTGCTTTTACCTTCATTAATTACACAATCGTGAACTCTCATGCAGAACAAATCTGGAAGTTGTTGGAATAAAGAAGCGTATCTTCCTGCATCTTAAGAATGCTAATGTGTTAAATTTTCGAAAAACGTACCAAGATTAGCTCCATCGCATGTCCAAACATGTTCCAATGGTGCATTGACATGAACAACTTCTGCCGGACGACGAGTTCTCACATCGAATACTTCGTATTCGCAACTTGGTTGATCGGCCAGAACTTGAATATCTTTCAACAGCTAAAGCATTTTAACTGAATAAAAAATATGAAACAGTTGAGACTTACTGATGGTTGAACTGTTAATGCATATGAAACAACGTCTCCAGTTGGAGCAAATAGACAAGTTATATTGTACGCCTGGAACTATTTCAATTGAGTTTTAGAGATAAATCAGAAGTTGAATTCGAAAAATTTTGTGATCAATTTCATTTTTTTTTTCATTTTCGAGTGAAATCGACCGAAAGTAAAGAAATTCTGTCAATTCTGCCAGATAAAAATATATTATTTTTAGCTGTCCATTCAGTTTTTCACTGACTCACCCGATCCACTTTTGTCAGGAACTTATCGTGGAACGAAATAACAATATTAACAGAAGAAGTGTATCCAGCTCCGTTTCCATGTTGAACAGTCTCAACTCCACATTTATCACGTGGAACTGTGATTGAAGTTGTCCGTCTTCCGATTTCTCGAGATACGCATTCTTTGTCTTGAGAGTGTCCCAAAACGAAGACTCGACCTGAAAAACAATAAATATGAGAAGAAGATGATCAATAAGAAAAGTAGAGTTAAAAAAAAGAAAATTGATTGGAAACTAACCCAAAAAGTTGGATTCCGTGAGAAAGACTGCTTCGATTGTCGTATCTGTGCATTCGACTTCTACGTTTCCTGTAATCTTTTCATTCATTATCTTTCGAAATCTCTTTTTTCCGTTCAACTTTCTTCACCAAGTTGTCTGCGTCGTCTAATCTTAGATCATTCATTCAAAAGCCAACAAAAGCATATTATAGTATAGTAGTTTCGTCCTTTTGACATTGATTGGTTTGTCATTAGAAATCATCATATGATGAATAGAATAACGGTCAGAATATCAGATGAGAAAGGGAAATCTCAGAATTCAATGAGAAAACTATTGTTTTGTTTCTCAGTATTTCGTAAAAAAGAAACAAATTGCTTACCTAAGAGACCATTTGGAATTGGAATTGCTGAGATCTGATTATTTAGAAAAAGAATAACCGGAACGAGAATGAAGATCATCGGAAGGAACGAACGGAAAAAGGGGCGGGAATTCAAATTTTTTGTTTCTTATTTTTCGAATCGAATGTTTTTATAGAGGAAGATTCCTGAGTTGTCCTTTCAATTCGAAAAAAGAAAAGAAGTGGGAGGTGGGCGGAGTCACCATCGAATTGAAGAGATGAGAGGAACAGGAAGCAGCAGGCATCAACAGTCATCTGAAAAAGTGGAAGAAGGAGGAGAAGAAGTGGAAGATAGTTGCGCAACAACATTACATATTCATATGTACATATGACACGTTGATGATATCGTCCTCTCTTTTTTCTCTCTCTTCTTTTAGCTTTTCGATATCATCTTTTTCTTTTTTTTGCGTGATGATGGTGTGGAAAGGTGAAAACGAGACCGAGAAGTTTTCGCTTTTCATTCTGTAAAAGTGAATCGAAACGAAGAAATTCGACGATACACACTGAAACAGTTTTATGAGGGACTTCGAACGAAGGACAGAATAACGATAGTCATAAACTTGAGAAGAAAAAATGAACGAAGAGATAACAGTAAAAAGGAAAACAAGGAAAACAATGATATAACAGTTTAGGCGTAACAGGTTCAATGTCACTTTTTCGTTTTGAAGGTGAACGATTGCTTCTTTTTGCGATACCCGGCACCAGAAAGTTTTGAACGAACTTCGACCTGAAATACCAAATTTTTAGAAAAAAATTGCGTTTATCTCCAGTTTTCATGAGTTTTTCCCTCTCGAAACAATCCATTAACTAAACAAAATCTTGTATACCTTTGGTTTATTGCTGATTGGAAGATCAACAAATGGTGGAACTGAGAATCCAAATGATTTTGAAACAGCTGTTAAATCCATATTGGTCACATCGAAGATGTCCTGCAAAAAATGCGGAGGTGGAAAATCTCAAGTGTTTTGTAGCCGGACATCTTGAAAGTCCGGAGAAAAAAGTAATTGTGTACAATTAGTGTCATGTCATCATTTTTATTCTTTTTGGATGGATGATGCACTTTCTGAATGGACTTACCTTTAGTGAATGGGAATCATACGCTCTCAAGTAGCACTTGTATGCCTCTTTCGCCGATTTGTTGAGATAGTAGTTCTTGTTAATGAGATTCTCGAGTTGGGATTGGATATTGGCTACCTGCAAAAAGTGATTTTCAAAGCTGAGTTTCTGCTTCATAGTAATCATATAATACTTTTCTACAATCTAAACATTCATTCTGAATGAAACGTCTGATTTTTGATCATTAAATTCAGATATGACAAGTTTTCAATCATATTTCTCTATTCTTATCCTTGATGTTCTCATCATTGACTTTTACTAAACTTGCACTTTGCCTCGAAAAATTAAGTTGACCTTTTTAATATAGGTTTTTCTGCGGAAGTACAACATTTGGGAATCATTATTTCCGAACAAAAATGAAGCAGTTTGTCAAATTTTGAGCGTTACCTTGCTCCAAGAAAATTCAAATTCGTTCAATGTAACTTTGGCCGCCTTCAAATATCGTAAGAAACCGAGTTCCTCTGGTCTCAAAACGAGGAGAGCTTTTCCACTTCCATTGGTTCCACGTGCAGTTCGTCCAACACGATGAATGTATTCTCTTGGCTCATCTGGTGGATCATACTGAACAATCCAATCAACCGCTGGAATATCGAGTCCACGAGCTGCAACATCAGTACACAAAAGGATTCCACTCTCTGCTTGGCAGAACTGGAAGAATGTTGTGGTACGCTTCTGCTGCTTCTGTTTTCCCTGAAAAATAAATGTGTATTGTGATCTATATAGAAAATGTTTCTCACGTGAATGGACATGCATGGAATGTCGATGTAATTGAGAAGTTCATGATGGAATTTCACTGAATTGCAAGACGAAAAGAAAACCATAACTTTCTTTGTCTTGTTTTTCTTCAAAAACGTGAAAAGTAAGAGGAGTCGTTTATCAGAAGGCGCGACGATATATCCTTGTTGTAGACCTTCGACTGTTGCCTCTTCAGATTTTTCGTTTACAGAAACACGAACTGGGTTAGAATGAAGAGCTAACTTCACGAGTTCGTCGACTTTTGGAGAATGAGTAGCAGAGAAGAGCATCGATTGTCTTTGCTTCGGAAGATGACGAAGAACTTGTTGCATTTCAATTTCGAATCCAATATCAAGAATTCTATCAGCTTCGTCGATAATCAGACATTTCAAATTGCGAACTAAGAAGTTATCAGTGTTTTGAAGATGATCTAGAAGACGTCCAGGTGTGGCAACCAAGATGGAGACTCCTTTCGCTAGTTTGTCTTTCTCAGCACTTCGATTCGAGCCACCCATCACTAGTCCATATGTCAGATTCGATCCATCGAGAAGTTCAGATAAAACTCCGTATGTTTGCATCGACAACTCACGAGTAGGAGATACAATGATGACTCCAGTTCCGTTATGTTGCTTCCAGTGAAGTTTGTGAAGAAGTTCAATAGCTGGGAGGAGGAAAGCGAGCGTTTTTCCTGAACCAGTTTTTGCTGAGGCGAGCACGTCTTTTCCCTGAAAAAGTTTGATGAAATCAACTAAATTTTCCTAATTTCAAACCTCCAACAATGGATCAATACTCTTAGCTTGAATCTCTGTCATAGTTGTAAATCCAAGTCCTTGCACAGCCTTGAGTAGGTTAGCATTCACTTTTCCTTCCAAAGAAGCGAATGTTGTCTTTGTTAGAAACTCGGACACTTTCACAACACTGTTATCCCCATTTTGTGGCTCCGATTCTTCCACATCATCTTTTTCGTCTTCCTTTATCGCTTGATCTTCCACAACCTCTTTCGCTTTTTTCTTTTCGTGACCGTCCTTCATCTGTTTCAGCTTTCGTTTTAGGACTTTCTTCTTAACGTCGATTCCCATTTTTACCTGCAAAAAAAAACAAATTTAATGAGAAACTGGTAGACAAGATATCAAATAGACGGAAATCACAAAAGAGGAAATACGGTAAGAGGAAAGAAACGGAAGAAAAAGAGAAAGGAACTCGAGATGAATCAAATATCAACGATAACATAAATGTCGCATCTCCCAGGCTTTTCAATTATTTGCATATTTGAATAAGTTGGGGACTTGATGTCGGCCTCTGTTTCATGTTTTGACGTATCAAACGACTCGCCAAATCCGCGAAACTCAATCTGAAAATTATTTAACCAATCGCTGAAAAAACAAAAATTCACACTTCAAACTTCTCCCTGTCAAACCGAATTATTTCGACACGTTTAGCAACAAAACATGGCTCAGCGTGGAACGAATTGAGAGCTTCGTCGAGAAATTGAAAAAGAAGACCATCCATACTGTCACCAGAAGCTTTCCAATAGAACTCGTATTGCTGAAATTTGCAAAAAGAACTAAACGATATGAGGATCACCTAGACTCAGAAAGCCGTAACGCCAAAAGCTGGAAGTGCTCAGAAACACGTACCTCTTCCACTTTAGCTAAATCTGTCATGTATCCGAACATTGATACTAGACATGCTTCAAAAGCTTCTTCAACCTTATTACCCCAAGAATGTAATTGAATATCTGCTGGATGGTCTAGATATTCAAAACGACGATTCTCGATTTCTGAACGATCCTCGATCATAGAAGTGCTGGGCATTTTAACTGAAGAAAAGAGAGTTTTGTTTGAAACCTTAAAACTTCGATTGATAAAAATATTAATGGAGATGAAAACCAGTGGAAATGATGAACGATGAAAAATAAGAATAATTTTCTAACGACTTTATATGATTGTGATGCGAGTTTTCAGAAAAGTCTACGAGCCATCGAAAACTAATTGAGAATCAAAGTAATTGTGCTTTTTCTTAAATCTAGCGATCGAACGGGTGGGTAACAGTAAATGCGAACTTGAAAGGCGGAAGAGATGATTAAAACGAAATGAATCTATTTACATGTAAAAAAACTATTGTTCGCCGGCAAGATGACCTGAGAGAAAGCAGAAATGAGAAATTGGAACCATCGAAAACTGTAACTTGTTCAATACAATATCATCGAAACAGTTTTAGCATAATTCACAATAATTCTGCTTTCGAGAAGCCATTCGAAAGCCAGGAACCAACTATTTTTCCTGGGCTTCCGCCTCATCTTCACTGAAGTCAGGAAATATTTCGAATGACGTATCGGCTTGTTTCGATAAGCAACGAATCGTTAAAAGAACGAAACGCTTGAGTCCTTTGTTATAGAATATGAAAGCCAGTGCCCAGATGCAACCATCTTCCGTGAATGGATCATCTTCGAATTGAGATTTGAAACTATAAACTAACAATGAATTTCAAATGTTCGGAGACAACTACCTGTATATTTGACAGTCACTAGGCACAATGGCATCATCGATAAGGCCCCACAGCTCTTCTCTTCTGATGTGATAGTCTCTAACGATAGTTTCCAATTTCATATCAACAAGACGGCTCAAATCCTAAAACAATAACTCATTATCCTGCTTGGATGAGACCGGCTCACAGTATAGTTCACGAGTGCAAACGCTTCACTACTGGCATTCGTGAAATCGTGATCAGGAAAAGAATTGTTGAGAACTTGTGTTAAATCATATAGGCGTTTTCGAGAAATCGAGTCGATAAGAAAATCATTGTTGTCGAAATCATTATCTGAGCCTCCAGAGCAGGATCTCTCGGAAAGGTGACGAAGACGATGGTTATGACCGACACTGGGAGATGCACTTATTACCATTTCGTCGTAGGAACCCAATGGCTGACGTTCGCCCCACATCACAGATTTATCGTTTGATTTCCATTGTTTCTTTTCACTCGTAACCATTTTCGAAGAATATGTCTCTAATCTCAAATGTGAAAGATAGTTCGCAGATAGCGACAATCGGCAACTCACTTGAAATCGATGACACAATCGATGGCTCCTGTAGCCAGTGTTTGAGAAAACACATCCATTTCAGAACTTTCCAAGAATTTCATGACTTCTAAATGTTAAGTTTTCAAAATTTTCAAAATTTTCAAAATCAGACAACAAAATTTCGTATTTAATTCTATCAAAACAGAAGAGATGAGCTTCCAAAAATTAAAACGAATGTCCGGAATATTTAAAAATATTCATCGCTTTTGAAAAATGGGCGAAAAAACTCCTGGTAAAAATATTGGTTTATTAATTGCTCGTAATGTCTGATACATTGTGTGCTTGTGGTGTTTGCGGACTAGCGCACCGTATTCTATTGGCGGAAAAGCGCAGGGGGCGGGGCCAATATAAACCCCGCCCTAAACTTTTTGAAGTCTTGCAAGACCGTTTTGTTGGGAAGAATCGATCGTTCATACATATATGTAGAGTTTAACAATCATGGAAAACAGCTTTTTATTATTTTTCTGTTTATAAATTACAATTACAATTATTATCGATAAACTTTGAAAATTCAATCGAATGATTCATAAGTTCTACCGATATAATCTGGCCAGACAGCTAAGTAAAACAATTTCAAAGTACTTATACCGAACGAAGCTTTCATTAGAAACCTCACCAAGACGAACATTTATGTATACCAAGAGTGGACGAATAGACTGTTCACTAGAGTCGACGCAAAAATAAATCAATGTTCTAGTCGAATACGTTAACCTATCACGATACAAACCTCTTTTCTACAAATGAAGATCTAGAATAAACAATGAACTCATATGATTAGTATAAAATTATGAAGAACGTGTCCATAACATGAATTTTATAGACGGTATTAACTCCATTAGGAGAAGGAAATTGAATCATTGAAGAGAGACTATTTTTTATATTTTTCTATAGAAAATGATTATTTAAAATATTTAAAAACAATAAACGTTGGCAACGAACGGAGTTGAGATTCAAATTTAAGGTCGAGGACCGTAATGAACATTGAAATTTAAATAAAAAAAGAAGAACAAAATATTAATTAAGAAGAATTTCGTTTTCTTTTTGATAGGGAAGATCTCTTCAAATTACACGCTTTGGCACAAGGCATCACATTCTTCGAAGTAGACGGCTCATCCAAGTTTTCATACATTTTGTTGTTCATCTGAATTTATTTTTATATTTATATTCACAGAAAAAACCTATTTTCTTACCTCGAAATCTCTGATACAACCATCGAAACCAGGCGTTGTTAATCCGAATTGTCTTCTGTGTCTCGAAATGACTCCTCCAATATAAATCCTCTTTTTCATGACTTTTGGAGTCGGACAATCAGTCATTTCAACTGATTCCAATGAGTCAATACTCAGTTTCAATGATCTATTCCTCTTTTCCACAATTATATCATGCCATTGTCCATCATTCAAACGACGACCCAAATGCTTCAGAATCTTCGGTTGTTTATGTCCTTTAACTTCAAGAGTTGCAAATCCATCAATCAAATCAAGGAAAATATATCTTGTGTAGTTTTTGTAGTTTGCCCAAATCCAAATCATTCCATTCGCAGATTCCGTTTGAAGAGATAATTTTAATGTGAAACTGAAAATAATTTAATAGAATAAGGAGTACTATTTTTCTGAGATCTTACTCTGTGATGTTCGGATACGGAGTCTCAAAATTAATTCTGCTGTGAGAAGATTTCGAAAGACCGTATCGAACTGCTCCACGAAGTGATCCAAGTGATGTTTCACATGTTTTCTCTCGTTTATTCTCTTGATTCTCTTCATTTGAATTCATTATTAAATGAGATGATTGTGTTGAAACTTCTGAAATAATTTCGATGAATTTCTATTTCAAACCACTCATTTTTCTTACCGTAATAGTTTCTGTTCGTCGCTTCAAAACTGAGTTTCGATGATTTTCTGTGTCCATTGTGTCCATCACCATCAATTGGATCATCAATTGGTGTCATTCCATTAGTATCATCAAC
Organism: Caenorhabditis tropicalis; assembly: GCA_016735795.1. Classification (NCBI taxonomy): domain Eukaryota; kingdom Metazoa; phylum Nematoda; class Chromadorea; order Rhabditida; family Rhabditidae; genus Caenorhabditis; species Caenorhabditis tropicalis. The sequence continues at coordinate 6,662,622 of CM028614.1, read as the reverse complement.
TGAACACATTCCTATTTGAGCATTATGTTTCTCTGGAGTCAATGAAACTCGTTTTAGATTCAAAAACACATCAGAAATGCATCCAATGAAATAGGAGGTTATCGGAATTTCGTTGTTTGGCGGTTTCAAATCATCACTGAATCCTCCAAGAATCAGTCGTCCAGATGATGTTCCGACTGGCGATTCATCCGAAAGTGTTTGACTTTCTCCTATTTCTTTGTCGTCTACTTTCACATTTATTCTGAAATCGAACAATAAGTGGAATGTTTCTATGGAAAAGAAAAGAAACTTACGTTTTTCCATTCCTTGACATGAAAACAGCATGAACTTGTCCATCATTATAGGGATGAGTTGATCGGAAAGTTACGACTTCTTTTCTCGATGAAGCATCTTTTCCGAAATGAAGAACCAAATATCCACGGAATAAATAGAATGCCATATATCCTTTTCCATCGTTTTCTGAATCTCTTTTCGATACTTTTTGTAGTTTTGATGACTGATAAATGAGTGTTCCATTCTCTTCTCGACTTCGGAATGAGAATCCAAATGTTGAATTATTGTCGATTATAATTCCTTTTGTTATCACAAATCCTGGTTTCGGGAATCCGATCGTCTTTTCTGTCGTTCCTGTCGTTTGGGAACTGAATGCACATCCATCTGATTTTCCTTGTGAATGTTCTGGATGATCTAGGTCAAGTTCTCCAACTTGTGATGGTTTTACAGTCAGAATACATCCAATGAATCCATTCCAATTGATCGAATGATCAGAGAACACTTCTCTATTCAAAGAAATTGGAACTCCAGCAACATAATGTTGTTCGTTGTCAATATTCAATGCAGTATTCTCTCCGGTTATAACTGTATTAAAACGATCAGCATCTGAATCCACTTGAAGATACATTTCACTTCCAGTTCGAATTGCTTTCACTGTGTGCTCTTTTCCATCATTGTATACATTCTGAGATGTTAATTCAGCCACCGATCCTCCGCCTAAATTGATTTTGAACACGACTTTTCCGTCATTCAAATATATCGCCACGAAGTCTCCGCTTTTTTCACTTCCACGGAAATACAGTAATCCATTTGGAGAGAATGCATTGAAGACTACAGTAATTGCTGACATTGTTCTCTCTGATACCAACATCGAAATATTCACAAATCCATCTCTGAATAGATGTCCTCTTTGAGATGTTTTCGGTTGAGAAGTCGCTCCTTCGCATTCTCCAGTTGTTGATTCAAATGACCAAAGTGGCAATGGTACTTCATCGATTCTCAATCCTCCGACAATTCCACTGAACTTATGAGTAGTTAATCCAATTTCAGAAGCTGTCGATTCGTCAGTTCCTACATCAATCGTCGTTTCTCCAGGAATAGTATTGAAAATTGAACTGTCATCATTCGAATTTCCAACGAATACTGAAACCGGAGAGCCACGTGGCTTGAATCCTCCATCGTAACTTTCTTTGAGTGCAACAGTCAGATTGACTGCATTTCCGATTCTCAAAATATCAATGTGATACCAAGTGACTCTGTCATTCGATGGAATATAGTTGATCGGATGACTATTCGTTATCATTTTCTTCCCTGATCCAATGTTCCAATGAACAACAATTCGTTGATCTCGAACTTCCACAGCCAAATGTTCTGATGCTTGAGTCCTTCTTCCTTTCGTTTTACTAACCAAAATGACTGCATCAGAAACACGTTGCAATGGTCGATATGATATTTGGAATGAACTTATTGGAGATGGAGTCGCTGGAGAAATATACGATCGTTTGCAAAGTCCGCGTTCTCCGGAATTCAATGAAAGACGAATTTGGAATGCTTTCTCTCTTGCTTGTTCGATTTTATCCTTCAAAAGAGCAATTTCTCTTGCCATTTTATCAGCTCTTCCTTGATTTGAGGCACTTAATTTTCCAACTTTTGATAGTCTCTGTGCTCCATATTCCATTCCAGTTCTTGATGATTTGATCTTATCCATATCTTCTTGAACACCACTTGAAGTACTATTCATCATCTTCTCAACTTCCGCTTTGATTGCATTGATTTCTGTTTTAATCGCTTCTGATTCTTTTTTCACATTCGCAGATCTTTCGTGTGCCGTCTTTGCTCCATTTTTCAAAACAGAATGCATTCGATCGTGTTTATCATCCCACGAAGAAACTTCGTTTTTAATCACTCCGAGTCGTTTCACTACATCGATTTTCAATTCGTTTAGATATCCGAGACGATCGTTTAATTCCTTTTTCTCTTTTTTCAATTCGTTCACTTTCTCCGATAAACTCTTCGTATCAACTTCATCTACAGTACTTCCATTTCTCAATCGAATCAATTGATTCGTAAGACTTTCTTCATTTGCATCTCCTGATTCTGATCCTAACATTTTGGAGACAGCATCCGACGCTTCGGCGGCTGATTCAACGGCTTCAGTTGCATTTTTCAATGCTTCGACAATGTTTTCATAAGCATGAGATGCCTTCAATGGATTCTCTGTTTCTGTTCTTGTATCTGCGAATCGATCGACTATTTTCTGTGCTTGAAGTTCAAGTTCAGTTGCATGTCTATTTGATGCTTGAACGTATTCTTCATCATATTCATCAATCAATTGGGAATATCTGAAATGTACAATGAATGTAAGGAAAAAAGGATCAAGAAAACTCACAGAAGGGTAATATTCTGACATTGTTCAACCAATTCAGGTAATTCCGTCAGTGTCATATTAATCTTTTCTTTATCTTCAACCATATTCATCAACTCTTCAGATCTTGCTTTTTCAATTGCATTCCTTGAAAATGCAATTTGATCTTCAGCTTCAACTCTCAGTTTTTCGATTTCATTCGATACTTCCTTGTATCGATCAATTCGTTTTCCAACAACTGAACTCATTCTTTCAGCGTCAGCAGTATCTTTCTTTGCCACGTCATAAATCGTCTCTCTATAATCATTCATCCATTGCTCCAAAACGTCGATTCGATTCTTCAAATCTTCGAAAATAGTTTCATTCAGCTTTTGAGCAGTCACTAATTTCAACAGTTCTTCTGCTTTTTGATGCTCCTGATTAGCTCTATTATGCCGTTTTTCAATATATTCTCCTCGTTCAATGGTTGCATTTAAATGAGCTTCTGCTTCCATTAACATTCCATCCAAAGCAGCTCCTCCGACTGTTGTGGCTCCATGTTCGGCAAACATTTTCAAAAAGTTAGTTGTATTGAATGCATTCGCATAGTAAATTTGAGCATCGAGAATCAATTTTTCAGCCAGTTCGGTGAATTGTTTGATAGAAAGAGCTGATTTATTGGATCTTCCCATTTGGAAATTCACTTCATCGAGTAATCCAAATGCATCTTTTGCCCATTTACTGTCTTTCACAATCTCTCCATCTTTGTCGATTCCACCAACAAATGTTGACAATTCTTGTGATTCATTTCCGATTCTCCATACTCTTTTCCATGGAATTGGTTTCAATCCAGAGAAGTTTTGTTTTCCAAGATGCTCTTCCATTTCATCCATTGTTATCATCAAAGGCAAATAACATCCTTGATCACATGATGTACAGACTCTATTAATAAATGCATGTCTCTCTTGACACATTGAACATGTTCTTCCAGTTACTCCTGGTTTACATTCACATTGTCCAGTCAATGGATTACATGCTCCATGAAGTGATCCATCTGGATGACAGTCACAAGGAGTGCATGTTCCTCCGATGTGTTGTGGATCTCCATAGTAACCAGCTACACACGTTTCACAGTATTGTCCAGTATATCCAGGTTTGCAGGCATTGCAGACGTATCCTCTTCCATAATCAACGGCGACGCAAGAGTCACTGAATGAATTTTCAACAAGAGGACAAGCACACTTCGTACATGCATTAGTTCCTCCTTCTCTTGCATCTCCGATGTATCCGGGAAGACAATGTTCACAGAAGTCTCCACATGTATTGTGTTCACAATCAGTACAGACACAAGTATCTGGATTACAAGTCTGAGAATGTCCATGACAAGAACACGGTTCACTCCATCCGATCAAAGCAAGATCATCAGCCTGATTTAAATAGTCTCGATGCTTCTTCCTACAGTATCCTTCATCTGGATTCTGACATGAAAGACCAGAATATCCTTGAGGGCATCCAGAACATTTCTCGACGCCGATTGCTTTTGAAGTAGAAAGACCAGCGACAATTTTGGATTCAGGAACAGCGACGTCCAATGATATTTCTTGAATATTGATTGCATCGCCTCTTGCTGGATAATTATAACTTCCACGTACATAGATTCCTTGAACATTTTGAAGAGCAACCATCAGTTGTTTTCGAGTGAGAGTCAGTTCTGGAGAATGACGAGCACGCCATTCGGATTCATGAATTCTGATCTGAAGGAAAAGAAATAATCGTTTCTTGATTAGAAAATAGTATTCAGAAAACTCACTTTATAAATTCCATCATCATTGATTTCATTCGGAATATGTTCCAATTCGATTCGATTGTTTCCAACAATGATCACTTGTGGGAAATAACGGAAATACTGTTGATCGGGGCGAATTCCGTGTAATCCTCTTCGATTATCTTCATTCCAGATTTTAAATCTCAAAAATCCATTGTAACTTGTCGATCGATCACCCAACATTGTCGTTGGAAGTGGCCAATAAAGAGGAGTTGCATCAGTTGGATAACTGTTAAAATGTGATGGAGACGACTGAAAATGACAAATAAACGAGGAAATCAAGCACTATTCTTACTCTCAACAGATTGATATTGTGTTTCTTTGTGTAGAATTCCCATGGCTCTTGGAAAACGGCTCTTCGATCTTCTGAATACATTTGTTGCCAAACGAGACTCGATTGTTCGCATGTTGATGTCCGATTGAAACAGAAACATTCAGTACATCCTTTGATATTCGATGCATCAAGACTGATTGTTCCTTCAGAACATTGATCACATTTCTGTCCTTGAACATTCTTCTGAAAGTCAGTTCTTTGTTTAATCTCTTCTCTTTTATCCATCGTCTAAACTCACTTTACATGGACATTCTCCCATTTCATTACATAAGCATTGACCATCTTTACATTGAAGTGGATCAGTTCCTGCAGCATTACATCCACATGCCTCGCAAGTTGGAAAATTGAAGAATCCATGGGTACAAAGATCACATTTCAATCCGACGTATGCTTCTTTGCACTTACATTGTCCAGTGAGTGTATTACACATTCCACCGTCACTTCCAATATCAGAACAATCACACAGTTTACATCCTTTAAGTGGATGATAATCCCATGCATTTGTAGTACAGTTCTCACACATTTCTCCAACAGTATTCGGTGGACAAACACAACTTCCATCAATTGGATCACATACTTGTCCAGGAGCAGGACATGGTTCACATTCAGTACATCCTTCGTTTGTGAGACCGTAGAAGTTCGGAAGACACTTGTCACATTTCAGTCCAGTTACACCTGGTTTACAGACGCATTGTCCAGTTACAAGGTTACAAGAGACATCTTCAGAACCAGTTGGATCACAGTTACAATCCTCACATCCGTTTCCACTTGTTATATTGAAATATCCATCTGCACACTTCTCGCACATTGTTCCTTCGACATTCTCTCTGCATTCACATTTTCCATTTATTTGATCACATTTTCCATCTTCAATTGATCCATAAATATTACAATGACAGAATTGACATCCAGCATCTGTGAAATTGAAATACGAAGGTCTGCATTGATCGCATTGTTTTCCGAATACTCCTTGTTTACAATTACATTGTCCACTGACTTGATCACAATCTGTTCCAATGCTTCCAGTTTCATTACAATCACAAGCGGGGCATCCATTATCAACATCTCCATGATTCTCTTTGCATCGATCACATTGTGTTCCAATGTAGTTTTCCTTACATTCACATTCTCCATTCTCTTCATTACATTGTGGATTAACTGCTCCTTGAGTATGACATCCACATGGTTTACACGTATGTAGTTGAGCATTTCCCCAATGATTTTCTTTGCATACTTCACATGAATCTCCAGTTGTGTGTCCAATACATTTCAAACATTTTCCTGTTTCTGTATCACAATTTCCAATTGCCATCGGATCGATATTTCCATTACAAGTACATTCTTCACATGTTCCATTCAATGGATCACCGAAGAATCCATCAGAACAATGCTCACATTTATTTCCTTCGTAACCTCGTTCACAGGCGGTACACACATAGTCATCTTCGTTTGCAGCAGCTGCTCCAGAGACAATTAACTCTGTCATCATACATTCTGGTGATCGATTGTTATCAAGACTTGGACATTCACAAGGCCAACATGCTCCAAGTTCTCCTCCAAGTGATGGATTACCATAATATCCAGGTTGGCATTTCTCACATCGACTTCCAGTTGTATTGTGTTGACAATTGATACATTCACCAGTGAATGGATCACATTCATCAGAATGTCCTTCACAATTACACTTCTCACATCTTCCTCCATATAATTGATCATTGACTCTTCTATATCCTTTCTTACATGATTCACAACTATTTCCATCAAAGTTTTCCGGACATTGACATACTTCAACTCCACGCATTAATGTATCCTGATTATGATAATTCAATGCATTCAGAGATGTATCTTCTTCAATTATTTCATTTGGAGCAGGAACGGCCGTATCAAGAGATAATCCAAAAATACTTGATTGTAATTGAAGTTGTTGATACATCGCACGGACCATAAACTTCTCAACATGAGCCAAAGCTCTCATCAGATCTGCCTTATCGACTGCATTCCTTGTTGCTGCATTATACCATCCATTTCCTTCTCGAATAGGAATAGTGACAGTCATATTTTCTCTTGGAAGGAATTCAATTCTTGAATAATATTCCACTTTTACCCCATTTCCTTCGATTGAAACATCAGGAACTGGAACTGCTGCTCCCTGTTCTGTTGGTACATAATAAACGAAGTAATGAAGATATCCTCCATAACTGTTCAACATATTCCCTTTGAAACTGTCCGGAGCTTTCCAGTAATAAAGACTTCGATCTTGGTTTTGATTCGCGTTAAACATCAAAACTTCTCCATTTTCAACTTCTGGTTTCACGTCTTTTCCTCCAGTTAAATCAGTCAAATTCCATCCGACGTTGTTTGTTATCTGTGCAGTATTCCATTCGGTTTGAGTACAATTATTGGTTAATCCGAAACAGAAACATGCTTGACAACCCAATTGATTTGAAGCCGAAAGGTGAATTGTTCCCGTTTTACATCTATCACAATAGATTCCTTCGACGTTCGCTTTACATTGACAGCTTGCTCCATCACACGTATCGAAGTTAACACTGCCAGCACGATTACAAGGACAAGGCTCACATGTTGGATGATTACGGTATCCAGGGGCACATCTCTCACATCTTCTTCCTCCGAATCCTGGTTTACAGATACAATCTCCTGGTTTTTGACCGTTTTCTGCACTTTGATCATCACGAACACATGCATCAGAGACACTTCCAACTGGATCACATTCACATGTACGACATGCATCTTCTCTGAATAATCAATGATTGAATGGAATAAATTGAATTGATTCTACTCACCTGTAATGAGACATTCCAGAAGGTCTATAATATCCATCTTGACATCTTTCACAATTAAATCCTTCTGTATTATGAGTACAATCAAGACATCTTCCACCACCTTCATAGACTCCTTCTGGAGTAATTGACCATTTGTTTCTATCTAATTCTTCATCATAAACACATGTATGTGCATGATTGAAACATTGACATTGTTGACAGACATTCGGATGAGAATTGGTTCCTGGTTTCCATGGAAGTTGATTGAATAGTGGACAACAACGATTACATGATTCTCCGCAAGTATTATGACGACATTCACATTTGAATTGCTAAAACAGTGATTAATTGATGAGAGTTTCTTGAAATTGAAATGAACTGACCCCTGTGACTGGATCACTTGGACAACTCTCTGCATGTCCATAACAAATACATTGACCTCCAATCGAAATATCAGAAATCGAATAGAAATATCTGAAAACAATGATTCAATTACTTTCTCTTTTCATTTCTTCGCTTACCTCATAGTGACTGATTTATCCAATAAATGAGATTTCTTATTGATAATCATAAGATCTGCATTCAATGTTCTTGGAGAAATAAGTCTTAATCGAACGAATCTTGCTCTTGTAAACTTTTGTAATTCGACACTCGGCTTCTCGGCTCCTGGTCTTCCGTTCACCAATGAAGTATGAATTTCTCCGTTTTCAAGAGGAGTAATCTTTGAATATTCAGAAGTACAGTGAACTTCATCGTCTCTTTGAAATCTCGGAACTCCAGTTGTTGCAGGAATTCCGAATTGTCTCATACACTCAGCATCTTGCATTGCAAAATACTGCCATGGTTCATAGTTATCTCCGTCCAATGACTTTTCGAGAACCCATGTTCCTGGTCTTGGAGCATTTCCCATCTTGATAATGACATAGGCGACTTGATATTCTTGTCTCAAATCAATCGTAATATTCACTTTCTCGAAATCTAATCCATTTGCCAACGATGGAGACTGCCACCATTTACGTGTTCCATCGATTGCATATTCAATTGGATGTCTCTTATGAACATTGTTTGCATCACAAATATCACATTGAGGCGATTGAGTATTCGTCGTTTTTCGAAGAAGAACATGTTCAACTAGTTTACAATATTCTTCTGTTGAGTATTGACCACACGTGGATGTTGACATTATCAATGAATTCGTTGCCAGATTGAAGATATTTGGAAACAATCCTCGTTCTGAAAGTTCACTTTTTTCTGATATTGAATCAGTTAATTTGAATATATCTCTACCAGACTTTTGTCTGATCAGATTCATTTGTGTGCCACTGCAGGAAACAAATCATTTCACATACAATATCTCGAAACTGAAAACCAAAAAAAAACAGAGAGTACGAATGTAAAATGGAAATGGTGCGATTGATAGAACTTCAAAAGATAAAAATGGGAAGCAGTTGAATGAAAAGAAACAGTTTTATGGAATATAGGAAGAAGGAAATTCTATGAGATACTTGAAAGACATGTTATGGATTACGGTAGAATTGTATTTTATAGACTCATGTTTTAGAGAAATACTATCAATCAGAGAGATCAGAGGAGTTCAGAAAGTTATCAGAGAAGTTCCCCCATAATATAATTATTATCAAACGAACATACCACTTTCTGAGCTCATAAACTCATGATAATTCGAATCCTCCACGAAATTCTCCCATATTGAAGGATCTTCTGATGTATTCCAACCAGCGAACACTACGCTGCTCACAGCTAGTAAGCCTAGCCAGAGCCTTTTCATGAGAAAAATCTGAAAAATGGAAATATTTGCGAACAATGAAAAACGTAATACTGTGAAGTAGAGGTCATTTAGAAAGGTAATATATGCCAGAAACCCTCTCTTGTTTTCTAATCTTACGCAAACTTTTGAAGTAAAGAGCACCGGTCAAATGGTAAGAGAATGGACAAATATTGTGTGAATGACGAGTCAAGAAGAGAGAAAGAGTACGGTATTTCAAATGTTTTGTTGTAATATCATTTTGAAATTTGTTTCGTCGGGATGATCGGAATCCATTATTTGAGAAATGAATCTTGATAAATGAAAAAAAGAAATGATACTACTGTAAACAGGAAATAGTTTTGAACTGATTGTGGAAAAGAGAGTCCATTCATTCATTGAGAATAGTACAATCTCTGATCGTAAACGTTCGATTGAGGCGAGAGAAAGGGAATGACCTTCTAATAATCATTTCCTTCTTATCATATTCATCATATCTTCTTCTTTCCGTTCTACATTCTCTTAATTAAATCGATAAGAATGAGGTAGAAAAATAAGAGAATTATGAGAAGAGGTTAGCTATTTATGAGAGTTCATTCGAGAAGATTCATTGCGACGAAAGGTCATCAAGTTACGCAATGTGAGACTATTTGGGTCCCAGTTATCCGGTGAGATCTACAAAAGAAAAAGGACTATTTGGCAGGAAGGACGGCTAAAGAACCAAACTAAGATGGAGAGAGAGAGAGAGAGAGAGAGAGAGAGAGAGAGAGAGAGAGAGTAAGAGCTACCGTTTTGTTATGTTTACCATTCATCTTCTTCTTCTTTCTGTCCCATCATTTATTTGACTAACCTCTATCTCTCCCCTCCTCTTCTCCTTCTCAGCCTTCCTTTTAGGTTGAGAGCAGAGGAAGAGCAGGAGGTAAACAGAAAACACAACTTGTACAGCGACTAGCGTTTATATAAAAAGAATGGCAATTTCTGAATGCAAAATAATAAATACAACAACACAGATTTTTGATCGATGGGACATGACAATTTGAAAATCAGACGAAAGGAAAATATTAAATGACAATAATCATTTTGGAGTCTCATTGTGAAGGGCGTGGAAATGGCGAAAATGGTAAAACTGAATCGCCGTCTTCTGGAGGTCTTCCACGTTTTCTTGAAACATTTTGATGAAACTGTGAGGAATGGATATCAGTATATTCTTGGGGAAATGGTTGAAGTTGCTGATTCGGCAGGAATTTTTGTAGATGAGCCATTGGTGGAGGTACAATCGGCGGAATGTGTCCGTGGAAATACGGCGGTTGGATAAGTGATGGATGCAAACTCAGAATCGGTTTTGGAAGAAGCTCTAATTCGGTTTGTATGGGCACAGAATGTTTTTTCGTTCTGCATCCCGTAGCAAGTGGCGCAAGGCCAAAAACGAACTTTCTTGGTGGAAAATCGAGGGAGACAGATTTCATTTCTTCTAATAGTTTGGAGAGGACAACTGTGTTGGGTTCGAGAAGATTTCCAGTGTCCTGGAGACGAACAACCTGAAGTTAGAATAGTTTTTTAGGCTCGAGCGGAAGCTATGTTTCCTTACCTCATCATGTTGTCTTCTTGCTGTCTCCAACTTGTTTTTATCATTTAATTTTCCATATACGTCTAGGAAGTTTCCATAAGTTTGTAACTCTGGATGCATTTTCTTGAACAAGCGTTGAGCAGCCAGTTGCGTGGCTTGTTTCACCCCAACAGCCTCAGCTTCTTCTTCCATATGACCCAGACCGAGGATTACTTTTGACATTTGACTTCCGTTGCCGACCATTTCTTTTCTCATTGTCAATTCCATTCCATTCCAACGTAGTGATCTGCTTACGGCATCTCTCAATAGATTGTATGGTTTCGGTATAGCGAAACGGGTGCACATTTGAACAACATTTGGAGAGTCTATTTTCACTTTTCTGAATAAATCTCTTGATTCTTCTTCAAATCCTTTCTGTAGTCCTTCATCAACAACTCCGTCACATACATATTCTTCATTCATTTTTAACTTTGGAATCAATTTTCGCATTGCATCTTTTGCTGCTACTAAGCGAGCTGTCTTCTTGTTTGCACCAACTCCTGCTCCAACAGCGAATCGTTCTAAAATGAATGAAATAAACTATTCAAGATCGAAGGAATGTAACTCACTTGAATCTGGCGGAACGCCTACTGACGACATTGCATTATCGTTGCTTGCCGCCGCGATTTCACTGAGGACTATTAAACTTTCTTTACACTGACCGGCCATTTCCTTGATAGTACTCATTTTCATCGTGAGCATTGCAGTTGCTTTATATGGATTTGAAACGTTTCGAGTGTCTTCTATTTCATAAACTAGACTTCCTTTAGCAAGCCGCTGTACAAACTCATTCAATACAGCTACGGAAGTTTTTCCCTGTAAGATACATTCTAAATGAAATGATTTATCCAAGTCTTGAATTACCATCGGGTTCAGAAGATATGGTTTTTTAGATCCACTATTTTTATTATTGACTTGAATTGGTGTCATATCTATTAAAACTGCTCCAGAAGCTGAAGAAAGAAGCATATCTCCAGGTTCGTTTCTCTTTTTCAATTGATCGTAATCCATTTCGAAACCTCTTTTTTTCAGCAATGAATTCAATCGTTTCTTTCGTACAGCATTGTCTTTGTCAGTCGGATTCACGAATCGAGTGACCTGAAAAATACTTATGTCAACACCTTCTTGAGAAAATGATCCATTGATATCTTCGTCATTTGATCCCAATTCCTGCGTGGATCAAATTCCAAATATATACGAAACTGACCGTCATCTTTTTGAATTTGAACCTCTTCTCACAGTACTCTCGATATTGATCCGGCATAAGCAGTTTTTCATTTTTTGGAATCTAAAAAAAATCACACAATGACCAATATCAACCGCTTTCCCAAATCAACATTTGCCACTAATTTGTCAAACATTAACACTTAAATGATTCCAGCCTAGTTGTCAGTGGGGCAGGAATCAATGAAAGTGATCTGTTAGACAGTCAACGGCCATAATCTTTGTTAGAAGAATATAGGAAACAGAGAATAACAATTAAATGAAGATTATCTGAAATCTTTGAGATTGCTAGAATTGGGAGGCCGTGATTCTCTGAGAACTTTGCTCATTTTTTTTTCCTAAATCGAGCAATCTCAAATCTAAATTCTTTGACTATTCCTATCAAACTCGCCTCCAAAAAGTCCCGTTTTTCATCAGCACTCATCGGACATTTTGCCATGTGGTTCTCTAGTTCTTCGTGCTATAAGAAATATTTGCCAGACTGCTTCCCATCAGTGTAACGACTTACTCTCTTATCCATTATTTTTCGAAAAAGGCAGGGTATCGTTGAAACTGGTATCTTATGATCGCGAATGATTCCTTCAACCTGATATGGTCTTGAATGTGTGACAACGCGTGTATATCTGTGCTGAAATGTTCTTATACAGTGCGTCTCATAACTTTAGGACCCCCCTAAATTTTGCGGCTGCAGCCAAAACCGGGGAAGATATGAAAAATCCGTGAGTGCAGTTCGATTCAGGACCAAAAATAACCCCTGGGCCCAATTTTTCATAATCCCACCACTTCTCATACTCCCATACCAAAAAAACGGCATGTTTTCGGCCGTCTCATAACTTTAGGACCCCCTCCTAAAAACACCTACTTTTGATAGTTTTTGAGCTTCAATCAGGCTAAAATTTTTCTAAACAAAGTTTTGTGCACTCCTGGACTCATTTCTGATTAGATACGCATATTAGCATTCTTCCCGAAAAATTTCATTTTTAGGCCAAAATGCCCAATTTTCAGATTGGAAGCTATTGATGTCACCTGGAGAGTAGCCATCGTTTCCCTATCTATCTGATCTGATTAAGCAATGTATTGATAACAGTTTCACAAAGTTTCAGCTCAATCGGTTCAGTTTCAGGGAAGTTAAGAGAAGGTGAATTGGTACCACTCTAAATATCAGAGATGCAACTGACTTTAGTACTGAAATCCAGAAACAACACGATTTCTCCGCATAACTTCCCTGAAACTGAACCGATTGAGCTGAAACTTTGTGAAACTGTTATCAATACATTGCTTAATCAGATCAGATAGATAGGGAAACGATGGCTACTCTCCAGGTGACATCAATAGCTTCCAATCTGAAAATTGGGCATTTTGGCCTAAAAATGAAATTTTTCGGGAAGAATGCTAATATGCGTATCTAATCAGAAATGAGTTCAGGAGTGCACAAAACTTTGTTTAGAAAAATTTCAGCCTGATTGAAGCTCAAAAACTATCAAAAGTAGGTGTTTTTAGGAGGGGGTCCTAAAGTTATGAGACGGCCGAAAACCTGCCGTTTTTTTGGTATGGGAGTATGAGAAGTGGTGGGATTATGAAAAATTGGGCCCAGGGGTTATTTTTGGTCCTGAATCGAACTGCACTCACGGATTTTTCATATCTTCCCCGGTTTTGGCTGCAGCCGCAAAATTTAGGGGGGTCCTAAAGTTATGAGACGCACTGTATGTTTTATAAAATACATTTGATCAACGACTTACGTAATAAACAGGCATACCACTGTAATGTGTAATCAGAGTCCAACCGTCAGGTAGTGGACAATCTTTATCATAATCTATTCGATCCATTACAAGTTTTTCACTGTAAGATCTATATTCCCTTTTACAAAACCAAGAAACTCACATTAGAATAGGAGAAGAAGGACTATTATTACTGCTCGAACCTGAATTGTCCTGTTCAAGTCCGTCGGCTGTGTCCTCGTCTTGTTCTATTGTTTCTCTTTCAGAAAATTCAACACCGTCAAGACCTGAAAGAAAATCATACGTTCGAGTCGTTATTAAATGTAAAAGCTTAAACTAACTATTCTCCTCGTTTTTATCAAGTTGAAAGTCTATATTTTCTTCATCGAAATCAGAGCGTTTCATCACAGAAAACGATGTATCAGATGTGTAGCCATTCTCATCAACTATTTCTTCCTTCGCAACGATTTCGAAGCATCCAACATGATTTTGAGTTCCAATAGTCTGCGTATCAGTTTCCTGACTGATGTCTTTTATGTCAATCTCATCTTTGACATTTATCTCGTTGCTCTCTTCATCATCTTCATCGTCTTCGTCGCTGTCTGGAAGAAAAATGTGGTTTTGTTAAATACCAACGAGAATTAAATGCAAGCGTACCTGAGCCCAATAACTCGAGTTGCCTCATAATTGCGTCCCGTTCAGCAAGAAGCTGTTCATGGTTTTCTCCGGGGTCCGATTCCATTTGTAATAAGACAGACTTTTCAAGTTTGAAAACGTAAAATCGAAGAAATGGCACCAACAAATGAATCGACTGGGCGTTTGGAGAGTGGTGTGTAGAGAGTGCGGAGAAACGTAAGACGCAGGAGGAAAGACACACGTAAATGCGCGGAAGTTTGAATGTTGAATATCTATAGCTAGTGTTTGGTCGCGAAATTTTGCAAAATGAGAAATTTGTTTGCAATTTTTCTGTTTTCAGTGTGAAACTGGTTTCTATGTCGAGAACATATTATCTTTATTTAATTTGCGACCGACGAAGAGAGTTTCTTTGAATATATAAGCTTCGTTGAAACCAAAATTCATTAAACTTTCCTGCCACGTTTCAACCAGTCATCACCTCTTTTCGGTTTGCAAATAGAGTATCTGTTCTTTTCCAAACACAGCTTCTTCGTCAAACTGACCGTCGGAGATTTCTCACAATCAGAATAACATGATTCAAATCCTATTGTTTTATTCTAAATTTGACACTGAGAGATCGTGCTTTGATTCACAGAAAACATTACATTCTTTACGAAGCAACCAGGTCCTTTTTCGAACATTTTATTGTATTCTAAATCCCAAATTTCCTTTGAATAATGAGGATTATCTTCAAAAGACTTATTCTTATCAGTTTCGTCTCGTCTACTCAAAAGCATGCAAGAACTCCTGAAATTTTGTTAGTTTTAATTCTATTAACAATCTTGTTCCTTACTCGGTGTTCAAAAACAGTTTAGATTCGATGAATCGTTGTTCAGGATCTTTGAAAAGAATATCAAAATATAACTGATACATGACAGACGAAGAATTCGCTTTCTGCATTCTAAGAATTTCAGAAGACACCTGAGTCCAGGGCATGCAATTCTTTCCAGTGACAGTAGTTGATTTTATTCCGAAATATGAAGTTCTATCAGTCTGCCAACAAGTTGTCATATCATCTTGACATGAAGAGAAACAACGTCTCCAAAAGGAACAATCAGATACAGTAAGCTCATCTTCGGCAATTCCATCTAGAAATACTTCTTGTTTATATGTCAAAGGCGAAGAATCATCCTCAGGAGGAACACAAAGTTCTCGGAGAACTCTGAAAGAAGAGAATGAATTAATGGAACAGTCAACCGTCGTTCACTTTCTTCCGACTGTTTTTATGAATTCTTTCGCCGCTTCATTCAAAACAGCAATCCACGGTCCGAAACGTTTAGCAATGGGCCCTGTATTGATGCAACTGAAACAATGAATTGAAGAGTTTCATTTGTAGTTATCTACCTTTTAGTGGACAATCGTTTCACTTCAAAAGGCAAAACATAACGAGATTCATACATTAAATGAACATTTTCGAAGACTGCAATCAATTGAGGAAGGTCTAAAACATCTGACATATCGTATTTTGTGTATGGAAATCCATCTCGATTCAGACAAATGAACTCTGATGATGTTTCAGTTGAGAGTCTACATGGTTCAAAGCAAGGTGATTTCAGTTCATTTGACACGAAACACCATGGACCCAATGGATTTTCATCCGGATTTCGACAGAAATTTTCATATTCATCTGGTAATATTCGATTCATACTGTAAGAAGAACTCGAACTTTCAGAAATATCGAAGGTTGAATTAGTTACAGTCGACCAGAAAAGACAGGGACGACCTGGGAAATGATCAGATTAGGAGAAGAGAAATCGGTCCATTCTCACCCTGAAAATCAACATTTCTTCTTCCTCGATACCACGGCATTGATCCCTTTGAACACATAAATCTGGGATCTTCGAATAATCGAGAAGTTGATGTCATCCGAGTGTTTCCATCTTTTTTGCGAAAGCAAAATACATTTCCAGTTTTATCAGAATAATAATTTGTTTGATAACCGAAGATTTCTTCAGATTCAGAAGTCGTTTCACAATCATCTGACACAGAAACATTCAAGAATTTCCGTTCAAATTCAGTGGAAGATCTGACGTCGTCTGAATTATTCATTTTCATTTTTCCTCAGACAAATTTACCAAAAATGTGAAGTAGAAAAATGAATAAAGTCGTTTTTAAATCAAAGTTCATTTTTAGAATTAATAAAAAAGAGAAATGAATTTTTATTGTTTTTTCTTTTTCACTACAGTTGGACTCGTTTTCGGCGGTGCCGTTGTTTTTATAATATCCGGACAAACGACTGTCAATGTGTGTTGAGAAGGGGAAACGATTCTGGAAAATCTGAGTTTTCTCGGATTCTTTCAGAATACATACGGTTGAATTACACTGTTTTTCGTTTCTTTCGACGCTTTTTGAACGGGTTTACACCATCCAATTAGAATTAAAAATGAGATTCCGTAGCTGTAAATTTTATGGAAAAAGTGTCGAATGAGTCCGTGTTTTCTTCTTTGTCTTTTTGCAAAATTTACTTTTCTTCTGAAATCTTCAAACTCTCTTTTTGCTTCCATTTCTTGACCATCGATTTCATCTAATTTTTCTTTAATTTTATCAAGTAACTGAAAAAGAATTCATAATCAATGGGGACAACTCGTTATTACTTTTTGATTATTCGTGTGAACAGAATCGAATTTCGATCTCAAATTCGACATTTTTTGAGTTATTTGATGAAGACGAAGACTCATTAATTCGCTCACTTCCTGAAGGCAATCAATTTGAAACTGCTCTATTTATGATTTTCGTTGATACCGTAACCCGTCGATTCACTTTTTCCATCGATCCATTTAAATTTCTTTTTTGTTCATCACATTGTTTCAATAGACTATCGATTCTTTCATAATCTTTCGTTGCTTAAAATACGTTCATATGTAAATGTCAAGTGAATTCAATAAGAAAATAAAATTATGTCCCTGAATTCAATGTTCTAAGGCGATTCTTATCTAATAGAAGGGCACGAATGCTTGAAATTTCATCCACACTTACACATTTTCAAGTTTTCTACTAGGAAATTAATGATATTTCATATGTTTTTATATTCTAAATGAATTCTTCACGTTTCCATTTTAAGAGTATCAAAAACGATTGAATGTTTATTGAATTATTCAGAAGTAAAAGGAACGTAACAATTATTAGAAGGAACGTTGTGGAACTAAAGAAGAGAAACAAGTTGTTAGATGAAATGTCCTTCACACCGGCTGAGCAACATTTGAGGAATACGGTGCAGATGGAAGCATATTGGCTTTTTTCAGAAGACTGACGATATCAATCGGACGATTATCAGAAAAATTTGTCAATTGAACGAGTTCTTCTTTCGTTTTTGGAAGCTGAAACACGCAATGTTAAAATCTGTTCCATTCGTCGGAAACTATTCACCTTTTTCTCCAAATAAGTCCAAAGAGCCAACGTTTGAAGGTAATACGGATGATCCAATCCAAAACAAACTTCGAATATATTCATTGCATCAAATGCATATGGCATTGCTTCGTCTCTTTCGTCTTTCTCAATCAACGCTTTTACGATATGAAGCAATTGGAATCCAACATGACGGTCGGCTTTTGGGAAACACATTTTGTAATTATTGTATATTTGAGTATGCATTGATGAGAGATTATCCATTGTTAGTGTTCCTGTTACATGGAATAATGCAGTTCTGAGTCTTGCCACGTAGACATTCGATGGATGTAATACTTTTTCCGCTTTCGAGAGAAGATCTTTTAACTGAAAGAATAATTATTTTTCATTTCGAAGTGAAAACCCTATGTGAAAAGGGAGAATTGGGTGTGCTTTTGGAAAGTTCAGAAGAATGGATTCGTCTGGATAACAGCGGGAAAAGCAATCTTCTACTGAATCAAATGATTTCAGTAGGAGAATTGAAACATGTTCAGGTATCTAAAGGATTGAAAAAAGATATGGAATGGGAAAAGAAAATAACGAAAAAGTGATGGATTGACGAGGAGAACCCGGGAAAAAAGTGGTGAAAGGGGAGTAAAAAATAGGAAAAAGCAATGGAAAAAAGGAGAAGTTTCCAAAGAGAAACCGATAAATAAGTGAACAAACAAACCTTGTTCGGAAGAGCTTCCTGAATTCATTCATATAAATGTAAACATTTTTAAAATTCTTATTCATTTGTTTTCTAAATTAAAAAAAATTTTGAGTATGAGTTCAACTTATTCGAAAGACCATAAAATATATTTAGTGTGTTAGTTTTAATTGCCTGGCTACTCTAATGAAATGGCACAGACCAATAAGATGGCTCTTCAATTAGAGTGAGTACGGTAATTTTGTCTGAATATAAATACTGTTTTTAGAAACTAACTTGAAGACTAAAAACGTGAATATAATATAATCTAGACTCGCAAAGTTCTGGTTGATGGTCACAAATTTGAATAAAACAACTGATAATTTTTGAATTCGATAATGTTACATCACCGAGTTGTCTGTTTTTTGAACACTTTAATCTCATTTAAATGAAAACTTACAATATCAGCCGGACATTGTGGATCGAATGAAGCTGGAAGACTTTTCATATACTCTTGAGCTGTTTTCACATCACTTTCTTCTACAACTGTTTTACATTTATCACATGCGATATTCATTGGTTCCTCGGTTTCAGAAGTCAACTGAAATCAAGTTTTGAAGAAAAATTCAGATGGATTGACGGCCTACAATCGGAGCATCACATGATGGATTCGCACAACGAATAGCCGTCAATGCATCGTCTTCTGGATCCATACATCTAGTACATTCACAATTGAAATACCATCTTGACTTTAAATCTCTTCTTCTAACATATTTACTTCTTCCCACATCAATGTATGAAATAAATGCTTCTTCTGTATTTTCAGCATCAACACCTGGTACAAGTGGACGAAGACAAACACGATATCCATCGAAAACCATCGAACAAGTTGGTCGACATGAGTGATTGTATTTAGATACTCCCAAATCCAGTGCCATTCCAACTTCATTTCCTGCATTTGTATGAATACTGTGAGAGTTAATCGACGCTTTACAGAAAACATCAAAGAATTCTCCTTTTTCAATCATTTCTTCTTTGCGGAATAATCCCATTTTTGTGAAAATCTTTTCGAAATGTTTCATTTTTTCTTCATCTTCTCTGAAATTATTTCTAATAGAAATCTCATCGAAAACTGGGATTCTAACCTGATATCTGTTTTGTGATCAACTAAACTTGAAAACTTTCTCTCTGATTCCACACCCAATTTATCTCCATTCTTCTCAAGAAATTGAATTCGATCAATGATTTTCGAAAGAAATAAAACTTCAGTTAATGGAAGATTCGGAAAGCTCTGTAAACTTTTTGATTCAAAATGAGAGTTTCTTCTAAACGAACCGCTTTCAATCTTCTGCACTCTGGTTTATGTACCAACCAGGCAGTCGCTTGACATTCTTTACTGCAGTACATTGAGAAATTACAACTGAAAAGTGAGAAAACATCGTAGAAAAGTGACAATTCCTGAATAATTTACCCTCCACATCTCAAAAGTTTCTCTCCTGGAGATGGTCCTCGAAGGCAGTTTGCACAGAAATCATTGACTTTTGGATTCAATACTTGAGTTGCAAATGGAGTTTCAAATATCTGAAAAACTTCGAATTTCTTTTCAAAATGAATTTCTAAAAAAGATTACAAATTTTGTTTGAATTCATTTATAATTTACCTTAATTCTGGCATGAATCGATGAAATTTCATCTTTTCCAACCAATGGATCTTCTTTTTTCAATTCGTTTTTATTCTTCTTCACTGCCATTTCGGAATAAGAAACTTTCGAAAAAAATGAAGAATAGTCAAGATTTTTCGAGAAAATGTAGGAAAATGGGGGAGAGAAAAGCTGAGACTGGTCGGACGAGTGTAATCACGGCAAATATTACACAGAGAGCTCTTGGAGCACCTAGAGTCGGATATCCTCAGAAATCTCTGCGAACTCTGCAGAGAGAAATATTACATGTTCTCAATCTTCTCCCATATTTCAACTTTTGTTTTTTTGATGGATTCTAATTATGAACGTGCAATGGAAACCATTGAAATTAGCGCAAACGTATCAGATTTTCGAAGTTTCTCTTTTTGTTGGATTAATAAATTCACGAACGCAAATATTTAACATCTCTCATTTATCGCGGAGAGGCAAAAGAGCACATGGAAATGCACGAAGATTGGCGGATTTCACACAATTGATTATGTATTATTAAGGGAGGGAAGATGTGTGGGGTTCAACTGGGTTGGACATAGTTAGAGAGAGGTTAAAGAAGGGTGTGCCTATAATAACTATGTCCTCATTTCATCGGACAACCGAGATTACTATGCGAAGCTTTTACAAGGACATAACTAACAAAAATGAAAGCTCACACGGGATGCCCGTATTCGTCGACACAAGAATATAAATAACCGCATTGAAATCGTGGATTGAAAGGGAAAACAAAACAAGAATATGAGTTGGTTATAAAATTATTTGGAAGATTTTGATCGCCCTTGCGAGTGGTTTAGACCTGTCGAATGATGCATCCCATTTGCTAAAACACGCCAGATCCGACACGATCGATCTGAGCAAACCACAATCTTGGACATCTGAAAAACGAAACTCTAGTAAATAATTTGACTAGATGAATGTACTCACGTGACACGTCCTTGTCCATCATAGAGAGAATGCCATTGCCATGGTCCATCCATTGGGACTACCGGATCGGAATTCGCTAGACGATGACACAGCTCGACATAAGTCTTCCAACAGTAGTTACAACGAGGGTAAGTAACCGGAGGAATATTTGCAGAGGTGCATTGATGAGTGACCGGATGAACGTTCATAGATGTCGGCATGAAATCAATGTATCCGCTGGATCGCTTGATGTTAGAATACGAGTAATCAGAGAGTGTACTCTGAAAATTGTTTTTGAATTTCTGAAATGGTGAAAATACTAACCGGCATCACGGTCTTAGCTTGAGATGGAGCAATTTGTCTCATGAAACCTCCGTTCTGGCTTGGTCCACTAATCTGACTCAGATTGACACGAGATGTGCTAGTCGATGGTTGTGCCGGCTGTTTGTAACGGGATTCTGGTAACAAGAAGATGTCCAAATCCACCTCAGCAGCAGGATCCATCATTAGCTCATTTACTTTTGGATCAGTATCCTGAATAGACAATCCAGAGAGCATGTTCTCCGAGGAGGAAGCAGAAGAAAATCCAGAAGATGGAGTTCTCATCACCATGTGTCCAGAAGGTCCGACCTTTTGGGTGTGATATTGGAAAGGACGATCGAATCCCTGCTGGTGTTGCTGTTGTGGAATCATATTGCGAACTCTTTTGTCTTTCTCGATGTAAGTGAGATGGAGTTTTCTATTCGGCACGGGAAATGTCTGAGAGGTCAGATGGGAGAAAAACTCGTCTGATGATTCGATCGAACAGGATGTTCTATGCTGACGTTCCTTGACTTGAGAGCGAAGTTGAAGCAACTGAAATAATTTAAAGTAGGAATGAGTGACTAGTATATAATCCGAAACATCACTTGTGTTTTCGACAAAAAAGACTTCGAAAATGCTCTGGCCGAATCTACAGATTAAAAAGGCGTAATGGGGCTTCTCACAAGGTGGAAAAAAGGAGAAAAATACCGAAAAATACGAATTTTTACCGTTTTTTCCATCTCTTCTCTTTTTTTTTCCAATAGCCCCATGAATGACTTACTTGCTTCGGTGCTTCGTATTTCGACTTCAAATAGGCCGAGCTGTCGTTGTCTGAACAGCAGTTCTTCTGGAAATTTTAGACTCGAATTGGATTGTATGGTTCCTGGTAATTGAAAGTTTTTGCAACAGTGGATAAACAGCTATTATTAGTTGAAACAATTGCAATAACCGAGTTTTAGAATAATGATAGGGGTAAATATACAGAGATAAACTCACTTGCTGCAGATGAATAACGTTCGAACACATTCTCGCGCGCAGTAGGGACTGTCAGATAATGAATGAAAGTAAAATGCATGGCGCCAGATAATTGTTGGTTTTTCCCAACAAAACAAGCGTGGGAAAATGTCATTTTCCCACGGGGTAGGCGTGGGAAAGTCCGATAGAGCGCATTTACTATGTCGTGTTCGCCCGGCAAAACAACGCATTTGTAATTTATTATCGCGATAATTATCGGATCAATCTTCAAATATGTACTTCTAGGAGAAGCTTCTAAATGAACTTATGTAATCAAATTTCCTAAAAATTACACAATTTTTATGAGAATACTTTCAATCGGGCATGTAGATATTAAAAAGAAAAAAAAAGTAGTTAGATTGACCAAACAAAACGATAAAAACTAAATACGTTGGTGGTCAGAAACGGCAGGTAAAAGAGGAATTGAGACCTATTTAAGAAGAGAATCGGAAAAACTAGTGGGATGAGTCATTGACAGTCATTTGTCTCATTGAAAACGTATTCGGATGTGTTCATTTCGAACGACAGAATAAATCAGGGGAAATTGATCTGAGTGAATAAGACTAGATCAGTTGATTAATTTTCCTAGACTCCAGAAAACAGTAAACGAATCGAATAAAATTTGAATTAATAAGACGATTAATCGAATCAATGAAAGAATATTAAAAGTATAAGTGCAAACTAGGGTAAAGTTTTCTTATCAGTTGCACCACGTATTTGAACTAATGTAAGCCTGAGAGACACTTTGGAAGGTCATTATTATGTTCTTCTTGTTCGTGTTCGCAAACCGGAAGAAACATAATTATCGATAGAACTATGCTGACGGACTTCAATTCAGAGTTTCTGTGACATAAAAGTTGAGAAAAAAAGATTTGTAAAAAACGAATTGTTCCGACAAAACTTCAAAAGATGATGAAAAATAGATAGAGTAAATACAGGAAGAACATACTAACTATTCTATGTTTCGAGTCAATTCCAACACAAATGTACACAAAAAACCTGTATAGGATAAGCTCTTTAAACGCGTAAATAGTAAACTAGGGTCACAGAACTTAGAAAAGGATTCATATTTGTGCTCCACTTGGAAGATACTGAAGGTATCGATTGGGATGGACCATCGAGAAGAAGGTACTGTCTCAAATGGCTAAGTCTATGTCCACCTGAGTCATAAGAATAACTATGAACTAGTGGATTTCAGTTGAATAGAACAAAGCAAAAGAAGTTTTGTTCATCTTCTAATGGATCTAGGAAACGATAAAAAAGAGAAAAGAAACAGTGAATTGAGAAAATAGGGAGCGAATGAAACGATAAAGTTACGTCAATTTGTGTGGTATAACGGGTCGGATGGAAGATGGAAAAGTAGAGAAAAATGAATGAATCATCAAAAAGACACCCGCCTCTTCTTTCTCTTTTTACCCGTTATGGTTCTGTTTGCTGCCCTGCCACGACTCAACACAACGACGACGAGCAGTAGAAAAAGAACAGAAGAGAGAGAGAGAGAGAGGTCAGCACACAAAGAGAGAAAAAAGAGGAGGAAGAAGACAGTGTTCGTCTACTTTTTCTCGCGCATCGTATCTGCATACTCTTCTTCTTCTTCTTTCTCTTTTTGTTCTTCTGTGTGTGAGTGTGTGATATATTCATTTCTGCGTCTCGATATCTCTTCATAAGGACAGACAGGACACCTTGAGCCATAGCGTGTTATTGGTGACCTCGAGATCGAAAAAGAGAGAGAGAGAGAGAGAGAGAGAGAGAGAGAGAGAGAGAGAGAGACGTGTCACTACGTACACTGGCGCGGTAAAAGCAACATTTGGTAGAAGAGACTAATGAGAGAGAAAATGAGAGGAAGACGACAGAGAATATGAAATGTATAATTATTATGAAAAGAGATTCGAGAAAGTGATAAGTTTTTCCGAAAACGGATTACGCATTCGAAAGGAATTAGAAGTTGAAAACGGAAACGAATAGAAGATAATGAAATTGTTCGAATAGGAAAAAGGGATATGAATTTTAAGATAAAAAGAAGAGACTCATTCGATCTGATTACTGTAGAATCATAGTATCTACAGTAGGAGGGAAACGAAAACTGAAAGAATTGATTCTGAAAATGGAAAACAAGAACATGGAAATTGAATACTCTATACCTACCGTATAACTTCTGAATCTAAGAAAGACCTCTATTCATTCAATTTGACATCTCTAAATTTTTAAAATGAATCTCAGACTTAATCAGTTTCAGATCTAAGAATAGTAGTTATCAAAACAGAAAAACCATCTTCACGACTACTTCCTGAAAAGAGGAAAACTGTGTACAAAGGAAAAAACATTTGGTGGTGAAACGGTTTTGATGGCTGTTTTGCGGAATCAAATAGTCGGATCGTCGTATAAAACATTTATTTGTTTTGCAGTTTTCTTTTGACCAGACAACCTATATGAATACTTCAACGAATACAAATAATACTTGACAGTTTCGATACGGAATGAAATTATTTTGGAAAAATACTGGGATGAGTCAGTTATAAATTGCTTTCTGAGTCACCAAATTGAGATGGAAAACATGAAAATAGCAGAACGGAAGTGTAGATTTCTGGAAAATATATTATTGACTATCTCCCGGATAAATTGTTTCCAAATGTTTATGTTTCTAGACTGTAATTCTCGATAAGGATTGATGATACACAAAAGGAAATTAACATGTTCTCTTCCAGAAAAAACCTGAATTGTGAGTTGTATATGACTCTGTTTCCTTCTCGATACAACTTTGAATTGCTGGCGCAAAAAATATTTTTCTGTGAAAATAAGGAGTTGACACTTGATGAGATATCTAAATTCAACTTCAGCAGAACTACGCAACTTCTCAATGTGGATAATCATAACCTCAAAATCATTCCTTTTTCCATTAGATTCTTCTACTCGCTGAGGTCTCCCTCCGTTCAAAACTATCAGGATACTTTGTTTTATTTCGTGCACTTTAACACTCTCGGAGTTCTCGAGATCAAATAATATTACAATGTGTAGTAAACTTCTTCTTCTTCTTTTCCTTCCTCTCACTCATCGAACACATCGCACTTTACACCAGAGAAATCTCTTCTTCTTTCAACAGAAAATTCTTCTTTTCATTTCGTTTCTCTTGGAAAATTTTATGCTCGACGACCGAGTATTCTGCAACATTTCCGATCATTTTAATTCCTTTTCTCGACATTTTTCATTGCTTTCAGAATGCACACAATTCCAATCACAACTGATTCAGCTGCTTCTTGGGATTGGCCTCTTCAACATAATGACGGAGTTGTTAAAGTGACAAATACTTCTGAAAAGTTTGAAGTTGGATTAGATGCTGGATTCTTTGGACCAAATGATATTGATGTAAAGGTCAATGGATTGGAAATCATCATCCATTTGAGACATGACGTTAGTTTTTCTTCTTGTTTTATTTTTGTAGATGTCTTTTTTACTTTTGAGAAACTCGAGTAATTTGAAAAATAAGATTCAGGATCGTCAGACCGAGTACGGTATCGTGAACCGTGAAATCCATCGAACATACAAATTGCCAGATGACGTGGATCCAGCTACTGTCAAATCTCATCTCAACTCTTCTGGAGTTCTCACGATCACTGCCAAAAAGATATAAAAATGAAGATGGTTATGAGAGAAAAGAACACATCGTATTCTATGAATTTTGAATGAATCGAAAGAAACTATTTCTTCCATTAATAACTGTACAAATGTTCTTTTTTTCGTTTCTAGTCAATGAATTTTTGAATTGAAGTGTTCAATTATTGCAGCAGGAAGTATATTTTTGTGTTGATTTGAAGCGACTTAATTCGATAATATTGGTTTTTTCTAAAGTTTTTATGAAAGAAAAGAGAGAAAAAAAAAAGAGATGGCATCGAGAAGAAATTATACATCGTAACTGATTAATTTCAAGGAGCAGTTGTTCCAGAAGGCAATGATGGAGCGTCAGAAGCTGCATTGAATTCACTTTTTCCTTTTTCTTTTGAGTTGTTTTCTCGCGAATTCTCTTCTTCATTCTTTTCTTCCAATGAAATTTCAGCCATTTTATCTTCAATCAAACCGTCCGCATGAACTGTTTCTTTAAAAATATAAACGAATGGAATTCCATTTTCTTCTTTCAGAAACACTGGAGTGAAGTTTTTTGCATACGCGTGATTCATATACGTAGAAGAAGGACCTAGAAATAGAAAAACATCATTCGATGGATGAGAATGAATGAATGAAACATACCAATATACACTTGAATATCTTTTGTTTCTCGATTAGCTCTGAACCATGCTCTCAAATTGAAAATATAATCGACCATATAAGTGAAATCTGCCTTCTCTCCATACATTTTTCCTTCAACTAATTCTCCCAATTTCTCTCCAAAATCGAATATATCTTTCTCAACTCTCCACATATCAAACTTCTAAAATAAAAACGAATTGTCCCCGATTGTTTGAAATTTCAAAACCTACTTTCATTTTATAATTCCAAAGAATATCGACGACAGTCTTCTTTCCTTCAGAATTCGAATCCACTTCAATATAGTTTCCTCGAAATTTGAAGAAGAGTTCGTCGACGAATTCGAATGATCCATTCTCAGATTCCATCAAAATATCACCAGTTATATGATCCCTGAACACTACCATTTCCTATCTGAAAACTGAGAAATTAGATAATTTTTTAGAACTTTCAATCGAAAACAAAACGAATTTTTGTTAACGAAGGCATTTATTGTATTTTAAAGAATGAGAAAATCCAATAGATTCGCAAGTTTTTCTTCACAAAAGATCATGGTTAAAAACGAATATAGACGGTGTCTTTTCGAAGGAAAAAACGGTGAAAATAGGAATATTTGATTGCCGTCCGAAGATTAGAATTGGATTGAAAATTGTGGAGAAAAAGAGAAAGAAGACAAGAAAACAAGGGAAGTTCAGAAGTAGTTGAATTCAAGTATTTGATTGTGAAAACTTTTCAATTCATTTCAGTTTTTCAATCTATCAAACCTTTCTTTTGCCCATTCCTTTTCGAAGAAACACAAAACACGTCTCTCTTAGAATTGTTTAATGAGATAAGATTATAAACGATATTAACATCATTTTAGTTTTTTTCTCCTTTTCTTCAATATTCTTTTATTCTTAAAAAGAGTGAAAATAATAAGTTCACTGAGTTCTAAACGGTGAGATTTATCAATGAAACATTCATCTAAATTTCTATAATTCAACCAATGAAAAACGTGATGTTGATAATGATCTAGACGATTTGAATGAATGGACTTTGAACATTTTTGCATATATAGCTTGCATTCAATTCGTGATCGTGTTCATTTTAGAGAGAGAAAGATCTCATTTACAGGTGCATCCAATAGAAAAATTGAAAAAAGTGATAATTTATCAGTCACTGTTACAGAAAGAAACTAGAAATGCCCTTTTTATTTGAGTTTCGATATGTTTGTTTCGAATGAAAAGGAATTAGAATCAGTGATATCCAATGAAATATTTCGTCAAATTCATAACAATCGAAATGAACTTCGACGGAAAAAGGGAAATGTTAATTGATATGAATGGCGAATCTTGATCAAAAGAAAAGTTTACATCATCTAACTGTAATCAACTCAAAGATACCACCCTCTTCTTCTTCTTCTTCTTCTCATTTCTATTCCAATGCCTCGCGGCCTCTTTGATATACAAAAAATGAAAAACCGGTTAACGAATGATAAGTGATTTGTCGTTGAAAATAATAGGGAAGATCGAACATCGAGACATGGTTCTTGAGCACACGTGGTTTGGAGGCAGATTACGTGAGATTTCTTAAGTTTTTTTGAACGACGATTTGAGATGAAATGACGGAAAAGGAACAGGAAACGTGAATTGATAAGTTTTATTTATTGTACAAAAGAATGTCAACATAGTTTCAAAATCAACAAAGGAATTAGCTGAAAAAATGAAGTTGATTCAGTTACAAGCATTAAAATATGAAACGGGAAATGATATTAATGAGGTGATAAATATCCATGGAGTTCATTGTAACTGGTTAGTACAATTTCATTTCGATTGCCTTTTTTAGATATTTCATCTTGTCTTCGGATCTTAAGATGTTCGAGCAACCTAAGAATGTCTTTAAATATGCCGATAGAAAGAATTCGACTTACTGATAAATAGTTCCGGTTTCTGTGGAATGAAGATAGGGCGAAGACGTTGAAACACCTCTTCCCATTGAATATTTGTTGTTTTGTATCCTTTAAGTGTTGCCACAAACTGTTTTTGATCTTCGTATGACATCTGAAATCGAACTTATTCGTTAATAAAGAACGAATTAAATTACGTTTTTTGTTAGTTCGGAAGTTGGAATTTCAATGGCTTTTTGATACTTATCAGGCAAAGTGTCACGAGTCTGAAATTATGTTTCGGATGGGTTTATTTCTGTGAATGGCTTTACCAGTATAACCATTTTTCTTTTCTTCGGAAGCTCTTTCCTTTGTGAAGTGGAATCTGGAGTTTCCACTGGAAGCTTTCGTTTATTTGATTCGAAAGAAGAAGAAGTAGAAGAAGATGGAGTGAATAATTGAACATCGTTTTCTTGCTCCCATTTTTTTATTTTAAGCTCATCTTCGTTCTAAAAAACTGTGAATTAGGTTCGTTGTTGAACTTCAATGTGTACTGTAGGCAGACTAAAGACCGAAGATGATGGCTGCGCAGAGGGAGCAACAGTTTTCGTTTCTTTCTTTTCCATTTTGATATTTGATGGTGAGAACATATCTTCTAATGTTATTTCTTTGATTTCATCTTTGGCATTTGGAAAAGTTATCTGTTTCTTCTGCCGGAAAGATTTGCACTGTTTCGCTTGTTTCTTGATATAATCTGTTCTAGAGTTCTGAAATTAAGAATTAATTGGTATTTTCTACAGTTAAATGTCTTTCCTCAATCAGATGACCTCTCTCTTTGAAGAAACGAGAAGTTCTGAGAGCACAACCATCTGAATCAATGCGATTAATGGTACTCCTCAGCCACTTTGGAAACATTTCTGGTTTTGCAGAGGCATAACGTGCATCCAGCAAAACAACTGTTCCAAAGTCATCTTTGTGGCGCAAGACACGGCCAATGGCTTGATTAACTGCTCGAAAAGCTTCCATTTGATACCAGTCATTAGATGATTGTCGTTCATTATTCTATAGAAATTTCCGATTAAGAATTAGTTTAGTTTAAATCTGTTCACCCCATCCTTCCTGCTCATCAAATCATCTAAATACATTTTCTTCAATACAACTCTTTCATCGTAAATTGGTGGATATGGAATTCCAACAATGATAACTGCTCTCGACTCAGCATCACAAAAATCGATTCCTTCAGATACTTTTCCACGACAAACAGCGAACAAGACAGCTCCTTGTGGTTCAGACACACCCTGAATTCATTGTTATTTGAAGAGGAAATGAGAACATACCTGCGTGTATTTTAAACGAACGGCTGCAAGTTCTTCTTTGGCTCTTGGTTCTACTACAACTTTTTTACTTTTCTCCATTTTATCCCAATAGGTTTCTGGAGAGTCAGTCAAACGTTTTGTAACTTTCCACGTTGAAACTAGTTCTTCCATCTGTGAATAGGACGAGAAGAAAACTAAAATTCCTTGAGGAGTTGCTTCCATCACACGTATCAATGAATCTGCCACATCAGTCACGTATTGAATATTCTTACGATTTTGGAATGAACCGGTAAGACCTCCATGTTTTCCACGTGTCACAATTGAAGTCAATACAGGAACTTGCTTTAATGCATGTTCATTCTCAAGAATGGATCCGAAATTTCTGAAGGGAAATGTGTACAGTCATTGGACGACTATTTTTTGTTAACTCACAATCCCATGTTATAAGTGAACGCTTGAATAGGAGAAAGTGTTCCACTGGCTAATAAAACGTTACGAACTCCACGCATTTTCAGCATTCTCATTGATATCGAAGCTTGGAAGCAAAAATATTTCATCGTCAACTTTCCTGATACTGATTCTTTTTGGATGTATAACTTGCAATTACGAGCAATTGTTTTCAAATCAACTCTATCCGCAAGCTGAAAATATGATATATGAAAGATCTTTTAGATATAAACCTTCTCATCACAAATTTTTAAAACACTATCCGCCTTGTGATTTTTAAAATTATTTTTCCCACTATTTACCTTCATTTGTTCATCACCGACTGCAGCCGCAACTTCCTGAGCGTGAGTAGAAAAGATTGAGAGCAAGAAATCAGCGACCTTCTCCATACCATCTCCTTTTTCAGTTAAAGCTACTTCTTCGTTTTTCGATAACAAATATGAAATAGCGTCTCGGAGAATATCAACAAATCGTTCCACTGAGTTTCCATCGAACCCCGCTACACTAAGAGTTTCCAGAAGAACTTCTCCGTCACTCGCTTTTCCTTCTAATGGTGGTATAGACTGGAAAAAACAAGTTTCAAAAATAGTTTTTTTTGGCGTTTTTCCTAACTTTTAATTTATCTGACACGAATAACTTGTCAACTTGCTCCTCCAAAGAGAATACTTTTTCCAACAATGACATCAAGTCTTCTGTTCGTAGATTTTCGATCAACTTTTTCGTTAAATCGATCTTCTGACTTCCAAATGCCTCCATTCCAGAATCAGCTTCGGCACGAGCTGTTTCTTCTTCATCGACTAACAAAGCCAAGACTTTTTTCAATTCTTCAATACATTGAGCAATGTCCGTGGAAGTGAGTTCAGTAGAAGCGTTGGATTCACATATTGATTCTAGATTATGAGCTTCATCAAAAATGACAATCGAGTTTTTTAAGTCAAGTTTGTATCTTCTTCTCATTTTTGGGTCTATGATGTAGTTATACGGGAGAAGTATCAATTCAGCGGTCTCCGATCGTTGGCGAGACATGAAATATGGACAGATCCTGAAATTTACAAACATAAAAGGCTGAGAATGTCTAATCAGACGAGTTCTGTGTTCCCAGTTTCACGAAATCTTCAATATCCATCGCCTCTCCTTTATCCAGAATTTCGGTCATTTTGTCGGTCGTACAAGCTGAATATGAAATTGATGAATTCGAATTTCCTTATACAATTGATACCATCGAATTTGTTATAATAATGGCAGGATCGTTTCGAGACTAATCCACGACACACATGTGCTTGACGATTTGATTCTTTGATTTTCTTCACTTTTTGATTAATGCAAAAGTGTTCACGTGATCCGAGAATAGTTGTTTTGACCCTTAATAGTTTAATGGTCAACTCATGAAGAATATTAAACGAACCATTTATATTCAGTTCGATTCAGTTCATGTACAACTTGTTCCAGTTGAGAATGAGTTCTTGAAGCGTAATAAATAGTGGGAATGAATGAGTTTCTCAGTTTATCATCTGTTTTTTCCGATCCACCTGCTCCAGAAGTTTGCCATGTTGCAAAATCCAGCGGTTTCGATTCCTTTTCTCGCTGCACCCATGCTAGTGTTGAACACAGAAGAGACAACGTTTTTCCAGTTCCCGTAGGACTCTCAAGAGCTGCGTCGAGTTTCTAGAATACTTTCTTTAGAATCGTGTCAAGAAACTATTTGTTACTCTATCTAACACATCGATCACATTTTTCATGAAAATTCGTTGACATTCATAAGGTTCGAATGGAAATTTCACACAGATTTTTGATGTGATCCACGCTTCAGTTTTTGTATTTGATGATGGCTTCAATGCCATTCTGAATTAATTTCACGTTTAACAAAATCGGAATTTTCTAGAAACTTGATAGGATTGGAAAACCAAAACGAATGTCAAACAATAACAAACTGAAAATTTTCGGTGCAACTTTGAGAAAAATTCAAACTTTATAAGCAACAATAGCAAGATTTCTAGGTGAGATACTCGGCTCGAAAAGAGGAACACATTTCGCTTCGAATCCATTTTCCCGTAGGAATTCAAGCCTATCATCTATTATCACAGATTCGATTGCCGGCGCAAACATGAGTCGCAACACATCGAAATAGTCAAACTCAGAACTTCTGAGACTGGAAACATGCATCGATAACTCCTCTTTAGGAATGATCTGCAATACATTGGGTTTCGTGGAAGTTTATATTAATGAATACCTCTAAGATCTTATTCATCAGATGACTTCCTCTTTTCTGCATAGCCTTTCGAATGTACTCTTCGAAAGTTGTTTGGCCCTCCACACACTTCACCTGAAACGTTGAACCTTTTCCACCTCTTCTAATGTTAAATTGGCTACCGAGCACAGCCCTATGTTATGGTCATCTGGCGACTTTGATACTTTCCTAATCCACTTTTCAAGATGAGCACGCCCGTAACGAGAGATGTCTATGTTCTGAATGCTTACGAATGAATAAACCATTAAGATAATATATATGTGTACATGTATTCAAAGCACTTACCTCTTCTCGGAATCGCATATGCAAGTTTTCATTACTATGACATGCTGTTTCTCTGTGCAAATAACTCAATTCGCAGTCATTCCACTTACGGCTCAATGGAAAAACTGTCGATTTGGAATTTTCAGACTGGAAGATTATTATTGGCTTTTTGTTGACGAGAGCAATTGCCTAACCTTGAACATCTGCTCAGTTTTCATTTCTGGATTCAAAAAGTGGAAACTTCGAAACTCTTTATGATAGCAGCAACCAAGAAGTACAAGAGCTTTCGCTTTTTTACTTCGACAGAAAACATTGAGAATTGTAGATGAAAAATCTCCACAACAATGCAACCCAACCAATATTGCAGATTTAGAAGCAAAATCATCTATTTTAAAAGAAAGCTCCTCGGTTACGAAGTTCGAGTATCTAACAGGCGTTGATTTTAAACTCAGGTTCATACTCTGTAATATTCTCTCAGAACTTTCAATCAGTTTTTCGTCGAGAGAGCTGGCGGCAAGTGTAAACTGTAAGATATAAATGATACTTTCCATTCACACCTCCAGAGCTTGCCTGATGATTTCCTTCGACGGCTAGGACTGGTATTTTATTTATCAATGAGACGATACGAGATAAGTGTCCAACACCTGCTCCGATATCAACCATGCTATCAATCGGATCTGAAGTTGCTAATTTAGAAACCAAATCAAGACAAGTCTCAATGTATTTCAAATGTTTCTTTTAGAATGAAACAAATGACTGACCTGAACAATTTTCCATGAACTTCTGGATTTGGGTGATCAATTCTACTATGCGATTCATTTCATGTTGCTTCTTTGGTTTAATTCGTTTTCGAATTAATACATTTGATGTGACATTAGGGAACTCGGTCTGAAAAATTGCTCGTTTTTCTATTTATAAATATTTATGCAAAGGATACTGACCTGAAATCGGGGTGCAGTAACTGGCATATTCCATAATTCCCATAGGTCACGAGGTGTTTTAACGCATTCCCGGCAGAATTCAATGTTTCTTAATATGATCTTAAGTTCATACAATGACTTTGGAACACCTGACGGAATATCTTCGATGTAGTCATTCACAAACGAAATAAATTCTTCCACCTAGATTTTTTGTTTTCTAATTAACATGTCTGACAACAAAATATTTACCGGAGTTCTTAAGAAATATTCTTTCCACTCGGAGTTCACAAGCTCCCAGACTCCTGTTGCATAAAACTCAATACCTCTGAACTCCAAAATATGACTATATTCCGAGAGGACTTGAGTGAACCGATTTTTCATCTAATAGTGAAGGATTATTGTTTGTTGTTTCAAGTCAGTCTACAGGTACGAGGAAGACAATAATTTATGTTTTGTTGCAAGCGATATGTGGGTAGATTATATATAGTTCATTGAGAAACGGAATAATTGATTTAACAGCGAAGCTTAGCACTTCTCCTCGATGATGGCTTCCTTGACCAACATGAGAGTTGGGACTTCGGTTCCATCGACATCTCTGTACTCGATGATGGCAACTTGGCCATTTTCGGCTCCTTCAGCGGCTCTCTCTCCGATGAAGAAAGCGAGATTCTTGAAACGATCCTTGGCCAAAAGACTGACAACCCAAGCTTGAATCTTCTTCTTGAATGCATCAACGTCAGCCTTGTCACGGTTGTTCTTCTCCATATGATCGATGACGTTCTTCATGAACTTCTTGATGTAGGACTTGAACATCGAAGCATCTTCGTAACAGTTCATTTCAACGAGCTTGTGGTTGAGAACGATGTCAATACCACGTTCAACATGCTCATCAGATCCTTCATCCTCAGCTCCCTCTTCAGCAGATGGGTTGGACCCAGCCAAGATGATGTCTCCCTCCTTACGGACAACATGTCTTCCTTTGAACTCGTAGATAAGGTCATCGACCAACTTCATTGGGAAGGAATCCGAGGAAAGCTCGTCATCTGAAAATGTGGTCATTCAAAATCAATCTATGAAAAAAGGCTTCACGTCATTATCCGTTCATAGACAATAGAAAACGAATGGTCAAATCATATATCGCATGTAACTCGCTAACATGGTATTCATTATTGCCACCAATCGACCGCAGGTTAGCCACCAGTAAAACACCGTTGAATAACTAGAGTATCGACTAGCTTCAACAACAACCAAGTTTGCTTAAGGAATGCGGAAAAGCTTTCTTGAGAAAAAAAAACAACGAACCGGTGAAAATATCCTTGTAGATGAGCATCTTTGTCGGACGGGGCCAGTAACTGCAAGGATGGATTAAGAAACATAAGAATGGTGACAATTATAGATATAGCTGTGTTTGGAAACACAATAATTATTGAATTTAACATAATAATTTTGATAACATTTTATTAACAACAAATTCAGAACAACTTGAGGGTTTAGTCGAAAAGACCGAATCCCATGTCGTCGTCGGACTCCTCCTTTGGTTCTTCCTTCTTGGCGGCTGGAGCGGCAGCAGCTGGAGCAGCGGCAGAAGCGGCTGGAGCAGCAGCAGCGAACTTGCTTGGATCGGCAATGTAAGCCTTGATGGTTTCGGCCTCCTTGAAAGTGACATCGGTAACGGCAGCAACGCCCAACATGTTTTGAAGTCCAGTAGCCAAAGAATGAGCAACGGAAGCGAGGGTTGGGTACTTGATGGCCAACGACACCGAAGCGACATTGCGAACTCCGGAAAGGAAACGTTTGCGAAGCTCCTCGGTGGTCATATCCAAAACTTCTGGAGAATAGAGAGTTCCATCATCATAAACTTGGCGAACGACCAATCCGTACGAGAATGGAGTTACTCCCAACATGTTGAGAAGAGCCGACTCGGAAGCTCCGACCTTGTCTCCCTCCTTGATGAGATGAACCTAAAAGAGAAGAATTAACACACAGCAATGAAAAAAACAACATTCACCTCATTCAAGATTTCGATGGTACCTCTGGCAATCTTAGTTGGAATTTGAAGAGCCTGGAAGAATGAGGTCTTTTCTGGACCCATTCCAGTGTTTTGAGGTGGGAGCTTGACATCGCATGGAGCAATAGCTCCGGCCTTGGCTGGAGCTCCTTTGCGGTTTTCCAACAGTTTGGAGCGGATCTCTCCGAGGTCTTCCTTGGTGAAAACGAATCCGACGTTCTCGACGATATGTGGCAACAACTTCTCGAGGGATGGATTCTTTCCGAGATGTCCACGAAGAGCCTTACGGATCATGGTGTTCTTTCCCATAAGAATCTCAGCGTGTCCTTAAATTAGTTTTATTCGGAATTAAAACGACATTGACATACCTCTCATGGCTTGACGGATTTCTTGCATTTGCTTCGATCCTACATTGTCAACGCCAACGAGAAGGCATTTCGGGTATTCCTCGAACAGCTCGATGAGCTTGACGAAGTAGTTAGCCTTCCAAGTAGATCTGTCTTCCCTAACCATCCTGGTGAATTAAGGATCGCGTGAGATTACGTTTTAAAGACTGAAAAAAAGGTCT
The DNA here is from genome assembly GCA_016735795.1 of Caenorhabditis tropicalis. Lineage (NCBI taxonomy): Eukaryota > Metazoa > Nematoda > Chromadorea > Rhabditida > Rhabditidae > Caenorhabditis > Caenorhabditis tropicalis. The sequence goes on along the minus strand of CM028614.1, from coordinate 6,626,282 downwards.
ATTTTTTCAGAATCTGAAGAAACAAAAATCAACTTTTACATTGTTTTCGAAAACTTAATTTTCTTTTATTAAAAAAACTGGAAGTTCATAGCGATAAACGCAAAAAACAGTACATGTAACATTGGCAAACGGAAAATTTTAGGAACACTGATATTTTTCTTCACACACGCCCGAAAGAAAGCAATCGCGCCGAGACCCTTGTCTCACTTCTTACTATGCGCCTTTAGAGATTCTCGTAAATCGACACACCTCGGCCATGCATACTCATGAGTATTAAAAATTAGCATTAATTAATAATACGTGTTATTTAGAATTCTATTGATAATATTTCTGAAAAAAGAATAAATATCTGAAATAATTTTTTACAGCTGCTTTATGTTAGCTAAATGATGTACAGTTTGTTTCGTCTCAGTTTTGTTTTATAAAAATTTTAGCTTGAAAGTATCAGTGTAGTTCAAATATAACAGCACTGATCTTATGAATAACTCGACCTTCCGTTCGACAGAAAACATTTCTCGTTAAATTTCTTGATGTAATCACCTTTATATTAGGTTTTTTTCAAAAACAGTTCAAATCCGAAGTAGGAGAAAATAATTTATTGGAACAGCTGAACATCGCAGATAAATTTAGTTTCGATAAAACAGGGAAAGAAAATGAGAATGTTAAAGGGAAGAGATGACTTGATCGAGCTCCTCGTTTGAAACTCTCTGGAAGTCTCCAATTGGACGTCCCTTCACATCGACAGTGGGTTTAATGACAACTACTTCAACATTTGCCGAGTTCAGTTTCTCCTCCATAACTTGCTTCAAAATTGCTAGAGCCATTTTGAGTCCTTCTTTGATAGTCAGAGCCTGAAAAAAATAACTTTCATTTTTGTTGTGATTTCTATTCTTCACATCATGATATTGCTCCTTGAGATTTTGCTCGGCTCCGTCACTTGCGGCTCCAATCGACTTTGCCTTGCAGTCAATAAAGGTGCCAGAAGGATCGAGATGGAACAACTTAGCACCTTCTTGGTCAACTCCTGCGAAAAGCATAGCAACACCGAAGGGACGAGACATGGAAGCTTTTACATCATCGTCTCCAAACTGGAGAGCAAGATTGGCGACAGATTGAGTCACGTCTTCAACACGAATTTTTCGATTGTATGTAAACCAGAAGTTTTGTGCCTCAATCTGGGCGCGCTCCACGAGAGTGCGAGAATCTGCGATCAGACCAGCGAATGTAACACCTGAAAAAATGTACGTGATATGAGTGCTGCTTCGATGGGAGCACGTATATATAAATTAGGGCATTTGCATTGAATTTCTTACCGATGTGCTGATCAACTTTGCTGATTTTTTCGATAGCATCATTTACCATCAATTTTGAAGTTGATCTTTTCTCAGCAGCGAGCAAAACTCCTTCGCTTGTTTTGATTCCGATGCTTGTTGAGCCGAGCTTCACAGCTTCGATGGCGTACTCTACTTGGAAAAGACGTCCTTCTGGAGAAAAGGTGTTGACTCCACGATCATATTCGCTGCGAGTGAGAAACATAACTGCAAAGCGGTTGTCTTGAGAATTAAATAATGAAAAGATCAGAAAAAAATGAAGATTAATTTACAAAACTGCTCCTTTTGGGGTTTTTCACAAGGAATGTAAAAATAGGTGTAAACACGCTCTGAAGTAAATCATGATATTCAATTTGTCATCATCGTGACGAGACCCGCAGAATCTTAAAAACTTGGTCATTCGAGAAGGAAATTCATATTCCTCGAAAGTAAATGTGATTCTTGTTAGTAAATACTTCAGAAAATGTCTTACTTAAAAGAAAATAGGGGAAGAGAAGAAAACGAATGAAATGCTGACAATTCGCGGGTGGCGCGTCGCTGTGTCTGCGTCTCTAACCGGTAGTTGATCACTTTGGCGCGAGAGAAAAATTTCAAACGAACAAGCGACCGCGACCTGATTAGGCCTGAAGTCGTGATAAATAAATAACTATTTTTAAAAACACGTATAAAATCGTTTGGAGTGAAAGATAACCGAAAATAAATTCTAGAACAACTTATTCAAGACACTCGCGAGTTGATAGTTTGACTATGAATATGGTTGTGGGATTTTGTTACTCAATTGATATTCTATTCAACTATGATATTAAGCCTAATCTCATAGTTGAATATTTAGAAGAAAAGCATACAGTTATAAAATTTTCAATATCATTAAACGCGATTTTTCAATAATCTTAAGATCTTTATCACATATATGTGATATTGTGATCACATTCAGAGTGATACTAGTTCTTAAGAATTGACCGTTAGCTGTAACAAATCGAAGCAAAATTCTGTTCATAAAATCCGTTCATAAAATCCGGAACAGGGAGTGGAAAGCCAAAAATTCATTTGCAATAATTTTTACACAGTTAGATAAAATATAAAAAAGGATTATTGTTCAACCGAATAAATTTCCAAGTTGGTAAGTTTCATGATAGTTATGGATACAAAACGAGAGGTCGCCGCCCTATTCCTGTGCTTCTGGAATACATAATGGAAAAATACAACGGAGGTGTGCATTGAGTTCAAGAAAACATGAAAAGAATGATTGTGAAAGCGGGGGAACGACTATCTATATAATGAATTTCCGAAAATATCTACCCGCTGAATGAAAGTGCTGAAGACAAAGTTGTTTCAGAAAAAACAACAAAAGTTATTGAAAGGGGATTAGTGGTACATTAGGACTATTATAATACGAATACAATACCAAGTTGAGAGCGAAAAGTGAGTTTGCGGAAAAATAAAAAGGAACACCTGATGAAAAGTTTAATGAGTTTGAGTTCAAATTAGCCTTCGTTTTTCGGAGGAGTGTACCATCCTGACTTGGCGTGTATCTGTTGGAGGGACTTAAAAGATTGCTGAGCACGGGCCATTGAATAGGAAGACGGTTGCTGAAGTTATATTATTAATAGTGGTCATTCAAAAATGAAGAGACAGGTGAAGAAGTAAACAAATTCTAACCTTCGAGTCGAAAGAAATTCTAGCACGACCTTTAACCAGTGTTGCAGCAATTTGGAGAATGCAACTTTCGATAGAGTACGCCGAGGACCATCCTTGTTTTGTTAGCAACTCCATGCAGATGGCTCCTCCTCCTAGCACAAAACCTTGAGTGATCTGGAATTGGTAAAGTGTCAACTTTTACAAAGATGGTTATGAGACTCACATGTGGTGCCACAACCCGAACGAAAGGAGGATCACATGGAAATTTCTCATTGAATGTAAAACTGAACAATAAATGATCTTGATTTTGTTCCTTTTTTAGCTTTTTCATATCTTCGTAGAGCTGGGAATCTTCATCGACTTTGTGCAACTTAACCCACCATTGATACAAGTTCTCTTCTTTCTCCAGTTCAAATGTGTAGATCCCATTCTTGTAATGTTCGCTGCGATGAATATCTCTGATCTCTTTCATCAATCTATCAGTTGCTGTTACAGAGCCCTGAACTTTTCCGTCTAAATGCTGTTGCCGGTTGACTCTGGAGACTTTGTCAAGCATGTCGAGTCCTTCTTTAGAAACTCCAATATCTTGTTGGGATGTTGGGTCTTCCTCAGCCATTTCAACAATTTCAATATCTCCTTCAGCTTCCTCGTCTTCATCTTCTTCTACTTCGGCTTCATCATCTTCAGCATCCCCGGCCATGTCGTCGTCAATGGGTTCAGAAGTTGTATCACTAATATCGCTTCCTCGACCCTCATCAACATCATCTCTTGCCGGTGGAGCAATCTGTGGTAATTCGCAAGGTGTCTGAAGTCCGTAAAATGCACAAAGATCTGTCACCAGCCTATGAACTTGGTGCAAAATATTTGTGGATTCTTCAGTCTCCGTGAGTTGCTGCAGTGATTCCAAGATGTTCGGTACGGCTTCGGATTCGGAAAACCAGATTGGAGGTTGTCGTGGGTAATTTTCTTGTATGTTTGCAGTTACTATTATTCCTTTGTTTTCTGCAGTAATGAACTTCATCGAAAGTTCATCAACTGAAGCACTTAGTATCTGAATAAAACTATGGATTAGGATAGATTCTCGATTCAAATACCTGAAAGCGATTATGCTGTTTTGGGAAAAGTTTCTCTAGAACTTGGATGTCCTCCTTCAGTTTCCGTAGACATGCCATGCTCTCCTGTTTGCTACCTATAAGAAGTTCAGATGAAAAAGGATATGCTATGGTTGTTATAAAGCAAATGAGAATATTGTAGACAGTGAAAATGCACTTTTGAAAAACTTTCCATCAAAGATGTTTTTTGCTTTAAACTTAGTTTCCTGAAGAAATTTCTTATACAGTTCGTGATCGAAAATTTTGAAGCTCAATATATTTTCACACTTCTCCCACCGACCATAAGATGCTTTTTACTACAATTATCGTTTCTGTGAAAATTCAGAATCAGAAAAATCGAGTTTATACAGTATTAATCTCCAAACCACTCTTTCAGAAACAGTACTAAATACAGGTCGATACTGCTTTTCAAACTTTTTTCAGAGTATAAAAGTGGTACATTCTATCTATAGTCTGAAACAAATGTGAAATGCGTTTTTCTGCTTTACGAAAGATATCATATATTTAGTGATAACTTAGTGATTTAGTGATATATTTAGTGATACGGTTGAAAATAACTTTTCAAAAAAGAAACTGAAACATTGGATGTCATTTCTGTTCCAACATAGGACTAGTTTAGCAGAAACACTCAATTTATAAGAAAAAAGATCCCATTGGCCCGCCAACGAGAGAATAGGAGAGGAATAAATCAATATCTCGGGAGAGAGGCAACAACTAAAGAGACAGTTAGAGAGTATACTTAAGTGCTGAAACGCAGGCAGCGAGGCAAAGAACCAAGGCACTGCCAGTGCAAAAACCCGTCTTGGCACTGGCACAGCGGCGACGGCACACTGAAGGATACGAAGAAATGAGGCAGCGAGAAATAATATTTGGTCTGACGAGGAAAAAGAAATTTTTTGCGGAACGCAGCACAGAAAAAAATCTCATCTGACTGATTGATGGTGCTGGGAGGGACGAATTTCATTCACCTATTTGGTGAGACGATATGCAGTTAACTAAATTGTGCTCCATAAAGTAAAGTTGTTTGGAAAATTACGGTATCTGCGCCCACTGCTTCAAGCATTATGAAAGATGTCAGTCATTGCTTCGTACAAAACGAGTGGTACAACTTGTTTACGTCTGTACTGAACCAAGTTATCAGGCAATGGTATTGATCTCGAAAACAGTACAAGTCAGATGACATCAGTAACACTCTTTCAAAAACTGAAGTGCTTGCGATTGAAGACGTTTCGATGAATTTTCGTGACATGATATTACCACGCATGATCGTAAATGGGAAGGGAGAGCAAGAGAAGAAACTAGCTTCATGTCCGTACATATTCCGCGCGGTGAGTGTATTCTTCTCTTTCATTTTTCTGGTACAAAATGGAAAGAAACGGAGAGAGAGAGAGAAGGACGCCATGAGCCTGACAATAAAACACAGTTTCATCGAATGTCTCAGTTCATGTAGAAAGAGGCAACGCGTTGAAAAACGAAAAGGTTTCCAATCGATGAAAGAACAGTGTGCATGTGTGTCAACGGAAGACAAAATATAGAAGAAGAGATTCATGGGAAGAAAGAAATTTTTTAGAAGAAAACTGTCAGAGAAGAAAGGAAGAGAGAGAGAGAGAGAGAGAGAGAGAGAAAAGGGATGTAGAGTGATTACTTTAAAAATTAAATATTGATTCGCAGTTATCGAAACTAGACATTTCATTTCTGAAAGTGAGAATCATCTGATCCAATAACACATTTTCTTCATATTATGGATTGTTCACTTATCGAATTGAAACGAAGAACAGATTCACATTTGAACTAGGAAGGCACAAATGGAGCCTGTGTGAAGGATAGTCCAATAGACCACCATCCGACGGGAATTATTTGACCGCAACTGGGAGGCTGACACTGTCGATCGTTTGGGATTGAGAGAGAGAGAGAGAGAAAGAAAAAGAGAGATAGCGAGGAAGAAATAAAAATATCGTGTTTTGAGAGGACATAGCAGACACCAATACAAAATCACATCTGCCATTTTTGCGTTGCCCACAATTGATATCTTATGAAAAAGTAATGTGAAACATAACATTTTTTGAAAAATGTTAAGAGATTTGAAGGAGTAAATAAAGCAAGAAAATTAAAAGATGAACTGGTGGTTGCATCTAGGATTACTGTTTTTCGTACTTCTGTCCTACCGTAATCCAAATGTTTGAATGAAAAGTGAGAAGAGTAAAAAAGCTATTTGTCTCGAATTATTTTCTGTGCCTTTCAAGCATATACTTGCCCTAAAACCTGCATCAGACTTCTCCCTTTTTCGCCCTCTAATAGTATTGCTCCCGAATGAGAGATTGAACAACATGTTGCATGTCAGAGTAATTCAGGTTTAAGGTAGTTTCCTCGAGATAAATTATTTTTTTAAAAACTATTAATGCATTTGTAACTCACCGCAAGGTACAAATCGTGACAGGAAACTCAAAATCGCACAAGAAATAACCATTGTGGTCGAATCTGTTGAGAAATAACAGTTTGAATGCATTTTCTATGACAATGAAGCGTAGTTTCACGAGGAAATAAAAAAAAACATACCGGAAATGAACTTAGATTCTATTTTGAAAAATAGTTTCATTTTATCCGAAGGTTTCGAAAATATTGGAAAATATAACAAGGGAAAAAATTAGATCACAATATAATATAACGTTCATTAGTTGTGAACTTTCTGATTATGGCATCGTAGAATATTCAGCACGTATTTAAGGAATGGCAAGGGAATGAAGTGTGAGGAACAAGATTTGAGGCTCATAATGATTTGTACAATTTTTTGAAAAGTTCGAAATGCTTTGCGTAAGATTGCTGTTGCTCTTGAATTTTAACAAACAGCTGCCTATCGACGTCAATGGTGTTTCCAATGAATGTATCTTTATACTTCCAGTTCTGATTCGCTTCTTCTGTTGCACATTTCGTCAGATTCCACCGATCATCGTACACTAATGGTGAATGCCACATGGCGAAGACGAGCTTATCATGTCTCCTGAAATCTATGATTATGGTAACCGTAATTAAGCAAGTTTTTAGATTTGGAGAAGCAGTCTATAGGACTTCCGGTTTTAAGTATTCAAATAAAAGGGCATACTTTCTCTGCCATCCGTGGAAAATGAAATCGGATTCAGACCATACAGAATTTGTGAGCCATCCATCTCGAGCCCAAGCAAGTCTTCCCTATAAAATTAATTTTATTTTAATGCATCATATGACTTTTTCTACCTTTGGAAGTATTTTGATTTCAGAAAAAGTCCCGTTTCGAATAATTTCTCGAGCACATACTTCAAATAACGACAGACTTTCATAATCTGTCGCAGTTTCCCAGAATGTCTTTTCACAAAATTCCCTTTTTTGTGTTAATTCTGGAACTCCATAGTACATAATGACGCTCTGAAAATACAAGTACACTAGTGAAAAATGAAAGAGGACTAACATGAATCGCTCCATTATCAGATCCATGGAACGATTTCGGAAGTTTATTTTCGAAGTTCGCCCAGAACATTAAAAACTTTCTTGACCATTCCGTGTTTCGAATCAAGTAAGATCCGGCCATTACCTCGTGATTCATTATACGACTATAGAATACGACGTCAGTCTGAGAGAAATTAATTTAAATTCTCAATAATTCTGAAAAGGCAACATACTTTTGAATCCGTAGGAATATAAGTTTCTATTAGATGATTCGGATTGATCACGCCCATATCACCATCAAGAAATAGAAGCCACGTGTTCGAAATGGATGGTAACTTCAAGGAAAGAATACAGTGACGACGGAACATAAACTGAAAATTTAATTCTCGTGTCACCAATTTCAAGAAATTCTAACATCTTTCTGCGGACATTTCTCTGAAATATCCGGCTCCTTGTCGACATGGATAACATGAACATCATATTTAAAATATCGTCCATAGCATCTGACAGTATCAAGGGCCATTCGATATTCCTGCTCATTCTCAGTCTTTTGTAAAACTATAACAATTCCGATGTTCACTTTTTTATCTGAAATATTATATTGCTGGATCTCTTTTCACTGTTTCACACCTTTTCTTTGCACTGTGATGTTTCTAATCACTTCATAATTATGAAGATTTGCTAGATAGATGCGACTTTTTCCAATTTTCCATTCCTCTATAAATATCACAAAAAGAACGAAAATCCCCAACCCGATGACACTGTATCGTTGAAAGGCTCTCATCTTCAACCCTCACCGTATCAACATTCTGAAAACTTAAGTGTCTTCCTCGGAATGGATCATATTTTGAAAAAAAAGTTTTTTTCCGGAAATGACGCGAAGAAAATTAGATGAATGGATTTCTACCAACAAGTTTTTAAATGAAGATCAGTGTCTGAATTTGAAACTTTTATAAATTTTAATCAGTTAGTAAATGAGTTCACAACCTTTGTCACGTGGAATTCTATTAAATATGAATAACATATTACAGTTGGAGAAAATACAGAAATTTAACAACAACGGGTTCTACAGTATGACACAGTGATGTTTTAGGTATAGATTTTTTATGTAGGCATTATATGCTGATTGGTTTCCCTTTTACATTTTTCTTTACAAATTCCGTGAACGTTCGTAAGAACTTCGGATACTCCTTTTTGTAAACGTGGCGGAGTGCAGCAGTTGGAACCCATCCTCCCGGATGAACTGAAAATAGATTTCTCGTTTATATGACTTTAAATAAGTCTGTGAGTCTTACCTTGAGATACATAAATGATATTGCATTTCACATCGTCTCTGGTCAATTTTCTATTTACATGTGGATCTTTTACTATTGTTTCGCAAATCATAGAAACCGTTAATCCAACCCGGACCGCAGAACCACCGAGCTAGAAACAAAAGAATTTTAATTGGGTTTATTCATTTTCAACATACCGGAACATCAGTTCTTTGTACATCTCGATTACATACAATGTACAAATCGTGTGCACCTTCTCTCTTATGTTCATCAACTCGTCGAATATGAGAAACAAAGAGGGATTCTCTTGGTGCCGCCGGCCATACTGTCTTGTGTTTTTGATGGAGAACTACAGAATCTGGAGATATATGTTCGACAACACTCATGGCTTCTAGTGTATGATCCCATTGCATTTTGTATCGAGCATCATAGAAGTAATGCATAAATTCAAGTGCAGTCACACCATCTACAGAATGAGTGGCTTTAAGAGGATCCACAGGAAGACCTCCTTCGTCTTCAATTTGACGAGTATACATTCTCATTGGTCCATCTTCCGCAAATAAACTCCATACATTATCTTCGACTCCAGCGAGAGCGTATCTAGAATTGTAACGTTGTTTTCAGGAGGAGAACAAATAAAACTTACTTCAGCTGTTCGAGCGCAAGTTTGTCAATTGTAGAGAACAGCGAATGTTCTTGACTAACCAAAATATCATCATAATGTCCAGTAATTGGTTCTCCTTCCTAAAGAATCACAACTAACTTTGTGAGAACCGGTTTGAGGAACTAACTATTCTGAAACTTGGTTTCTTGATTTCTTCTTCGATGACATCATTTCCATTAGCTTTACCTTCTATCACAGTGTCTTCTTTCTCTGAATTCTTCTCCTTCATATCACCATTCTTCGACTCAACCTCAAATTCATCAGCATCGAAAAACTCATCACAGTCACTTGTCTGAAATGTTTGACGGTAAATAGAATGTGAAACAGTTCTAATCTTACAATGTCTATGTCTGGTTTTGCAAGTATTGTCGACGCAGTCATTGAAGAGTTATCATCGGACATATACTCTTGTTCAGTTGATTCTCGCCGAAGACCAGAAGACGTTACACTTTTTGTTGCACAAAGAGGCTCTCGGATTGGTGGAGGAGTAGAAGAAGATGGTGTTGAAGGAGTAGACGTAACTTCTGGTAGAACTATCTAAAATTACATGTTTGAAATATTTTTTGATTCAATTGAAACACGAACCTTTGAAGTTTTGATAATATCTAGAATATGATTGATGTTTACAAGCAATGCTAAATGTGTAGCTTTTACAGACAAAATCGTTGCTTGAGGTACAATGCAACTAGCTCCTCCCTGCTCCAGAAGACGTTCAATCGATGTCATTTGATCTTTACACATTGTTCGATAAGCTTCCAATTCGGAAAGCTTCGTAGCAAAGAGTTTCGTTGATTCAACATCTTCCAATTTTTGATTATTATTGGCAACAACAGACGAAACAGATGGATTTCGAGAATGACTTTTTGTACTAGTAGAACTGTAATCCGAATCGTTTTGTACCTGAAATACAGTTTTTGCTTTACTTTTATTGGATTTCAATGAGAAGTGAAATTCTCAATTTTTGTGTAGTTTTTCAACGGTTTTAGAGTTGTATTGACTTTAAATTGTCATTGTCCGGAGCTACTGTTTGTCGAGAAGGACAAGAACAGTTCGAGAACAGTAAACTTTTGACAGAGGTAAGCGGATGGTATGGGTGTCTGAACTTCGATCGAATTGTTATTTGATGTAGGTTCTCATTCGTATCATTATGGTGGATACGGTAGCTTTTTTTCAGTTCGACTCAAATAACATATTTTTGGTAAAAGCTACTTAGCTTCTGCCTACTATTTGGTCAAGTTTTTTATATTATCATGAAATTTGAAGAAACACTCACAGTCTCTCGCACTACAGATCTCATCCACAGCAATTTAGATTGAGAATTCTCGGCCTTCAGATACCATACAACATTTTCTCCCATGGATATGGAAAACTCGTTCTCGTCAAACTCATGAGCCTGAAAACGTTCAGTTCAGTCTATTCAGATTGATTGGCCCATACAGCAATAATCGCATTTTTCAAAAAAATACTCCCTCGACAGCCATGAGTTTTTTCGGATTTCGATTTGTAATATACAAGATTCCCTTCCGTGATTTCGAAGTATCTCTCTTGCCATCCATTGACGTAATTAGTCCATTTTTTCAAAACTCCATTTGTTGGGAGGACACTAGAAATATTTACTTAATAATAAGCTCATTTAATGTATCGAAAAAGGAAGCAACTAAAACACTTTTTTAATTTGAATGTGTCAGTAACTGGCAATAGTCAGAAAATTTTTCAGAAACTCACACTTCGTTCTCCATCGGCTTCGTTCGCAAATCAATAGGTGATAAGTGATAGAAAGGTTCTCTTACAAGATTCCCGTTTGACTGCAGTTTTGCTCAGGCTTTGTTCTGCAAACAAACGGCACGGTTTGGTAGGCAAACAGTTAAATGGCAGATGAAGAGAAACTAAGACAACTTTACATTCAGTCGATTCTAAACATAGAAAATAAAAGGAGACTATAGGGAAGAAAACCGGTTTTCGAACTTCAAATAATTGTAGTCTCTGAAAATATAACAGTTCATAGTGTCCGGTACCGCGTGAGTCAAGGGCTGAGCCGCTAAAGCACAATAATTTGAACTTCGAAAAATGAAATTTGGTGCAGCACGGCAGAATAGCAAGATGAACGAATCACGGAATGCAAAACTTAATGTATTGTATAAATAGAAACATGTCAAACAATTGTGCTCATATCTTCTGTCTCAATACCGACTTCCTACTAATAGATATCAGAAGCAGTCAACACAGGATTTATTTTCTCCCCTTTTTCATTCAAATATTGTTTATTTGCAGTTTTTCCTATGTTAAAGGTCAATTGGTACCCGAAAATCAGTATTCCGACAAAATCAGCAATCGCGCTCCGATGTATACTTGGCACGATGCCAGACTGCGGCGTTTGAGGTCTCACCACGAAAGTAAGTACGGTTACATTTGTTTTGCCTGTGTCGATGTTGACTGAATGGGCGCCGGGAGAATACTTGCTTCACTTGCGTTCGTCGCTGTCGCCTGTGCTGTTGACACCTGTTCCAAGTCGGATTGTCCGAAAATGAGCAACACTGAGAGAACCTTCATCGCTGTCAAGCCTGATGGAGTCCACCGGTCAGTTTATACTAGCTACAGCTTATAACAGCTGACATTGTTGAATTTTGGGATATTCCTAAATTATTTACAAATCCGAGTTTTCAGTGGACTCGTCGGAAAGATCATCGCTCGTTTTGAGGAACGTGGATTCAAGCTTGTTGCTCTTAAGCAATTGACTGCTTCGAAGGCCCATCTTGAGGTAAGTAAACAGTGAACTCAGGTTTTTAGGCCCAAACCAAAATTTTAGGTTCATTACCAAGATCTCAAGGACAAGCCATTCTTCCCATCGCTCATTGAGTACATGAGCTCTGGACCAATTGTTGCTATGGTTTGGCAAGGACTCGACGTCGTCAAACAAGGACGTGTCATGCTCGGAGCAACCAACCCACTCGCCTCTGCTCCAGGAACCATCCGCGGAGACTTCGCCATCCAAACTGGACGTAACATCTGCCACGGATCCGATGCTGTCGACTCTGCCAACCGTGAAATCGCTCACTGGTTCAAACAGGAGGAGATCAACGACTACGCCAGCCCATTCATCAACTCCTGGGTCTACGAATAAATTAATCTTCGTTCCCGGTGCTTATATTGCACCATTTTCGTATCTCTGCTGAATGTTGATAAAGTATTGCTTCCAATTCATTTCTATACATACTCAATGCGAGGTTTTGATTCGACGTGCATGTTTTTGATGAAACCACACTAACACGCTTGCACGTCAGCAAATCTTTATCCTACCCGATAACGGAAAGAGGATTAAACGATAATCATTCAGAAAATAAGAAATGTCTTCGAAAACAAATAAATTATAAATAGTCCTCCAGATTCATGATCTCAATTCTGCGATTTGCACGAGCTTGTTGCTGAGATTCGTGTTGTAGAAATCAGCTTCCGGATTATCTAAGTGATTCTCAAAGTCTGCTAGCTCTCGATATAACTTCTTCTGAATAACCGTCTGCAATGCACGCAAAAAATTTGATCCTTGAAAGAGTGTCCTACAAAAAAAAATTATTTATTGAAAACATGGCTCAGAACCAACTTCGTTTCCTTCCAACTATCACCGTCTTTTTCAAAGGCCACCAACCGATCTTGATCACAGTCAGATACCAACCTTTCATTCATGACTTGAATGAGAATGGCAGGTGACGACGTGACAGTAGTGATTTTGTCAGCCAACCGAATTGCATACATATTTAGAGATGTATCTGATGGATTGGCGTTCGCAAAGTAGACGCCGACGAGAGAGGCTCCGAATTTACCGTGTACTAAAGCGGTGGCAAGTTCGAGAGGAGGTGCAAGAGGAGTGGATTCGTGACAAAGTGGAACACAGCCAGTGACCTAAAACAAGTAAGGTTATTTAAAATTCAATGCCTACTAAAGGTTAAAGTATCGAAATGTATACCGGAAAATATTTTTTCACATTCAAATTAATTCATTTTTTAGAAATTACCGGAAAATTCAATTAACGATTATTTGATTCGAAAGCGTTGTAAATATGTCACATTTATCATTTTTCTACTTCAATCAAAGTCTTTTTGCTAGATTAACGAGATAACTAATAATTTTAAACTCACAGTCACTTTATCGCCTTTCTTGTGCCCAATCAGAAGCCCAAAAACGCCTTTTGATGGGTACTTTAGACAGTGGAGAATGATTGTAGAGTAAGGAAGAGCTTGCGTTTCCACGTTGAATTTCATCTAAAACAAAACAACAGTAGTTAATAGAAATTCAGAGGCTCAAATGGTACTTTTCAGAAGAAGTTTGATAAAGGTCTGAAAATATGAAACGAAGTTAATTGGAGAGAAGCATTTCAAAACAAAATGAAGGCAACATCGAAGAATTAAAATTGTTAAAACTCTAAATACAATAGATACAGCTGTATATACAGTGAATTAGAATAAACTAAAAATCGTTATTTTTCAATATGTGCACCCCACCTATCAACGGAGCGCGGTTGCACTAAAAGCAAAGTTATATAACGTGCATTCAATTATATATGATACAACGTTATTAACGTTGCAGATGGGAGTGTTATCAAAGAGGAGGGGAAGAATACATTTTTTTTTGGAAGAATATCTCAAAATAAAGTCGATATAGAACTTAGGCTAAGAATTATATCTTGATTTCTATCGCATATCCAAACGAACAAGTCCTCTAAAATTAACATCTGAAGGTGGACTATTAGAAAACGAACTAGAAAACGACTTATTTAAATAAATGATAAACAAATTTGAGAGTATTTCAAGGCATTGCGTGTGGGAACAGGGAAAATAAATAACAAGATGTGAGCCATTTATGACTCATTCAACATCTCGAAAAAAGAGGTTTCAATAATAGATGTACGGTATAAAACCACCAGAAATATTAAAAACAATTTCGAGAACGGAATTGTGTCCTGAAAACATTTTTTCATTCAAGTACATAATTTCATTTAAGATTCACCATGTAATGTATTAACTGTATTTTTTCTTGAAAATAAGGCTCATAGAAAAAAGGCATTTGATTACAAATTTGAAACAGAAAACCCGATAAGTTATGCATCTGAAACCCCAGATAAAGCAGTTAAATAAAGTAAAAAAAAGAATAAACATGAAAAAGTCATGAAAAGAAAATACCTAGTCATGAGAAAACACGATTTTTAAAAATGCATTTGAGTACCTAAACAAACAAAAAATATTTCTGGTTTCAGTGATTTTCTCAGAACTTCCATGAAAAGAAGAATTTTATCAGTTGAACGTGATAAATATGTTCGATTGGTCAGAAGATTCAACTGATCAATCAAAGAAATGATCAGAATGTGGGGATTTCTGACCCATTTGTCTATGAAATCCTCTTCTTCATTGACCAATCTCAATTTATTTCATTCATGATTCTGAACGAATTTCTCCTTTCATGAACAAATTAGTTCCTCAATTCAGTCACATCAACCGAAAAATAAACAAACAGTAGTAACATGTTATCAATTAATCAATACAATCTCGATGCTGTTCGAGAATTCTCTTTTCGAATTGAATTTTGTGCGTCGGCGGAACTTCTATTGATTCCGGAGGGACCGGAGGTTCAGAACACTGATCACGAGGAACAGAAACTCTTTTTTGATCTCTCTTACAATCAGTTCCAGCTTGCTTCTCAAATTGAATTTCAGCGAAACATTCAGCCATGTATTCAGCCTGAAACAGAATGAATAAATTGATTCAAAATAGATTGAAACATACGAATCCAGTCTCCAATCTCACATATTTCGTTCTTCTTCGTTTCGTTTCTTCTTCATTTTCTTCTATTTTTCCATTCTCTTCTTTCGAATATTCGAATGAAAACGCCGTTCCTTCGTCACAAACTCTGAAATCTTGAATACGATTCCATTCGATTTCCATCGAGTTTCCCTGTAAAATGAACGATTTTATTCTAAAAAAAATCTGGCAATTATTCTCACGTCTTCTGGACATTTCAATAGTAGATTTGCAAATCGAACAATCATAATGACAGTTTGTCTCCTCTTTCGAAGAATACAGACACTTGGTGGAAAAGTGACCTGATTGTATCCTTCTAACTCTCTTGCTAATTCCAAAAGTTCATCCATATTCTCTTCGTTTTGAATTGCTCTCAGTTGATAACTCTTCCTCGTTGTCACCACTTTTCCACTGTGTAAATCAGAAATCGCTTGCAAGAAACAAAAGTGTTTGAATATCATATCTCGCTTGCAAAGAGCTCTTTCTCTATCAATATCGAATATGAATTTACGAAGAAGAAGACAAGAAGAAGACGCCGATGAGTAGTTGTGAGTGTATAATTCATGAACACTTTCACTCTCATTCACTTTTCGTTCTGAAACAAATTTTAATTTCAAAACAATTGAAAAAAAAACATTTCTGATATTCGATCGAAAGCCCTTTTTGTATCATTTCATCTAATCTCTCAGTTTCTAAATAAAAAGTTTCGCATGAATGACTAACCGAAAGAGTTATCCAAAAGTTCAAAAATCGCACATGCGGCCGTTCCTTCTCTACTCATATGAAGTCTTCTCTGAGCTGATGTAAAGAATAATGATGCTGAAATACTTTTTCTTGTTCGAATTGACATCGGAGATCCATCGGGAAGCATCAAACGAATTTCCACTTCACACATTGGATCACATTCCATCAGAAATCTCTGAAGAAGAAATAATTATTTGAAGTTTCAATTATTCATTTAACTTGAACTAATTCTGATTCTGCAATAACTCGAATAGTGCAAATCTTTTCCAAATATTGCTCTAATCCTCTTCTTCTTGAATCTAATTGTTGTTCTGATAGTTTAAAAGGCCATTTTCCTGGTAATTGAGGAAAACAATAATCATAGAAATGCTTTTTGAGACCAGAGTGAAGTTCAACAAATTCTGAATATCTCCGAGAACCAAGTTGTCGTCCTGCCATATGGATATTGAATACCTGAAGTATACGGATTAGATAGTTCAATTCGAGTTTTTTCCGCTTACCGTATACCTTTCCAATGCATCGTTCACTGTATTGTATGAAGGAATTGTGACAGGTAATGAACGATTTTCTGTGTAATCGTGTCCGTAAGCCATCGAACTCTCTTCTCCATAATCGAAACGATCCATTTCTGGATCTTCGACGGAAACGACAATCATCGTCAATTCATCTCCTCCATTTTTAATCAAATCAACTACATTTCTATGTGTTGATCCTTCAACATTCAACCCATTCACTTCAAGAATTCGATCACCCTTCCGAAGACCTGCTTGATCAGCTGCTCCCCTTCGAAGAACTGCACTGACGTGTTGAAGAGGGGCGTAGAGTTCTCCGTTTAAACTTCTCAATTGTCCTCCTTCACTTACTTGTCCTTTTACATTGAAACCGAATCCTGTCTCTGATTTCACAATTTTAACGACGTGTGGTCTTGGATTAAAAATGATTGGAGGAGAAGAAGATGATGATGCAGTATCAGAACGAGAAGCTGAAAAAAGGATTCGTAGATCATATTGATGAATGAATTATCAAGGTCTTCTTGAAGAAATAATCTCATTATTAAGACGACATTGCATGACTAAAACCTTCTTTCAAGGCTATCTAGAATTCCGGTGTTATCCATTTCTCAACAACTTACAATTCCTTGAATTCACATGCTCATCTGATGTCGTTTGGGAATCATCTGAATCGTAGTCATAAGCTTGCATCATCTCTGAAACAGGCCACAAATCAATGAACAAAAATGCTGGTTTGTTATGAATTTCGTCGATTTTTAAATCGACCGGAAGCGATGATGTGACAAAAAACGGAAGAAGAGAGAGGAAAAGATGAGGTGAAAAATAAATATAAACGAAATGGAAATGGATGGGGGGAAAGAAGAGAATGAGAAGAAGATCACCGACATAGATCATCGGAAGGTAGAACGTCAAAAGGAGAGAGAGAGAGAGAGAGAGAGAGAGAGAGAGAGAGAAGGGCAGAGTTCCTGCGACAATTAAAAAATATATACAGATGGGGCAGGGAACAGAGGAGAACGCTCAACTAGTTTCAATGTTTTGTTCCTCTTTTTCAGGAATTCAGATACTATAGAATTGAACATTCTGATTGAGTCTTTTTGTTATCCTTTATATAAATTCCTCAAATTTCTGATATATCAGAATTCTCGAAAAAAGGTCTTTCCTGACAACTGATTTGTTGATTCGGTCGGAGGAATCGAACGCCCATTTCCAGATAAACATCGTTTCCAATGAATTCAGAAAAGCATGAATATTGAATGTTCCCTTCTCTCTCTCTCTCTCTCTCTCTCTCTCTCTCTCTCTCCTTCTCTCTCTCTCTCATTTTGTAAGAAAGATTCAGAATCTATGATTGTTGTTTGAGTAAACCAAACATAAATGGGGAACAAAAAAAGAGAGAAAAGAGGACTAATCACACAGAAAGGCTTTCGGAAAAGCAGCGACGCAATGGTTCAATTTGCATAAGAAATGGCGACGAAAAGAGATGTCAATCTGGTTTAAGAGCTCTGTTAAACAAGAAGAAAAATAAAAGGAATCAGAAGAAGAAGAAGAGAGAAAAAGAATCTGTTGAGCCGGAAAATCGGTTATTTCTTTCTTTGCAGATGAAAGAATTTCTAAACTTGGGGAGCAGATGAAGTTGGGTACAAAGAAGACTTCAGATTATAAATCAGTGGAAAAACGATAAGAGAAGATGAGAAAGATTCTGATGCATGAACAGGAAAAACATCGGAATGCAGAAAACGATTCGAAGAGTTTCTATTCGATTCCTCTGTTCTTTTCCCATCCGAGTTTCATTTTTTCGTAAGATGAGACATTCGAAGTGTGTACATTAGCTTTTTAAATTTTTCGATCAAAAGTTTGAAAGAACCAACGTGTCACAAGACCAGAAACAACTTTTTCGAACAGAAAAAAAGATAGAAAAAAGAATGAAAAGAATGTGTTAAAAGGGACAAAATGGAGGGGTAAAGTGAAGAAAAATGGATGGGAAATGGGTGGAAAAGATATGAAGATAAGAGATTCAAATCGGAAAAAAACGAAAAAAAATGTGTGAAAATGGGATCGGAATCCTCGGGAAAACGGAACGAAATGCCATTGTTCGAGAGGAGAGAAAACTTTTTTTGAAAAGGAAAATGGGAAACGAAACTGAAGGAAGAAGAGAAAATTATTCTTAATTATCTGAAAACTTTTAATTAAATTCAAAACTTTTACTCTTTTTTCTCACTATTTTCGAGAGGAAGAAAAGAGATTCTCGGAGTAGAAAAGAAACAAAAAATGAGAAAAATGGCTTGTCGTTTGTCGGTTGGCATCGCAAAAAGAAGGAGAAGAAAAGAGAAGTTGTTGTGTGCTTTTACATTACGGATGCACACTTTTCCGTTTTTAGGAATAAAGAAAAAACGAAGAAGGAGGAAAGAAAAACGACAGAAAATTCATGAAAATGTTTGGAACATTTTAGAAATTTTCGGGTGAATCCGGAAATAAAAAGAGATCGAAACGAGAGAAATTTGAAAGAATCTTACCCGCTTTTGAAAAATTCTCAATGGTAGTCGGATAAAATTCAAAAGTCCCTTTATCTACTTTCATAGAGTGTCTTTCTTTGATCATTTCAAATAATACGTCTCAAATTATCAAGAGAGTGCCCTTCTATTACAGTGAAGTCTAAAGAAATCATATTTCTTAAAAATCGTTTTCTTCAATCTCACTTCATGCAGAAAACTAAAAAGGCAGAGCAAAAGTACTTTGAACGAAAGTAAACTGAATAAAACTTCGAGCGACCACCTATTGAAAAGAAAAGATAATTTTGTGACGTTTAAAGTGCAAAATGTAGAAAACGAATTTTAGAAAAAGAGACAAGAAATGGAAAAATGATATATTCTCAAGAAGTTCGATTGGTTTTCTGAAATTATTTTAGAATCATTTTTCCATCGAAAAGTTTTATTCAGTTTCTTTTTAAGAAAATTAGACTCATTGAGAAGTTGATTTTCGAATTCAATTCCACTTTTTCTCTAGATTTGAAGTTTTTGAGTTTCAGTTTAAACAGAATGCAAAGTATTTTTTATTTCAGAGCTGTTGGAGTCTACCCGTATCTGTCTTTTCAATCTGAAGAAAATTCAAAAAATTATGAAGAATGAAATGAGGAATGTTCTGGAAGAGAAAAAAAGTGTTTTTGAATAAAAATTAAAATTTCGATTCCTGTCAAAATGTATGTCTTCTTGGGAGTTATTTTTCTCCGTTTCGACGAAAAAAAACTTGGTTGGACCTCTCCCGAGGGACTAAGACCAGTGAGAGATTGAAATAGTATATGAACACATATAGAGTATTCAGAGAAGAAAACAAAAAATTGGGACGGGCAGTTAGAGGAAACAGTGAATAGAAGAGACGCAGGAAACGACCTTGCGGTTGATGGTTAGAATCAGACGAATAGTGTACTTGAATTAAGAGACATAGAAAAGAGAGTATGTTTACTATCATATTATATATATTAGTCTGGACGATTTGAACGAGATGAATTCTTTATTTATGAAACTGAAATTACCATTTGGATTGTTTGTAATGTCTGAAATGACATCACTGTTACTGTGCTCTTTGATCTTTCTTCAAGGCTCTATAAATAAAACGTTTGTTTCAGTTTTTAGAAGTTTTGAAAACTTTCATTCTTGAGTTTTCATCTTGAAACTTCAAAAGGGAAAGGTCGAATCGATATTATTTCCATTATAATCAGAAGAAGTTCTGATTCTAATGTTATTTCATGTTCTTATATTGATTTCAAACGAATTCGATTTCTTCCATCTCATGAATTTACTCATTCTCTCTTGAAATATTTCGATCGTCAGTTCCCAAACGTTTGAGATACTTCATTCCAAATGAAACTTCATCTCAAATTGATTGTTTCAACATCATTTCAATATAATTCACGTGTTTTCATATTTCATAATCCATTTCCTCATATCGACTCTCTCTCAAAAAGGAGAAGAAGCCCTTCGAGCTTTCGGAGGCGTGTTATCATTTCCAGTTCAATTTCGAAAGAAAATCCAATTTATCTTTCTTCTTGATATAAACTTATTCATTTTCTCTCGTTTTCACCTGTCATTGTTCATTTTTTCTTCAGAATTCTCTTTTTCATTATTTTTGTTTACTGCTTTTCCACCCTTCCTCTTCTTATCGATTTTCCTTTTTCTCTTTTCATTCCTTCTATTTATTTCAGCTGTTCTCACTCATTTCATTCATTTGTTTCTTTTTCTCATTTTCAACTTTTCTCTATTTCTTTTATCCAATTCTGACTGTTCCAAAACGATATAACCATTCATAAAATAAAAACAAATTCCAATCTTTTCAGGAATCAAAAAAACTGAAATGAATTCGGAAACTGTTGCTGAGCGCCGTAGAAAGGTAAGGAATCACCAAATTCCTATAATTCGAGTTATAGAATATCCGGAAAACATTAGAGAAAAATAATCTTAAAAACAGAAAATCATTTAGAAAATTCTCAATTTCAGGTTCTAGTGGGTGAACTTCCACCTCATTTTCTTCGTCTTGCTGTTCCAGTTCAACAAGTTGCCGAACCAGAGGTATTCATTTATATTTAAAAAATTTCGAAACAAAAACAGAAAATCAGATAAAAAACTAGGGAGACTTTGATATTTAGAGCCAAAACCACTTTTTGTTTTTCAGGTCGTTCAGCCACGTCTCGTGAGCTTCGTTCCGCCAAATACTCGTGGACGTCTCTCAGTTACAATTCTCGAGGCGAATCTCGTTAAAAACTATGGATTGGTTCGTATGGATCCATACTGTCGGTTAGTTTGATCACTTTTAATCAACATTTCATTGAATTCGAACTCACAGAGTTCGGGTTGGAAACGTGGCATTTGACACGAATGTGGCTGCAAATGCAGGACGTTCTCCAACATGGAATCGTACATTGAATGCATATCTTCCAATGAATGTGGAGAGTATTTACGTTCAAATATTTGATGAAAAAGCATTTGGACCAGATGAAGTCATCGCCTGGGTTCATGTAATGCTTCCACCTACAATCTTCAATGGAGACAATGTAGATGATTATTTCCAATTGTCTGGACAACAAGGAGAAGGAAAAGAAGGAATGATTCACTTACATTTCTCATTTGCTCCAATCGAATTACCACTTCAATCAGAAGTTCGACCACAACAAGAAGCCGTTCCAGTTCCACTTCGTAAGTTCAACAGAAAGGGTATGAAACCACTGTTTTGTTTCATTTCAGCAGTTGAAATAACCGAAGAAGATACGAAAGAGATTCAAGAAATGTTCCCAACTGTTGACAAAGAGGTCATAAAATGTATTCTCGAAGAGAGAAGAGGTGAACTATTTTCATTTCAAAACTCAAAACAATTTATTCAATTTCAGGAGACAAAGAAGCAGCTGTCAGTGCCATTCTCGAAATGACATCTGCATCAGAAACCGCTTGAAACTCTTCTTCTCTCTCACCTCTTTTCTTCATTTATTCCAACTGAATCAACTAGTCTTTTCCTCCTTCCAAAACAGTCAGCTTTTCATCGAATCTCTCAAAATTCAGCAAATTTGTGAATGAATCAAAATGAATTCCAATTGACAAAATCCTTTATTTAAATTAAAATTGTATAAATTTGTGAATTAATAACTTGGAAAATATTACATTTTAAAATGTGAACTTCAAATAAAGTTACTATAAAAATTTCAACAGATAATTAAAGGCAGTGAAAAATCATTAATTATTTCTGTACCAACTGAGACCAGATATCAAAACAACTGAGAATGAAGCAATCGATGAAGCCACTGCCAACCAAAAACAGTATCCATAACCCTGAAAACGATTGATTGAATGAGATCAAAACGATTGCACTCACCATTCCAATCAAATAACTTTTTCCTCCGAAACCTCCGGCAAAGAAGCAGTAGGCGATGAGAAGCATAATGGTCAGTAGTCCAGAGAATATGACATCGACGAACACAATCATTTTCAAATCGAATGGAATTCGATCAGGCAATGCACTTCAGATAAATAATTTGAAATTTCAATCTGTTCAATTTGAACTTACATCTGAGCAATTGTCCATAAAACATATAAGAAACAAATGACAAGTACCAAATACATGATGATTGCTGTTAATCCATACCACCAATCAGCTTTCTAAATTCTTATTTATACTCATCAATAAACCCAATATGGAACAGACCGATGGATACGGAATTATAGTAGAATATGGTGGAGATACTCCGGGAATACCATAGTGTCCAACAGTGTACCATATGTACTTTCCTGATGTCCATCCTATCGAAATATAACGTTTTAAAGAAGAAAATACATTCTCATTTTTTAATCGTCTTCTACGAGAAAACTATTATAAATGAACATAAATATTAATCCCACCAAAAAACGGATAAATAAATTCTGTTCAATTTCTAATTTTTATTGTGTTCGAAGGTAATGAATACTGTAGTCAAAATGAAATCTTCATTGTTTTGAACACATTTCGAATTGTTTCCAAAGTAAATAAATAAGTAATTCTCCTAGAATGATTGCAAATAGAATGAATCAAAAACTCACTTGCTCCAAACGATGCGATGACTACTAATTGAATTGTGATGAGCAGAATGGCCAGGCTCACCTTTCTCGCCGTTTTCAAATCGTCCAAAAACATTTCTCTGAAATTCGATTTCTCAATATTCTAACTATACGAAAACTTTTATCAACGAAAACAGAGGAATTCCAAAATTTCTTATCGTTTTTCGATGATGTGGCACAGCGATTTGAATAAATGATCGAAGGGAATTTATGCTATTAAAATGAAATTTACTCTGGGTTGGTTCTATTTAACAGTCATAAACAGGGATTGTTTTTTATTTCGAAATTCTAGTGTTTGAAATTAAATAACGAATTTGATGATGTTTCTAAACTGTTGTGTAAATGCCTCATGATACCAATCGAACTGAATGAGTCAACAAGTGGAATGATCATTATTTGCCTTGTGTGTAAGAAAAGAGCATGATAAAGTACCGATCAACACACTTTTCGTCGCTTCTCTCCTTTTTCATTCAACTTCATTTTAAGCATCGTTGGTATCTGACAACTTTATCATTCCCAATGGAGGCATTTAAATTATTTAAATGCACGTTATAGTTGAAAAAACGAAATTTAAACGAAAAATGATTCATTCTGTAAAAAACTAGAGTTAACAAGAACACACTCCTCTAATTATGGAACAGACAATAAAATTGTACATGAGAAAAATAATTCATGATAAATGATGTTAAGCCCGATTCTTGTTGATAGTGAGAGTCTTCCCATATGGCATTCTTTGTTCTACCCTATCAGTCTTTTTCTGTGATCCTTTGACTGATTTGGCTTTGGTAGACAGAGCAATGATAGACTGATTGCACGAACCAATTGACTGATTCAAGTCGGGTACAGACTTCCAGAGACGCGAAGCGGCGAGGAACTGAAGTTTGTGGTGACCACCACAAATGACACCAATTTGCCGTTTCGCAGCGGATGAATTGAGTTTGTAGAACTCCGAAGACGCGTCGTATCCTGTCGGAATGTAGTCGTTTGGAGTTTCTAAAGATAATGAGTAAATTAGAGTTCAACTAAATGTTCTGAAACGTGACAACAGATAGTCATTATCGTTTCACGGTCAAAACCTGATTTTTTCAATATGATGAAAAAGCAAAATATTTTGAAAAGGATAAATTTACCTGGTGTGAAGGAAACACGAAAACTAGCGTCTGACTCATGAGGAAGATTATCAAGCTGCTTGATACACCTGTGAACTTTCTTGATTGTATCAGAGAAAACAGCTTTGGTGGCGTCCAAATCGGTGAATGTGGCCTGTATGAGGTTTTCGCTGAATTCTTCGGAGTCAATATCTCTAAAAATTAAAAAATTGTAAATTCAAATATTCTTCACTCACGAGCTGAGAGAAACTTCGATTTGATCTTCAGCACCATACATCAAGCGAAAAGCGAACACTTCCATCACATCTTCTTCATCAGGTGTCTGATAAAAAACGATAGCGAATTCTCGCAAGTACTTTTTTTGAATTGCTTCTTTTAGTGCCTCTATTTTGTCGATGAGGAGTTTAGCCATCGTGTTGTCTTTATTGAACATGGGAATGTAAAGTTTTTCTTTAAAAAAAGGCTATAAATCAGTACTCACGTTAGGGAACCTACCAATGATACGTGATTTGAAAAAAGTATCGCCATGGTTTTCGAAAATTCCACGCTTATCAAGTATGAATGATGAAGAGATTTTAATCAAGCGATGAACGAAAGTAGCTGAGTCCAACTCGGTTTCTAGTGTTGCTGGAAATGTCATTTCCCATTTTGCAGAAGAAACTGAATCGCGTTTCTGCATTTCGTTTCTAACGATTAGGACCCTGTAAACATTCAACATTAGTTTTTCTTCGTCTCGATACAATGAAATATTAATTTTGATTTATTTAGCGGATTTGCTTCAGTCTTTGTCCTCAGATCAAGTTAAAAAATTTTCGCAACTTAAAAAGTATTTCAGAAAAAAACAGGAAAATTCCGTTGAGATTGGAGTATAATACGTGCTCAGGTTTTCTCAAAAATATTTTGTTAAAAAAAAATTTTTAATTTCGAACTGAATCAGAACACTCATTTTGTCGTGGCAGGACCCAAATAGTTTTATCTGCATAGGCGCCTTTAATTTTTATCCTTCGGTGAGGAGGCTACGGAAACGCGGGACGGGGGTGCGATGCGGGAACGAAAACGCGGGAAAAATGGGCGTGGCTTGGTACTGCAAGCCTGCGGCACTTTAATTTCAGAGCGCTTATTGATTAGCCACGCCCATTTTTCCCGCGTTTTCGTTCCCGCATCGCACCCCCCCCGTCTCGCGTTTCCATCATTACGAAGCAGGGTAATAATGTTTTTCTTGAAAAAAGAATAAGAATGAGAAAAAAAGTAAATGTACAATTTATTTACGGATTCGAAATTTGTTGAAATTTCTATCAGTGTTTTCTGTTTCTTCAATAATCCATCACAATGATTTCCGCAGAGCCTTTTTCCTGTTTTTCAGCTGTCGGGGCACAGAATGATCGGTGGCAATCTCGACTCTCCAAAGCTATCTGGCTTTTGCTGAAAAATGATTCATAATAAAAAAACGTTACAAAAGCCAACCATGATCGTTTCAGAAACACGAAAAAGCAAAATAAGTTGAAAGCGATGTGGAACAAAAGCAAGATTCCCAGTACGATTTCCAAGAATAAATCTGAAAAGTTAGAAGTAATTGATCTCTTAAGAGGGATTGCTATTGTTAAGAAACTGTAGTTTACTTTTCAACATCAACTCAGGAATCGGAAAAGATCCTTCAATCGTATAGACGAAGCCTACAATCGTAAGACAAGTCAGTATTATAGTAATCATTGCAAAAACTGTCAAGACGATGAAAATGGAGCGAACAGTCTTGAATATGAGAACGAATGCGAGCAGTCCAACAAAAACCTTCAAATACAATTTCAACGATAATGGATAAAAAATAAGAAAGTTCTCACAAAAAGTACTGCAAAACATTGAGTCACAACTGATGGAACATCTCCTGGACTAAAAAGATTTAGATGAATTCCTTAGTTATAAACACTCTTACGTCATGAAAATAGTGGTGAAAAGAAGGAAAACTCCAATGAAAATATTCCAACCACAATAAGAACATTCAGGAAATATTCCGAAACGATCTATTTCTGGATCTTGAAAACAGCTTGGACGATCATCAGAATGAATGGAAATCGGTTTTATTTCGCTTTCAGAACATGAATTTGAATCGCTTTTCTTCGATTTCGTAGTACTCATTTTTGGTTGAAACTGTTTCGGAGAGAGAAATGAAATTCTTAATTCTAGAATATTTTATAGGAATACGGAAAACGAAATGTCATTGGAATGTCAAGTGATTGTATTTATATCAAGTATTTCATTTTACATTGTCATCTCTTTGTAGTCTTGATAGACTACAACTCGTCGAGATCTCGGAATCAAAAATATTTTCCAGAGTGGTTCCTCGTGACAGTTCATGTACTTTCTCCAACGAGTTTTCACAGTAAGCCAATTGAATGGTTTCACTGATTCAGAATCCGATTTTTGGAACTGAAGAACAAGAATTTGAATTGTCTGAAACATGAAACGACATACCATTCTCATTGCCATCGTCAATCCGCATGAGATAATCCACGTATAGACACCAACGAATCCCCACATAATCCAATGGAGCATAACGAAAAGAAAACAAGAAAACTTGATAAAAGTATCGTCTCCTGTGATGAATGAATATTCAATATAGAAACATGTTCCACTTTCACTCACTTCCTTGGGAACGCATCAGAAGATAATAGAGCCTATTGAAACAGAATGGACGCCAACACATATCTTCAGGTATATTCATTATCTGTTTCCGTGTCTATAATATTCCTATCAAAATGAAAATGAAATTGATATTCACCTCGAACCATTCCATCCAAAAAGTAGGTGCCAACAAGAAAAATAACCCAGTTCCAACGAGAAGAAACAAAAGAAAAAGGTAGAAATGACTTTGATTATGTGCTCCAACGCATTGTCCGATATGAGGACAGTGGTGATCCATTCTGTAGATACACTTGTCACATGCTTTGCAATGAGATGTTGAAGGCCCTTTCCAATTATTACAGTTGATACAGAACTTGTCTCTTGGAGTCTGAACGAAGCATTTCATTCTGAAGCATTTTTCTTTCTCTCACTCCAGGATTTTCGACCGGACGAAGAGTTCGAGCTTTGTAATAATGGAATACGACACTATAATACACATAGACAAACAGAAGAATTCGAAAAACAAAATATGGAATACTCTCACAAACACTGAAAAAATCTTGTTTAATATCCTAGAAATAATATTTAAACCTCCACTCCGTGGGAATGATTTTGTAGAAGATCACGTGAGTAACGGCATAAAGAGCTCCAATGAAAATGACTAAACAAACCTGAAATCAGAGATGAATTTCGTAGTGAAAACATATATTTTACCCTTCCTCCCCACAGAGCAACCAGTTTCAGAAGTATAAATGGATCCAATTTTCGGACGTCACCCAATGATTTCTCAACCAAATAGTACACTGAAATAGATTCAATGATGGAGAGATAATTGAATATATTGACCGAATTTATTGAATAATCTGCATACGTCCATTTTTTCAGAGGAAGAGAGGAAGAAAATTCAAAGAATATCGCGTCAATTCCTTTGAAAAAGACACGAAATGACCCTTGGAATTGTATCCCATGAACAGGTTATCGGAATACAAACCACGTGAAGAAATTTAAAAACGTGAAACGTGGAAAACTCGAGTAAAAAAGTTTTTTCCTATCGAATGAGCATATTGTACCGATACTAATTCATTAAAACGACAACAAAAAGATGAAAAAAGATCAATTCAACTTGAAATCTTGAAGAGTTCTATCAGAAGGAATGAGTATCGCCCTGATAATTGAATCATTTCGTCGAACGGTCAAATATTGTTTCCATCGGTAATAAATCATTGAAAAACTCGGATTTTCTGATTTCCACTTGAACTGAAAAATTAGATTTTAAAAACTAAATTTGGAGATTGTTTTTGTATTCTCACTAGTAAATTAATCAATGAAAATCCATCAGAAACCAGAATAATGTAATTGAAAACAAACGAAATAACAATAAAATGAAGAACAACGATTATTGGAAAACAGAAAAGAACAGCGTTTCTGATTGACGAATTCAGTGATTTTTTCTTGGAATCTGTCTTCAAATTCTGTATCCAAAAGTCGTATTCCACGTAAAGAACGAGAATTGTCGAGAAGAGAACATTCAGAAGAAACAAGAAGAAATTCGATTGATTATGAACTCCAATGCACTGTCCAACCCACAGACAATGGTGATCTTTTCTATAAATACAAGTGTCACAGATACGACAATGACTTGTTAATTGAGGTTTTAAAGATGAACAAAACAAACAAATCGGGATTTTTCTTGATTTCTGAAAAAGAAATTTTCTATCGGAAGGAATAGAAGAAAAACCGTTGGTATTCTGATTGGTTTTGCATTTATCGTCTTCCAATAGTGGAATAAAACACTAAAAGACAACCATATTCCACAGAAAAAACGAAGAAAAACGAATGGAAAAAACTCATTTCTTTCGTAATCGAAAGGAATCTGAATAGCGAAGAAGAGGAATATAATACACGTGGATTTGATGAAAACGAGAACTGGACAAATCTGAAATTGAATTCTATCTGAAGGAAATGATTTGAATTCCCAACAGTGCTCATAATTTTCATCAAAGAGTATCGAGTGATAATCGAATAATCAGACGTCAGGAACCTCGCAGCGAATCGAAGAATTGAAAGAACTGAAACTACATTTTTCAGAATAAACTTTTGTTGAAAAAGAACAATGCTATTTCAAGCTTCCCTCAACTCACAAAATCTGTTAACAGATATACAAATATTCATTTCAGTCAATTAAAATTACATTCTGCTGAAATATTTTCAATAATTATCTGCACATATCTCTGAAGTTCACGTTGAAACTCCTATCTTCTTTTCAGATTTATTCCAAGCCCCTTCCGTTTTGAATTTAGCAAATATTTGATTTCTCTCATATACAACAATAATTTTACTACTCTCAATACCAAAAACTTGTATTCTTCACTCTTTTTTTCCATTTACATCGGGTTTGAAATCACAAAAAATACACACAATAGTGACATAATTGAAGGATTTTTTGTTGTTGGTCACTCTCGTAAAGGGACCAAAAACGGCGTTTCTAACCAAATTGGGTGTCATTTTCGAATCGAGTTGGTTTGCGGCGACATCCGGAAATACAAATTTTCATAACGAAATCATCAGAGAAATAACGATTCGAAATGGGAAAATACGTTTTTGATCTAGAAAAAAATACCAACTTTAAATAAAAATTAGTGATCGTTTTTTAGAATAACGTTGATTTTTTAAAATTATGTTCTCTGTTATTATCGAATTCATCGAATTATTTCTTTCGAGTTTTGAAAGTGAAAATGTGAAAGATGATATCCTTTTTGCCGCCAAGGTGTGGGAGAATTGATAAAGTGCTAATATGAGTGATAGGTGATCCGAAAAGCAGTCGCTTCCACCTGCGGTTTCTCTCTCTCTCTCTCTCTCTCTCTCTCTCTCTCTCTTTCTTTCTTTCTTTCTTCTGATGCCATTCAAGAGACAGAGAGATAGAGAGAGCCGCCCGCCGGCTCCCTTCATCACCCATTTTTATTGTTCCAGGGAGGACAGAGAAAAAAAGAAAGGGAATGACTACTACTTTTCTTCTTCCCGCCCCATTCCCTTCTCTACTAAAAACATCTTTTTCTTTTCTCCGTTCCATCCGACTTTTCTCTCGATTTGTGTGTTTTTTCAAACAGAACTAAAGAGAACATTTTGAATAATTGCCTATGATTTTTCCTCAATTTCCCATATTTTCTCTCTTTCTTTTCGAGTCTTCACGTTGATTTCATATTTAGTTTTAATGGAAATATTCTATTAGAAATCTATTTATCAGAAAATGATATTTTGACATTCAGTCCGAAAAGAATCTCTGATTTTCTTCCTGAAATTCCACAGATTCCATCGGATTGTTTAGAATGTCCAGCTGTTCATTTGATGCAGGTGACACTTCATTCCGTCATCGATATCGAGGATTATAAGGAGAAGAAAACATCAAAAATTGAAGAGTAGAACACTCTCCTAATGAAATTCAAAATTAAAAACTCCTACCAACCAAATGTAGATTTTCGAATGAACATACTCTTATGATTGAAAACTGATTGATGGTGGAAATTATTCTGATCGGGTTTTGAGAAGTTAACCATTTTGAAATACGAGAACCCTAGGTTCAAATACAGTAAGACATCTAGAATCCCCTGAAAAACTGAAGTTTTGACTGACAGTTCGGAGTATCAGAATGGATTCCTGATCAACAGAAAACCTTCTTCCCTCGTATTCATCTTCCAAATAGATCAATGAGAAAACCAAAAAATCACAAAGCTTCTTCGAATTTGGACTTCCCCAATTTCCTTTAACTCTCCTTCTCTCTTTCTCTCTCTCTCTCTCTCTCTCTCTCTCTCTCTCTCTCTTTCATTTTATTCGTCCTTTCCTTTCACTTTTCGCTTTTGTTTGAGCTTCCGGAAAAAGATCATAATCGGTCCGTCTCGTAGTCGTCGTTTTCTTGTCTGTCTACTGCTCCGCCCGTCTTCCTCTTCTTCTTTTCTTCTTCTTCTTCCCCTTTTTTTCTTGTGGTTTTTGGATCGAATTTCATTTGCGTGTTGGCCCCGGCAACTCATCTCTCCGCCCCCTTGGCTGGCCTTTTTTTGTTTGCAAATAGACAGAAGAAGAAGAAGAAGACAACAACTGACTAACCAACAAAATCAGTTTCACACTCTAACAATAATCTCTTTTTTCTCTTTCTTTTCTCCGAAAAAAACCCTTCCGGAGAGGGATTACTGTATCGTTCGTCTTCAAAGTCTGAAATTGAATCCTTTTTTCTGAGAGATGTTATCAGAAACACTACTGGAATGACCGATGAGTTAATCGAAATCAGATCAGTGTTATCCATTTCCGTATCTTTTCCGTGAAATAACCATTATCCTCCCAATTCTTCATTTCTTTTGCAGATAAAAATTTATTTTTTCCGTTAGAGATTTCCCTGAAACTTCGAGTTTTCTCTTTTCGAAATCTAGACAACAACTGCATCATTTCGGTCTTATCCGTGTTCTTTTTTACTTTTTACATTTTTCTTCTCAGTTTTCTCTTGTAATTCTAGATTTTCCCTTGTTTTATGAGAACTTTGATTTTTTTTTCGATGATCAGAACACATTACAACATTTAAAAGTAAAGAAAGAGAGAGAGAGAGAGAGAGAGAGAGAGAGAGAGAGAATCACCAAGTGCACCCAATAATACAAGAAACAGTTCTTTCGAACAAAAATCCGAATAGAACTCAAAAAAGACGTGGAAACTCTTCGATTCATTGTTTCTTTGATCTCATTTTCCACTCATAAATCCTCCTTAAAAACTATTTGAAGAATGAAATGTTTCCTCCCTAAAAAAGAACAATGGAAAAAGAGGTTTTCGTGATGTCGGCGAAGGAAAAGGGAGGAGGACATAACAATAATTTTCCGGTTCATCAATTTTATGTGTAGTGGTGGTGCTCTGTACGGATAGAAGGCCTTCTTCTCCTCCTGATGCATATATATTTTTGTTTCCTTTCTTTTTCTTCCAATAAGTCAAAATGGAAACCAAAATGTTTATACTTCTGACATAAGAATTTTGGCATTTTCTGTTTCTTAAAATCGATCCTTTTATAAACAAAATGATGAGGAGGAATGGGGGTGTATTTGCACCAAACAAGTCCCTTTTTCTTTTTCAATACACTTTGACTTTTCGACTTGTGGCCCCTCTCTTCTTTCGAGAGAGAGAGAGAGAGAGAGAGAGAGAGAATGAACCATTCTCTGGGGACCCGTAACTTTCGATGCGTCTGTAGTGAAGAAGCTTCTTCCAAATCACATCTTCTTTTCCTTCTTCCTTCCTCTTCTTCTTCTTCTTCTTCTTCTAACTTCTACATTCGAGTATATACATCTGAATATCATAGTTTTTGGAAGAAGGAGTACGGTAGTTTTAGGTGATGAGATGCAAATGTCTCCAATGTGATTTCTAATGTGTCAGACTGAGAGAGAGAGAGAGAGAGAGAGAGAGAGAGAAAAAGTGGTTCGGTTGAAGCAAACTCAGATGAGAAGACTTTGAATAAATTCAAGTTTATCTAAAATTCACATGCTCCAAACCAATATAAATTTCTAATTTCGTGCGTTTTCTGACTTCTTTCACCCACTGACATCTTCTACTTTGACTTCTCTTTGTAACTTTTCTCTTCAAGATGTACTTTCATTCGGATAACCGTATTCTCAATCAATATGCATTCTTTTTCTCATAGACAGAACGCGAAGCTGTATTCTGAATCTAGATTCAACCGAAGATAAATCTGAAACAACTCTTTCGATGTTCCGAGAACAGCTTCATTTTTGAAATAAGCATTTGAATCGAACACTGTTCACTGCAAACATAACAACTATTTCTGATTTTATCAGATATCATCAGTTTCAATTCTAAAATCTGACGAAAATCCGTTCTCGTTTTATTCTCTTTTCATCTGAGTTTTCTTCCACTATTTTTTTCTGAATGTTCCTCTTTTCAACCAAAAAACGAAAAGGGACGTTTTGAAGAAATTTTGGGAAAGAAAGCAAAAAGACACGTATAACAACATGATGATGAATGAGAAAAAAGGAAGAGAAAAGTAGATAAGAAGTCGAAGAACATTCCAATGATTCAATGGAAACATCTGGGAAGTACTTTAAATTTTCCCACGCCCTTCTGATGGAATCACGTGACGAATGACGTGGATTCACAGATAAGAGTTGGATTGTTCTTTGGACTATGCATTAATTTAAGAAAAGAAAACTGACCGATACGTAGTTCATATAACTGTAATACAGTAACGTTTCTCATAACTTCACCTTGAAGCTATCACTCACTTGAGTATCCCTCGTTCAGATATAACAACTTCATATGAAGAGATTGTTTGAGCATTTCGAGAAATAAACATTCAAGCCTAAAGAATTCATTCAAACACTGTTTCCTAGTGTAGAAAGAGTACAAATAGGAGTCTAGAAAGTGAAAAAAGAGACTGAACTCGAAGGAATTCCATGATTCTGTCAGTCCGTTGTCCAGACGATCCACGTGTTTTCTGTATTAACAAACACGTCGTTTTTTGTTACTTCATCCATCCCGTCGCCGCTACACACAACTAATCGGGGGGACCGACCGGGCCGTGGGCTCTTTCTATGTCTCTGTCACCGATGCAAACACATACACAACCACACGCACTCCAACCCCTTTTTGTCATGTCCATTGTTGCTCTGCTTTTATTCTTCTTTTTTCCTAGTCTTCCCGTTTGCCGTCCCGGCTTCTTCTTCTTCTTCTTCTTCGTGCTCTCCGAAGAAGAAGACGACGACGACGCCATCGTCGTTTCTACACCCTCTTCTTCTTCTACTTCTTGGCGCCAAAAGCCATCAGTCTCAATTCAATTTCCATTGTTCTTCATTCGTTTCTTTTTAGTTTAACCTTTTTTCGGCAGTCTCTCAAAACGATAAATTTGAAAATTGGTGAGAGAAGGAAGTTCGACTATTTCCTTTTGTTGTTTGAGAGAGAGAGAGAGAGAGAGAAAAATGGAAAGTGCAAAATGACTTTTACTCGAAAAGGGTCAAAGTATTTGAAAGTTTTCGATCAAGAAAATAGTAATATGGAATTCAAAAGCGACGAATTTTCTAGTTTCTTTATTAGTTTTTTGAATGTTCTGAAGTTCTTTTCGGTCTAGATCTTCCCTTGGATACTGCTTTTGCTCTACTTTCTTCTGATTATGAGATGTTATTGAATCAGAGCCAATGGTCTCTCATCGTATCTGAAATGATAAAAATGACCGTGTTCATCTATCGGAAACACATTATAAATATAAGAAGAAACTCAGTTAAAAACCAGGATCCAATCAATCCGAACTTCATCTGTTTTCTACAAAATCTCTCTATTCGTATCCTCCAAATCATTTTGAAATCAACCCGAAATCTGTTCTTTTTCTCTCTCGGAACAACAAAAAAATCGGGAAAAAAAGGAAGTAGATGACGACTAAAACTTTCTTGGGAACGAGAAGAAAACAACTTTTCACCATCACCACCCACAAAGAAAGCTCGCTAATTTTTCGCAACCCTTTCCGTTTTCTTCTTCCCATCCGGATTTGGGAAGAATGAGGGAGGCGAAGGGAGAAGAAGGAAGGGAGGGGGAAGGGAGCTCTTCTTCCCTTCAGAAGCCGCCATGCCTCACATACACTCTTCGCCCCCACCAATTTGGTGTCGAAGGGAGGTCTCTCCTCCCTCGCTCTTTTCGTATTTCACAAACTTTTTTGCTCCTCCTCGTCACCATCACCCGCCTCTTTTCGCATTTTTCTCTAATTTTTAAATTATCTTTTTTAGTTTTCAATCTCAAATAGAAGCAAAGCAAAGACTGTTTGGACTGTTTTCCCTTTTTTTTTTTTAAATTTTATAACCTTAGATCTAAAAATGAAATTTTGGAAAAAAAGAAACAACAGGAAATGTTTGTTTTACACCCGGATGTAGATATAAGCCAATCCTTCATTTAATATGATATCTTAGTTCAAGTTTGAAACTTTTTGTTCCCGGAAACTTTATTCTGGAGTTCATTCGAAGAAAATTGTGGATCAATCTAAAGAATCTTTGGGATATATGATTTACCAAGTGGAACAAAGCACAGAATTTCCTTTTTTCTCAAATTTGGACCTATTCCGTTCAACAAATTCGAATTTCTGACAACTGATGAAAGATAAATTCTGTTTTTCTTTTAAAAGTTATGATTTTTTCTCTTGTTTTCTGAGGTAAACTCTAAACATTTTCACACTCATTTCCACTCTTTCGTCTTCTTTTTTCTTCCACCCCCACTTCTCATTTTTCTCTTTTTTTTTTGAAGTAAAGTGCATCTTTTTTGGGAAAAATGAAACAAAAGAAAGTTTTAAAAGTTGAAAGAAAAAAGAGAGATAGAAGCAAAAATTAATGGAAATTTCTCATAAAACATGAATCGTTATGACTATAGTAACTGAACTCTGAGAGTATCAATTCCAACATTTATCAGTTTATTTGTTTTCGAAATTTCAAAATGCGTCGGTGATATGAAAACATTCATTTATTTCATCTCACTTAAATCTATATCCAAATACAGTATGAATTCTTTGTCTTCAAATTGAAAATTCGGATTTCTTCATCTGAAAAATTCATCCTAACGCTCGTTTTTCAAACGAATCAATCTCGTTCAAGTGCAGATTTCTCTACAGTATTCCATCAACTAGAACAAGATTTCAGTGTCCATTGAATATTTTTCAAAATGAGCAATATCTTAATCCGTCTGCGTCTCCAGTTCGTTTTGTCTCTCTTCCCCTTTTTCTCATATTGCGTGGTAATAAATTGTGATTGATGGCAGCTAATTTCGTCCGCCGTCCGTCCGAAACGTCAAAAGAAGGACGCCGACTCTTTCTCTTTTTCTCTTTTGCTCCCTGCACTTTTATTCTCTTTTTTCCAAAAAAAACTTCTCATTATTTTATATTCTTTGTATTTAGATTGATTCAAACAAAGAGAAGATTCTAGAACAAAAAGAGTTTTGAGAAGAGAAAAAAGAAGAAAAAGAAGAAGAACACAGGAACGAAATGATTTACTTTTTTCGTTTTGTCTGCTCTTTTCTTCTATTTCTCTGGGTATTAGACAAGTGTTTACGACTTCTTCTTTCAAACAAGAATCCCTTTTTATTTTACGGTGTTTACACGAAAAACTGGGCGGAGCTTAGTTCGGAAATTTTGTGATTTTAGTACAAGGGTCAAGTTTTTCATAAGATCTTCACCATTCCTTTTGTTGTCCTTGATGATTCTACTTTTCTCTGATCTCTAATTCTCTGATATTTCTCTTCAAAGGTTTATAATTTCAGAGGCACCATCCAAATACCATCATCTCGTCGCCTCGTCTCTCTCTTTTCGCACACTATCACTGCATTATCCATCGTTGTGTGCCCCTTAAGAACAGTACCGTATCGCTGATTGTGGCAACACATCACGGCATGCACCACGATGGATTGTGGCATGTGGTGTGTGTTCAGCGAGAGGCGGCGACATGTCGAGAGACTATGGCGGCGACGTCTTCTAGTCACTTCAGATGAACGAAGAGCCAGAAGGAGGTGATTTTTCAAATGAAAAACTACAATTGGAAGTTTTGAATTCTCTCAGATTTCTTCGTTTAATGCGTGGATTCGATGCAGAAGACGTAGAAGTGATAAGAAAAGCAGTAGAAAGTGATGGTGTTGATTCAAAAGCATGTGCTCCGGGTCCTCCGATGGATGAACGGGTAGAAGAAGATCCTCCGGATGAAGATTCTGGTTAGTATTCCATTTTTGTGTTAATAGAGAAACTGTTTTTGAGTATAAAATGGAAAATAATCACTTCTCTTAGCTTCAAAACTGTATTGTTCCAAGCGAAAAACCCGAAACAATTGACGAAATGAAAAATTCGAATAAAATAGAAAGAAGATTTGCAGGTTTAATACCTCAAATCGATCGTCCAATGAGTATGCCATATCTCTGTTGTAAGCTTTGGAGATGGAAAGATTTGCAAGTCGATGCAGCACTACATCGATTAGAAGCTCTTCCTTGGTGTCGATTCGGAAGAGTTACAATCAATAATGCTACTGGTGAGTCGTTTCTTTTAATCAGAAAGAAAAAGAAAAAGGTCTCAAAATAATTCTGAAAAATGTTTCAAGTTAAATTTAGTTCAAATGAAAGATTTCTCAATTGTTCTGAGTCTCTTATCTCAAAATCTCTTTCTCTCACTTTTCATTTATCCGTTTGTATCATCTGTTATCAGAAGAGAATCAAAAATCAAAAAGAGAAAACTTTTGAAAGAATAAAAAGTTTCAGTATCATGTTGCAACCCCTATCATTATGCTCTTTGGATTCGTCCTGAAACGAATGGAGGTGATGACGACGGATCAGAGGATAAAAATTCTTCTGTCCATCAAAACAATCATCGATCGTCACTCATCGGAAACGGACACATCACCTATCGACATCGAGATCGTTCGTTTTTTTTCTTTCAATTTTGGTTTGGGGAATTTTGTTGAGTTGGAAACTTGCTTCTTTTGAAATATCCATCACTTTCATTCAAGTTTCCATTTTCCAGATACTCACGATAATGAAATTTCAAAACTTCCGAAGATTTTGGCTGGTGAATTACCCGACAGACCTCCTCCGTCAGTTCCAACGGCAACTCCTCCAATTCCTGATGATTCACCTCCATGTACATCAAGAAGTTCACAAGATCCTGATGATTTAATACACTATCATCATCACGAATCAAATCGATGTATGTTTTGATTTAATGTTGAGAAAAATGAATTTTGAAATTCAATTCGAAAAAACATTTTGTCAATTCGTAGAAAATTCTTTTTGCTATGAAAAACTTATACCAAGATACCATTTAAAGTAAAAATCTTTCCAATCAGAAAATTGTTTAAATACTTTTTCAGCGTGGGCAAAAATGACGAGGTACGAACGAAAAGAACAAATCGGTGATACGGTATGGTTGCATGGAGCATTTGCAGCCATCGGAGTTTTATCGAAATCAGGTAAAAGAAAAGAATAGAAAAATGAATAATGAAAGTGGAATTTCAGTACACGATGCACAATTGGAATGCAGTCCTTGGGATTTGAAAAACGAAGTTTCGTTTGCATTAATACGACAAGCAGATCCAATTGGTTCAACGAATCCAGAAGATGTTTGGTTGTATAATAGGTATTTTCAATGAGTTTTCTTTGTAAAAAATAGTTTTTTAGTGGCACGCGACCTTTATTTCTATCAATGACTCCGAATGTTTCATCAACAAAAGATACATTAAGAAGATTATCTCCTGGATACTGTATACGAGTACATCGAGGAGAAGTGTCTGCATCAGCACCCGCAAGTGAACGAACCAAAGTACGGAGGCCCAGTAAGGTATGTCTTAATGTTTTCAAATCAATCCAACAGATAAAAAAAGAAGAAGAGACATCCAGTTTTGTGATATCTAAGACCTCTCAAATAATTTTCAGGACCCCGCACTGGCTCAACAGAATTTGGTGATATCAGTTGGAAAAGGCTGGGGTCCGAACTATTCTCGTCTTTATTTAACTGATATTCCATGTCGATACGAAGTGTCTTTCGCTTAGGAAATTCTTTTTTTTCTTGTTTTCTACACCTCTTCATCCCGTGTCTTTCATTGTCTAATTCTCTTCTTTTCCCACACTCTCTCTCATTTGCTATGCTTTTTCATTTTGTTTTAGCATCTCGCCTGTGATTGTTTTTTCATCCTCATTTAATCATTTAAAGAGGCTTTCGCATTATAATTTTATAGGTTTTTCTCTTAATTTCGCTTGTTACGGGTTCCAAAATGTTTCCATTTTTTTCTCCAAACGATAACCAATTTCCTTTCCCTCCCAACCCCCCAAAAAGTCCAAAACCAGAACCAAAACATTCTCAAATCCTTCACGAAAATGATCTTTTCCCCCCTTTTCAAAACTCTTTTTTCCTATCGAATTCCAATTTTATTCGTTTTTTCTGAATATCAAAATAGACGATTTCAGAATTCGTTTTGAACGAAATAAAAGAGTTCTATAAATTATAGACTATAATCATCGAATCGTCTTTTTTCTACTCTTCGATCACTCGAAATGCCTCTTAAATTCAACATTTTGATTCAGTATTAAGTTGAAAATTCGTATTCATTTTGCAACACAAACTCTCTTATTCTCCGTTTCCAGCTGGCTCCAATCAGTGTGTCACACAAAAAGTTTCAAAAACTTTTTTGTCACCCGCGAGACTTCTTGCGAAGAAAACTCCCATATGTTGTCGGATAGCCTCCCCAATGCTCATTAGTCAAGTTTCTTTTTGAATCGAGGGCACATACAAAAAGTTTTGTAGGTTAGTAGGTGTCAGGGTGGAAGAGAGAGAGAGAGAGAGAGAGAGAGAGAGAGAGAGAAAGAGAGAGAGAGAATGAGAGAGAGAGAGAATGAGAGAGAGAGAGAGGAGGTCAGCTCTACAACCAAAACTTTCTCTTCTGAGAAATTGAACTCGAGGGAATCGGCTTGAAAAAAGGATAGCCTCTTCCGTTTTTCGATGAAAAAAGCCTAGACAAAACGTCATAAATTGCTTAAAAAAGGGATCCATTTATATTTTATTTATTGAATAAACAAAATGAAAAAAAGGAAAATATCGAAAAAGGAACGGGAGACTTGAAGAAGTCATGTGATAATATTCATCCACCTTCTTTGAGAAGAGCAAAAAATCTTTTGGTAATTCAAAGAATATTAAGAAGATTAGCACTGAAATTGAAATGATCTCTGAGATAAGTATTAAGAATCGATTGCTCCAAAACTCCAATTTGAACATTCATTGTTTGTAGTTCTTCTTCTAATTTGCTCACTGCCTGTTTTATCTTCACAAGTGGAGCTCCGTCGCTTGATTTCGCACCTTGTTCTTCGATTTGCTGCTTCAATTGATCAATGTCTTCGCTGATACGATCAAGTGTTTCCGTTCGAGAACTGACACCGACTGAAGCTGCTCTGAATGAGAAAAAGTGAAAAATCATTGTCTATTTCAATAGAATTCTCAAAAACTCACTTATATTTCTCTCTTAATTCTGCTCTTGTATCGGTCGCTCTCTTGAATTTACTCATCATACTCGACAATTGAGTATTCAGTGATTTCTCTCTCGTTGATATTCTTTCAAGTGTTTTTGAAATGTCTTTTGTCATCTGAACAAATACACAAAAATTAATTGTTTTCAGTGTGATTCAGTGATTACATTATCCAAATAAGGACCGACATTTCCAACTTTTTGTTCAACAGTTTTATGCATTGAATTCATTTGTTCGAGATGAAGACGCCAATCTTTCGCATCCTGTCGCAATGTTATTTTCAGTTGAGGAGCAACTCTTTCGACTTCTTGTTTCCATGAAATTGAGTCTGTGTTACTTTGAAGAACACTTTGAAGCGGATTCTTCTGAAATAAAATACATTTCGACTGCATTAAAATCAGATTAACTCACAGATTCAACAACCAATCCCTGTGCTTTTAAATCAATTTCAATCACATTTTCATCTTCGTCGTCGTCCAAAAAGTTGGATGGTTCTTCAGGAATTTCTTCATTATCATCATCGTCTTCTTGTTCATCTACAGCTGTATCCTCATCTTCTTCTTTCGGTGGAATCATTCTGAAACAAAATCATTCAGAAGAAATAATCTTCCAGATTTCTTACTTTTGCCATTGAAATCCAACATGAACGAGAGCTGTATCTGCCAATGCACTTAAGAGAAAAATCACATTTTCCCCAGCACCAGATTTCAGTTTTGCAGCTGTGAAGTCGATTGGAATTCTCTGGAACAATTTAGGTACAAAAAGAAAAAGAGAGAGAGAGAGAGAGAGAGAGAGAGAGAGAGAGAGAGAGAGAGAGAGAGAGAGAGAGAGAGAATGGAAGATGGATTGAAAAGACACCTTTTCGGAAAAAAGATAAAATCTAGATATTCGGAGAGAAACTCTTCGAAACGTAGATTCGTTCCCCTTCTTCTTCTTTCTCTTTGTTGGCATCGCACTATTCTATCTCTCTCTCTCTCTCTCTTATTTTCAACTGTTCATCTCCAATTTAACCGGTGGTTATGTTGCTCGAAAACTGTCGTCTTATATTCAAAGGTTCGTTTAAAAACTGGTCAGTTAGCTGTCAATTATCTCTGTTCTTGGTCTGAATCGTTATCAAAATATAGGGAATTTCAACCAATCGATCAGTTACAAATCTCTTATAAAACTTGAATTCAAATAAACCAAAAACCGAAATAAATTGATTCTAAGAATAGAATTTTCAGGAAAACGGTTTGTTCGTCTTTTCATTTTTATTGTCGTCTGCCTTGGTTTTCTGATAGCTGTCACAATACTCGCAGGTAATTCATTTCAAAAGTGTTATCTTCCAATTCATCGAAATCTTAGGATTGACAATATTTGATCAACAACACAATCATATTCTTCATGATTACGTGGCAAGAAACGATGATATTGTTGTATTATCAACCACTTATTACGAGAATTCGAAAAGTTTTCCGCCAAGTACAGCTGTCATTTTATTCAATTCAGTTCAAGTTTTTCATTTGAAATATTCGACGTTAAATGTGGTGGCTGAGACTATGCAAGGAAACGTTGAAGTTGAATTCAAAATACAACCAGTTATCAATAAAATCCCATTTTTCTGTAAATGGGTTCCCTATTTGGCAGTGGGACAAGTCCCTGAAGATCATGTTCTTCTCAAGTTATCAACTAATAAAAAAGATGGAATGGAGGTTTGTTTTAGAGAGAAAACGCATTAATTTTCAAATAAAAATGTTTTTGAATACAGAAAAAGATAAATTGATTCGAATAATTCCATTAAAAAGAATATTTCAGTTGTCTCTGAGATCACCATTTCAAACGCCTCGAAAAGTGGTTGCTTGTTTTTCTCCGTTGTTTTTGAACGAAAGATGGCAACTTCTACTTGCAACTGTTGAGGTTTTCAAAATACTTTTGATCGAATTCTCTCATTAATTTCTATTTTTTCAGATTTATTCGCATTATGGTGCATTTATGCATTTCTATGTTCGATCGATGATAACTGATTTGTTCAAATTGATAAAAGAAAACAAGAATGTAAGCTCATTGAAAACAAACTAAATAGGTTTGTTTGATTGAAGACTCGTATATCTCCATGGCCAGCCATTCGAATTGGAGAATCAAGAGCTGCTTCTCCAATGTTTGATCCGAATACTGAATTAGAATTCAGAAATCAAGCGTCTGCGATGACTGATTGTCTTCTACAGTACAAAGAATCAGCTGAATTCGTAGTTTTCCCTGATCCAGATGATATTCTTGTTCCTGTTTTGGGCAAGACTTATCATGAGGAATTCACACAGGTAATACTATATTTCGTCAGTTTATCCAGAACTACGAATAGAAAAATTTAAAGAGTTTATCTTCCGAAAAGATTTTTTTTTCGTACGGAAATTCAACGTATTTTCATTTTTTTTTGTTCGATTGATTTTTTCTTGTTTTCACCAATCTCCGAATGAAATCTGGTGCGAAAATGCTAGAGATTTAGGCATCAAAATGCAGAAAAAAAAAGATATTTCAGGCATTTAACATGTTTCCAACAGCCGGAGCAATCGTTTATAATATGACTCAGACTTCTATCGAATCATGTAAATTCTTTTGATACCAAACAGTTCTCAAGAAATGAAATCAATTTTCAGCCACGACTCCAGCACTTTATTCTCCGATTTCTCTTTTGGCATCAATCAAATTCAAAGTGAGCATGTTAATATGGAATTTCATTTTCTATGAATGGAGATTTAGGGAGAACAGAAATGGGGAAAACTGGTCGTTCGACCGGAAAGAGTTGACAGTACCTGGATTCATAGATCATATTCGATAAAAGAAGGATACGAACAGAAGGTGATGCCTGTCGATGTGAATGCATTTTATCATTTAAGAATATGGAAATTTCCTGATTATCCGACTGTTAACAGAACAAGTTTTCTTCTTTTCCAAATCAAAAAACTTCAATTAATTTCATTCAGAAATATCGAATCCTCCATATTTTGATCCGTATCATTTGAATGCAACGAAAAGAACAATTTATAAAGTATCGGATGGTCTCAAAATTCAGAGAAAATTCAAGAATCGCGTATCCGAAGGAAATATGAAGGCAGTAAGTAATTCATTTTCAGTCTTATCCACTCCTTCAAATCATTCAGATTTATGCTCGACTTCCGAAAGTTTCACTCTATTATCCATTGATTGAGGTCTGTTACAACCGTATTTTCTACAGTATGAAGGATATTGGAACATGCCGAGGTTTATTTTTTCAGTTTATATCCAAAGACTCTCTATCATTTTCTTTCAGGGCCGGAGTACTGTAACATTCCAGCATTCCCTGGATTACGGTGTACTAACGTGGCAAGTGAATTCGTCACGTATAAAAGTTATAGGAATATTTATATTCATCAATTGATTTCAACAGATTTCGAAGAGGGAGAAAACGGATGTACTCTCTAGTCTCTTATTTCAAACTTTGAACATTTCAATTCACTTTTTACGGGTTTTTTGTCTTTTTTTTCTTCTTCATGAATCTTTCCTCTCAAAAATGTTTGTTTTTTGAAGAACTTTTCTTTTTGAATTTCGAAATGATTTTGAATCTTGTTTTCTTTGAAAACAATATCTTCTTCTCTTTTCAGGAATAGACATGTTTTGGGTGTGTTCGACTGAATAGAAAACGATTTCTTGGGTCAAATTGAGAAATTGAAAGCCGATGCTACGAGAAGTTTTCGGTAATAAAGTCCGAAAAAGTCTGTGGAAACCAAAATGAAGACATAAACACTGATATTTTAAACCTAGTTCTAGTAGGAAAGAGAGAAAATTCTTTCTTCCATTCAATCCAAACTACAATTTTCTCTTTCATCGAAACTCGGCCAACATGTGATATTGAGGTCACTGAAACCCCAAAATTGACGTATTTGACCTTAAAACTGTCTGTCTAATTCATTGAAACAGTTGATCTATGCGCAATTTATGACAAGAAAAGTACTTGATCTCTACTCTTTTTCTTCTGGTTTTTTGTTTCAAATAAGAGGAAAAGGAGTATAAATAAGAAGAATTCAATTAGAGAAATCATCTAAAAAAAATTCAAAAACGATGAGAATTCTTCTAATTTTTCTGATTATTTTCTCATTCTCTTATGCTATTTCCGTTCATCGTCATCATTCCGATGGACACGCAAAGCTTATAGA
The DNA here is from genome assembly GCA_016735795.1 of Caenorhabditis tropicalis. NCBI lineage: Eukaryota > Metazoa > Nematoda > Chromadorea > Rhabditida > Rhabditidae > Caenorhabditis > Caenorhabditis tropicalis. Next base: position 6,582,321 of record CM028614.1, on the reverse strand, counting down.
AGAACGATTCAAAAGAGGAAATAATGATGATGATGATGATGATGAAGGAACAAATGACGATGGAGACGGTGATGATGATGACGACGAATGATTTTATTCACTTATAAAACATTCATTTACACCGAAAATTGTACTTTTTCTTTTTCAAAATAAATGAATTCTTCTCTTGAAACATTCTTTGAAGTTGATATGAAGTCATAATGAGAACTTCAAGATAGGAATGATATTTCATTGTGTTAACGGAGCTTCGATCAAAGTGAAAAAAAGAAAAAGACTAACCTTGTTTTTGGCGGCGTTTATTATGTTTCCAATCGTTGAATTTGGATCATCAAACTGTAATTTTATGAGTAGAGTCAGCTTATTCTGATGACGGAAACCCACTTCTTGAGGCATGTTGAATGAATCTTCTCCTGATTTTTTGATGAGCCACGCAGCGAGAGAAGTGAACATGAAGAATTGCTCTCCGACGTTTCTCGATTTCACAAAATAATGTCTGGAATCAGTCGATAGTAAATCGAATTCAAAGAAAACAATCACTTTAATATTGGTTTATAAGCTACTCCAAGCTTCAGAAATCCTTCTTCGTAGTTCAAAAGTTTCAATTTATCCAATAACTCTTCGTTCTGAAATCTTTCATTTCATTTTCGTTCGGTTGCGAACTCAAAGACAAAAAAAAACAGAATTCTTACTCGAATATAAATTTCATACTCCTTTCCGGGACCATCTTCTGTTGCTGTTTGAGCAGTCGGTTCAGTTTGTTGAACATTCGATTCATCTCCTTCTAAGTTATTTTCTTCCATCAGGTTTGAGTCGATTAAAAAGGAGCAACAGAAGTGAAAGAAAAGGAGAAAGCGTTTTATGCCACAACTGGTTGCCAAGGAAACACTATGACGCAGTCGCTCTACCCCGCCCGATGTTCTATTTCTCTTCTGCTCCAATGGCACGGAATGATAGAATAGGGAAAATCGTCTCACTCTATCAGTATGTCTATCCTCTTTTTCTTCATAAACTTTTATCATGTTAATCCACACAGGTGGTTTGCAAAACAATCCGTACGGATGAAATAGGAACTTGAAACCGTGCGCATAACGGATCCGTAACGCGTCGTTTGCGAAAAAATTACTGGAAAATTGATGAAAGTACCTGTTTCGCACACATATTTCACCAATTTGCGAAATTTCGAACCGAAAAGTGTTCCGCAAAAATTTATTTTTCGCAAATAACCCGAAACGGATCCGTTATGCGTCGGATATAGGGTCCATCCATTATTCGTAGTTTCGCGACCGACCTGTGCACTATTATAACTGCTCAGAAGAGCAGGCCACTACGGCTCCAAAATTCATCGGCTCCGTGCGGTCATCAAGTTCATAAGAACTGTTTCACGCTCGCGGCCTGCCCGTCTCCCTTTCATCGCAGTTGGCATCTCTACCAAATTATAGGGGATTACGAGATACATACTGCAGAAATGATTCTGTATAGTATGGTCTCGACGTATCAAACTCCACCAGTGGACTTGAAAAAAGGCAGCAGCCGACACTTCGCGGGTTCCGCCGGCTACTATGTATCGGGTGGGACTTGGCTCCGCCCACATCTTTCTCTCTCGTGTTTCTTCAGAGCGATGTCAGAATGACGTTTTTGAAAAATAACAACTGGTGTTCTACACAATTTTCAGAAGAGAATCAAATATTTATTTCAAAAAGTTGTTCAGTTGTGTTGTGTTTAAATTGTTATTATCCACAATTAACTGCTGCCTCATATGGGTGTTTGAAACGGAGATCAACAGTTCCGAAGTCATAGGTTTTATTCTCATCCGGAGTTTGAGAACCAACGGTCACATTAGTAGGTGTAATTGGTTGAATTATTTTACGGAAGCAACGATGAGGAACCTCTCTTGTCTCCCAGCAGTTATGTTGAATCAAGATGTATGGTGCAACCATGTAGTCGTCAGTTTGAATAAACGCTCGCAAATCAAAAGAGCCATCCTCTTTCGTGAAGTGGTTCATATATTCGTCATATCTGACTGTAAAGCAAGTTCATATAAATTGTTTCAATGAAATTAGCTCACAGCGCTTCGTATTGGCAAAAACATCCAGTGGCCATTTTGCAAATGGTTGTTCATGACACAAAAACTTCCCTTTAATATGAACCGAAAAATCAGTAAAGCGTATAGCTGTGCAAGAAGCGATGATGAAGAACAAGAGAGTGAACTGAAACTATTTCATGTTTCATTATGCATATATCCATAATATTTTCTTGTTAACCAATACGTGCTAAAATGGTATCAAAACTCCACGATCCTGTATTGATAAAGTTGAGAACCTATTCGAATATTTAAGGCTGATAACAGGGAGTTTTCTGTTTATTCACTGTTGAACTAAATTGTAATTGTAAATTTCACTCAACAAACCTGCATCACTGAGATCAACTTGGAGTGGAATACATATTATTCCTGAAAAGAACACAACTTGATAACGTGGCATAAGTATATAAGAATGTGTAATGGTGTCACGCGAAATGCGATTTTATAAGTGTATGATTATGTTCTTTCTGTGCGATTTCTCGCTTTACCGAGAAAATTTATCACTTGAACGAGATAAATTCTAACAGAACTTTAAAGTTACAATCATTCAGTTTCCATTCCATTCAATGAATGCATTCAACAATTTTTTTTCGATTCCTACGGTCAGATTTTTGGTGGATCTTGAAACTGAGGCCGCAAACACTCTGACGCAGCATTGCAGTCTAAGATAACCGCTGCGTTTTCGTGCTTTTTCCACAAATGTAAAAACATTTTTGCCGATTTTTGGAGTGATCTAAAAATTTAATTTTTTATTAGCTAGTTAATTTCATCAAAAAAAAATTGATTAACTTGCCTCGGCCAAAACCTTTCACTATTCTTTTTTCTGTTGACAGTCCGTTGATCAATTTTCTCTCAGATGACCATTTATTTGCCTGGAGATGTCATACAAGAACCCACATCTAGTGAATCATCGATAATCGGTTATGGAATTAATTTACGTGGTCGGACTAGAATTGCAACTCAACCTGGAGCTCTTCGAAATCAAGAAGGAAAGGTCTGGTTGAATGTTCACAGCAAAAGGTAAAAGCAACCAAAAGTAGCTCGAGTTATAGTTCATTTCAGATACATTCCACAAGAAGGAGACCGTATAATTGCTATCGTGACTTCAAAAACAGGGGATTTTTTTCGATTGGATATCGGCACGGCAGAGTATGCGTTGATTAACTTTACAAATTTCGAAGGCGCAACGAAACGAAATAGACCAAATTTAAAAACTGGGGATATAATTTACGCAACTGTTTTTGATACAACAGCTAGAACTGAGGCAGAGCTAACTTGCGTTGACGACGAAAAAAGAGCAAGAGGAATGGGGCAGTTGAACGGAGGTTACATGTTCAAGGTGAGCGTTCTTTGTTGATCAGCATGTTGACATCTCCCGATTTTCAGGATTTTTTTCCGAATTTTCCATTGTTTCAGGTGTCTTTAAATCATTGTCGCCGTCTAATTAATCCGTCGTGCCAAATTTTGCAAACGATGGGAAAGTTCTTCAAGTTTGAAATAACCGTTGGAATGAACGGTAGAATATGGATCAATGCTGCTACCGCCGATGATATAATCAAGATACACGACGTTATCACAAAGTCTGAACTTGTTAAAACTGATGATGAGCTAATTTCCTTAGTACAAACTTGTTATACTAAGTCGGTCAGTAGCTGAATCATTTTTTGTATTCCAGCTTATTTTGTTAATTATTTTACTGTTTCTTTATGTTTTTGCTCGAAAAATAATTTTCATTAAAATGTTAAACCATTTACATTACTTCATCGGGCGTATCATTCGCTACTATGTATATTTGATTGCAAGAATCTTCCATTAAAATTCGTAGTTTTCCTGTTCAGAAATGGGGGAAAGCTTGGTGGAGCAACGTCAAGCGGATGATAAAGCATCCTGGGATGCCTACTGGAAAGTACGCGATCTTGATTCACGTGGGTCTATCTACCCTCGCTTCCGGTACTACGCTCATAAGGCTTTCGATGCACCGGCCACCTGGTTAAGAGGTAACGTCGATTTTACCATTCGTATTTTCTTCAAAATAATTTTGTAGCTAATAAAAAGTTATTTTTTTGAAGTATGGCGCGGTTGAAGAGTACATAATGATCATTCCAGAAAAGATTGTTGAGCCGCTTAACAACAAGAACCGTCTTCCGTACTATCATCGCCAACTCACTCGTGTACCGGAAATTGACGAATGTGGAGTCAATGATAAAGCCTGCTTCTATGAAGCCAATGAGCAGTACCGACTTGACAAAATGGTTGACGGATTCATTTTGCAAACACTTCGACAACGCGTTGATCGGTGTATGCTCTATAACAATCCGGATCATTCTCCTTGCGCCAAAGTAATTGAGGATATGGAAGAGAATGAGCTAAACTTTTTCATTAAATACGGAGAATTGGGAGGTGAATCTGATGTTCGTGACGCGTACATGAAGCAGAAGCATCGAATGATATGGGAACGCCGTCATCCAGAAATTATGGAGGAACGTTCTTCGAAACTTGCTGACCATAAGGAAAAGCTTGCAAACGGAGAATTCGATTATTCCTTCTGGAAGAAGGGAATGTTCTATCAAGACAAGAAGAACTATGAGCCGCCATATGAGTTCTATATGAGCAAGTCTCCACTTGAAGGCGATAAGCCATTGTCGAAGGATTGGCAGTACTACAAGAAGGTTTGTATTTCTGAAAACATTAAACGTGTTTGGTGAAGATAACTAATACACCACTCAGTGATTAGAGATTAAATGGACAAATATTTATTAATTGCCACGTAGACTATAACTGTTTCTTTCAGGTCTCGCAAGATCCCGAGTTCGACAAGGAACAAGGAAAAAAATCCGATTTCCGTCTTTTCTAAGTTTCGGTTTTTCTGTTTCATTTTTTTTAGAACGATTTGTGTTGAGTTTTCTCTTTTCCGTAAAAACTAAACTCTTTCTATTCTGTTGCCTTTTAATCGATTCAGAGTGAATAAATGTAGATTTTCATGAATAAAAATGAAGAAAGGTGTTAAGGATAGCAACCTCTTTTCCTACTTCTGGAATATCATGGTACAATTAGTTTCGGATTTAGGATGCAGCTGATTAATATACGAGGATTATACACACAAGGACAATACAACGGAAAAATAAGGTTTCACTTTCTAAATAACCAATCTTCAAAGTACAAGAGTAGTTGTTTTCAGAGAATACTTTTATTATGTTAGCCACAATGGATTCTTGTTTCTTGATGATTCGAGAATGAAACACTTCACAGCAGCTTACAAAGGCATCAGAAACGGTATGCAAAACAAGAGAAAAATGTACATTTTCAGATGTTCCATTCTTAAATTTTTTCTATTCAAAACTCAAAGAAAACAAAACTAAACGGTACCAGGTAAGAAAAATGTTCGTCTTTTTTCTATTCAATCGTTCTCATCAGGAACATTTTCCATGGGTCAGTCTGTGTGGAATCGAAAGAAACTATTTAAGATGTGATGATACTCCACTAGTTTACACTGAACTCGATCCAGCCGAGAAATCACTTCGGATCGGTCAATCTACTCTTTCCCATCCTTTCAAGGTACTGCTCCAAACTTAAAATGAGGATTGTCTCTAATAAAAGGGCATCTCTTGGAAAAATTTTTCCCGATTGTATCGTTATATGTCATATTATAATTCATCAAGACTAGGCCTAATTTTCGATAATTTCAGCCGGAATCGCTGTCAATGACTTCAAATGGACGTGTTTATCACCACAGTCTGATTGGTGGAAAAGCTCTCGTTGCTGACAAGCTCACCGATAAACTATTCAAACGATTTCAATTCGATGAAAGTGGAAATCCAATTGCATTCAAATATGGAAATGAATACGTTAAACTAAGCAATTAATTATATTGTTGTGCTTCTAAATTAAAAAAAAACAACAGATGAATTACTGTACATTCATGAATTCGTTTTCGTTCATTTCAAATCGTCAATTCCATAGAGCAGATGATCCACGTTTTTTAGAACAAGAACTTTCTCCAAAAATTTCCTTCAGATTTGGCTGAAAATATGAGAATGAAAGCCAGAAACTCGTTTTCTCTAAAACCTTCTCAATCACTCCAAAAAAGGCCTCAATGTCAACTGGTGGATTTTTTGCATGCTTTCTCACTGTTTCCTTAACTAGGTCAAAGTCAGCCCATGCTGGAATCGGTTTCCGTGGTCGATTTTCATCATCTGTTCCTCCACCACTACTCAAATCGTCCAATCCGTAATCGTTGGTTAAATTCGGTTTATAAACCGTCTTCGATGCTTTCTCATTTGGATGTTCAAACTTTTTACAGACCGGTTTCTTATCTTGTCGGTTATCTTTTTCTGGCTGAAAACGGAGGGAAAGAGAGTTAGATTCATTACGAATTTTGAGACTCACCGATGTCAAAAATAATGGTTTTGAAGTAATGGGAACTTTAGCTTCTTCATTCTCAGAAGCAAGAATACGTGTCTTTTTAGTTGGTCGTTGACTAGGGGTCCCTTTTTCATTTATTCTTGAAGATGTTTCGAAACGAGTAGGAGACTTAATATTACGTTTCATCGCTGCTTTTGCTTTTCTTCGTTCTGCAACCGCTGCTTTCCTTTCGTTTTCGCGACGAGCTCTTTCCATTTTCTGTTCCAAGAACTTCTGACGAAGATCACTCGCGTGCTTCAATTTATCTTCATTGGGAACTTTCGTTTCTTTTTTGACTGTTGGAACCATTCTTGCAGAATATACTTTCGAACTGACAGACCGATTCTCACTTTTAGGAGTTCTCAGTTTATTTCGATATTCATAACTTGACGACACAACTGGAACTGATTGATTCATAGACGAATCGTCGATTTGTATCGCTCTTTTCCTTTCTAATAAAGTCGGTTTTGCTTCAGAAACTTTTGAAACTTTGGAAGTAATCTGAGATACAATGATGGCCTGTTGGACTTCAGTGGTTTTTGAGGGGAATACATCAAAAATTTTGTTGATTGGTTGTGAATTGAAATTCTTATTCTTATCATTTCTTTGAGTGGTTTGTTGAAGAGGAGTACTGAAATGAAGTGGGCCGGGCATTTTGATACTTTCATTCAACGACATGTCTTCGAACAGACTCGTGGTTTGATTAAGGTTTTCATCCGAAGACGACGAAACTGTGAAGCTTCTAGTTTGAAAGATTTCAGCAGTTGTATTTGGACCTGTGTCCATATAGCTCAGTTCGGAGATACATTCAGGGGAAATATGTGGCGAAGAAGTGACATTCATGATCCTTTCATTCTGATTCTCAATATTCTCATCCTCTTCAGTTTCTACCTTCACTTCTGCTCTTGGAACAATTATTTTTGCCCTGGGAAGTTTCTGAAATGAAATATCAAACAAAACTTTCACGGGCGTTTGAAAGAAAATCCTGAAAAATCTAAAATAGTACTAGGTAATTGGTCATGTTATCTTGTTTAACTGAAGACATCATTTTATTCTAAATTCAAAATATCTCTTTCCATAAAATAATCAAAAAATCATACCGAGAGACACATCGTTATGGCTTGAATCAGAGTTTTGGAAGTGATAATCTCACTGCACTTCTTTTCTGCCAACTTGGAAACTTTGATGTAGAATTCTGAAACCAATTCTGAAATGGTTGAATCTACGTTTCCGTCACATTGTTCAATGTGATGTAATGCCTGAATGAAATAAGCATTTTCCTGTATATTGTTTCAAGCAATCAACCTTTTGAAAAAGTTCACTGTTGTTAAGCATTTCGCTTGTCAGAACAGTCTTAATCGTCTCAACGTTTTTAGTTGTTCCTCTCTTTTTATTGTTTCGAGTTGTTGGTGCCATTTTGCTCTAGAAATACAGTTTGACGATTGGCAAAAAGGCCACAAACTTTTAAGATGCAACGCTTTCTAGTATTTGTCGTGAAAAAAGAAAATGAAATAATAGCAACAAGATGAATTTTGGAACGTGTTCATCCTGTTTTCAACGTGCTTCATTCAAAAAAGAGGATCAATTCTATTCTTTTTTTCACGTGCAAAGTTCCTTCAATCATTATAGAACAGTAGAACAGCTTGACATCGGGACGTCAAGAAATACTCTGGAACTTTCAGTTTCCGATTCTTTTCCGTTATTGCCAATAACGCATTGGTTCTTCTTTGTTATTATGCTCATACGGTAAGTCACGTCACATTTGTGAGTCACATCGCATGCTCTCGTATACCCTCCGTTGCTGTGAGACGCAGACGTCACCACAGTTACTTCATTTGGCGCGAAACTGGCTACCAATTTTCATTCATTTAAATTTTTTTTTATTTTGAAACATTTTCAGATATATATCTGTAAGTATTAAAGCTGAACTTTCTAATACAACCGGTGGCTCGTTTATGTTGTTTCAGACAAAATATTATAGAATGGCGACTCCGCCACGTGACGCGCCACCGATGAAAAAATTGAGACGAAGTGAGGTAATAATTATATTTATGCACGAAATGATATATTGCTATTTGTATGTTAAGCTATGTGAAATCCATGACAACTCTGTTCTGTGCGAAGATGATGGTTCAGACTCACCATACACACTTTATTTCGTCAAACTCTCTGACGAGAAGCCAACGGATTTGGAAACAAAAAACCTTGATCAAACATTCGAGGTCTAAAAACTCTTTGATTTAGTTAATGCAAGTTGTTCTAGTTAGCGAAAAATAGTGGAGTCATGCCTGAATGGATCTATTCGGAAGATGTTGAACGTATTCAAAATTCGGATGATTTCTTCGTGTTTCCATGCTTCCGTGGGAAGCTTTTTCGCAAACTACAAGCTAGAAAAATAAAGTTTGTTGATTTTTTAAACAGTAAAATGGAGTCTCTTCGAAAGATGTCAATCACATTAGACTATTTATTTCAGATTATTTGGACCACCCATCATTCTAGAGTGCATCAAAGAACAGAAACAATTACCGAACTGGAATCATCCGATCCATTCGAGTGTGTTTGAAGGTGCAAAAATTTGCTTCACTTCTTTAGACCAAGAGCAACGAGTATGTTGGTATTTGAATTTGTTTTTAGAAATATTATATTGGCAGCTTGAACTACAAGAGAAGATAGGATGGATGTGCGGAGTTGTTGGAAATGACCTCTATCATGAAACCACACACCTGATTGCTGGCAAAGCGATTCAGACAGATAAATATAAAGTAAGAAATAGTTGATATATAATCAAATTCATATCTTTTCTTCTCTCAGGCTGCGGTAAACAATTCGATCAAGTTGATGAAAACAAAATGGGTTGAAGACTTATGGAAAACATCTCAGACGACTGTGGGCAAGTTCAGTGCTCTCAATAAGGATGCTATCAGTTCGTATGAATTACGAGTTTTCGAGGGAATCGTAAGTTATAAATGTGGTGATGAAACTTGATCAAAGTTATCATCAGGAAATGGCAATCTCATCTATCGATGGTGCTGATCGAAACAGATTGATTCAGTTAGTAGAGGAACATGGTGGAACTATACCTGGAAACATGTCTAGAAGCAGATGTACTCATCTGATCACGGAGAAAACAAGTGGTCAGAAATATATAAAAGCGACCGAATGGAAATCTGTGCACGTAGTTCAAACAAGATGGGTTCGCAAATGTATCGACTTAGGATATCTTATTGACGAAAAGTATCTATTCATGAAATAGCTCATTCGAAAATTCCAAGAGCGGATAATTTTCAGGAAATATCATCCAAAATACTTATCTGCCGATCATATCCGGTGTTCAACTCCAAAAAAGGATACGACAGTGACAGAGAGTGGCCCTGATCTTTCTTCTATTGCTGGTCCTGGTGGCCGTCTCACTTCATCGTTCAATATGTCATCAGTATCAACACCTTTAGATCTATCATATCGCCAATCTTGTTCGTCATTCGTTTCTATGGTTTCTTCTTCAAACGTTTCCTCCTCGACTGTCGCCAGTTCTAATGTAGTCACTGAAAGGACAAGGACAGTAGAAAAAGCAGGAATAGATCAGTAAGATTAGAATTGTTTATTAGGTCTGTACTACCAGTTCAGTTCCACTCCTCCATCATCTAGAACTTTCACTGTTCCTCGCGTGCGTCAGTCTACTACTCGAATTTCTCGAGATCTGGTAGCTGCTGATCGAGATCCTATCGATGATTTACGAAAAAAAATTGATAGAAGACATAGTGATCTATTTGAAGTTAGTTTTATTTTCTGCTATCACAAATTCAACTTTTTTGGTTTAGAATTGCCTTTTTCACATATGTGGAATCAATGAATCAAAAGAGGAGCAATGGAGACGTTTCCTGAATGAAACTGGTGCCACACGGGTTTCCAAGTTCGAGTCAGCCACAAATGTAATTGTTGTTTCCCCAAATGAACAAGAACGGATAGCTATTCGAAAGTTCCTGCAACAAGAAGACATAACAATAGTAACAGTTAAATGGGTGGAAAAATGTATCGAACACAGAAAAATGATTCCTGCTGAAAGTAAGAATACGATTACGTTCAAAGTTTAACTTTCTGAGTGTGAAAGATGTATTTTCAACAGATATTTAGGTTACCTGTGGAACGAGCTTGCCGTTGACAGTTTGATATCACCAACTTCCAGCCCCCCAAACGGAGTTCCTTTCAATGCAACAGTACCAAGCAAAAGTCAAGATTCCAGTCTTCTCGAGGTCACTGTTACGAGCAGAATTTTTGAGTAAGGATTTAAAAAATAATTTCGACAAATATAACAGTATTCTTTTACATAGAAATCATTCCTACTGTGTTCATCACACACTTGGAGAAAGTAATGTTGCTATGATCAGTAAGCACATTTATGACAATGGAGGAACATTAGAACAAAATCCCAAGAATGCCGAGTACGTGGTTTTCGGCAGTTGTGCATTGATGAATGAATTGATTGCTTACGATACAGTCGTTACAGATCTTTACATTGTAAGGAGAAATCATTTGAGTGAAAACATTCTTTATCTACCTTTTGAGGACTCATGCCTTGGTCATCGACAGTTCCTACAGTTACTGCATCCATTGTTCGTTCCACTTCCTCAGCCACCTTTCCCCATTTTCGATCGCCATCGATTTGTTTTGAGAAGCGATAACCAGATGATTCAAAACTACGTAAAAAATATAATTGAGGAGAATGGAGGAATTGTTGTCAATAATATGGATTCGAAATCATATAAAATAATGTTGTCAGCTGGCAGTATACAAGACGAAAAAAAGCATAGGGATCGAATTGTTGACTTTTCATGGGTTATAGCAAGTATGAGTCAATGCCGACTCCAACCGACTGAAGATCATTTATATAAAGAAAACTCAAAACCTTTGGAGAATTTCCAGCGTGAAGATGATGTCTGGATAAAGTCAACGACTCGAGAAAGAGATTCGACAGAAGACATTGAAGTAGAGGTTGAGGAAAGGCATCGTGTGCCAGACCGTCCTGTTGATACTAGCTATTATCGTGCAGGAAATGTTTCTAGTCCATATGAAAACCCGTATTTTCCTGACCTCAGGAAGCCATACAAAATGAAGTGAGTTGTTTGAACCAATTTATAGTCTTAAACTCATCTTAGTTCAAATTCATTAAATACTCATGAAAAACGTAGATTAACATACTCATAATGAACCATAGGAAACATACTCTTTCAAAGAAAAGTTTCAAGCACTCTGAGGAGGCGATGCATCGAATTTTCAAATGTTTGCTTTACAGTCTCAATCTTGACGGTATTGATGAATACATCAACAATATGGACTCACCATCTAGAGAAACACAGGAATCGCTGACAACATCACGAGTTGGAAGTATTCTTCGGAAAGCTGTTGCAAACACAGGACGCCAGGAATCAGTAGACAAAGAGAATGGACCTTCTACATGCGATATTCTTCAATCACGGGTTGCAACTGCTGAAAATCGAAGAACTGTTTCCAGTGTTAGTTACTCTTTTTATAATTTACCATTTCTCCCATAAAGATACTGACGTAAATTGGGTAAGAGTTTCAGACCCCAGTTCTCGTGCGAGATGTTGATCGTCCAATGAAGTACATGCCAATGGACGAATCGTTTGCCGACCAAAATCAAGAACATGAAGAACTGAATCGCCAATATGCAATGCATCCGCATTTTCTCCTGAGTGTTTCCAGCATGAATCGAGAAGTAAGAAATCAATCAACCGTTCATCTTGATTTTTAAAAAATCTCAAAAATAGAGTAAACATTAGAGTAAACTTTTAGAAATCTCAAGAACTAAGAGAGGCCATCAAACAACTAGGAGGACGAATTGAAAATGATTTCAACAGAGACGTTACTCATTTAATCTCTAGCAATATGCTACGATCTCCGAAAGTGCTGAGCTCAATTGCAGCCGGAAAATGGTGTTTGACGCCAGAATATGTTATCAGTAGTGCTGAAGCTGGTCGGTGGCTGAATGAAAAACCATTCGAATGGTGTCCTACTATGTTGAAACAAATTTCTGATCATGACCTACCCAAGGACGGAGAGAGCCGAAAAATTTTGGAGAAACTGGTTTCTGTTTGTAGTCTATGGAGAATTAGGGTATCTGAAATGCCGATTACTTGCTCAGTTAGGATGGTTCGTGGTGAACGAAAACTATGATAACACAGACTTTTTTTTCCAGGAAAGCCGTTATAATGGCGCATTTTCCGATTGGTGTTGTGTAATACATCATGATGACAGAAAAACACAACAGATATCATCAATTCTCGAAGCTGGAGGCGCTACTGTTTACTCTGTCGCCGACTACATTGAAATCACAACATTAACGCCAAACAAAGTGTTGGCGTCCAAGGAATTCAAATGGAATCCACAGGTTTTAACCCAAGTTGTAACTGTTTCAAATATTCTGCTATTCAGAGTGCACGAATGCTCAAGGATGATCACATTTTGATCTATGTTTTCGATGTGATTTACGAATATCTTGTAGACAAAGACAATTTCGATTTCTCAAAATTTCTGCATCCTGTGTACCAGAAAGTTTAATTTTTCCTGAAAATTTTGTTTGTTTTCCTCGATCTTTCGAATATGTTTCTTTCTTAGATTTTACATTTTTGAATTTTTCATTTGATTTCTCATAACTATCGGAATCTTGTTCTGGTTCATTTAATACACTGTTTATCTTTACTCTGCTTGTTCAAGCTTTTTATAGTTGCTTTTTGCCTATGAATATCTATGAGCAACAAAAAAAATGCAAGCAAAACGAGTGATTTAAATACGAATTAAGCTAAATGTGTAAGAATTGGTGTATTTTAGTTGCCAGATATTAAGGACGGAATAGAAAGCTGACTTGTTTTCTCCTACGTTCTCTGGATTACTGTAGCCCTGCACAACAAAACGAATTACCACTTCCTTGTTTATTCATATATTTTCGTAGGATTGAAAATGCTAACAAAGATGAAACACGTTTCAAAGTTTCTCGGCTTTTGAGTTATGACTATAAATAGTATTCTAAAAGTAACCTTTACTTTGAACGATAAGATAAAGCTCCGGGACCGTTTTATTCATTAAAAAATGGTTGATATCTTCAAAAACCAAAAACTAAAACAAAACAGTTTTTCTCTATGGTTATTGAATTGTTTTATTTAATACACTAATCACTCTAATAGATCTAATGAATCCATTTCTCCAGTTGCATTCAAACCATCTCAAAAGTCGCATCGGAGCGCGTTTGCTTTAACATCTGGCACATGTGCACATGTTTTTCCTCATTCCGTCTGCATTGAATATATTGAGCCATGGCTCGAGCCAGTCTTACGGTGTCTTTCTAACAAATCAATATTTTGTCTATAGCTATAGTTTTTACTAGTACTTTTTAATGTAAAAAATGCGAGTAGCGCAAATCTGGCCAATACATTCAAGTAATTTGAAATCAATCGTTCCTTTGAGCTTGAATTTTTCACTTTTCGGAAAATGCAATTCTTCTCTTTGCTTATTGGAGAGATTTCATCTTTTGTTTCCTCAATATATTTAACTCTCTACGTTTTCACGCATGTATTTAAATAGTTTCTAAGCTTATAATCACAGGTGGTTCGTTTCATAAGTCAGTGTAATGTCGGAAGTTATCACGCTCTCAGATGATGATGATATCGAGATTCTATCTCCAGTTCCGATAACTGGCTCAAAGCCGTGAGTGATTTTTTTCATGATTCATCTATTAAATAATTTTCAGAACAACTTCTACAAATCAGAACGAACCAAATCAAGGTGCAACCGTTTATATTGCAACAGGTTCCCATATTAGTCTGGATCAGATAGGAGGTTTTAAAAATACGCCAGAATTGGGCGATGATAATAAAGCCACATTATTTGGGAATAAAGAATTGGCAGCAAAAAGATTATTCAGCTCGCTGGTGCCAGTCAGGCCTCGAATTCCGCCACAACTTGCGATCAGAACCTTAAAAAGGTAGGACCGTGTTTCTCTTCAATCTTTTCTTTACTAATAACAATCAGAAGATTCTGTATGTGTGTGTGTGTGTCTGTTGGTCGCAAGCCCTAGCGGATCCGCCCTTGAACTTTTTTTGACAAAACTTATATAGATCGATAGAGAATTTGTCTGAGATGATGCCCGTCTTTTCAGATTTTAAAAATTTTCACTTTGAAGACATCTAGAGCTATTTTCCAAAAGTATATGTTTTTACCCGACAAGTATAGTGAACAGCGGAACCCGCGAGATGTCGGCTGCTACCGCGGCGCAGCCGTTAGGCGGCGTCAGCCGACTGGTCTTTCAATAACTTAGTATATATCTCAGGTCATCACCAAGTTCAAGTACTCCTCCAAATGCCACGATAAGTTTTGCTCCTAGTCAGAGAACTCGAAACAGCCATCATTCATCATCTTCTCATCAGATTTACAAAGGACATTATATGTTCGAAGCAACAGAAGGTTATGAACCATCTCGGCGATCATCTCGGTTCAATACAAAAAAAATTGAAGGGAAATTTGTTGTAAGTACCTGGAAGTCAATCTGTTCAAATACAAAATCATAAGAACTTCTTTATAGTGTTCGTATAATCCAACGACGTGTTATAAGTTGTGCGGAAGTGTTGTCAGCCTAATCAATCATATTTGGTCTCATGTTGTATACGACCCTCCGACTGGGCCAGCAAAAAATAAGGAAATTACGTAGGTTCAAAATGGGTAGGTGTTTGATATTTGTTCAAAATTGTTTTACAGAGATGGTGGAAATTTTCTGTCACTAAGAAATTCTGGAACTGTTCCTTTTTCAAATAACAGCTCTCTGACTTTGTTGAAAATGCGGACATGTGAATTCTGCAATGTAGCTTTTGTAAATATATTCTTGAAACAGCAACACGTCTCTAAAGTTCATTTATCGAAAGAAAGCCTACCCTTCACGTGCAACATTTGTGAAATTGATGTGAGTTGAAAAATTCTTGCTAATCGTTATACATGTTTTTCATTATAGCTGGAGACCGAAACTGGCTATCAAGCTCATATGAAGAAACATATATCGGGCGAGTCTCCATACCATTGTCAGAAGTGCAAATACAGAACTTCAGTTCGAAAATACTTTTATGAGCATTTTGTTGACAAACACAGCAATGAGTAAGTTTATTATTGATATTTCTAATTTAATACCAAAGCTTTTTCATGTTTGATGTTCTTTTTCAGAGCATTAGTGTGTCCGATTTGCTTACACCAAGAAGATCTTCGTCCATCAACACGTCGCAGCAAACACATTTTCGTTCGTAGTTTTGTGGAACATATGCAACTTCATGCTACGTGTCAACAGTTCCGATGTCATACATGTTCATTATCATTCAATAAACGAAACGAGTTAGAAGCTCATCGATCCGGGCATCATACTCTTCTCAATAATTTGTGGCAAGTTCATGAACGCCCGAAACTGAATGAGCACGAAAAAGCTAGAATGTCAAGGCGCATGAAGATCAGTTCGTTGCAAAGAAGATTCCTAGAAACTCTTGAAGGACATCGAATTACTGATGAGACCGCTTGTTCTTCCGGCGCAGAACGATTAGGCTTCGACACAACGGCATCTGGAGATACCTTGTACGAGTGCGCTTGTGGTTTCAACTCATATAATGGTAACAGAACTGCTTCACATTTTCACAAGTGCCGAAAAGCAATCCAAGTATGATTCATATTTTTTTCATTCACTAATTGAATACCTCGAAGTTTATAGTTTCAGGATATTGAAAGAGACCGAGAAGTAGTTCGTCACGAAGGAGATCCTGAAGACGAATTGGAAATTTTCGCAATATATCCGCAGCCAACAGAAACTGAAAAAGAAACCGAAGTAAGTTGTATACATATATTCTCCTCAACAAAAGTTTTGAAGAAATTGCAGGTTGTTGCACGACAGAAACTCCAGTTGGAGAAAGAAGAGCTCACGAAACTCCGCATGATGTCGTATGAGTCTGAACCCATTGATGATTTACTGTTGCTGTGAGAAAAATGAAGTTGAAAGAAATCTAAAAATTCAATTTTCTTTCAGAAAAATGCTCTCAAGTAGCGACGACAAAAGCTCGGAAATTATCGATGAATGCTTCAAAGCTATCATGTTGAACGAAGACGACTGAGATCTCTTTTGTTGCAAGTAGACTATTATACAAGTTACCAAAACATCTCCACTTCCCGCTTCCCTGATCTTTTTCTCGCCTGCTCAGTTTTCATATGCAATAAACATTTATCGTAATTATTTCATTATTTGTACATAGTTTTACCAGACTGGACGAGGACATGGAGAAGGCATACGCAAATAGTAGATAAAACAAGAAGAGGTGAATAGAATGATGAAGATGAAAATGCGTTGTAGAAATGTTGTGTTAGTTTTTTTAACAGGTTGCTTAAGAGGATTCTGAAAAAAAGAAGAAAGATTCCAGAACTTGTATATAACCTTACGTTATTATCTAAATGCAGTTTTAGTATGTTTTTTCGTTGCCTGAAATTAGTATCGAAGGTTTTTTTTGAGTTTGTTTCTTCCTGAAATACGCTAAAATATTGATGTGAACATATTACATCTGAAAACTCACAGCGACTATTTTACTGATAAGAAGAGGATGGATGTTTGTGGATGGGATAGTTGATGGATCGAGGAGAAGAGCCTGTTTCTGGAGTTCAATTGTTTCCTGATTCACCTGAATTATTTATAACATTGGTGGAAAAATATGCAAACAAATCACATTATGACCGGCTTCGTATAGCTTGATAACTTTTTCTGCTTTTTCGATGAATACATCAAAATCATCTTTCTCGTCCATTTCGAACGTCGTCCCATAGAAATAATCAGATTTTTGATCAGGACACTTCCATTAAATTTAAAACATTTAGAGTGTGGCCTAGTTTTCCGAGTATTGCAAAAACGCTCCATTGGACTATTTTCTGTACTCGTCTTCCCCGATAGGTTGCTTATGGCGGGAATATGACTCACTCTTTTTTTATATATTGAATTTTCACTTCCGTTTAAGGTTGGGATTTCAGAATGAGCTTCGTCATTGATCAGTTCGTTACTGAAAAAAATAGAAAATTGGAGATTTATCAGGAGAACATTCCCGACTTCGAACGTAGTGAGTTTCCCAATATTTTTGGATACTACATATTTTTAATGGTGTTCCAGCAATAACTAATATGAACAATTCTTTCGCAAACATCAAAACTATTCTGCAAGAAATTTCGAACGCTGAAGAAAGGACCGTAGAACGATGTAAAGATAACTGCTTCAACTGCTCCCCCGCACACCTAAAACAACTTCTGGGAATCGAATTAAAACAAATAGAAGAATTGTCAGCTCAGGGTCCTTCTCGGACCGAGGAAAAAGTTACAGAGAAGACAGGTCTAAATAATACAGAAGAAGAGAAAAGTAAAGAAAACGTTATCCGCTTTCTGTCACCAGTATCTGAACAAGAATTCAACACGATTCCAAAGTATCAGCTTGGACGGCTAACTCGTGATAACTTGAACGAGATCGTTGGAAAAATGGACGAATTTTTAATGAAGAAGAATCATATTTTCGGCAAAACGAATAAACAGTTATCAAGAATAGATCGAGAGCTGTTAGACAGCTGGAAAGCACTGGTAAGGGATTACATAATTTTCTGTGCCTTCAGTGGATATCGAAAATAGTGTTCAGGAACTTAAATCAAAAGGACGTTTACCAACAACTCTCTTTTTTGTTGAAAGTGACATTCGACCGTTACTTCAAGAACGTCTCCGTCCCTCCTTTTCAAAGGCTATACCATGTCTTCGGCACATTCGTCGAGTTCGAGAAGAACGCTGTGGCCCGTTAACATTTTATTATTCGTAACATATGTTATACTTTGATGCCTATCCTCTATGGTTTGTTCACTCGCATATTTTTAACAGCCTCATGTTCCAATGATATGTTTTTTTCAAAATTAAACGAAACAAGTTTTTATGCATTAGTGTTTCCACACTTGATCCATTTCAATAATTGTTTGGGATGCAACCATCGCTACTTTCTTGAATTTGAATATAAAACCACATGTCATCATTTAATATATTCTTCTAGAAACTTATTCACAATGTCTACTACTCGTCCTATAGCACCCCCACCACCAACCCCGAAACCCGGTCGAGTCAAGGTTTATCGAGCACTCTACGATTTTCAATCCCGATCGGTGATCATTTCTTGGAGTTTAAAAAACCAATAAATCATTTCAGGCGCAAGAATTATCTTTTAATGAAGGAGATCTGTTATATGTAAGTGACGAGCAACCGAACAAAGACTGGTTTCAAGCAAGTATTGGTGGACAGAAAGGGCTAGTTCCCGCCAATTACGGTTAGTATATTATGCCGTTGTTATTAAAAATCTTGAGATGTTCACACATAAAAGTTAATTTTATCATTCAGTTGTGAGTGAAAACGTGGAAGAGCTGCCGAATCCCCTCCACGAAGCAGCGAGGCGAGGAAACATCGGCATGTTAACAGAATGCCTACGAGAACGCGTTTCTGTTAACTCACTTGATAAATCTGGAGCAACGCCACTCTATTGGGCCGCGCATGGCGGACATACTGCATCAGTAGGCGTTTTACTTGAGGATAAAAAAGTTGCCGTTTCTGTACAGGTTAAACTAAATAAATATTAAACCGAAGAAAGACATTTTTGATCTTTTAGAACAAACTTGGCGATACGCCTCTACATGCTGCTGCTTACAAAGGACATGTGGAATGTGTCAGAATGCTTCTCGCAGCTTCCTCTAATCCTTTCATTCGAAATCAAGATGGAAAGCTTCCGCTTGACGTTACCAAAGTTGGTTTGAATTTTCATTCAATTTCTCATTCTTAACTTTGAGGATGCCGATGTGGCCGCATTACTAGACAAGGCAATGAAAGAAAATCGAGTAAACGAAGAGGATTATGCAGAGTATTTATCTGACTCAGATGCTGATCAATGAAACTTTGTAAATACAAAAACTCGCTGGATCAATTCCTCACCGATAAAATTTTTCTTCAAATCTGTGATATTTATTGGATATTTGTGATCTATTATAGTATCAATAAAAATCTGAATTTTACTGTTTTTGTTAGTGAACGTTTCGGTTTCAACTGTCTGGATACTTTCACGGTTCTTTGAAAAGACTGTATGATTGGAATGTTTTGATTTATTTACACGACAGTCAATACAAGTTCATTCGCATCACATATATACGTAATCAGAAGGCTCGCTAGTCATGTAATCGTTTGTATAGATGTTCGGGCTCTGAGCGTATTGATGATGTGAGCGAACATCAGTTGCTTGATTCCACATGTATTGAGAAGATTCACTGTTAGGCGGTGCAAAATACTTTTGGTTATCGAGAATCGAGCTGCTCATAGAAATGGCATTCGGATTCTCAAGTTCCACATTCTTTTGAGATTCCACGCAGTAGTCAGAAACAACTAGATTGTTTTTCTCAAAAGTAGTTTGAGAGTTAACGATACGATTGATGGTATCATCTGTGAGAGGGAGATCCAGAATGAATGCTGCTTCTGCCTGAAATGTTCTTCTTTTCTCTACACGCATGATCAAGCTAACCTGATCGTTCTCAGTCAGAGGAAGAGCAGCAGCATCACTTTCAATAGTTTCATCCAAGTAGTGGCTCTGGACGTGTGCCATCTTCTTCGAGCTGAAGTCGATTAGAGAAGAAGATCCCAAGGAATTTTCTTACTTTTAGCGAATCGAAATGTGTTCCTAGGGTTGAAGTTTTCGGGAAATAATATCGACTTTCGTTGCCCCTTCTCTACAGATAAAAACAGAGATAAAGAGATCTTTTATACTGATTTAGAATGTTCACGTGAAAATTAATTTTTAGTCTCATAAATTTTTCACACTTCAACGAGAATTAGTTTCAGATGACCGACGGCTCACAATGCGAACTAATTGAAATTGTTAAAAAATTCCAACCTCGTTTACTCATCAAAAATGGATTCTTAAAAATTGATAAAAACTCTGTAAAAGTTCTGAAAGCAAACAAGGAGACATATCTTGACTACAAACTGCATGAAGTAGAACCCAAAAGAGTGCAAGGTTTCAACAACACAGTCTATGTTTGTCTAAGACACGAAAATGATAGGTAAGGTTCACAAGCTCAAAATTTATTTTTTCATCCTTCCAGAAGTCTGAAATTAACCTTCAGCCGACAACAGCTTGCACATCTGAAAAAGAGTGTAAGCTTGTTGAACAGAATGCTTGAATCGAACAACCGTAAGTTCATGCTTCTAGTAATTTTTTTGAATTCTTGAATAGACTATTCCAGTTATCGAAGGGAACACCACCCAAACTTCTGTTGGTTCCGGAGCTGCAGATAGTATTGATAAATATGTGTCAACCGACACAACAAAGAGGTTCCTGATAACGATTTTGAACTGAAATATTCACAAATCTGTCATCTGAAATCCCGATGTTGAACTTTTTCAGAAATCCCCCGACACCACCATTTAAAGCTTCTTACAACAACACAGTTACTGGGACAAGCAGTGACCATGCAGTCAATAATTTTCAGAAAAAACCTATCATCAGTTCTGCAAACTGTTCTTTAAATCAGACGAAAAAGTCGGATTTGGGATCACCGACCACAACTAACTCGAAAGTTTATTTGAATTCTCACAATCGTTCGACTGAGTATGGGTATGTTATTTTTAAATATCTGTAATAGAACGAGCACGGCAAGAAGTTCTTCTTCAATTACACCTGTTCTAGAACACGTTTCGCTCATCAGTCTGGTCAAGGCTCAAGCCCAAAAACCAATAATGGTATATTCAAAGGAAAAAATGAAATGGAAAAATATGAGTGTAGGCGGTATGGAAAAGTACGGGTTCTGTTTGAACACATAAATATTCCAGCCTCGCAAACACTGGGAATTCTTGTTTTTTCAATGCGACAATGCAAGCTCTCGTCTCATGCCCTTCAATTGTTTC
This sequence comes from Caenorhabditis tropicalis, assembly GCA_016735795.1. Lineage (NCBI taxonomy): Eukaryota > Metazoa > Nematoda > Chromadorea > Rhabditida > Rhabditidae > Caenorhabditis > Caenorhabditis tropicalis. The sequence continues at coordinate 6,560,852 of CM028614.1, read as the reverse complement.
CCGATGTATACAACTGCATCGTTTATTACTACGACATCACCTTTCGTTCCATAAGGATTCGGATTTAACCAGTGCAAAAGTGAAACTGTTGGAAGGACTTATCTTCATGATCAACCTTCTTATCGGGTACACTAATCCAGAGAACAAACGAGAGGTATTCGAAAAATAAAACATGAAATTCTTGAAACTTAGCGTTCATTTCAATAATACAATATTTATCTAAAATATATAAGTTTAAAAATGAGTTGAAGCTTAATTTGTTTGACAATAGGTGAAGAACAAAAGACGAAAACTTATGGGGAGGGGGGGGGGCCGAAAATTTGCTGAGCTGTAGATTACTGTAATATTTCGATAATCATTGTATATTTTTCCGAAAGTCCATCGGATTAACTATAATATTACGAAAAGAAATAGCATTGAAAGCTTCCGATTCCCAGATGCTCGAGGAGATTCGTCAGAGAATGGGAGAATTGGAACCATCATTCGGTACCAACGTGCAGCAGGATGCACACGAATATCTGAGTCATCTTTTAAATTCAATCAACGAACTGATGACAGCGAAACAGAACATAAAATTAGACATTAATATTGGAAAGGAAGTTGTCGATGTGGATTCTATATCATCTCTTAACCCAGCTTCTGTATTCCAGTTCAATACAGAACAGAAGCTTTTATGTGGGACATGCAAAAAAGAGAACGTGGTATCCGCTTCACATCAAATGATGCAAATTCCAATGTGAGTTTTTTCGGTTTTTTGAATTTATGTAAGTAACTCAGGTCAAACGATGCAATGAAATCAGTTGTATTGTACGATTGGCTACAGTCCTTGTACAAAGCGTCTTGCGTGTTCAGGAAATGTTCAGAGTGTAGTGATAAGATCGCTTATACGACAGATCGTATTTCGGATTTTCCACGGTGAATATTTTTTTTAACTTCTCCGTTGACCTACTTTTCAGGTGTCTAATCATAAATTTACAAAGATACGGTCAAGATGAATTGAATAACTTTAAAATCAAAAAAAGAGTCGATGTCCCATTTGAATTAGATATCTCCAGCCTCGGAACGTTTCCTCCCACTGTTCGTGATGCAAAAGGATGTCCGAAGAAATTTGAAAATGAAATTCTTGAGACCGATAAATTAAAGGACTTGTGCCAAGCTCCGAAGCTTTTGGGTGGAGCCAAAGAGCCGGATGAGTGTCAGATCTTGCTTCATGAGAGATATCAATTACATTTCAAACCTCTAACTGACCATCGTGAGATTCTGACTATGCTGAATGAGATGGATATCAGCTGCGACGAGGAAGCAATAAAGTAAGTAAAACTTGCTCATTAGATGTTCAAGTCTTTGGTTTCAGAAAACACGCTGAAAAACTGGGAAAGGTTCCTGCTGTAGAAATGGAGAAAGAAGATCATCCTGGGAAAATAGTTGATATCGAGTCTGACGGTAATTGCTTTTTCCGAGCAATTTCTTGGTGTCTCACTGGAGTACAATCTCATCACCAAAAAATACGACAAGCGACAATCAAGTACTTGAAAGAAAATAGGAATTTATTCGACAAAAGATACGGGGTAAATGATTTCGATCAATATCTAACCGAAAAAGCAGAAGATGGAGAATGGGCCACTTCTTGTGAGATCACAGCGCTGGCCATGTTACTAAAAGTACACATTTATACATATCTAAGCTCCGGATGGAATAGAATAGGCAAGAACAACGAACGGAGTGGTTCAATCTACTTAGTTAACAAAGATAACTCGCACTACGAGCCTGTTACTTCGTTGGAGAGCCATTCTCCTGCTTCCCGACAGCAAAGAATACTCAAGCGGAACGCACATGATCGGGATGATAAAGATGATGAAGACAAACACAAAAATCAAAAAAGGATCGCGAAGCAGAATGTGTCATCGATGAACGGAAGTACTCCAGAAGAACCAAGCATTCGATCTCATCTTCAAAGGACTTGCGGGGATTCGAATTCAACACAGGTGATTGTATAGATTATTCCGTATAAAAACTCAGCTTCTCATAGAACTTCAACCGAGGAGTTTACACACTCGTAGCTGTCGTTTGTCATTATGGAGAGTCAACACATAAAGGCCACTATGTTTCATATGTAAAGGATATGTACGGAGGATGCTGGTTCTCCTCTTCTGATGACACATTCGACAAAGTCAGTAGAAAAAAAGTTGCCGAAGATATCTGTTACAATGGGTATTTATTGTTTTACGATCATCAATAACGTGAAGTACTTCATTTCTTTCATTCAGCTTAAGAATGATCCTCATCCGTTTTTTTTCAATCTCCCTGTTTTGTATTCTGTATTAAACATTTAGTCACATCTAAAAAAAAGTTCAGACTCAGCGAATCGTTGTGTTTGAGAGAATATTTGTGCATAAGTTTGTGATTATCATATTTCCAATCATCAGGCCGGATCAGCAGTTTGTATCAAAACTTCCAGTTTTCTTACTTTTATTAATTATGTAAATATTTTATATCATATTATTGTCTACTCGCGTTCTTATCTCTCAAATTAATTTGCGTTTTAATAGGTGAATAAAAATTATTTTGCTTAAACTCAACAGTGCGGTCAGCAACTTATTATTTAAATTGTTTTTTATTAGCTTTGATTCTTTCGATGAAAATTTCGATCAATTGTGAATCTTAATTTGAATGACTGTTTTCAGTAACTGTACCATCCTCCGCTAGTATGACTTTAGGAAATGTAGGGGTTTTTTTACAATTCATACATAAGAATATATATAGTCAAAATTACCACGGTACGGCATTGCGTTTTAATTTTTGCGAGGGAATATGCTCCGCCTTGTGTTCCGAAACGCTATTTTCCGACGAGTATTATAACTTTTCTCTTATTTTCTTCTGTTTTCAGGTTACTCGTTTCCCCTCGCAAAGTCAAGCGATGTTTCATACAAGGCGATGACGACTCGGATTTGTGTATAAAAAAGTTTAACTGTTTATTTATTATACGTTTTATTAAATAAAAATTAATGAATACGAAAAGTATGTTATTGGTTATTCTATCATCTCCTGCATTCTCTGAAACACCGAAGTCGTTGGAAGAATGAGAAGATATCTGCAATTTTGCGGAGAGAAACAGGCTTTAGTTCTATTTTGTACTAACTCGACAAAATTCTTAGCGTTTCTAGTCTTTTTCTGTTCTTCTCCTTTGAGAAATCGATTTCAACGTGTCGGGTGGCTTTTTTAAGACTCCAGAATGATGTCGTCGAGGTAACGCATTTCCTTTTTGAGATCCAAACCTAGCTTAGTGAGACACACTCGTCGGTATTGCCAGAAAGTGTAATTGGCTGGATTCAATCTTATACAATCTTCGAGAAGTCTCGTCACGTGCGGTGACTTCTCGTTTTTAATCAGCACATCACATTTGCACATGAGACATCAAGTTTTCGTTAGACCTCCTTTAAAGTATTTATTTTTCAAACAAAAATCAAAATAACTGAATTACATTTTGAAAGACTTATTTCTGAAAAGAGAAAACCAAATTAAAACACAACGAATCGAGAAATTAAGCAAAAAATGTAGTTTCCTATTTTCGGAGCAAAATATACTACACCAGTTTCGACCGTTTTCCTCTGGACTGGATTTCCATTTGATTTTAAAAAAGAAGGAGAGCACGGTCTCATCAGCAGAGGACTCACCCTTCGTATTACCAAAAACATGGAGCTACTAACGAGAAAACTACCAAGTATAGACTAAAACAATCACTGAACAATCAAAGGTGCAATAAAATCAAAAGTGTATCTCTAATTTAGCTTTTGATTAGTTAATTTTGAATTTTATAGAAACTTAGGGTTTTGCAGTACTGTCTCATCGTAACTTTGCTTTGCGGCCAGCTTCTCTTTAACCAACGTTTCGTAAAGTTTTTTATTAGATTCTTGAGTTTCTTTGTTTTTAGCCTGCGAAATATAGAAGATGCGTTATAATAAATCACGATGAAACACTTACAAAGTCTCCAACCATTTTCTTCATCCTTTATTGTACTTTTACATATTTTTGAGCTCTTTCGGTTCGCTTGTAAGAGGCCAAGTGGATTCGGATATCCTTGATGTGAAGCTGAAAGTACCATTTTACTCAACAATTGAAAAGAATACTTACGTGACAGGAAAGTCCTTAAGGGGAAAAGCGATAACGGGGAGAAAAGGGAGGAAAAACCACGCGGCAGCCGCCGGGAAAACCGCGCCGCAAACTTGCAAATGACCGCCCCTTTGCCCGCCCCTGTGTTAATGGCCGGCCCGCTTGCCCCGCCCCCTGTGTGCTTTGCATAGTGAGCGGCGGAACCCGGGAGGTGTCGGCTGCATGGACATCCGCAGGTATATAATTACGAGTTAAGAATGGTGATATCGGTGGAAAGCAGTCACTCGGAAGGTCCGCGATGATCCTACAGGTTCAGGCAGGCGGGAGGTGAGCTAACGGGGGAGGCATCTCCTGAGTGGCCCATGAGAGACTCGAGTACACCCCGGATAAGTATCGACCATGGGGCTGGTACCCCAGGATTTTCTGAGCTAAAAACGGGGGGTTTTGATCAAAAAAATCGATTTTTTCAAAAAAAAATCAATAAAAATCGATCGTGGCCACGTGCGGCCAGGCCAGGCCAGGCCAACATTTAAAAAAATCGATTTTTTTTTGAAAAAATCGATAATTTTGGATCAAAACCCCCCGTTTTTAGCTCAGAAAATCCCGGGGTACCAGCCCCATGGTCGATACTTATCCGGGGTGTACTCGAGTCTCTCATGGGCCACTCAGGAGATGCCTCCCCCGTTAGCTCACCTCCCGCCTGCCTGAACCTGTAGGATCATCGCGGACCTTCCGAGTGACTGCTTTCCACCGATATCACCCTTCTTAGCTCGGGGTTATATACCCACCCTTATGCATGCAGCCGACACCTCCCGGGTTCCGCCGCTCACTGTACAAAGCACACAGGGGGCGGGGCAAACGGCAATTAGGGCAGATGGCCGCGCGTTTTTCGGCCCTTCTCCCGTTGTCGATTTACGGCGAACTTTCCTGTCACGTAAGTTTTCTTTTCAATTATTTTTAAGTTTTCTTTTCAGTTTTCTGTATTTGACCAATCAAATACGGGAAATAATTCATGCCAAACAATTTCTACGCGTAAGAAAAAACAACGTAATCGCTTAACAGAAACTAAAATAGTACTTTCAGCTTCACATCGAGGATAACCAAAGTGTCGGCGATGAAGATTAACATGTTTACAAAATTGAATTTTTATCCCCATGCACACTGATCAGTGGACCGAACGGAACCGGAGAAACTGTGTAAATTAATTGAAGTAACGCATTGTTCAACATAATAATTTTGGGTTTTAGACTCTGGAATTTGTTGATGCGAAGAGATGAGTATGTACTGCAGTTCGGAGAATATCGCTGACTACTGGAGTATGTCAACAATCTTCTATGACTAAGAAGAATCCGCCTCTTAGCGAACCGAAAGAGCTCAAAAGGAGGTCTGATAATATTTCCCAGTTGACGAATTTTGTAAAAGCACAACAATGAATGAAGAAAATGCTTGGAGACTTTGTAAGTGTTTCGTGGTGATTTATTATTATTACGCGTCTTCTTATTTCGCAGACTAAAACAAAGAAACTCAAGAATTTAATAAAAAACAAATGTTGGTTGAAGAGAAGCTCCTAACGGGAAATTTATTCTCTCTTCTCAGCTTTCAGCATCAACCTATGACTGTTTTTTTAGTCTATATTTGGTAGTTTTCTCGTTAGTTTTTGGTAATACGAAGGGTGAGTCCTCTGCTGATGAGACCGTGCTCTCCTTCTTTTTTAAAATCAAATGGAAATCCAGTCCAGAGGAAAACGGTCGAAACTGGTGTAGTATATTTTGCTCCAAAAATAGGAAACTATATTTTTTGCTCAATTATTTCTCGATTCGTTGTGCTTTTCGTCATCTTCCTCCGCTTCTTCTCCCGTTATCGTTTTTCGTACTTTCCTGTCACGTAAGTTTTCTTTTCAGTTTTCTGTATTTGATCAATCGAATACGGGAAATAATTCATTGCAAACAATTTCTACGCGTAAGAAAAAAACAACGTAATCGCTTAACAGAAACTAAAATAGTACTTTCAGCTTCACATCAAGGATAACCGAAGTGTCGGCGATGAAGATTAACATGTTTACAAAATTGAATTTTTATCCCCGTGCACACTGATCAGTGGAAAAACTGTGTAAATTAATTGAAGTAACGCATTGTTCAACATAATAATTTTGGGTTTTAGACTCTGGAATTTGTTGATGCGAAGGGATGAGTATGTACTGCAGTTCGGAGAATATCGCTGACTACTGGAGTATGTCAACAATCTTCTATGACTAAGAAGAATCCGCCTCTTAGCGAACCGAAAGAGCTCAAAAGGAGGTCTGATAATATTTTCCAGTTGACGAATTTTGTAAAAGCACAACAATGAATGAAGAAAATGCTTGGAGACTTTGTAAGTGTTTCGTGGTGATTTATTATTATTACGCGTCTTCTTATTTCGCAGACTAAAAACAAAGAAACTCAAGAATTTAATAAAAAACAAATGTTGGTTGAAGAGAAGCTCCTAACGGGAAATTTATTCTCTCTTCTCAGCTTTCAGCATCAACCTATGACTGTTTTTTTAGTCTATATTTGGTAGTTTTCTCGTTAGTTTTTGGTAATACGAAGGGTGAGTCCTCTGCTGATGAGACCGTGCTCTCCTTCTTTTTTAAAATCAAATGGAAATCCAGTCCAGAGGAAAACGGTCGAAACTGGTGTAGTATATTTTGCTCCGAAAATAGGAAACTACATTTTTTGCTTAATTTCTCGATTCGTTGTGTTTTAATTTGGTTTTCTCTTTTCAGAAATAAGTCTTTCAAAATGTAATTCAGTTGTTTTGATTTTTGTTTGAAAAATAAATACTTTAAAGGAGGTCTAACGAAAACTTGATGTCTCATGTGCAAATGTGATGTGCTGATTAAAAACGAGAAGTCACCGCACGTGACGAGACTTCTCGAAGATTGTATAAGATTGAATCCAGCCAATTACACTTTCTGGCAATACCGACGAGTGTGTCTCACTAAGCTAGGTTTGGATCTCAAAAAGGAAATGCGTTACCTCGACGACATCATTCTGGAGTCTTAAAAAAGCCACCCGACACGTTGAAATCGATTTCTCAAAGGAGAAGAACAGAAAAAGACTAGAAACGCTAAGAATTTTGTCGAGTTAGTACAAAATAGAACTAAAGCCTGTTTCTCTCCGCAAAATTGCAGATATCTTCTCATTCTTCCAACGACTTCGGTGTTTCAGAGAATGCAGGAGATGATAGAATAACCAATAACATACTTTTCGTATTCATTAATTTTTATTTAATAAAACGTATAATAAATAAACAGTTAAACTTTTTTATACACAAATCCGAGTCGTCATCGCCTTGTATGAAACATCGCTTGACTTTGCGAGGGGAAACGAGTAACCTGAAAACAGAAGAAAATAAGAGAAAAGTTATAATACTCGTCGGAAAATAGCGTTTCGGAACACAAGGCGGAGCATATTCCCTCGCAAAAATTAAAACGCAATGCCGTACCGTGACGAACTAAATAACTGAGTTAAGCACCGCCCTTGGCCATCGCCGCATTAGCGTGTGAAACGTGATCGAGTGAAAAAACTAACCAGTGAAAAAAATTTTTTAATACACAACCAAAGCTTTCGGAGAGTTCCGCGGAGCTTGTTCACTGTAGAAAGAGACATGAGCTCAAGTTGCAATTTCGCCGCACGGTTGCATGTTTTTTTTAATAAGTTACGATTTAAACCTATGTCGCGCTATTTGAGCCCCATCCCTTTTCCTGGGGTTTCCGCTTGGAATCGTCACCGTCTTATTAATTGTTTTCTGTTAAATATATTATTCGTTCTCAAAACCTGTTCAACTAAAAACGTTGAATACAAAGAGCTCACTATTTTTACTTCGACCTCACACGTTGACCTGTTTGAAGAATGAGAAAAATTATTTCAGGACAAACTTCATACAGCTGCAGCTGTACCTGTAGCTGTATTTAGTAAGAAGTCTAGAAAAATCCGTTACCATTCCCCGAAATTTCTTCCGGTTGACTTAGGTTCGGCTTAATTTTTTTCAGATGATTGATGATTTTCTCGTTGATGTCACCCGTGTTGCTACAGGAGGCAAACTCACTCAGTTGAGTAATCGACGAATGAACTTCGAGAGCGATTGTATGCAACTATTTGGTGTAAGCTCTCGATCTCCCGAAACGTATCACTACTCTATAATTGCGCCCAAATCAATCAAACTTGTGAAAAACTCTATAACGATCCAATTAAATCCAAAAACTGAGAAAGACGATATGTAAGTGAAAGTCTCAACTTGCAAAGTTGTTCTCAAAAGCACGTTCAAGAAATGTATAGTCTGCAGTATTCACGAAACATAAAGATATTATCTGCTTGATTTACCATAATCACGATTTTCACTGATGTCATTTAATTTTCAGCATGCTACGACTCAGCTTCAGACCAGAATATGAACAATATGCCACCTTGGTTGTCAGCAAGATTCAAGAACTGAATGAGTCGAATAAAGAACGCGAGACTCGAGATTTGAAAACTTCCTGCTCTCTAGACGTCCAGAGCAATAATGATGAAGATCAAAAATTGCGGCAGAGCACAAGCATTTCCCTTGAAGAACAAAAACCTACGCAGGGACCAGCCCAACGGACACCCCTATCCCCGATTTCTGTAGGTGATCAGAACAAACCACAAGAAACAACAATGCCGGATACACATCGGTCAATGAGTGATTGTATTGAAATTTCGAGACGGTATGCAGAAGTACGGTTTTTTAATACAAAATCATTCCAGCCTCGCAAACACTGGGAACTCTTGTTTTTTCAATGCGACAATGCAAGCTCTCGTCTCATGCCCTTTGATTGTTTCCCGATGTACACAACTGCATCGTTTATTTCTAGGAGGTCACCTTGCGTTCCATTATGATTCGGATATAACGAAAGCAAAAGAGAAACTATTGAAAGGACTTATTTTCATGATCAACCTTCTTATCGGATACACTAATCCAGAGAACAAACGAGAGGTATTCGAAAAATAAAACATGAAATTCTTGAAACTTAGCGTTCATTTCAATAATACAATATTTATCTAAATTATATTAGTTTAAAAATGAGCAAAAATGTGCTGATTGTGAGCTGTAGATTACCGTAACATTTCGGTAATCATTGCATATTTTTCCGAAAGTCCATCGGGCTTTTTTCCGTAAGTCCACTATAATATTACGAAAAGAAATAGCATTGAAAGCATCCGATTCCCAGATGCTTGAGGAGATTCGTCAGAGAATGGGAGAATTGGAACCATCATTCGGTACCAACGAGCAGCAGGATGCACACGAATATCTGAGTCATCTTTTAAATTCAATCAACGAACTGATGACAGCGAAACAGAACATAAAATTAGACATTAATATTGGAAAGGAAGTTGTCGATGTGGATTCTATATCATCTCTTAACCCAGCTTCTGTATTCCAGTTCAATACAGAACAGAAGCTTTTATGTGGGACATGCAAGAAAGAAAACGTGGTATCCGCTTCACATCAAATGATGCAAATTCCAATGTGAGTTTTTTCGGTTTTTTGAATTTATGTAAGTAACTTATAAATCAGGTCAAACGATGCAATGAAATCAGTTGTATTGTACGATTGGCTACAGTCCCTGTACGAAGCGTCTCGCGTGTTCAGAAAATGTTCAGAGTGTAGTGATAAGATCGCTTATACGACAGATCGTATTTCGGATTTTCCACGGTGAATATTTTTTTTAACTTCTCCGTTGACCTACTTTTCAGGTGTCTAATCATAAATTTACAAAGATACGGTCAAGATGAATTGAATAACTTTAAAATCAAAAAAAGAGTCGATGTCCCATTTGAATTAGATATCTCCAGCCTCGGAACGTTTCCTCCCACTGTTCGTGATGCAAAAGGATGTCCGAAAAAATTTGAAAATGAAATTCTTGAGACCGACAAATTGAAGGACCTGTGCCAAGCTCCGAAGCTTTTGGGTGGAGACAAAGAGCCGGATGAGTGTCAGATCTTGCTTCATGAAAGATATCAATTACATTTCAAACCTCTAACTGACCATCGTGAGATTCTGACTATGCTGAATGAGATGGATATCAGCTGCGACGAGGAAGCAATAAAGTAAGTGAAACTTGCTCATTAGATGTTCAAGTCTTTGGTTTCAGAAAACACGCTGAAAAACTTGGAAAGGTTCCTGCTGTAGAAATGGAGAAAGAAGATCATCCTGGGAAAATAGTTGATATCGAGTCTGACGGTAATTGCTTTTTCCGAGCAATTTCTTGGTGTCTCACTGGAGTACAATCTCATCACCAAAAAATACGACAAGCGACAATCAAGTACTTGAAAGAAAATAGGAATTTATTCGACAAAAGATACGGGGTAAATGATTTCGATCAATATCTAACCGAAAAAGCAGAAGATGGAGAATGGGCCACTTCTTGTGAGATCACAGCGCTGGCCATGTTACTAAAAGTACACATTTATACATATCTAAGCTCCGGATGGAATAGAATAGGTAAAAACAACGAACGGAGTGGTTCAATCTACTTAGTGAACAAAACTAACTCGCACTACGAGCCTGTTACTTCGTTGGAGAGCCATTCTCCTGCTTCCCGACAGCAAAGAATACTCAAGCGGAACGCACATGATCGGGATGATAAAGATGATGAAGACAAACACAAAAATCAAAAAAAGATCGCGAAGCAGAGTGTGTCATCGATAAACGAACGTACTCCAGAAGAACCAAGCATTCGATCTCATCTTCAAAGGACTTGCGGTGATTCGAATTCAACACAGGTGATTGTATAGATTATTCCGTATAAAAACTCAGCTTCTCATAGAACTTCAACCGAGGAGTTTACACACTCGTAGCTGTCGTTTGTCATTATGGAGAGTCAACACATAAAGGTCACTATGTTGCATATGTGAAGGATATGTACGGAGGATGCTGGTTCTCTTCTTCTGATGAAATTTTTGAAAAAGTTTCCGAAATTAGAGTTGCCGACGATATCTGTTATAATGGGTATTTATTGTTTTACGATCATCAATAACTACAAGTAGTACTTCATTAGTTTTATTCAGCTTGCGAACAATCCTCATCCTTATTTTTTAATTGTCCTGTTTTGTATTCTGTATTAAACATTTAGTCACGTGACTAGTCACATCTAAAGAAAGTTCAGTCTGAGCGAATAGTTATGTTTGAGAAAATATTTGTGCATGAGTTTGTGATTATCATATTTCCAATCATCAGGCATGATCAGCTGCAGCTGGCCAGCTTCTATCAGATCTTCTAGTTTTCTTACTTTTATCCATCATGTAAGTATTATCATATCGTTGTTTACTCGCGTTTTAAATAAAGCAGATCATACCAAGAAAAAGATATGAAAGGCGTGAAGAGAGGAAATCATCTGACATTTTTACCTTCATCCCGAATACTAAACTATGTGGCGATATGTGATTAAACTTTGTGTTTGGTTTATAATTGTCTCGCTTATACACAGCCTTTTTACAGGTTCGTCATTTGTCTATTCCTAAATACATTTTTCCGTTTTCAAACATCTATAATAAGCTTTATCATTTTAGTCAGATAGATAGGGAAGAGGAGGGGGAGGGAAGTTTACAAAATAAATGACAGCCAAGCGATAATCAAAGTTACTCCTCCGACTGGAGTATATTTTCTGGTTGATTCAGCACCTGTGATACTATAATGGTAGCACGGGCCACAGAACAGAGCGATTCCAGTGGTGAAGAGTCCAGCTGTGAGAAGTGGGAATCGGGCAGAAGGAGAAGCCAGTAGAGCAAGTGAGTGGATCAGATGGTACCGAGACGCAGTATCAAAAGCAGTTCGACGACGTTCTTCGATAGATGGATTGTCACGAAGGACTGAAATCATACTGTTCTTGTCGTTATTGAATAGAAAGGCTTGCCATGAGATCCGTAAGCTCCAAGAGAAATAGCAATGGCTCCAGAAAGCCCAGCAAGACGTATGATTGGAGACATGTCTACAGCAGGTGGAGCAATCAGAGATTCAATAACAGGAGAAGTAGCAACAGTTGGAAAGAGCGCCGTGAATCTATAGAATTAAAAAAAATTTACGACGGTATTCTGCTTTTTTATTTTTTGAGCATCCACGGTTTTGGTTGGAAAATTCGATAACTGAACGAATTGATTTAGAATTAGATTTTCATACCGTTTAATTGGAAGAAGATCACTGACGGTGTTTACAACGTCCGTGATGACATGTGACATCTATCCGAGTAATTAAAGTCAATAACTCAGTAGATTTCATATTCACGATACTAAAACAGCGTTCATGGACTGAGAGGTGAGAAAAACGAATAATGCTATAAATATCTAAAAATAAATTCATTAATATACACATTTAAAATGACATGTTCAACAGTTTAAGTTTAATATCGCATAAGTCAGAGAGCACCAATCTATTGGAAGAGAAAAAATCAGTGTCTATTTCTTTGGCTGAGAATGGAATTCAATATTGTTTGACGCTTTTCAAGTGCACCTGGTTGATTGGATAACGTTTTATCACTTCGTACGGATAAAGCGAGAAGGTAATTGAGTTCTGCGGCAGTGAATTGGGATCTATAACAACATCTATGTGATTGTTCATCATCAAGGATATACTGTATCGTACCTTTTCTCGGGAATAATTGCTAGTATCCCATCTGGAGTGTTATCTTGTAACAAATCGAAGAAAGCTCTTGCTCTGTCGAGATCTGATTCTCGCCGATTTGTGATACGTGAAAGCCGTTGTTGCACACCCCACACATTGCGGCACACTCGTTTCTTACCTGCCTCGGTGAGTCTTGGCATGAATTGACTGAAACAAGAGAAAACAAATATAAGATAGGTACAGTAAAGGGCATGCCTGTAATGGATGAATAACGAGGCACAAAGATGTCCGAGACCATCGAATACATAAGATAGCTTTGGTGGTGAGAGAACGTCTTTCAAATTGTCATGAAAATTATGAAGATCTTTTCCGAGTGCAACAACTTCAGGATCAGCTTCACTATGAGAAGATGTATTGCGATACTTGGCCAGTGGAGCAAGATGGAAGAAACAGTGAACGCGAATCTCGATATGTAGTAGTAGAAGACAGGAGTCAGCAATGGATTCGAGACGTCGAACACAATCTTCGATAGCAGAAGGGACCGAATTCTGAAACAAGAGTCAAACTATTATGAACAGTTTACAAAAGTTTTGAAGATTATAGAAATCTAATAAATTGGAATGATTGAAATGATAGTGATTTGCTCTTTGTAGTGATACAGTACATATTTCTATATTACAAACAACGATGTTTTTTTTCAAATACGTTGAAAAGAAAGACTTTGTCAACCTTAGTGATGAGTGTAAAGGTTTTTATGATCGAATTCTCATAAGTTTTTATGATCGAATTCTCATAAGTGACCTCTAACTTTCTTCAATGTTCGAAATATTCGAAGAGAAATTTGAGTACACAGGTGGTTTGCAAAACAATCCGTACGGATGAAATAGGAACTTGAAACCGTGCGCATAACGGATCCGTAACGCGTCGTTTGCGAAAAAATTACTGGAAAATTGATGAAAGTACCTGTTTCGCACACATATTTCACCAATTTGCGAAATTTCGAACAGAAAAGTGTTCCGCAAAAATTTATTTTTCGCAAATAACCCGAAACGGATCCGTTATGCGTCGGATATAGGGTCCATCCATTATTCGTAGTTTCGCGACCGACCTGTGTATAAGAAAGTGGATTACTGTATTTCAGAGAAAGGGCCTTATCTGTTTCTAAACAGGACCTATCCGTTAACTGTTCATAAACAATAATGTTCCTATTATGGATCTTTGTGATAATTCACAGTTGTATGGAACCGAAATATTCCCGAAAATTCTTTTCTGGAGGCATTACGTTATCAATCATTTGACCATCTTTGAGTTGAACCTGCACCATACATGTGTCTAGCATCATTTTCACGTTTGCAGGAAGTGAATGAACAAGCTCTCGAATCTGAAGGTATCAGTCAATTTTTTCAGTTTTAAATGGATACACACTTCCTGGCTGAACCATCTCAGTGATTCATGAAGGCTGGCGAACATTTTAATGTCATTCATATCTGTGATCAGATTGCTTTCAGCTAAACTGTTCTGTGCTTGAGTTCCCAAATTTCCAATAAGAATTTCTGATTCTCTTTTGTTTCGCTCTCCAACATCCATTTCACTTTCGACTGCAGGAGTTGAAGGAGACATTGAGGCTGCATTCCAGTTCGGAAGACTCATCAAAAGACGTGAAATATCATCGTCAGCAGTCCATGCAGCTGAGATTTTTTGGCATCTAGAGGCAATGGTGTCTGAGGCAGGTTCAGACATTTTTGGAGTCATCTGAGAATATTTATCAGATAATGACATATAAAACTTAAACAACCTTTTCATAAACCTCCGTCATATTTTTGAAGTAATCAGTTAAGACAAGTATCCAAAGAGCGGCAAATCGATCAGCATAAAGTTCAATAGAAGTAATAAGATCATGAATGTCTTTGCAAAGTGTTAGCACTTTTTCACAGGATGGCAAGATTTTCTGAGATTTTCAACCATTAGACAGAGTTTCAAATTAAGAGTTACCTTATTAGAAGAAATTCTAACAGCTTCTCCGCCTCGCAGAGCTCCTTCAATCCGTGACGCGAACTCGCCTTTAACTCTTTCAACAAACACACGCATGACGAAGGAATGCATGAACCTTCTTAACTCACAGGGTGAATCGTTGATGTTTTTCTCAGTGGTTTCCATTATACGGCTAAGTATAGGGAAAATCACTTTGATATTATATGCCGATGGCTTACAGATTACTGCTTTAGCCTGCAAGTTTGAATTTTTTTACAATTAGTACATCAGAACTTTTTTTTCCGGGTACTCTCACAATCAGAACGTTTGATTAATTTTCCCTCTGGGTACAGAACTTACTCGATGACTAGAGGAGTTTGTATTTGGTGCAGCACACGCCGTGTTCTCAAATTTAAACAATTGCTTTCTACTAGTTGCTCCCATCACGCTTTGCTTTTCAAGTAGCGGATTTATGTCTAAATGTTCAGATACCACAACCTGAAAAAAACTCATTAAGAAACACACACACACATTTTATAGAACCTCGATTGCAGATTGTGCTGATCTCCAGAACGAATTAACAACATCATTTCTTCCAAGTTGTTTCTCCACGAGAAACCCAAACTCTGCATGTTTCTGACTTGCAGAATCGAATTGTGCTGACAACTATAATCTTCCAAGTTTTATTGATGCAACCGCCGCAGTTTGCTTTGCACGAAAACGTTTTCCTCTTCCCCCTATCTCAACTAACACAGTGTATATTTAAGAAATACTTACCAACTGCATAAGCTGTTTCAAATGCGTAGTATCTCCTTCATTACTTTCATCAATATTGGCTCCAATTTTCATCACTAAAACTGTGTTTGTGATCTATAAACGTTGATAATTAATCAGAATTTTCTAGTTGTGTACCATCTTATCTATCATATTTTTGCCTAACATCATCAAACGATCCACGTCCCAACTTCTTTCTTCTACAGTTTTGAACAATGTCGAAAGAGCTTCTACACATGAGACAATTCGAGATTTCGATACAGATCCATTGTAGGATGATTCGGTACCAGAACCACATCGAGCTTTATTGTAGAGTAATAGGCAGTACCTATTTTGATTTATTCTACTTTCGGGAATAGTGCGAATAATATGGAAAAGCTGAAGCACACAGATTTGAATAAACTCCTGACATACATCAGAAACTCACATGTTTTTCAAAGGGCTCTACAACTAGCATGTTAACTAATGTGTCATTTATCCTGTCGATAAGAATTTTAGTAAACCGTTCAATCTCAGCAGAAAGATGGGATAGACCCTCTACGCGGGAGAGACGTCCATTGATCAGCGCTTCTGAAAAATTTTTAGATGCTGAACTTGGGGAGAGCAAGGTTGCAATT
Source organism: Caenorhabditis tropicalis (assembly GCA_016735795.1). Taxonomy (NCBI): domain Eukaryota; kingdom Metazoa; phylum Nematoda; class Chromadorea; order Rhabditida; family Rhabditidae; genus Caenorhabditis; species Caenorhabditis tropicalis. The sequence goes on along the minus strand of CM028614.1, from coordinate 6,544,761 downwards.
TGACGGGCCGGCCCGGCCCGGCCCGTCGGGCCCGTCAACTTTTGGAAAAAAATTTTTTTGTTGTAATTCCTATTATTTTTCTATAGAAAAAGACTCAAAAGTGCGCGAGGAGCAGTTTTCCAATGTTTAAGAGCAATTTGAAGCTTACTATTACTAGGAAGGATGTGTCAGAACAGCATATTCTTCTCTCTAAGTCATTTCTTGTTTCTATGTCTCTTTGGCACTAAAAACCACCACTTAATGAGAAAAAATCGTAATTTTTTAACGAGATTTTTTGACCTTGGGCCCGGCCCGGCCCATTGCAACTCTGGGGGAGAGGGCTTTTTACTACTTTTATAAGTAATAATGAAATCATATCCCCCACTTACTAGACTCTGTGACAGTATCTGCCGCTTGCTGAAATTGTTCTTTTGAAATGAGAATTTCAATTTTTGATGGGGCGTCTCGAAGCTCTTCTCTGGAATGCTATCAAAATTACTGTTGCATCAAAAGATCGAAATAAACTCACAGTTTAGCCATAATTTCGCACACAGACTTTTGTTGAGCGTTTTCATGCCATAATTTTTTCAAATCGTCTCTACGAAGCTCCAGTAAACTTTTCACTGTGTGGAGGGCGTTCCGTACATTGTGGATTCTTTCCCGGCAATCTGGAAGACATATGAGTAGTTTTTACTACCCTGATGATTAATCGTACGATTCAACTTGGTTACAGTAACAATTTTGACAGCCGTGAAACTATATTATGAGAACAAAATTAACTAACTGGAAATTTTTGCAGAAACATCTCGAAAGGACACCAAACACTTTTCCACGTCTTGTTGATGATCTGAAATTAAATTTCTTTATATTATATTTAGAAAAAAACGAACTTTTAACAAGGCGATCAATTAAAACACCCGATTCTTTATACCCTTTTTCCAATCTGGACTTTTCTACTTCTCTTTGATCTTCCGAAACCGAAGTTGTCAGAGAACGAATGACGTTAATTAACAGACCAGTCTCGTTTGACTGAAAAAAGTTACTGTTCAAAATGTGTTTCTTAACTTCTCACGTTGGCGGACGATCTTTCTGACGGCGCTGGACGTTGCCTTCGGACGGCTGCCACCGGAGTTCCTCCATCATTCATCCTTTAAGAAACTTCCCGACTGAAAATATACTTGTGCTATATATTTTTAATTATTATGTTTATAAACATATAACCGGGGTGCGTGAAAGTTTGCGAAATGGACTAGGTTTTCTATGTCACCGGCCCGCGGTCGCGTTTTTAGCGAACATCAAGTGTAATATACGCATGGTTGCGCCAGCTTCAAAAAAGTTAGAGGGAAGCTATTTTTTCAACACTTCTCTAACGAGCGACAAAACTTAATTCACTATTCAACCAGCGAACCTTGATTTTCAATTTTTTACTAATTGTGTTTTGAGAACTTATTCTGAAAATAATGCATACTTATGAATACTAATACACAGCTAACAATACAATTATTTTTCTAAAATATTGATTTTGAAAAACGTTCTCAATAACATTCATTTTTTCCTTATTTTCTTTCTCAATTGGTTATGTTGTTTTAGCGGCATTATAATTATTCAATAGCCCGATGACGGAACCCGAGAAGAGCACGTCTTCGTCAAGCACTTCGCAGACAACAAACATTCCAGACTTCGAACTGATAGTTGGAGAACTCGATGGAGTTACAGGCGGAAGTGTCTCATATGTAGGGGAAGGCGAAGGCGGAGTATGTTTTCCTCATTTCAGTTTCTATTCCCATCATTCCTTACTATAAATCTAAACAGGAGTGATTTTTGCAAAGTGTTGGAGAAAGTATTTTTTCACAAGTTTAGAAGCTGTTAGATATTAATTTTAGAACATCGGAAAATTCGGTAGGGCGTTTGTCATATTTCCTACAATAAGAATTGAAAAGTTTATTCTAACTGTCGTCCTTTCTCAGTTCCTCCATTTTTCACTGCACCTGCTCACAGCAGTTTATTGCCAAAAAGGCGTGGCTGAAAACGACAAAAAATCGTATTTTAATAAAAGTTTTTCTTCAGCTCCAAGCTGCTGCTGATTGCCTTCGATTGATGGGGGAGGGTGTTCGGGACGAAGCTGACATTTCAGAAATTGTGGAGAGGTTACGAAAAAGCACCGATAAAGGCGAATTCGGAGGACTTACAAGCACGGCAACCACAGTATCATCCTCAATGGCATCTCAGTGGATAACGCATATGAAAAGAACATTCAAACGACACGCCCTCGCTCTTTCAGAAGAACAACAAGGAATCTTAAAAAAGATGGTGCACGAGGTGAGCGAAAATCCAGAATTTCCCCTTCATTGAATTTTGAATTTACTTGAGCTTAAATTAAGACTTATCTTTTTACCGTTTAAAGTCCCTTATCACACCCTAAAGGACCTTTAATAATGCCGCCAGGAACTATACCCTCAGCATGGATCAACGGACGTATCGATACGAGACATTCTAATGCTATACAGTCGAGGTCTGGAAGCTCACCACGAAGGAAGGTATCGAGAGATGTTTGATCGAGTTCGACCATGCATTCCTTACTTCAACACAAACGTTTTGGTATGGATTCGGATTTCGGAAGCTCTTATATATGAATTTTATGAGGTATTTTCATTAATTTCAAATGTTTTGATCAAGAATTCAGATAATTTACTCAACTAAAGTGTGTCACTGCATATGATTAAACTATTCACGGTAAATTTCCGCGAGACATTGCGTTTGTTGTTTCAGGAAGTGTGGGAGTTTGCGGACATTTACACTCGGCTGTTCCAAGGGAAGCCACCACGACATGTTTCTTCATTGCGCCGACGTTTGAACGAACTGCGACCTCGTCATGATGATATGAACCTTCGGTTTGCCGAAACAGCTACCCTGATGACGTTTGCATTAGCCAAGCAATCAAGTAGGGAACCTGTTCATTATTCTGCAGCATCATTACATGGGTTTTTACTTTTAAAGATGAAGAAGTATACGTAAGTTTTCTTACACTCTGTAAACCTGAATGAAATATATTCAGAGAAGCCATAGAAGTTGTCGATTTTGTATTATCTTTGTACGACAAAGCAGAAACCAGGATAGACGATTTAGCTATTCTGATAACGTACAAAGCGGAAGCGTTGATTGGAATAGGAAGGTTCAACAGAGCAATCAAGTACTGTAATCGAGTCATCAAAGGTGCAACAAGTGTTCGAGCGAGACATCGAGCGACGATGCTAATAGCGATCGCATACATGCGTAAAAATAACTTCAAAAGAGCACACGAGCACGTGATTGTAAGCGAATTTTATAGAAAATTTTCTAACTATTGTAAATCCAGGTTCTGCTCAGCGAAGGAAGACTTGACGAGCAAATGATTGAAAACGTCGCGCTTCTTGGTTTGAATCTAGCTCATTTAATGGGCAATATGGAGTTGTTCAATAAGTTTGAAAATATGCTACAACAAATTGTTTATTAATTTCAATTCAATTAACACCTTTATAATAATAATAATTTCTGTTAATTATCAGAATCTCAAGATTCTTCTCTTGCTCTATTATTTCCGATTGCTATTTTTCTACTTCCCGTTCTCACACGTTACTTGAACATAAAACCGTTGTGATTCTGAAATTTTCAATTATATAGTCAAGGGTTAATCATCCCAGTATTTGACAGTGTGCATCCAAAATCTATCAACAAAATGTGCGTAAGTTAGATATATTGTATATAAATGTAATGATCGGACATCGACTGGCGAGATGGAGATGGAGCAGAAGCTATACAACGTAAATATCATGAATTATATTTGTTGAGTTAACTTTTTCAGGGCAGTTGCCAACGCTGATGTTGTTATCTGTGGAGGAGGAATATCTGGAACATCAATTGCCTACCACTTAGCGAAGCGAGGAAAGAAGGTCGCTTTAGTGGAAAAGGACTCGTACGTCGTTTCTTATCTTTATCCCTATATCGGATTCAATGTTTTCAGAATAGGTTGCTCTGGTGCTACTGGATTGTCTGCTGGACTCGTGTCTGCACCTATATTTTGGCAAGACACAAGTCTCCAAGCAATAGCTCAAGCCTCTCTTGATTTGTATTCCGACCTCGCCAAAACTTGCAAGTTCCGTATGTTATATTTTATTTAAACCTCTTCATATTAGCTTTTCGATAATCGACTAAAAACAGTTTTAAGGCTATGTGAAATGTGGTAGAACATATCTAGCCTCATCGATGGCTAATGAAATACTTCTCCGGAGAATGTATTCAAGAGGAATCGTACACAATGATAAAGTCGAATTGCTTGATTGTCAGAGCGAAATGCTTGAAAGGTGGCCGTTCTTACAGACAGAAGATGTTCAGGTTAATTCAATTACAAGTATAACTCCATTTTCAAATTATTCAGCTTGCTCTGTTCTCACCTGAAGACGTTGCGCTCGATCCAGTGGCTCTGTGTCAGCACCTTTCGCTGATTGCAAAAGACTATGGTGAGTATTGTCGATAGACAAAAAAGGCTAAACTTCCTTATTGACAGGTGCACTCGTTTATGAAAGCAATCCTGTGCTGGAAGTGCATATTGGAGACGAGAAACAAGTGTATGGTGTTTCAACCAAAATGGGATTCATTGAAACGAGTCATTTTGTTGATGCAGGCGGAATTGTAGGAATTGAATATTCTTATTCTAACGACTTTTTTCAGTTTTTCAGTGGGCTGGAAGTCATCTGGTCAAGGCTCTCCCTCATCAACATGTGCAAACTGCAGCTTACCCCTGCACTTATTCGTATATTCATACTTCGAAACTGCCAACGGGATCTGTTAGCGATATGACTCCAAGTAAATTATCAATATAAGTTAATAATGAAAAAACCCTGTTGAAGTATTCAATGATCTTGACGGAAACATAATGCTACGAACTACTTCTTTCAAGTCACTATGCGCGGGATTCGCGGAAGAGAGTATTCGTCCTTTAGCAAGACAGACAGGGACAACAACGCCGTGGCAACATCCAGAGCCCGACTGGAATAATTTTGGTATGATCAAAGTTTTCGAAAGTTATTGTTGAAACTGATTGTTCAGATCCTAATCTGGAAAAGCTTATATCACGGTGTCCCATGCTTGGCGAGTGTAATCATGGGGATCTTATAGTTGGAATGGAGGCCTATACTCCAGATAAACTTCCAACGATTGGTGAAAGTTCCCAAGCTAAAGGATATTGGGTAATGTGTGGAATGAATGGACAAGGATTATCTCTAGCCGGAGGACTAGGAAAAGTTCTTGGCGAACTCATGTGCGACTCACAAAGTTCTACAGCAGATGTAGCTCGTGTTGATGTTGGGAGATTCATCGATTTGCATGCTAATAATCAGTATTTGATAGGAAGAACACCTGAGGTAGCAGCATTGACTTATTCTAATCTGTATCATTCACACCAATGTCACACTGCTAGAAATTTACGAATGGCTCCAATTTATCATCAACTAAGAGACGCAGGAGCTGTATTCGGAGAGATTATGGGTTATGAACGTCCCTTATGGTTTGAAAAAACTCCAAAATCAGAAAGAAACGCATTGATGAGTGGACAAGATTCATTGATTGGAAAACCCGAATGGTTCGAGAGAGTAGCCTCGGAATATGAAGCTTGCAGAGAGCGAGTTGGACTGATGGACATGAGTAGTTTCAGCAAGTATGATATAACAGTTCGTTTACTTCATCAGCTTGATGTGAACTCACAATCTTCATTCAGGGTGAAGACGCCGTCGAATACCTACAGTTTTTATGTTCTGCGAACGTTGATGAACCAATTGGAACAACAGTATACACAGGAATGCAACATCAAAAAGGAGGATATGTTACTGATTGTACTCTAAGTAGGCTTGGAGACAAGAAGTTTTTCATGGTAGCCCCAACAATTCAACAAGAAAGAGTATTGGTTTGGATGAAAAAATGGCAAGCTATATTGAAAGCACGAGTTCATGTTCAAGACGTAACTGGTGCTTATACCGCACTCGACTTGATCGGACCTTCATCTCGTTACTTGATGGGAGATATAACTGGATTGTCAATGAGTAGCAACGATTTTCCAACATTTCGATGTCAAGAAATAAACATAGGAATGGCTACTGGAATACGAGCTATTAGTGTAACGCATTGTGGAGAGCTTGGATGGGTAATTTATATACCAAACGAGGTAAGTCAGCAAAATATTAAAAGAGCGAAAGACTGATTTAGGTCGCCCAAAATGTCTATGAAAAAATACTGGAAGCTGGAAAAGAGTATAGCCTACAGCATGCTGGCTACTATACTCTTCGTCAACTTCGAATAGAAAAGTTTTATGTCTATTGGGGTCAAGATATCAATGCAACAGTTACACCAGTAGAATGTGGAAGATTATTTCGAGTTGATTTCAAGGTTTTAGAACTAATTATGAAAAACATTTTACCAAACATTACAGAAAGAATTTGTTGGAAAGAAAGCTCTAGAAGAACAAGTGGAGCGTGGTGTTTCGAAACGCTTCGTACAGTTGCTAGTAGACGGACATGATAAAGAAACAGATCCGTGGCCTCAAGGAGGTGAAACTATTTTAAAAGATGGACGAGCTGTTGGTTTAACGACTTCTGCTGCTTACGGATTCACTCTAGGCTGTCAGGTAAACTTTTATTCGCTCAAGTTCAATTTCTTGTTTTTCACTTGCTAACATCGTTCACTTCATATTACTAGTAATTACTCGAAGCAATTAGTTTCGTCATCATCTGTTCTCAAAACTAATGGAACATTAATATGAGAGCAATCTATAGTCTATTATCTCCTCATATGTCAATCATTTCACCACCTGTAAAGGAACATTAATGTGTCAAACATTAATGTGTCAAATGTGTCCATCAAAATCTATTAGCACTTTCAGAATTCTCTTTTGTCCGACAGGTTTTTAGCCTGTGGGAAACAGGTGACATGTCTTAGATAATAACATCAATAATGGGTGTTCTAGACAAAGGGATTAGTGAAAACACAGCTGGAATACTGTAGTGCTAAAACAATGACAGGCAAGGGATTATGTTCCATTTAGAAGTTTCTATGGGAATCAGAAGTAAAATTTTCTGCTTTTACTGTGAAAAAAACCAGTTCTTTCAATTATAGGTTTGCATTGGCTACGTCGAGAACAAAGAATTTGGAGTCTCTCCGGAGTTCGTATCATCTGGACACTTCGAGATTGATATTGCTGGAAAGCGATTCACGTGTCGTGTCAATGTTCATTCTCCTTCACTTCCGATGATATCCAGTGAACATCCTCTCCATTATAGACCGACTCAATAATATCTTGCCTTTAGTTACATAGATGTTTCCATAGATGTTACCTTGATGCCATATTGGTTGTATTAAAAATTTAATTGTGACCCTTCCACCGAGTGTGCTCTTACTTCATAATAAATAGAGATTCTGATCCCTCCATCGCTCATGCACTATTTTTCCACAAGCACGCAACGCCGCACCGCACGCGTCGCGCCGATCAATTTTAGACGTCTCGCGACTACGCGAATTCAACCAAAATTGGAAAGAGCTTGAATCACTTCGAATGTTCCATATTGAGCTTCGTAATTGATCCTGCAGCAAAGAGGCGAACTTTTAAAAAAGTTTTCTGGTGAATTGAAGAATAGTAGTCAATGATAGTCATGTTTATTTAACTTTTGAGCCATGTTTTGTTAAAATGTTAGAATTCGAAGAAGTCGCGACTTGATTGGTTTCCATGAGGTCTCTTCAAATCGACTGTTTTCGTATAATTCGACTCTGATCTATTCTCTGCCTAGCTATAATAGAATTTAATCCAGAATGGATCAATGGGGACATCAAAATCAGGCAAGTTCTTCAATGGGTCTATCGCCACATTCAAATATGGGCCACGTGGTACCACAGGTAATTTAAAAACAAGAATCACGGGTTATATTAATTTCTTCAAGCAAAAGGAAGTGGTTCAATACATTATGCGGCAAGTATCGGACAGCGTCAGGCTGGCGTTGTGTCAGGCAATAGCGCACCGTCCTCTTTTATGGGATTGTACCAGAGAGAAATGTAGTTCTTCGTCCAGAAAGAGGCTTTTCGGAGAAGTTGTCGATGAAATAAATGCCCAATTTGTATTAGATCCTCCAATATCAAGTAAGTTTTTTGGTAAATATCAGACTCATTGATGATGATTCCAATTTCAGTCGAAGAAGTTGAAAAGCATTGGAAAAACTTGAAAGATACTTATGTGAAGACGCGTCGAAAACTAACATACGATCAGAATGGATGTATAATTCGACCAAAATGGAAATTCTATGAACCACTCATGTTCCTTGACAACATAAACCATGACTTTGCAATGAAGAAGCGTCCCATGCCGATGCCTTTCCCCGGGCAACCTTACGACATCTATCCAGTACCTCAAATGAAGAAAGATAAACTGGATGACATCCCGACTGATGAGTACATGGAGTTCTGCAGGTCTATGTATCTACCTTTGAAAGAGATAGGCTACAAAGATCGTGTTCATTGGCTCAAAATTCAGAAAACCATTCGAGACATAATTTTCGAAGCACAGATGGAAACAGTTACAAAGACTCCTCCCGACATGCAATAACTCAATCCTAATAAACATTCAATTTTTGTTCTTAACAATTTATTTTAACAATAACAAAGCTTATGCGCTCTCGGATGGGACACTGAGAATAATATCAGAGTCTCCGGCGTCGGTGACAGAGAGGGTGCAAACGCGGAAAAGTCGTCCACAAGCGGTTCCAAGCTCGATGTTGTTTCCGTTGTAATGATGAACTCCAGTCTTGGCGAGCATAGCATAATACTCAATCTCGGACTTTCTACAAGCAGGAAATGATAACCAAAACCGTATAAAGACCTGTTACCTGAGTGGTGGAGTGTTGTTAGCAATGATGACAAGCTTGGCCTTTCCGTTCAAAAGAGACTTGAGGGTTTGCTTGTATCCAAGGACGTATTGTCCGGTCTTCATGACCATGGAAAGGCGAGAGTTGATGTTCTCAGCATTCTTTTTGACCTGAAAATATTGTGGTTCATAAACTGAGTTTTTATCTATCCCGAGCGCTTACTTCGAGCACCCAGAGCCTGTGACTGAATGAGGGGAAGAAACTCCTTCTCAATTAAATCACTCGAGCTCCGGATTACTCCATCTCTGCTCGAAAATTTAACTCCAGAGAAACTTCACTAACCTGTGGCTTGGCAGCTGGAGCCATGATGATTTTACCTGTAATGAAAACACTTTCGTTTTGAAAAAAATTCGATCTGCGAATTAAAGCGTGAACTTGATTTTACAAAACATGACTAAAAAAAAAGTAGGGCGAAAAATACGTTGGTGTGACCATTACTCCACGTCGTAACAACGACGACATCACTTCAAAATATCACAACGTCTCTGTTAAAAATTGGTAAGAAAACTGGCTCGAATTTTTTAAAAGTATTCGAACAAAATACAACATTTCAAAATTTATCTAGTACAAAATGGATGGAAGTCATCATAATTGCGCTACAGAAAAATTAAATGCCGTGAAACAACTCTGAAATGTCTTGGAAACAGTGGAAAGAAAGAGAGTTACCGTTTTTAGGCCAGAGCGCGTCGCAATGCGTCAGCCACTACGGTTTGCGGCGCTTTTCGTGGCGAGACCCGCCGATCGACCCTCACCTCCCTTTAAACATCTGTGTCTCTTTTTCCGGTTTTTGGGATCCGAGTTCTCCTGGCTCTGAGCAAAAGGACAGTAAATCCCAACTTAAACTGCTCAAAAACCCATAAAAATTAAAAAAATCTAAAAAATCACCAAAAAAATTTTCCTTTGGCCGATTCTACATCAACACGTGAGTTTTATCGATTTTTTCCTTTTCAAAAATCATTTTACCGAATTTTTCATTCCAAGTTCAGTTAACGTATTTAACATTTCTTATTAACCTATCTGCTACTCTTTTCTTTAGCGAATACTTATTCTATGCTAGCCACCTGCGGTGACTGTTAATTAGTGCAGTTTTCCCAGAGGGCGTATGCCTCTTGGGAAGTCAGGGGATGGGCTTTACAGGCTCCGCCCACGCAATGGTCTCTTGAGGGGTCTTTGCTCATATGGGTCAGTGTGCGGTGTGCGACAGCGATCTCATATTCTTCTAAACCTTCCAAAACCCAAAAAAAAAGCGTTGGTCATTGCTTGCGTTGTGACAGCGATATTATATCCCTTCTCATAACCAAATTCCTGAAAATCCATTCTATTTTTATTTGCTCGAAACCTTCAGTAGAATTATGGAAATGAACGTGGCTGCTCCAAATGCTGCTGTTGCTCCTGCTGGTGCTCCTCAGCCAGGACAAAATCCGGCTGGCTCGTCGTACACCATGGCTTCGCTTTATGTCGGAGATCTTCACCCGGATGTCAACGAGTCTATTCTATTCGAGAAGTTCAGCGCAGCTGGTCCAGTGCTTTCGATTCGTGTCTGCAGAGACAATGCGACCCGTCTTTCTCTCGGATACGCGTACGTTAACTTCCAGCAGCCAGCCGATGGTGAGTTTTATTGAAAGTGATTTAATAATAAAGAAATAATGTTTATTTTACAGCTGAGCGTGCCATGGACACCATGAATTTCGAGGCCCTTCACGGCAAGCCAATGAGAATCATGTGGTCGCAAAGAGATCCAGCCATGCGCCGTTCGGGAGCTGGAAACATTTTCATCAAAAACTTGGACAAAGTGATCGACAACAAGTCCATCTACGACACATTCTCGCTTTTCGGAAACATCTTATCGTGCAAGGTAAACTTTTTTCATAGAGTAGTTGAAAACCGCCTTGTATTCATGTTGTACAGGTTGCGATCGATGAGGAGGGAGCTAGCAAAGGATACGGTTTTGTCCACTTTGAAACCGAGGAAGCCGCTCAAAGTGCCATCCAAAAGGTCAACGGTATGCTTCTTGCTGGAAAGAAGGTCTTCGTTGGAAAATTCCAACCACGTGCTCAGCGTAACCGTGAACTTGGAGAGACTGCTAAGAAATACACCAATGTCTACGTCAAAAACTTCGGCGACCACTACAACAAAGAAACTCTCGAGAAACTTTTCGCCAAATACGGAACCATCACTAGTTGTGAAGTCATGACTTCGGATGGAAAATCGAGAGGATTCGGTTTTGTTGCTTTCGCTCAACCTGAAGAAGCCGAGGCTGCTGTTCAAGCCCTCAACGAGTCTGTTGTTGAAGGCTCTGACCAGAAGCTCCACGTATGCCGCGCTCAAAAGAAGTCCGAGAGACATGCGGAGTTAAAAAAGAAACATGAACAACACAAGGTTGAACGCATGCAAAAATACCAAGGAGTCAATCTGTACGTCAAAAATCTTGATGAATCGGTCGATGATGAAGCTTTGAAAAAGCAATTCGAATCCTTCGGAAACATCACGAGTGCAAAGGTAAAACTTTTTGTTGAGTGAACAGTAATATATTCCTATTCAGGTCATGACGGACGAAAATGGCAGATCTAAAGGATTCGGATTTGTGTGCTTTGAGAAGCCAGAGGAAGCTACTACAGCTGTGACTGAGATGAACTCCAAGATGGTGTGCTCGAAACCACTCTATGTGGCTCTTGCTCAGCGCAAGGAGGATCGTCGCGCTCAGCTAGCGTCTCAATACATGCAACGCCTTGCCAGTATGAGAATGCACACTAATGTTCCTGGAGCAGGAATGTACAATCCAGCTCAAACAGGCCCAGGATACTACGTCTCGAACCCAATGCAACAACAACGCAACTTCGGAGGACCACAACTTGTTCGTCCAGGTCGCTGGGGACAACAGAACCAGTATCCTGTGCAAAATCAATACATGATGGCTCAAGGCCCAGGAGTTTACCAAAATCGCATGGGACGCCCGCAAAATCAACAAGGTGGACCACGTGGACCGCCACAACAGTATAGCCAGGTCGCTCAAGGCGGTATTCGTGTCCAAGGTGCACCACGTGCTCAAAATGTTGGAGTTCCACAACAAAACGTTCAACGTCCACCACCACAGCAACAACAACAACAAAGACCAGCTCCTACTGGACCAAAGGCTCCACCACAACCATATCAACAATACCAGCAGCCAAGACCACAAGGAATTGTCATCGGTGGACAAGAGCCTCTTACATCTGCTATGTTGGCCGCTGCCGCCCCACAAGTGAGTCGGCCATTTCAGATTCCGTGACTAATTATTTATTTTTCCAGGAGCAGAAACAACTTCTGGGTGAACGCATTTATGCGCTCATTGAAAAGCTCTATCCGGGACACAAAGAGGCTGGAAAGATTACGGGAATGATGCTTGAGATCGACAACTCGGAGTTGATCATGATGCTCCAGGACAGTGACCTTTTCCGCTCGAAAGTCGACGAGGCCGCCTCGGTTCTCGCTTCTGCTCAGAAGCCATAATTATTTTATTATTGTGCTTTTCGCAATCAATCGATCGGCTTTGCCAAACCTGTTCCTTTTCTCTGTCAACTCTTTTTGTTACTTGTTAGTGGTTGGCTGTTTCGCCTCCACACCTCAGAATAACTTCACTTCAGTGTTGTTTATTCGTGTTAAAATAAAATTATAAAAACAAGAAATATTGCTGAATAGACAAAGGATTTTTCGGCTAAGTTGCACTTGTTCTCTTCACAGACACATTCAACTCCTTCCATTTCATCCCATAGAAATGCTTTTCTACAACCTAGCGGTGAATCGGATGGGACACAGAGTCGCTGTTCTCTTATTAGTCCATCTATAATTTATCAACTACTAAATATGCATCAAACTTTTAATACAACTCACTAGGCATTGGTGCTGTCCTTCTTGAACACTTTGGACCGACACAAGACTGCCCGTCAAAGTCGCAATATCCTTCAAAGGAATCACAAGAATAGCATTGAATGGATAAGAGAATATCAGGAGCGAATGAAACAAAAAGTATGAGAACTAAATACAACATGACAGAACGGGCTAGCAGAAGAAAATGAAAGTTCGTTGATTTACCACCAACATTCACAAACATTCATGCACTTGAACGAACTCGTACTTCGTGACTTAAGAGTTTCCTCCGGTGAAATCTATTCCGTCCAGAAAAAAAAACATTGAATAAAATAAAGAAAAAACATATTTAAATATTAATAAAAACTGTTTATTATGCTTACGAAAGAATTGAAACCCTAAAGTTCATCATGAAGGCCTCTCTTCTCGAATTCGACATGATGAAGTTTCTTTTCTTTGCGTACTTTCGTTTGGTGAATATTTAAAAATGCGTCTGCCTGCTCTGGGCGATCGGGAATCTGACTACAAAGCCAGCGAGTCTGTGGAGTATCTTTGAAATCTGAAAATGCACTTATAAACAAATTGTTTTATAGAAATAGAAACTCACACTCCTGACACATTTCTCTGAGACAATGAAGAGCATTTGGTTGTTCATTCAGTTCACACCATTGAATTTCAAGACTACAAAAACGTTCTGGACGAGTGATGACGGTTGCTACTTCTATCAGTTGGTAGAACTTTTTCTTCATCACATTTTGGCATCCATCATAAGTGAGACCGTGTGGAAACAATGGAATATCTAAACCTTGGAAAGCAAGACAAAGTTCAGCACATATATTATGAAATAGATTTCCATGAAGCCAGTAGTACACTTGATCGAGCATGGCCGGTTGCAAGAATATTTTGTGTTGAAGTACATTCGTGATGGACATGCAGGCGGTACATTCAAGGCAAACAACCGATTCAGTTAGATTTGCGACTGAAAGAACTCATTCTTAAAGTGGTATATCTTTGGGACTGATGATTGAGAGAAGCTATTGCCAAATGAAATGAAATAAGAAGTTACCAAACTATTCAATGAACAAAACTCACCTTTCAGTGCGTAATTATCTGAACACCCGGGAGCAATAGCCGTACAAATGGATTTAGAAAATGGAAAATGTTCATAGAGCAGATGAGAAATATGATATTCGTCATCAGAAATAAGAAGGCTGTTTGGTTTCAAGACTTTCGAATGAATTTCATCTGTAAAACGATGGCAGAGCGAGCAGAATGGGCCGGGATGAGAAGCAGCCAACGTGGAAAAAAAACCGAAAAGTTGATCTTCGGTAACTGAATTGAGATCAGTTATTTTATTGTTACAAACTTCAGATTCGCGTCCCATGTAATACTGAAATATCTAATTTTGTTATTTGAATTCGAACGGTAACTGACATGAAGTGTTTTCATATACCAAGAGAATGGATCTTCATCTTCAGTCTTTGTCACATAAACTTTACTCGGATTGAACTTCTTGGATTTCTTTTTTGTTTTGAGTTCTTCTGATGGTGGGGCTGAAGAAGAAGAATCAGGAAGTGGAGCACCAGAAGAGGATGGAGATGCCGATGTTGAATCGGATTGAGCAGCAGAAGTTTGAGCTGAATTCGCGTTTCCATTAGTCGTTGTTCCAGCTGGAGTTGTGGTTGGACGAGACGTTGTTGTAGTTGTGGAAGGCGTCGAAGTTGTGAACATTGTTGCATTCGGTTGAGGGCATGGTGGTTGTCCATCACGAATCTTTATGAGATCTTGAAGTTTTGGAGATAAGTTCAGTTTTTCCATTTTATATGATTTGATTCTATCCTTTGAGTCAGATAGCAATTGAAGAAGGCGATCGATTTCCTGAGCAGCGAGGTTTTCAGCAACGGTTTCGATTCGAATACGTCCTTCGCGGAGAGTTTCATGGCATTCTTCATGCTGGAAAAACAATAGAATTGCAATGTCAATGACATTAATTCATTATTTTGTACTATTTTTCCTTGATTTAAAGCGACACTTGAAGATAATCTTATCCTAGAGTATCTGTCATTTTTAAAAAGTAATCTATAAAAACTTACAAATCCTGCATCCAGAAACGAGTAAAAAGAAGCAAGAACAACTAGAAATAACTTCATTTTATTTCTTTTGAGACGAGAAGAATGTGCTCAGAGAGTCTGACCGGAGGCGATTGATTACAACAAGAGGAGGAATTGTCGATTATTATCAGTTGAAAATGTATGATAGCTCGTTGACTGACAACACTTTTCTCTCGTTTTGTATCGGAGTTTTATTATGCGAACTAGATACGAAGTCATGGTGGACACACGTGGAATTCGGAAAACTCTTCTCAGATTTTTCAAATTTTGTATTCGGCGAAAAGGAAACGGAGAGAACATATGTCACCAATGACAACTTCTGTCACCAATGACAACTTCTTTAAAAATACGAAAAATATAAAATAATGAGAGAAAAAACCACGGATACGGCATGTAAACACATTCGTTGCTTGGATTCTCCGATACATTTCCTCATCGAATCGGCCCAAAATTTCATTTCATTCGCTTTCAAAATGCATAAACGACTACTTTTTCTTCTCTTTTCTCTTGTCATTTTTCAGTTTTCCACTGCGAAAACCGGTAAGATTATGAAATTTTCTTCAAGATGGATGAGCCAAAATTCAGAAGAAACAACCGAAAAAGCAACGACTCCTAATATAAAAAATGAAGGAATTATGCAAAGTTTGGAGTCTTTTGTCTTACGTAAGTCGTGAATTTCTCGGAAAAGAGAGATGAAACAACGTATCGAACAACGTATGGAATCTCTTAATCATTTTCTTCGCATCTGAAGGATTTAGATGAAATCGAAAATCAAAAAAATCATTCACAGAATCAGTTTTCAAAAGTTATCTGGAAAATGGTGTTTTATATATTCTTATTATTTTGCGTCAGCCATTTTTGTCACTGGGGGGTTTTCAGCTGAGAATTGCTCAATGTTTGAAATTGCGATGGCAGCAACACAGAATTGTGAATCTTTGGAAAGTGCATTGTGCAACTGTTCCAATCAGACATCTTCTTCCAAATCATCGTCTTCTACTCAACAAGTGACATCACCAATGACATCTACAACAACTTCTACGAGCATTAACTCGACAACCGACTTCAAAACTTCAAAACTATCGACTGTAAGTACTACTACTCGATCAACAAGTACCGTTTCTCCGACAATTTCAACTGAATCTACTTCAAAGGATACTGCTTCATATTCTATGTCCACAACCAGCAAAACAGAGAAATATGATAATTCAAAAACCTCTACTCAATCATCTTCTACGTCTGAAATAATGACATCGACAGTCATGAATTCAACAGAACATTCGACCGATACTTCTCCAGTTTCAAAAGATTTGAAAACGACGACAACTTATATGTCGTCAACAACAAATTCGTCTTCCACAACTTCATTTCCCACCGATAATGACTCGGATATAATATTCCTTTTCAATGATTATTGGTTTGATGAAACGGAAGCCCTGGTTGTGGAAACAACTGTCCCCTCACTCGAAATCATTGATGTTTCTGCTATTATAACGTATTCAACGTCTCCAAAATCATCTTCAACGAATTCAAAAGGTCAAGATAGTGGACAGATTATTGATGTGGAGAATCAAATAACTCATCCGACACCTACTCAATCACCAACTATTTCTTCGAGTTCTGAAAGAACGACTAATGTTGGTGGAGAGATTATAGACGTTGAAAATATTATAACGTATTCGACGTCATCCCAAAAAGGATATTCTTCTACAATTAGACAATCGGAATCTTCCAAGGCGGTTGCAACTGAAGGGGGAACCACCAAACAAAGTGTTGATATTGTTGATGTTAGTGATGTGATCACTCATTCTACACCCATGTTCCATAATGGATCATTAGCATCATCATCATCTTCATCTTCTTTATTATCATCATCGTCGCCATCATCCTCTTCATCATCTTCATCATCACGATCATCTTCCTCTTCATCGGCATCGCCATCATCATCTTCATTTTCTTCATTATCATCATCAACTGCAGCAGTTTCTTCTCGTCAATCTCTATCGACAAAGTCATCGGATTCTGCTGATTCGACTTCTTCTGCTCCGTGGACAGAACATGCAAAAGCAGCGGATTCTATAAGTTCGACGACGATTCAATCAGAAACCATTGATGATTTTACTGGAAAGTCATCTGATTCTTCTCAAATCACAACGTCTTCTACTTCATTTTTCGATTCATCCAGAATGATGAGTATAACAGATTCAATATCAACAACCATCAATCCATCTTGTTCAATTCAATGTCCTGATGGCTACATTGCCGGAAGTTCTCTTTGTTTTCTCATTGCTGATTTATCAAACATTAAATCATATCAATCTGCTCTTTCTTTTTGTCAGACAGTCAATCTTCGGAATCTGATTTCATTGGAACATCTTCGAAATTTCAATGATCTTCAATTATTGAAAATGAGAGTAAATTCTCTTCAATCGACAAGTTTTTATTTTGCAAACGGAGGAGGATCCATTCAGGAAAGAATTGATAAACAAGCACAAGTTTTCAATATTAACATGCTGACTGCGATGACGTCACCCGTTGAAATGACTGTTGGAATATCAGAAGCCACGTCGAATGTGTCAGCAATCTGTGTTCTGCCACGTAAGATCTTAACGGATTCAATTAACTTCAAAAGAGTTCCAGAATACTGTAATATATCTCAATGCTATGTTGAATCTGCTTTAAATGTTCTTGAACTGAATAACATTCTGAGTACATCAAAAGAAACAATTGACATTTCTTCATCTACGAGGTCTATTATACATTTAATCATTCATTTACACATTTTCTTTTTGCAGTATAACATGTTCTTATACAAAAACTGTCACTTCTGTCACTTGTGGAACACGTCGAAATATGATGCCAAATCCAACAACAATTAGTTGTGAAGGTAATTATAAGATCAGAGAAAACAATCATAACATCATTTTGAAGCATCGGGTTCATCTCAAAAACTGAAAAACACAACATCTCAGTTGGTATCCGATTGTTCGATGTGTTTGAGTCGAGGAACAGAAAGTTGTAGTGAAGAAGATCAAAACGGGAAAACAGGATACATTTGTAACTGCAAAAAGGAATATTCAGTTGAGAATTGTACTTGAGAGAAAGAAAATAAGTGATCGTATTCAGATGAGTACATGTTGGTTCACTTCGGATTCTTGTACTTCTGATACGTGTAATGGACATGGAAAATGCTCTGACACTCTGGGAGATGTGAAATGTGATTGTGATTGGGGTTATGAAGGAGTATCTTGTGAAGTAAATAAAGACAGAACGACGAACACAACCGATGGATTCTTTACTCGTTTCGGTAATTATATAATTGATTTTCCCACTCTCTATGCAATTCAAACCAATACGTGGACACTTTTGACTATTTTTGCTAAATCAATGGGAAAAGTTTATTTTTCGAATGGAGAAGAGGTAAGTGGATAATGTGATTATGGTAATCCAAACTGTGGTTTAGGATCCTCAAGAAACTCATCAAGCAGCGAGAGCTTTCTTCATGACTCTTGGCACTTCTTGTGTTCTTTTTTTCAATGATCCGTATCTTTTCAAAATTTCCCAAGCCACATGTCGAATGTTTTTCATCTTAATTCATTTTTGTTTCATGGGCGGTATGTTATCTCCAATAACTTTGTTTAACTCGTATCCATAATGAATTGAATTCAGCAATGATTCAATGGATGTTGGAAGCATATAATGCAAATCAAGTAGTCCGATGTGTTCATTTAAATGAATGGGAACGTGATTTCGAATGTAGAAGAGCATGGGGAATCATGGCTGCTCCGAGACTCGTTATTCCATTGGGATTGATGGCTGTCACTTTGGGAGTTATATTTCAATCTAGTCTGATTCTCTGAAACCATATTTCCGATAAAATTCCGATTCCAGATTGGAATTATCTTCCATCAACTTGGACGTGTGTTGGTGTTATCTGTAATGAGACAACGTCTGTTTGGTTTTCTGCAATTTGGATTGTACTCTGTTTAGTTTTATCAACTGCCGCATTTGCCGAATCAAGTGTTCTTTTGAAACAGTATTTTCATTTTGATTATCTTTAATTAAGTTTTCTATTCAGTCGTCGGCCACTTTATAATCTGAAAATCAGACAAAAAATTGAGAGAAATGTTGGAGTTATCGACGGATGGGTTGCCGAGAAATGTCGACGGAATACGGTTCTTTGTTTCATTGGTGTCTCTCTTCTTTCTCTTACATGGCTTCTCACTATTCTTGCTTCGGATAAAAGAAATAAATATATATTTGGATGGTAAGTTTTAAGAAACAAATTCTCTGAATTGAGGGTTTAGGTCTCTAACTTTCGTTTCCACAATCTATGGATTGTTCAGTTTTCTTCAAGGAATGTACACTGATCCGAATGTGAGTATAATGATGTTCGAATTTGAAATATCTTTTCATCCAGTGTTGGTCTTCATTTCTTTGGTTTACAATGAAGAGGTTACCTGCTCGTTTTGCTCCGTCATATGATCCAATTTCAATGTGGACTAGAGAAGAAGTGAAAGAAATCCAAAAACTTCCGAAAGATCAAAGGGAAATGTTGAAGGAGCAGATGCTTCCATTGAATAAAAGACTGTTTCTCAGCCATAAATGGGACTTGCTTCTCAATGAAAAATTGGAAAATGGTGGAGAAACGAGTGAAGTTCTTCTTGAAATTCTTCGAAACGAAGTGAAACTTCATCACGATTTGTCTGGAACTCAATTCCAAAAGCAACAATTACAGGAGGCATTTGCTGAATTTGTGAAATCAGTATCCGAAAGACAACCTAGAATGGATCTAACTGGAGTGAATGCCAAAAGTGAAATGGTTACTTTATGTGCCGAGAAAGAAGATGGAACTGCAAACGTCACGAATTTCATGTTGATTCCAGATATTGATGTTTTTGAACCAGAAGAATTCTATGAAGAAATTAATGACATTGATAAAAGAAGAACGAATATGGAAATTGATAAGGTAATAATCGATGAGTTTCTTCTTTTTTTAAAAATTGTTTTATGATGGAAATTCATTTCAGGAAACATATAAAATTGCAAGAGAAGAAGCTGTTTCTCAGAATAAATTTATGAATTCTGCCATCAAATTCAAGTATTTTTGTCTCCTATTTTCATCATTTTAACCACTGAATTTTCAGATATTATGGGAAAATCAAATCGTAATTTCTCGCTTTTTCTCATTTTCTGATCTGAATTCTGTGTTGTTTTTGAATAAAGATCTATGTTAATTAAATAAGATTTTGTATTTTATATACAGAAAATTGTAAAAAAAAAACTGGAAGAATTGGAAAGGATAAGGCAATGTTGATCACAGAAAATGGAGGATTTGAAATTCCAAACGAATGAAAAAACGGAGGAATTGAAAGTGTTCTCGATAGGAAAATAACTTGAAAGATAAAGCAAAATAGGATGAGAAATAGGGGGAAAGTTCGGAAAATAGAAGCGAAATAGAATTACAAAACGAGTATTTTAATGAGAAATCATTTGAACTCAACTGAATTTTTATGAATTAATATATTATGGGAGACTCGTTGATTGATGCAAGGGCAGCATACTGTAAGTGAAGAAAGAATGAAAAGAAAAGAAATGCTAAATGGTGGAAAATGATATGATTCAATGATAAAATGACGTCACTTTTCTTCGGCTTTAAATCCGAGATAAAACGAAGAATAAATATGATTATTTTTTACTGATAATGAGGAAGACCGAGAGTCGGAAGAAGAGATGATTTAAGATCAGGAAGTCTCAATGGTTGATGAATATTATCATGTGGATGTGGTTGTTGTTGCTGTGATTGTTGTTGTGTTTGAATCAATGAATGTGGATGTGGATGTCCTCCATTCTGCATTCCACTATGATCCATTTGAAAGTGTTGAGAAGGTGGTGGTGGTCCTTGTAAATGTTGTGATTGTCCCATGTGTCCCATTGAATTTCCATACATCATATGTTGTTGTTGCTGAGGTGTTGGAGGGGGCGGAGCCTGTTGTTCTTGCATTCCACTTGGCCCCTGACCCAAAAGAGGCGGATTCGGTAGATTGTATTTCTGTAATTTTTCATGATCAGTTCATCGATTTCAGTTTTTGGAAGCAGTGCAATAGGAAGCTAAAGTGCTGGGAAAAAGCGAAATCTTACACTGTAAATAGTTTCGATAGGCAGAAGTGGGCGGGGTTTGAGTTCGGAATTCTGAAAGCAGGGAAATCGTGAAATGAGAAAGCAAGTGCAAACGGATGAAAACTTAGAAGAACATGCAGAGTAAAAGTTAAAAAATAGTGTTAGTATTTGAATGAATGCAATGCTTACCAATGGGTTCTCAAACAGATCCATATAACCGTTTCCATTGACAGATCCTTCATCGATTTCTCCTTTAATATCCATTAGATCATCTTTTCCACCATTCTTCCACATCATCATATCCTTCGTATCTTCTTCTTTACACGTTGTTGTCTTCCAATGAGTTCTTAATCCACTTGGCGATATATATTTCTTTCCACAAGTT
This sequence comes from Caenorhabditis tropicalis, assembly GCA_016735795.1. Taxonomy (NCBI): domain Eukaryota; kingdom Metazoa; phylum Nematoda; class Chromadorea; order Rhabditida; family Rhabditidae; genus Caenorhabditis; species Caenorhabditis tropicalis. The sequence goes on along the minus strand of CM028614.1, from coordinate 6,523,384 downwards.
CCACAACTGTATGGTCTTTCATTTGCATGAAGTCGTTTGTGTAATCTCAAATGAACATATTGAGTGAATTTCGCATCACAAACATCGCACGTGTATGGTTTCTGTCCGTTGTGAAGGCGAAGATGTGTTTTCAAATTTGACGTTGATGAGAACCGTTTATCACATATATCACATCGATGTGGACGTTCTCCTGTATGAACGAGATGATGTTTCTGAAGGTGAGCAAGCTGAGTGAACTCTTTTGCGCATACTTCGCATTTGAATGGACGTTCTCCCGTATGAGTTCTGAATTTAATCTGACGGTTTTTTGAATAAAATTCTAAAATTCCCACCTGACATGAACCTTTAAATTCGAAAGTTGTCCGAAAGTCTTGTTACAATCTTTACAAGCGTACCGAGTCTTCCCATTTTCTTGTTGTTGCACGTACTGAAAATTTAAATAAAAATGAATCAATGTTTCCCAATTCATTTAATTTCTCACATTTGGTATTCCATTAAAAGATGAATCATTGTGTGATGATGCTGAATGATTTACAAATGGAAGTTGATGGAATGAAGAAGCATGTCCACTTCCACCCATTCCAAATCCTCCTCCCATTCCTCCTCCTCCACCGAATGCTGGTGTTGCTGTCGTAAAGAGAGGTTTCAGTTCGTGTTGGAAATCTTGACTTCCATAAATGGCTGCATAGTTTCCGAAATGAGCTCCAGCAGTGGCTGCAAGTACTGGTTGAACATCAATTGGTTGTCCTGATCGTCCTCCTGTTGCTGTTATCGTGGCAGCTGCCTGTACGACGGGCGGAACTAACATCGTTGTTTCAGCCAACTCTGAAATGAAAAATTAGGTGAATTATGAAAAAGAAATGAACTGACTTGTCAACTGAAGAGTTTTTCTTAAATAATCCTTGTACATGGCCAATGGATCCAATGGAGCAGGCCTCACAGGTGCTGAGAAACTAGTTACTCTTGTTGGAACAGGTCGAACAACTGGATTCTGGATCACATTGGGCCTCGATACTTCAGCAACTGGCCGTGTGCAACTTTCTTTGTCTTCAACATCAATCATTTCTTCATCATTATCACTGGTAGAAGAGGCATCAGTCGAGAGTGTATCGATTGGTTCAACGAGTTTTTTAACCGAATAGTCAATTGCCACAATAGTTTCTGCTAAACTTGCAATTGCAGTTGTTGATGAAATTGGTTCAGCAGATGGAACCGATGGAATTGAAGGAATTAATGGAGTTGAAAGAGCATTTGTCCTTGATCTCGCATAAGGAACCATTGAATATTTCAATTTCCGTGCATAATCTCTGCTAAACCAAAATGATAATTCGGTGTTTGATTCAATCTTTTTGACTGAATAAAAATAAATATCGTTTCCAATTTGAGCAGCAACAAGATTCTGATCATTCTCTTCTTCTGCAGCAACTACAAACTTCATCCAATTCGATCTTCCATCATCTTTTACATTTATCGTTTTCGTTAATCTTCCTCCAGATGCTGAGAAAATCTTCCATTCATCTGGAGTTTCGACAAATGGAACCTCTTCTTGAGCTGTTGTTCCACCAGCCATTGATGCTTCTGATGGACAAATAAGAGCAGAATCAACATCAACTAATCGTATTTCTCCGACTAGAGGACCGAATCGAACGCCTCGTGGAATGTGATCAGATGACCAAATTGAGGACTTTTTACGATTTTTTGAAGATGGTTTCAGAATTAAATTCATTGGAAGAGTACACTCGGCTCGTTTTGGATTCGGCTGAAAATCAAATATTTCAATGAGAAAACATACGAAAATATCATAAATTGACCTGAATTTCAAGTAATTTAGTTGAAAATAAAAGTGAAAGTAGTTGATTATTCATTGATTTTTCATCAAAAAATCTTTCGGATATCTGTCTGTTTTTTTAATCGTGTTTCGACTGATAAAAAATGTGTTTGCGGACGATAAAATTGAGAATTGTTTTGTAACAATTGACGATTTCTCGAATCAGAGACAAAAAAATTTGAAGTTAAATTTTCTATCTTTCAAATATGGAAACAGCAGTTGTGTTTGAATTAGAAAAATTGGATACAGTATCTTTTTAGATAGAAGTGCACCCGATACGATAAAATAATCATTCAAGCATCCCATTGTTTCCATAAAAGACAGTTACAGTACTCACCAAAGCGACCGTTTTATCGGGAACATGAAATATACATAATTCTGAAAGACTCTCATCTCCGGACTGTTTCCAATCAATTTCCGTCGATCGAACACCTGGAATTCAATGATTGATCATCTCTTTCTATAGAATTTTTCATTTTGTTTTTTTTCTTTTTTCGTGATGTTTCAGAGAGGGAAAAGAACATATTTTTGGATGATAAGTGATAACATGAATGATAAGCTTGGCGGCGGCAACGAAATTTGATAAGAAAAGGGAGAAAGAAGAAAAACGATTTGATTTCTTTGGATGACTTCGTCCTTTTCGTATATTCTTTTACATTAAGATAATGGAAGAGGGATGTGTTTGTTCAGAAATGGATACCTGAAGAAGCAGAAGCACTTGGAGATGTTGATGGTGGAGGTGTTGAAGATGATGAAGTTGCTGATGATGCTGATGAAATTCCGACAGACAAAGGAGAATGAGCCGGAGAATGAGCAGAAGAGAACGGTGCCGGAGGGACACCGTCATCCCCACTTCCTTGACCCATGATTTAAGAATATGATTGAGATCGGAAAGAAAATGAGAACTATGAAAACTTTCTGAAAATGAGAACAATTAGGAAAGGGAGGATGATGAAGAAGTTGTGATGATTGTTAAAAGAATATACATAAATGGAATTAAAAACAAAGAAAAACGAGAGAGCAAAAAGGAAAAGAGGCGGAAAAGGCGAGGGCGAGAATCAGGAAAACGGCGCCGAAATTGACAAAAATTAGATAAGAACTGGAAAAATGATAGTCTTGAACATCAGAAAATAGAACGTGAAATGAAGATATTTCAGAGAAAAAGAGAATAAAAAAGAAAGGGAAAGCTTGAAGAGTTTAGATGAAAAAAGAGAGGAGTACGATGGATCACAGGCGAATTGGAGAGAGAGAGAGAGAGAGAGAGAGAGAGAGAGAGAGAGAGATAAAGAGAGAGAGAGAGAGAGAGAGAGAGAGAGAGAGAGATAAAGAGAGATAAAGAGAGAAAGAGTTGGAGCAGCTTTTGTTTTAAAATGTTCTCGGATGAATAAGAAATCCACGAAAAGAGAGTTTAATCGAATGAACTTTCTAAGGGAATTGATTGAAATTTCAATAGAAAACTGTGTTTTAATAAGTTGAAAACGATCTTCTTTTGAAGAAAAAAAAGATTTCATTCGTCAATGAGTTCGAAAAAAGAATGATTGATTCAAAAAAGAAAAGAAGAAAAAATCGTAAAAGGCGGGGTCATTTCTATTTGTATTTGGATATCTCACAGCAGTGATTCAGCACCTAAAAGGAGCCGAAAATCGTCATCGAAACAGAAAAAAATTGTTGAAGAAAAAGAAAAATTCTTCGAGAGAAATTTGGTTCGGGACTACGGTAGTTGGGTAAATATGAAATGACAAAAAGGGGAAAAGAAATTTGAAAAAAAGAGAAATGAATAGTTTGTACAAAGGGAAAGAAGCGAGAAAATAGCTGCAGCTACTACTGTTGGTGTAGTGAGAAGAGGACGAATTGGAAGAAAAAAGAATACGGTAGAAGGCTAGACACCGCATGAAGAGCATTTAGAATGAAGAGAAGCAGAATGACGGTCAGTCATGGCGCCGCCCGAGAATAGTCGCCCGTGCGACAACGACGACCATTCATCCATGGATTCGGATTCAACGTTAGTCTTCTGAAGAGTTGTAGGCGCTGAGAAAGAGAAAGAGAGAGAAAATCAGTTGAATATTGTAAGAAAGAAAGAAAGAGAGAGAGAGAGAGAGAGAGAGAGAAAGAGAGAGAGAGAGAGAGAGAGAGAGAGAGAGAGAGAGAGAGAGAGAGAGAGAGAGAGAGAGAGAGAGAGAGAGAGAGAGAGAGAGAAAGAGAAAGGGACCGGTTTGATGTTTCCCCCTCGATTTGTTCGCGCACTCTCTTGCATAATGGACGCTGGTAGACGAAAAATGGATAGAGAGGGAGGCTTCTTCTCCTTTTTCTCTTCTCTCTGGACCTGTTCTTACATATCGGCCGTTGAGATCCGCCACAGTGATTCGGATCGTCTCTAGCCCTTCTTCGAATAAGAATACGTCGATGTTTGTTGGAAGATGTTTAAGAAGAAGTGGAGAAGGAAAGTGGAAGAAAGAGAAGAGAACGCGCAGCTTCTGAATGAAGCTTTTGGTTTCTTTTGGCATCCAAATGGCTATTAGGGAAATTGGGGGAAAAGGAAAAGAAGAAAGGCAGGATGGATGTGTACGGTTTTAGAAAATAAGTATCCAAACAAAAACATCTTTTTCTGAAGAAGAAGAAGAAGGAGAAAGAGACGATTAGTTTAAGTTTCGAAAACATATGGGACTTTGAGGAATTTCTGAATTCAGACGAAGAGATATTCGTGGTTTTAGATGTGAAATTGAGAAAACCGTAAATGAGAATCTAGATTTAGACATGCATTCAGTGAAACTTCTGTTTCATCAGATCACACCTTTCTCTGAAATCTCGAACTCTAAATCATACAATTTGCTTATTAATTCCAAGAAAAGAGAAAATGAACAGTGAGAAGAAAATAAAAAGTCATTTTCATTGTTATCTTTTATGTCCATTAGCAGTGAAAAGATCTTCAGAATCCTGACGTCATCATCAATCATCCGAACATGTTTCTTTTCTTTCCACGCTTTGAATCCAATGGTTTTTTGGATTCAGTTTCATTTGTTTTAGGAAATGTCAAGGGAACTTCAATTAAAATTTAAATGACACTACTCGGACAATCTCATTTTTCTCTCATAATTACAACATCTTCTTCCTGAGAAATATCGCACCTTTCTTCATCTTTCACATCTTTCTTCTTCTTCTTTTCGTTTTTCTTTTCCATCTCGTTCATACAATTTTTGGGGGTCAAGTTGTTGTACAATGTCTTCTTCTTATTCTTCCTCTCGACCACAACGTCTTCTTCTTTTCCTTCTTCTCACGGGTGGTAAAAGAATCGAATGAGGAGAGAAAAAGAAATCGGTGGGAGATTGCCGGTGCGCGCACCGACCTGTACCGACTGGTACGAAGGTGAAATCGCTCGAAAAGCGAATACGACGACGAGAATCATTGCGCTTGGAGAATGAAATGAAGGAGAGAAGAAGGTCGACTGGCCGCAATTTTACAACTATTGAAAATTGGATGAGGAACAGAAATATCCACGTGGATAGATATATTTGGGAATTGAAAATGAGCTGAAAGTAAGTAATTCGTTTGATAAAGAGAAGTACGAAATTGAAGTTTCATTGAGATCATCCACAATGACGCAGCTAAATGAAGCTTCATGAATTGAGTGAAGTCATTTTATTTTTCGATTTAAGGGACTGATTGTTTGAAAATGAACGCCAGAAACGAATAGATAAAAGAAAAATGTTTTATGAAAATGGGATGGGATTAAATGGAAAGTTGAACCAGTATGAGAAACTAGATTTGCAACTTTACAAGTCACCGTTTTCATAATTTCTCTTTCAATCCAGAGAGTATTTTTTAAATGATAGTTATAGGTAAGGGAGACAATTCACTTCTCCTTTTCCTAATGTTCTTAATGAAATATTTGATGAAAGAAAAATGAAACTTGTTGATCTTGTCTACTTTTCTAGTAGCTTTAGAACAAAAGTGTAACATTTACAGCCCCAGCTAACTTCAGAATATAAATGAATCGTTCATTCAGTAAATCACAAAATCATCAAAAATCGTGTATTTTTTCTTAATTTGATTTCAAAAAACCCCGAGAAGAGAATCGTCGCCGTGACGAGAATCTGTGACGATAGTGATAAAATAAAAAGTGAAGAAAAATAAAAGAGGGAAAATTGGGAAAAAGAAAGAAACAAGATCAAGAAATGAGATCCAGTCTCTCAAATGGAAAGTGGAAAAACTGAGGGAGAGAGAGAGAGAGAAATCTATTTTCTCGATTTCACTATCAGAATGAAAATCAAAAAATCCGACAAATATTTTGACGATCCGACGGAGGTGTCTTCTGATTTTAGAGAAGAAAAGAGAGAAAAAGTGAGAGATCCAAGAAAAATGAAAACAGAAATTGAAAAGAGAAAGAGAACGAAAGAGAAGAATAGGTTAAAAGTGGAAGAAGAAGAAAGGAATGGCCTTCAGATGAGAAGAGAGAATCGGGACGGCGGAAGGATATTACTGTGATGAAGAACCATACCGTATATTGTTGTGATTAAATGGGATTTGACGATAGTAGAAGAAGAAAAAGAAGAACACAGAGGGAAAGTTCAACAGAAAGAGAGAGAGAGAGAGAGAGAGAGAGAGAGAGAGAGAAAGTGAAAGAGACAATTAAAGAAATATATATTGTATCATTGGAATATACGATGATCTCTGAGTCAGTTGGCGAATGTACATGAAAGTTGCATCGTCTTGCAAATTCTCAGAAATTTCAGATGTCCTTTGCATAAGATATTATAGGTGTTTTCTATTCCTCCAATTGAAAATCATGGTTCCTAACGTCTTCTTTTCTCTTTGCGTTTTGAGGATGCAGTACGGTAACGATAAGAGTTATATTCATAATCTCTCGATTTGAAACATTTCAAAATGAATTCAATATACCTTCAAATAACTCTGCTTCCATCTAATTCTCTTCTTATTTTTCTGATTTTTGCAAGGAAAAAAAATCGAAAACGGTGAAAGAAAGAAACGAGAGAGGATGAACGTAAAACCGAAAATTGACCTTGGCGCCATCGACCCGGGACCTCTTTTTCTGTTTTCTTTCTTCTCATTTCTCTTAGAATATACTGGCAAATAGGTCAATCGGAACACAAAATAACTCTCCCGAAAGGAAGATGAGAGACCTCACTCTTACGTGCCAATTTGATGGAAAACGACACAAATGACGGAATAGAAAGGAAAAAAAGGAAATGTCTTAGACGGTTTTCATATGACGTAACCGAAGAAAAATTGGGTCGAAATCGAAAGAGAACAGCAGGAGAATCCTGTGAAATTATTTTCAATGACGATTGTTTTTCTGTATTGTATCTGATATTTCTAATTACCGATGCCGCTGAACTGATTAAAATGAAAACCCTTTTTTGTTAGAATCATCAAATATCAGAAAACTCAAATTCCTTAGCAAGTGAGAAGAAAACAGAGGATCGACCGAAATCAAAATGGTATGAAATCCTAAACTGTTTCTTCATGGAATATCTTAACTATACAGTATGACTTCTCATAAATATTTACGCCAAGTCCATTCGAAAAGCATAGTTTCAATAATTGGGAGAACGGGAATATCGTTTTCTTTGATAACTATTTGGAAGTTGATTCATAAAAAGTTTTCACCCAATATCTGTTCCAATTGGTCCTAAATTGTCTGGTGAAAAGTAATTTCTTTTGTTTTATTGTGTAAAAAGTGGATGTCATATCCATATAAATCAATACAATTCGAAAACTGAATCAGTGTACGAAACGGCATGAAAAGTATGACGATGATTTGAAAGAAGAGAAAACTAGACAAGTGATGGTCAGAAATGGACACTGGTCAAAAAAGGCGAGGGGATAGACCAGTCTTTTCGATCGTGCATAATGAACGTAGGGCGACGGTTCTGAACGAATCGTAATAAAGTTTATTCGAAAAAAAGAGAAGAAAAAGGGATGGGGGTGGGGGACCCGCAAATGGAAGAAGCGATATTAAAATACATATACACAAAAAGTTGTCTAGACGATATCAACTAATGTAAAAATTATTTTAAAAAGATTTTCGGTTGTACATGCATACATCGGGAGAAGCTTGTGAGAGAAAAATAGCCGGTGTGAAAATATTAAAACCAACAATGTGAAATGAGTTACAAGGGCAGTAAATTAAGATAATGATTTAATTTAAATCCATTGGCATGGGATGGTCGGGAACGAGTGATGCGAAGAAGGATGTCACAAAGGAGTAGCAAGTAGCAATAAACACTTGCATTCCAGTAGGTTGCAGAGCGGCCGGCTGAGCAGGTTGATCATCAGAGGTTGTACCGTCTTCCCCTTCAGCTCGCGGAGTCTGTGAACATCAGTTGTAGATCTATTTCATTTTTTCAAAGAAAGAGAGCCGTTTCATTCTTGATTCAAACTGATCGATACCAAATAATTTTGAACTAGAACGTGAAATAATTCACTTTTTTAAAAACTTGCCTATTGAACATTTTCTTTAGAAGAATACATACTAAATATATAAATTTTTGAAAATATAACTCACCATATTATCTCCCTCATTTTCTCCGTTGTTGTTATTATTTACAAGTGGTTCTTGATTCGCAGGTGGGGCAGCTGCAGCAGCAGCTTGAACTCTGTTTCTTGCATGGTTTCTACGAAGTTGAATGAAGTAAATGAATAATGCAGCACAGAGAACTACAGCGAATCTTTCAAAGGATGAGTAGAGAAGAATCGCGGAAAAGAGCAAAACTAGTTTGAAAATTCGATATCCAAGTTCCAAAATATCGACTCTTCCATGATTTCGCTGAGCAGCGGCTCCTTGATTATCATTAGCTTGAGCTCCTCCTACTGCTCCGGGAGCTACTCCTTGAACTCGGGCTCTCCACAGAGCAGCATTTTGTTCATGAGTGTTTGTGGAAAATTGAGGTACCGGTGATGCCGGATTCATCATGGCATATGTATAGTAATGAGCAATTAATCGCTGATGTTCGGAAATTTGGTCTTCTGGAGTCAATTGATTGTATGCTGCCCAATATTGTTCCCAAGCTACTATATTTTGAGCGTAAGCTGGATAGACCGATGACGAGTTAGATGTAGTGTTTGACCTGAAACAACTATTCTTATTGAGAACTGAAAGAATATTATGTAATATTCGTGCAGACTTACGCAGAAACTCCAGTCGAATTCACATTTCTTCTACGTACATCTGCACTTGGTGGTTCCTGTTGATATGGTTGCGCGATCATAAGATGGAAAAAAATTTGATCCCCAGCAACGTGGTTCCTGAACTATTCGAATATAAGAACAGAACGTTTTTCAGTGTGTAAATTGGCCATAGGCATTGTAAAAGCAAAAACTTGTAAGTGTTTTTATAAGTAGCTCGCTAATATATAATATTGAAAAATTACCTTTCCCTCAAGATATCGGAAAGAACTTGGTCATTGTTCAACGGCGCTCCCGAATAAATCAGACGTTGCGAGAGTACATCCTGCAAATGATATTGTTAACTAATGTTGATAACTCTTCTACAAACTGGATGATTATTGAGGTTGTCTCTGACGTGTTCCTTGACTTGTTTGATGGTCCAGCTAGCCGAGCATGTGAATTTTAAATCGCTTTCAGTCTGATATGCTTGTCGAATCGTCAATTCCACGTCATCGGCTGTCGAGACAGGCTCTGGCACAACGTCTATATTATCAGTCATATCCTGAAATTGAACAGTTTATAAAAAATCTGTTGAAAGGAAACTTCTTGGGAGAATTCAGTAGTTTTTCCAAGTTAAATCTTGAAAGAAAATGTTGGATATACAAAAGCAAATTGTGTTTTAAAGAAATGGAACAGGTGTCAAAACTCGTTTTCTTTTCTTCTGATGCCGAATCGATCAATTCTATGTGTGGTGTGACCGGCTATGACACGTTCACTAAAAGCGAAGAGACGGCGGCTGGTGGGTCTCGCCACGACTTGCCGTTGAAAGTGCAGTGATGCCGTGGAAAATCCCCTATTGCTTGGAAACGGGAAGGAATCATCGATAGTTCTACATTTTGCTTTTTTTTGATGTACAAATTAAGAAAATAAGTTATAGTTCATTTTTCACGAGTGCCTGAGAAGTTGCCTTCTCACATGTTACTTCATCGTCATGTTTGATTAAATAACATGGAAAAAATTTTTTTAACAAAGCTCCTGACCACAATTACCATCCTTATTCATACAAAATCTTTTACTGTACAGACAAAAAGTTTTAACAGATTTTCCTTTCGAAGTTTTTGAATTTTAATTGCTGGTTAAGTTTTCTAGAAGATTTCTTGTGGCTTCTTTGTACACGTGTATCTATTCCAAAGACGTAATTCAACGTCACCAATCGGGATTTTTCTTTCTCATTCGTTATTGAATTCAGCTCAACTTTTGATTTGCATTCACCCATGTTTTATTTTCCAGATGGATTTGGAAAATTTCTTGCTCGGAATGCCCGTGGTAACACGGTACTGGTTTCTCGCTTCAACGATCGTACCACTTCTCGGTCGGTTCGGATTCATTCAGATGCAGTACATGTTTCTCCAATGGGAGTTGGTTATCAATAAATTCCAGGTTTTCATTCTATAAAAAGTATGATTCAATTATGATATTTCAGTTCTGGAGGCCTCTGACGGCTCTAATTTATTATCCAGTAACTCCACAGACTGGATTCCACTGGCTGATGATGTGTTATTTTTTGTATAATTACTCGAAAACCTTAGAGAGAGAAACATTCCGTGGAAGATCTGCAGATTATTTATTTATGCTCATCTTCAATTGGTTTTTCTGTGTGGTTAGTTTTGAAAATCTATCAGATAAAATATACATCAATTTCTTTACAGGGATTGTGCATGGCATTGGAAATTTATTTCTTGCTGGAACCAATGGTCATTTCAGTTCTTTACGTTTGGTGCCAAGTTAACAAGGACACCATAGTATCTTTCTGGTTTGGAATGCGATTCCCAGCTCGTTACCTTCCATGGGTTCTTTGGGGATTCAATGCCATTCTTCGTGGTGGAGGAACCAATGAACTTGTCGGCATTTTCGTTGGACATGCCTACTTCTTTGTGGCCCTCAAATATCCGGACGAGTATGGTGTTGACCTGATTTCCACACCAGAATTTTTACATCGTTTGATTCCGGATGAAGATGGAGGTATTCATGGACAGGATGGAGACATAAGAGGACCAAGACAGCAACCACGTGGAGGACACCATTGGCCAGGCGGTGCTGGAGCTAGACTTGGTGGAAACTAACAAATATTCATTTCGATACTCGAATCACTTTGTTCAATTAGTAATTTATTTTGCTTCTCTATTACAATTGCTTGCCCAACTATGGGAAACCAAAATTTCATCAATCACGAGTCATTTCATTATATTACGCATGTAAATAAATAAAAATACATAAAGTGTACTGTTTTAGTTCATAATTAGATTTATAAGGCGTGAGATTAAAGTGGATGCGACAGCCAGAATCGAATCAGGGAGGGAAAACGTCTTCTACTTCATCCTTCTTTGTTGTCACCTTTTTTCTTTTTTCTCCTTTTGTCGGAAATCTTGCCTTTTTCGTTTTTGCTCCACATAGACGCAAAAGTTTCAAAAAATAAGTATGACAAAACGGGGGAGGAGAGAAGGGATAACAAATTGCCTTCTCGGAGAAGAAGAAGAGGACGACAAACTCTCCGATGATGCAACGACGGCTGAACCTAATGGCCCATTTCAGAGATAGAAAAGAAGGATAACTCATCTCTTGTTTTGTATTGACACCCACCCTCTTGTTCTAAAAATGATTCCCGTATAAGTTCAGAATTTCGAGAAAATGTAGTCTCTGAAACTAAAACAAGATGATATTTCATAAAAAAAAAGAATAACTTGAGCGATGGTTTGTCTTAAAATTTCAGAAGATATTCTGATTTGGAATCAATTTGAAAAAAGTAGAATTTGAGAATAATAGGAGATAGACTTCCATTTGATACCGCTAACTGTCGTGATTGATTGATCCTCTCGGAGCAATCCTCTCTTTTTCCTTCTGAATGTTTCCATTTCTTTCTTCTACTTCCATCTAATAATTGTTCCAATATACAAAGGACATCAGAAGTAGATTGTCCTTCTGGAGCAGAGAAAGGAAGCAAATTGAATAGAATCGCACCGCACCGACGCGTTTTTCTTTTCTCTCACCTCGAGCAAAAAAGGAAAAATGCGAGGGAGGCAATCATTATGATGACGTTTTTTTCTACTTCTTCTGATCCATCTCTTCAAGATTCGTTCCCGAATCGTCTTTAATTCAGTTTGATTCGATAATTATGTGAACATTAGCAAAGGTGAAAAACCGAATTCTATTAACCGATTCAGCCTGAAATCTGAAAAGTAACTGCGGAAAGCAGAGATTAAGAAAATTAAATAAATATCATATCGACTCTTTTCAATCGTTTTTCTTGTTTCATTCGATGTACTCGGTGTCACTCTCGTCATGATAAACTGAATTCCGTTTAACAGATGTTTTGCCTCGAATATGATTTTATTGAGAAAAAGAAAGAGAGAATATTGTCTTTTTTATATTTTTTGAACTAAAGAAAGATCAAAGACTTTTTTTTCTTTGAAAAAGTCATATAAGTGGAAGAACAAATTTCTATGAGAAAGTTCTGAGTACTCCAAAACGAAAAGATTTGAACTAGAGTTTATTCTTTCGTTTCCTTCCGATGTTTGTTTCCCGAAATCAGATAAATAAAACGATTTCTCTCTCTGAAAAATTCGAGATCAGCATGAAAAGAGTTTCAAAATGTTCATCCATTTAATTCTCATCAGACTGTGACGTGTCTTCTCATGTCCACCCACAGTGACATCATTTATTTCAATAGAATCCTTTACTCACTCTCACTATCTCTTCCATATCTTTTTCTTCTCATTTGTACCTCATCAGTACTCTTTTCCACAAATAATCTGATCAAAATTCGATGGAAAAAGAGGACAAACTAATTTTTGAAGTGAACATTTTCTAGAATAGATTGTTCTGAATTAATCGGTTTTCCAGTGAAGACGCTCAAAACTAGAAAAGGACCGTGTTCAAACGGAACTCAAACGTCTCGATTTTCAATTCTTTGTGTTTTTGATCAGACAGTACTTACTCTGTCTCAATTCTTACGGAAACAAACGAGAAACAACAATTAGAGAGAATAGAGAAAGAGAATCGCTTCTGAATTTATCTTCAAATGAGATATTTTTGAAATGGGCGGTCCCAATCTTCTCTTTCCTTTTTTGTCCGTCCGTAGTGCTTCTTCTCATTCTGTTTCTCCTTCACACTCTTCACACTTCAGAGCCACAAGAATTCTAACGATGAATAAGGAGAAGAAGAAGGAAAAGAAGAAGAAGAAGAGGAAAAGAAGAAGCTGAGTTAACATAAGTTCGTCAAAATACGCAAGGCAACGACTGATTTGGGAAGAGGGTGTCTCCTTCTTCGCCGCCTTCTTTTCTGTCGACAGACTTCTTCTTCTTCTTCTCCGTCGCCTTCTTCAATTCTTTTTTATCCCATTTTCTATACATCTTCTACAACTTTTTATATCTTTTCGTTTTTGACACGTGTCATATTATGCTTATTTTGAGTGAACTCCGTTAAAATGTCTTTGAAGGAAAGAAACAGAATCTGATTATTAACTTCATTCTTTCTCTTCTAAAAGAAAGTTTTCTGAAGATCCAGAAGAGTAGAACTAGAGTCTAGAAGTTTCGTTCTTATCATCGTCTAGATATGTCCAAAAGAGTATTCAAACAATGTGGAGGCCATGTAAATGGAATATCAGAGCAATGACTCCCGAAGATATTTTAATCCTAGTTTTTTTCTCCGATCTGAAAATGAAACTAATATTCATTTGTTATTAGATTTCAAAACTTTTACAAGACATTTAATTCAGTTCTCCAATTCCTCCCAAATGAGATTTATGCAGACTCTTCCTCCCTAATATCGAAAGATCCGGTCGGAGTTGATTTAGAATTAGTTTCTCAAAACTCGAAGATTCGTATTCCAATTACTCTATTTCGGTGCAATACTTCTTTGAACTTTGAAGCCACCGCTTCCGTTTTCATCCCTTTTTCACTTTTTCTTCGGAATTCAAATCTTCTTTTTCTTTCATTTTTCTTCACTAAACAACAAAAAATCTGTTTGCTTTGGTCCTTCGTTTCAATCATTTTGTTCAATATTTCTCACTCCCACTTCATATTTTCCATTTAATCCTCTACTTTTTGACCTTTCTCAATCCTTATTTTTGCCCTCCGGTCAAGATTTGGAAAACGAAAAAAATTGAAAGATTTTTGATTGGGCTTTCATAACCTGAGAAAATTAAATGAATATTTTCAATTCGACAGTAAGATCGGAGAATGAAATTTGTTTGTTTCTGTGAATGAGACACACTTCGAATTGAATTCTTTCGAGCTATACTGATCTCATTATGATTAAATTTCTGGATTTTCTGTGGAAAATCCATGTTTTGAAACGTTCTGACTCATTTTTTTTTTAACTTGAAGGCATCCTTATTGCCCATATTTGTTTTCCATCTTCCCGCCCACCTCTCCTTTTTTCTTCTTTACGTTTTTCTTTTTTCCTTCGTTTTTCGATATTCCTCACATAGTTGATGTAAGGCAAAAACCGACTTCTCAAGAAGGAAAAGAGAGAAAAAAAGCGACTAATAATTGAAAATGTATGGAAGAAAACTGCTTAAGGAGTGAAGAAGGGAAACGAAAAACAGAACGAACCAATGTTTTCATTTTTCTATTTCTCCTGAACCCTCTCTCTTTTCTGTACTGTTTTGTTATCAGAGGGGGGTCAACATAAACACAAAAATGCTCATTTCTCTTTGACTCTCTCTCATTTTTCAGATAACATCAACACCTTCCATTTTCAGTTCTAAAACCCTCTTTTTTTAATCGCAAAGCTGTTCCGATCTGAAGAATTTTACGGAAGAATCTGTCTAATGAAATATAGAATTTACTGTTTTTTTCTTCATTTCCAACTCTTCAACTGAATCCCTTTATTTCCTAAATATTATATTGAATGATGATTACATCAGACTGAGAATAAGAGATTCTCCATAGATTTTTGATTCTTGTTTTCCACGAGGTTTCTTTTCTCCCTTTTCTGAATAAATTCCCAAGACCAGGTTTGTGACACACGTTTCATTAGAAATTCTGAAGGATTTTAGAAGTTTTCTTCTAGAGTTGTGACGTCAGTCGGTAAGAAAAATCACGGCTAGAAGAGTTCTAATTGAATTTTGATCTGATTCCGTATACATTCCGTTTAATGAATTCTTTGATTCTGTTTTCATGATCAGTGTCATTTTGTGAATATTATTGAATAACGAATGTGTGTATATC
Source organism: Caenorhabditis tropicalis (assembly GCA_016735795.1). Lineage (NCBI taxonomy): Eukaryota > Metazoa > Nematoda > Chromadorea > Rhabditida > Rhabditidae > Caenorhabditis > Caenorhabditis tropicalis. Next base: position 6,508,201 of record CM028614.1, on the reverse strand, counting down.
TATGAAATATCATAAATATGTCTTTCTTATTTCTCTCTATTCTCTTTGTTTATCCATTCTCTTATTCTATTTTCTTATGAAACGAAAAACTTCTTTCGTAAAGAAGAGAAAAGATCCTTCCTTATACATCTTTTAGTCTCAAGATTCCGTTCACTTCCTTCTTCGCGTTTTTAGTGAACTAATCCCCTTTTTTTCTCGTTTTTCAGTAAACTAGAAAATGAAGGCGAGGTGGTAGATAGCTGGAGAAGAGTGCATGTGTGTAGAAACGAGGACAACACGGCGAAATGCTCTACAGTCATGTCACACTTCTCATGCTTCGCGTCGTCGACGTCGTCGCCAAGACGACTGTGCAGCAATCGGCACGTATGCTTGTGGCTGAAATTCACGGAGAAATTCAGGTAGAAATAGAGAAAACAGCGTTCTACGGATACATTCAACTTCATCTATATTTCTTGTTTAGATCGGTGCTCTATTTCCAATTCATCGTCAAATAGCCGGATCCGAAAGCTGCGGAGAAATATGGGAACAATATGGAATACAAAGATCTGAAATTGCAATGCTGACAGTAAAACAACTAAACGAAGAGTTGCCTTTCAAATTAGGTTTATCTATACGGTTGGAAAATATCCGAAAACTTATAAATAATTCAATTTTCCAGAGATTCGTGTTGGACAGAACGGATAGCAATGGAACAAACAATAGCGTTTTTACGAGAAGGAGTAGCTCAATGTTCATGTTGTCAGACACCTGGATGTAATAAGAAAAGTGTTCCTGTGGTGGCAGTTATTGGTCCTGGAAAGAGTTCATCGACCATTGCAGTTCAAAACTTACTTCAGGTATCACTTCGAAATGATTGTTTCCATTTCAATATCTCTTTTAGGTCTTTCGAATACCTCAAGTCGGATATTCTGCCACCACTCCCGATTTATCCGACAAAGAACAATTTGGTTACTTTCTTCGAGTTGTACCATCAGATGTATTTCAAGCACAAGCAATTAATCGACTGCTACATCATTATAATTGGACATACGTGGCTGTTCTTTATTCTGCAGGTATGGGCTCTCTGACTGGAATTCAATTCTTTCAAATTGATATCTTCTCTATTTTTCTCTACAGTATCCAACTCTCATTTCTATCTGAAAAAATGAATGATGAAAGTAGTTTTAGATATCCATTTACACCCTCGCTTTCATCTTTTCTCTCTCTCTCTCTCTCTCTCTCTCTCTCTCTCTCTCTCTATTCATTTTTAACCCTTTTCTAACCTCTTTTTTCACTCACTTCTTATGCCCTGCGGGTGCTTCAAGTGGAATCGAATTTGTGTCTATCTCGTTTTTGCCATCTGATGATACAAGAGAAAAGAGAGAGAGAGAGAGAGAGAGAGAGAGAGAGAGAGAAAAGAGGGTGACTTAAGCTCAAAAATTGAGGGTGGAGAAAGGGGATTTTTGCTTGTGCAAAAAGAGGAAAATAATTAAATTGGTTGGCATCTGAAGTAGACGTTGATATCTCTTCTGAAGTCTTCCGACGACGTCGTCGATAGTTTGGATACATTTTGGAAGAGAGAATGAAGAATGGGATTGTTCAGAGAGAAGAGAGAAGAAAAAAGAGTTCTTCCAATAATTAAATTGAAGGGAACTACGGAGAAAAAGGATTCGAGAGTCTGGAGAGACTAATCGCCCATCGTTCATCTTCTGTTTGCATCGCCTATTCGGAGAAAATTAAAACATTGGCTAGTGATCAAGAGTATCGACAAGTACTAACTCGATTAGATTCTCAAAACTCTCGGCCTCAAGTGGTCGTTTGTTTCTGCGAAGGAGCTTCAATGAGACAATTCTTCAAAGCACAAAAACATTTGGCTGATGGTAAAATGCAAATGAAGAGATTTCAATGGATTGGATCGGATGGATGGGCTGATCGAAATGATGTTGTTGAAGATTTGGAAGAAGAAGCCGAAGGATCGTTTTCCATTCGAATTCATGCACCCAAAATTCCAGGATTCAGACAATATTATACAGCTCTTCATCCAGAAAATAACACAATGAACCCATGGTTTCGAGAGTTTTGGCAACAAAAATTCAAGTAATTGATTCTTTTCGAGATCCATTTTCTCTAATTTTCCTCTTTTTCAGTTGTCAATTTGCCGTTTCGAAAGAAGATAAAAACAATGAAAACATCCGAATCTGTAGTGGAGATGAGAATCTCGATGAGCAATACAAAGAAGATCCAAAACTATCTCAAGTTATAAATTCAATTCGAGTGGTTGCATTAGGATTGAAAGCGATGTATCAGGATAGGTGTCGGTTAGTTTCTTTTGAATCAATCTGTTTTATTAGAATGAATCTACAGAGATAATTCAACTCTTTGTACGGAAATGCTCTCAAGAAATGGCACTCTTTTATACGAATATCTTCTAAATGTAACATACAGTGATCAGTTTAAACAACCTGTTTACTTTGACAGAAATGGAGATCCACCAGCCTGGTGAGTCATTTCAATTAAAATTTCAGTTGAAATTTCCATTTAAAGGTATGATATTCTGAATTACATTGGAACAAAAGATCTCGATAATCCCTATAATGAAGTCGGATCATTTAAATCGATCAATGATTATGGAGTTGAAGAACTCGATATGACAGCGAAATCAATGTTTTTCGATAAAACTGAATTACTGCCAGAGAGTGTTTGTAGTCGACCATGTGGAATTGGCCAAAGGGTATCACTGAGATTTATTCTTTTCACTCTTCATTTTCTTCATTTTCAGCAAAGAGAAACGATGGCTTGTTGTTGGATTTGTGAGTCTTGTTTAGATATTCAATATGTGAACAAAACGACAAATCAATGTATGAACTGTTCTCTTGGATCATGGCCAAACGCCAATCGTACTGGATGTGAAGATATAATCCCAGAAGTTGTCTCGTGGACTTCTTTCGGACACATTCTTGCTCTTGTTTTGGCAGTTACTGGAATCATTACAAGTCTTGCCACTCTTGCCGTTTTCCTTCGTCATAATTCAACACCAGTGGTGAAGAGTACAACTCGAGAACTATCTTATATCATTTTATCGGGTCTCGTTGCCTGTTATGCTGTTTCTTTTGCTTTACTTGCTACTCCTTCGGCCACTTCTTGTTTCATTACTCGAGTCATTCCTCCGATTGCGTTTGCTGTTGTTTATTCGGCACTTCTCACCAAAACTAATCGAATCGCAAGGATATTGGCTGGAAGTAAAAAACGAATTCTAACAAAAAAGCCACGATTCTTGACTACTTTTTCTCAGGTAATACTTCGAGATACTTTAAACTCACAGTTAACAATGGTTTATAGGTTGTCATTACGTGGATACTTGTTGCTGTTCAATGTGTTATAGTCGGAGTTGGATTGATGAGGGATTGGCCTGATGCAACATATGCAAAATATGCATTACCTCGGAAATTGATTCTAGAATGTGATACAGAAACGAAATCGTTTTTGATTCCTTTCTTCTGGGACTTTTTTCTTATAACTCTGTGCACTCTTTATGCATTTAAAACAAGAAATCTGCCGGAGAATTTCAACGAAGCAAAGTTTATTGGATTTACTATGTGAGTTTGATTCTAAAATTACTCTCTTAATCTTCGTGGCTCTCAGGTACTGTACTGTTGTCGTCTGGATAGCATTTCTCGTTCTTCATATGGGAACAACTCACAAAGCATTAGTGATGAGTTTCTCCTATTCGCTATCTGCATCTGTGGCTCTTGCTCTACTATTCTTCCCGAAGCTATATATTATTCTTATGCATCCAGAAAAGAATATTCGAGCATCTTATACAACTACAAAACTAATCAGATGTCATTTTGGAAATTCTCAAGCAGCCTATGACAGTACCAGTAAACAACAACATCTTGGATCAAAAACAACTGCGAGAACTTCTGTTCAAAGTGGTTCTGCAAGGTATCTAATCTTTTGAATACTTTCAGAAACATGTCATTTATTACAGCAAATCATCCAGTATGGGAGGCGGAGTAACTCGAACAGCATCAGTTCATGTACCTGTTTCAAGAGGAAGTACACATTCAACTGATGCTTCCACTCAAACTGAAGGTATCTTCCTATTTACTTTGAACTTTTAGTGATATGTTAGATTTTAGCAACGAGTAAATTCTCTCGAAGTTTTTCAATTGTCGGTCGAAAGAAACAAGGTTTGGACGATGATGTTCAGCAATTAGTCGACGCTTGTCGAAGATATCAGGTATTCGTAATAAGAACTAATTCTTCAGAAACAACATTCTTTTAGGACGAAAAAATAAATTCATCAGCTGCAAATCTATTGTTGGAAGAAGCTGAGGATGAGGTAGGGGCATTATTGGCTGATTCAATTGAGAATAGCATGAGAACTGTTTTGTCAACTGTTGCTGGAAAAGCAGTTGTTCCGTTGGTTCCAATTGTACCTGTAATACCAGTTATAACTGTTCCGACGGCACCTCCACAAGAAGATAACTTCGAACAGGTTAGTTGAAAGTTTATGAATATTGTACTACTGAATCAGAATTTAGTTTACAAATATAAATTAATATTTTATTTCAGACAAGAGATCTTCTCTCTCATCTTCCTCTCTCTCTCTATCCCCTTCTCTTGTCGGTTCAAAGTTGTTTATCTCTTTTTGTTCATTTTTCTTCGAAATGCTATTCACTGATTTCGTTCGCACTCCGTCATGGTTCCAAGTAGTCTTTCATCACAAAAATTAATCATTTTTCTGGAAAAAATGTATTCTTTAATCATCAAACACAACTTTTTCTATATTGGAAATTCATGGAAACACAGAAAGATAATAACTCATTCTATTAGATATAATTTCAAAAATGTAGAGAAGTTTTTTCTTGGTTAACGCTAGAAAACTTATTTGAAAACCAATGTTTTCTTGTGATGAACACTGCTTTGAATGAATTGAAATTGGTTACGTTCTGCTTGAATTTTAAGTTTTTGAATACCGAAGTCGATGTGAATAATTGAAGAATCAGTCGATTATCTCAATCGGCTGTATCCAATTATCACATCGATTCGGGTCAATTGTGCTTGCTTCCGCCGACTTTTCTCCCCTCGTCTCTTTCTGTTTACATTTGGTTCTGCCTGAAACACCTCCTTCTTTTCCTGCTTATCAGAGTTTTCAGTCACTCCAGGCTATAGGCTCCGCCCATTTTCCCCCTGAACCCAAAAGTGTTCGAAAAAATCTGCAAACGTTTCAGTTGTTGCGTAGTCGTGGTGTTCAACCGCTCGCCCTGTCTCAAGCGACTCCACTATGAGTTCGAATCAACAAATGATGAGTCCAATATCTTCTGTTGGCTCTTCGAGAGCTTCTGGATCACCAAGTCCACGATCTTTCGATCACTTCTCCGATGAAGAACTTGCTCAGATTTCAGTTAGACAACTCAATCAGAAACTTATGGTTAGTCTCTTTTTGAATAGAATTCGAAGAAATCAAAGAATTTTTATTCTGTAGGGTCAAGACAGAAATGTGGTAATGCAGTGGAAACAAAAGAGAAGAACACTCAAAAATCGAGGATATGCATTGAACTGCCGTGCGAGAAGAGTTCAGAATCAGATGCAATTGGAAACGGATAATCTGATGCTCAGAAATCAGGTATCAATTCATTCTTTTTCTTTCTTTTGAAGAAGAATATCGACTAAATTTAGATCAAAGTTCTTCGTGACGCATTGGATGAAGCTAATATGAGATTGCAATACTACGAACATGGATTTTATCATTCGTATCAAACAGTTCTTCCAATTACACCCGCTCAAACAGCAGTCGCATCAACAAGTGATTCCACTTCTTCCGTTACAATTCATCAAATTCCAACTGATCCAACGGTCACAACCATCAAATTTCCACCAGAATACAAGCCAATGTTCTGAACATTTGGAATAAATTACTTTTGAATGTTACAGTATTCTTTCTTCCTGTTCCACATTCTCATCACATTATCTTTATTGCTCTTATTACTTTCAAATCCACATTCGACGTGTTTCCTCAATAGTCCTCAATTTGTCATCCATTCATTCATTATACCTCTCTCATTCTACCGTATCCCCCCCATGACGTCACTCTCCTCCGTGTTGATCACGTTCTCTTATTGTTCCTGTTTAAACACTTTGCATCCCATTACCGGTTAACTTTTAGATGTTTCAAGAAGAAAAACTTTACAGAATCAAAATTTTGATTGTAATTCTCACATTTCCAGTTTCGATTTTATCAGTTTTTCATTCATTCTAAATAAATTATGAATATTTTATAGTAATCCGCCTCCAATAGTTTTCGCATTTACTATCGGCTGAGCAAAACGAACTGTTCAAAAAACATATTCGATGGAATGTTAATTGAAGATAAAACAACAGATTGAAAGAGGAAATTGAAATCTGAACTAAATTTTAAAAATTCAACATCTTCCTCTCCGCAATTTTTTTCTGAATTATCCATGTTTTTATCATTTTTTTTCTCTTATCATTTATTTGCTCCGGGAGTCATCCGATAACGTTTTGTTCCAAACGGGGCCGTCCCTGGTACCAGCCAGCACCGCCGCCGTCATTCTTTATCATCAAAAGGAGAAACACGAAACAGAGCGCGAAAATACGAAAAATTTTACTTGTTTATAGAAAACGAAAACGAAAAGGCAAAGAGCAAAGAACTGAATTTGCATGGAATTCGAGACATGATTTTTGTAAGACAGTCTCACTCAACTGAAAGAATTTTAGTGAGCTTCATCCGAATATTTTACCTCTTACATTTCAATTACTCAGATCTGAGCTCAGAAATCATATTTTGTTTTATTTCTTTATTACAAACTTCGACTAAAAACACGAGAAACGTTGAATAGCAACTGATTTTTAAACAGTTAAAAGAAGGTTCACTGTGAAATCTGCTTCGATTCTCCATAACCAAGTTTCTGCCATTCTTCTTTGTCCATCAATCCGTGATTCATTCGACATTCGAAGTAATCTTTAGCAACATGACGACATTCACTGTTCTGTTGTTTCTTTTCATGTAAACAGACCATATAGCTGGAAAATTTGTGTTTTTTTCAAGTAAAAACTATTATTCATTTCTTACTTTAACATTTCTAGTTTGCACGTTCCCTCATGATCCAATGGGAAAGATCCTTTTAGAGGTGCACTTACTGTAGTTACTCTAATAAAAGGTCCTGTTTGTGACATCTGAACATTCTTGTTATATAATTTTCAGATGACTTTTAAGAAATTTGAAGGACTGAAACCCAAAAAACAGTGAATACAACTTCATATTAGCTCTTCTTTATAAATCAACTATCCAACAAAAAAAAACCATTAGTCAATATCTAGTAGTCTTTTCCGCTCTCTTTCTGAATTTTCACATATTTGTTCCATGATTGAATGGGAATCTCTGGAGGCGGCTTGTGTTTCTGCCAGTATTCGTATATGTATCCACACGTTATAGCCATCATCAGACTTGTCCCCAAGATTCCTGTTTGAATCTGTGATTTTGAAACCATCGGTTAATCAGTTTCGATGTTGTCTAACGAGGGATCGATTTGAGCCCACCGACGTTGATCACTTAATTTAAGACGTGTACCCTGAAAATTGATTGATTGTTTTGGACATAGAAAAGAACTATTATCGATTCATAAAAATCGCCCGAGAATTTTCACGTTGATTAGGCTCCGCCCATTTTTGAAGCTCCGCCCACTTTTTTTGAAAAACTAAATTTACGTGAAAACAGTTACGAGAAAAAAGTGGGCGGAGCTTCAAAAATGGGCGGAGCCTAATCAACGTGAAAATTCTCGGGCGATTTTTATGAATCGATAATAACAGTAAGTTGCCCAAAAGAAATCGAATCTTCAACCCAATAATATGTTGATGCAAGAGTTGGCCAGTTGACGTATAGGTACTTTCTTTTCTCTTCACTTCTTCGAAGTGTACGGAAAGCAGCAAATCCAACTGCAGCTGTCGCCACTTCAAATGCAACAAAGCTGAATATTCCTTTGCGGAGAAAACCCGCCAGCTTCAATACTTATGATTGATCATCCATGATAATGATACAATTTCGTTTAAAAAATAGTTCATCTTCCGCACTCTAAAGCGGCTTCCAAATCATAAACAGTGGAAAAGGAAAGATTAGGCGACATTCAATCCTTTATTTTTTTATTTATCAACTTATAGGCATTTTATATATGTCTGTATGCGGGAAACTAAAAAAACAGGTATTTAAGAAATTTTTGGGGAATATGATGAGCATTCGCATTCTAATTTAGATTTCAATGCATTCAGTGTACTTCAACTCACAATTTACAAGAAATGTTGTAAGAGATGCAAACGGAGGGAACGGCGAAGAAATCAGACGGGTTTGAAAAGAATATAATATAGAAAAGAACACAGATTATGCTATGAAAGAATAGTCACATTTACCATTAGATTAAGCTAGGACCGTAAACACCAAGGCGAAAGGACGAATAAAACAAGAAGCGGAAATAATTAAAACATTTGATTCTAGACACAAAAGAAACTATCTTGGATATTTTACTGGGAACTAAAAATTAAACGGGGAAGGAATGATGAGCCACACGAAAAACGATACACAACGGGATACATTTTATAAGATACTGAAGAGAAGAGAATAAGAGAGAATAACTCTGAAAGGCAATATAAACAAGAGTTCTTTAGTTTTTCTTGAAACGTTTTTGTTTGGTTTTTTCCCAAACGGTTTGACGTGGTTCGTTAAAGCGTTCGACATATTCGTAGGCAGGCTCCATGAGAAATTCTGTGCAGTTTTTGGAACAGCGACATCGAGCAAGACCTCCAGTTGGAATGAGAATGGCACCAGGTTTCGGTGGAGGTGGATACACATAGTTGTGCTGAACGGGAACACTTTTGTACTGAAAATGAAAAAAACGGCTAGATTAGATATATTCTTGTTACGCTCTCTAACCATATTATCCACCATTTTTTGTAGTTCTGCGCTCATTTTCTTCGACATAATAGCCGCGGCGCCTCCGGAAGTTTGCCCTGTAGAGACTGTCGTGGTTCCGGCTACATTCGCCGTTGAAGATTTAATGTCTACAGGTGCTTCTTTTTGCGTACCACTTTTTGAGCTAGTAGACACGTCGGGCTTTTCCTCCTCAATTGACATTCCATGGACCGCATCAGCAACTGTTTCCAACTCTGTCTTAGTAGTTTCAAAAGTGGAAGGCAACGTGAGTGGTTTTTCATGCGAATTTTCTATTTGATCGGCTAACTGTATAGAGTCTGGGTCTCCAGTTGGCCGACCAGGAATCAAAGCATACGGTTCAGTTCGCTCAATAGGAGAATCATAGCAACGTAGGGGAATGTTGAGAAAATTCTGTCCATTCTCACGAAGTTTAATCCAGTGGTCGTATCCGGCATTGATGTCGCTTCTCCATTTAAAAACTTCCGAACTTCTCAAAGCTAGTTCTATAGTTCTATGTTGAGGACATTCTCTGAAAAATCGGCATAAATGTGATCTTTTAGAAAATATTTACTTTTCGGTGAATCTCTTGATTATCTTGTGAGCACTTTCGATAATGAAAGCTTTCGTATCAACAATCTTCTGTGGTGGGCCAGTGTTTTGATTTTCATGTTCCAACACCAACAACAACTTTTGAAGCTCCATAGTTACCACATTAATCGCTTCATGACATTCACATCCAGAAGAAAACAATGGATTTAAAATATTGAAGCCGATATGGGCTGCTCTGACGGCATCCTTCACATGCTCGTGAACGTCCTGCAGGGTTGGAAGTGGATCTTTTTCATTTTGCTCTGGAGTTCGTTCTTGAGCAAAAAATGATAAATGCCACACTTACTTGGTTTCCCTTTCGTTTCAGAAATCTCGTACAGTTTGTTGAAATAATCAAATTCACATTGAAGATGTGCCAGATGTTGAACACTCTCCAACATATCACAAGCCGCAACCAATGCGCTGTCAATGAAATTCGCGAGGAACTCGGGTTCGTGGTCCGGCTAAGAAGAAAATATTTTATCAGCCAAATTCAGATATAAAGAATTATAGTATCGAACCAGCTTACCATTATTTCGGAAAGCATAATCTTCTCAATGGAATCGCCATTTTTCTTTTCAGGATTCTTGAAAAGTTTTAATTACTTGCAAGCCTTTTTTTGATGTAACACTTACGAATCTAGACATAACTTGGTGATAATAGCATAAGATTCCAGTTCCAATACTACTTTTCAACAAGGATACTGTGTCTTTGAAAACTTGATCATTGTGAGGGAACGAAGGATTCCAGACATTTTGCACAAGTCTCTCTGATATTCTTTCTGGAGCTGAACCCATTTTTTTGTTGGCAAGGGCATCAGTCAACATGTCCTTAATCTCAGTGTATGCGTCTTGTACAGTCCACTTTTTATTTTGAACAGCTTCTGGAAAATAAAAATACTGGAGAGTAAACATGCTCCGAAAAGGACAAGTGTTGTGGTTAATGTCTAATGACTTCAAGCATATGTGCCTCCATCATAAAAATTTTAATCACTGTATAAGCTGCCCCCATATAATTTTCTGATTACTGATCAGCAATATCGATACCACGTTTTTTTCATTTCAAATATTTTATACTAACTGAAAAGACTAACAACTGTATATACATATATATAGAGCAGTGTGTATATCTTACCTTTGGTAGAACGATTTGCGCCCTCACACTTTTCGTTTTGGCAGGTGCTTCGATTGCTCAGGCGCTTCGATTGCTGCCCACCCGAGTAAATTGTTTCGCACTTGGTGCCGCTGAGCGGTTTCGGATCAACGAACGCTTCTTTCACTGGAATCTTTTGAGCACAAACAGTTGGAGCAGAATCGTCAGTCAGAATAGGAGGAAATTGCGGAACAGTATCATCATAATCTTCCTCTTCATCTTCATATTCTTCGTCATCCTGAGTGTCGTCGAGATCGCTGTCTAGCCCACCATGCTCACAATGTCGCTCTTCCTCGTCAATAGAATCACACGTTTCAGCTGCCCCGTCAGGAGGGGCGGTATGGATGCGTTTCTCCATCTTATGACTTTTATCTTGAGGAGCTACATTCCATACGTATTCCTGATTCTAGAAACCTCATTTTTTCGACAAGTTAGAAAATTTAAAACTTACCTCGACGTACAGTAGGGCCGATTGATCTTTATGAACGTGGTGAAGGAAGGTATGAAGCTGCCCGGTCGTGGTGATAGGAACATAGAATCCATTAACTTAATAGTATCAACTGTTAATCGCACACATTACTTAACTTTATCCCAAAACATCTTTTTAGTTAAAAAGTTTAATAATTTACCTGAATAGTGCAGCGACACGGTTTCATCACCAGTAGTACTCGCAAGATAGTTGAAAACATCGTCGAAAGTAACTTCTACGTTTGAGCGATAAACCATACGCTGAAATTTTTTCATATGTTTAGAAGTTTCTCATTATCTTCGTTGTGACCTCTCTAACGTAAAACATATATTGCTTTTCTGGTTGCCCAACAAACATGTAATTGATAGCCTAAATGATTAACTATTACTGTTTCCTGATTGTTTTCTTATACCAGAATCCTGTCAGTCTTGCTTTTTGGACGCTTCCGCTGAGAATTCTCTCCAGAGTTTTTAGGTGGTTGAGACATCACCATTGTAGGCATGTTGGCTGGAGAACTATGGCTTGATAACAATACTCACTTTGGAATTTTGAAAAATTGAGAAAAGAATGAACAAAATGAGAAAAATTGATAGAATAAAGCTCATTGAGACGAGCACATGGCTGAATCTATGCTTACTCAACGAATGGAAAATCGAAGATTCACAGCAACGTAGCTTGGAAGAGTATGCCTTCGGCCACAAGGCCAGCACTTTTTTCTCATGATCATGAATATTCTCGTGGTCAGTTTTTCTTCGCAGATAATCATCCGAAGTGCGGAAAAAGTTTTTCATCATTTTTGTATTTTTCTCTGATTTTTTGATGCCAAAATCTGAAAAGCATGTCGTAGACCACCGAGACTTCTCTCATTCAATAATAGTGCAGTCTGATTAATTTCTTCGCGCCAATATTTCGAAAGCGCATTTCGCAAACTCTTGTATCCGATTTTGGAATTTTATCACTCTGGAATAATGTTTTCTGATGAAGCTGAATATCATGAAAGTTTCCGACACGGTGACAATTTTGGATAGCCTCCCTTAGAATCCTATTGAGAGCCGCAAAAATAAATTTTGAAAAATTTTCTTTCCTATTCATGCGCTGCATGAAAGGAAAAGTATTCGAGGCGCCACCGTGATACAGTTCCCCTGTGAAAGCTAGGTTGCTTCATTACCAGACTGTACCGTAAATTTGAACTTCGAATATACCTCGCATTCATGATTTTCTCAGTTTTCCAAACAAAAAATATACGTTTCTGATTTTTTCTCGTTATTTCCGAGCAGGAGTGTATAATTTAAAAACATGTACGTATTTTTTTACTTCTGTCATTGTGAACGTGAAAAAATGTGATGGTACTTAAATTGTAAATGTTTCTTCAAGGCGAAGAAGAAAATATAATTAATACTGAGAATACAATTAAATCAAAGCTGAAAGGACCATTTTGACGGGTCTCGCAGCGATCTAGAGTTCACTGAAAAACTGTAAATATCATGGTGGCGCTTCAAAAAGTTTAGAATAGGAAAATTTATTCCACTTGTAGCTATGATAGGTCGAACAACTTATATGCTTTTTACTCGGAATCCCCCATAATAAACATTCATAACCCTTCCGGGGTAACAAGTTTCGAGAAATTTTCTAGAAAGAGCGAAATTTAAGAGATCAATTTCGCCGCATAATCTAGAAGTCTTATTTTCAGATCATGAAACAGTTTTTTCAACAAGTTTTTTTTTCGGGATCTTGAATGCTTTATTGCTTGATGCTCTAATTATTTGAGTTACACTCATGATGATTCTATCGATCCATTCCTTAAATACTTTAAATACTTTTTTTTCAAGAAACATGCTCATCAAAGTCAAAACCTTGACCGGAAAAGAAATCGAACTTGATATCGAACCGAATGACAGAGTCGAACGTATCAAGGAAAAGGTATTATATTTAATAAAATATTATAGCATTTTATCATCAACTAGATCATACATTCAACTCATTCAACTAGATGATGTCATTTTTTATTTCAGGTAGAAGAGAAAGAAGGTATTCCACCACCACAGCAGCGCCTTATTTTTGCCGGGAAACAAATGAACGACGACAAGACTGCAGCCGATTACAAGGTTCTTGGAGGATCAGTGCTCCATTTGGTTCTCGCACTTCGTGGAGGAGTTTGAACTTGGACAATGATTTAAACTGTAAAACCAAACTGGTCAATTTTGAGTGACCGAGTTTCTTTTCATATTCCATCATTGCAACTATTCTACTATTTATTTTTTGTAACACGACAACTTTTCACCTTCTTTTTCTATAAAGTTTACTCCAATAACAAAATAATACACATTGCTTGTCTAAATTCGCAGAACGAGATTTTCTGAATATTATGGTTGTTTAAAAACATTGAAAAGCGTTTGCTCTGTTGAATAGCGATGCAGATTAAATGAAGAGGTTGATTTTTACCAAACGCCTAATAAATGTTAAGCGAAAGAGATGCCTGTAAATAGTGCTAGCACTAGTGCTGAAATTATTATTGTATTATTTCTGCTAGTTTTGACTTCCCGCGCGGTGTTACGGTAATACATTGGTCCCACCACGACCTCGAACACTTGAAAACAACTTCAAATCGTGCTGATAATTTCCCTACACATCGTTTCTAGTCTTCAAATAATTTTATATTTTTTAGTTCTCGTGCATTCGAACAGTATTTCAGGTAAAAACATTCCTCTAAATAGAATGGTTTTTGCACAGACAGTGATAAGCACAAAAGTGAGGTAATATTTAATAAGAAAAAAAAGGAATATATTTTTAGAATGTTGCTACTAGCAAGACTTGTCGAAATCGGACCTATGAAGGGAAGAAATCTACTCTGGATTGTTTGCTACACGAACTTGAATGTATTCCAAGTGACATTCATAAAGGTGAGGTTTACGAATAATCATTGATGCATGAATTATATTTCAGAAGAATTTGATTTGGTTATTTCTACTCTGGAGGAAAAATTGGAACAAGTCACCGAATCGAAAAAATTAGTTACGACCATGTTGCAGGAAGTATTTGGCGTTAACCGAGATGTGAGGTATACGATCAATACCTTTCAAAAACAGATTTCCAGGAAAATTCCTTGCAATCAGAAGGTAAAACTAACGATTCGATCGTAAAGTCAAAATCAATGGCTCATCGGAAAAATCAATCTGATTTGTTGTCTGTTGAAAGCAATCGTGTCTTCGTCGAATCTTTGCCAGAAGGTCTCAAAAATCTGGTGACAGGGGCTCTAAACGGTGGGAATATGGGTGATCTCCCTTTTAAAATAATAGAATTTACAGCTAGTCAAGAAGAAATTGAATATATTATTCCTTCACTAGCAACTAAGCTCACTGAGATTGAGACCATCATAGGTTTTGTTAAACAACAAAGGGACAATTTTGCTTCACAGCAATCGGTTCTTAATTCAATAGTTTTTCTACAACGTAACAGTTCTATTCCAGGATTTGACAGTTTCTGATGAAGTACCAAACTTTTCGGACATTTCGTCAGAAAATGTGGCAGCACTCGGATGCAGTAAAGTACTTGCTGATGCATTAGATGAAGCTAATAAAGAAATTTCATTTCTTCGTTTGGAATTGGGCCACTGCTATTCTAATCTTAAGGACGAGAAAATCTCCGAAACGTGCGAAGAAAAACTTGAAACACAACAGCGAGAAGATGCCAATCAGAAAACTGTTGAAGAGAAGGACTTTGCATACCAAAAGCTGCTGGCCGAAAAAGAAACTCTGTTTTGCAAAGTTGAAGAAATTCAGAAAGTTAATCAGCAATTGAAAGAAGACTTAGCAGCAGAGCGGCAGACATCTAAAAGTAATCAAAAGAAAATTAGGAAAGAAAAAGATAGCATCATCAAAAAACAGCGGCGGTCGATTGAAGACCTTCAATCCAACAACAAAATTCTCTCAGACAAACTGGCAGATATCCCTACGAAGGAGAATGTTTCACACATGCCGTCTGTTGAGTTTGCACAAAGTTCAGCTCAGCATTCTGATCAAATTTCCGATAGTAAGCTGATTGATGACACTTCGAATTCTCAAAACGATGTAGAAAGTTTACAAAAACGTTATGAAGATGTTTGTCAACAGTTAGAAACTTCTGAAAAGTCATTAGAAGTGCAGCAAGAGCTGAATGCCAATATCACCAAAGCAACTGCGGAAAGTCGTACTAAGCACACAACCGAGATTGCTGAACGGGAGAATGAAATTCTCCGGTTGAAAAACAACATTGAAAAGCAAAGCGAAGAACTTCTCCGAATTAAGGAATTGGAACGAAAAAAGACTGATGTTCTAGTAAATTTGCTTGAAGACGAGAAACAAAAAATTCGAGACGAATGTGACTGCTTAAAAATTCAACTCGAAACAGCTCATAAAAATCTCAAGGAACAAAAAGCGGAATCAAAACGTTCACTTGAAGCTGAGTTATGGAAGGTGAAAAAGGCAGCCAAAGCAGCAGAGAAACGAAAAGCTTCAGCAGATGATTTCACCACAAGTCTAACTGAAAGCCAAATTGCTGATATGAAACTCAAATTGGAAGCTGAAGTGAAAGCTGGAACCCTACAGAGAGAGTATTTAGAAACGCTCCAAACTCAATTAGCGGATATGTCAAGAAACCTCCAATTGAAAGATGAAGCATTATCTGAATTGACGAGGGCTTTCGAAGAAAAAGACTGTACTCTAAAAGAAACTACCGAAAAGCTCAAAGTTTTACAACAGGAAATTCAAGAAAACATAGAGCAAGAAGAAGAAGCAGCAAAGCGATTCAGAAATCTCGATACACGGGAACAGGAACTTGAAGAAATGCGAATGGAGTACGAAGCTGCTTCCGCAGATTTGATGAAGCATGTTCTCGATAGTGATGTTCAAAAATCATTACTTCAAGAGGAATTCTACAACCTCAAGGAGTATGTGATCCAAAAAGATGAAGAATTAAAAACAATTACCATCAAAAAAAACCAGTTAGAAGACGAAATGAGGCAAGTTAAAAAAGAGCTTGAGGATTTATCATCACCCAGAAAAGACAGGTAAGAAATGCAGTACTAATGTGATTTAACTGTCAGTTTCCAGAGTGGCTCAACTAGAATCTCGTTTGGAAGTAATCCAAGTTGCTGCCAAAGCCCAGCAAAAGCGATTGGAAGATGACTTGATCAAGACGAGAGATGAACTCGGTCTTGTTTCAAAAGCCAATGAAGAACTCTCGGCGCAGTATGATTTTTCAATATTTCAGTTCGAAATAGTCATTTTTCAGAGTTGACGACCTGTCGAAGACAGCCCGATTAGCCGATGACTTGGCTTTGTCGTTGACAGAAAAGACGGCGAAGGAAGACGATTATCAGAATTCGATCACAGAATTACAGAACTTGTAAGAAACTACTTCACAGTTGTTCTCTTGTGCAAACATTTAATCATTTCTCAAGAGATAAGCTCTGTCAAAAATCCGCATTATTAATTCTTGAAAAGGGAACTGTTTGCGTCTCATCAAATAAATTTTGCAGCCTGACAACTCTACAGGAAGAAAAAAAGTTACTTCAAAACGAAAACGCAAAGGAGAGAGCCGGGCTTGTGGACGAATTGATTGACACCAAACGCAAGCTGAAGGAGCTTTTGGATTCAACAGAAAAGCAGGAAAATCATCTCGAGACAATAAAGTTGCTTGAAGAAGATTTGAAATTTACTAAGACAGCATTGGAGGAATACAAAAATCGCTCAACTGCTGTACCATCATCAGATCAATTCAATTCTCCATCACAAAAGATTGTGAGCTCTGTAGAGTTTTAAAAATCAAAATTTGAATATATTTTCAGAGTGAACGATTTCCGAATCTCAACCCACAATTCTGCCAACTAATCGAGATTGTGCTCCAAGACCAAAACGCTACGAACGCAGCTATTGCGATATTCGTATACACCATTCTCATTCATCTCTACATTCTCTTGTAAATAGGAAAAATTTTTCATGTTAATTGTTTTCATTCGACTAACCTTATGTGTTCTTATTTATTCTAATTTCTAGAATTTTGTATAGTTTCTAACTTTGTTCTCTCGCCCACCCGCCTTCTTCATTATTCTTGTAAAAGCTGTATAGTTACAATTATGTGCATCACTTTTACAATGCACTATCTTATTACATTCTTGTAGTCATTAGAAAACTTCTACCGATAGGCAATATAACTTTCATAGCATGCTATAAAGTTTTCATGGGACTTCATTCGGAAAAATAAATATTGCAGAAAAGACCAGAGACAGGAGAGATGATCAATGTAATTTGGAAGCAGAATAAATGAAATATTTGGATATGTAGCCAGATTCGAGCGATCCTGTTCAGCTCAGCAAGTCGTCTCGCCGGAGCGTCTCTTCTTAAAATAATCAGTAGACAGGGAAATTACAAGAAGTTTGAGAAATCAGAAATCAATGAAAAGAAGATAGACAATTCTATTATTTTACCTTGGTTCCATTGTTCAAATTTGCTTCCTTACCGTCTGACGTTCACCAGAATGCCATCTTAAATGTGCCTTCAAATGGCTGCTTTTATTGTATACTTTTCCACAACCAGCAATGTGGCAATTGTGAACTCCACGTTTTCGAGCTGCGATTGCATTCGGTCCTGAAATTGATTGTGTTTCTTAGAGGAAGATTGTTTTATTCTTTGGGAATGTCCTCCGTACAGTTCCTTATTCTGTCAATGTGTGACATTTCCCTCAAAGATCTCTATCATCTCTATTACTCTTTTCGCACCGTCTCTCTCTCTTTTACTCATCCATTATCTAGTCGGCATCTGAATGCTCCCAAGAGCATATTCACTATCTATTCCATGCCAATTATCTTCTTTTTGAGCTATCGGTCAACTTAAACCGGATTAATAAAAAACCGTTTATAATAAAGAGGAGAGGAGAGGGCAGGTGGTTGTTTTAAGAAGAAGATGAAAACGAAGAGAGACAAAATTGATGGAAGGTGTCAATTAAGAAGAGAAGAATCAATATAACAGAAATGAGATGAATGATTACGAGAGTTTCAATGTTATCTATGTAAATATGAATTAAGTTTTTATCACAGAGATTGAAGATTTTTTAACTGAAAGTGATAAAAAAAGGAACTAGAAGCTCAGATCTGAATAAATTCGATCATTGAAGAATAACTGAATCGACGAAAAGCGATCTCTTTCGTATCTTTGAAGACTAAACTATGAAGCAAATGTAAAAAAGTCATTTGTATACAAATTAGGTTAACAGTTCCTATAATTCTGACAAGTATTTTCTATTCGAAATCCTTGATTTTAGTTCGTTTTTTAAATACGTAAACTTCCAAAAAGAAAAGGGAAATCCCTTCCAAACAAACACTTTTTTCTTTTCTTTTCAATTCCATCAATGTGTGCATTTTCACGCTTCTCGACCTCTCTCTCTTTCCATCGAAATTGTCGAAAAGCTCAAGCTCTGTCGTATGAAATGTATGCGGTTGGCGTTCTTTTTCTCCTTCCCAAAAACGTCTTTTTTCTACTTCTCTTGAAAAAGTGACACCTTCAGAGAATGCGAAAAAGATTGTGACAGAAGAAGAGACGCAGAGAAGTCTTGCGTGTTTAATTGAACGTTTTGAAGATGAGAAAAAGAACAAAACGGACGATTTGATTCATTGTCAACTCCCTATTTTCTCCGCTTTTTCATACGAAAAAAGGAATTCAGAACTTACCGAATTTCTCAGCTTCCTGACAGTTTGGACATTCACATTTATTTGCTGCTCGAGAAGTATACTTTCCACCACCGGATGATGGTGTTGAGCCTCCTGTTGATGAAGCAGATGATGACTGTTTCGTTTGAAATTTCTGAAATAAATGGAATTTAGCTTTTTGAATTTACAGAAATTCCATGTCATAAATACTCATTGATCCCTTATAATCTGTGTTGACAGTTAATTATCTCAACACAAATTCTCAGTTTTCAGTTGTACTATTCTCACTGATATTTCGATTTTTCTCTATAATTATGAATATTTGTCATTTTAAATGTCAGTTAATCGTTCAATTTCTCTCATTTTCCAATGAAATCTAAAAGGACATTTCTCGAAAATTGAAGAAAGATTCGGTTTAGTGCAAAAACGATACGTCAGAAAATGATTTCAAGATGGAATTTCGAAATACACGAAACTGACCTTTGTAATATTTTTCTGTTGTGAAGCAATCGACGTCGAAAGAGCCGATTGAGCACTAACTGCATTTGGAAATTGAGCAGCAACTGCTGAAACAGAGGAACTGAGAAGACCTCCGAGTTGTGTAGATGCCAAATAGTTATGATATGCATCGACGGAAGACGCCGAAGTGACTGTTGGATATAAATTATGCCAGTTTGCTTGATCTACCCACCTGAAAATGTATGGAAAGTGAGAGATAATCGCCAACAATATTACGTTTTCAAGATTAAATTAACTTGCAAAAATGGGAAACTAACCAATTTTGAGCAGTGAGATACGGTGAATAAGCATGCATTTCAGCTGGAAGAAGTAGAGAATCTGACTTCACAGGCTCCAATCTCATCTTATTTTCTGCTCCTGGAACCAATTTATTGCATTGCTCAACGAGTTTTGACAGTGGATTCTCACTCATTTGGAATGGAACCTGGAATCGAAAAAATCAAAAAAGGAAATGAATGAAAACGAACTGAAAATGATATGGCAGCAGCCGAAGCAGCAGCATCCGTTGGATTCAACATTTTATTTGTGAAGGAATAGGAGAAGCTATAAATCTTATTGGCTTTCACTTCAGACGGCGAGCCGAAAAGAAAGAGGAGTGAAAGAAGAAATGGGGGCGGAACTGAGTGGACGGCGTTGATGGGAAAGAGAGACAGGCTCCGCCCACTTGTGGAGACTACTGTAGGCGTAAGATGGTGATGGTGGTTGAGGAAAATAAGACAAGCGGTAAACGATGTAAACGGGTAATTAGAGCATGGGATTGAAAATATGAATGACGAGAAGACATTAAAAATCCCTCATGTGATAAGAATTCCTAAAATTATAGATTCAGTGGGCGGTTTTCTCAGTAAAAGAGATAATTTGTTTTGAAGTTTTAGCCGAAAACAGAATATACAGCTGTCTGATATTTGAATTTCGAGAAAGTAATCTTTCGAATACTTCGATGTAAACAAATATTAGAATTCATTTCACTGAATGAACTTCTTATTTATAACTGATTCTAGAGTAACAAAGGGAAGAGATCAAATGGGCAAATAGTGTTTCGAATGTTCTCTCATTTTGTTCTGATACAGGTGAATACACTAATCTTGCTTATGTCATTTTTTGTCATTATGGACAAGAAATAACATTGTCTTCCAGATGATGTGGCAGCCGGTCAAAGTGGTAACCATTGAATGAATATTAATAACAGGGTATGTTATCCTTCACCTTCTGTCGAGAGGAGAAACCACCCGAATAAGGCTCTGCTTTTTCTTTGGAAAACTGGAGAAGAAGAAGAAAAAGAAAACATCTCGATTCCCTTTTAAAATAGTACATTTCGTACGAATTCCACAAATTACAGGGTATCGCCAAACTTCAAGTTTTCAAGTCTTTCGTCCAAAAAACTTTTCAGGAATAGCGAAAACGGAATTCAAGGAATAGTCTTGTGATTTCAGAAGAATAGAAATTCAAGTCGAATTAGTACAAGGACTTCTGAAATCTGGAATGCATTTACAAGTAAAAAACGAAGTATTCTAAAAGTTCATTCCGATTCGAAGTCAGTTTCCTCATCAAACGGCAACATTCGGAAATGTCAATCCATGACTGTTTTTGTCTGAAGGTGATTCCCGTTCCAACGACCTCCCTTCCCCTTTTTCACCAATTTTCACACACAATTTGTCTCTTTCTTCTCCTATTTCATCGTTTCGTCTCTATTTCTGATCGAATCTAGGAACACTTGCCCGTTTGCACCTGACGAACAGTTTAGGCGGTAAGTACCCAAAAGAAGATGAGCAGAACACCATCTTGATCATAATTGGTTAAGAGAGATTGTCTTCTTTTATGTCGTCCGCTTATAAAAACGTTGTCTGTCTGTTGACGATTATCCAATAGCATACGGAGCAATTATTAACAAACTGTTATACCAAAGAGAGGAATATGCAATCGAAGATTACTTTAATTCCATTCCGGATTATTCAATCTGCACATGTTGATACTTTTTCAGATATTTCACATCTCAAGTCTACTACTTTCTATCGATCGAATTTTCGAAACTTTGATATTTTAAAAGTCAAAGAAAAATAAGTCCGAAGGAAACTTCTCATTGTTATAACTCTGTCTGTAGTTGTTTTGTTTTGATTGCCTATGATCACTTACTCGAATCATTGATTCTTTCAAATGAATCTGAATTCAAAGCACCTGAATCTTTCAAAATAGTTTAAAATGCCAATGGAGATTTCTAGAATACTACAATTTTAATGATAACATATGATATCGGCATGCATGGTGAAAGATCGGAGAAGAAGCGGATCGGATGAAATGAAAATAGAAATGCCGACTAATGACAAGGTGTACATGTAAATTCGAAGGGAGAGAAAGATTTCGAACAGAAGGTGGCCAACTACTGAAAATTAAACAGAATACAACCTTCGGAAAAGAAGAATTCGTTCGAAGGGCTCAAGTGAAATTTGATGTCGTTAAGGTTTCTAGAAGTTCAAATGACTGGAAATACACGGTGTTTTCCCATATTTTCCCACTCATTAAAAGTGTCAACTGGAAAGTAGAGATGTCTGGAAGGTGTGAAACGGAAGATAATTGGAAATCAAAAGAGCCGACAATCTGTCTGAAACGGAAGAATATCTGTCATGGCCCGTGAGAAAATATATGTTTTCTTTCTGTCGGAACACTGTTTTTTCAGGGAAAAAACACAAAAGGGAGAGTGACAAAATCCAGAAAAAAAACCGAAAAGTTTCCATTTTCATTCATTTTCCCAAGCAGTTTACCCAATTCATCACCCTGTTTCTGTCTCATTTCCATCTACTTTTACTGTTTTTTGTTTCGGATGTCCTTGAGACTCTCTCTCTCTCTCTCTCTCTCTCTCTCTCTCTCTCTCTCTCTCTCATCTCTTTATGCCCTTGCTTTTCTGTTACGTAAGCTCTGTCACCTCACAGAAAAGTGAACGAAATAAGTGACAGTTTATGGATGAGACCGACCATTTGATTAAGTAATATAGATAAGGATTCCCGAATGGAAGAGCCGATTGAGAACAATTTCCAATCAGAGTTTCATGAATTTATCATTTTTATCGATTAACTGATCCCCATAATTCTACCAGAATTCAAATATTTCGTTTCATTTCCATTTTGAATTTCTTCGGAATCATGTTCATTTAGTCGTCTACAGGTGTTCATTCTGAGGTGTGAAATGGGGCAAAAATCAAATTGATACAGGTGTTTCAACGTCTTCGGAAGAAAAGAAAAAGCGATGAATGAGTCAGGTGGCGCCCTATTATTTGGAATCGTTTCTGACTGGTGAGCAGTTGTTTCGAAGGGAAATATGACAATCATGGATATTATATGGATTACTTGTGAACTGTCATTTCAATTGTACATATATGTCCATTCTTGTTGTCTTCGCACCCTCTTCCCTGATCTCTTCCCAAGAGAAAACTGAAATTGGCACCAATATGTTTCTCTATGTGATAATTGGGAAGATTTGACCTCGTCTGAACTCTTCGTTTCTTCGTGTCAAATCTCTCAAAGTTGGCAAGACAAAAGACCATTCAGAAGTGTGAAATAGCATATAATTAGAGGTTTTCGTAATTGAGAAGAGGTGCGAATTTTAGAAGAAAAAACGTATTCTGGAGTGAAATTGATTCTTGAGTGAAGAAATGAAATTGTTCACATTGCTTTAATTTTTCTTTTTCTCTTCAGAGAAATCGTTTTTGTGACATCTGTTCTGTTGTCATTTTCATCCGTTTACATGAGGTTAATCCTCTCTTACATGACAGTTTTCTTAATACGTAATCCTCATTCGACACCTTCGACTGAATACTGTCCTTTCGGGATGAAACAGAAGGAAACCACTTGAATGTATCAAGAACTCTTTTCAGAAAGAAACGATATTCTTTTCAGTCTTTATTTAACACAAATTCCTTAAATATAACTAAATATCTCTAAACATTTTAATACTCAAATTAACAATATGATCTCGTATTTCATTCTAAATGGTCGGTTAATCCTTTCTTTTTATAACAATTGTAATGGTTTCAAATATCATTTCCTTCCTCCATTCTATCCTGATGCATCCTTATTCTACGTAACATTCTGATGTAATAATCTACGAAAAGAGAGAAACAAGTAACATAAACTGGACGGATATTTTATAAAACAAATCAGTCTTTCTTCGAAAATTAACAGAATTCAGAAATTCTCTCGAAGTTTTCTGGATTCTATCATACGAGAAAATTGAAACTTTCTGTGCCTTAACTCAGAAATATGTCATTTCTGTTTCGAAAAGTCATCGAAAAAAAACTATTCATCCAATTTATCCATAGAACGAGATCTTATTTTTTAAAGCATATCCGCTTACTACTTGTCTTTCTCTCCTTATCTCAGTCTTCAGTCTGTTCATTCATTCGACGTAATCGATGACGTCATCGGAAGAGCATGTCGATTATTAACAGAATGATTTATTAGGAAAAGAAACAGAAAAAAAAGAGAAAAAACCTATTTCTGAATGAAAACTCAATTATTAAAAACAAAAAACCCGTTGTTTTCGAAAACAAAAGCTTGAGAAATGAAAAACGGAGGAAATGAAATGGCAATTGATTTGTTTCTTTCAAAAGATCGTTTTAACAGAATCCACAAGTTCTCGCACAATCTTGTCTCATATAAATTGCTGATATTTGACAGACTCTCGAATTGGCACTGAGCCAAGAAGCACACCAAGCAGAACGATCAACACAAGATCCTCGAGAAGGTTGCTGCTGAACATTTTTATAATTTTTGAATGAACTCTAAACTCAGAAATTACCACCGTTCGCTGAGATCCATTTGTCATTTGACTTCTATTCGATGATCCTGAAAATGAAGAAATCGATTCGTCCTCTTCATTAATTTATTCATTATTCTAACTACGCGTCTAATCAAAAATACCTTTGTTATGAGAGTGAAGTGAACATTTCTCTCTATGCCTACTCAATATAAAAAACCGAATGAAAACCAGGAACTTCTATGACAAAAACTCTTTTTAAAAACTAAACAAACGTGCTTACTATTTCTGAATTGGAAGTTTCTCTGTTGAGCAAAGCTTGCAGGTCGACGAACAAATTGACGAGATCCAGGACGACGTACATTCTGCACTTTCACAATACATATAAACAAGCATATTCATGTTTCCACGTGTAATTGAAGAGTGTACAGATACACGTCTTCATACAAATAGAAACAGACTAAAACATGCTCACCGTTCTCACTACACTACCATTTGGTCTTCGAACGAAAGCAGGAAGGACACGTGGCGATGAACCTTCAAAATCATCAATCACTGCATTGTTGTTTTCATTTGGACCAACAACAGTGACAAAAGGCAGTGATGGTGATTGAGGTAATAAAAATGAGGAAGCAGGCTGTGAAAATTCAGGGAAAATGGGTGAGAAAGTGGTAAAAGCTGTCGGAGGCATTGGAGTAGTTGGAAGCGTTGGAAGGAATGTTTTGATTGAAACAAATTTGAAACGTCGTTTGCCGAGTTTATAAAAAGCGTCGAGATGCGTGGGCGTGGTGCGGGTGATTTGTATTGGTTCAGTGACAATGAATATACTTGAAAATGGAACAGTTGTAGTCCATGGAGTAGTTGTCCATTCTGTTGTTGTTGTTGTTGGAGTCATTGTAGTTGTCGTCGTTGTCGTCGTAGTTGTAGTTGTTGTTGTCGTTGGGGGAGGAGGAGGCGGTAGCGTAATTGGTGGCAAAGTCGAAGCAATAGAGTCGGGCACTGAGAAAAAAGAACATGCAAGGAGCAATTTGAATTCAGAATTCAATGAAAGCCCCAATCAGAAACAGTATTTTCAATTGAAATGAATTCCTATAAAATCAATATGGAAAGTATATGAAATCATGCAAAGTGTAAAGGCATTCATCGATAAGATTAACTTAATTATCAATTCTTTTTTTCTGAATTCTGTTCTGAATAATTCAGAAATTAACTCTTCTCCTGAAACACATTTTAAGCCTCAACAACTGAAAATCTCTAAGAATTTCGACCGCAACCAAAACAAAAACGAAACAGAATCATTCGGAGAAAAGAAGAAAAAACTCACGAGACGCCGCTTGATCGGAAACTGTTCTAATCACTACTTTAACTCCATTCCAAGTCTCTTTTGCAGTCGGAATCAATTGATGTTGATCGAGAATGAAACCATCCCAAACTAAAAACGAAAAATAGTTGTAGTTTGTAGTGTAAATAGAAAACAAACCATCCTCTCCAGGTCTCAATTCAAGTAAATAAACATATTTAATACGGAGAGTTCCTTTTGCCCAATCATCCGAACCGCCAGCCGATGGATCTGAAATTTCAGATAAAAACTGGTTCGACCCAAAAGAATTACATAAAATATCTGATCCAGTTCCAAATTTATATTTCGTTCCATATGTATTTTCAAGTGCAGCGACAGCAGCTCTTCCAACACGTTGCTGAAAGAAATCATTCTAATAGAAGAGCATGTCAGAGAAACGGCAGTTACCAATTCAGCGACATCTGCAGGAACACTTTTTCTTGCATGAGAATACGGATGAATCCACATTTGAGAATACGTGTGCAATGTAATAAATGCATCGATTTTTCCATTCAATTCCGGAGAAATCAGAAAATCTCTCATTGATCTGAAACAAAAAATACATTTTCCTGTGGATATTTCGATGAGAAACCTTGTTTCTATTTCACTGAATGCCGAACTTCCTTGATAGATTTCTGAACATTTATCAGTACTTGATCCAGTTTCTGAAAACTTGTATATTCATAATAAGAAAAAAAAGAAAAACCTCCGAAATGCCAATCGTAATTTCTATTCAAATCGACTCCTCCACAACATCGATCTCTGAACCAACGATCCTTTTTGCATACAACTCCCGCACGATTCTTACGCCATAAACGAATCTGAAGAAGTGAAATATAAGTTAAATAGTTTTCCATTTCTAGTGGATACCATTGGAGAAACGTCACTTCTTGAATACTCGTATCCATCTGGATTGGCAACTGGCAATATATAGAAATTGAGACGATCAACAGCCATTCGAACCAATGAATCATCGTTGTAGTCAGCTATTAACTAAAATTGAATTTCAAATTCATCTGACAAAAGATTCATCCGTCAGTCACTTACTCTATCAATAAACCACAGTGCCGTATGGACAGCAGCCCATTCTCTTGCATGAATTCCTCCATCGATCCAAAATATTCTTTTGTCGTTTCTCCAAACTTGGTTCCCTATTTTAATTCCTTGAATAGGCCTTCCTTCAACAGTTGTTCCCATTGTAAATACTTTTGCCTTATCTGGATACTTTCTTTCGATATCTTTCATCCAATCACATATTGTTTGATAACTATGATATTCTCCGAAACCATACTGAAATCACAATTCTTTTTTCAATTCTCTCAATTCATTTTTCTATCTCACTCTTGCTCTATTTCCTCCTTCATTGTGCATTCTCTTCGAAAAAAGAAGTTTCGAGAATCTCGATGGTCCGTGTTCTTTCTCCAGAATCAGCTTTTCAACGTCATCAATTATGACGTCATAACTGATATTCGATGTTTTCAAAACAGAATCCAACCAATTCATTCTATCCGAATCCACCATTATATCAGCTCTGTGACCGACTTTTGATGGTGTTTGCCAGAAATCAAGCTGAAAAGAAGAAGCGTTTTGTTGAAGAATTCAGAAGAAATGAATCAACTTCATGTTCAGTTTTATGTTGAATGTCACGAAGAGCTTTCAACTGAAAATCATCCGATGCGTGAGCACGAAGAACTTGAAATTTTCTGAAAGAATTCAACTGATTTCAATCGAAGTTCTCATCACAAACGGTGGCGTTTCTTCCAATATTTCAGCGTTTCCCGTGATGACGGAAACGAGAATTACAGAAATAAAATGAAGAGACAATCCGTTCCGTTCCCGTTTCATTGTAGTCTCTCCGTTTTGATTTCCGCTTTTTTTCTGTTCTTTTCTTCTCTATTCTCGTTTTTTCTTTTCTTTTGACACTGTAACATTCAGAAAAAAAGGTATGTATAATATCGTTTTTACTACACAAAAAAGTTAAGTTCCGCATTCATTTCGAGTAGAACTTCTTATTGAGAGATGAAACCGGTAAAGATAGAAGAGAGAGAGAGAGAGAGAGAGAGAGAGAGAGAGAGAGTGAGTGAGAGAGAGAGAGAGAGAGAGAGAGAGAGAGAGAGAAGAGAGAGAGAGGTAGGATTTCAGATATCAAAAGGAATGGTAAGTCTGGAAACTAAAAAAGAATGTATTATGTTATCATATAAAATCCGTTTACGTAACGCTTCATCCATTTTCACTTCCTCATTTTCTTTTCTCCGTTCTTCTTTCTTTATCTTATCAATTCATTCGATTACGATTTGAATGTTGCCAAACGAATTGTGGCAAAATCATTTTCAAAACTCGAATATCAACTAAACCTTTGACAGGAGAAACGAAAAATGCTCGAAACTGTAGCTGAGTATAAGGGCGAAAATACATGAGAATAAAAAAATGGATACGAGAAGAGAAAAAAGAGAAAATCCGGATGATTGAGAGAGAGAGATGAGTGAATTCTGATTGATTCCACAATCCTCTACTCGTTTATTTTTATGGAAAAACAACTCGATCATGATGATCAGAAGTTGTCAATGACATTGTCTTCTTGCCAAATTAGGGAAAAGACGAAGACGAAGGCGAAGAAGAAGAAGAAGACTTCTGATAAGATGAAGAAAAGGAAAAAAGATTTCAGTTGGGACAGATTTTTAGTGAGAAAAAAAGATAATGATCAGTTAATTTTACACTAAATTGTAGATTCTCTTTTATCATTTCTATAGCTTACACAATTGTTTTTTATCTTTTTCTATCTTTCTAAAGTCTCCTTTTAGATCTGGATTTTGTGTTTCAATGAAGGAAAAATCGAAATGAAGGCAAAGAAAAACATTATTTTTAGATGGGTCAAGTTGGTTTTTTGTTTCCATTTTTTTCATTTTCTATCAAAACTTGTTTTCTAAAAATTGAAAAAATTGTCGTTTTCAATAACTGAAATGGAAGGAAAACTGATAAACTTTTGATCTGAAAATGGAATAACGACATCAATACCAGAACTATAAAATCATTCAAAACCTTATTTTTAGTTTGTTGAAACCACATTTTGATTGTAAAAGTTACAATAAATAGATGAAAAGCAAAAGAAAAACAAACATTAAGTGTCAGTAAAGTGATACATTTATAGAGTTTGAATACTAAAATTGACTGTTTTTGACCAGAAAGATTTCTGAAAATTACAGTTTCTGCATTCGATTCGCAACGGAATATGGTGGAATCAGGAAACATTTTTTGGAAAGTGAACTTTGAAAACACAAAAGTTTTCATTTATAAATAGCGGTTGAAACATGAAATGGAGTAGACTTAAAATGCGTTTTAATTGGATTTTCGACACGAGAGGTCATAACCAAAAAACTGTCTTTTTTATTCTTTTTTTACACTGAAATTGACCCCGAAACTCACCGTTTCTGAGGGGTTGACGGAGGAGAAAATAGAAGAAAATGAGAGAAATTCAGAAACGAATTGAAGGTCGAACGGTCGAAAAAATGATGAAGAAAAGGAGAAAAATGAGGAAAAGAAGCACTTTAAAAGGTTTGAAATGAGACTGAAAATGAATCGTTTCGTAAGTGTTCTTATTCGTTTTCATTTCCGACAAATGGTCATTCATAATCTTCAAAAGCGGTTTTTTATATGAATGAGAAGGGTCAGAAGAATGGAAAGAACTGGATTAATAATCAAAAGTTATCATGATTTCTCATTGCATTCATCCTTATTTTCTATCACAAACATCTGAAACTTTTCCTTTTTTTTCTTCAAGGTTACTGTCCTTTCTGATGATGCATACTCTCTTGAATCGTTTAAGAAGGTCATTCAATTTGGAAAAAGTATGACTCTTTCACTTTCATTTTTCTTGAATGTTCAAAACACAATTATGAAGTTTCAAGAAGTTTTTGAAGTTCAATGTTCACTCGAAAAGAGAGAATTTCATTCAATTCGAGTGAACGAATACAAAGAAAATTGAGAAAAAGCATTCAAATATCACTTGAGAAATGAACTAAAATTTGAAAAATCTAGGTTAGAAACAGGAACGTTTTTAGTTGTTTTTTCATTGAAAGTTCCCATTCGAAATACCAATTGTCAAAGAATAACATCATTAAAAAGATCAAGATCATCGAAAACGATTCACAGATAGATCCGTATCATTCAAACAACTAATGAAATTCTCAATCAACCACTTCCTTCTTCAACGAATTATTTGCAAAATCATCAATTTATTTTGAAATTGAAAGAGAGAGAGGGAGAAAAAGCAGATAAAAAGTGTTCTTGATTGGGGGTAAGCATTCATACAATGATCATCAGAAGGAAGTTTTCGGACGGCAACTGTAGATGTCTGCAGCCATCGGCAGATGACACAAAATTATTTTCTTTTCTGCCATTTCTTATTCTTCTTTGGTTTTTTCATTTTCCCGCGCGTTGGCAAACTGGATCAGAAAGAGATTCCGCCTGGTGACGGAGGAATCGAAAAAGAAGAAGGAAAAGTAGAAAAATGAGGGAAAAGATAAGAGAAACTACTGTTTGGAAAGGGAAATACGGATAACGGAAAGTTGGAAATGAGGAGAATAATCTATTTGAATTAGGAAAAGAAGAGAAAGTGGAATGGATTGTACGACAAAAAAAGAAGGAAGAATCAGAATAAAAGGGTGTGAAATGATAAGAAAAAAAAGAGGGAAAATGGTTCGAAAACATGCAAATTCAGATGGATTAATTGAAAACGAAACTATTTTGTATGAAAGAAAAGTGAGGAAATGGAGCCATTCTTTTCAAATACTTTTCTAGAAAAACTGAAAAGAATCCTCATGAATTGAAAAATAATTTCATTCTCATTAAAGAAAAATGATTCGGAATTCAAGCGAATCGGATGAAAATTCGGAAATTCTAAGAATGTGTGAGAAAAAATGTAAGCTTTTAGCCTTCGGGCACTTTTTCAAGTGGGCGTGTCTCTCTTTCTTCATCTTCTTTTCCAACAAATAATTTATGCTAAGAACATCGAATTCGATGTTTTCATCGAAAAAACTGTTGTTATAAATCATCGTTTTGGCAATCCCATTGGGCAATTCTCGAGAGAAAAACGAAGTAGATGAAGATGATTATCTGAAGGAAAAGGATTACGTAGGAAGCAGAATTCAAATATGACGGCGTACGAAAACTGTTTTTCGGGCGTGGGATTCTGTGTTTTGCAACTCTGACATTACTATCATTCGGCTGAGAATCAGTTGATTAGAATGTTGACGAAAAGCACAAACGCATAGGAAGATATGCAATAAAAGTTTCATTCAAGTTTCAAAATTAGAACAATACGGAGCATCGGTGAAACGTTTGTCGTATTCTGATGGTCGAAAGGTTGACTGTTGTGATTTTCATTTCGAAAAGTCTTTACCCGTTCCGTATTACCGTATCCATCTGACAGAACTACAGAAATATTTGCTGTAGATTAAAAAAAAGCAATTCCAAATGCATGTTAAACATTCACTTTAGAATATGTATTTCCCTTTAAACTTCAGAGTTTTGAAATATAAAAATATTCAAGATAATGATTTATTTTGAAAAGCGATTCAAAATATTGACAACGAAATTGAAATTTCTCATTTTATTCTGATTCATTTGGGAACGTTTTCCTTTGAGTATATGCAATATACTTTAATTTTTCTGAATTCCGGGGAATGTCCGTCGGAATCCAGGACAGGGACAAACCATTTTCCTTCATCAAAGCGAATTCGCAAATTGTAACCTCGACGACTCTGGAATTTATTTCATTCTTTTCGTATATTCTGATGATCATTTTACGAAGTAACCGATGCTGCTCAATTGAGTATTCTCTCCGACAAAGAGAAACTTCACTTCGGCTTATATAATTTCATCTACGACATATTTTTCACCGGTTTTTTGTTATACATACCTCAATACGCCCGTCGAAATGCCTATACGTGGCATCAATCAGAAAATCATCCCAAATTTTTTCAAGTTCAGAATTTCCTCTGCAAATCTGTTTTCGATGATCCCGATATCGGTCATTAGTCACCAGAGACGTAAGTGGACCGAATTCAAGAGCTACACGCAGAATTATGAGATCGTCTGCTGATCTGAATTCATATTATGCAAAACCGTTGAACTGTTCATTCTAAACTTACAATTTATCACAAAATACGGCATTTCCATTGTATCTTTCGATTACTTTCGCCCGAATTTCTTTCGGAGGAAGACGTGTGGCAAAGAAAACATGGCGAAATTGATCAGAAATACTTTTCCAAGTTTTACTATCTTTTCCACTACCAAAGTTCAAAGCGTCCACAACAACTACATCCCTCCCGTTTTCGATCTTATTTTTCTTTTTCCATTCAGAAACAATTCTTTCGATTCTCTCATATTCCTTCGTTTTGACAAACCCTGAATAATGGTCTGTATTTCAATCGAGAAATCCAACTGACCTTCTTTTGAATCTCTTACGTATTCATCTATTCGATTTTTCAATATCTCAGCATTTTTTATTGAAATGTGAGTCCTTTTGAACGGTTTTTTATGTTCTTCTGACACATGAAAACGTCCATACTTCTTAACACGGCTAAAAACATTGTTGAAATCCGCATATTCCATAAAATACGGATTCATTATGCTGGTATACTTCATAAAAACATCTAAAACTTCACTGGACCCAATGTTTCGATGTTTCGCTACTTCGAGGAATGCTTCAATATGTTCGAATAGAGATATCGAGTTTGGGTGAAGAGTCAGAAGTTGTCTAAAAATCAATTCACAAAATTGTTCATTAAATGTTTCAATTACTTGATGCTTTCCCAGTTTTTCATTTCAAGATCTCGTCGAAAATAGCATAAAACCAAGTCGTTCTGTAAATGGAATAACAGAATGACAAGTGCAAAAGTATGTCACATACTTTATGAATACACTTTTCGAGTTTCAGAATAACGGGAGTATTTTTCATAGAATCGTAGAAAAGGTCTGAAAATGAAGACTCAAAAATGCCAGATTCTATTCGAACCTTGCTCTTTTCGTAACATTGGAATCTTGCATTTCTCAATTTTTTCAGCCAGATCTTTCATCACTTTTCGTTTTTCCTTGTCATTGAAAGCGTGGTAGACAATTGCGATATATCGCATTTTACCAAGACGAATACCATCTGCGCGAGCTCCTTCTGTTGTTGTTTTCAGTATTTTGACAGTATTGAGGAAAACAGTTTCATCGAAATATGAGTGACACCTATAATGAAGGAATTCATTCTTGCTAAAAAGATAGTTTCTCTAATGGAATAGGAGACAAATCTGATGTGATTTTACAAATATAATGAGATGAAAACTGCATAAATGTTGCTAATTAAACCGTATAACTTCTGCAAGTAGTGACATCGCTGATGTTTCATTGGCTAATTTAAAAGAGTTCGACGTCAACGATTGGAACTTGGGAGACATTTCTAGAATTGGACGTGGAAAACGCGAAGGGACGATTGATCCGAACATTCGAGCTGATGTCGAATAAACTCGCATTGCTTTAGTCAGAGAGAGCATTTCGATCCGCAATGTTAACTCCTTGCTCTGATAATGTTTTCTTGTATCTGTAGATGTTGTTTTACAGAAGGGCCAATGTTTTGAACGAACCTTTCAAACTGATACTTTCGAATAAAGTGGTTTACCCAAGATGTCGGACAGTTCCCGTCAAAGTTTTTTCGTTCTGCTCGACAATTTTTTTCCGCCTGAAATTGATTTTAAAGCTCAACGAATCTCCGGTTGACTATTTGAACCTCTTTCTCCGTTTTTCCTTGTGCTAAGAACTTATCAATGCAATCAACGTAATTGTCTCGAGCCTAAAAACGAAAAAATTTTAACAAGCGAACTTTGAGTTTCGATTACTATGTAACACTTGCGGCGTTCACTTTTCAGACTTGGCTCTTCCTGGCCCATTTATCTGAAACTTTTTTTCAGCAAGTTAAATTTGTCAATTATCATTCAAATATGGGTTCGGATAACAGCTCGGACAGCCGAAACAAATCGCGTAATTCAAAGATGAGCACGTAAAAGAAGCAAGCTCTTTGTTCACAAACTGCAATATAAACAAATACACAGAGAAAACAGATATGAGAATTTCAGATGAGAATACATCATTTTAAAGAGATCATCAATTTGAAAATGGGATCTGTACAGAAAAGATAGCAATAAGAAAATGGATAAATAGATTGCACATATAAATACATACTTAAAGAGGCTCTCCTCCCTCTGCTGCTGGTTCTCCTTCATCAATGATAAATGTTGATTCAGAACACCGTCCTGCAAATTTAATAAACATGCAATAAATTGGAATAGGAATCAAATTGTTTCTGGACTTACCGACTACGAAAATTGATATTAAAGCTGACAAAACCGCAAATAAGATCATGGTGGATTCAAATGATGAGTCTTCCATTAAATATAAATTTACTGATTCTATGATGTACACCGATTCCATCCACGTCGAATACCGTATGTTCATTTCTTCTTCCGGTATTGATGGATCCACAGCAGGTGATATCATCACTTTCTTAACGATTGACGACTTCAAGCAACTAAAATTCCCAGTGTACGGACTGGGTTGCCAAGTGTATGTGTACATCTGAACCTGTGAAAACGAATGAAAAAGAAATGAAAAAGGTTCCCTCACCGCTTGGAACTGACCCAAATGTGAACAACTCTTTTCACTCTTCACATTCAATGTCTCCTTGTCACTTCCCAGAGCAAATATAGTCAACCAATGAAGTACCGTTGGAAATGCCGTGTGGGTTTCCATTGAAATATATGTCGATTTTTCATTGTAGCCATAAGAGTTGAAAAGTCTATGAAAACGACCGCCGTCCAACTTTTTCATAAAGTCACAATCGAACCAAAAGTTGGAAGTTATCATACAATCGAACAAAGTAGATATCTGAAATCATACGTGGAAATGTACAAAACTTTATTTCTGTGTTATACCAATGTCCTGTCCACCTTAGCAATTACGTCGTTTACTTCTAACCCAACATATTCTGCAGACGCAGCAAGTATGGAAGTTGCAACTGCTTCCATTTCTTGAACTGCTTTTTCTTTTTCATCAGATGTCCATTTGTGTTTGTCAAGCATAGAATTTATCCGTTTGTATTCGTAGTCTTCATTAAACGGGGCGATCAGAATTGATTGAACTTTAGGATCGGTTTTGGCAAAAGAATGCCAACTCGATGGAGGTACTCTGAAATCTCAACTTGATGAATTAGAGAAAGCAAAGACAATTTCCACCTGCTTTCTCCGCTTATAGGTTTCTCCAAATCGAATCCGTGACTCCTAAAGCCACGTTCTATTCGATCAATTACACGATCCGTTTGTGTCTTGTTCTGAACATATCTTTCTCCGTCCACATGGACATAGTATTTTCTCCCTTGCGATACTCCAACTTGCTGAACTTCCAGAATATAATCTATTTCATTCACATGAATTGGGTGAATGTGTGTACGATCTGCACGGTTTGGGCGTATTTTTTGTGGGAATATGTTTTTCCTGAAAGAGGATGATAATGAATAATAACGATGTGATGAATATTTCGATTAACAACTGAGACGTACTCCATCTGATATGCTGTGGTGCCACTTCCTATATAATCGAGCGACTCTCCATTGAAAAAGGAGAAAAATATATTTCGATTCGACATGTTTGAAGCTTTTTGCCATTTTTCTATCTGAGTTCCCATTGATCGAGCGGCCGCAAGCACCGAAATCATCGAAGTTAGAACCGATATTTCACCAACTGATACTTCTGGAATCATTCCAAAGCTATCCATTCGAGATGCAACCATCATATAATTGCTCGTAACAACTGTTTCGTTAGAAGGAGATGTTGGAATAGGAGTAGGAAAAGCAAAAATGTTTTCACTATGCATCGCACCGCAGACTTGAGGAGCGTCTCTGGAATAGTGTGTTGAGGTAAGCTTCCGAATGAGATGTTTTCCAACTTACCCACTATCAATATTCATTTGGAAAAACTTTGCATCATTCTTTCCGCGACGAAAGCAGATTTCAGAATTTCCAGCTGCCATATTCGATAAACGGAAGCTCATCCCGCAATACGGATAGCCAGATGAACCATCTTCTTTAGGTTGATTGAACATTGAATAACACGTTTCTATCTGTTTTAAATCTGTCGAGTTATCAATGAACACCATTTGAATTCGCCAGTCAATGCGCATCAAGCCTTCTCGTGTTATAGAACCTTTAGAATTCACTTTTCTTTCACAATATTCATGCTTTCTTTCTTGAAAGTAATAATCAGAAGCAGAGTTCGGGCATTCTGAATCATGGGAAGCTGCATCGATGTTTGTTTTCGAATTCTCAGAATCATATAAAACAATTCCAGCAAGACAATCCGATGATTTAAGAATAGAAACTGTGTCTCGTCGGATAAGGTGAACTGGAAGCAGAGCCCAGAACTTTGAAGAATACGAAGGGTAATCTGATTTCCAGCAAGTTGTCAGCTTTTCGAAATCTTCATATTTATCAATGCGGACTAGCAAACCGTTTTCGTTCTCTCGATTACCTGAAAATGAAAATTTTATGAGTCTGTTTTAGAGTTCGTCCGACTCACCGTGACAACCAAACTCATGTGTTTTATTGAACGTTCTATAGCAAGCGTTTCCTTCTCCAACGAATAATGTTTTGAAAACTTGATCGGAAAACCCATCGCATTGTATTTCAACCAAAAAAATAACTAGAACTAGCCACACTCTCATTGTCCAAAAGTTCTTATCGATTCATTCGTTCTTTCCTGTAATACTTCCGTCTTCCAGCCGTCACTCTCGGACTCCTATATACAATCAATGGCAAAGAACCAAATTCAAAGGGACGAAGAAATCTACATAACATTCAAAATTTTATTAAGAACAGAACACAGCAACAAAAAACTATGAAAAAAACAAATCAAATTTATAAGTTACTTCTTTCCGTATTCGGTGCCAACAACTTCCTTGTATTTTTTCTTCAACTCGAGCAGTTTCGCAATAGCCTCTTTAGTAGCTGGCGATTTAGAATCCTTCGACTTGAGTTCTCTTACAAGATTTCCTTGGGCTTCAATTTGTTGAGCAATATCATCTCCACTGACGGCTGGTGACGAAGATGAAGCTGGAGCTGGGGCTGCTCCTGGCTTGTAATCAGAACCAGTAGCTTCTTTATACTTCTTCTTCAGTTCAAGCAGCTTTGCAATTGCATCTTTTGTAGCTTGAGACTTAGCATCTTTTGACTTGAGGTCTCGGACAAGGTTCCCTTGGGCTTCAATTTGTTGAGCAATATCGACTCCTCCGGTGGCTGGTGACGAAGTTGAAGCTGGAGCTGGGGCTGCTCCTGGCTTGTAATCAGAACCAGTAGCTTCTTTATACTTCTTCTTCAGTTCAAGCAGCTTTGCAATTGCATCTTTTGTAGCTTGAGACTTAGCATCTTTTGACTTGAGGTCTCGGACAAGGTTCCCTTGGGCTTCAATTTGTTGAGCAATATCGACTCCTCCGGTGGCTGGTGACGAAGTTGAAGCTGGAGCTGGGGCTGCTTCTGGCTTGTAATCAGAACCAGTAGCTTCTTTATACTTCTTCTTCAGTTCAAGCAGCTTTGCAATTGCATCTTTTGTAGCTTGAGACTTAGCATCTTTTGACTTGAGGTCTCGGACAAGGTTCCCTTGGGCTTCAATTTGTTGAGCAATATCAGCTCCTCCGGTGGCTGGTGACGAAGTCGAAGCTGGAGCTGGGGCTGCTCCTGGCTTGTAATCAGAACCAGTAGCTTCTTTATACTTCTTCTTCAAGTCCAGCAGTTTCGCAATTGCATCTTTGGTAGCTTGTGACTTGGCATCTTTGGCCTTGAGGTCTCTTACAAGGTTCCCTTGAGCTTCTATTTGCTGAGCAATATCCGATCCTCCAGCGGCAGATGATGGAGCTGCAGCTGCAGCTGGGACTGCACCTGGCTTGTAATCAGAGCCAGTAGCCTCTTTGTATTTCTTCTTCAATTCGAGAAGCTTAGCAATCGCGTCTTTGGTAGCTTGAGACTTGGCATCCGTTGCCTTGAGGTCTCTTACAAGGTTCCCTTGGGCTTCTATTTGCTGAGCAATATCAGCTCCTCCGGCGGCTGGTGATGGTGCTGAAACTGGTGGTGCACCTGGTTTGTAGTCTAATCCAGTAGACTCTTTGTACTTCTTTTTCAGTTCTAAAAGCGTAGCAATCGCATCTTTGGTAGCCTGAGACTTGGCATCTTTTGCTTTCAAATCTCTAACAATAATTCCCTGCTGGTCGATTTTTTGATACATTTCAAAAGCGTTTGACTGATTTTGAGTACTGATAGTAGAAGTCGCTGCCGGCGTCTTTTGATTTTTCTCACTCTCTTTTCCTGTGTGACCATCAGGAATAGCGATTAACAAAAGAGGTGTCTCAACTCCGCTGAGTTCACTTTTTTCAGAGTATGGTTGATCAACGATATAAAATCCTTTACGTTGAATCTGAATGATGTCTCCTTTTTTAACGTTTCTGATCGCTGGTTCTCCAACCATCTTTGTGTAATGCTGAAAATTAGAAAATGTTTACTATGTAAAACAAAGACCAACGAACCACAGAATCGAAATTAATAAACTGCTTCCAATCTTCATCTTTACCGATGATTGCTTTGCTGATAATATGATCATATTCAGCAGTCACAACTGGAATCGACTTTCCTTCTTCTGATTTAACATCACCTAACCATGTTACTTTTGTTGTTTTTTTGTAATCAGTGTTGTCCAATTGAAGAGATGCTGTTATTTTTGTGATAACAGTTCCCTTCTTTTCTATCTTTCCAATTTTGATGTTGCCCCAATTAACGAAAGTAACCGTTTCTCCTTCTTTGAGTGCTGCGGCATCCAACTGCTCCAGTAGAAGCTGTTTTCCTTTGTGAATACTCTTAGTTCCGACTTCGGCATTCTGTAAAATGAAAAGTTCGATATTGTTCTTTTTCAACAACGCGTATTATGAAAAAGTCGAAGATCGCATTTAGATCGCGTATGAATCAGAAAATAAGAGAATATGTATGAAATGATTCTGAAAAAATGAAACATACCTTTGGATGAAGTGATACAACAGACGTGTCATCAGTAATATTGTCCACCAATTCAACCGAAACAAGTGGAGACGTAGTGTCGAGTGCAGTGAATCTGAAAATACCCTTTTTCATTTTAATTTAAGTTTAAAAAGAAACCTTGGAGCGACGGGGTCAATTACTTTCTTGTTGAATGCCCAGATTTTATCCCATTCCATCATCACTACAGATCTCGATCCACCTTGGGCAACGATGAATTGCTTGAGTCCATCAACGGTTAATCCCCGTCTCATTACTCCTCGGACAGTTGGAAGTCTTGGATCATCCCATCCTTCAACGTG
The DNA here is from genome assembly GCA_016735795.1 of Caenorhabditis tropicalis. Lineage (NCBI taxonomy): Eukaryota > Metazoa > Nematoda > Chromadorea > Rhabditida > Rhabditidae > Caenorhabditis > Caenorhabditis tropicalis. The sequence continues at coordinate 6,469,365 of CM028614.1, read as the reverse complement.
TCCTTCATCAACGAACCATGTTAACTTCCGTTTACTCATCACAGTGTTTGTCATATTAAGTCGAGCATACTCCCAGATATACGGTTTTCGGAGTTCAAGTGCGTCACAAATGAAATAATATTGATCATCACGATCGTGATATTCGGTAGTTCTGAGAGCATGAGTAACGCCTTCGATACTATCAACAATGGGGCAAGTGAAGTCGTAAGTTGGATAGACTTTATACTTCAATCCAGTTCTCACGTGTTCTTCATGTTTACACCTGTAAATCGTTGGATCTCTCATGGCTCCATTATTTGATTTCATATCAATTTTGATACGAACACAGCACGCTAGACCTCTCTCCGAACCCTTCTTCATCTCTTCCCACAATTGAAGATTTTTTTCAGGTGTGTTTGATCGATTACGACTGTCCTGTCGTTCCTCCCTTTCCTTTCTCATTGTTTCCGTATCAGTATCGTCTACGAATGCCTTTCCTTCTTTCAATAACTTTTCACACATTGTGAGAAGTATTTCAAAATGATCGGAAGAATGTGTCCACCGATCGGGAACAATATTCAGCATCGCCAGATCTTCTTTAATAACATGTTCAAAATGGGCATTTTCTTTCGCGGGGTTTGTATCATCGAACCGCATAATGAGTTGTCCTTCGAACTCTTGTTGATAGTATTGATTAAGAAGGGCAGCTTTTGCGTGTCCAATGTGCAAGTATCCACTGGCTTCTGGCGGGAATCGAACAACAACTTTTCCTTTTTCAGCGCCTGGAAGTTCGACGAATTTTCCTTCGTCTTTCTTCTTCTCTTTTCCAACAGGCGCAGCACTGTTAGAAGTGGAGGTTCCGGCAACTTTATAAAGACCAATGAAGTTATGTGCAGCGGCGAGAGAGGAATCTTTGAGAACTTTGTCAATGATTCCGGAAAACTTTTTTTTCAGATCAGCGTTATTGTGAGCTACGGAGAAAATTGCGAAGTCGGCGACGGTCAAATGATTCTCGGAAAATTTTGTTGGAAACTCATTTTCCAGGAGCATCGAATAATCTTTTTTGATAGCAGCTTGCGCGACGACATTGATAGCATCATCAATGATAGCGAAATCCGTGATTGATGATCCCAGAAGACGGTCCGCAGAATGCGTACTTTGAGCGATGATTCTCGAGATTTCTACATCATTGGAAACGAGCTCTCCATCTCTGAGAAATAAATAATTAGTTGAGATCTTATATTTTTCGAAAAAAAAGCTAACTTACAAGTTGAGTGAAAGTTGTTGTCCATCAGAAAAGGTTACAGATTTCTCAATTGAAAAGCCCGAAGCGGTCAGTGACAGAATCGAAGCGTATGGTGGTTCATTACGATCCGCCTTGAGAATCAATTCTCTTTTAATGGCCATTCTGCAGTATTTTACCCTGAAAACAGAAACATTTACCAGAAAGAAAACGCAGAAAGAAAACGATGAGTAGGCTTAGATGGGGTACTTAAGAATTTTCTTTTCGAATGCGTTTGTGGCAATATTGCACAAGACGGTGTAGAGGGACAGAGACTAGTAGTGTGTTTCGCGAAAAATTTCATAAGATTGTCACTTCCATGACAGATAGCTTTGGAATCAATAAAACAGTTATTAGAAAAGCAAATTCAAAATTTCCAAAGATTCTTGGGGTAATTTCTTATGTTTTTTTTTCGAAATTATCGTAATAGAATTGATCAGATGAAAAGAGGGAATGAGTAATAATAGTTGATTTCGAGAATACAACTTGAATGCTAACAGCGGGATGTATTGATACGGAAGAATCTCTATATGAACTATCAGTAAAGCCTAAAGCTACGTATGTAACTAGTAGAAATCTGTTGATAGGGCACGAGTGACATTTCTGTATAGAGAAGAAAATAATGTATTTCAGCAATTTACCTAACCAATTTTTGTTTTTCTTAGCTAGCTTAATTATTCATCTTCAAATACGATTAGAAAGTAGGGAAATTCAAAGGAAAAGTGACGTAATTATTTAAGACTTTTTCTCAAGAGTACTGTTGCCGAAATACGCAAACACGCTGTTATGCATGGTGTCTGTATCATACTTTACGACACTCCAGACCCACTCTTCTTATAGAAATCGAGTTTCGAACTCAGTTTTACCTTAAAATGGATTGTTGTAAGCAAAAACGAGTGAAAAAAATTGCGAAAAGAAAAAAAGAGAAATTTATTCACTTGAACCCAGATTCCTTAAGATGTAAGGTAATTCTGTCCTCGCCAGTCTTTCAATACTGTTGTTTTTCAGATTTGAGATTCCGAATTGGAGGCAAGTATCTGACAGAACGCCACCTATTCCTTAAAAAAGACCCATCGAAAGAAAACTCTATTATTGTATCCAATATTCCCTCTTTCGTTGGAGAGGTAATTTTATTGAATTGAATTATTTAGATGAGAATATTACTTTCAGGACGTGATTCTGGCGATAATTAACCAATTTGCGCCTTTCGAAGTAGAAGAGTCGTTCACTCAACGAAGCAATGCGTCTGATAATTCTCTTTCTCAAGGACAGTTGACTATGTCAATAACGTTTCTTAAACCCGAAGCTGTGATTCAATCGTTGGCCCTCTGTCAAGATGTTGGACCATTTACCATCACTGATTTCCTCGAAGAACCAGAATTTCCTTCCGTACTGAATGGTAGGTATAATTCATACATTTATAAAAACTTTTGAATCAAATCAGATACTAGGTTCTCGCACTGTATATTCTAGCATTTAAAAGAGGGCCAGGAAGAGAATTTCAAACTTCAGATTGTACTGCCTTATATGGAAAACTGTTCCCATCGGAAGAACAGATTCAGGAAATGGCAGATACATATGTTGAAAGGTACGATGCGGAACAAGCTGAAGCAAGAAAAGAAGCGAAACGGAAGTATTCTGAACCTGATGAGGATGGTTGGATTACTGTCACAAAAGCGAAAAAGGCTGCGAAATCTATGAAGCTAAAAAAAGAAGATGTTCCATTGATTGGAGGATTGAGCGGTAAAAAGAAGAAAGTTGATTTGGCCTACTACACATTCCAAATTAAGAAAAACCGCCAAGAAAGTATGTTTTTAACTACAGAAGTATTTTAGCTGAAAAAAATTTTCAGAAGCACAAGAACTTCTCAAGAAGTTCGAGGAAGACCGGAAAAGGATTGCGCAGCTTAAGCAAGCTCGAAACTTCAAGCCAATGTAGTTTCCAAATGTTTCTTTGTTTTGTTATTCAATACTTTGTTTTGTTATTGTTACTGTGGTTTCCAAACAAGATTTCTTGAACATCATTTAACCGCACAGAATATGAAAAAGAAGCAAGCAAGTAGGATCATCTGGTATGAAGTCTGAAAGACGCTTGAGACCAGCCACTTTACAATTTGTAACAATGAGTAGTTCAACTGGTCATCAGATCTCGAAAGCCTCGTATCCAGTTTATCGTTTTCCTATCTCATTGAGTTCAGAATATTCGATAGGAACAAGTCTATTATCGAAAGCTCTTGCGTCAGTTTGATGTCTCCATATCACGTAATAGGCGTCACCTGACTCGGAATTATCCAGTTTTATCCTAGAAATCTCGAAATAGTTGGAGGTTTATCGCGCAAGAACAGGATCATTACGTCTTGCATAAAAATGCGAATTGATAAAGATTGGAAAGAATTTCTTTCATTCTTGGAGTTCATTCTTCCCGACGAAATGCGTCTCGGGAAACCTATTTTATTAGTAATATCAGCCATTATAATCAATGTTTTCGCCCAACATCCAATGTTTTTCCGTGTGAAAAGACAAGCATATCCACCTAATCCAGCACCATTTAAACCTCGTCAAGAAGATTACAATCTTCCTCCGTTTTATCAGGTAAACATTTATACTTTTTGATTCAATTCTTTTATCTTACTCTATTCAGCCTAATCCAGGAAGAGACGCATCTTCTCTATCACCATTATTCCCATTTCACAGTCAATACAGTAATGGGTTAGACATAAATCCAGGAACCAGAGTGACTGTTGATGGAAATTTAAATGTACCTCTGATGGGATGGGGAATGTGGGATTATAAAGGTATGATCTTTTATCCAACTGTTCTTTGTAAAATGAAAAATATATTTATTATATGATACAATTATTCGTTTCAGGTGGAGTGAAAATGGGACGTCCAAATACTAGAATCGGATTTGGATCGCTGAATGCTCCAACGAATGTTTTAGGAATATCTGGAGAAACTATTGCTGCATTGGCTAAAGATGGAACATTCCAACAGTCTAGACGTACGTTCCTCGAGTTCACTCAGAATTCAAATCGTGCTTAGATTCGAAGTTTCAAAAAAAAAAATCCATTTTTCAGAAAATGTTCCGTCTGTTCCTGTCGCAGTTCTTCCTGGTAACTTTGTACCTGTACGATGTCGTCCACCTATGTGTAATCCATTTGTTCATAATATGGCATTCGGAGTTGATGTTGAACCGGGAGATGATTATCTCTTCGACGGAGGTTTCGATTTCCCAATTCCACTTGCTCCATCCGGAGTTGGTGTTCGCTTCCCAATGAGTGGAGCTGTGAACGTAGGAACTGATCCACTTCTTATCACTTATGGACATGGAATGGGTCCTGTCGAACCACCAGGCTTCAAATCGAAAAAGAGATCAGAAGAAGATGATATCAGAAGACAACTCAAGAATAACTAAATTCACTAGTTTAAAAAATAATCTCATTTGTGTGCACCTAGATAAAACGGGTCGTGTTTCTTCTAATAAAGATTCGCCTAACGGCTAACATTTTGACATGACAAAAGGAAAGGAATCAATTGTCGATATCCCGTGGCGATCAAGTTTTTTCGTTTTGAAACAAAGATATTCGAGATAATGGTCATCAAGACAGACTGATCACTTCTGTTTTCTCATCACAAAGCAATGAGATCATCTAGACTTTTATTATATTCTTTTTACTTTCTTTCTTGTTTTTTAAATACAGGTATAAATGAAAAGTTGATATGATTCATACAACGATATTCAGGAAAATGTCAAAAATATGGAGGAGACGAGCCTCTTGTAATTCCAGTCAAAGGACCACAAGCAATGTTTCCAGCTCTTATAACAGCAGATAACTTTCCATTATTCCCATTTACTGATCAATTTAATACTGGTGTTGAAATCAATCCGGCCAACAAAGTGGTACGTTTTATTAGTTTTATTCGTTCGTAATCTCTCATCTTGAAGAGTATGGCTGGCGACTTAATTGTACCAGTTCCCGGATGGGGAAATTTTGATGTAGATGGGAATGTTTACTTTGGTAACATCAACACTGATGTGAAAGTTGGATATCAAATAAGACCGACAAATCATTTGAATATCAAACCAGAAACATTGGCATTATTAGGACAGAATCCAGCTTTCAGAGAAGCACGAAGTAGGTGAAATATCAGTTTTCTAAGTAATCAAATTATTTTCAGAGAAAGCAAAAGAAGTTATTGTGGGTAGAATTCCGTATGGATACGAACCAATAAAATGCAAACCACCATATTGTAATCCATTTGTTCATCATGCCGGAGTTGCAGTTGAAGTTGAACAAGGAGATGATTCATTCTTCATTGGAGGTATCGACTTTCCTCTGCCTATTGGAGAAAATGGAGCCGGAGTTAGATTCCCATTATCAGGAGCTGTGGAACAGGTTTGTCTTATTCGAACAGATCACTTTGTATTAGTTAATCTTTGTAGGGAACATCTCCATATGCATATGCTCATGGAAATGCGTTCAATCCAGTTTCTCCATTTGATTTCCGGAAAATAGACAGTGACGATGTAAAACCCGACTGGCCATATGCACCCGGATCAAGGAGGAGAGCTCCGGGGAAGAAAACGAAAATGGATGATAATCAGAAGAATGCCTTCTACTCAAAATTTTATGACAAACTACCACAGTGAAATTGGGCGATCATGACCCTCCTACTAATATTAATAATTAATAAAAGTAATAAATGTCGAAACTCATTCTATTCAATTCAGTGGAGAACTAGAAAACTCTTCACTACTATTACCGACTAATCAAAACAACTTTATCAATCACGGTTCTTTACTTTTTCATCTTCCTTCATTCGAACGTTTTTTTCCAACTGTCGAACAATAAATTATATCAACAATTTATTGTAAGTCAACAAAAAATGTTTAGAAAATTGGGTCTGGGAACTCGAAGGTAACGTCCTTTCCGGTGAGCTTGCGGTAGACCGAGGCGAAGACTCCAACTTTGTGTCCAACGTTGGTTTGATGAGACTTGTCAAGATGAACCTAAAGAAATAGTTGTTCCGAGAAGGAATAGGCTGACTGTTTTATTTCGCCCTCCAAATATAAAAACATTTACCTTGTACACCTTCTTTCCGTCCAACTTCACGCGAATGCGTCTTCCGACAACCTCGGCTGGGTAGACGAGCTCATCGAGCCAAGCATCGTGGACAGCGGTGAGAGTACGGGAACGCGGTCTCTTTTGCTTTTGTGGTCTGGCTTTGTTCCCTCTTTGTGGTTTTGGAAGGATACGTCTCTGAAAACCAGAAATTTATCATAACTGAAAAACGTGCCCGAGTTTTTATGTGCTAGTCGATGAGCCAAAACTAGGACGAGAAACGTTTGATTATGGGTTGACTAAACTAATCGAACCACCGATAATTAGGAACTTTGAAACACTTAGTCGCCAAACCTACACTTAATGACTTAATGATCTACACTTGACGATAGTGCTATTTTTGAATGAAATACTCACCTTGGCAAGAATGAGAATGTCTCTTCCTCCGAACTTCTTCTCCAACTCACGAACAAGAGCTGGGTGAATCTTGTGGAAAGCCTTGAGTTGTGGAACTGGGACATAGATGATGATGGCCGACTTGTTTCCAAGATCGATCTCCTGAAAAAACTTTGATGAAAACTGGTTTTGATTGAGAGGGTAGAAATTTACCTTAACTCCAACAATGTAAAGCTCCTTCAATTGACTCTGGACGTCATCGTTGGTCTCCAAATCAATGAGAGCTTGAGAAACTTGCTTCTCGATCTCCGAGACGACCTTTCCGTCGGACTTCAAAAGCTTGCCGATAATCTCGGGCATGTTTAACCCACTGAAAATATAAAATTTTTTGTATTAAATAAAACTTCAAGAAACCAAATTCAGAAACAAGGTCTATCAAAAATTGAGTTTCCATAGGTAAGAGAAACAGTTTATAAATTAATTTTAGAGTTTAATATGCGAAAAGTAACAAAATTAATACAATTTTCATGAAAAAAAGAAAAAAAATCGGCGTAGGCCACAGCGAAAAATAGAGAAACCGCTGGGTATGGTGTCTCTCACTCTGAGCGTTGCGAGACCCACAGCCGAAAGTGTACGCGCCTTTAAACTTTAGAAAGAGGCGAACAATGATAGAAAGTTGGAATTAAATAACGAAGTTCGTTGATTTATTAAATCAAAATTTCTAACTTTCACATCATGGTTTAAAAAAATCAACACAAATAAATAAAAATTGTAAGATTGCCTATTCACAAAAGACTTTATTAAATATCATCATAAACGTACAATTTGCGTTATTGGAAATGATGCCGTTAAACAAAAAAAAAACGAATTTTCTGAAGACTTCCATAAGAAGTTCTAGAAATCGCCAAGACTGACCGGAATAAAAATTGGGAAAAAATTGCCTACTTACACAGGAGAAACGCGAAACAAATGAAACGCCAACAACATCTGATGATTATAAAATACAGACTAGTAGAAGTTAAACCAAGAATGAAGATTTTACATTCGGGAATGTGAAAACAACTTTCTTCCAATTTTAAAATTTGGAGGGTAATTTAATCGTCTCTCATTCTCCATAGTAGTTTCATATTTGATACCTTGTTAAACCAAATCAGATAGAAAAAAAGAGCAGGAATCAAAACTGAAAAAACTGAAACTGATCGCGAAGATTTCAGGAACTGGAACAAATTCATCATATGTGACTCTTATTAATAACAATAATATATAATTCGAAACATTGGAGCATGGCTGAGAGCTAAACAGTTTCTTTATTTTAGGTCGTTATCTCTGTTCTCGTTCAGTTTTCTTCCCATCCTTCTATGCTGAGATATAGTCTCTCCTCCTTTTCTATCCTTCACTTCTTCTCATTTATTTCCTTTTTCAGTCAGATGACGTTAGCCAACTAAGCTATGTGAAGCGCAGAGAAACAGAGAAGACGTAGTAAGAGTGTGCTCAACGAGCACTCTTTTCTGCTTTTCGTCAATATATTCGTTTCTGTTCATTCTGAATGGAAGCATCCCTCAATGGATTAGCTGCAACAGTTAAACATTCTGCATCCAAAGAAGCTATCAATGCAGCAAAAGGTGAAAATCATTTTTTAAAACTACAGAATGAAAACGTTTGAAGTGTTCGAAATGAATAAAATAAATGAGTGGTGATGTTTCAGAAACTCTGAAAAGATACAATGATAAGAAAGATGTTCCGATAGTTCATCTACGAGAGAAATGTTTAGCAGCTTTTGAACTTGCTTTTGATCATGGAAATGAAAAACATTTCCATTATGCAGTCGACGGAGTGCAAGCTCTTCTACGAGATCAAGCATATCATGATACAATCACAGAAGAGACTCAAAATAGTCTACCTTCTCAAGTCTTACATTCAATGACTGGTATTGATGAATGGAAAAGTCAGTTACAATGTAAATGTATTACGGTTAGTCACTTATTCCTTCAAGAAAAGATAAGAAATAAAAAAGAATTCTTCAGCTTCTCGTGGAAATGATTTGTAGTAACGAGTTGAAAATTTCAATGAGTGATGTTGAGCAGTGTGTACAGGCAAGTTATCAAATGATTCTAATTGAATGAAAACTCATCAAACTATATATGATTCATCTTCAGATTTACAAACGTCTTTATGGTAAAAGTGAAGAAGAACGTGTCAGAGTGGCATGCAGAGCGGCCACAACACAGTCTCTTTCTGCATATTTCTCAAATCGTTATGCAGCTTGTGATGCACAACAAGAAGCAATAGCCGTTTATATGGATGTTGGAAAGCTTTTAGAAGAACTTTGTGTAGAAGTTGAACAAATGAGTAGTTCTCATGAACAATGTTTGATTTCTCTTGACGCCATTTGTGCTTTACTGACAACTTCTAATTTGAGAATTCTCACACATCAACCATTTGTTAATCTATTATGGTATGTCAATGTCATTTTCAAAAAATAGCTGAGAATGAACCTAATTCAGGGAGAAAGTGTGTCCATTGATAATTCTTCTTTTGGGAATACCACAGAAAGGAATGAGTAGTTCATCTAAAATATCTGAAAGTGGTTCAAATGAAGATCCAGTGGGAGAAGGTCAAATTGATTTTGCACTGGCTCCTGCAGTTATAACAAATCCACATACATGGAGAGCACTTTATCAGTTAGTTTCATATTTGAATCCGAGTATAAATAAACTTATTCAAGAATTGTCGACCAACTAATCAGACTGATGATATCTGATTCTTCACTTTCTTCTTCACTCGAAGCTCTTTTTCATAAGGCATTTCTATTTCCTCGATTGGATCAAAGATCGGAAGCATTGAAATTGATCAAGAAAATATTAGGAGATGGATCAAAAATGAGTAAAATTGCAAAAAGTTGTGTAACGACAAAATCATTATCACTTTGGAGAATGTTGATGACTTGCATCACTGAATGCACGAATCCACAGTTGGAACTGAGTATTGATGCTGTAAAAACAGTTGTTGCTATGGTAATTTTAACAAATGACTTCTCGTTCTAATGCAATTTATTTCAGTTAGATGGAATGAAACAACTATCGACTCATCGGTTTTTCACAGACGAAGAGAGAAAATTGATTGAAGAAACGTTTTTTTCTGTAGAAGACACAATAGTTAACAGTGAGTAAACTCAATTAGAAACACCTTTAATATTTCTCTTTTGGAAGGTTTTTCTTTGAAATGTTCTGAAAGACATTCCGATATGTCTACAGTCGATGAGGATTCGGAAAACGTATTCGAACAATCAGGAAGCTCGATAGAAGATCCAATGACAGCGAAATTAAGAAAATTAGAGCAAAAGTTCAGAAACGCTCCAATTTCAACAAGAAGATCGAGTGAATTTGATGAAAGTGTAAGTTGATCTTTTCTTATTTTCTTTCGAAAAAACAAGTTTCAGAGTGAGAGAAACACGGCGAAAAGTTTTGTCCAATCGTTTTCTGAAAATTTGGATTCAATTGCACTACCGAAAAACACATTGTCAATTGATGAAGCAATTCTTCAATTTTCATCGGATTTCTATGCAAGTAAGTGGTGTTTGTCTTATAAAAAAAACAATTTTCTTGAAGATTTCTGTTCTGTACATGCGGACGCTTACAAATCTCGTTCGAAAATACAACAAGAATTCCTGAATACAGATGCCATTTATCTGACAACTTATGCTGCACTGTGTTATGTTTCTCATCCAGAAACATATACATTAGAAGATCTAAAAAAGACAGTCCTCAATTCTGGAAGTGTCGTTCACGTATCAAATGGATGGTTGGAAAAAGTTTTTGATAATCTGAAATTTGCTGATGCTCATAGTAGTCAAATCACTCCAACACTGAAGAATGTAATCAATGATTTTGACGGTAAAGCGAAAGGATTACTGTCGGATGTTGAGAAACTAAAGAGAATAAAGACAAGACAAGAAGAAGTTGATTGTACTGAAGGCATGATTTCCCTCCGTTTTCTTTCGATAACTTCTTTTCTTTCAGAAAGAAATGTTGCTCGATGGATGATAAGTTCTGCTTGGCAAATGATTATTGACGTCCTTTCCACATTTCTTTCAGTCAAAGAAAAACGGAAAACGAGAGAGAAAATTCGAGAAGCCCTTTCGATTTCTATATGTGGAATGAGAAGTTTATGCGCTGTTGCACAGGTTTTGGGTTGGTTTTTTCGATCGAATAATATGATTTTAGAGAATAGAATATAGCAGAATTAACTGATTGTAGGACTCGAATCTCGATGTGGATGGATATTTGAACAACTTGTCGAGACATCTTGTTGCCTTGAAGACCTTCGAGACGATGCAATTGCTTCTGATAGTGAACAGAAATCAACGTGTACTTCAAGAGAACATCTTCTGGCAATGCAATTAGTTTTGGACGAAGCGAGAATTGCAATTCATGCACCTTCTTGTTGGAAACACATTGTCAGGTATTTTAAATTTCGAAAGCTTCAAAAACCGTTTTATCTCAGATGTACCGAGTACGTTTGGGAACTCGAGAAGTATATTTACGGTGCCCTTTGTTATGAAAAACCATCTCGATTGAAGTTTTTACGAAGAAAAACTGAGGAAAAGGAGGACAAAGAAGAGGTTGGTAGAGAAATATTTTATTGAGATGGACTCTGATAAATCAAAAATTTAACATCGCCAACGGCGAAAAATGAAATAGAATCCTTGACTGCGTCTGCTTGAACTCCAAAATAATTTCCCACAATGAAATTCCATTTTTTCGTTTTCTCTTCGACCGAACTATTCGTCAATGACTCTTTCATCAATAATGCCACTTCCTGAATCATATTTTTCACGGAGAAAAGCATTTTGATTAGATTGAAACCTGATTAAATGATTCTTCTGTTTCAACTCCTTTCTCTGTAACTGTTTGTATTGCATCTCTTGCCCATGAAATCAACTTATTCTGCCATTTACACTCATGGTCACTATATAAGATGCGCGTTTCCAAATGACGTGGTTTCATTCGTGGATCTTCAGTACTCATAGACGAGGTCTTAGATGACGAATCCGGTGATTTCGTTGTTTCCATTTTTGAAATCAAAAAAGCAGTTAATTGAGATGAATTTGAGAAATAAAGATGAAAAATGTAAATAATGGTATTTAAACAATGGAGAAGGTAAAGCTCACGAGAAAATTAAATAGAAAAAGGCCAATATCAATTTTTTTTCTATTTTTCTGATTTTTCTTCTCATTTTTCAGTTTTTTTCATTTTTTCCACGTGAACTTTCATTACCCTTTATTCTTTTCAATTGTTTCAATCAAGATTACGGATGAGAAACAATCATTACCGTCTTTCTACTCGTCATTAACAACTCACAAAATACTAACCAAGGTATTATGTTTCGGTCGAATTCGTGAGTGTAGACAGGGATAGTTTCAGAATGAGCAACGATTATGAATATCTTGGAGACAGTCAAATGGCTCCTCCAATGGCTCCTCGTCCTCCAACTAATGCTCCTGCTGAACTGATTACTGGACCTGTACTTCCACACACTCCTGCTTTGAAAGCAAACGATGATGTTGATTTGGAATCGAATCGTCCACAGGGAAACAACAATATCAGCTTTTCGGATAATTATGTCGGTGCACCGAAAACAAATCGATCAACTAAAAGTGATGAAGAAACAAAGAGTGATGAGAAGGCACAGGTGGAAGGAGAGAAAAGAAAGACACATAAGTGTGGAACTTGTTGGTACATCTTCGCGGGTGTGACCATATGTCTTGCTGTTGTCAGTCTTCTCGCACTCGGTGCATTTCTCCTCATGAACTCTGATTCTTCTGAGCCAATGTCAGTTTTCTTGCTCACAATGTTTCTTACATTGAGTATATTTCTTCAGAATGGCAGCACTTGGAGGGATCAACGAAACAACGACACCGGTCTTCAGCAGATCCTCTTTTAACCTTTCTTCTACGACTCCATTGCCTCCTTCGATTGTGAACACTGGCATCTCGACCGTTTCATTGAAGACTTTTGAACAATCAACGACGAACGATCATCCAGGATCCAGTACATCTTCTGTTGTTTCTTCTGATAATTCAACGGAAACTTTGACCTCTGAGATTTCAAGAGAAATAACAAGTTCTGCAGAAGATATCAAGACCAGTTCTCTCATTAGAACTTCAACTGAAAGCGTTCTTTCAATTTCAACATCTTCATTACCAGAAGAGTTGAAAGATACTTTACCAGAGGACAAAATGACAACGGTTCCAAATGAAGAGACTACCAGAGGGCTCCAAACAGCTGATTCAACTGAGTCCCTCCTTGAAACTTCATCCAAACTCTCGATGGAAAGTGAAAGAAATTCGATATCAGATGCCACTGAATTGGCTACTTCCACAGAAATCAGTGCTGATAAAACTACTCTTAACTAACTTACTAACAGTTCTTCTATTCAAATAAAATTGTTGACCATAACTTGTTTTGTTGATTGTTAATTAAAAAATTTTCAAGGAGGAATTGACATTAAAAGAAATTCCGAAAACCTCTTAAAAATAGAAAAAATTCCCGTTTTCAGAAGACGACAGCGGCTGACAATTCGATCGAAAATGCTGTTGGAGATGAACCAAATCTTTCTGTTCATTCATTGAACAGAGCAATTTGTGTTTTGATTGCCAAAGTGGATAGGTGAGTATGAGAATCCTCCCACTCAATAACCACGTGAATTCAGATTTTATTCCCAAGTATGTCGGGAATTATGTCTCCCGGCACTTCACGATTTGTGTGTTGCAATTGTTTCTTCTTCTGAAAACCGTGTTTTTTATTCTGCACAGAAACATATTCATTTGACAGCGCCTGTTTCCCTTTTATCAAGAGTAATTGATTCATTCAAATGAGACTGAAATTATTATGAATTTCAGATATCTGATATCATTTCAACTCTTTCTCATCGTCCATTAATTCATCAAATGTTTATATATCCACTAGTCTCCGCCCATTTCGTCAAAGTTTGTCAATGTGATCAGGAGTCTCGGATTGCTGCATCTGCGTTGGCAGAAGTCGTCACGAGATTGTTGATAACAGAGTCTCCGGGAATGTCTTTCAATCAAACATTGATCGTTCCTTTTCAAGTAACAGCCAACTCTTTTTTTTAGAAGATTCACCGAAAGTTTCAGACCGCTTCGTGTTCAGAAAACTGTTCGGAAGAAACGAAAGAACAGTTATTGTCATCTTTGAGCCAATTAGTTTTATCTCAAGCAGACAAAATTGGTTCCGGTTGGAAACCTCTTTTCGGTTCATTGAAAGCAGTCGGAGCCGCACGAGATGAGAAAGTACACTGGTGTGCAATCGACGTCATTTCTTCTTATCTTCGAATCGACAGCCCTCCAATTCTCTCTTCAAGTATTCTTGAATGTGTTCCTTGTGTCGTTAATCTACTCCAAAACTCTGACGATTCATCTGAAGTATCGTCTGCTGCTCTTCGTCTTCTTCCGAATATTTATTCACTTATTCTATATTTGTACAGTACCCCCCATGTTCCAAATTATCATTTATTGCATAGATCCGATTTACGTTCAAAATGTTTGGATACTGTGGAAATGGATCAAGATCCGTTGTCAGTTGTCCACGGACCATTTCCATGGGAAGAAAAACAAACATACGAGATTGCAGCAGTTGAACTTTTTCTCACTTTCAGTAAGTATCATTAGGAGAAAAAATCGTATTCTTCAGTTTTCCAGTGGATCAAATATGTGGAACTCTACTGACTTCTTCTCCTACAACTCAGAAAAACCTTCTAGATATGATTGGACGTTTATTAGTTGATATTCATTCGAAACCATTGGGAGCAGACAGTGGAGGTATATGTATGTCATCTGTTATTCTTCCCTACGTTCAAAAATGGATCAGAAGACCAGATGTTGAAGAAGTTAAAATATTGAAACAAGTAATTGGAGCATGCACTCAAACAGTCATTGACATGCTGGAATTGGAAAAAAGTATTCTGAAAACAAAACAAGTTCAAAATGATTACTTTCCTTCAGTGATATCATGGAGAGATCGTCTTCTTCGTGACATTTGTGCTCTCATAGTCGAATGTATTTTATTTGATAAAACATGTGCCGTTGCTCCTGCCTATTTCACTTTAATTGCCAAAAACTCTTCTCAATTTTCAACTCAACAGTGGACTATTTTCAGCCATTTCCTTGCCAAAGCATCGTAAGTTTATATCTTCTCATAATGAATTCATTGATTAAAATACTTTTCCAGATCTCAAAGTTTGAGACATATTCGTTTGATCAATTCATTTTTTGTTCGTAGTTCAAAAGATGAAAACGGAGATATTGGCGATGTTACTTCATATAATCCCGGTAAATTATCATTTCGTCAGATTCTCGCCGCAATTCAAGTGTTTTCTTCAAAACAAGAGAAATCGAAAGAAGAAGAAGAAGATTTGAGTTCTGGAGTTGCTTTGATTATGTTATCTCATGGAGCAGATACTCATCGGTATGATGAGAAAAGAAAGAGAAAAGAAAAGAGATTTGATTTCAGATTAGAAGTTCATTCCATAATTTCATCTGTTTTCACACATTGTCTTCTTCTTCAACTCATTGCATCTCTCCTATTATCGGATGATTTAAATCCAAAACTGAAAGCTTCTTTGACTGGAACCACTATTTCAATTGATCCAAAACTGGATGATTCAATATATGTTATTCTATATAACATTTTGAACGAATCTTCTGAGGTTTGATACTTCTTCAAACCGATAATTTGAATATTCAAATTGTAGACAAGTATTGATTTCGACAATCGTCCAGCAGTCGGAAGTCTTTTCTCTCGAATGTTAAATATCGAAAATGCAAATATTCTCAAAATGCTCGTCAGTTCTAATTTGATCAAAACGATGAGTTTATTGAGAAGATTTGAAAAAACAAAGTAAGAGAAATCGTCTAAATTCTAGAAAAACTATATTTTTCTTCAAACAGAAATCAAGAGTTCTTGGTAGAAACTGCAAAATCATTGAAATCGAGAAGTGTCGATTTGAAAAGTGTTGAATTTGAAGTGAGCTCGAGAAGAAGTGCAATCGTTTCAAGAGAACATGCTATTTCGGTAAAATGAAAACAAATGAAAACCATTCCTACAAATAAAAATTTCAGCAATATCACCTGATTCCAGTGGAAAATGGAGATGAAAATGCGTATAGATTAGTATCACAAGAGTTCGTCGATGACACATTAAATGGTATTTCGAGATGACGAAAAGGAAAAAATAATATAAAGAATAAATTCAGAATACGATAAACATCGTGATCGTTTGAAACCATTTGTTCCCGATCGTCGGAATCCATTTCAACATGCTATTGAGGATATTGATCCCATTCCAATCAGGAATTCAGATCAAAAGAAAGAAGATTTTGATGAGATTCGTTTAGCAGCTCATCGAGATATTTGTGTGATTCCTCTTCGATATGTCGTTGATAATCTACTTCGTGAACATCTTTCTGACTTTCTTCCCGCAATTACTCAAATTGTTCTTTCTTCTCCTGATCTTGCAATTAGACAATTGGCTGTAGATTTTATGACACGATTAGCTTAGTTTCCCATTCTCAAATTTTATATCAAAATGCATTTCTTTCAATGTTTATAAAATAATTCAGTTTATGTTTGTACAAACTACAAAAATCCTTTTAATCTCATATGAAAATTGATAAAACTAATCCAAAGAAACCCGCGAAAAAAACAAAAAAGAGAATGTTTTGAACTGAATGAATTAAATGTGGATAATTGAAAAAAGGAAAACGATAATGATTAATTGGTTACCAGTTAATTGATAAATTATTTATGTCTCTTTCTCTTCTCGATCAGCGGCTTCTGGTTCTGCAACCACTGGTTCTGGCTCCTCTTGCTCATTTTCTGGATTATTTTCATCCAATTTTCCAATTGGAGAATGCGTAGAAGATGATGAAACTGTCGATAATTCATCATCTTTTTTTTCTTTTTCAGACTCTAATTCTGGAGTTTTCTCATCTTTCTGGGATACTGTAGACGCTTGAGTTGCCACAGAAACCTCTTTCTCATTTCCATTTTCATTCTTTGATTGTTCCAAATTTTGAGAAATTGTATCCGGTTTCTCAGTTTTTGGTGTCAGATTATTCAGATTCGCTGCATTTTTCAGTTCTTCTTTCTCGAATTTAATACTGTAAACAAAGGATTAAATCGAGAGAAAAAGAAAGAAAAAACATACATTCCAATAGTCTGATTCAATTGAGTAATCAGTTGTGATTGAGTCGAAACAAGAGAATTCAATGCCGTATTATTCCTTTGAAGTTCTTCTGATTTCTCTTTCAATGCAGCAAGTTCTTCTTGCATTTTTCTGAAAAAACAAAATAGTTTTGAAAGAAAGTTAAGTCTTTGACATGAAAAATAAACTTACGTGTAATTATCGGTATTCGTTTTTCCGTCTTTCTCGAGAGTATCAATTCGCAATTTTGTATTTCTCAATGAGTTCATACATTCTTCATTCTTCTTTGTAATGTCTTCTAATTGAGTAGATATCGTCTTCTTTTCACTGTTACTTGTCTCTAAATCTGCCATACTTCCTGAAAGAATTTATTCATTTCTTTGTCTAGATTCATATCTATTTTTCTTACCAACAAGTTTTCCTTTTGTCAGACTCAATTGGGCCGATAGTTGTCGAACTTCTTCATTTGTCTGTGAGAGAATAGCTCCTTGTGCCTGATAAACATAGAATGCATAGAAGAAAAGAACCTGAAAACACTTGATATATTAACTGAAATTGTTTTTTTTATCAGGTTACCAAGCACAAAAGAAACACGAAAAGTGGCCAGTTTCGCATTGTCGTCGGTCGATCAGAGTGTGAACTGCTTCTGCAAATATCAAAAAAATGAAATTGCAGAACACATTTCCCCCATGTTTATACAGTATTTTGCAGAGAGAGAGAGAGAGACAAAAAAGGGAAAAGCCACGGGGAATATTCGTTTGGTTCTCGGTGCTTATGTGGAAATGCAAACGAAAAAACGTGGCAAAAGAAGAACGAATCGATTTCTGATACATCAAAGCACACAGATTAAATGCGGATATTCAGGGAATTAGGTGGGAGGGATTTGTGAATAAAAATGGATACATTTCATATTTTGATGATGTTTCGAAAATGAAACACTGGAATTCGCTAACCGTTTTTTTTTTTTGAAATTTTTTTCTAGTAAGTTCTAGTAAGTAAAAGGGCACAAAGAGTCAGCAAGTTCGATTCTAAAGGGGAAATGTATAACGAATGTTTGAGAAACATCCATTTGAAACAAAACCAAGTATTTCTTTTATATGTTTTTCTTTGAAAATACAGTAAGAAATGCATTGAGAACTTTGTTCTTCTCTTATTCTTCTTCTCTTCTTCCGAGTGAAAATAAACTTAATCAATGAATATTTTGAGAAAAACCAAGGCAAATTGAAAATGGCTTACCGTATAAGCGGTTTTCTGCTGGATGACATGACAGGATACCGGCAAGGATGATGCCTTTTCGACGACGGCGACGATGACGATGATGGTCGTTGATGATAGGGACGAGTAGTTGAGAGTTTTGGAGACGCAGACGTCCGAAATGTGTTGGAAACTAAACGGCAATTAGAGAGTATATAAAATGTAGAGAGTATGGAAAAGAAGTAAGAGAAAAGAGAGGAATGTTGAGTAAAAGAAGAGAGAACCTTTTGCAAAAGAGAGAAAAGTATTCCTGTGCGGGAGTGAAAGAGAGAGAGAGAGAGAGAGAGAGAGAGAGAGAAAGAATATACACATACATAAGACGACACTCTTGTATCACCACCTCTCATCTTTTTCTATTCTCTTCTTGTCTTCTTCTTCTTCCCCCCATCTCCCCATCGTATTCTCTGTGTCCGTCCATCGCCTGTGTTTGTCAGTGTTCGGCCTCTTCGCATTGTATTCCCCTGGAATGCGACCTGTTGTCGCTTCTTCTTCTTCTTCGACTTCTACTCCAAATGGTGCATCTAACACAGGAAATGATCATATTAGACAACGTGGAATTGTTCCATCCTCTTTCGTACCTAACTCTTCTTCAGATGCACACCATAGTTCGGTACGTTTTGAGAGAGAGAGGGAGAGAGAGAGAGAGAAGATAAAAAGTGAAGAGATTTGATGTGATTATCGATTTTAAAAGATCTTCATCGAATTGATTGATCTCATTCGAATTCGGAAAATCTTCTAAAAGAAATACGATTTCTTCAAAACATTACCGATTAAAATAGATATTTTGAATTTCTGATTCATTCAAGGAGAATAATTCTGATTTCATTTGATTTTCTTCTTTCTCCAAGTTCAATTTCGTGTCAAATCGTTGGCGTTCGGAGACAATTCGGAGCCATTTTCTTTATCAAAACGAAAGTTTTAAAATGTGAACTGGCATTTGATAAGTGATGTTTAAGTGATAGTAAAAATGAAATCACCAGAAATTCCGATTCAATATTTCTTTTTTTGCAAATTTTGAAATCAATGAATCATTTCATTATCATTACTGAATAAGTTCAAAACTAGTGAATTAAAAAAAATAAAAATTTCTGAAATCTGGATCATTTCAGGACATCCGAGTAGGACGACATCGAGCAAAACTTGATGAGATTCGAGCATCTCTGAAAGCATACGAACATGAATCAGGAGTTGGTCCATCGTCTTCATCGTCATCGAATAATGTGATACACGGATCACAGGCAACGCCTTCTTCGTCTTCTATCAGCCATTCTGATATCACAAACGACAACACGGAAGTGATGAACTCATCTTCTTCTTCAACTGCAGCGACGACGACGACAGTCTCGAGTGCAGTTGTATCACATTCGAATTCTTTTCGAGTGAGTCATATTTTAAATAAAATGGTCCCTTTGATAAGAAAAAAAGAAAAACGATTTGAATGTTTGAATCATTTCAAAAAATTGAAATTTTTAGACAGAAGGAGGTCATAAAATGAGAATTGCTCCGATGCCACAACGTCATTTAATGATGGAAACAACAGGAAATGAAATGATTTTTCGAACTGGAAAAGAGATGATTCGTAATGGAAATCCACCATCAAATACAGTACCAATAGAAGAATCAATTCGAATACATCCATCTGGATATCGTTATGAAATGCCAACTCCTGCATATTATATCAATAACAATGCACCTCAATATTCTCCTGGATATGTACGTTTTTGTTTTCGTTAAAATTTATTTCAAAGAAGATAATTGCTCAGTTGAAGATGTATTTCAGTTTCTAATAAACCGAAATCTGAAAATTAAAAAAACAAATGCAGTCTTTAAAAACATTTTAGGAAGAAATATGCAAACAGTTATCGGAAATATTAAAAAAAAACGTATTTGAATATTTTGTTTTATGTTTCAGTCTCGTCCACCTCCTCCTGCTTATGATGCTTCTCCAACGAATACTCGAATGACTCCAGTTGCAACTGACAACTACCGTACTCATCTGCACATCAAAACTCAACCTCCTCCCAAAATTCAATCCATTCCGTCTCAACTTCATCATAATAAAAATATGGCTCCGCCTCCACCTGGAAAATCAACAATTTCAATTGAAACAATGTGGGTTTTCTCTTCGTTTTCATCACAATTCAACATGTTTTTTTTGAAGGAATGAAGAACGAAAAGCAGATAATGTTCAACGACTTTATCATACTTCAATGGATAAAAAGACGGCAGGAAGTGTTGTGAGCATCAATGTGGCATCTCCTCATACCGTAAGAATATTGAATTATTTGAATTGAATAGAGATAAACAAATCGATTTTCAGACGAAAGTGAATGTAGGAGACAGTCCACTTCCAACCAAATCATTCATCATTGGTCCTCGATACACAACTGATATTGATCGGTCTAAAAACTTTGTCAATTATAAAGATGAGGTCAGTTTTTGAAACCAATGTTCATTTCCTATAATTAAGAATTAATTTTCAGCTTCGGCCGGATCCTCGATTGATTCCATCAACATCAGATGCTAATCATGAAGATTTTCGTCCGATTCTTTTCAAACCATCTAATCTTGATATAACTTTCAAATCTCGACCTCAAACGCAGCCACCTCAATACAGTCAACCAAGTGAACCACCTCCAAAACGTGTCAGTTCTCCAATCGATCGAGCACTTCTTGATCCGTATCTGAAGAATTCGAGAAGAGTTCAACCATGTAAACCAAATATGCTTCGATTCTACATGGAACAACACGTTGAACGTCTATTACAACAGTACAGAGAAAGAGAAAAACGAATGAGACAATTGCAAAAAGAGATGGCAGCAGCTCAATTACCGGATATGATGAGGGATAAAATGTTGGGAATTCTTCAACAAAAAGAATCAAGATACACACGATTGAGGAGACAGAAAATGAGTAAAAGTCATTTCACAGTGATTTCACATATCGGAGTGGGAGCATTCGGAAAAGTATCATTGGTTCGAAAGAAGGATACTGGAAAAGTATATGCAATGAAAAGTTTAGAGAAGGCAGATGTTATTATGAAACAACAGGTCAGTTTTCATTTTTATTTTACTCATTCATTGATTTATTTCAGGCAGCACATGTAAAAGCAGAAAGAGATATTCTGGCAGAGGCAGATTCTCCGTGGATCGTTCGTCTTTTCTTTTCATTTCAAGATGACGCTTGTCTTTATTTTATAATGGAATATGTACCCGGAGGAGATATGATGACATTGCTCATTCAAAAAGGAATATTTGAAGAGCCACTTGCGAGATTCTATATCGCCGAGTTGACATGTGCAATCGAATACGTTCATTCTGTTGGTTTCATTCATCGAGATTTGAAACCAGATAATATTCTGATTGATCAACATGGACACATTAAACTAACTGATTTCGGATTGTGTACTGGTTTGAGATGGACTCACGATAGAAGGTGAGACTCTTTTTCAAAAAGATCAACCGAAGATTTTATACTTTTCAGATACTATGGACCAGAAAATGATCACCAACGAGTTGATTCATTCTCTCTTCCACCGGAAGTCGGAGCAAATGATAGAAGTGCCAAAGTATTGAATGTTCGTCAACAGACTCGTCGAAAAACTGCTCATTCTCTTGTTGGAACTGGTAATTACATGGCTCCAGAAGTAATTGCAAAGACAGGACACACTCAAAGCTGTGATTGGTGGTCGACGGGAGTAATTCTATATGAAATGGTATTCGGAAGAGTTCCGTTTCATGATGATGTACCTGGAGGTACACAGCATAGAATTAAGAATTGGAGACAGTTTTTGGATTTGACATATTGTGGAAATCTTTCAAAAGAATGTCTAATGATGGTTCAACAATTGATATGTGATGTATCAACGAGATTAGGATCGAGAGGAGGTGCTGCACAAGTGAAATTACATCCATGGTTTAGAGGAATCGATTGGGAGAATTTAAGAAAATTGAGAGCTGAATATATTTATATTCCAAGAGTTGCCCACGATGAAGATACTTCGAATTTCGAAACGTTTCAAGTGAGTTTTTTCATAAAAAATATGTAAAAGAAGAGATAATTCTGAAAGAAATCATTAATAATTTCTAAATAATATAATTTAAGGACAATGATCGAACGGATAAACCAAATGTTCGAGGACTTCATAATCCAGCATTCTACGAATTCACTTATCGTCATTTTTTTGACACTGATTCAGTCGGTTGCCCATCACTTCGTCCCGCCCGTCGTCGATCACTTCGGCCGCTTTTAGAGAATGGAATATTTGATGAATCAGTTTCTGAAGAAGATTCATCATCTCATATTTGATTGATTGTTTGAAAAACAACAATATTTTTAGTATCACCTTCTACTCATTTTTTCATTTCTTAACTTTTTCTTTAAATTTCTGTGATGATCTCTTTACGGTTTTTGAATCGAAGATTCAGCTTTTCTTTCGTTCTTCTGTTCCTTTTTCTCTTTCTCTCTCACTCTCTCTCTCTCTCTCTCTCTCTCTCTCTCTCTCTCTCTCTCTCTCTCTTTCATTATCATTTTTGTTTTCTTTTCTCTATTAATAAATTCTTTTTTTTTCTTAATGAAAGAGTTCAACACAAGTACAAACTTTCAGTTTTTGACGGCAATGAACGGAGGTTTATCAGTAATTATCACTTGTGTCACTGAATATAAAATGTGAATCACATGAGAAATAGAATAGAAATGAACAGATGATAAACAAGAAACACATGGTTTCATTTTTCTCATTTTTCGATTTATTTTCGTTTTATGACAGTGCCATCAAATATTTTTTCTTTCCGTTTGATGGAACAAATTCCATACTTTTTTGAAGTTTTTGAGGAGACTGAAATGTTCAATTCGTTCAGATTTTGATCAATTAACTTCTCATTTCGTTTCTTATTAGGTCGGATCGAAATAATTGTACCACTTTCAAAAAAACTTTCGGTTCTAAATTTCTTTATATGTTTCTAATATCTGTCAACTTATTATGTACCATCATCATCGACATGGTGTTGCCAACAGATAGGAAGCTGTTTGATTCCCTTCCGGTAGAAGCCTTGCGGCTTACAATCGCTAAAAGACAACAACTCGGTTTTGGAGTCGTAATGATTACGCAATTCCCTATTATCGAGGAAGTGAGTCAAAGATTAAAATAAGTTAAAATCAGAAGAGAACATGTCTTGAGAATACGGTGGATAGGGTAAAGTTGTCCAGCCTAGATCCGGAATTTTCTGACAACTCATTTTCACGACATGTGGTTGAGTGATGTCATGGAGGGAGTAAACTCAATTCCTTTTTCCTTTGATTTTCTCAACTACAGGGATGAATCGCTTGCAGTAGAGGTCTGCTGAGACTGTTGTATTAGTTGGTAGACATTCGCAGTGAACCGGTCCTTCCTCGCTCCATCAGATGCACAGAAACACATTTTTGGTTATAACTCTCTTTTTGGCATCGGATCTCCAGAATCCCCGGGTTTCAGCCATTGATGTCCATAACGATAGTTGACATAGAGTGTCTACTTCTTATCCCCGGTAATCACATTAGAAATTTTTGTTGCCTCCCTTTAGTACGACAAGGAAGACGATACGACATCCACTCACATCACTGGCTGTGAGGCCGGCAGAAGTAATGATATCTAAGTTGACATTTTCCAGGAAAACCGAAACTCGTAAAGTCAACTATTAGGCATATTTAGATAGTAAGTAAGCTTGTTCATATAATCCTCAACGAATGGTCTATAGTCCTTATCAGCCAGAGCCAATACATCGCTTTCAACTGACAACATCAGTAAATTACTATGGAAAAATGATTTGATTCTAATTCTCTTATACTGAGATCTGGAGACAAATTGATGATTTTTGCCTTATTAACAGTATTGGGACCTAACAATATACTAACAAAATCCCCATTATGTCAACGCTAAGAGTGAATTAGCGCTCGTACAAAAAAAGCAATATAAATTGCCCTCACATTAATAGAGCTAGTAGGCCGCTTGAAGCTGCCATTGAGCTAAGATTTCATGTATGTGTAGACTGTACACTGTCCTTCATATACCCCAAACATAAAGTTATTCGAAAGCTTTTCGAAGTTTCTAGGCAGAAAAGAAAAAGTGGTACAATAATTTCGATCCGACCTAATATTTCTCAGATCTTTTTCACTTTTCTGAACAAATCACTGTGCCGCGTCATTTCAAAAGACATGTGGTCTCTCCCGTGCCATCATTTCGAAAACACACTTTTCCTCATCTTTTCTCATTTTTCTACCAATTTTTTCGTTCCGTTCTTCTCTCGGAAAAAACTCATTTTTCTTCATTTTCCAAGTTTTTTTCTGCAGAAATCAATCATCTGACTTCATTGAAAAATCACTTTTCTTCCGAGATTCAAGTATTTCTTTGTGTTGACTGAACTGTTTTTTTTCATTTCTTTTATCATTTATCCCTTTTCTCTTTTTCATTTTCTCTTTTCTCTCTCGAACGTTTTCTTGTGTAGTTTGTGTACTTAAATCATCATGTTTGACTATTTGTTTCCTTCAATTCCTTCACTTTTGTTTCATTTCGTTTTGGAATTATCCAAGAATTCTTTTAATTTCTTGTCAAATGCAAAATCAAAATTCATTCAAAATACAAAACGATGATCTGATTTCTATTATATCAACTAAATACAACGTTATTCTTCGAGATAATTCCATATTCTCATTTTCGAAGCATTGGTATTACACTTTCTCTCTCTTTCTCTCTCTCTATCTCTCTCTCTCTCTCTCTCTCTCTCTCTCTCTCTCTCAAAAAATAACTGACAGGTGAGATTGCAGCTACTAAATATGCTATATTGCCACTCGAATCAAATCGGTTTATCCCCATTTTTTTTCGCTTATTTCCCGCTTAAAAATGTTGCAGAATGTAATCTGTTTCCATCATCTCGTTATACTTTTCAACGCTAACTTCATTCTCAAAACTACCCATTTCCTCCCTCTTTCTCTCTATATATACATATAGTTTTTCTTTATTTTCTATTCGAATTCAGAATATTTTGAATTTTAGTTTGTCAGAAAATCCCACGATTTCAGATTTCGTTGTCTCCTTCTTCTCAATTTCCAACAAAATTTCTTGATTTTTCCCATGAAATAAATTCGGAGAAAACGAATATTTCACACATTCCCAAAGGATTGATAGCTTTCGGAGCAAAACTCAAATTTCAATGAGAAATGATTGATTTTCATATCAACAACTAGTACAGTACAATCCGTTTTTGATGTTTCTTTTATTCGAAAAAACTCATTCTCTGACTCATCAATTTCTCTTTTTTTTTATTTCAAAAGATTCATTTATTCTCTACAAAATCTATTCTTCTTCGCTCCATCGCCCAACAACAAAACGTAAAACGTACCGTTACTCTTTTCCATTTTATTAGTTTCTCTCTCTCTCTCTCTCTCAGTTGTTGCTCATCACCAACATGGTTACAAAATAAGAACAAAAGATGTAAAACGGGCGGCACTTTCTTCATTTTTCACTGATCAAATTGTGTCATACTCTTCTTCTTCTTCTTTGATTCGTTCAAATATTGACATTCCTTACCCACACTGAGAAATATAATCGGTAAATTAATTTTGATTTTCTATCCATCAAATCTCTTTTTGTTCCAATTCTCAAAAAAAAATTCAAGAAGATAGACACGCAATGCATAGATTCATTCAATCTTCTTCCAAAAAGCTTCGAATTCAATAAGAAAGAGGGATTCATCTTTCAGTTTCAATAAACAAATCGATAGTTATCTCCACACTTTTCTGAGAATCAATATCATTTACTCATTCAATCACAATAATGACCACATTAAATCATTGTTTTCATCACCTGTCTCATGAAAGATTCGAATACATATCTACCAGATTCCGTAGTTTATCCAATCAAAACAACATATTTTCTCTTCTATTTCTTTTCGTTTCAACATAATTTTCGGAACTTTCCATCTGATTTGTCATGCCTATTCATCATTTCAACTGATTCAGCGTTCTCTTTTTTTAGTAGTAGAAAACCCAAATTGAATCGTAAAGAGAAGAAGATTGTGGCGTGAAAACGAATCATTGTATAATGGGCCGCCCGTTCTTACAAACTTTTCGGTCGGGACTAGCCGTCGGTTTGTTGTCCTTCTCCATCGCCTTCTTCTTCTTTTTCTTCTATCATCATCTAAACAAGGCTTTCGACGCCTTCTATGGCAACACGCTTTTCTTATCTTTCTTTTTTTCTCGAAATCTCTCTGAGAGAAGTTTAAAAATGCGCGGTTTTTCTCTCTTGTTTCTCTCTTTCTTTCCATCCGTTTTGTTTCAATTCCAATTTGATTTGATTTGACACTTTTTATACTACGCCCTCCACGACGACAGATACCAAATTAACCACCCCAATTTGTCTTGGTGTTTCATTTTTCGTTTTTTTTTCTGTCTCGGTTAATTGTAAAAAAAGAACATTAAAAAAACAGAAAATACCGGAGAACATAGACTGACAGTAATCAAGTAAAAAGAAGGGAGAGAGAGAGAAAGAGAGAGAGAGAGAGAGAGAGAAGACAGAACATTTAAGTTTTCACTTTTAATTTCACTTCTCTTTCTCTCTCTCTCTCTCTCTCTCTCTCTCTCTCTCTCTCTCTCTCTCTCTCATTTCTCTGAGTAATTTCAAAGTGTTTCTTTTGTTTTTCAAGTCTTCTCTCAACTAAATAATCAATTTTTAAGGAACATAGATTGAATTTTTACGTTTCGAAATGAAACATGTCATTTCCTCCAATATGATTTTTCTCTTGAAGTAAAACAAAAGAAATAGGTAATATTTCTTCTGATCTTCATTTTCATTTCAGCCTATTCCATTCTCATAGTTCCTCAACATTCAATTTCTCTCTTTTTCGTGTTCCCAAATCGTTTCAATTCGATTTCAATGTTCTGCTCCACAAATATAGCATTTATCTTCTCATTTTACCATTTCTCCCCCCATCCTCTTCCTCCCCTCAGATTCTCTCATTTCCGTCCAAAACTTCATTAGTTTTTTTTGTTTGAAAGCCTACATTCGTTTCGAAATCGAATGAATTCCACTAATCAAGTTTCTCAATTTCCGTTACAATTCTCCAATTTTTTTTCGTTTTCTTTCCCAAAGTTCTAAGAAATTTTCAAACCGGATATTGAGAGTTAAAAGTGAAACGAACCAAAATAAGTCAAACATTGCAGTCAGTTGCTCATTTTATATTTGGTTTTTATTCTCAAGAAAAACGTTTCATATATTGAGAATCAGTGGGAGAAAAAGGGTGAGAAAAACGGAGGGTAATCGAAAAGTGCATTAGGTTGAAGAAACTGGACAAACGGAGGCTTGCAAATAAATAGAATTGTGAGCAATGAGACTGACACGCGGTTCCATTGCGATGAAAAGAAGAAAAAACTCTTGATGTCTATTTCTCTTTTTTTTTCGTTCTATCATCCAGTGTCTCTCGTTTTTCAGTCAAATTCTTTCCAAATTTCAGTTGTTGTGTTCTTTTCTTCATTCTTTCATCATCAAAAATGTATTACACACCTTCCTTCCTCGTTGCCTCTCTTCACCTCTTTTCCCTCATCTCGGATATCATTTTGCACTAAGTTTAGGTTACCTTCAGAGTTCTTTTTTCTTTTTTTCTTTCTCCACAGATATTTACTTCTTTCAAATGTTGTCTCCTTTCACTTCTGGTTCTTTTTCTCTTTCATCCACGAACGGTTTTTCTGTATTTCTGCGTCTCTTGAAGGTTGTATTGTATCTGATTTTGGCCGAAAGTTTCTCGACAACCTACGTTTCATTCACAAATTTTATGTTCAAATGTCTCAAGATCATGTCTATTCATTCGAGAAATGATATTATAAAATCATCATTTACTATGGAAATGTGAACATTTTGGTTCTTTTTTTCCTTGATCCTTCCGAAGAATTGTTGATATTTCATCTCATATTTTAAGTTTAGATTTTGGAATTCTTGTTCTTTTTTCCAATTATTTCTAGGATGTTCTCATCTGTTTTTCAGTAGTTAACCTATGTGTAAAAGATGAAATCTCTCTCACTCTTCTCTTCATTCCTTCTGTCTTTTTTGTGTCTTCTCACAGTGGCAAACAAAAATATAAAACAAAAATTGATAGAACTCATTCTCTTTTTCTCAGAAAATGATTCTTCGATTCTACTATTTTCATGTTCATTTCTAAACTGTTTCCGTCGTTTCAACACATTTTTGGATGACTAACGGCAACATATTTCTCGGTAGATGAAGGGGTAAACTAAAAACAAAGAAGGTTGTTTCAATCACCACTCCTTTTCTGTTTTCTCTCTTTTTTCGATTCCTTTTCATCTTCTTTTCGATTCTTCTTTCGTTTCAAAATCAACATGAAACACTGCATTTATCGATGGATGATTTTCTTTCTGAATACTGTTTTCATTCTCCAAGAAAGTTTCGAAAAATACTATCAATGAAAACCATAATTATATATGAGAAGTACGAATCTATATCTTTTCCCATCATTTCCTTTCACTTTATCAGTTCAGATTGCGACAATCCACTCACTCTGTGTTCTATTATTATTCATGATTAATCTAACAATTTCTTCATTTTCACATTGTTTCTTTCCGTGTTCAATTACCGCCTGTTTCATAAATATCATCTTCTTTCAACTCAGATAGAGCTCAGAAGTTGTAATCAGTATGAGTATCTGCGTTTCTTCTTCTCTCAAATGATATTTTCTCTCTCTCTCTCTCTCTCTCTCATTTTACTTCTTTTCCCAACCAACCACAAATCCCATTTGTTGCCCTTCCAACTCCTGTTCCTGTCATCTCATTATGTCTGAGTCTCTCCAATGGCTCCCATTCTTTCTGCACTCAATATCTCTGAATTCTCATCTGGAACACTTTTCATCATTTCCCGTCGCTCGTTTATTTACTGCCTGCCCTTCGAATGTCATGCACTTTTCAATGTGTTCTTTCATTGTATTCTTCTCCCATATGTTGATTTCTAAATTCTATTTTTTGTTGTTATTCTGATTTCTCGAGATATCTGAAGACGTTTTATCTTTCACTCGCAATTTCTTCTTCTTATCTCAACTTCTCCTCCAAATGAGACAGCTGAAACCGTAAGATTCAATTAAGATCAGATCCGTTAATAGAGACTGTTATCCTTTTTATTTGATATTTTTCTATTTATATCTGTATTCAATTTTCACAGTTTTTGCATTCTCTGAGTCAAATATCTGTCATAAACTACAGTCGGTCTACCTCAATAATGGATGAGTTCAGAAATAATTTCTAAATATATAGAGACTAACAGACAGATTTCATGAATTGTATAATCATTTTATATATCAGTTTCATCAGGGAATATCCTTTATTTTCTGATTTTTCTGACTACATGAAATTGTATTGACACAGCTTTCCTCTCCTCTCTCTCTCTCTCTCTCTCTCTCTCTCTCTCTCTCTCTCTCTCTCTCTCTCTCTTTCTTTCTCTTTCTAATAGCTTCGTTCTTTTTTCTTCTAATTTTCTAAATATTCAATTTCTCGTAAACATTCTCATTTTGCAGGTTATATGAGTGATAACCCGACACGCCAAAATCCTCCCGGTCGAACAGGTATGTATTCAGTGTATCTTCTCCTTCTTCTCCTTTTTCTCCATCTTCTCAAATCGTTTTGATACCATAAATTAATAATGCTATCCATCATCGCCTCAAAAGATATTCGGTGTTTCAAAACAGGAAATAATGAATGAAAATAGAACTTTGAATCGTCACTTTGACCACGAAGCTTTTTGAAAACGGTAGTTTTGATTGATTATTATGAAAAGAACTGGAAATACGGCTGAATTAATAATTATTAGACTATCGGACAGTGTATTTAATACGCTCAAAGTTCAATCCAATACGAATATGTTCTGGTTTTAAGGCAGAGAGCTGGAGCGTCCCAGATGGACAGTGACACGTCGCGAGGAAACACGACACTCACCGTCCAGGTACAATATACAAAAGGAATAGAACTATGAATAAAAACTTCAGATCGACTTCTCCGTTTCAGTCGAGAAGCGTGACAACCACTGAACGAGTTCATATCGTACAACTGCCAGTAAACGAAAACTCTCAAGTAAGAAAATAAAATGACTGAACAATGAAGAAACCACGATAATATTTAGGTGACCCCAGCCCATATTCTCGCCTTGTCTCCCCATGGAAACACATCTCAATCCGTTTCGTCGATTGTTACTACTAGCCAAGTAAAACATAGAATAACATTTTGAGAAACTGAAATAAATCATACTTTTAAGGCCGAAGGAGTACCTCTGATCGGGGCCCTGACCGCATCCGGAGTACCCTTATTTAACGGTATTATGTTCAATCGCGATACAAAACAAACGACAACAATAATAACAACGACTACAACCACGTATAAAATACTAGAGGTAAAATGAAACTTCTGAGGTATCGTTAATTATAATGGCTTTTCTTTAGGTCAGTGATAGTGATTCACTATCCGATGATTACGAAATTCTCGACGACAATACTCTGACTGTGGACGTCGATCTCACAGAAAGAGCAACTTCTCCAAGTTATGTTATTGTCTCTAAGAGTGAGACGCAGCAACCGATGTCTCCAATAACAAAAGCTAAACTGAACATTGAACTGGAAATCCCCCCAAAATCAACAAAACTGTCTGGAAACAGTGAACAAACGCTAGATAGATACGTTTCTGATATCACAAAATCACAGTACACAGCCGACGATGAGGATCAACCATCAACACCAGGATCGGAAGAATTCGAAAACCTTGATGTGAGTTCCTGATTAAAATATCGAGAAAAAATTTGAATTTATTATAGATGAGCTATCCGATTCATCAAGACTATGACCAAAACACAATAACAACGACTTCAAGAAACACCAACATTGAAGAAATCCCTCTGAATCAACACGTCGACTTGTACCATAATCAATTTTTTTACGATCAAATACCTGGCCCGTCATCTCCGAAAAAAAGAAAAACAGTGAAAAAAAGAATCGAGAAAAACATACGACAAACTTCTCATCTCGACTATCAATCTCCGAACAATATGATGGACCATTGATTCGACACATCGTGCTTCCAACATCAGCGACATCCACTCTCTCATGAAGTCACTTCCTACCCAACTGAATTCAGTTATGAAGCTCCCAGAACACGTTGTTCCAATCGTCATCGAAGAAACCGAGAAGAAGGATGAGCCATCGTTGAAATCCAAGATTACTGGACTCTTCAAGAGTCACCATCTCATCTCGACTATCAATCTCCAAACAATATGATGGACCATTGGATTCGACACATCGTGCTTCCAACATCAGCGACATCCCACTCTCTCATGAAGTCACTTCCTACCCAACTGAATTCAGTTATGAGAAGCTCCCAGAACACGTTGTTCCAATCGTCATCGAAGAAACCGAGAAGAAGGATGAGCCATCGTTGAAATCCAAGATTACTGGACTCTTCAAGAAGTCACCATCTCATCTCGACTATCCAATCTCCGAACAATATGATGGACCATTGGATTCGACACATCGTGCTTCCAACATCAGCGACATCCCACTCTCTCATGAAGTCACTTCCTACCCAACTGAATTCAGCTATGAGAAGCTCCCAGAACACGTTGTTCCAGTCGTCATCGAAGAAACCGAGAAGAAGGATGAGCCATCGTTGAAGTCCAAGATTACTGGACTCTTCAAGAAGTCACCATCTCATCTCGACTATCCAATCTCCGAACAATATGATGGACCATTGGACTCAACACATCGTGCTTCCAACATCAGCGACATCCCACTCTCTCATGAAGTCACTTCCTACCCAACTGAATTCAGTTATGAGAAGCTCCCAGAACACGTTGTTCCAGTCGTCATTGAGGAAACCGAGAAGAAGGATGAGCCATCGTTGAAGTCCAAGATTACTGGACTCTTCAAGAAGTCACCATCTCATCTCGACTATCCAATCTCCGAACAATATGATGGACCATTGGATTCGACACATCGTGCTGAGAACCTTCACGACGTCCCACTCTCTCATGAAGTCACTTCCTACCCAACTGAATTCAGCTATGAGAAGCTCCCAGAACACGTTGTTCCAGTCGTCATCGAAGAAACCGAGAAGAAGGATGAGCCATCGTTGAAGTCCAAGATTACTGGACTCTTCAAGAAGTCACCATCTCATCTCGACTATCCAATCTCCGAACAATATGATGGACCATTGGATTCGACACATCGTGCTTCCAACATCAGCGACATCCCACTCTCTCATGAAGTCACTTCCTACCCAACTGAATTCAGTTATGAGAAGCTCCCAGAACACGTTGTTCCAGTCGTCATCGAAGAAACCGAGAAGAAGGATGAGCCATCGTTGAAGTCCAAGATTACTGGACTCTTCAAGAAGTCACCATCTCATCTCGACTATCCAATCTCCGAACAATATGATGGACCATTGGATTCGACACATCGTGCTTCCAACATCAGCGACATCCCACTCTCTCATGAAGTCACTTCCTACCCAACTGAATTCAGTTATGAGAAGCTCCCAGAACACGTTGTTCCAGTCGTCATCGAAGAAACCGAGAAGAAGGATGAGCCATCGTTGAAGTCCAAGATTACTGGACTCTTCAAGAAGTCACCATCTCATCTCGACTATCCAATCTCCGAACAATATGATGGACCATTGGATTCGACACATCGTGCTGAGAACCTTCAAGACGTTCCACTCTCTCATGAAGTCACTTCCTACCCAACTGAATTCAGCTATGAGAAGCTCCCAGAACACGTTGTTCCAGTCGTCATCGAAGAAACCGAGAAGAAGGATGAGCCATCGTTGAAGTCCAAGATTACTGGACTCTTCAAGAAGTCACCATCTCATCTCGACTATCCAATCTCCGAACAATATGATGGACCATTGGATTCGACACATCGTGCTGAGAACCTTCAAGACGTTCCACTCTCTCATGAAGTCACTTCCTACCCAACTGAATTCAGCTATGAGAAGCTCCCAGAACACGTTGTTCCAGTCGTCATCGAGGAAACCGAGAAGAAGGATGAGCCATCGTTGAAGTCCAAGATTACTGGACTCTTCAAGAAGTCGTCTGCTCATTCAGACTATCCAATCTCCGAACAATATGATGGACCATTGGATTCGACACATCGTGCTGAGAACCTTCAAGACGTTCCACTCTCTCATGAAGTCACTTCCTACCCAACTGAATTCAGCTATGAGAAGCTCCCAGAACACGTTGTTCCAGTCGTCATCGAAGAAACCGAGAAGAAGGATGAGCCATCGTTGAAGTCCAAGATTACTGGACTCTTCAAGAAGTCGTCTGCTCATTCAGACTATCCAATCTCCGAACAATATGATGGACCATTGGATTCGACACATCGTGCTGCCAACATCAGCGACATCCCACTCTCTCATGAAGTCACTTCCTACCCAACTGAATTCAGCTATGAGAAGCTCCCAGAACACGTTGTTCCAGTCGTCATCGAAGAAACCGAGAAGAAGGATGAGCCATCGTTGAAGTCCAAGATTACTGGACTCTTCAAGAAGTCGTCTGCTCATTCAGACTATCCAATCTCCGAACAATATGATGGACCATTGGATTCGACACATCGTGCTTCCAACATCAGCGACATCCCACTCTCTCATGAAGTCACTTCCTACCCAACTGAATTCAGCTATGAGAAGCTCCCAGAACACGTTGTTCCAGTCGTCATTGAGGAAACCGAGAAGAAGGATGAGCCATCGTTGAAGTCCAAGATTACTGGACTCTTCAAGAAGTCACCATCTCATCTCGACTATCCAATCTCCGAACAATATGATGGACCATTGGATTCGACACATCGTGCTTCCAGCATCAGCGACATCCCACTCTCTCATGAAGTCACTTCCTACCCAACTGAATTCAGCTATGAGAAGCTCCCAGAACACGTTGTTCCAGTCGTCATTGAGGAAACCGAGAAGAAGGATGAGCCATCGTTGAAGTCCAAGATTACTGGACTCTTCAAGAAGTCACCATCTCATCTCGACTATCCAATCTCCGAACAATATGATGGACCATTGGATTCGACACATCGTGCTTCCAACATCAGCGACATCCCACTCTCTCATGAAGTCACTTCCTACCCAACTGAATTCAGTTATGAGAAGCTCCCAGAACACGTTGTTCCAGTCGTCATTGAGGAAACCGAGAAGAAGGATGAGCCATCGTTGAAGTCCAAGATTACTGGACTCTTCAAGAAGTCGTCTGCTCATTCAGACTATCCAATCTCCGAACAATATGATGGACCATTGGATTCGACACATCGTGCTGAGAACC
This sequence comes from Caenorhabditis tropicalis, assembly GCA_016735795.1. Lineage (NCBI taxonomy): Eukaryota > Metazoa > Nematoda > Chromadorea > Rhabditida > Rhabditidae > Caenorhabditis > Caenorhabditis tropicalis. The sequence continues at coordinate 6,434,836 of CM028614.1, read as the reverse complement.
TTCAAGACGTTCCACTCTCTCATGAAGTCACTTCCTACCCAACTGAATTCAGCTATGAGAAGCTCCCAGAACACGTTGTTCCAGTCGTCATCGAGGAAACCGAGAAGAAGGATGAGCCATCGTTGAAGTCCAAGATTACTGGACTCTTCAAGAAGTCACCATCTCATCTCGACTATCCAATCTCCGAACAATATGATGGACCATTGGATTCGACACATCGTGCTTCCAACATCAGCGACATCCCACTCTCTCATGAAGTCACTTCCTACCCAACTGAATTCAGCTATGAGAAGCTCCCAGAACACGTTGTTCCAGTCGTCATCGAAGAAACCGAGAAGAAGGATGAGCCATCGTTGAAGTCCAAGATTACTGGACTCTTCAAGAAGTCACCATCTCATCTCGACTATCCAATCTCCGAACAATATGATGGACCATTGGATTCGACACATCGTGCTTCCAACATCAGCGACATCCCACTCTCTCATGAAGTCACTTCCTACCCAACTGAATTCAGCTATGAGACGCTCCCAGAACACGTTGTTCCAGTCGTCATCGAAGAAACCGAGAAGAAGGATGAGCCATCGTTGAAGTCCAAGATTACTGGACTCTTCAAGAAGTCACCATCTCATCTCGACTATCCAATCTCCGAACAATATGATGGACCATTGGATTCGACACATCGTGCTTCCAACATCAGCGACATCCCACTCTCTCATGAAGTCACTTCCTACCCAACTGAATTCAGCTATGAGAAGCTCCCAGAACACGTTGTTCCACTCGTCATCGAGGAAACCGAGAAGAAGGATGAGCCATCGTTGAAGTCCAAGATTACTGGACTCTTCAAGAAGTCGTCTGCTCATTCAGACTATCCAATCTCCGAACAATATGATGGACCATTGGATTCGACACATCGTGCTCCCAACATCAGCGACATCCCACTCTCTCATGAAGTCACTTCCTACCCAACTGAATTCAGCTATGAGAAGCTCCCAGAACACGTTGTTCCAGTCGTCATCGAAGAAACCGAGAAGAAGGATGAGCCATCGTTGAAGTCCAAGATTACTGGACTCTTCAAGAAGTCGTCAGCTCATTCAGACTATCCAATCTCCGAACAATATGATGGACCATTGGATTCGACACATCGTGCTTCCAACATCAGCGACATCCCACTCTCTCATGAAGTCACTTCCTACCCATCTGAATACAGCTATGAGAAGCTCCCAGAACACGTTGTTCCAGTCGTCATCGAAGAAACCGAGAAGAAGGATGAGCCATCGTTGAAGTCCAAGATTACTGGACTCTTCAAGAAGTCACCATCTCATCTCGACTATCCAATCTCCGAACAATATGATGGACCATTAGATTCGACACATCGTGCTTCCAACATCAGCGACATCCCACTCTCTCATGAAGTCACTTCCTACCCATCTGAATACTGCTATGAGAAGCTCCCAGAACACGTTGTTCCAGTCGTCATCGAAGAAACCGAGAAGAAGGATGAGCCATCGTTGAAGTCCAAGATTACTGGACTCTTCAAGAAGTCACCATCTCATCTCGACTATCCAATCTCCGAACAATATGATGGACCATTGGATTCGACACATCGTGCTGAGAACCTTCAAGACGTTCCACTCTCTCATGAAGTCACTTCCTACCCAACTGAATTCAGCTATGAGAAGCTCCCAGAACACGTTGTTCCAGTCGTCATCGAAGAAACCGAGAAGAAGGATGAGCCATCGTTGAAGTCCAAGATTACTGGACTCTTCAAGAAGTCACCATCTCATCTCGACTATCCAATCTCCGAACAATATGATGGACCATTGGATTCGACACATCGTGCTTCCAACATCAGCGACATCCCACTCTCTCATGAAGTCACTTCCTACCCATCTGAATACTGCTATGAGAAGCTCCCAGAACACGTTGTTCCAGTCGTCATCGAAGAAACCGAGAAGAAGGATGAGCCATCGTTGAAGTCCAAGATTACTGGACTCTTCAAGAAGTCACCATCTCATCTCGACTATCCAATCTCCGAACAATATGATACACCATTGGATTCGACACATCGTGCTGAGAACCTTCAAGACGTTCCACTCTCTCATGAAGTCACTTCCTACCCAACTGAATTCAGCTATGAGAAGCTCCCAGAACACGTTGTTCCAGTCGTCATCGAAGAAACCGAGAAGAAGGATGAGCCATCGTTGAAGTCCAAGATTACTGGACTCTTCAAGAAGTCACCATCTCATCTCGACTATCCAATCTCCGAACAATATGATGGACCATTGGATTCGACACATCGTGCTTCCAACATCAGCGACATCCCACTCTCTCATGAAGTCACTTCCTACCCAACTGAATTCAGCTATGAGAAGCTCCCAGAACACGTTGTTCCAGTCGTCATTGAGGAAACCGAGAAGAAGGATGAGCCATCGTTGAAGTCCAAGATTACTGGACTCTTCAAGAAGTCGTCTGCTCATTCAGACTATCCAATCTCCGAACAATATGATGGACCATTGGACTCAACACATCGTGCTGAGAACCTTCAAGACGTTCCACTCTCTCATGAAGTCACTTCCTACCCAACTGAATTCAGCTATGAGAAGCTCCCAGAACACGTTGTTCCAGTCGTCATCGAAGAAACCGAGAAGAAGGATGAGCCATCGTTGAAGTCCAAGATTACTGGACTCTTCAAGAAGTCGTCTGCTCATTCAGACTATCCAATCTCCGAACAATATGATGGACCATTGGACTCAACACATCGTGCTGAGAACCTTCAAGACGTTCCACTCTCTCATGAAGTCACTTCCTACCCAACTGAATTCAGCTATGAGAAGCTCCCAGAACACGTTGTTCCAGTCGTCATCGAAGAAACCGAGAAGAAGGATGAGCCATCGTTGAAGTCCAAGATTACTGGACTCTTCAAGAAGTCGTCTGCTCATTCAGACTATCCAATCTCTGAACAATATGATGGACCATTGGATTCGACACATCGTGCTGAGAACCTTCAAGACGTTCCACTCTCTCATGAAGTCACTTCCTACCCAACTGAATTCAGCTATGAGAAGCTCCCAGAACACGTTGTTCCAGTCGTCATTGAGGAAACCGAGAAGAAAGATGAGCCATCGTTGAAGTCCAAGATTACTGGACTCTTCAAGAAGTCGTCTGCTCATTCAGACTATCCAATCTCTGAACAATATGATGGACCATTGGATTCGACACATCGTGCTGAGAACCTTCAAGACGTTCCACTCTCTCATGAAGTCACTTCCTACCCAACTGAATTCAGCTATGAGAAGCTCCCAGAACACGTTGTTCCAGTCGTCATCGAAGAAACCGAGAAGAAGGATGAGCCATCGTTGAAGTCCAAGATTACTGGACTCTTCAAGAAGTCACCATCTCATCTCGACTATCCAATCTCCGAACAATATGATGGACCATTGGAGTCAACACATCGTGCTTCCAACATCAGCGACATCCCACTCTCTCATGAAGTCACTTCCTACCCAACTGAATTCAGCTATGAGAAGCTCCCAGAACACGTTGTTCCAGTCGTCATTGAGGAAACCGAGAAGAAGGATGAGCCATCGTTGAAGTCCAAGATTACTGGGCTCTTCAAGAAGTCGTCTGCTCATTCAGACTATCCAATCTCCGAACAATATGATGGACCATTGGATTCGACACATCGTGCTTCCAGCATCAGCGACATCCCACTCTCTCATGAAGTCACTTCCTACCCAACTGAATTCAGCTATGAGAAGCTCCCAGAACACGTTGTTCCAGTCGTCATCGAAGAAACCGAGAAGAAGGATGAGCCATCGTTGAAGTCCAAGATTACTGGACTCTTCAAGAAGTCACCATCTCATCTCGACTATCCAATCTCCGAACAATATGATGGACCATTGATTCGACACATCGTGCTTCCAACATCAGCGACATCCCACTCTCTCATGAAGTCACTTCCTACCCAACTGAATTCAGCTATGAGAAGCTCCCAGAACACGTTGTTCCAGTCGTCATTGAGGAAACCGAGAAGAAGGATGAGCCATCGTTGAAGTCCAAGATTACTGGACTCTTCAAGAAGTCACCATCTCATCTCGACTATCCAATCTCCGAACAATATGATGGACCATTGGATTCGACACATCGTGCTTCCAGCATCAGCGACATCCCACTCTCTCATGAAGTCACTTCCTACCCAACTGAATTCAGCTATGAGAAGCTCCCAGAACACGTTGTTCCAGTCGTCATTGAGGAAACCGAGAAGAAGGATGAGCCATCGTTGAAGTCCAAGATTACTGGACTCTTCAAGAAGTCACCATCTCATCTCGACTATCCAATCTCCGAACAATATGATGGACCATTGGATTCGACACATCGTGCTTCCAACATCAGCGACATCCCACTCTCTCATGAAGTCACTTCCTACCCAACTGAATTCAGCTATGAGAAGCTCCCAGAACACGTTGTTCCACTCGTCATCGAGGAAACCGAGAAGAAGGATGAGCCATCGTTGAAGTCCAAGATTACTGGACTCTTCAAGAAGTCGTCTGCTCATTCAGACTATCCAATCTCCGAACAATATGATGGACCATTGGAGTCAACACATCGTACTGAGAACCTTCAAGACGTTCCACTCTCACATGAAGTCACTTCCTACCCAACTGAATTCAGCTATGAGAAGCTCCCAGAACACGTTGTTCCAGTCGTCATTGAGGAAACCGAGAAGAAGGATGAGCCATCGTTGAAGTCCAAGATTACTGGACTCTTCAAGAAGTCACCATCTCATCTCGACTATCCAATCTCCGAACAATATGATGGACCATTGGATTCGACACATCGTGCTTCCAACATCAGCGACATCCCACTCTCTCATGAAGTCACTTCCTACCCAACTGAATTCAGCTATGAGAAGCTCCCAGAACACGTTGTTCCAGTCGTCATCGAGAGAAACCGAGAAGAAGGATGAGCCATCGTTGAAGTCCAAGATTACTGGACTCTTCAAGAAGTCACCATCTCATCTCGACTATCCAATCTCCGAACAATATGATGGACCATTGGATTCGACACATCGTGCTTCCAACATCAGCGACATCCCACTCTCTCATGAAGTCACTTCCTACCCAACTGAATTCAGCTATGAGAAGCTCCCAGAACACGTTGTTCCAGTCGTCATTGAGGAAACCGAGAAGAAAGATGAGCCATCGTTGAAGTCCAAGATTACTGGACTCTTCAAGAAGTCGTCTGCTCATTCAGACTATCCAATCTCCGAACAATATGATGGACCATTGGAGTCAACACATCGTACTGAGAACCTTCAAGACGTTCCACTCTCTCATGAAGTCACTTCCTACCCAACTGAATTCAGCTATGAGAAGCTCCCAGAACACGTTGTTCCAGTCGTCATTGAGGAAACCGAGAAGAAGGATGAGCCATCGTTGAAGTCCAAGATTACTGGACTCTTCAAGAAGTCACCATCTCATCTCGACTATCCAATCTCCGAACAATATGATGGACCATTGGATTCGACACATCGTACTGAGAACCTTCAAGACGTTCCACTCTCTCATGAAGTCACTTCCTACCCAACTGAATTCAGCTATGAGAAGCTCCCAGAACACGTTGTTCCAGTCGTCATTGAGGAAACCGAGAAGAAGGATGAGCCATCGTTGAAGTCCAAGATTACTGGACTCTTCAAGAAGTCACCATCTCATCTCTACTATCCAATCTCCGAACAATATGATGGACCATTGGATTCGACACATCGTGCTGAGAACCTTCAAGACGTTCCACTCTCTCATGAAGTCACTTCCTACCCAACTGAATTCAGCTATGAGAAGCTCCCAGAACACGTTGTTCCAGTCGTCATCGAAGAAACCGAGAAGAAGGATGAGCCATCGTTAAAGTCCAAGATTACTGGACTCTTCAAGAAGTCGTCTGCTCATTCAGACTATCCAATCTCCGAACAATATGATGGACCATTGGATTCGACACATCGTGCTGAGAACCTTCAAGACGTTCCACTCTCTCATGAAGTCACTTCCTACCCAACTGAATTCAGCTATGAGAAGTTCCCAGAACACGTTGTTCCAGTCGTCATTGAGGAAACCGAGAAGAAGGATGAGCCATCGTTGAAGTCCAAGATTACTGGACTCTTCAAGAAGTCGTCTGCTCATTCAGACTATCCAATCTCCGAACAATATGATGGACCATTGGATTCGACACATCGTGCTTCCAACATCAGCGACATCCCACTCTCTCATGAAGTCACTTCCTACCCAACTGAATTCAGCTATGAGAAGCTCCCAGAACACGTTGTTCCAGTCGTCATTGAGGAAACCGAGAAGAAGGATGAGCCATCGTTGAAGTCCAAGATTACTGGACTCTTCAAGAAGTCACCATCTCATCTCGACTATCCAATCTCCGAACAATATGATGGACCATTGGATTCGACACATCGTGCTGAGAACCTTCAAGACGTTCCACTCTCTCATGAAGTCACTTCCTACCCAACTAATTCAGCTATGAGAAGCTCCCAGAACACGTTGTTCCAGTCGTCATCGAAGAAACCGAGAAGAAGGATGAGCCATCGTTGAAGTCCAAGATTACTGGACTCTTCAAGAAGTCGTCTGATCACTCAGACTATCCAATCTCCGAACAATATGATGGACCATTGGATTCGACACATCGTGCTGAGAACCTTCAAGACGTTCCACTCTCTCATGAAGTCACTTCCTACCCAACTGAATTCAGCTATGAGAAGCTCCCAGAACACGTTGTTCCAGTCGTCATTGAGGAAACCGAGAAGAAGGATGAGCCATCGTTGAAGTCCAAGATTACTGGACTCTTCAAGAAGTCGTCTGCTCATTCAGACTATCAAATCTCTGAACAATATGATGGACCATTGGATTCGACACATCGTGCTGAGAACCTTCAAGACGTTCCACTCTCTCATGAAGTCACTTCCTACCCAACTGAATTCAGCTATGAGAAGCTCCCAGAACACGTTGTTCCAGTCGTCATCGAAGAAACCGAGAAGAAGGATGAGCCATCGTTGAAGTCCAAGATTACTGGACTCTTCAAGAAGTCACCATCTCATCTCGACTATCCAATCTCCGAACAATATGATGGACCATTGGATTCGACACATCGTGCTTCCAACATCAGCGACATCCCACTCTCTCATGAAGTCACTTCCTACCCAACTGAATTCAGCTATGAGAAGCTCCCAGAACACGTTGTTCCAGTCGTCATTGAGGAAACCGAGAAGAAGGATGAGCCATCGTTGAAGTCCAAGATTACTGGACTCTTCAAGAAGTCACCATCTCATCTCGACTATCCAATCTCCGAACAATATGATGGACCATTGGATTCGACACATCGTGCTGAGAACCTTCAAGACGTTCCACTCTCTCATGAAGTCACTTCCTACCCAACTGAATTCAGCTATGAGAAGCTCCCAGAACACGTTGTTCCAGTCGTCATCGAAGAAACCGAGAAGAAGGATGAGCCATCGTTGAAGTCCAAGATTACTGGACTCTTCAAGAAGTCACCATCTCATCTCGACTATCCAATCTCCGAACAATATGATGGACCATTGGATTCGACACATCGTGCTTCCAACATCAGCGACATCCCACTCTCTCATGAAGTCACTTCCTACCCAACTGAATTCAGCTATGAGAAGCTCCCAGAACACGTTGTTCCAGTCGTCATCGAAGAAACCGAGAAGAAGGATGAGCCATCGTTGAAGTCCAAGATTACTGGACTCTTCAAGAAGTCACCATCTCATCTCGACTATCCAATCTCCGAACAATATGATGGACCATTGGATTCGACACATCGTGCTTCCAACATCAGCGACATCCCACTCTCTCATGAAGTCACTTCCTACCCAACTGAATTCAGCTATGAGAAGCTCCCAGAACACGTTGTTCCAGTCGTCATTGAGGAAACCGAGAAGAAGGATGAGCCATCGTTGAAGTCCAAGATTACTGGACTCTTCAAGAAGTCACCATCTCATCTCGACTATCCAATCTCCGAACAATATGATGGACCATTGGATTCGACACATCGTGCTGAGAACCTTCAAGACGTTCCACTCTCTCATGAAGTCACTTCCTACCCAACTGAATTCAGCTATGAGAAGCTCCCAGAACACGTTGTTCCAGTCGTCATCGAAGAAACCGAGAAGAAGGATGAGCCATCGTTGAAGTCCAAGATTACTGGACTCTTCAAGAAGTCACCATCTCATCTCGACTATCCAATCTCCGAACAATATGATGGACCATTGGATTCGACACATCGTGCTTCCAACATCAGCGACATCCCACTCTCTCATGAAGTCACTTCCTACCCAACTGAATTCAGCTATGAGAAGCTCCCAGAACACGTTGTTCCAGTCGTCATCGAAGAAACCGAGAAGAAGGATGAGCCATCGTTGAAGTCCAAGATTACTGGACTCTTCAAGAAGTCGTCTGCTCATTCAGACTATCCAATCTCCGAACAATATGATGGACCATTGGACTCAACACATCGTGCTGAGAACCTTCAAGACGTTCCACTCTCTCATGAAGTCACTTCCTACCCAACTGAATTCAGCTATGAGAAGCTCCCAGAACACGTTGTTCCAGTCGTCATTGAGGAAACCGAGAAGAAGGATGAGCCATCGTTGAAGTCCAAGATTACTGGACTCTTCAAGAAGTCGTCTGCTCATTCAGACTATCCAGTCTCCGAACAATATGATGGACCATTGGATTCGACACATCGTGCTTCCAACATCAGCGACATCCCACTCTCTCATGAAGTCACTTCCTACCCAACTGAATTCAGCTATGAGAAGCTCCCAGAACACGTTGTTCCAGTCGTCATCGAGGAAACCGAGAAGAAGGATGAGCCATCGTTGAAGTCCAAGATTACTGGACTCTTCAAGAAGTCGTCTGCTCATTCAGACTATCCAATCTCCGAACAATATGATGGACCATTGGATTCGACACATCGTGCTTCCAACATCAGCGACATCCCACTCTCTCATGAAGTCACTTCCTACCCAACTGAATTCAGCTATGAGAAGCTCCCAGAACACGTTGTTCCAGTCGTCATTGAGGAAACCGAGAAGAAGGATGAGCCATCGTTGAAGTCCAAGATTACTGGACTCTTCAAGAAGTCGTCTGCTCATTCAGACTATCCAATCTCTGAACAATATGATGGACCATTGGATTCGACACATCGTGCTGAGAACCTTCAAGACGTTCCACTCTCTCATGAAGTCACTTCCTACCCAACTGAATTCAGCTATGAGAAGCTCCCAGAACACGTTGTTCCAGTCGTCATCGAAGAAACCGAGAAGAAGGATGAGCCATCGTTGAAGTCCAAGATTACTGGACTCTTCAAGAAGTCGTCTGCTCATTCAGACTATCCAATCTCCGAACAATATGATGGACCATTGGATTCGACACATCGTGCTGAGAACCTTCAAGACGTTCCACTCTCTCATGAAGTCACTTCCTACCCAACTGAATTCAGCTATGAGAAGCTCCCAGAACACGTTGTTCCAGTCGTCATTGAGGAAACCGAGAAGAAGGATGAGCCATCGTTGAAGTCCAAGATTACTGGACTCTTCAAGAAGTCGTCTGCTCATTCAGACTATCCAATCTCTGAACAATATGATGGACCATTGGATTCGACACATCGTGCTGAGAACCTTCAAGACGTTCCACTCTCTCATGAAGTCACTTCCTACCCAACTGAATTCAGCTATGAGAAGCTCCCAGAACACGTTGTTCCAGTCGTCATCGAAGAAACCGAGAAGAAGGATGAGCCATCGTTGAAGTCCAAAATTACTGGACTCTTCAAGAAGTCGTCTGCTCATTCAGACTATCCAATCTCCGAACAATATGATGGACCATTGGAGTCAACACATCGTGCTTCCAACATCAGCGACATCCCACTCTCTCATGAAGTCACTTCCTACCCAACTGAATTCAGCTATCAGAAGCTCCCAGAACACGTTGTTCCAGTCGTCATTGAGGAAACCGAGAAGAAGGATGAGCCATCGTTGAAGTCCAAGATTACTGGACTCTTCAAGAAGTCGTCTGCTCATTCAGACTATCCAATCTCTGAACAATATGATGGACCATTGGATTCGACACATCGTGCTGAGAACCTTCAAGACGTTCCACTCTCTCATGAAGTCACTTCCTACCCAACTGAATTCAGCTATGAGAAGCTCCCAGAACACGTTGTTCCAGTCGTCATCGAAGAAACCGAGAAGAAGGATGAGCCATCGTTGAAGTCCAAGATTACTGGACTCTTCAAGAAGTCGTCTGCTCATTCAGACTATCCAATCTCCGAACAATATGATGGACCATTGGATTGGACACATCGTGCTTCCAACATCAGCGACATCCCACTCTCTCATGAAGTCACTTCCTACCCAACTGAATTCAGCTATGAGAAGCTCCCAGAACACGTTGTTCCAGTCGTCATTGAGGAAACCGAGAAGAAGGATGAGCCATCGTTGAAGTCCAAGATTACTGGACTCTTCAAGAAGTCGTCTGCTCATTCAGACTATCCAATCTCCGAACAATATGATGGACCATTGGATTCGACACATCGTGCTTCCAACATCAGCGACATCCCACTCTCTCATGAAGTCACTTCCTACCCAACTGAATTCAGCTATGAGAAGCTCCCAGAACACGTTGTTCCAGTCGTCATTGAGGAAACCGAGAAGAAGGATGAGCCATCGTTGAAGTCCAAGATTACTGGACTCTTCAAGAAGTCGTCTGCTCATTCAGACTATCCAATCTCTGAACAATATGATGGACCATTGGATTCGACACATCGTGCTGAGAACCTTCAAGACGTTCCACTCTCTCATGAAGTCACTTCCTACCCAACTGAATTCAGCTATGAGAAGCTCCCAGAACACGTTGTTCCAGTCGTCATCGAAGAAACCGAGAAGAAGGATGAGCCATCGTTGAAGTCCAAGATTACTGGACTCTTCAAGAAGTCGTCTGCTCATTCAGACTATCCAATCTCCGAACAATATGATGGACCATTGGATTCGACACATCGTGCTGAGAACCTTCAAGACGTTCCACTCTCTCATGAAGTCACTTCCTACCCAACTGAATTCAGCTATGAGAAGCTCCCAGAACACGTTGTTCCAGTCGTCATTGAGGAAACCGAGAAGAAGGATGAGCCATCGTTGAAGTCCAAGATTACTGGACTCTTCAAGAAGTCGTCTGCTCATTCAGACTATCCAATCTCTGAACAATATGATGGACCATTGGATTCGACACATCGTGCTGAGAACCTTCAAGACGTTCCACTCTCTCATGAAGTCACTTCCTACCCAACTGAATTCAGCTATGAGAAGCTCCCAGAACACGTTGTTCCAGTCGTCATCGAAGAAACCGAGAAGAAGGATGAGAAATCGTTGAAGTCCAAGATTACTGGACTCTTCAAGAAGTCGTCTGCTCATTCAGACTATCCAATCTCCGAACAATATGATGGACCATTGGAGTCAACACATCGTGCTTCCAACATCAGCGACATCCCACTCTCTCATGAAGTCACTTCCTACCCAACTGAATTCAGCTATGAGAAGCTCCCAGAACACGTTGTTCCAGTCGTCATCGAAGAAACCGAGAAGAAGGATGAGCCATCGTTGAAGTCCAAGATTACTGGACTCTTCAAGAAGTCACCATCTCATCTCGACTATCCAATCTCCGAACAATATGATGGACCATTGGAGTCAACACATCGTGCTTCCAACATCAGCGACATCCCACTCTCTCATGAAGTCACTTCCTACCCAACTGAATTCAGCTATGAGAAGCTCCCAGAACACGTTGTTCCAGTCGTCATTGAGGAAACCGAGAAGAAGGATGAGCCATCGTTGAAGTCCAAGATTACTGGACTCTTCAAGAAGTCGTCTGCTCATTCAGACTATCCAATCTCCGAACAATATGATGGACCATTGGATTCGACACATCGTGCTTCCAACATCAGCGACATCCCACTCTCTCATGAAGTCACTTCCTACCCAACTGAATTCAGCTATGAGAAGCTCCCAGAACACGTTGTTCCAGTCGTCATTGAGGAAACCGAGAAGAAGGATGAGCCATCGTTGAAGTCCAAGATTACTGGACTCTTCAAGAAGTCACCATCTCATCTCGACTATCCAATCTCCGAACAATATGATGGACCATTGGAGTCAACACATCGTGCTTCCAACATCAGCGACATCCCACTCTCTCATGAAGTCACTTCCTACCCAACTGAATTCAGCTATGAGAAGCTCCCAGAACACGTTGTTCCAGTCGTCATTGAGGAAACCGAGAAGAAGGATGGGCCATCGTTGAAGTCCAAGATTACTGGACTCTTCAAGAAGTCGTCTGCTCATTCAGACTATCCAATCTCTGAACAATATGATGGACCATTGGATTCGACACATCGTGCTGAGAACCTTCAAGACGTTCCACTCTCTCATGAAGTCACTTCCTACCCAACTGAATTCAGCTATGAGAAGCTCCCAGAACACGTTGTTCCAGTCGTCATCGAAGAAACCGAGAAGAAGGATGAGCCATCGTTGAAGTCCAAGATTACTGGACTCTTCAAGAAGTCACCATCTCATCTCGACTATCCAATCTCCGAACAATATGATGGACCATTGGATTCGACACATCGTGCTTCCAACATCAGCGACATCCCACTCTCTCATGAAGTCACTTCCTACCCAACTGAATTCAGCTATGAGAAGCTCCCAGAACACGTTGTTCCAGTCGTCATTGAGGAAACCGAGAAGAAGGATGAGCCATCGTTGAAGTCCAAGATTACTGGACTCTTCAAGAAGTCACCATCTCATCTCGACTATCCAATCTCCGAACAATATGATGGACCATTGGAGTCAACACATCGTGCTTCCAACATCAGCGACATCCCACTCTCTCATGAAGTCACTTCCTACCCAACTGAATTCAGCTATGAGAAGCTCCCAGAACACGTTGTTCCAGTCGTCATTGAGGAAACCGAGAAGAAGGATGGGCCATCGTTGAAGTCCAAGATTACTGGACTCTTCAAGAAGTCGTCTGCTCATTCAGACTATCCAATCTCTGAACAATATGATGGACCATTGGATTCGACACATCGTGCTGAGAACCTTCAAGACGTTCCACTCTCTCATGAAGTCACTTCCTACCCAACTGAATTCAGCTATGAGAAGCTCCCAGAACACGTTGTTCCAGTCGTCATCGAAGAAACCGAGAAGAAGGATGAGCCATCGTTGAAGTCCAAGATTACTGGACTCTTCAAGAAGTCACCATCTCATCTCGACTATCCAATCTCCGAACAATATGATGGACCATTGGATTCGACACATCGTGCTTCCAACATCAGCGACATCCCACTCTCTCATGAAGTCACTTCCTACCCAACTGAATTCAGCTATGAGAAGCTCCCCAGAACACGTTGTTCCAGTCGTCATTGAGGAAACCGAGAAGAAGGATGAGCCATCGTTGAAGTCCAAGATTACTGGACTCTTCAAGAAGTCACCATCTCATCTCGACTATCCAATCTCCGAACAATATGATGGACCATTGGATTCGACACATCGTGCTGAGAACCTTCAAGACGTTTCACTCTCTCATGAAGTCACTTCCTACCCAACTGAATTCAGCTATGAGAAGCTCCCAGAACACGTTGTTCCAGTCGTCATTGAGGAAACCGAGAAGAAGGATGAGCCATCGTTGAAGTCCAAGATTACTGGACTCTTCAAGAAGTCGTCTGCTCATTCAGACTATCCAATCTCTGAACAATATGATGGACCATTGGATTCGACACATCGTGCTGAGAACCTTCAAGACGTTCCACTCTCTCATGAAGTCACTTCCTACCCAACTGAATTCAGCTATGAGAAGCTCCCAGAACACGTTGTTCCAGTCGTCATCGAAGAAACCGAGAAGAAGGATGAGCCATCGTTGAAGTCCAAGATTACTGGACTCTTCAAGAAGTCACCATCTCATCTCGACTATCCAATCTCCGAACAATATGATGGACCATTGGATTCGACACATCGTGCTGAGAACCTTCAAGACGTTCCACTCTCTCATGAAGTCACTTCCTACCCAACTGAATTCAGCTATGAGAAGCTCCCAGAACACGTTGTTCCAGTCGTCATTGAGGAAACCGAGAAGAAGGATGAGCCATCGTTGAAGTCCAAGATTACTGGACTCTTCAAGAAGTCGTCTGCTCATTCAGACTATCCAATCTCTGAACAATATGATGGACCATTGGATTCGACACATCGTGCTGAGAACCTTCAAGACGTTCCACTCTCTCATGAAGTCACTTCCTACCCAACTGAATTCAGCTATGAGAAGCTCCCAGAACACGTTGTTCCAGTCGTCATCGAAGAAACCGAGAAGAAGGATGAGCCATCGTTGAAGTCCAAGATTACTGGACTCTTCAAGAAGTCGTCTGCTCATTCAGACTATCCAGTCTCCGAACAATATGATGGTCCATTGGAGTCAACACATCGTGCTTCCAACATCAGCGACATCCCACTCTCTCATGAAGTCACTTCCTACCCAACTGAATTCAGCTATGAGAAGCTCCCAGAACACGTTGTTCCAGTCGTCATTGAGGAAACCGAGAAGAAGGATGAGCCATCGTTGAAGTCCAAGATTACTGGACTCTTCAAGAAGTCGTCTGCTCATTCAGACTATCCAATCTCTGAACAATATGATGGACCATTGGATTCGACACATCGTGCTGAGAACCTTCAAGACGTTCCACTCTCTCATGAAGTCACTTCCTACCCAACTGAATTCAGCTATGAGAAGCTCCCAGAGCACGTTGTTCCAGTCGTCATTAAGGAAACCGAGAAGAAGGATGAGCCATCGTTGAAGTCCAAGATTACTGGACTCTTCAAGAAGTCGTCTGCTCATTCAGACTATCCAGTCTCCGAACAATATGATGGACCATTGGAGTCAACACATCGTGCTTCCAACATCAGCGACATCCCACTCTCTCATGAAGTCACTTCCTACCCAACTGAATTCAGCTATGAGAAGCTCCCAGAACACGTTGTTCCAGTCGTCATTGAGGAAACCGAGAAGAAGGATGAGCCATCGTTGAAGTCCAAGATTACTGGACTCTTCAAGAAGTCGTCTGCTCATTCAGACTATCCAATCTCCGAACAATATGATGGACCATTGGATTCGACACATCGTGCTTCCAACATCAGCGACATCCCACTCTCTCATGAAGTCACTTCCTACCCAACTGAATTCAGCTATGAGAAGCTCCCAGAACACGTTGTTCCAGTCGTCATTGAGGAAACCGAGAAGAAGGATGAGCCATCGTTGAAGTCCAAGATTACTGGACTCTTCAAGAAGTCGTCTGCTCATTCAGACTATCCAATCTCTGAACAATATGATGGACCATTGGATTCGACACATCGTGCTGAGAACCTTCAAGACGTTCCACTCTCTCATGAAGTCACTTCCTACCCAACTGAATTCAGCTATGAGAAGCTCCCAGAACACGTTGTTCCAGTCGTCATCGAAGAAACCGAGAAGAAGGATGAGCCATCGTTGAAGTCCAAGATTACTGGACTCTTCAAGAAGTCACCATCTCATCTCGACTATCCAATCTCCGAACAATATGATGGACCATTGGATTCGACACATCGTGCTTCCAACATCAGCGACATCCCACTCTCTCATGAAGTCACTTCCTACCCAACTGAATTCAGCTATGAGAAGCTCCCAGAACACGTTGTTCCAGTCGTCATTGAGGAAACCGAGAAGAAGGATGAGCCATCGTTGAAGTCCAAGATTACTGGACTCTTCAAGAAGTCGTCTGCTCATTCAGACTATCCAATCTCCGAACAATATGATGGACCATTGGATTCGACACATCGTGCTTCCAACATCAGCGACATCCCACTCTCTCATGAAGTCACTTCCTACCCAACTGAATTCAGCTATGAGAAGCTCCCAGAACACGTTGTTCCAGTCGTCATCGAAGAAACCGAGAAGAAGGATGAGCCATCGTTGAAGTCCAAGATTACTGGACTCTTCAAGAAGTCACCATCTCATCTCGACTATCCAATCTCCGAACAATATGATGGACCATTGGATTCGACACATCGTGCTTCCAACATCAGCGACATCCCACTCTCTCATGAAGTCACTTCCTACCCAACTGAATTCAGCTATGAGAAGCTCCCAGAACACGTTGTTCCAGTCGTCATTGAGGAAACCGAGAAGAAGGATGAGCCATCGTTGAAGTCCAAGATTACTGGACTCTTCAAGAAGTCGTCTGCTCATTCAGACTATCCAATCTCCGAACAATATGATGGACCATTGGATTCGACACATCGTGCTTCCAACATCAGCGACATCCCACTCTCTCATGAAGTCACTTCCTACCCAACTGAATTCAGCTATGAGAAGCTCCCAGAACACGTTGTTCCAGTCGTCATTGAGGAAACCGAGAAGAAGTATGAGCCATCGTTGAAGTCCAAGATTACTGGACTCTTCAAGAAGTCACCATCTCATCTCGACTATCCAATCTCCGAACAATATGATGGACCATTGGATTCGACACATCGTGCTTCCAACATCAGCGACATCCCACTCTCTCATGAAGTCACTTCCTACCCAACTGAATTCAGCTATGAGAAGCTCCCAGAACACGTTGTTCCAGTCGTCTTTGAGGAAACCGAGAAGAAGGATGAGCCATCGTTGAAGTCCAAGATTACTGGACTCTTCAAGAAGTCGTCTGCTCATTCAGACTATCCAATCTCCGAACAATATGATGGACCATTGGATTCGACACATCGTGCTGAGAACCTTAAAGACGTTCCACTCTCTCATGAAGTCACTTCCTACCCAACTGAATTCAGCTATGAGAAGCTCCCAGAACACGTTGTTCCAGTCGTCATTGAGAAACCGAGAAGAAGGATGAGCCATCGTTGAAGTCCACGATTACTGGACTCTTCAAGAAGTCACCATCTCATCTCGACTATCCAATCTCCGAACAATATGATGGACCATTGGATTCGACACATCGTGCTTCCAACATCAGCGACATCCCACTCTCTCATGAAGTCACTTCCTACCCAACTGAATTCAGCTATGAGAAGCTCCCAGAACACGTTGTTCCAGTCGTCATCGAAGAAACCGAGAAGAAGGATGAGCCATCGTTGAAGTCCAAGATTACTGGACTCTTCAAGAAGTCGTCTGCTCATTCAGACTATCCAATCTCCGAACAATATGATGGACCATTGGATTCGACACATCGTGCTGAGAACCTTCAAGACGTTCCACTCTCTCATGAAGTCACTTCCTACCCAACTGAATTCAGCTATGAGAAGCTCCCAGAACACGTTGTTCCAGTCGTCATTGAGGAAACCGAGAAGAAGGATGAGCCATCGTTGAAGTCCAAGATTACTGGACTCTTCAAAAGTCGTCTGCTCATTCAGACTATCCAATCTCCGAACAATATGATGGACCATTGGACTCAACACATCGTGCTGAGAACCTTCAAGACGTTCCACTCTCTCATGAAGTCACTTCCTACCCAACTGAATTCAGCTATGAGAAGCTCCCAGAACACGTTGTTCCAGTCGTCATCGAAGAAACCGAGAAGAAGGATGAGCCATCGTTGAAGTCCAAGATTACTGGACTCTTCAAGAAGTCGTCTGCTCATTCAGACTATCCAATCTCCGAACAATATGATGGACCATTGGATTCGACACATCGTGCTGAGAACCTTCAAGACGTTCCACTCTCTCATGAAGTCACTTCCTACCCAACTGAATTCAGCTATGAGAAGCTCCCAGAACACGTTGTTCCAGTCGTCATTGAGGAAACCGAGAAGAAGGATGAGCCATCGTTGAAGTCCACGATTACTGGACTCTTCAAGAAGTCACCATCTCATCTCGACTATCCAATCTCCGAACAATATGATGGACCATTGGATTCGACACATCGTGCTTCCAACATCAGCGACATCCCACTCTCTCATGAAGTCACTTCCTACCCAACTGAATTCAGCTATGAGAAGCTCCCAGAACACGTTGTTCCAGTCGTCATCGAAGAAACCGAGAAGAAGGATGAGCCATCGTTGAAGTCCAAGATTACTGGACTCTTCAAGAAGTCGTCTGCTCATTCAGACTATCCAATCTCCGAACAATATGATGGACCATTGGATTCGACACATCGTGCTGAGAACCTTCAAGACGTTCCACTCTCTCATGAAGTCACTTCCTACCCAACTGAATTCAGCTATGAGAAGCTCCCAGAACACGTTGTTCCAGTCGTCATTGAGGAAACCGAGAAGAAGGATGAGCCATCGTTGAAGTCCAAGATTACTGGACTCTTCAAAAGTCGTCTGCTCATTCAGACTATCCAATCTCCGAACAATATGATGGACCATTGGACTCAACACATCGTGCTGAGAACCTTCAAGACGTTCCACTCTCTCATGAAGTCACTTCCTACCCAACTGAATTCAGCTATGAGAAGCTCCCAGAACACGTTGTTCCAGTCGTCATCGAAGAAACCGAGAAGAAGGATGAGCCATCGTTGAAGTCCAAGATTACTGGACTCTTCAAGAAGTCGTCTGCTCATTCAGACTATCCAATCTCCGAACAATATGATGGACCATTGGATTCGACACATCGTGCTGAGAACCTTCAAGACGTTCCACTCTCTCATGAAGTCACTTCCTACCCAACTGAATTCAGCTATGAGAAGCTCCCAGAACACGTTGTTCCAGTCGTCATTGAGGAAACCGAGAAGAAGGATGAGCCATCGTTGAAGTCCAAGATTACTGGACTCTTCAAAAGTCGTCTGCTCATTCAGACTATCCAATCTCCGAACAATATGATGGACCATTGGACTCAACACATCGTGCTGAGAACCTTCAAGACGTTCCACTCTCTCATGAAGTCACTTCCTACCCAACTGAATTCAGCTATGAGAAGCTCCCAGAACACGTTGTTCCAGTCGTCATCGAAGAAACCGAGAAGAAGGATGAGCCATCGTTGAAGTCCAAGATTACTGGACTCTTCAAGAAGTCGTCTGCTCATTCAGACTATCCAATCTCCGAACAATATGATGGACCATTGGATTCGACACATCGTGCTGAGAACCTTCAAGACGTTCCACTCTCTCATGAAGTCACTTCCTACCCAACTGAATTCAGCTATGAGAAGCTCCCAGAACACGTTGTTCCAGTCGTCATCGAAGAAACCGAGAAGAAGGATGAGCCATCGTTGAAGTCCAAGATTACTGGACTCTTCAAGAAGTCACCATCTCATCTCGACTATCCAATCTCCGAACAATATGATGGACCATTGGATTCGACACATCGTGCTTCCAACATCAGCGACATCCCACTCTCTCATGAAGTCACTTCCTACCCAACTGAATTCAGCTATGAGAAGCTCCCAGAACACGTTGTTCCAGTCGTCATTGAGGAAACCGAGAAGAAGGATGAGCCATCGTTGAAGTCCAAGATTACTGGACTCTTCAAGAAGTCGTCTGCTCATTCAGACTATCCAATCTCCGAACAATATGATGGACCATTGGACTCAACACATCGTGCTGAGAACCTTCAAGACGTTCCACTCTCTCATGAAGTCACTTCCTACCCAACTGAATTCAGCTATGAGAAGCTCCCAGAACACGTTGTTCCAGTCGTCATCGAAGAAACCGAGAAGAAGGATGAGCCATCGTTGAAGTCCAAGATTACTGGACTCTTCAAGAAGTCGTCTGCTCATTCAGACTATCCAATCTCCGAACAATATGATGGACCATTGGACTCAACACATCGTGCTGAGAACCTTCAAGACGTTCCACTCTCTCATGAAGTCACTTCCTACCCAACTGAATTCAGCTATGAGAAGCTCCCAGAACACGTTGTTCCAGTCGTCATCGAAGAAACCGAGAAGAAGGATGAGCCATCGTTGAAGTCCAAGATTACTGGACTCTTCAAGAAGTCGTCTGCTCATTCAGACTATCCAATCTCCGAACAATATGATGGACCATTGGATTCGACACATCGTGCTGAGAACCTTCAAGACGTTCCACTCTCTCATGAAGTCACTTCCTACCCAACTGAATTCAGCTATGAGAAGCTCCCAGAACACGTTGTTCCAGTCGTCATCGAAGAAACCGAGAAGAAGGATGAGCCATCGTTGAAGTCCAAGATTACTGGACTCTTCAAGAAGTCACCATCTCATCTCGACTATCCAATCTCCGAACAATATGATGGACCATTGGATTCGACACATCGTGCTTCCAACATCAGCGACATCCCACTCTCTCATGAAGTCACTTCCTACCCAACTGAATTCAGCTATGAGAAGCTCCCAGAACACGTTGTTCCAGTCGTCATTGAGGAAACCGAGAAGAAGGATGAGCCATCGTTGAAGTCCAAGATTACTGGACTCTTCAAAAGTCGTCTGCTCATTCAGACTATCCAATCTCCGAACAATATGATGGACCATTGGACTCAACACATCGTGCTGAGAACCTTCAAGACGTTCCACTCTCTCATGAAGTCACTTCCTACCCAACTGAATTCAGCTATGAGAAGCTCCCAGAACACGTTGTTCCAGTCGTCATCGAAGAAACCGAGAAGAAGGATGAGCCATCGTTGAAGTCCAAGATTACTGGACTCTTCAAGAAGTCGTCTGATCATTCAGACTATCCAATCTCCGAACAATATGATGGACCATTGGATTCGACACATCGTGCTGAGAACCTTCAAGACGTTCCACTCTCTCATGAAGTCACTTCCTACCCAACTGAATTCAGCTATGAGAAGCTCCCAGAACACGTTGTTCCAGTCGTCATCGAAGAAACCGAGAAGAAGGATGAGCCATCGTTGAAGTCCAAGATTACTGGACTCTTCAAGAAGTCGTCTGCTCATTCAGACTATCCAATCTCCGAACAATATGATGGACCATTGGATTCGACACATCGTGCTTCCAACATCAGCGACATCCCACTCTCTCATGAAGTCACTTCCTACCCAACTGAATTCAGCTATGAGAAGCTCCCAGAACACGTTGTTCCAGTCGTCATTGAGGAAACCGAGAAGAAGGATGAGCCATCGTTGAAGTCCAAGATTACTGGACTCTTCAAGAAGTCGTCTGCTCATTCAGACTATCCAATCTCTGAACAATATGATGGACCATTGGATTCAACACATCGTGCTGAGAACCTTCAAGACGTTCCACTCTCTCATGAAGTCACTTCCTACCCAACTGAATTCAGCTATGAGAAGCTCCCAGAACACGTTGTTCCAGTCGTCATTGAGGAAACCGAGAAGAAGGATGAGCCATCGTTGAAGTCCAAGATTACTGGACTCTTCAAGAAGTCGTCTGCTCATTCAGACTATCCAATCTCTGAACAATATGATGGACCATTGGATTCGACACATCGTGCTGAGAACCTTCAAGACGTTCCACTCTCTCATGAAGTCACTTCCTACCCAACTGAATTCAGCTATGAGAAGCTCCCAGAACACGTTGTTCCAGTCGTCATCGAAGAAACCGAGAAGAAGGATGAGCCATCGTTGAAGTCCAAGATTACTGGACTCTTCAAGAAGTCACCATCTCATCTCGACTATCCAATCTCCGAACAATATGATGGACCATTGGAGTCAACACATCGTGCTTCCAACATCAGCGACATCCCACTCTCTCATGAAGTCACTTCCTACCCAACTGAATTCAGCTATGAGAAGCTCCCAGAACACGTTGTTCCAGTCGTCATCGAAGAAACCGAGAAGAAGGATGAGCCATCGTTGAAGTCCAAGATTACTGGACTCTTCAAGAAGTCGTCTGCTCATTCAGACTATCCAATCTCCGAACAATATGATGGACCATTGGATTCGACACATCGTGCTGAGAACCTTCAAGACGTTCCACTCTCTCATGAAGTCACTTCCTACCCAACTGAATTCAGCTATGAGAAGCTCCCAGAACACGTTGTTCCAGTCGTCATTGAGGAAACCGAGAAGAAGGATGAGCCATCGTTGAAGTCCAAGATTACTGGACTCTTCAAAAAGTCGTCTGCTCATTCAGACTATCCAATCTCCGAACAATATGATGGACCATTGGATTCAACACATCGTGCTTCCAACATCAGCGACATCCCACTCTCTCATGAAGTCACTTCCTACCCAACTGAATTCAGCTATGAGAAGCTCCCAGAACACGTTGTTCCAGTCGTCATTGAGGAAACCGAGAAGAAGGATGAGCCATCGTTGAAGTCCAAGATTACTGGACTCTTCAAGAAGTCGTCTGCTCATTCAGACTATCCAATCTCTGAACAATATGATGGACCATTGGATTCGACACATCGTGCTGAGAACCTTCAAGACGTTCCACTCTCTCATGAAGTCACTTCCTACCCAACTGAATTCAGCTATGAGAAGCTCCCAGAACACGTTGTTCCAGTCGTCATCGAAGAAACCGAGAAGAAGGATGAGCCATCGTTGAAGTCCAAGATTACTGGACTCTTCAAGAAGTCACCATCTCATCTCGACTATCCAATCTCCGAACAATATGATGGACCATTGGATTCGACACATCGTGCTTCCAACATCAGCGACATCCCACTCTCTCATGAAGTCACTTCCTACCCAACTGAATTCAGCTATGAGAAGCTCCCAGAACACGTTGTTCCAGTCGTCATCGAAGAAACCGAGAAGAAGGATGAGCCATCGTTGAAGTCCAAGATTACTGGACTCTTCAAGAAGTCGTCTGCTCATTCAGACTATCCAATCTCCGAACAATATGATGGACCATTGGACTCAACACATCGTGCTGAGAACCTTCAAGACGTTCCACTCTCTCATGAAGTCACTTCCTACCCAACTGAATTCAGCTATGAGAAGCTCCCAGAACACGTTGTTCCAGTCGTCATCGAAGAAACCGAGAAGAAGGATGAGCCATCGTTGAAGTCCAAGATTACTGGACTCTTCAAGAAGTCGTCTGCTCATTCAGACTATCCAATCTCCGAACAATATGATGGACCATTGGATTCGACACATCGTGCTTCCAACATCAGCGACATTCAACTCTCTCATGAAGTCACTTCCTACGCAACTGAATTCAGCTATGAGAAGCTCCCAGACACGTTGTTCCAGTCGTCATTGAGGAAACCGAGAAGAAGGATGAGCCATCGTTGAAGTCCAAGATTACTGGACTCTTCAAGAAGTCGTCTGCTCATTCAGACTATCCAATCTCCGAACAATATGATGGACCATTGGACTCAACACATCGTGCTGAGAACCTTCAAGACGTTCCACTCTCTCATGAAGTCACTTCCTACCCAACTGAATTCAGCTATGAGAAGCTCCCAGAACACGTTGTTCCAGTCGTCATTGAGGAAACCGAGAAGAAGGATGAGCCATCGTTGAAGTCCAAGATTACTGGACTCTTCAAGAAGTCGTCTGCTCATTCAGACTATCCAATCTCCGAACAATATGATGGACCATTGGATTCGACACATCGTGCTTCCAACATCAGCGACATTCAACTCTCTCATGAAGTCACTTCCTACGCAACTGAATTCAGCTATGAGAAGCTCCCAGAACACGTTGTTCCAGTCGTCATTGAGGAAACCGAGAAGAAGGATGAGCCATCGTTGAAGTCCAAGATTACTGGACTCTTCAAGAAGTCGTCTGCTCATTCAGACTATCCAATCTCCGAACAATATGATGGACCATTGGACTCAACACATCGTGCTGAGAACCTTCAAGACGTTCCACTCTCTCATGAAGTCACTTCCTACCCAACTGAATTCAGCTATGAGAAGCTCCCAGAACACGTTGTTCCAGTCGTCATCGAAGAAACCGAGAAGAAGGATGAGCCATCGTTGAAGTCCAAGATTACTGGACTCTTCAAGAAGTCACCATCTCATCTCGACTATCCAATCTCCGAACAATATGATGGTCCATTGGATTCGACATATCGTGCTTCCAACATCAGCGACATCCCACTCTCTCATGAAGTCACTTCCTACCCAACTGAATTCAGCTATGAGAAGCTCCCAGAACACGTTGTTCCAGTCGTCATCGAAGAAACCGAGAAGAAGGATGAGCCATCGTTGAAGTCCAAGATTACTGGACTCTTCAAGAAGTCGTCTGCTCATTCAGACTATCCAATCTCCGAACAATATGATGGACCATTGGACTCAACACATCGTGCTGAGAACCTTCAAGACGTTCCACTCTCTCATGAAGTCACTTCCTACCCAACTGAATTCAGCTATGAGAAGCTCCCAGAACACGTTGTTCCAGTCGTCATCGAAGAAACCGAGAAGAAGGATGAGCCATCGTTGAAGTCCAAGATTACTGGACTCTTCAAGAAGTCGTCTGCTCATTCAGACTATCCAATCTCCGAACAATATGATGGACCATTGGACTCAACACATCGTGCTGAGAACCTTCAAGACGTTCCACTCTCTCATGAAGTCACTTCCTACCCAACTGAATTCAGCTATGAGAAGCTCCCAGAACACGTTGTTCCAGTCGTCATCGAAGAAACCGAGAAGAAGGATGAGCCATCGTTGAAGTCCAAGATTACTGGACTCTTCAAGAAGTCGTCTGCTCATTCAGACTATCTAATCTCCGAACAATATGATGGACCATTGGACTCAACACATCGTGCTGAGAACCTTCAAGACGTTCCACTCTCTCATGAAGTCACTTCCTACCCAACTGAATTCAGCTATGAGAAGCTCCCAGAACACGTTGTTCCAGTCGTCATTGAGGAAACCGAGAAGAAGGATGAGCCATCGTTGAAGTCCAAGATTACTGGACTCTTCAAGAAGTCGTCTGCTCATTCAGACTATCCAATCTCCGAACAATATGATGGACCATTGGATTCGACACATCGTGCTTCCAACATCAGCGACATTCAACTCTCTCATGAAGTCACTTCCTACGCAACTGAATTCAGCTATGAGAAGCTCCCAGAACACGTTGTTCCAGTCGTCATTGAGGAAACCGAGAAGAAGGATGAGCCATCGTTGAAGTCCAAGATTACTGGACTCTTCAAGAAGTCGTCTGCTCATTCAGACTATCCAATCTCCGAACAATATGATGGACCATTGGATTCGACACATCGTGCTGAGAACCTTCAAGACGTTCCACTCTCTCATGAAGTCACTTCCTACCCAACTGAATTCAGCTATGAGAAGCTCACAGAACACGTTGTTCCAGTCGTCATTGAGGAAACCGAGAAGAAGGATGAGCCATCGTTGAAGTCCAAGATTACTGGACTCTTCAAGAAGTCGTCTGCTCATTCAGACTATCCAATCTCCGAACAATATGATGGACCATTGGACTCAACACATCGTGCTGAGAACCTTCAAGACGTTCCACTCTCTCATGAAGTCACTTCCTACCCAACTGAATTCAGCTATGAGAAGCTCACAGAACACGTTGTTCCAGTCGTCATCGAAGAAACCGAGAAGAAGGATGAGCCATCGTTGAAGTCCAAGATTACTGGACTCTTCAAGAAGTCGTCTGCTCATTCAGACTATCCAATCTCCGAACAATATGATGGACCATTGGATTCGACACATCGTGCTGAGAACCTTCAAGACGTTCCACTCTCTCATGAAGTCACTTCCTACCCAACTGAATTCAGCTATGAGAAGCTCCCAGAGCACGTTGTTCCAGTCGTCATCGAAGAAACCGAGAAGAAGGATGAGCCATCGTTGAAGTCCAAGATTACTGGACTCTTCAAGAAGTCGTCTGCTCATTCAGACTATCCAATCTCCGGACAATATGATGGACCATTGGATTCGACACATCGTGCTGAGAACCTTCAAGACGTTCCACTCTCTCATGAAGTCACTTCCTACCTAACTGAATTCAGCTATGAGAAGCTCACAGAACACGTTGTTCCAGTCGTCATCGAAGAAACCGAGAAGAAGGATGAGCCATCGTTGAAGTCCAAGATTACTGGACTCTTCAAGAAGTCGTCTGCTCATTCAGACTATCCAATCTCCGAACAATATGATGGACCATTGGATTCGACACATCGTGCTGAGAACCTTCAAGACGTTCCACTCTCTCATGAAGTCACTTCCTACCCAACTGAATTCAGCTATGAGAAGCTCCCAGAACACGTTGTTCCAGTCGTCATCGAAGAAACCGAGAAGAAGGATGAGCCATCGTTGAAGTCCAAGATTACTGGACTATTCAAGAAGTCGTCTGCTCATTCAGACTATCCAATCTCCGAACAATATGATGGACCATTGGATTCGACACATCGTGCTGAGAACCTTCAAGACGTTCCACTCTCTCATGAAGTCGCTTCTTACCCAACTGAATTTAGTTATGAGAATCTTCCAGAACCCATTTTCTCAACAGTAGGCAAGAAAACTGAAAATGAAGAACCTTACTACGCCGAGCCATTTTATTCTGATCAACCTGTGGAGAGTTTCATGGGTATCAAGGAGAATGATCAGAAGATCCTAGTGCATAAAGACGAACCAGAAACCGACGACAAAAAAGAGCCATCGACTCAGGTGTCACTACTGCGGTTCAAAAACAGTGGTTTGTTCGGACAGTTAGCAAGTGCTGATGTCAACCAAGATGTGACGATAGAAGAGCATATGGGAGATATAAAGAATCAAGAAAAATACACTCCTCTACAGCAGAAGCTAGAACCAGAAGAAGAGAGAAGTGCTACTTTCCATTCTTCATATGGAATAGCTCATTCCGGGGAGCAGCATGAAGGATTTGAAAGCAACCAGTTCAATTCTCATTCAGGTCCGGATCTTTCAACACTTCCAAAACGTCATCTTTATTCATATTCACGAACTGAAACTTCGAAGCAACATCAAATTCTTGCATCATTCGAAGCTTCTATTACAGCTGATAAACATCCAGATTTTGATGTTTCGTTCAAGATAATACCACAGGAGCCGAAAGAAGATTTAGGATTTTCTGTATCTATAAGTGCTCGAAGTCCTTTACCGCCGCTTACTATTGATGAATCTCCTCAACTCTTGTCAGTTGAGAATTTGATTCATTCGCACACGTCGCCTTCACAACGACGACTTTCGCCTCACACGTGGACAACTGTTCGTGAAACGACTGAAGTCAGTTATATCAAGAGAGTAACTGTAACAAGTTCGACAGATTATGAAAAACATCAATCGACTTTGAGAAGAAATAGATCCCCAATTGAAACTGTTGCTCGACAGGTTCATTCATTCCCGAGTACTTCACAGCAAACTGCTGGAAGTACGTGTAGATGGACTACATTTGATAATCCGGCTCTTCAAGTCCATCACCCAATCTATCCGCCTTCACAAAGCCTTTACAAGTCTACACCAAGAACCGAACGAGCATCGTATCTTACTGTAAGTTTTTAGAATAATATGATTGTGAGAAATCATTTTTCGCAGAACGGGGAGAGCTCTCATCACCTCAATGGAGCCTCAAGTTGCAAAAATGGAAATGGAGTTAGTCGAGACTATGGAGAAGTTCGAGAAATTCATGCACATGACCGCACCGAAATATTACGAGATGAAGAGGTTCGAAGACTACGTCGCGAAAACGTTTTCACCGTCGGGACACCTTTCGTCATGGGACGAGTTGAAGCTGACGAGAGAGGAAATGAATACCTTCGGTAATTTTCTAATTTTTACTAAAAATCGTTTCGTTTCGGCGCCCGAACTTTTTTATCGGCATATTCTCGCATATTCCGGTATTTTACAAAACAATAGCAATTTTCAAATTAAGAACTCGGTTAAACGAACGACGATTGTAGAATACCGTTCAGATGTTGCAAAGAAAAAACGCGTAGCTTTTTCCCCAAATAAACTAAACAATGATAAAAGCATTTCAAGAATTTACGAAAGCATTAGTTCTCAGTTCGAGGTGCAGATGCATAATTTAAATAGAGCAGCGTTAGAGAATGAATTATATTCGGTGCTGAATTGGTTTACGAGAACATCTTTTCGAGTAAAATAAAGCAATGAATATGATTTTACCATACATTTTTGTAGTTACAACCGACGCGAAGAACTACCAATGATTGAGGATGGTGCTATGGAATGCCGCCGATCAACCGTTCGTGCCAGACTCAGGTAATTACAAAAAATCATTATCCATATTGAAGCTTTTTATGCACAGGGAAATGGACGAAGTTCGATTGGTTGGTGAACGGGAGGAAATTGAGCGACAGAGACGACCGATTCGCCGAGCAAGACAACGCGTTCGAAACATTTGCACCATGCTCTAAGCACTTCACACGAAAAAATTCAAATTAAAGCGAATTGAATTGCACGAAATATCATTTCAATTTCTCACAGTTTTTTTTAAAATCGTTTACTTGTCTTTCGCTCGTGGCTTTTATAATAAATTGATTTAAGAAATAATGTGTGTCAAAAACTATACGAATTACAGAAAACGGAAAATTTTGAACAGAAAAGAAAAGAAATGAAAAAAATAAATACTGAGAATACTGTAGCCTGGTAAAAATGCATAGAGGACAGAACGAAACACGTATTTAATTTAACTCTGGTCTCGGCACGATTGAATCTCTTTTCTGTATTTGAATCTGCTTTTTTTCGCTGTGTGGGCTCATCGAAAATGTAAAAATTATATAAACAACAGTTAATTTAATCGAATGAATTTATTCAATATTAAAAACAATATTAATTGTTCTAGGTCCAATGTAACTATTTCAGAG
This sequence comes from Caenorhabditis tropicalis, assembly GCA_016735795.1. NCBI lineage: Eukaryota > Metazoa > Nematoda > Chromadorea > Rhabditida > Rhabditidae > Caenorhabditis > Caenorhabditis tropicalis. Next base: position 6,406,089 of record CM028614.1, on the reverse strand, counting down.
AATTGATGGAATATTTCGGTTCAGTCAACTAGTTAACCATTTTGAACATTATCTTCGACAGCATATGATTAAGATATATTCATTGTGTGAAATTATCTCTCAGCCTGTAAAAATTGTAAATTTTAAATATTTATCTGGTACCGGTGCTTTGTATCTCTCAGCTCCTTTTTGCAAAAACACACGTCCGTGATAATGGAACGAAATTCAGCCAGCGGCAATAGCCTTCTCGATGGAAAAAAAAGAAGGAAAAGTCCCAAAGAGACGAGGGAGAGCTTAAGAAAATGGATATCAGTCGGTTTGCCTCCTCTCTCTGTACACTCACATATATTACACAGTCTTTGGGTTCCCCGACGGGAAGAGGAAGAAGCCTCTGTGATTGTCTCCGTCTCAAAAACTTTATTTCTCCTACAACAGCCGCCTGATCCTGTGCCTCTTCTGCCTCCCACTCGGCTCTCTCTGCGGGAAGAGACCTCTCACCAGAACCCGATAGCCGCTCTGAGCACCACATAGGAATCCCTTTCTCTTTCCCTCTTCCTATTCGATACACAAATCACTGTGTTTGAAATAACTGCTACCATGGATGTTCTGAATGCTACAAACGATCTCTTACCTCTTTTACCAGGTATGAACATGAAGGAAAACTATTTAACACAAAAAACGATGGCATTTTGAAACATTTTGTTTCAGATAATTGTTTTCAGGTGTTCCTCTAAACTGTAATGATTTTCATTACGTAAATAGACTAAGTAAGTAATAGTTTCATTCGAACTCACTTGAATACAAGCTCATAAATAGGAATCTAGAAATATATCATCTTGCAGTTTTAATTTCTTTACATGACGTGAAACTTTCAACTCTTACAATGAACTGATTATCTGAACTTTAAAAAATCAATTCACAAAACTTATACTCAGTTGAATCATATTGTATGTGTACACATTCATCTTCACATCGTAAAACAATACTTTCATCTCAACCGCAAGTATTATTCTTCATCTCGTTTACACTTTAATTTCTCCGTAATCTCGAAATTTTATGATGAAATTCTCAAGACTTTTCTCTGATAAATATGATCTGAAAGTTGAAAATACTTTAACTGGACCAATTTATTTCGCAATATGAATTCTAAAATTAAAGAAATCGTCAGCTGGTGACTCGAAAGTGGGGGTGGTCAATGAATGAGAAAATGGGGGAGGTGGCTAATAAATGTCGAAATTGAACTGATCAAACATCACGAAGATTTCATTTGAACGTAGAAAATTTAAAAATCAAACAATGTTGGAATAGTATTTGGAATTTCAGAAATTCAAGATGCTCTCAGTGAAGATTTTGATGGAGTTGAGTGTAGTATGGGAGCAGGAGTCGTTTTGGCACAAGCACCATTCAGAATGGCATTTGCTCATATGGGAAGACAGGTAACATTCCTTTTATATCACTTGAAGCATTACTTGAATTGACTGTTTTTTTGATCTTTGGTAAACTTCAATTCGCTGCTTTTTTGAACAGGAATATATCCAGTGTTTCCTCGGTTTTGACATTTCTCGTCATTATTAATCTATAACCTTGTCAAAAATATTTTTAATTTAGTTGAAAGAAAACTTCAAACACTAATGGAAGCTTAATTTTCTCATTCATTCTGAATTATTAACTTTTAAATGTCTTGAAAATGAGATCCGACTCCAGTCTTTAGTCGAAGAATCATCTGCTCCTTTGGTTCAAATAGTTCTCATGTACTCTCTAATATCAACTCATCTTTCGTTTTTCGTACATTTGCTCTTCTTCTTCTTCGTATTTTTCATCATCTTCTTCTACTTTTCATTTCTCTTTGCGTACACACTGTTAGAAATATCATATTTCTTGATTCTGTTTATCATGATCTTCTGATATATTCCATGCAAAATAATATGTTTTCAGGTAACATTCGTACCCGACACATCATGTCTTGAAGAGTTCGATGGAGCCAAACTGCATCGAATAAATCTTGGACCAGTTAGTTTCTCTCATTTTCATTTTCGTGTGCCACTTACACTTGTACATTCTAAGTCTCTTGATTTTAAATGATTTCTAAAAAGTGTCTCAAGAGATGCCCGACGGAACGAAATGTCAAACAAATCGTGGCTTCTGAGCCAATAGTGAGAGCTGGTGAACGGCTAACAAATAGAAGAAGAAAAGATAATGGATGAATGGACATAGTTCTTTTCATAGGTTTTAATGTCCTATGAAAACTGATATTTTCGTTTTCTCTAAAGGATGGATATCGCATATTACTAGCAAGTTTTTCCCTTTTAAATATATAATTCCATTGGAAAAATCTGATCGAAACCGTATTTTTTTATCCTTGGAGGTGAGACGTTCCCATCCATTATAATCGATCTCACTGCCTTAGTTTTCTTTACGGATTCGGCATTCATGACGTGGTGTGAAAGAGATTCTATTTCTTCTCACCATAGAGTTGAATACAAAGATTAAAATTTAGAGCTGTTTTACTTTCTGAGAACCTCGTACGAGTGCCAGTAAATTAGAATAATTACGGTAACAGCTATTTTTTCAGAAAAGTGCTGTGTTCACTGATGGAGAACCGGGCTGTTGTATGGAACTGATTCTTGGTGCCGGAAAAGATTGGAAAACGCCTCTTACTAAACTATTCACAAGAGTTTATAAAAATAAATGGGCATTTTTCATCACTGAATTAGAATCGGTAAGTTATTCTGAGAAAATAGTTCAATTATGTATTCCTAAACGAAACATGGAATTCTTAGTAAACAAATTGTATCCAATTATTCCAGGGTCAAGCATCATATCATGTTCTTTCATCTTCTCAAGGAATCGTCAGTTCAGCAAAACGTGATGATACTCCGGATTCAACGGAACAATCTTCAATGGTCAGCTCTCCAACAGCTTCTGTTTCGGATGCATCTAATTATTCACTTTGGATTGTACCTGTCACCAAAGTGTTTGCCATTCCGGCACCAAAAAAAGTGAAAGTTATCCGAAAAGTCATCAAAAAGAGAACACCTGTTGATGGAAGTACAAATGGAATTGTAACGACAAATGGAGTTTCGAATGAATCAAACACAATAAATGGGCATACAAATGGAATCACAGAAGATGGAGAAAAGAAGGTTGGTCGGTTTGATTTGGAAATGAGAAAGCTCCATTCAGATGACTAGTTTTCAGGTTCGTCTCGTTAAAAAGAAACCCACGACAGAGAAATTGGAATCAAGCACCGAAAGGGAAATATCTCCATTAAATGATATTCCAAAAGCTGAATTTGCGAAAGTCTCGTCTTCTGACTCAATGAAAACGATACTGAACGGAAAGAATGAAAAAGAAGAAGCTGGACCATCGAATGATAGTTCAGATGGTGGAAGCGCTTCTGAATTGAGAAAGAAACTCACTGAAAAAATAATCGAACAAAAGTTTACTGTAAACGGAGAGGTATGTCTTTTTTTCAGTTTTGTACCTCTGGATTTAAAGTTCTTTTGAATTTTGTTTCGATCAGTCTTTTCCCCCAATTAGTGACAAAAACCATTCTATTTTTACATCTTTTGCAGCCGAGAGCACTCAACGGCAATTCTTCCTCTTCTCGTGGAATTGGTCGTTCAATCAGTCGTAGCAGTATGACTCCTGATCGGAGACTTGATCCTATTTTCGAAGATGGTTCCAGACAAAAACAATCAATTTCATCAGCTATTTCGGCGAATCGACCGATGATTACTAGAAATTCAGCCACTCCTCCCTCTACACCGGTTAGTTTTCTCTCATTTCACTCTAGAAAATCATTCACAAATCATCCACTAATCTTTGTATTCGAAAAAAGGAAAACGCTCATAAAAAGTCGTTCTGAAACACTTGTTACGGTAGATGTATGTTCCGAGGGAAACTGAGTTGTGTCATTTATTTCTCTTCGGAGCACAGCTGACGAAGTGGCATTTTATGACAAACCACCGTGTTGGACACAAAAAGTAATTACATCTTCCAGTCCAGATGCCTAAATTTCGGGTGAAACACATGTTATTTCTGTGTGGTATTGTGAATTCTTTTCTTTATAATGCGAAATACATCATCCAAATTAAAATGCATTTTGAAGCCTTTAAAAAATGTTTTCGCTAGAATAGTGGCGGTAAGGAATATGTTTTCACTTTAAATGTTATTCATCACAAACCAAATAGTTCGATAATTGTAGAAAACGCTCGTTTCTCATCCGTCGAAACCAAACATTCCTGTTATTGCCCTTCAAGCAGTTCTCACAAACTATTTCAATTATGAACATCTTGGACGTCTTCGTGAAGTACACCCACATTGGGATGAAATTGCAGGACAGTTATTGAATTCTGGATATTATAAATTACTCGAAAGGTATTCAATTTATTCAGTCACAGCTGAATAACTACTACTTATAGATCCGATAAACTCCTGATGGCCCTCCAAAGGAAAGTTGTCAGTGATCCAGGATTGCATTATGCTACAAATGTTCTTACTAATATTCAAGTTCACGTTCTCAATCCAGTTGATATTATGAGAGCTGTCATTGATGAAGGTTTGAAATGGACGCCTAGTCCCTCTCATAATAATATTTATTAACAGGAGTATGTTGTTTTCCTTACGGTATCATTCTCGATAAGACTTTTCTTTTATTGGATCGTGTTGAAGCAATGCTAAACGGTTCTTATGAGGTTTGCACGTCATTTCTATCTTACTAATTGATTCAAGTTTATTTCAAGGAAACTGTAAATTGGGAGCCAGTAGCCAAACTGGCGAAAAAAGCAGCTGCCCATTATCGTGGTAACCTGGAACGTGTAATGGAAGAAAGGTGAGTCCCTCTCGAAGAATTCCTCTATTTTCAACAAAAAAACAAGTAGAAGGATACGAAATAAATGTCGGCGCCGTCTGTCTTCGTCTCTTTTACTCATTTGCATTTATCTGCGTTTCGCTGTCTTTAATACTATTTCATCATCAAACAGCTCATCTTTCTTTTATTTTCTGAGCCCTTTGAGGCACCTTCTGGTCTCATCCGGTCGAGAATTTCTGTGGCAGAATGAAATGTGAAAAGATGAATTTCAAAAAGGAAATGTTTCAGAATGGGTGAGAACCTTCGTTTGAAAGCAGCTCAACGAATTATTCGTCTCGAATCGTTTGTCGTTGACGCACAAGTGGCTAAACTTGAGAAAGAATCGAATAAGGTGCGTTTATATTTTGAAGAAACAGCTTTTATCCGGAATCATCCTTTTTCTTTTTGCAATAGATGTTTCCTGAACAAATTTTATGATTTAAAGGCAAAAGAGGATCTTCGTTGGGAAATCGATCAACTTCATCAAAAGAATTCGCAACTTCGAAAGGATAACCGTGAAATGAAAGCGAATCAAATGCGTTTGGAAGCTCGTGTAGATGCTCTTGAACAGAAATTCAAGACATTGGCGAGACTTCTCAGTTAAAAATCAAGAAAAAATCTTCGACGGGTACAAATTAAATTCTTTTCAATCATGTAACTTATTAAATGTTAAACTTTTGAATTACTAGATTTGTTTTTATTTGCTCATTTATTTGCGGTTTTAACATTTATTGTTCATAAAAATCTTTAATTTATTCATGTTTTCAGTTCCAAAAAACACGAAAATACAGACAAGATATCACAAAATGTTGACAGAAAGATAACGTTTCAAATCGACTTTTCGTTGTTTTCGAAACCATTTTAAGTGAGAGAATTGAGAGAAAAAGTAGGCGAAAATTGAATAAAATCTACACGAGTTATCAACACTTGAAATAAAAAAACAAAACGCAATTTCTACCACGAAACTGGAGTTGGTTTTCCCATATCAGTTGAATAAATACATGCAAAAGCATCTTCATTGAATTCCGGAGGCGTTGCGGACGGTTCCGTGAACGATTCTTAAATTTTATATTCTATTAGTGTTTTGAAATAAAAACAATTTGTTCTTTTCCTCACCAGGTCCCATACTTATATTATCTTGTGGAACTCCAAATTGTGGTGTCATTTGAATCGGTTCGACGTTATTTGGAGGACTAGAGTAAGGATCACAGAAGAATTGAACACTCGATGGAGGTGGCGGAGGATAGAATTGCGGATCTGAATTTTAAATCTCAAAACAAATGTAATTTGTCTCCATTCTATTATCTGTGTGAATACAATCATAGAACTGTTCTCTTCCAACAATTTCAATCTCAATGTTCTTTTCATCTCTTTTATAGAAAACCCCGGGTAAAGCATTGAGAGAAAGATGAAAACATAAGAAAGCGTGGTCAAAATATTATGGGTTCTCAAGAGGTCATCATAGCAAAACCCTCATAATCGTTGAATCTCAAACCGCCTTTAATCCTTCTTAACCTAGTACATATTGTGTAGAAAATCGACTTTTCGACTTGTGAACACCTGCTCCGACGCCTGTTTTTTCCTCTTCTCGATATTCGGATGATAATTGGTATTACGCAACGACTGAGGATTAACGATGGATTTTAACCATTATCCTTACCGTTAGGGAACATGTCCACAATATCCTCACGACGTTGCCTCCTCGATTGACGATATCCACCATAACGTTGCTGTTTCATTCGACGTTCCTTACTTCGACGATTTTGAAACCAAACCTGAAAATATTGAAAATCATACCAAACTCAAAGTTTTCTATCAGAATAGTTTCGACAGTGATTTGAGTATATTAAATGAGAAATTCAATTCCTCTCATTTCACATTTCGGTTTCCATTCAGATCAAATCTTGCAAATCGAAAGTGCTCTCTCATTCTATTCGTCTATTGCCACTTTAATGCTCATCTTTCTTTTTTCTTTCCGTTTAGAATTTACTCTGAATGAAAAACCAATTTCCTATCAGTTTCCGTCGGTATTTCCTGTTTTTTGGGTTATAATAAAGTTTATCATAAGATTTCGCACGTTTACCGTCATTCAGAGAAGAAAAATAAGGCTACCGTATACCTCTTCGACGGCTTTTTTTTCTTCCACAATTTCCTTTCCGTCTTTTTTTTTTCGTTTGCCTTCTCTTTTTCTTTGAAGACTACGGTAATTGAATTGAAGAGATGGATGTCCCCAAGAGAGAAAAAATGGGCGGGGCAGGTGAATTAAAGCGGGAAATGAGAAAATAGAAGAGGAGAACAAGCTCTGACGAGACACAGAACGATGGGGTGAAACCATCGAAGGACAAGCAAAAAAGTCTTTGAAAAAGTGGACGGCACCTGAATGACTCTCATGTTTAAACCAGTCTCGGCGGCAAGTTGTTCACGAATATGTCGAGTCGGTTTTGGTGTTGCAGCAAACGCATTTTTCAGTGTTTCCAACTAGAAAAGATTTGTTTTCAAAGTGAAAAAATGCGATGAATTATTACTTGTTTCGCTTTGATTGTCGTTCGAGGACCACGTCGTTTAGCAGAATTCGAATCATCAGAGTTGTCTTTCCCACAATCACCATCTCCGTCGTCCAAACCAACCTGAAAAAATAAGTGTTTTTATTAATAATGTTACAACAATATAACACTATTTAACTGTTTTCTATTTTTATGAATGCTGTTTGGTATAAAAGAAATGACTACATGAATAAGATTCTTTGTGATTAGAAGCAAAACTCACATCATCACAGGCATCCACATTATCTTCTTCCATATCGGAGTTGCATTCGGATCCATTGGATACTGTAACAAAAAGAACATCATGATCATGTGTGCCTAATACCAGTCTGTCCGCAACGAGATTATCCCCCCTCCTCTTTCTCCTTTTCTTCCGTTTCTTCTACTGTGCGGTAATTCGAATACAAAGAAATGTTGTGTTGACAGCTGTCTGTCTCTTTTCAATACAGAAGATACCTATCATCGTAAAACTATTCAAACAACACATGGCTCTATTGAGGATATGCTCATCTTAGAATGTATTCTAAACGGAACGAAATCATGGATTAGAACGTCTGTTTCCTCTTTTATGATTGCGATACTGGAACATTCATTACACATGAAATCTCACAAATCGTTATCCACAGAGAAAAAATTGGATTGATCTTTTAAAAATTACTTTTCTCTAAATCTAATTCTATTTTTTGTTCGAGTCAAGATCGTTTTCATATTTCCTTACCGGGTCTATGCATTGATGTAGGTGTTGATGTTTTAGTCGCACTTTGAAAATCATTTTGACACATAAACCGATTTCCTTCCATTATGTATAGCTGTAAGAATAATATTTTTTGTTTTGTTTCTCCCCAAAAAAGATGTTGTCTCGGTTTGAGACGTAGACCAGGTCCCCCGTGTAAACCAATTATAAAGTATAATAGGTTAGGAAGAAGAGGCTCAGATGATGATTGCAGAGTGACAACAGGACACATCCTAAGGGAATTGAGAAGGAGCCAGTGATGAGCAGGTTTACGGAGAATACAAAATAAGAGAAGATGAAGTAAAGGCAAAGTAGATAAAGCTTTGAGATAACATCTACCGGTAGTTCTAAGTTAGTAGATATCGTTGAGAGGTTTACAATGTATCTAATGAACAATTTGATCTTCAAACAGAATTAGGGTAAAACTATTTACATGCTACCAGTTCTGCCCTCTTTCTTAAACTACGAAAGTACGGGGGGTGACATTTTTTGTGTGTGCGTGTGTCTGTGTGTGTGTCCGCATGTCCGAAGCAGTTTCTCAGCTCCTACTCGACCGATTTTCATAATTTTAGAACCAAAAGATAGGAACTGTTTGCAGTCATATGCCCGTCTTTTTCGATTTTGAAAATTTAAATTTTGAAATTTTTTATGATCATTTTAGTGATATTTTAGGCAAAAGTGGGCGTGTCCTTTTACACGCTTTCTACGCTGGCCGGCGGAACCCGCGAGGCGTCGGCTGCTGCATTTCTATACCTCCCCGCCTCTGCTCGCGCGCGCGAGGCCGAAACCGAAAATGAAAAAGGGGTTTAGTGGGGTATTGAAAACAGTTTAGAGCTGTATTTTTTTAGAGATTGTTCATGATTAAAGTGATTTGAATACAAAAAGCTCAACACGCGGAACGCGTCTGGCCTGGCCGCCGGAACGAGCGTAGCGAGTGATGGCGGCCAGGCTAGTCTTTTTCAGAATAATAGTTAAATGTTTAACTGAGGGTGAAGTTTCTAATGGATTTTATACAATCTTAAATATCTTCTACAGTTTGAAAGTCCGTGCATACTAGTTGTAACTGAACTAAAATTTTATGAATAGCGTCGGTTCGATTGCCCCAGGACAAAACATTTTGAATGACAAGTGAGCGTGAAGCTCGAGTATTGGTGGTGCTCAGTGAGCAGGTGCAACTGACAGGGGAAATCATGTTAGAGACACATAGAAGGTGTCTAAGATTCTGCGTTTCTTGATTCAAAATAGAGAATTGACGACAAATAGTTGAAAGTATTCGAGTCGTGGGAATCATTGTCCCAAGTGTAATTGGGTCTTACTTGATCTCCAGTATCCAAAGGTCTTTGACAAACTGAACATTGAAAACATCGAATATGAAATACTTTGTCCCTCGCTCTCCTTACTAAATCCTCTTTTTCTAACTTTCCATCACATCCGGCACATCGATGACCGTATCTTCTGAAATGATAAACATTAATAGTAACGGAGAGAGAGTATATTTTTACTCGTATAATTCTTAAAAACTTGAAAACAAAAATCTCGAGTGTGGGAAAATTCGTCGACAAAGGTGTGTGAAAGATATGAAAACAAAAACAAAAACATGCTTTTTTCTAATGAAAGAAACGAAAAACTAAAGTTTTGGGAAGATTTTCTACTTGAAATATGAGAAGTTTGAACTAATTTTTCATAAATTTGTTTTTATTTTCAACAGAACATTCGAATGAATGAACTACTTTTTCTCTAAATTGTTAACTGGGAGCATACCTTGAATAGTCAGATTTACATAAAATAAGTCCATCTTTACTGAAGCAAGTCATTGACATTGGTGCTCGACAGTCACAACATCGAAGACATGACTGATGCCAAGACTTTCCAAGCACAGTGAATACATATCTGGAAGTAGAATCAAATGAGAATGTGTCGCTGAAAATGAAATGAGTGGTCGGAAAGGGGAGAAATAGAAAATGGAAAAATTCAATTAGGGCGAGAGGTGGTGTTAGAGCTAGAGATGGAAACGAGAGACTAAACGAAAACTAATCATAAATTGAAAAAAGGGTACCTGTCAAGTATAGGCTGTGCACACGCAGCACATTCATTTCCGCTAATCTCCGAGATATGTGGTTGCGTTGTCGATGAAGGCATCATCCACGTATCACCAGATGAGTCCAATAGTAGAAACGTTGCTGATGATGTAACACTACCGACGTCTTCTGTTTTCTGTTGATGATGATATTGATGAAGATGAGCAGGAGGCTTCTTCTCGCCTTCTTCCAGGGAGGTGATGATAGACGATGAAGAATGCATTGAGAAGAGGAAAAGGCGGAGGAGAAGAAGAAGAAGAAAAAGAAGAAGAAGAACGACGACGAAGATGGCGAATATGTCGATGGATTACGGTGGGGAGAGGCACCCAACGAGGCTGTCTGGTTGGTGGGCGGAGCAATTGACAACAGAGGGAAGCCTGAGGAAGAGAATGAGAGAGCTTGTGAAGAAAGGAAATTACGAATAGAGAAGAAGAAGAGGGATCGCTTTCTATTCTAGTGAAACATCATTTCTCTATCGTCCATTTCTCGAAAAAAAAATCAAAAAATCGTGTGTTAACTTTAATAATAAAAAAGAAAACGGAATCCAAACAATTAAGTATTAAAAATTACTTTCTTTCTTTCAATCGAATTTTACGATGTTCGATGAGTTTAATAATTGAATCACTTATTCCAATTTTTCTTAGTTTTATCAGAATTGTCGTTTTCTTTTGCTCAAAAAACTGGAAAAAAATCCGAAACCAAGGAAGGGAATCTTCAAATACTATCATTTCTTTTGTCTAGAATTGGAAAATTTCGAAATCCCGTTTTTTCTGTTCCTACTTTTCCAATTCAAGAAACTATTCCTTCTATTTTCATATTTTTCACCTGATTTGCACAAAAAGTCATCCATCATAGAATTCAAACATTAACTTTGATATATTTCTATTTGAGTCAGAATTGAAAACAACAGAGATTATGAAAACCAACTTTTCGACTTTCAAATAAATTTTTCAACAGTAAGGCTGTTGACAGGTGAAATTCAAAAAAGTTTAAGTCATACAAAACCACTTTTTTTCTTTCTTCTCTTTTTACAGAATAATTCAGCTGGACTTAAGAAATATAGAAATGAGAAGTGTCACGTTCGTATCTACAGTTTCACATAACTTGTCATTTGTGAATTCGTTTTCATCTCGAACTTGTCATTTTTTGTCATCTACCACTCTTCTGTTTTTACTCTATTTGTCCTTGATTTGGTGTCTGTGGACCCCATTTCTGGCTTGTCACCTCCTTCCATTTCAACTGAAACAATGCCATTTCGCGCCGAAATTGGAAACCAAAAAGTGATGGCTTACTGTAGGAATGTGGAAGAAAAACGAAGATGAGAAGCAAAAAAAGTGGGGAGAAGAGAAACGATGTTGTGATGCGAGGATAGGAATCTCATTTTTATTAGTACGGTATCTATTCTTGGAAGTACCAGAAAACGATTGATTCTCTGTTATTTGAGAGGAAAAACATCTTTTGATGATGAGCTCGGAATGAAACTTCACTTATTTTCTCTTATATATCATCTCAAAAATCGAAGGATCCATAGATCATTAAAAGAACTTTGTAATACCTCTATCATTCAAATTAATAGTTCCAGAGATATTATAAACCATGAATAAAATCTTTAGAAAACTCGATTGTTCTGTAAAATATTACGGTACTTTTCGATTTTTTTTCTTTACGCAAAGTCAACTTTTGATTGATTCTAAAATGTTTCACTTGTTCGTTTTACCGTATCTTCACAGCAAATACACAAAATTGAACTATTCATCAAGTTGTTCAGAAGATTCTCATAATTGATTTTGCTCTTATCAAAAGAATTCCCATCAATTTCTTGTATATCTATTTATTTTCTATTCATTCAGACATGGGAATCTCAACTTTTCGTTCATAGAAATACTGATGACTAATAGACGAAAAAAGCGACACAGTCGGCAGTTTCTCTTATGAATGCCGTTCAACACAAAAACACATAAGGATGGATTGTCGACAAGCTCTCTCTCGCATCAATCTTCTGAAGGTTGTTCGTTTTGTGGGTTTAGAAAAGGACAGGAAAAACGAATGGAGGAACATGTTGCGGTGGAGGAAAAAGGGAAAAAAAGATTTGCATTTCCTGACGAAGACTTATTGTCGGAATGGTGAGAAACCGACTTAGATCAAATAAGAATAATAGATAAAATGAAGGTTTTAAACTCTCTAAATGTGAAATAATTGAATGGAATTCTCTTTCTTCGTTCGATTTCTCATTTCATTTCAGTGAGTGTACAGGATGAAAACATGTTTTTCTTGACTATGGTATTTCTACAATCAGGATGTTAACATTCAGATCAAGCGTTTCTTTCAATCTGTATAGACGAGAATGCATCCTTCTCACAGAGCAACTACGTCTCATCCTGTGCATCTATGGTTATGATAAAATTAAAGTTTGACAGTGTTACAAGAGAGAAAAAATGAATGGAAAACGAATGGAAATGAATGGAAATAGGGCCTTTTCCGAAAATTAATCGGAAACTCTAAACTGACTTCAAATCTTCTTCTAGAATGAGTTTCCCTTTTTTCCAAAACTGTTCTCGTTTTTTAATACGGAAAAGGAGATTTAATATTATACAAAAAGATGAAGTTTTGAATGACTTATCCAACCTTAAAATGTAGAAACTTGAATGGAATGAAAGACGAAAAAACGCTTTCAAAATGTGAAGAAAACGATAAATCTGGATGGCTCTTTCCGAGAGTTGACATCTCGTGGAGAGCCGAGAAAAGAAATGACAAAAGCTTACGGGAAAAGGGGAGGAAGGCACGAATTGTGGGATTTAAGTGAGAAATAATGAGAGAAACCAACTGAAGAGATCATGATTCAAAATTCAGATTATCTAGGAGCAGGTGTCCTGGGAGGACAGATATTCCTGTCTCTCCAAATTTCATTTTAATTGTTACATCGGAAGACAGTGCTTTATCAGAACTTAAAACCGATTCGTGCATTAGAAAACACTCCCAAAATCTTCTAATGCACACGCCTCCTTCAGAAAATTGAGTCACTATGACGCATGCTTACAGTACCCTTACCCTCTAATGCATTTATGTTTGTTTTCAATTCAATAGTTTTACAACTTATTTCTTTTTATTTCAACAAGTGAATGTCAATTTAGTAAAACATGAGAAGTGAAGATGATTTATATTGTATGAAAACATAAGAAAGTATTTAAGAACAAACTTAGTAAATTGAAAATTAAGAGATCAGAAATAAATTGCATCTATCGAATTAACCGCTGTTCACCGATTGCTCTTCAGAAGTTGGAGTTTCGGAAAGTGGCTCGGTTGGTTCAGTTTGCTCATCATCATTATCTGTTCGAGCTCTTTTGACTTTTTCACTATCCGAAGTATCTTCTGATTTCTTACGGAACGCGAAAACCAAATACATACAAATAGCTTCCCATTCAGACTTTGAAAGCGTTCCGACGTACTTCGGAACACCTTCTCCTAACGACTCCAGTTTCCCTTTCGCTTCTGAATACTCCGTGTCTTCATTTCCACTCGGATTTCGATTCGGGAAGGTTTCAAGACCTTTCATATTTTCTAGGAGTCGGCGTCCTGGTTCCAACCATCCATTGATTGCTTCAGCAAAATTTTTGACATAGAGTAATTCCATGTCGTGTTCTTCAAGAAGACTGTAAACGTTAGATTTTAAAGAATGGAATGAATCAAGCAAAAAAGGCACACAGGAATAAATAGAAGACTCACTATTTGACTAATGGGAAGTACGCCAGAAATTCGGGACAGTTAACCTGTTCATCAAGCGAGAAGTGGAATTTGGCTCCAAACAGAGGAACTGTTCCTTCGTCGAGTTCTGATACATTTTCGTATGTGATCTTACATACATCGTTTTCGAATTTTCCGTTTTCTCCATTCCTTACCGCCCATCTTTAAGAATATATACTCATAGCTCGATCTGGTGTTAGAAAATTCTTACACTATTCTGTCAGCATCTGGAAGTGTTCCAATGAAAACTCCACCTGGTTTTAGCATACCGACTGCATTATTGATAAAAGTTTTAGCAGATAATTCGTCAACAAACGAATAATGCATAGCGAACTGGCAGCTGACCAAATCGAATGGATCTTTATTTTCAATAAGAGTTTGCAAATTTTCCTACAATCAGTTGTCAGTCAACTAGAAACACAAAATGTCTGCTCACTTTGGTACAATCAGCAACAATGAACTGAGCGCTGAAAATGTTGTCTGGATATGAACGCATTTGTTTATACCGTTCCTCTGCTTGCTGAACTGATACCTCAGCGACATCTACAAATTTTAAATAATACTCGATGAGACATTGAGTAACCTTACCAGCCATGACTACATGTTTGGCTCCGGAAATGTCCCATTTTCGAAGATCACCACCTTTTCCACATGCAATATCCAGAACACGTGGTTTGGAGACATTGTTTTCGTTAACACGCTTCATTCCATCATCTAATAAAACTCTGCTGTCAGATGGTAATAATTTTCACAAATGCTCACTTATTAACTGGCTTTTTATCCAATTGTTCATATTTCGCATGAAAAAGATCCGGCTCTGTTGTCTATCCTGAATACCAGCTTGACGTACATTATTGTAATGATCGGCAACTTCTGCGGCACTCATTCTCTGAAAAATTTTCTTTCCTATTCTCAATTTTTATTTGAATTCTGATCAAAACGAAAGAAAGAACAATTCAAATAATTCGAATTCGAAAAATTTTTCACTGTGGCCGCGGCCGAGGTCTGGGGAAATCTAGTCCTCACCCTCTCGCAGTGCTCGTGAACAAAATTGATATTTATATTTAACTCCGCAGATATAGTCTAAGACATCCAATTCATGAGGCGTTTCGTTATTACATCTACAGAAAATATTCATAGCAATACCAATTAGCTTCTGTGATTTAATTAATTGCTTTTATATTCTGAAAGTTATGAACAGAGAGTTTTTGTTATATCGAGGAAGAAGAAAATATCAATAAAAATTAAATTAGAAAATTTTCAACAGAGAAAGCAAAATGAACAACCTTTTTGTTTTAGTTGTCTTATTTCACATTGTTTTATTACATTGAAGTATATTTATTAGACACATTATCATGTAATTATCATTTCTTCAGATATTTTTTTGAAGCAGCATCTCCTGCCAAGTTATTGTTTTTAAAGAGGTTATTAGAGAGTATAGTCATCAAACACATTTTTTTACAATTTTTACAATTAATGAGTTCGTTATATTCTTAATGAGTTCGTTATATTCAACTCCTAGTATTTTTAAAAAGATGAAAACAATTATAATTCCTTACAGACTATAAATATGACGAGCGGTTTCGTTAGCACGTCTGAGCTCGATAAAGAGAAGGAAGCTCGCCAAGAAGCGTGGGAGAAAGTTCGTAAGCCAACAGATGCAGTTCGTAAGTTCACTTTGAATATAATAATCTTCTAATCAGTTTATCTTTCAGAAGCACCTGAACCCGAGTACTGTAACAAAACTCTTTTCGAGCAATTGAAAGATAACAAAGATGCAAAACAATTGGAAATAGATGAAGCAAAGAAACTAAGTGAGATTTGATTTCAGTTTATTGTTAATCATTCTCTGTCTTTTTTCAGAAAACATGGTACGAGGAATCGATGAAGAAGAGAGCACGTTTTTGTCAGATTTAGACACTACAAAAAGAGTAGTAAAAATGCAAATGAAAAAGGAAGAACAAGATGTAATTAAAGAAATGACAGTTACTCAGCATCTTGCTGCAAACCAGCAGTCAGTACCTCGTCTGACATTGAAACCGTCTACGTCGACAAGCACTGCACCGTCTAAATCAAAACAAGCAGCATTTTTAAGCACTGCTATAAAAAGAAAATCTACGTAAGTTTGTGACATTGCATTTCTACCTCCGCCTCTCAAAAAGTCTGAATCTTCAATTTTCAGTTTATAGACAGACTTCTTCAGACCAGAACTGACATTTTTCTTATATTTTTCGTTTTAGAAGCGCTGGACCAGAAGATAAAAAAGAAGATCCTCTACCATCAAAAGTTTCAAAATCAGATCCTGTAATCAAACAAATCGGAGCTCTTCAAGCTATATGTGACTATGCTCCTTCTAGGTTTGTATTGTTTCATCTCAAAAGTATTAGCAAAATGTTTTCAGTGATTCTGATAGCGATGCCTCTTCGGATGATGAACCTGAAACACTTCCAGTTTTAGTTACAGTACAATCTCAGAAAAAGCAAGGGGGATGTCAATAATTACAGTAATCCTAATAAAAATAACTTTATTATTAATATTCAGAGTTTTATTGATTCGTTCTGGAATTGTCAAACAAATTCCATTTTCTTACTAAACATTTATTTACCTCTTAAACTGGTAATTCTCTTCATTGTTTATTCCGGCAATTTCGGCTTGTTAATGATTTGATTATGACGATGAAGTTGGTTAATGTAATGAGTTTATGGAATGAAACATGTGTCATTTCCTGACAGGAAATTCAGAGATTGACTGTCAACTTCTAAAAATAAAAGGCCCGTGTGGTTTAAACAGAGACAGAAAAGGAAACAGAGAGAAGAAAAGAAAGAAAGAAAGAAAGAGAGAAAGAAAGAGAGAGAGAGAGAGAGAGAGAGAGAGAGAGAGAGAGAGAGAGAAAGGGGGAGGGAGTAAATTAGGAGGACAATAGGAAAGAAACAAACGCTCAGAGGGCATAAGGAATGAACAAGAAACACAACTCACAGAAAATTTGGAAATAGAATGCTTATTCTGGGAGAATAATGATTTCAATTTAATTGTGCTCTAGTATTGCTTCGATTGTGAACGATTTAATGGGGGTTCTGGGTACGCAATTCATATTCCACAAGAGCGGAGAGAACATTGTTGGCGACGTATCAGATCCTGCAGATTCATCTTCGTCCGATGAATCTCCATCTTCCACCTGCAGTCCCATATGACGACGAACTTTTCTCTGTGCTCTACGACGTCTGAAATCTCCACGCTCAAAATCTTTCACACAAGCCGGATGGACTGCCCAATAGTGACCCTGAATTTCAATTCTTTAAACTGTTAATTCTCAACGCAGAAGAACTGGATCAACGAACCTTTCCATTTGCTGCCCTCCCTGCTTTCACAAAGCAGTCATTTAATGACAAGTTATGTCGAATTGAATTTCTCCATCCTGCTCCACGACTTCTGAAGTATGGATATTCGGTCATGATCCACTCATAAACCTGTGGAATGGAGAATATATTTCAAACAGTTTAAAAAGGAATGATTTCACCTCAGCCAAAACCATTTTTTTGTTAGGAGATGAAAGAATCGCCATAGCAATCAGTCCAATGTATGAATGTTGTGGTTTCGGTTGTTGGCATTCCGTTTGATTGATAAGTGATGCATCGATAGGAAGATTAATCAAAGGAAATGAAGTGTCTTTGAGAGTATTATTAGATGAAAGGAACTGTCGAAGTATGTCTTCCATTCTGAAAGTTTAATTTTCTAAAAAGTTGTTTATGTGGACTGAAGCAATTTCTTCGAGAGAAATAACTTTTGAAAATTATTAGTTCATCAAATGAAAATAAACAAAAATAGAACTTTACTCAGTTTTAAAGACTGAAAATACATACAGCCAATGTCAGAATACTTTTTTTAAAAACATGTAAGAATCTGAGCAGTCCCCGGAACATACGCACCTATCATTGGAGAGTGAACAACTTTTATAAGAGAGCCAACGGGAAACAATTGGGACAGAGGAAGCAAAAAAGGAGCCATTTTATTTGGAGGTCTCTTATGGATATAGGAAAGGTGGCTCATTTTTGATAAACAGGAAAACGAAAACTCTCATTTCTTGCATACTTACAATGGGTCCAGCCGTATAAAGAATATTCAACTGCCCGAAATCTCAGGTAAGATGTTTGTATAGATATGAAAAAACTATTGAACCAATGAGAAGTACGGTTATTTTAATATTCGAACTATTTGAACATTGAAGTTGAAAGTAATTTATTCTCTATTGAATCAAGGAAACTGAGAAGTATTCATGATTTGAAAAATGATATCAATATGAATTCATTTTTCTGAAAACACTTAAGAACAAGTTTAGATGCGATTAAGATGTTCATTTACATTCACAAATCGTTCAACTCATTGAAACACTTTCAGGAAAAAAAGTTGGATTATAACATCCGTTTCCGAACACTTTGCTAGAAATCTTGAAAGTTAGGAGAAAGAAAAATTAATGAATGTAGAATCATGAAATCTATGTGAAAGTCTATTCTGACGCAAGTTTCAATGGTAATATTCATTCTCCTGAGATTCATTCGTGACTTTTTAATCAAGAAATCAAATTGAGTTTATGTACTTTTAAGTGTACGACTACAGGATAACTATAACAAGAATTAATAAAATTGTTAGTAATAATACTCTGAAGACACATTTATGAGAGATTTGTAAGTTATGAAGTCATTATAACTTCTTTTCAAATGATGAATCTGCAACTTTTCAAATAATGAAAAATAGATGAGAACTGTATTGCATTTATTTAGAATATGCAATGAGTCAATCAGTCTGTGAAATATAAATTCAAATGAGTGATAATGGCTCAGTCACCGCCTGTTGACTCCGCCTTCTCGGTTAACCCGCCTCAAAGAGCAGATGCATTGCCGCCTTAAAAAACAATAAATTCGTTTTTGAAATTGTAAAAAGGGCAGATGTACTTTATGGGGCGAATAGGGCGAGAAAATGGACAGTATTGTTCTTTTGAATTCAAAACTATTATAACAAAAAGAGCTCATTCTATTTTGTAATTGATACATTAATGAGGTGAGAATGGTAGTGAAAATTGGTTTTCAAGTGTATGTTCCTCGGTTTAATTTTGAAAAGAATGAATTGAAAAACAACAAAATATAATTTTTACTGTGATATGAGAACGGAAGGAAGTATTTTTCCAAAGAATATTCTCAGTTTCATCATCTTCATTTCAGCCAATTAGCATGTAATCTGAAAAGAAGAAAAGAAAGACATTTTATGTTTAATCCTTTTGTTGAATCTGAGAAAAAAGATTAAGAAATTATATATATTTTACACTTATCTTATAAATTTTTTACTCGAATTGAAAAAAAGGAGTCTACAGAGAATTCAGACAGAAAGCCCCGTCTACCGTAATCTTTCGGAAGGCAGCAAAAACGAAAACAAGGACAAACGCGAGTGAGTTTTGAGTCTCTCATACAAATACACACACACACAATGCTCATCGCACAACAAAAGAATTTGAAAAGTGGGCGTGGTCATCTCTCTTCTCATGAAGACGTCTTCAAAACGCAATTAAGGGCATACGGTAAACGGCGTCAGCGTGTGCGCGCAAATCAGATTGCGTGAAGCTCTTGTTTGATGCGCCCAACACACTAAATTGTCGTTGTCGTCGTCTTGTTCTGAATAGCACCTCAAATTGTGCCGCTGAAGACACTTGTCACGATTTATTATTAAAACTTTGGTTTGTACACTCTACCTAATATTAAAACGTTATGAAGAAAACAAAAATTCATTCTTCAGAGAAGATTTTTAAGAAAAATGTGTCGCAGAGAAATATAGAGAGTGAAGCTTCAAATTGAGATTTAAATAATGGGTAAAATAAAAAGTAAGATCTTGATTTACGAAGGCATAAACATGAAAATGTTCCAACGAATAAGTAGTTAAGCGTAGTCCACATTTATCATCCTGCCTTCAACGGTTGTTCCATATAAAGCAGCACGAGAACGCTCAGCATCTTGGAACGAAGCAAAACGAATACGTGCAGTACCAGGAGCCATCATATCCACAGAGTCAACCTCCCCAAAGTTGCGGACACGATCACGAACAATCTGCCAAGTGTAGTCATTCGGAAGCTGAAAAACAATTAATGAGAATTCATCGATTGAACACCAAACTAACATTTCGAATGATAATGACTCTTGTTGGTTGAGTTCCTGCAGTTGGTATACCTACATTTCCACTTCCACTGAAAACATCCGCAGAAAATGGCGCTCCGCCACTCCCGGTGCTTCCAAACGGACCATTAGCCATTACAGATCTAGCGAAATTTGACTGATCGCCGGCTCCAAAACCGGTTACTCCACCAATCTGAGGTCCTCCGGGAACGAATGGAGCAGCTGGAGCATTGAACTGAAAACTATCAGTTTTCAATGGAATTTGATAACATTGCTCAATAGCGGTTTTCCTACTTACCGGTGCTTGGACTTCTCCTGGGAACATGCCGTGCACATTTGCAAGAGGAGCTCCGTCGGCTCCGAGACCCATTCCAATGGATTCAAGCCCGCGAGGAAGTCCACCTTCTTTATGTTCAGGTTCCTTCTCAAACCGGTCCATTTTTACCACAAGGTTGCGATCGAAGAGACGTTGTCCATTGAACATTGAAATCGCTTGAACAGCTTCTATCGGATGAGTATATTGAATCACGCAGACTCCCTAAAATTGTAATAAATAGAAAAAAAAGAATAAAATTGTATCAAAAAGGAAGAGTCAAAAATACCTTAGTTTTTCCTTCTTTATCGATACGGAAATCCATCCAGTTGATCTTTCCGGCCATGCCGAAAACCTCATAAAGCTTGTCCGTTCCAACATTGAAGGCCAACTGAGAAATATTATTTTACTATTATGCACTGTTTTTGTTCAACTCATCAAAAATCATGAACCGAGAATGTTAGAAGGTTTACCGAAAACAACTTCAAGTTTAGGAATGATCGGAAATGATTTCCTAATATGGAACTTTCTTTCACTTCATGAAATTCTCAATCGGAACACTGACTTAAACAAATAACACCTAACATTAAGGTACGAAAGCCTTAAAATTTGTAAAGGAACAATTCTACCATGAGGATGAAACGTCGATGAAATCACTTCAAGATGAGTCATTTGAAACCTACATTGGCGATGAAAATACGTTCACAGAGTGGTGGTTCAATGTTGTGTTGACGAAGAAACTCCATATTGAGACCGAATAAATCAAAAGTTCCGGTGCGAGCTGGGCGATCGAGATCTTTCCCTTGAGGAGCACGTCCTCCGGCAGGGCCATTACCTCCGGTACGGGAGAGGTAATCAATGCCTGTTTCAGTTTTGATGGTACGGAAGAATGCAGTAGGATCCTACAGTAAAATTATATAGATGAAAGGTTAAGTAGGAGAAACAAAACTATGCTGAATTACGGACCCGGATTTCTTTGGCTATGATACTTCTTCCTTTCCAGTCGTACTTTTGAAGATTAGCGACGCATTTTTCGGCCCCTTCACGTGTTTCAAACTCAACTACAGCATTGCCTTTTGGCTTGCCATTACGATCTTCGAGTAACTCGCAAAAAACTACTTCACCACCTTTCTCGCGAACCAGACTTTTCAAATCAACCCATCGAGCTTCGTATGCGATGTTTGTGATGTAAACCATACGATTGTTAGAAGCGGTGTTTCCATTGTTATTCCCGACAGCAGCGCCAATACGACCTTAATGGAAACATAACATGATATAAAAATCTTAGTGATTGAAATATCATAAAGAAGCTTGACTAAACAGTACTTCTTCTTGGGCTTCTCGATCTGCTGCGACGCTCTCGTTTGATATCACGTTGTCCATCGCGACGATTTCTGTTCATGATGCCTGGCGAATTAAAACAACTTGAAAATATGAATTAGAGCAAAAGTGTGTTGATTGCCAGAGTTGAAAGGACGATCAATATAAAACGCGCCTGATGATGATTTTCAACTGAAACTACTATTGAAGTTCAGAAAAAGTTAGCGAGCGAAAATGAAGCATATTTCATTTAATAGTAAACGTGGTTCATGTTGCTCATGTAATCTCCAGTAAAAACCCATGTAGGAAAACATTATCGGATTACTTTCTTGAAACTTCAAAATGACTGGAACTTCCCGGAGGCTTAGTTAGCTTAGGCAAAAAACCAAAAACGATGTATTTTTTCATGCATCACGAAACACAATGCAGCAATTCTAGAAAGAAGAGCAAAACGAATTCTAAACGGCGAAAGAAATTACAAAAACCGAAATTCGAAATAACGACGGCGGCGGCAATGTGCAAATTTGTGCAGTTGCGCGTAGAAGTGAACTGTTACAGCAACACCCGATTTGACGACATAAACTGCCGCGAAAGTGAAAGCTCGTACTGAAGCTTTCCTGAATACAATTCACAGTGATAATCCATTTCAAATTAGTATTTCAGATGTACACGTTTCCATTCACACATTTCTTACTGCCTTGTTTCTTTAAAAAAATTATGATGGATCTCTATTACGTCTTGACATGTCTCTTTGTTATCAAATTGTGTCTGCAAAAAGCTGCGTAGCAATTTTCTTTAGTATCAGATTTCTTGTAGGAAGACACATCGAGCGGGTCTAAACGAAAAACTTGCTTCTTATACAACCTTCCGATGAATATCTACAGGAATATGTTCTATAGAATATAAACAGAAATGTGTGTTTAACATAAAGATGTTATCCCGACAGCCGACAGCTATAAATATTGCGATAGGTTTTATCTTTTAAAGATAATAAAAATTTGCAGGCATTTTTTTCACGGTGTTTTCTGCTGACAAACTACAAAGCGGAAGATAGTTCAAAACTAACGTAGCCTGGTGTGTATTTACTTATTGCCAGTTTTCATTGCACACGTTTTGAGATGATTTCTTGTTAACTGAAGCCCACTCCTCTGGAACTTGTGAAGTCACAATTGTGACTTTTCTATCAGCGGGCATAGATTTAATGTAGTTTCTATCGTCACCTGTCTCTCGCCTTTTTCTTTCTGGTCTCTTCTCGGTTACTTTCAATTTGACAAGGCGGTTTTATAGATGCGACCGTCGTATCAAACTATTTCTTTCTCTACGCTATCGTCAAACAGACTAATAGAACTAGTTCGTTTTACTCTACATTTTTCACTTTCTAGGCCTCCTTGCTGATCCAATGAGTTTCGGTCACACTTTGTTGTTTTACAATTTAATTCGTTCAACTCTGATTTCATTTTGTATGTTAATTTATCTGACGAAACAAAAAAAATATTTTTTGGTACGTTCAAGTTTTCGTCATAAGTCAAGCGATGCATTTCCAAATAGCTTTATCACATAGTTTCTCACGTTTCTATGCGATTGACACATCGGCGCTTATCAAAGACTTTCTAGGCAGGTTTATTGATTCTATGGTCAATAAATAAGTGACATTGTGACTCATTCAATGGTGCATGTCAAAACTATTCGCCCTATTTCGCTTTTTCTCTGCTTCAAATCCAGCCAAATTTCTTAATTGCTTCCGGAAAAATTATTTCCAGTTCAAGAAGTTTCTTTTATTTTAGAGTAGTGAAGCGGATGCACACTAGTGTAGGTTTTTTGTTTCTATGTTCACAATTGTTACATTCTTGCAGATGTTTACCTAGAGTTCCAAAATTCTCTTCCCTCGCTCACTCAGTTTCTTTCCTTCCGTCGCCTATAGCAGCTCAAAGCCCTCTCTTGGGCAACGAAAGCACACGCCGCCTCGCTCACTGCTCGCAATTTTGGAAATTGCATGAGCCTCTTCTTTCCTTCCTTCCTTCCTTTCCCGCCTCTCCCCGTTTTCCATTTCATTGAACTGACTGACGAGGATGGACGGGTGGCAAAATATTCTCCATTGTTTGCCCCCGTTTCCGACGGACAGCCTATTACGTTATGTACATAGCTCACAAAGCTACTCTCGCGAGATTTTTTCTTTCAATTCAATCAGGTCACTTGGTCAAGTTTGCTCTTATGCTCTTATACTTGACGTGCATGTGTCTGATCAAATTTCAAAAATCAAATACACTTCTAATTAATATTATCGAGGGCTTTTTTGTATTTCTAATTGAAAGATTTTATCGGGGTAGACTGAACTCACTGTTTCATAATGTCATTCGCCAGGAATAGCGCAGAAAAGTTTCTCAGAAAATTTCATCTTAACGCAAGTTTTTATTTTGAAGAAATTATATGATTTTGCAAAAGCTGTCAACTTCCATACTCATTTTTTACTCGAAATTTTTTTCTTCATTCCGTTCATCATTTGAAAATTTAATCTTGCCATGTTGAAAACTTTTTTTACAGTTCAGCATGGGGATAGGTGCCGAGGAGAAAAAACCGTTGCTCGTTCAACTAAACGGACAATACTATGATATTGCCGAATTTTCTCATAAACATCCGGGAGGATCAAAGGTATGATTTTTGTAACATTGGAGTATCATTTAATTTTTCAATTAAGTAAATTCGGTTTGCAAACATCAAAATTTTTTAGGTGTTAAATCGTTTAGCTGGTGAAGAGATTGGAGAATTCATGAGAGGCGAAAAACGAATAATGGGAGTTCGCCATGAACATTCAGAAGCTGCATATAATATGCTCGAAAGGTACAATGTGAACACAATTCAAAAGGTAAAGTATATATTCATTACGATATACTAGATAAATAGCTACTTCCATAAACAATTCTTATTCTGTTTTGCTATTCAGGGAGATCCTCTTATTGAGTCGAAGACTGGCATGCTATTCAAAGTTGGATCCTTAGGTACCGATTACTGGCATTGGATTCATCAACCTTATGATGGAACGTTGAGGTACCGAAATCTATTTCTATCGCTTAAATGACACCGTTATTCCAAATTTTCATGAAAACGTTTCAGACTTTTTGATTCTGACATATTGGAAAGTATGACACGTACAGTTTGGTGGGTGGTTCCAGCTATTTGGGTTCCTATAGTGGTTATTTTCTCCATAATGTCTGTTTTGTCATTTTCGTCTTCAACTGGTAACACACCAAATATTTGAATTGTTATAATTAGAAAAATTGCAGATGTTTATAATTCTGTCCTTCTGTGGTCTGCATGGTTTGTAATTGGAGTTTTGACATGGACTCTGACTGAATACAGTCTTCATCGATGGGTTTTTCACTGGAAACCTTCACCCGAATCACAAAATCAAATTCTTCTCCATTTCCTCGCTCATGGACTTCATCATAAGACTCCGATGGACGGTGATCGTCTTGTGTTCCCACCTGTACCTGCAGCTATACTTGTTGGAATTTTCTACATTATCTATTCGAATACATTCCAATGGTTTCATTGTTCTATCATGTACAAATGTTTAAATTAACTCATTTCAGGCCAGTTTTCTGTGCTTTCGGAGCTGGGAAGTTATTCGGTTATGTGATGTACGACATGGTTCATTATTACCTGCACCATGGGAGTCCTCGTCCTCATAGTAACTTACACTTCAGAAAAGTTTATCATCATAACCATCACTTTAAAAACTTTGATGTTGGTTAGTTTTTTTTTTCAATACTAAAACGAAACATTTTGATTTTCACTACTGTAAAAAAAGTGAATAATCTTTTTTTAAAAAAACATCAGAAAAAAAATTTCAAGTTTCCCTTATTTATTCATTTTTACCCAGGTTTTCGTCGGGTCTCCTTTCTTTTTCACCATCTTTTTCAAATTTTCTCAATAGGGCGCGTTTGCAACGTCAAATTGCGACCACCAAATTTTATAAAACATTTGATGTTTGGGCCTACTTTTTCATTTCAGGCTTCGGTATCTCGACCTCCCTTTGGGATTATGTATTCCACACACTTGGAATGGGTCCGTTATGATATTTGTGCAATGAGAACTCTGAAAAAATGCTCTCAATATTTATTTACATCAAGTACTTCTCGAATTTTTTTCTGTAATTCTCTAGACTCTACTCGCTCTTAACATGCCTCTCATTGTATATACTTATTTATCGATTTTCCGATTTTTAAACTTACTCTAGTGTTATATTGCATCATGTGCCTATTATCTACACTTTGTACCGGTTTCTCCCACAATTTTTGTGATTTTCTTGTTTTTGTTAGTTTCGTCTGTTACACGTTGGTTTTCCAATCTAAATGAAAGTGCTTGTGATATTGTGCTTCTCTTTTTCAAAAATTTTTTCGTAACTTGTCGTTCGCATATTTTTCAGACGGGCTTATTTAAACGAAAACAACAAGATTTTCAGAACATTGTATTCATCTAACGGAGAATGTTCCTGAGATACTACTTGGACGAAAACCAGCACAGAGTCTACACTTTGAAGGTAAAATTGATATAATTGGCAAGTTTGATTTTCGATTTTAAGAGAACTGCTCCATCTGGTGAGCAAACTCTCACAGCTCATCCAGCTCGTTTCTCGCCAGAAGACAAAAACTCCAAATACCGCGTTATCATCAAGAAAAGATTCGGACTTCTCCCAACTCAAAAGGCCAAAACCGCTTGTTAAAATGTTGGTGTGGGAATGGCGTCGCATGTTGCGCCAAAAATTACGCTCTTTTACACCAACCAAACCTATCAACTATCAGCAGGTATAAAAAGAAATTTTTTTACTCGTTTTCACAGTAAAAATTTCAGGTATCTCGTCGTCGTGTTATCGTTTCATTTGTACTTTTCTTCATCGGATGGAAAGCTTTCGGGTATACTCTCAACGATATGTTCCTTTGGACAGTCGATGAGAAAACTATGCAAGGTCGCTTTTTAACTCCAAAAGAAGGAAAAGAACGAAGGTTTCAAACAGTTAAATTTTCAAATCTAATTTTTTTTTCATTCAGAGAGGCGCTTGAACGACAACGAGATCCTAATTTACGTATCATCACTCCACCAATCATTTCAAAATACGATCTTGATGATTAATTTTTGTGTTTCTTTTACTTGTCCTTTTTTGCATCGTTCTGTTTTTTGTTGTTTCTCTATGCTGTTGTCACTTGAATGAAGTTGAAAAAACTTATATTTTATGTTAGTAGGATGAAAGAAATTGTAATGAAGTGCTGGAAATCATACTTTCTGAATGAATAAATGTTCCAGATAAATGGTATTGAACATTTAGGGTGAATGCGTTTCTCCGACTATTCCTTCAATTTCAACGAAGAACAAATTCATTTTTCTATCACATCTCATTCCGATAAAGATTTAGTGGTAAATTATTTCATCTAAAAATGAACTAGCACTAAATTATCAGAACTTCAACACAACTGGAAGAATCGGGCAGGTTATTGAAGTCATTCAACCACCGGAGCTCCTTTCGAGTCATCTTTCAGAACAGCAAAGAGTTGAATACGACATAAAAAGTTTACTCGGGAATCCAGAACTGGTAACAAACAATCTTCCAAATTACTCATGTTATTATGTTTTCAGCCAGGAGTAGAACTTTTCATTCGTCGTTTCGTCATTCACTTCGCATCTCGAAAACAAAGAAGAGATACTATTTTTGTTTTAGGTCTCCTTTCTAAAATGCAGAGTTCTGAAAAAAATAATTACAGGAATTGATCTCGATGGTATCTCAAACGAATGCATTGCGGCCGCTTTGCAGGCCCTCGAGCAGAATGATCAGGTTGCATGATTCAAATTGTTCTGATAAAACTCACAAGTTTTCAGTAGCTCCCTGGCTCGTAACTCAAACTCACTTTCACCAGATGATCCGAAGAAGAAAAAATCCACTGTGTTCTTACCATCCTCTTCTTTTGTAAACCACGTCAAGACAACCGAAAGATCTTTGTCTGATCAGAAACAAGCCATAAATGGAGGTCTAAATGATTTGTATTCATGGCAGGAGAAAAACCGTGAGGATTTCAAAATGTTTGAACTTCTTGATGGACCACCATACGCGAACGGAGAAGCTCACACAGGCCATGCAATCAATAAAATTCTAAAAGATTTTATTGTAAAAAGTAAGATTGGACTAGGATACAGGTATAAAGTCAAAGTGAATAAGGTTGTAAGATTCCTGCTTTTCAGAGTTCGTTTCCGTCCGGGATGGGATTGCCACGGACTACCCATTGAATTAAAAATTGGGAAGCAAAAAGAAACACCAGCACCCCAGTCATTCAAAGAAATTCGTTCTGCCGCAAGAATAGTTGCAGATGAAGCAATCGGAAAACAAATGAACGCATTTCGTCGATGGGGAGTAACTGCTGATTGGGATAAACCATATACAACCAAAAGTTCGAAATATGTTGCTGCGCAGTTGGACATTTTCGGACAACTAGTTGAACAGAAATTAGTTTATCGGACTTTCAAACCAGTTTATTGGTAAGCTCTCAAACTGATTTGTTCCATGGGTTGTCATGAATCGTTCAGGTCACCCAGCTCAAATACGGCTCTTGCGGAATCAGAGCTTGAGTATAATGAGAAGCATCAAAGTACTAGTGTCTATTTCCGGTTCAAACTGATAAATGTTTCTTCACCCGAAATCATATGGTCATCTATTCCTCCATCAAAACCATCACAGTTTTATGCTCTTGTTTGGACAACCACACCTTGGACTCTTCCATTAAATAATGCAATTTGCGTATCTCCTAATATCAAATATTCAGTGATTCAGTTTGAAAGAGAAATAAAGTGAGTTATAGGCTTCTAAGAAACATTCAGTTTGATACTGGTTTCGGAGAGTGAATACAAGATGTTTTCAGTAATCCAACTTCAACATACTACATAATCGCATCCAATTTGGTCAGCGAACTCGAGAAACAAAGTGAACAGAAATGTCGGATTCTAGGAACAGTGAAATCAGAAAATTTGATTGGAAAAAAATATAAAAGTTGCTGGTGAGCATTTCTTGTTATCATAGTCGATACCACTGCAGTTATTTAAAGTTAATGTTTCTGACATATTTATTATTTTTTACCAAGATTTCATAACATTGATGAACAATTATTAGGCACAACGAGTTGGCACTCCCAATTTATGAAGCCCCACACGTCTCCGATACGGTTGGAACCGGCCTGGTACATACCTCGTTCGCTCACGGATTTCAAGACTACGATGTAAATGTTCCTACAGTAGTGCTTGAAAAACAAAGTGTGCTTACAGGTTGCTGTTTCGAATGGTGAAAGAATTCAAAGTTTCGTCGATTCCCGTGGATGCTATACTAGACATCTTGGTCACGACTTAGATGGGAAACATGTTTTGGGGGATGGTCAGAGAGAAGCACTAAGGTTACTAAATCATGATGTAATACACAAAGAAAATTATATCCATTCGTATCCATATGATTGGAGAACTAAAAAACCAGTGATTATTCGAAGTAGTCAACAATGGTTCATTGATGTAGAAGAGATTGGCAAACGTGCGTCTTCAATGCTCGATGAAATCACAGTATCTGCAGGAGACTCTGATCTTCGTGGATCTCTGAAGCAATTGGTAACAACGAGAAACAGTTGGTGTATCTCAAGACAAAGAGTATGGGGAACGCCGATTCCAGGATTGGTTGACGAGAATGGTGAGGCCTATACTTCGAGAGAATTAATTGAATGGGTTGCTGATTTAACTCGAAAAAGTGGCAACACAGATGTATGGTGGGAAGTGGATTTGAACAAAATTTTGGAAAATGAAGATGTCAGAAGATCCCTGAAAATTCCTAAGTACGTTATTCCTCAATTGAAGAAAAACGTTGATATTATGGATGTTTGGCTGGATTCAGGGTTGGCGTGGCATGCAGCAAAAGAAAATGAAATGGAGCGAGAACATGTCACAGACGTGGTTTTAGAAGGAGTTGATCAGTTCAGAGGATGGTTCCAATCTCTATTGCTGACGTCGGTTGCAGTCAAAAATAAATTGCCATATCGAAAGATCATCGTTCATGGATTTTGTATTGACGAGAAAAACAATAAAATGTCAAAATCAGTCGGAAATGTAGTAGATCCAATACTTGTAAGATCAACTGTTGTGCAAAAATATATGAATGATATTTCAGCTCACCGACGGTTCTCTGAAACAAAAAGCAATTGGAGCTGATGGACTCCGCTTCTGGGTTGCTCTTTCTGGATCGGAGAATGCCGGCGAATCAAAAATTGGTCCAAAGATCATTGAGGATGTTGATAGAAAAATTGTCTCATTACGAAATGGATTTCGTTTTATGATTGGAGGCTGTCAAGGCTTCAATGGAAATCCTATCAATTCTCCATTGAAAACTCTCGACCAAGACATGCTTCACTCCGTAGATTCTTTTGTGAAAAAAACTATTTCTAACTATGAAGAATTCAAATTCAGAACTGTTGCTAATGATTTGACCCAGTTCATTCAAAGAAATTTCAGTTCAAATTATGTGGTCAGTTTCGAATATTTTCATAAGTTCTCTTTAAAAAAAACCATTTCAGAAGTACGTGCGAGATAGGCTGTATTGTGACAAAATTGGAAGTGAATCACATCTTTCAGCCCAATTCACTCTTCATAGGTGAATGAATACAGTTGAATATATATCGGTAATTTGCTTATTTTTATAGAACTGCCTACAGTTTAGCCCATATAATATCTCCTCTCCTTCCTCATCTCTCGGCTGAAGTACTTCATCATCTTCCCGGTTCTCATGAAAAGCAAATTCTTCGTCATACTTTCATGGAACTTCAGTCTGAAGAAAAATATTACATGCCTGAATTATCACAATTGATGAAAGTCGTACATGAACTTCGAACTGTGTTAGAAGCTTCTGCTGGTCCAAAGATTGACACATCCAAAAAGGTATTAATTCATTGAATGTCTAATCTGAATTTGTTGTATTAAGGATATTATTGTGTATGTGAAACCAGAGCAAGAGAAGCTGTTGAAAACTTCTGAATTAGAGTTACCAGAACTTTTGAATGTTTCTGGAGTTGAACTGAATGAAAGTCGAGATGGCATTTCTGTGGAAATTACCGACAGTAAACGCCGTTACTGTGAGAGATGTCGAAAACACACACGAAAAGATGGTGATAATCTATGTTCAAGATGTTTTGATGCATTGGTTGTTTAGTTGTTTTCTATTTTCATATGTTGTGTTTTCTGTTTAAATATAGAGATTTAAGAAAAGATTATGTTCGCTTTTCAAATTTCAGTATAATGTCCAAAGTCGGGCATTCGTTTATCTATTGATGAGTGCCGTTTTTCTGTTCATTGCAAAATGCGAGAGAGCACTAAAAAGCGGAGCGTGTGAGACGAAAAAGAAAAAGCGCGCGAATTTCATTTCTCTGTTTAGGTGTTCAACCCGTTCAGGATTCGCAGAATCTCGTCATTTTTCTCAAATTAATTTTCATTTATTCCACTTCCAACAATGAAGTCCAATTCTTTGGATATTAATCAAGGAAATATGATTCCATATATTAATATGTCATTGATATCGAGAAGAAGTGACGAATCCTTGAAGGATTTTGAAAGTGAATTGTGATTCCATAAATTCTCAAAACATTCGTTGTATTTTCAGGATCCTTCAATGCTCGTGTTATGGATATTTTTGCTGATAATCGTCTTACGACTGTTGAAGAACTTAAGAAAGACACTGAAGATTTCCTAAAATCAGTCAAAATGGAATTCATTTGGGGAGAAAGTGGAAAGACGAAATATGTGACACTCACAAGACTTACAGTAACTTAGCCTTTCCAGTCTTCTTTTTCCATTTTATACAAATTTCAGAAAATTCTAAAAAAATCTCCTAAATCAATCAGAGATCTTCTCCCTCATAAAACGGTTTCAACTTTCGTTAAGATTACGAATTTCAATTTAACTATCGATATAACTCTATTAGGTTCGACTCAGTAAGTTTATAGAATACAGCAATTCCGATTTATTTCAGAAGAGCTCGTAAACACAGTTGTCTATGCCGAAGAACTTTATATCAAACTGTTGCCATTTTCTGAAAATAGCACTGAAATTTCGAATTATGTGAGCCGACACACTATCCACTTCCTTCAATAATTATACACTTCAGAGTCTCCAAGACTTTGTTGCTTCTCACTACGTTCCAAAAATGATCGAAGAGCCAGAACGTTCAGATTATTACTCAGCATACGCTGTCGGAATCATTTTCTTTCTTCTTGATGCTCGAAAAAGAGAATATATTTTTCTAAAAGACTTATTGTCATCGACACTTCTCATGCAACTCGAAGCTTGCATTAATGCAGAAAACAATTGCTTGCCAATGCCAGAAATCGATGTGTATGTTCTTTTTCTATCTCTGTCGTTAATTGTTTCAGTTTTTCAGTTTTACTGTTGCACAATTCCGATCAACGCTACATGAATTTCGCTTATTAGATACCGACAGAAATGGGGTTTTATCTCGAACAGAACTGACCGATTTCAGAGAGTAAGGGCGTTTTGTGTAACCATAATACTCATAAAAACCGAGTGGTGCGCCAGTGGCGGTCTCGGAGTGTCGTTTGTATGCTTAAGCTCGATACGTAGCCTAATAATAACACTGGGACCGCCACTGGCGCGCTACTTCTCCTCTCTGAGTACTTAATATTTTTAAAGAGGAAATTTCAATGGAATGTTTCTTCAAAGAGTTTTCGATATCTCAATGACATACGAAAACGGATGTTTAGATTTCAAGGCGTTTGTGGATTTAGTCACAGCGATACGATTCCGCCACGTAAGTTTCGTTTTTAAATGTGTTAATTCGATGTGTTTCAGACACAAGCTTCTGCAAAATATCATTTCGAAGCTCTTGATCTGAAACATGATGGAATTCTCGATGAAGAGGAAATCAGAACTGCGGTGAGTGGGCTTAATTTCAGATGTTTTTCACGAAATCAGTTAGGTATGCTTCCAGGCTCAAGTTATTCCCGAGTACGTCTCAGATGATACCAACGTGAACATTGACATTGTAACAGCAGAGCTGAAAGACATGCTTCACCTGAAGAAGAGTGGTCTCACATCGGAGGATTTCGTTGCTGATCGGATGAATCCTACGTTTTCTGGATTCCTCTCAAACTATGCCGATTACATAAAATATGAACGTCGAGAGCAATAACTGAACATATAAACCCATCAATTTATTCTGGAAACGGAATCAAAAATAAAAATTGATTATCATTTCTCGAGGGTTGTATTGGCTTAGAAACAACAGAAACATAACGAACAGGGCGGGAGACAACAAAAGTATACAACATAAAGATTTAAAAATAACCATGTTCAAGAGAAAACTTGGATAAATAAGTGGTAACAGACAACAACAGTAACTAAATAATCTTAAGTCTAATCATCAGAATCCGAGAATTTGATGGAATTAACAGTTTGGTTGATTGGACCTCCTCCGTAGCTTCCCTTCTTCTTCTTAGTCTTTTCATGGCGGAAAGCTTTTCCTACAACCTTCCCAAGACTTTCATTAGCGCGTTGACCCCACTGATCGAAGCTCTTAATTAAAAACAAAATATATATTTTTCAATGGCACACTTACCGAATCGTGTCGATTGTTTCGGAATTTCTCAGCAACATTATCCTTAGTCAATTGAACGCGACGGAACGGTGAAGACTTTCTTTTGCGATTTTCATAGGCAGGTTTTTCGGTCGATGAAGCTAATGGTTTCGCTTTCAAAACTGGCGTTTTTGATGTGCTCTCTTCAGTTTCAGCAGACTCTTCAGAATCCGCTCGTTTCACTCTTGGAGTTACAGCTTTCGATGGCTTCGGCAAGTCCTCATCTTCGTCAGAAGAGTCAGATGATTGTTGAATTTTGTTCTTTGTTGTCGCAGCTGTTTTGGTAGGCGGCTTTTCGTCATCTGAAGAGTCATCCGATGAAGATTCTGCTTTTTTGGCAACAACTTTAGGTGAAGCCTTCACAGGAGTTTTCTTGACCATTGGTTTTTTCTCATCTTCCGAGGAATCATCAGAACTCGAAACAGCTTTTTTCAAAATAGGAGCCGATGTTGGTTTGGGTTGAACTATGACCGGTTTCTTCTTTTTGTCGCTCTCCGAATCTGACGAATCAGACGACGACTCTTTCTTGCTAGGAATCGATTGTTTTTTGACAGAAACAGGTGTAGCCTAAATCGGTAACGCATTGTTGGAGTAAAAAAATCGACAACAAACCTTTACAGAGTTGAGTGCCTTAGACTTCTCGCGATCACTATCTTCACTATCACTATCCGAATCACTGGTGTCTTGTTTTTTCACAACAGGCTTCGAAATAGGTTTAGCTGCAGTTGCCTTCAATGGTGTTTTCTTTTCATCATCCGATGAATCAGATGACGAAGACTCCGGTTTCTTCGTAGTTGTTTTTGGAGGAACAGCCTTGGTTGCTGGAGGGGCCTTCTTCTGTGAAATCTCTTCGTCTGAAGACTCAGATGAAGAAGATGTAGCCTTCTTTGCTGTGGCTGCAACTTCTACCGAGACAGGCTTCTTGGAAGGTTTTGAGTTGTCATCCGAGGAGTCAGATGAGGATGAATCTTTCTTTGGCGTTGGCTTCGAAGGTGTTTTGGCGGGTGTTTTGGCGGGTGTTTTGGCAGGTGTTTTCACTGGAGCTTCATCACTAGAAGAATCGGAAGACGAAGAGGCTGCTTTTTTCACAGCGGGAGAAGCTATTTTAACTGCAAGCTGTTTAGGTGCTGGCTTTTTCTGGTCGTCTGAAGAGTCGGAGCTTGACGAAGCAGCCTTTTTTTGAGCAGTTTTCTGAACAACAGCCGGCACCTTCTTGGGAGCATCATCTTCGCTATCACTATCCGAGCTGCTAGCCGCTTTTTTCTGGGCTGGTGTTTGTGCTGGTTTTTTCGCCGAAGTCAACTTCTTTGCAGGGACATCGCTATCTGAACCACTGCTGGACGCTGGTTTCTTGACCACTGGTTTTTTCTCATCTTCCGAGGAATCATCAGAACTCGAAACAGCTTTTTTCAAAATAGGAGCCGATGTTGGTTTGGGTTGAACTATGACCGGTTTCTTCTTTTCGTCGCTCTCCGAATCTGACGAATCAGACGACGACTCTTTCTTGCTAGGAATCGATTGTTTTTTGACAGAAACAGGTGTAGCCTAAATCGGTAACGTATTGTTGGAGTAAAAAAATCGACAACAAACCTTTACAGAGTTGAGTGCCTTAGACTTCTCGCGATCACTATCTTCACTATCACTATCCGAATCACTGGTGTCTTGTTTTTTCACAACAGGCTTCGAAATAGGTTTAGCTGCAGTTGCCTTCAATGGTGTTTTCTTTTCATCATCCGATGAATCAGATGACGAAGACTCCGGTTTCTTCGTAGTTGTTTTTGGAGGAACAGCCTTGGTTGCTGGAGGGGCCTTCTTCTGTGAAACATCTTCGTCTGAAGACTCAGATGAAGAAGATGTAGCCTTCTTTGCTGTGGCTGCAACTTTTACCGAGACAGGCTTCTTGGAAGGTTTTGAGTTGTCATCCGAGGAGTCAGATGAGGATGAATCTTTCTTCGGCGTTGGCTTCGAAGGTGTTTTGGCGGGTGTTTTGGCAGGTGTTTTCACTGGAGCTTCATCACTAGAAGAATCGGAAGACGAAGAGGCTGCTTTTTTCACAGCGGGAGAAGCTATTTTAACTGCAAGCTGTTTAGGTGCTGGCTTTTTCTGGTCGTCTGAAGAGTCGGAGCTTGACGAAGCAGCCTTTTTTTGAGCAGTTTTCTGAACAACAGCCGACACCTTCTTGGGAGCATCATCTTCGCTATCACTATCCGAGCTGCTAGCCGCTTTTTTCTGAGCTGGTGTTTGTGCTGGTTTTTTCGCCGAAGTCAACTTCTTTGCAGGGACATCGCTATCTGAACCACTGCTGGACGCTGGTTTCTTTTGAACTGGCGTAGTGGCAGCTTTTTTTGCAGCTATATTAACAGGCTTCTGCACTCCGTTTTTCTAAAAAAGAAAAAAACTTTGAATTAAAAACAAGTTCACTATTATACCTTAACAGCTCCATCATCGGATGAGTCTGAACTAGATGAGTCTTTCGCAGCAGCTTTTTTGGACGGTGGTTCGTTTCCAGAATTTGATGCAGTACGCTTTCTTTTTTTGAAAACATTGTCGGTAACAATGTCTTTCAATTTTGGAGCCTCGTTTTCTTTAAGCTGAAAATGTATATAAATTATTTTGAAGCTTTTTCATATTTGAACTTACGAAGGCATCGAGCTTTTTTCGAGTTGCTTCGTTGAACATTTTAGGAACTAATTCCGGATTCCGTTGAGAAACTTCGCTGTAAAGAACAGCGTTCACGTATAAGTCGGAACTCATAACGCCGATGGGTACCCTGAAAATTGTAAAATGACAACGAAAATTATTCTGAATAAAGTAGGAAACGACGATTATTTTTTCTCAATCGTTTTCGTGACACAGATAGAGACACAGATGACGCAGAGAACAAGATTGGAACTGCAAAAACGAGAAAAAAACGTAACTTACTTCGTAAAATTACCTTCGAAAAAAAAAGAAAAATGTTTGTTAGATACAAAATGAGAAATACGGCAAAGTGAATCTGTTCGTGTCGTGGTGAGACCAGTCCACGAGAAATTTATGTGCGCCTTTAAAATAAAAAAGCGGTATTTCAAATGTAATTCTAGAATATATTGCATATATCACATAGAGTGCACCATAAAACCAAATAAAAATTATAAAAATGCGCATAAAAACTCAAAAAGATAATTCGTTAAAAATCCTATTCAAACATGAAAAGTTGATTTCACAACTTTTTAAACGTTGGTTTCTAGAAAGAGAAACGTTTCTCACAGTGAGCACTCAGTAAAGTTACTAAAGAGGAACAATTATCAGACAGCTAACTAGCTAAGACCGATTGTTTTTCAGCAGTGATAAATCTTTACAAAACAATGATTGCTATAAAAATACATGTCTACAGCTTGCCAACTGAACTGCTTTTCTTTCCGACATGAACGGAACTGAGCAGATGATGTGATTAGGAGATTAGATACAAATATCTCAATTTTCAATTATTTAATAAACTGCTTCATTAAACTCGGCATCAGTTTTCGCTTTGTTGGGAGGTCTAATATTTATATCACTTCACGAGGTTATATTACCAAAAAATTTTAATATCGTGGTGAGACCTTTCCTGTCATTCATGCGCCTATAAGTACTATACCAGATTTCCGCGAAATCCCGGATTCTGTCAAAGTACATTTTGTTCTTATTACTTCCTTCACGCTATTTTTTTCTGTTTGCGGGTTATGGAAGATTATAACACATCTCTTGGTCCAGCAGTATGTCGAATCTGCATGTGTGGAGAGACTTCAATACCGTACCTCGGAAAACAAGCTGGAGAACCTCTCATCTCACCCTGTAGATGTTCCGGCACGATGGGTTTGTTTCATCGGAGTTGTTTAGAGCATTGGCTCACACTGACAAGAACCACAAACTGTGAAATCTGTAAATTTGCATTTAAAATCAAAAAGTGAGAAAGAGAACATTTTCACAGGCTTCGAACTACTTTTGTAATTTCAGAAAGTCTCGAAGTTTCACTGACTATATCCGCCAGAAAGGGTACAAAAAAGTGCGCACTGAACCAGATAATCGGAATCCGTTTGTTGACGTCTCATTTATTCTTGTTATTACTCCTCTTGCTGCAATTGCATTGTACCTGTGTGTTCGAGGAGCCACGCTTGCAGGACAAAAATACCATTACGCATTTGAAAATCGGGAGAGCGACGAAAACGGCCGAAATCTGGAAATTCGGAATGAAACTTCAATGGGTAAATAATATTTGTACAATTTCGTCCAGGTCGTTAATTTCAGAATTCGCTCTTTTCCTTTTTGTTGCCATCGTTCTCTTCTTCGCCTACATGGTTTTCATTGTAGTCACAATGGGAAGTCACGTTCTACAGTATAAACGATGGCAAGCTAAGAACATGATTATGTTCGTTGTTGACCAGCTGGATGCCGAACAATCACTTCACTATAATCCACAATGGAAAAAGCACAACAGCGATTGGAAATCATTACTTTCGCAGGCGTGGAGAAAAGTTCGAGGAAAGCCGATGAGAGTCCTTTATCCAGAAATTGCTCGAAATTCGGTATGTTTTCATTCATCTATGTTTTCTTCTGTCCGATCCGGCTATATTCATAGAGTTCACTCAGGCGCCTATAGAACCGATAGTTGGAATCTCGCCTCTTCTCGTAGCTAACTTCAATCAGACCGCTGTTGACAGCGACAACACTCACAATCATGATGGCTCCCGTAACGCAATGCCATTTGGAGTGAGATCTCCAGAACAAGCACAAGCGGTTAGTTAATTTCTAATGAATAATTTCCACGTTTCTAAAGATTCTTGGTTATCCATCACCGCCTCAAATGTACACTGAAACTACGGAGGGTTTGGCGCTTTCACCAATCGGTCTCGATGATTTATTTGCCAATGCAATGTCACCCCGTAGAATGGGTTCTTCTTCCACATCTCAAACAAAAATGCGGAAATCGCAGTCAGTCTACTCAGTATGTTCTTCGTTTGGGACAGGTGTCGTCTCATGCTCAACTCCACTTGGTGAACAAAAAGTACTCAAGACTTCGGCGCCCTCGGCCTCATCATTTAAAACTTTCTGCTCCACGGAAAATGTGCTGATGACATGTTCGGATGAAACCGAAGACGCTCCCACAACGGAATCTCAAAGAGGACGTTTCTATTCAGAGAAAATCGACATGCCGCGCTCGGATTCGAAATTTTAAAATTGTACTTTTTGTATTTACTAACATTATCTCTTCTTGTATTATATAATAGTGTACTTACATTCTAGACAAGTAACTGACTGTCTCAAAATTTTTTTTCTCTGTGAATATGTCAAAAACTGTACATTTTTAATGCTTTATGTGAATTCAATACATTGCTTGAATTTGTGTGATCTAAGTTTGAAATCTCTTAGGAATATATTTTATAAGTGAATATCATAAAACTGGCAGAGTACAATGAAAGAACTTAAATGCACAAGATAATAACACGTTGGCACATTCAATACACAAAATGGAAAACTGTACATAATTCCGGTGACTAATCGGAATGGAAGCATTCTTCTAATTCATAATCATTGGACGGCTGAGCAAGACGGCCTTCTACAATATCTATCACGATCTGATTGAAAGCATTCGGATCATCGGCATAAACATGGGTTCCTGCACCTCGAACAATCTTTATATCCACGTAGGCATCTTTGCGTGTTGACTGAATATCGATGGCCGGACCAGGATCAACCCAACTTTTGCTTCCGTAAATGAAAGTAGCACCAACGTTTTTGTCTATTCCATTGAATCTGGAACAGATGGAAACAGTTATAACAGACGTTATTGGAATTACCTTTTTATCATCGGTCTTTTTGCCCAACCGACTGGTAATGTCATATTCATGAATGCTGTTTCTCCAGTTGGATCGGGAAGATTGAGATAATAAACGTATTTATAAATATCATTATCACGAAGACCCGGGAAACGTATTACTAAATCAGGACGTAGTTTCTGAACTATTGATGGTGCTGAAATAAGGACATAAATATATAGTGATTACAAAACTGTCTGATTACCATATGGACCCATCCACCTCATGGGAGAAAAAGGATTGAAATATCCAGCCACGCCTCCGAGAAATGACATCCACGGATACGGTTTTATCTAAAGCAACAAAAACATTCAAAATATTGTTGGTAATTTTTTCCCACCATTTTTTCGTTTGACTCGACTTTTTCCGCAAATCCCCACGGATCGACCAAAATGAGATGAGCAACCCTCGAAGGATGTTCGAGAGCATAAGCACTAGCCAAGTAGCCTCCAAAGGCGTGTCCGACGAGATACATTTTTTCGATTTCCATTTCTTTTCGCCAATCCTCTATGGCTTCTACCATTTCTAATTCAGCAATTGCATTGTCATTACTGAATTTCGTTCTCGAAGACCGTCCGAATCCCAAAAGATCTAGCGCATGCACTGAATGGTTTTTGGCACAAGCTTTAAAATTTGATGCAAACATCGCCACTCCGGCACCCAATCCAGGTATCAAAACAATGGCTTCGTTGTTTGAATTTTCAGATTCAGACGGTTTAACTGATAATGTATATACTTCTCCTTTTTTGAATCTCACCTGAAAAAAATGATGCGGGAAGTTTTACAAAATTTATTACCGGCACATATTTCGACTCATACGTCACATTGCAAGATTCAAGAAGGCGAGATTCGACTCGTTTCAATTTTTCCAATGCATCTTCTGTGAAACTCATCCAGTTCACTCTGAAAACTTATA
This sequence comes from Caenorhabditis tropicalis, assembly GCA_016735795.1. Taxonomy (NCBI): domain Eukaryota; kingdom Metazoa; phylum Nematoda; class Chromadorea; order Rhabditida; family Rhabditidae; genus Caenorhabditis; species Caenorhabditis tropicalis. The sequence goes on along the minus strand of CM028614.1, from coordinate 6,365,963 downwards.
GTAATAAATTAATCTGTTTCAAATTCGAATTGACTTACACTGTTGTTGCAAGTGTTTTTGAAGTTGATATAGCCATCGAAATCCACTATATTGTAGTCTTCACTGAAAAGAAAACTGTTTGTTCTCAAGGACTACACCACGCCGTGGCCGAGTTTTTGCAGTAATTTTTTTACTATTTTTATGAGCGCAATTTATAACATTATCTTTATATATTTCTTTTGCAATTCTATCTGCACAATTCATTTAAATTAAGTAATCATGCAACTGAAAAAGAAAACTTCGTGAGAATGTATGTAGATAAAATAGTGGACCAACTTGTGATCGAACTTATCACGTGTTTTCATTGCAAGCAAACAAATTCGAAACCTGTTTTCGCCGCGTTGTTGTTTTGACTTTGAATGAGCGTTCTCAATTTCGCTCAAAAAGTGTGGATCTTCATAAATCCTACCGATCAATAACCCCCTGTAAACTTATCTGATGTTTGCAGATGCCATCCGTCCCACGCGTCGATCGTCTTAAACCGATTTATACAGCTGCAAAGGCTCTCAATTTTGGATGGCGTTTTTCAGACTTTTTGAAAATTCCAGCATACAACGGGATTTCTCGATATACAAATCAGCTGCATAGAATTACTGTTAGATTCTGTAAACAAAGTGAATCCAGTGTTGGTGTTCGGAACTTCATTGAAAATCAATTGGTTGATATTGGTAAGTGTTCAAATACATTTATTAATACGCATATAACGTTTTCCATTCAAAAATGTTCGATAATACTTAAATATATCTTTTGCTGATAATTTTCAAAAATATTTTATTTGATTTCTCGAATTTATTTCGACTCAAAGTACCAATTCAATTCATCCGAAATTTCGGGCAAAATTAAATTGTTTCCTATGGAAGAATAACTTAAATATTTCTTTTTCAAGGTCGAAAAAACCCTTCCGTTGTAATCTACGCTCAACCGGTAAGAAACTCGAACCCATCTATTCGTGCTGAATATGGAAACGGAAGAACACTGCAAATCAACGCCAAAAACTTATCAGAGTCGGAAGTGAGCAAAGATTTTCATCTACTTTTCTCGAGGAGCGGAGAACCAGTTGTCAAATTGGAAAGTCGTCAAAGCGCTCTAGTCCCATCGATCCAAGGACAGTGGACTCCAATAACATGGCTTCCTACAGCTATGAATACCGAGGAGTTGCCATCAAGGCAATTTTCGGCGCATAAATCAACATCCACATCAGCCACAGAATATATTCTTCAGAGCCCACTGAAATGATAATTCTTTTATTTGTTATAGTTTTTCGTTTGTTAGTTGTTTAAAATGTTTATTTAAAACTATAAAGAAGTTCATGATAAAGTTCTTCAAATACAATTTTTTGGTCCAAAACGAAGAAAAATAAATACTGGACAGTAATTTCAAATAGGAAACAGAAGTAGACAGACTGAGAATCAATGGAATATAATTAATCAATTTACAAAACAACTTCACTGGTTGTAAACATTCATTGGGTCCCATTGCCATTGTTGAGCAGATGGAGGAACTTGTGCATCAGGCCTCCATCCGCCACTACTTGATTGACCGTAATCCGCATTTCCAGCACCAATTTCTCCAAATCCTCCAGTCTGAGGTTGAGGTGCAGTCGATTCAGTTACCCAATTATTAACATCTTCTTGTGGAGCAATTTGATGAGTTGCGACGACATATTCAAACTGCTCTGAGTAAGGATTCATGAATTTATAGGCAGAAACAGTGCATGGAATGTAGTCGGTATTAGTACGAACTCGAATATTTATTCGCATTGGTTGATCACTGAAATATCTTAAATATTAGAGAAGATAAAAAGTGGCTAGGTTCACCTCAAGAGAGCAAAGAATGCATCTTGCAGAGTCTTTTCGTCGGCTGGATGGGCTAGACTCCACCAATATCTTCCGATTAATTGATCACTGCTTAATCCAATTAAATCACTAACTCTCGAGTCAATAAATGTCATTTTTCCATCTTCGGAAACTCGAACTGAGAACTGATTTGTTGATGTTGGATCAGCACAAACAGGCATTGAAGCAACCTTAAGAGCTCATTTTTCAATTATAAAGACCACAAATAAAAGCAAAAGTAATACCTGTAACCTGGCAATTGCGACTAAACAAGATGAAGCAGGAGCATTTATTCCTTGTGGTGGAGCATTTTTAATGTATCCAGTGCAGTGCATAACAACATAATTTTGTCCTGCGTGTTGGAATAAAGGACGGCGATTACGAAGTCGATGGAGTGGTTCGAGTGCTCCGACACGCATTCGACAGATGAATCCACGTCTACAAGACATGTGAACACGAGTTGAAGCTCCTTCTCGCTTCACTGATCCTGAAAGAAATATTCAGATGAAGAATCTTGAATATTGTATTTTACTACATTTTGAGAATCAGCGTGCTAAAAGAATTACTTGTAAAGGTGTTTTCTGAGATACGTTTCAAATTAGCTCATATTGTATTGGATTTTCAGTTAACTGAAGATAAATCTCAGTTACAGTACATGTTTTCTACGTTGAATAAATATGTACTAACTGACAGTTTAAAAGGTCAAAACATAAAACAAAACTAACCAGATTTTAAATCGAGTACTTTATTTACAGAAACTTCGCTTCCACATAACTGATCGCGAATCTTATCTTGATCATCTGGATGAATTAATTCATTCAAATTCCTCTGAAGCCAATCTTCCTGAAAATTTATTTTGTATTATGATAGAAATCTTATGAAATTGTGACCTGTTTTAAATTCAAAACCGGAGTAATTGAATCAGCAACGTATAAGACTTTTCCAGTTTGACAGCAGACTACAAACAAGAATCCATTTGCTGCTTCTAAAATCAAATGCTTCAATTCCTGATCAGTAAGAAAAGACGGTTTATATGAAGTTTCATCTTGTGCCGAGTGTCCACGAATTCCTTTCATATGAGAAACAGCCATTCGAAGAATTGTTAATTTGTCCGGTTTCCGTCCGAGAGAAGCACATTGAGGGACCATTTCAGCCAATTCGTTTATATAATGAGTCATTTTGTTACGACGACGTCTCTCGATCTGGGAATAATTCGAAGATTTTCAGAGTGATGTTCAATCGTTCATTGCTTTCCCATCAACTATTTGAAACTTTACAGAAAAAATATTTACCGAAACAAAGTATATTTGATTAAACAAAGCTCACCTCCGAATGATTCTCCCTTGCAAATCGTTCTTTATTTTCTCCCATATCATCTTCCATTCGAGCATATTTCCCCGATGGCATTCCCATGTCTTCTTCTTCCATCCCAAAACTGAAAAAATAAATTTAAAAAGAAGAAGCTGGAAGAATAGTTAAAAGCAGCGTATGGGTCGTTAATTATCAAATGCTGATACAACTACAGTACTTGCAAACATAGTTCGAACTACTATATCTTAAACATCCAGTAAATACTCATAAGTTATAAATATATGTTTTCATCAGAAGAAAAATTCGTTTACTTTCTCCACAAAAAATACTGAACATAAATCCAATTATTTTATTTCATAATGTCACGCAATCGTAATTTTTCTGCGAAAAAAACTTACTTGGATTGCCACGAATCCATGAATACGTCTTGAGCCATTTCCACTGAAATGAAAAGAAATTTGGAAATAGAAAAAAAATAAAAAGGAGAATTGAAGAAGTGAAAAACAAATTAAACGCAATTGAATATATTTGAATTTGATTAAATTTTAAATACAAACTTGCATTGGATCTTGTAAATTAATTAATTATGTAAATATAGAAGAAGTAGAGATGAGAGGTTTAGAGAATGGAAAAAGAGATAAGGATAATCAAATAACTGGAAACGAGAAGTAGATGAGAAACAACTTTCACGTCTTCATAGTATCTCTGAACACGCAATGCACATTTCTCTGCGTTTCTAGTTTTGAAATACTCTTACGAATCGATATTCTTCCTTTCTCAAAGCGATGATGGGAAGGGAAAAAAGAAAAAGAGAGACGCGTGCGGGTGTTTTCTATTTGTCTAGTACCTATATCGCCACCAAACACCGAGAGAGAGAGAGAAAGAGAAAAGAAAACCGTATTATTAGTATGAGAAGGGAAAGAATGAAAAGGAAATGACCAGTACACTCTCTTATTCCATATGGTCAACGGATATTTGAGAATGAAAGAAACAGATGGAAACGGAATAGAAAGAGAAGAAAGAAGGGAGAGAAAACGGAATATGATGCGAAACGAAAAAGGAAATAGTATGATAAGATTATTTGATAAAAAATGAATAAATTCTGATTCGCACGTAGTTTTTTTTTTCTGAAAATTCATTTAGACAAAAGAAAGAAACACTTCTTCACATTTTGCGAACTCTAATACAATGGCAATTAAAATAATAACAATTGAAACAGTACCAGAGAAGAGCATCGTCGAAATGCCCCTACACATAACATACCTCATTCATTCTAAGAGAAAGGCACCTCTATTTAACCGGCATACAAACTAATGAATTGAAAAATGAACCGGCAGTGGGTTTTTACTCTCATTTCATCGGTTTTTGGATAAAAATAATTGAAAAAAACCTCTAATAGACCGGCAGCCTCTATTTAACCGGCACACAAACAAGGGTCTAGAAATCCAATGAAATCCAAATGAAAAAAAATTACCAAAATTTCCAGAATTATTCATTGGAATCACAAAAATCTCAACATTTATTTAATTACACTTCGATATCACAGAATAAATGAAATTGATTTAATTTCATAAAACGATTCACAACATTTCATTTGAATTGATTTGATTCCTCATCGAAAATGACTTGATCAAGTTGAACATCAGTTTCAGAGACCGGAATAGATTCGACGATTTGTTCACGCAGAGCTAATCCTATTTTTAATGGAGTTTCAGATGGGAAATTTGAAGAATGAGCTGAGAAAAAGCGATCATAATATCCTTTTCCGTGTCCACATCGGAAACCAGATGAAGTGAATGCAACACCAGGAGAAATGACCAAATCGAGAGGTCCTGAATATGAATATTCACTTTACACACGAGAAATAAGAAATCTACCTGTTAAATGATAACTTTTCCATTTCCAAGTTGGATCTGGTTGTCGAATTCCCCATAAAGTCGACGGAAGGAAATCGAATGAATCTAGATTTGGAATCTGAACCATTTCCATATCAGTTGAACCTTTTGTAAACTGAAAAGGATTATACAAAGACATTTGGGTTTTATTGTTATAGATGATAGAGAGACACTTCGAAACTTATTTTTACAAACCTGTGGAATGAAAACGTCTTTTCCCATCTCCAAAGCCTTTTTAATAATCGAATCAGTCTGAATTTCACCAGTTGTACTGACATAAACCGACAATCTTTTACTATTTTGGAACCATTTGGAGTCAATGACTTTTTGAAAAACTGCTTCGGTTTGAAGATTCGTTTCCTCTGTGGTCATCTGCTCCAGAATATTTTTAATAACTTTCCGAAGCTCTGATTTTCCTTCCTTCAGAGGACTCATCTATATTCAATTCAATTAGAAATTGAGAATGAATAGAATAAAGGAAATCGTATGTTGCCTACAAAATATGGCTTGAGATTGTTCAAATTTGAAATGGAAAAACCTTCATACATCAATAAACAATATGGGAAAACACATCACAGTTTCAGTTAAAGCGATTGAAGAAAATAATATAAAGCAATTTGAGAAACAAAACCAGGCGGGATAAATGTTCATAAATACATTGATAAAATGTTTAAAATTTGGAAATGAAACTGACGATATCATCAGGGAGAGAAGGAATTTCAGGTTTTTCTTCAGTGTTTGTCAATTTTACATTGAGTAAACGAACACGAAGTTCCATTTTCAACATTCGGTCAACCATTGCAGCTGTCTCACTGCAAAAATTGATTTTAGATGACTAACTTACAGAAAATTACCTTCTTGATTCAGTATTTCCAATTAAATAAGAAAGTCCTTCTTTCCAAATGGCAGCTTGAGTCTCATCAGAAGTAAAAGCCATCAAGACTTCGCCTTCTTTCAACTCGTTAGTCGGTTTCAAATGAATACGAATTCCTCTTAATATGATAATTGCAGGCGAAGATGTGAATCGAGAAGAGCTTGCTTTCCTGTCAATTTCATCGCTGCTTGTTACATCTGCCACATCTTTCATCCATACTGAAACACTATGGAATCATTCTTTCTATTCAATTACAAAGATTTCTGACCTTGTCGTATATCATCTCGAAGACCGCCATCAACAAAATTTTCTCCATCACAGGCTGTTATTGTGAGCATTTTCTCCGAAACATCTAGTTTCCAATGCCAGTAAGCAGCTTTCGCAAGTGATTTACTTTTCATTGGTTTTCGGAAAACAGCACCATGCTTCAGAAAATTCAAATGATTTTTACGGACGAGTTCTTCCATTTTTGGACGAAGTTTGTTTTTGAGTTGTCTGAATTATCTTTTTTTTATTTCGAGGATCATGGGAATAAAAACGAAAGTTGATAACGTACATGACAGATTGGCTATGTAACTGGTCATTTTCTTTTCCAAGTTGTGCTTCTCTCCATACTTCTTGCATTGCTTTATAAGAGAAAGTCTCCAAATGTGATGCCAACTCTTCCACGTCTTGCATTTCTCTCATTTTGATAACATGCCTTAATTGTTCCAGAACTACACTTCCCACTTTTTCCATTTCTCCTCCTTTCGCTTGCATTTCTCGCCATGTTCGATGGAATAAATGAACAACACATGAAAATATTGAAGAAAATGGTGCATCGGTTGAGAAAAGGATAGCTATCAACCGATGCAATTCGTCTCGTCCGGGAATCAATCCAAAAACTTCAGCAGTTATGTCACAGCATCTGAAATATACTAATGAAATCTAAGAAAATAATGAGAAATGACTACCTAGTCCACATGGGAATCAGTTGCCATTTCCCTCCTTCTATTCTCATTGTGTTTTCAGAAACAAGCATTCTCAAATCTTGTGGACTTTTTTCGGCGAACTGAATCATTGCAGCCGTCGCCAATCGACCACATCGATGTTGTTCAAGTTGTGATTTCCACTTATCAATCAGCTCTTCGGAGATTTCTTCGACTGATTCAAGATCTAATATTTTCTGAATATCTTGATCGGTAGGAGGTGAGGTGTCATATACACTTATTAAACTTCTTTGAACTTCAACTAATTGTTCTAAAGCTTTAGGATCTCGAGCGCTTCCTCCACGCAGAAGAGAACTGTGCACAGCATTTCGAAATGGAACAACTTCGAGTGCTTTGATAAGTTCGACTCTTTTTGTATTGTCAGCACATCTTTTTATCATTGAGTTCATCAGAGAAAGAGCAGAAAATGCAATTCTTTCATCGGATTTCTCTACGTGACGAATGAGTGTTTCGATCGGAACTTCTTCGAGAACCCATTCACGAGTCGTATCATCTCTGAATACGAACAAATTGGTTTTTAGAAAAATCAGAATAAGTTTAAAATAAAACTAAGATTTTTACCCAGTGACTAGTTGTTCGATCATCTGAAGTGCAGCCAACAATGTATTCGCTTCTTCTCTTTTTGCTTTTCCAGTTACCAATGCGGAAATTGAAACAACAACATCACGAGGAACAGATTTCCATGTGTAATCTCCAACTGCGAGATCGAGTATACTCGATAAAGCTCTAAGACATGTAGATAGAAGAGTAGAACTCATACATACACGATCGTCACGAATAAGGCTAAACAATAGATCGAGAGAAGAACAACGGTAAAATGCTTCAATCAATGCAGGATCCTGGAAAAGGAACATTGATTTAAAAATCCATATTCTGGTATATTTCCCGAATAGCCGAAGCAGTAGGATCAGAAGTTCTTTTGTATCATCGTTTTTTGAAAACGACTTGTACTAATTTTTAAAAATGAATAAAACATACTAAGGAGAACTCATCGAGTGTTTTGACTGCATTTTCCATTTTTGATATATTGTTTCCTTCTGTTAATATTTCTGTGATTCTTTGCACATAATGATCTGGTGAAGCACATAAGGTTAATATGAATCCACTTCCCAGTTGGTCCAGATTTTCATCTGTTATAAATCTTTTCGGAACATCAGCCATCAGACTATATGAATCATTTTCTGGTAAATTCATTTCTCGAGCCGCCATTCTTACAACATCGATTTGATTTTGTTCTAATCGATTTATTGTAATGAATACGGTATGTAGGGAGTTCGATGGAATCACTGCTCGACAATTCCATTTCGTTAGTTCTTTATCGATTACTACAGCTCCCTGAAATGTTTTTTGAATGAGAGAAATAAACTTGAACTAATTTCTTTCAGTCGAATGGAAAATCTGATTGTTTTCTATATCTTAAATATTGTAAACTACATAACTTTTAGATACTAAAGTCGATTCAGGCGTAAACGGAAGACTTAGTATAATGAAGATAATCTACCTTAACCATGTGTTGCGGGAGAGAAGTATCGACTGGTTGAAGCTCTTTCAGCGGCATATGAAAAGCCATCTGAGTATAAGGAGGATGAGATGGCATTATCGATCAAATGTTTAGTAAGGCCAATCAAGAATGAGATTGTGTTTGAAGAGATAAGAAGACAGTGAGTCACATGTACACACCTAGAACAGACACAACAACAGTGAGAGAAAAACATCAACTAGGAGTACACGGTATCTTTCACATGGATGGAATTCATTCTTTTTGTCACATAAATAATATAAAATATAATAATAAAATAGTCATAGTAATGGGGAACAGAGGCGGATGAGGGGAAAGAAGTGGAAAAAACCATAAGAAGTCGATAAAAATCCAGTAAATTATGAATCTTGTGTTTTGTGGTTGATAAGGGAACAGAGGGAAAGCTGCAACAATGGAACGAGGAAACGAATATATCTAAATTTTTTTTCTTTTTTTGTTGTCGAAAAACAAACGAATCGGATAAACGAAAGAGCAGCAGAGTTGAATAATGCAAAATCACAAGTTTTTTCACCACGCTAATTTTGTTGAGAATTGGAAAACAAGAGATGAATTCAGGAAAACTGGTGGGGTCGGAGTAAAACGAATGATGATGAGAGTGATGAGGCAAATGAGAAAAAAGAAGTATGGGAACTTACATCGGTTTCGTTAACTTTTTCTTTGGAAAAAAGGTTTTGATAGGTTTGATTGGGTGAGGGGGTACAATACGACGTATGTAATAATTGAATATGGAAAAGTAACTGTATCAGCTATTTCACACTATATAAAAATGCTTGTGAAATAACAAACCGATTACTGCTCCGACATATGGGAAAATCTAGATTTTGTCCTATTAAGGATGTGTTTGCATGAGCAACAATAAAACTGGGAAGAAAAACGAAATATAGTAAAACCAAAAAGAAAATGTACCAGCAAGTGAGGAGCTTTTTTGGGAGAATAATGAACAACGGATAAAATCTGGAGTATAAAGCAATGTTGCCTTGGCGAACATTTACACACAAACTGATCATCACAGACACATAATGATGACGGGGAAAGTTTTTGGAGGCGGGAGAATAGGGAACGAAATGGGTATTAGTTGAAGGAATAAAGTAGACGGAATGATGAATGAGAACTGCTATTTTTGCGTTGCTGGGGCAGCATTGTTATGCTTCCTCCTGCGTCTTCTGAAGCAACAGCATTTAACCTCTCCACTCAAATTATCGCCTGCGGCTGTTCGTCCTTCCGTATTCCTGCTTTCCTCCACAGCTTCTCCAGCATTCGAATTGATTACCTACACAAATATATTGTTAAAACTTTAGACTCATTCTCAAATGTTCCAAACTTCTGCTGTTGAAAAACTAATATTAAATACTTTAAAATTTTGTTCTGAATTGCTTATTAACATTCTCTCCAGTTTTAATAATTGAATAAATTACTGAGGAATGAAGATTATACTGAGGAATATATACTTCGAAAACAAGAAAAACTTACTTGAGTCGAACCAAACTGGGCATGTGCTGCTGTTTGGCTGACTTTCAGCTCTCCGCGGTCTGAAACGGCTCAGTATTCAAATAAAAGTTTTTTCAGAATATAACACCTACCTGTTCTCTTCACATCTTTGGACTCTGAAGTATGCAATGATCCAGACGGTGTTGACTGTAAGAATCAATTAAAATTAATCGAATTTAAACAAGTAAAAAACACACCACATTGTTCAGTTTTGGTGTCCAGTCAAAATCATAGTCGTATGTAGCTCCGAGACGATCGAGCACAGATTTGAATAAATTATAACAGAAATCATAATCGGGAGTTTCGAAGAAGTCGAGACGGCGGGCGTAGCGGAGATATTGAGCAAATTCATCTGGAAATCCTTCACATAATACTTCTACTGCTGTCTGGCGCTTTGTGTCTCCAATCTTCTGATATCGCTCTTTCAATGTATCAGCTTTCAATCCTTGCCATGGAAGGCTTCCTCTCAAAAAGTACATAAACATGTGACCGAGAGCTTCGAGATCATCACGTCGCGATTGTTCCTTGCCAAGATGCGTGTTGATCGACATATATCGCGCAGTACCCGTAAGTGACTTGTGTTCCCTGTATGCGATGTGTTTTCCTGAAGAAATTGAATTCAATTTAATTTATATGGTGAATGTTGTTGATGGAACACCTCATTATGAAAATCAAGTGCCCCACACTAATCAGTACTTTCAACGTAGAAATGAGAATGAGTGAGTGATTTTTGAGTGAAACTAAAGACCCACAAACTTTTCCCGAAAGAGAATAGACGATTCTTATTATTATTATTTAAAAATTACCCGTATCGCAGTCAATATATTCCTTTGCAAGTCCAAAATCAATAATGTGAAGAACGTGTTGCTTGCGTGTGGAGTAACGTCCAATCAAAAAATTCTCTGGCTTGACATCTCGATAGATCAAATGTTTTGTGTGTACGTATTCGATTCTGCGAATCTGAAATTGAGAAATTGTGTAAAAATACCGATAAAGTAAATGGGGCAATAAACTGCAGCTACTAAGAGTCCACACACGGACGAAACTGTTTTTTTACTTACAAGTTGCATAGCCACCATAGCGACTGTTTTGAGGGAGAAGTGCCGATCACATAAATCAAACAAATCTTCTAGAGAATGACCGAGCAATTCCATCACCAATGCGTTGTACTTTCCACATGGTCCAAAGTAATGTACTTGTGGAAGGCCCTCTGTAACCGTTGTTTCTATCAGCGTTACATTTCTGTTCATTTTTAAAGCTTACCTGCTTGTCCAAGTAATTTATAAAATCGATACTCAAGATGTAACTGTGGCGCTTTACTTTTCATTGGTTCAAGTTTAATTGCTACATGTTCATTATTATATAGATTTTTTCCGAGTCGAAGTTCGCCAAAGTTTCCGCATCCAATCTTTTTGCCGACCTAAATTTGAAAATTTTCTTAAACAGGCATTAAAAGATAGCAGAAGGAAGTTTTCGAAATTTTTTCTCATCTTACCTTGAAATTGGGTCCAACCATTAGCACTCCTTGCGAATTGGTGGTACTCGCTGAGGTGGCCGAATTGCTCCCGCGTGTGTTCGTCATTGCGGAAGGTGCCCAGTGTGAGAGGCCAGATAGGATCGCCTGACGAGGCCGCGTCGACGTCGACACCCGTCTGAAACTGACAATATAACAGGATTAAGACATTTTTATGATCAATAAGCAAAACGAGACGAGCCAAACTGACAATTTCAACAGCACATTTCTGGAAAAGCAACAGGAACAGAACGGTTTTTGGAACGAAAAGTCATTATAACAATAACGTAACCTTAACTTATAATTTTTTTTTCAAACACTTTTCATATTTGCGATTTCTGAAAGAAAACTATACACAATCACGATTTCAAAACAAACATAAACTCATTAATATAATTTTATCCTATTTTTTCAGATTGGAAGTTAAGATTAATTTTACTTTTTCACGATATAGTTGGTGAAAGTTAACGCAATGAACTGGCCGAAAAAAAGAAACATGGGAAATGACGGAGGCGGACGATGATATTCTTATCAGGAAGAGAAAGACTGGGGAAAGGTGTGCTCGGTCTATCTCTATCTTCCTCTTCTCAAACATGAGAGAAATACATGTGCATTTGCGTGAACCAGACGTGAGGGGCATTATCAATATGCATGATATACTTGCTAGCAGCCGTGCCGTGAGCATCAAAAATGTATAACTCGCGCAGCCGCTTTCATCGATCGAGATAAACATAACTTCCAGAAAGAACAGGGAAGTGAAAACGAATCAAACTTTGAGAGTTCGTATGCTTTTAAAAAGGACTAGAATATATCGTATCGAAAACTTAGTACGTTTCAAAAAATTAATTATTAAATGAAAATGAATGTGTGTCATCAAACTGAAGTGCTTCATACTTTCAATGAGACATGTATTGAAGTAGCAATTCATAAAGGAAGAGCTTTAGAGATGTGAATAGGAAATCGGAAAAAACTGTTGGGAACCAAACAAATACCTTTAGAGACAGAAGAGTAGCGAAAGGAAAAGCGAAAAAGTGAACAACGAGAAAGAACGGGGATTGTGGAGTAGGAGGGGAAGAGAGCGGTGGCACAGAGACCAAATTGAAAATCGATAGCCGAGTCGGCAATGAGTATGTGTTGAAGAGACAAGTGCAGTATATGCCCCTGCGTCTAATTCCCTAGTACTATCCGCATCTCTTTTCTTGAAGATGGAATGAAGGAAATGATGATGTAGATGAAGCCACTTTCTCGAGAAAGATGACGAGAAAATACCAAATTAATCGAGGAGGAAGAGAGACATCACAGGCAAGGGACGTGAAAAAGAAAGAGCGGAGGAATGAGTCATTCAGCAGATAACAACAGCAGCCGTAGCAGCAGAGGCAATCGAAGCAGTAGCCGAGGTGACGGAACGAATGGAAACAACAACAAAACACATACAAAAATTCAGAACTGAATCGTATTTCCGATGGACGATTTAGAATTTTTCTTATCAAAAAATGACTCAGAGACCTGTCCGAAGAGGATTCACGGCTTTTGTTATTATCCATTCTAAGGAGAATCATTTTTGCTTATCGACGGCTCCCGTGGGTAGCGGATGTAAATCAACGGACCATCGGAGGAAGTGAAGTTTCCTGCTTTTTCCAAAAAATACCTTAATGAAAAATAAACGCGGTTTCGAGAAAACCGGAATAAAAGAGGGATGTAACACTGGGAAATTGAAAGCAAAAAAACGCAATGAGCAATTCATGACAGAGCAGAGGATTCGATAGATAAAGAAAATTATGCTTCTTGAATAGAAGTAACACAACATACAAACGATGGAGTTACAAAGAAAATGTGATTCGTAAACAGGAGCTGAACGCCAAAAAATTGAAAATGTTCCGCATCTTTTACTCCTACTGTTGATGTGCTCTCCGGCAAACAACCGTGGGTGCCTGCGCAAAGAATGGAAAAAAAACGATGAGGGATAAGACCACTTGAAAAAGGGAGGAGGTGCAGACTCGTCATTTGACTACGAAAGAGAAGACACTGATTTATTAGAGAAGAGTCTGACTGTACGATAAATAACAGTTCAACGCAACACTTCGATGAAAGTCATAGTATCCTAAAATTGAAGTAGTTGTGAGAACTAAAAGATCTACGCTCTCGTATTAGGTGTCTTTCCTAATAGTTTCCGGTCGAGGTTGTTGACAAAAACACGTTTTCTATCTCGTTTTTAATCGTCTTGCATATATGGGGATTTTCAGAAACAGAACAGTATTCACAGAAAACGAAATAGTTCCTAAGTGTGTTGCAAAAAATGATTCGACATATTAGGATGCATGTCATTCCATTGAATGTATTTCTTTAGTAAACTAATTTTTAATTAAACACCTATCAGTTTTTAAAAGTGCGATTGTGAAATCAGGAAAAAGTTTTCTACAGTGATCATAAGAATTTGGTGAAATGTTAGTTCTAACTCGTTTTATTTCTCCTAATTCTTATTTTCTAGTACAGTCCGTTTCCAACTTTGATACAACGAGTTCCTAACAGAATGGGAGAAAACTCAAACTATTCTCAATACTTTTTAAAAAATAAAAATTTAACTTCCATAGTCTTTTCTACTTCTAATATGAGAAAAAACAACGTACTGAATACTACTACTACTACCTGTACCTGTGAGTCTAACGAAACTGATATTGGGGCCACTCATAGGTTAGAATTTTTATGATAAGTACAAGGAAACACGACAAAAAAACCAACCTATTTTACGACGCCTGACCTCACGTAAATGAAAAACTAATTACTTTAAAAATGGAACACCAATTAAAAATGAAACCGCGACGCGAGCCGCGCCGCTTCACTTTCTTTCTCCTATTCTCTTCTTGAACGCAGCGCACTAGCAGTAGCAGCACAGACACCACACACAGACAAATCGGAGCGCGCTCTTCTCTGCGCCTCTAACGTTTTCATACTGTTCATGGGGCTATCGAGATACGCGGCCCCCCTCCCCCGGCGCTGCATTTCAACAACTATTTTGTGTGAGAGAAAATAAGAAAGTGTTGTGTTTACTGCTACTAGTCTCACCAGGGTGTCTATTTCTTTATCCCGAAACATTTTTGAAAGATCAGCTTTAACGGCTCCCGGACATCTCGAAACCCGAAGATCTCGTACCAGCACTTTTCGTACCTTAATTTTGGAAACTCGGGTTTCGGAATGTCTGGTTTCTAGAACATTTTTTAAAATAGTCAGTTTCCAAATCACCTAATTCTATTCGCCAGATGAATTAACTACTTTAAAGCTGCAAGCTTTTCTTGGAACATTTAGGTTAAATTATTGTTTATTTTCTTTTGTAAGTTATGTTTGGAGTATTTCATATATTGAGCTCACAAAATAAAAATTGATAATTGGTATTCAAAAATATTCCGAAGAATCATTGAAAAAAAAACAATTTTAACTTGAAAAATTGAAAAACTGAAACTTTCAATTGAGAAAAAAAAATTTGCTCTAGCCTGCATATTCGCGTGACGGTGTTTCAAGTTTCCTACTGTAGCCAATCAGAAACCGTAACTTTTAAATACTTAATCGAATTATTTAAAAATATTTCTTGTAAAATAGAATTTTTTCTATAGAAAGAATCGAAAATAACGTGTGAAAAATATGGGAAAATATTTAATAGACGAAGAATATATAATCTGACAGCTTTTGGCAGCTGTAAAATTCATATAAATATGAATCTTCGGATTAACATGGATTTAGACTTATAATAAATCCATAATCTGGAAGATCCAGACATTATTTTCATCATACTATTTTTCCGTTGCGCGAAAAAGCATTTGATAAAAAGAAATTTCGATTTTACGTGTTTTTAATGAATTAATGCGGAAGGAAAGAGTGAGAGCAGAAATAGGAAAAAAACTTTGATCACCCAAAAGTGTTATTCATGGAAAAGTTAACACCGGAACAGAATTTTTTTATTCTCACTGGTTGAATTCAGAATAAAATTTTTCTGAAGGAGCTATTTAGCTGAAAACAAGCAATTGTTTTCCGCTCTTTTCGTCACAAATTAATTCAAATCTAGCTTGACTTCGCAATGAGCTTCAAATAAAACGAGAAAGGCTGAAGATGCGGCAGAGTGCCAGTGTGCACGACGCCGGAAATAAATGGAGAAGAGCAAGAGCACAAAAAGAAGAGCATACACCCACAGAGCTATGAAAGGGAGATATGTTTCGAGGTTGAAAATGCATCTAAAAAGGAGAGAAAAGGGCGTGAAACAGCAGCAAGTCGAGCTTCTCGCTTTCACGCATCCCGGGCGGTTCAAAGAGCGCCTGATGGGTCGACTATCGGTCTCTGGAGACTGAAATGGAGAGTCTTTGGAAGGAAGAATGGACGTCAAGAGAGTAGAAGTAGAAGAAAATGAAGGAAGCTTTGAACCGGCAATTGATGTAGCATCGGAAACTCGATGCAATCTATCCATACCTTTTGAACATGGACTCTTCATAAGATGCATAAAACGTAGATCGCTAGTTTCAGAAAGAAAACCACTACAATATTATTCGCAGTACTTAGAATGAAGACACGTGAGGTAGCTGTACTTCATCGTTTTTTTGGTGGTGAAGAGTATTTTCTCGATTTGATTGAATTATTCGAAGATTCTTCTGAGCTTTCCGAACGACTTTTCTCTTGGTGCGGAGATCTTCGATCTTCTTCACGACCTTTCCTATTCTTCTCAGAAGCAGTTACTTTAGTCGTCTTAAAACGAGACCATTATGATATTCAAAAAATCATAATCTTACTTGAAGATTCGATTCTTTCGGTTCAGCCGAAGATTTTGAAGAACGGGAACTTTTCTCTGAAATTCAAATTTCATTTTCACCTGAAAATGGAAAATACGAACGAGACTTCGAACTAGGAAGATCCTTGTGATTCTCTTCACTATTTGTTCGAGTACGAGTCTCAGTTTCAGTTTCCATTCCTTCGTCTTCTCGTGTCGGTTGACATCCAACAACTCTTTTCACTTTTCTTTTTTCCACAAAAGGATCTTTTTTGCCACTTTCAGAAGACATTTTCTTTCTGGGAGTTGTGTGAACTTTAGTGTTCGAATGATTCTTCGCTGATTTTATCGAAGTCCGATTCTGTTGAAACATTGTCCAAATTCTTTTTTTCGCTAATTGAATAATGACAACTTACCGTAACTCTACGCTTTCCACAAGCAGTTATTAGAACAGAAAAAACAAAAACAACGAGCCAATTGAAGACTTAAATTTCATTTTTAAAACGGTAGTATCAACTATTACCGTACTGAAAGTTTTGAAATCTCTTAAGTTTCGCATTGCTCGTATTTCGCATTGCATCGCAGAATTTGTTACTTCAGTGGATAAAGAATTGATTCGATTATGATATTTTGCGATATTTTTATGACCCTCCGTAGTAGAAAGTTTTTATTCGAAAACTAGTCCACGAGTTTTTCTTTTTTATTCCAGAATGATTCCGAAAATTCAATGAAAAGATTCAGAGAATACTAGGATTTTAGTCTGAATGATGGTGTCCTAAGACCTGCTGTAAACTATTTTCCAAGAAGCACAAACACTGATAATTTTTTATTGGTTTCCGAAATAGAACCCGTCAGACATCGTCGTCTTTGTACACATTGGGATAATAATCAAAGTATTTACAATTTTTCGCAAAACGGATGAGTCGGATATGAAAATGTTTCGAAATCTAACTGAAGACGTGGAGATCTTTCAGAAGCCAAATAGCCGACAGAGAGAGAAGTATTGAATGCTCGAGCTGTTTCAATGCCACAAACAGTAATCAACTGCTTCAGAAGACACACTCGCATCTGCAATTGTTTCATTTAGTTTTGTGAAAGCTATGCTTGTAATTGTTTTCATTCAGACTTCAGTCACCTTTTTAAAAGCAAGACACTTCGATCCTTCTGCATAATTGATGAATTTCATCGTCTCAATGAACAATTTTTCCTTGTTTTCTATTGAAGATTTTACTGTTTGTATTGCAGAATTGTAAACTGAGTTAATCTTATCATTCACTTTTTCTCGAAGTATTGAGTACTCTGTCACTTCCTGTAATTTTCAAATTCAAAGGACTCATGTAATACATTATCTAATATTCGAGTGTCTTCATTCTCACTTTTTCACAACTTCCTATCCATTGTTCAGTTCGTCCGAGGCACGGATAAACTCTTGTGGCGTAATCCTCTTCAACACATTCATTTTCGAACATTTGTCTAAATATTTTAAATAGTTTAGGCTATTCAGATAGAACTGATTACCTGTTTCCTCCATCCTCCATCAACTCTGCGATTCGTTCTTTTGTTTTTTGTTCTCCTTCGTATTCCAATCCACATTCAAGTTGTTGTTCGTGTTTAGCACACGCCTGAAATTAAGAAATAGTTTCATTGATTTCACTTTTCGAAGTGGACCCACAAAATTGACCACTTTCTTCATTTCCACTGTAGGCAAAGTAACAAATGAAGCAAAGAAGCTATTCAATCCAGTCTTCTCCAAAGCGTCTGCATCGGATTTCCTAGAGCTCCTGAAATTTAAACGATTCCTTCTCAAATTGTAAATATGAGCATAGTCAACCTTTTAATAATCCTTCTATTAATATCAGCTATCAGATCGTCATCTATTGAATTACATTTCTGAAGTCCATCGAGGTAAAGCAGTTTCCTGAAAAATAATTATTCATAAGTCGAAAAAAAATAGTGTAAAACTCATCAAGAGTTACAATTTTATATATTTTTGTCTTTCATAATTCAATTGAAAAGACAATGCAGATTGAGAGTGCAGTAGTATTAGAGGTGCAATACAAATGAAGGAAACATCAAATACAGGTTTTATGAACGTTTTCGATCTTTTTGAACTTCTTCATTTCTCATTAGTTTTAACTGAAGAAGCTGATGAAAAAAAGAAAAAAACTTTGCCGTTTGACGAAAACTTATTGTCTCTCATTCCCTCTCCATAACTAGATTTTCCCTCTTATCTTCCTTTTAGTCGCTACAAATCAACCTCTTGTGGTCACCGTTCCGACAACGGAAGTTATGGTTTTTGGTGTAAATTCTTCACACTTTCCTCGTCATTGTGATTGTTTGACAAAGAAAACGAAATATTTATAACGTCACGAGACAAACTTTAGTTTCTTTCTCTTCTTTTCGTGAAAAGATGATCTTCTATTCTATTTTCGGACATAAATCAATCGAAACGAAGTACTAAAAATAGACTGAACATACCTATCTTTTGCAGTTAATCCATCAGACTTTATCGCTTGGAAGTATGCATATCGAGCTGAAAATATTCAAAATTCGAAACGATGAGATGGTTTCATCGGATGATTATAACAACTCAGTAAAAGTTCTATTCCATATTCCAAAATATTCATATTTTAATAATTATAGAAACTCATTTAACTTTTCAGAAGTATTTATTTTAAATTGATTTACCAAAATAAATGTTTCTATCTTTCAGATTCAACTGCTGAGAAATTATATTATCTACTAAATATGACTGGCGAGAGTTGTATATCTATCAATCTCTCTTCTCAATATGGCTTGATATGTGCTTGAATATCTCACGTAGAGAGTTTCTCTCTCCTATTTTTTCTATTCATCTCTTATGCTCTCTTTCCTATTTATCACTCACTTCCGCTACTTTATCTTGTTCATTTTATTTTTCCATCCGTTTATGGCCTAGTTTTCTGTATTATTTTTCATGACTTAAACTTAAGAAAAAATAAAAATGTATCTCAGTTCAATAGGATCATAATTCTTTAATCATTTGTTCTTTTCGTATTCCCTTTTGGTTATCAATAAAGAATAAGAGAACTAAGGCAAAAGATTAAAAGACGCTGACGTGGATGATTTGAAATTAGTTCGAGAATAATTTTATAAGAAGTTTTAAATGCTTTTTCAGATGGATCAAAAATATATAATGCTTAACTTAAATTTCAGTTTTTTCACTGTTTAGTTTACTCAAAAAGAGTTTAGAAGTGAAGTAGGAACTCTTCTGTTAGAGCTGTTTATTGTTTACCCTATTTATTTACATTTTCTTTCAGAACTCACCCTGAATTCCAATGATTCTTGCTGCTTCAATTTGCTGACTACTTGCTTTTTGCCATGCAAGAAAAGAAGACGTTGATTGTGATATTCCAACAAAACATAATATGAGAAGAAGGAAAATTGACCAGTCAGCACCGCAAATCGAAGAGCGCATTATTGTTCAATCGTCTTCGTCTTCTTCGTCTTCTCACACCACTGATACTACTCGATTATATCGCCGTGGAAGGGCGGTTCAATGCCCGCCTCTTGTTGTTGCGCCCGCCCATGGAACACTGCAACTGGTACCTTCTCGGCATACCTCTGCACCGCCCATAACTCAAAGCTCGGCGAGCAGCTCTTCGAATTGTGAAATGCGCCGTCCTTCTTCTAATGCAACAATAACTTCTGATGTTCTGAGAAAACCAGTTCAGATAACAGCAGATCCAAGAGTGTATAAAGGATCAGTGTTTGCAAACAGAAGATTAGCTTATGATAAAGTAAGTAAATTACGATTAATTGTTGTAAAACTGAACATTTCCGGTTGTTCTCAATTCTAAGAAAAAGGAATGAGATCTTCAATGAATGCGAAGCAATCAGAATGACGTGTTAGAATACTTTGCCAAAACTTTTTAAAAGCCACGAACTAAATGGAATTCAGACTACTAGAGAGCGGGATTTTTTTTAATTATGAAAAAATGTATCTATTAAACTTAGGAAACATAACTATTAACATCTCATTTCCATTTCCAAACTGATTTAGATTTATTCTAGGCTAGACAAGCAGAACGACTAGAATCGAAAGAGAAAAAGTATCGAGTTGGAGTGATTCGAGATCAGTTGAATACTCTTCTTCCACGTGTTCCAATTCCTCGGAAAACACCTCAATCATCAACACTTTTTCCACCTGCGCCTTCAAAAACGTAAGTTATTTAGGCACTTGTGTTGCATGCAAATTCATGGACACCCGTCACGCAACTCGCCGCTTCCGGATAACATTCGCTCATTTCTGAACGAGAGTCTGGCAAACGAAATAAAGTGTAAATCGAAGAGAGATTGATAGAAAAGAAACGAAACAGGATGTGTTGTTTTCCTTTAGAAAAACACATTTAGATGTACGGCTCAGAAAAATCAAATTCATTCAGAATATGAAAATAGATACGAATAGATATATAGAGCAAATCGGATTAACAACTTTCTATCACAAGAGAAACAAAGAAGAAAAACAAGAATGAAATTGTACAGGAGTTCGTAAAATTACCATAATCTGGCACTGTGCAACTCTATGAAATGTTTTCGAAACATTTATGTGTAGTTTAGTTGATTTTGATCTCTCGTACCAGATGTCAAAACAATTTACTTTTTTCAGACGATCTTTATCTACACATCTTCCTGGTATCACATCGCGAAATGAATCAGCTTCCAATGTTTCAATTGACAAAACTCGTGGAACTCGATCATTTGCCACTGCCCGATTCATGCCTGTTTCTAATTCAAAAGTCAGAAATGGTACGTGTGTTTAGTTTTTGTGTCTTCGTAGGTAAGAATACATGTACCTTCAGGTGATATCTTCGGGAAACTTCCATCAACTTCTAAAGAACCACCACAGTTTCCTGTGAAAGTTGTTGTGAATTTCGAAAGCAATCAGCCATCAGATGCCATGGCAGCAGGAGTACTTTCAAGAAGAAGACACAGTCGCTATGGAATATCATCACAAACTGCCACGCCACCATCCTCTTCGAGACCAGTGTATCCCATCGTTGATAGTGGTGTACAGACAGACGATGTATAACTTTTGTTTCTGCTTCTCAAATTTTTCTTTGTTTTCCAGAACTTTGATCAGAAGTTTGAAGGACTTGTGAAAGAATTGGCCAATTCTGCAATCGAAATGGCCATGATCAATTTGGAAGTGAGTCTGACCTTATATAACTTTGAAAACATTTGAATATTTCAGGCTGAGAACACAATACTCACAATGCGGAAGACAGCGGAAGCGGCAGAGCATGAGCTTCGTGCGGTCGCGCGGAAACAAGATATTGAGTCCGCGGATTGGAGAAAAAAGATGATGGAAAAGGTAAAATAGTCGATAGTCATTTTTGAATTCAATTCTAATGCGAGTGCTAATTTGGAATACATATACAGAACCACGGTTGCTTTTTAAAAATCGGATGCTTGATGTTTTCTCTGTTCTGTAAATTCTGTAACAAACGTGTTGGCTCAAGAGAACACCGTATTCCTATCAGTTAAACGGCAGGCCGGTTCTTATATCAAAACTCCCAGTTTAAGAATAAAAAACCAAAAGATGCCGGTCTCATAAAGTGCCGGTCAATTAGAGTTTTGTAGTCAGTTTTTGAAATTCGGCATTTGCATGCCGGTTTATTAGGGGGTCGGGTGTTAAGAGAGAGAAAGAAACCTCCGAATTATGATAGTTTTTCTAGATTAACAGTGATAAACGACTAACAAATTACACACTTTCAAAAATATTGAAAAGAAAACGGCTTTTTAATTAATTTTTAATACAAGGCCGATTGCAGAATGATGAGTTGAACATTTGGAAGCTTCAAGAAGCAAATGCACGTGAAGCTCAACGATTGGCACAATTGACATGCGATGAAGTCACACGAAAAACGCTTGAAAATCTACGAATCATTGAAAAAAATTCAAAGAAGTCAATCGGATTAGATACAAGAGACATGGTTCTGTTCGAGCAAAAGATGGCTTTAGTGACAGCAGGTACAGAGAAAGTTGTTAGGTAAACTACCTACTTGAATGTTTTCAGAACTTGAAAAAGACTTTTTCCCGTGGATGTTCAAACGAGCTGAAACATTATTCAAGAATCGAATAGCAAGAAGTCAACTCGATCATAGTATAGAGTCTCCCTTTCGTCCCCTTTTGATAATTGTTCATTTCAGGCATGTTGAACGAGTTACATCATAGAAGAGAGATGGCAAGGAGGCGATTAATTAATTTTAATTTTAACACTTTATAAGATATTTTTTTCAATTCTCGCTAGGGTTTTCAACTTAATTTAGATGTTTTCAATTGTATAATATTTTCAAAAATGATTTTTCTAGAAAAATGAGTATTAGAAAAATAATGAAAATGGATATGCATACAGTAATGACAATTGAAACATCACCTTTCACTTTTTCGTTTATTTTGAAAAGGGTTCAGTTTGGCTGTTTGTGGCGAAGTGGAGAAAGTTTTTTCACAAACACATTTTTCAATACACATTTTCCAACTATGCTACGGACCTATAATTGTAAGTTTGACCATTCTCAACAGAAAGCACCTGAAGTTCAATAACGTTCGTTTTGTGTCGATTAAATGGTTCTCTGTGTGATGATTAATAATCAATTGACATTGGTCGTCATGAGGAATAATGGAAAATAACTTCAGTGAACTGTTCGGAAAGTACAATGTTTCGAAAACAAATACCACTGTGTATAAACATATGTATGAGAAGACTTATATTGATGCGAAAAAGATTTGTTGTTTTTAAATGAGTTTTTGTGATTGAACAAAGAAATCCCTCTTTCAGAACGAGTTCGGGGATCATTTCAATAAACACCCCCGGAACATTACATTAAAACCCCCCAATCATAAATGTCAGATAACTCCCCCACCAAGGGGATGGCTTACTGCCCAATCTATTTCATCTCGATCCCCCACCGCGTCTCTTTTTCGGGGTGGGGGTCTATAAAATTGTTTATCAGAGTTTTCGCTGAGTATCAAACGTGCAGGAAGCTAAATTTTTTAGTTTCTAACTTGTTATTTCCCTAATTTTCTCTCAATTTTCTGATTTTTGATTTTAAAAGTTTCTGAAATTCATATTGAAAATATCTTAATTATCCCAGAGGATCTTTATCAAAAAACTTGCGTCGTTTCGAACTTTTAAACTGCACATTGATCTGGCCGCCTAGCCTATTCAATGTAGTCATTTTAATAAAGCCCCCCATCATTCTAATATAGCCCCCACCATTTAAATATAACCCCCCACCATTTAAATATAACCCCCCACCGTTTCAATAAAGCCCCCCACTATCTTAATATGACAACATGGTGGGGGGCTATTCCAGCTACTGTACAATGGGGGATCGAAATGAAATCTGGTGGGGGGCTTAACTGAAAAATTTCCGGGTATTTCAATATGACCCCCCAAATCAACGGTGGGGGGATATATTCCATTCCAATTAAGCCCCCCACTGATATTATTTCAATTAGGCCCCCTCCTCCAAACTTCCCCATTTTTCAACGGTGGTGGGGAGTTATCCGGGTAGTGGGGGGCTTAAACAGGGTGGGGGGGGTATATTGAAATTTTCCCCGAGTTCGAATAGTTCAAATCAATATGATTGATTTAAAATAAATCTTTGAGATTAAAGTAAACAAAAGTGTTCTCGAGAAGTTTTTTTTTCCATAGAAAAGCAAACGAATTGTACTTCAAGACCAGTGAGAACACTTTTTAGTTCACAGTATTTTGACATTTTGGTTTATGTCCTGTGCAATTTCACAATGGATAAGATCTCCGATATTCTCAAAATTAACCTTTGAACGCCTACTTTTTCTCGAAATTTTTCATTTGAGACACAGACGAATAAACATCATTTCCTTGTTTCTCTTCTTTTATCATTCTTCTTTTTTCTCCTTTGTGTCAAATGGTTATGATTCATTTGCTTTCATAGATTTTCTTTCAATTTAAGTCGAATACATTTCTTCAATTCTCATATTTCAGTTAAAATGATTCTTTCTTACCGGATTCTTTGCCTTCTTTCATTTTTTGTGATAAGTTTCTCTTTGGAGTGTTATACTGGATTCACTTATTTGAAGGCGCAATCAGTTGGTATGTTCCGTTTTAATGAATCGATCGAACAATCTATAAACTTTAAGGAACATCGAAAGAAACATGTGAATCTTCCAATGATTATTGTTACAATATGACAGCTGATTTGACTTCTTTAAACAATGTGAAGAAGGGAGGTTGCTCATCTACAAGATGTATTGTAAGTGCTTTTCTTTTGAATGAAATCTTTGAATCAGAGCATATATTTTCGAAAATCAGATCGCTCGAAACAAATGTGTGACTCAATCGATTGGTGGAACTCAGATTCAATTCTGCTGTTGTAACACTGGAGATCTTTGTAATTCAAAGCTCACAGTAAGAAGCCCACCATCGGTGACAACAATGAATTTCAATTTCAGAACATGAGTTTCTTCGAGAAAACAAAACAAAGAGCTAAAGACTTCTTGAGTATGCTCAAAGGATGAACATTTATTTCATTCAATCACAATCGTTTTCATAAATGAAAGAGATTATTATTATTATTATTATTATTATTATTTTCCTGCTGATACCAGACCTTTCAGTACTGATAATCCACGATCAAATAGAGAACCGGACTCCTGGAAATATAAAATTAAAGAGAAAAGGACGTAATAACTGTTTCGCAAGATTAAGAAAGAAGGAGGTTCTGAAATAGGTTTATGGATGTATGACGCTTACCGTAACCGCCCCTCCATTGCATAAATCTCCAGTATTACAACAACAAAAAGTGAGCATTTGACCGGATACATTCTGCTCGAAACATTTGTTTGCGTGAAACTGAAATTACATAAATTATATAAATGGTTCATAATTCATAGATCACCTGACATATGACAGTGTTACACCCAGCTTTTTGAAATTTACTGAAACTTGAAATATCAGCTGTACCATTATAACAAAAGTCGGTTTCTTTTCCACATTCTTTCGTTTCAGTCCCTATCGTACTTCCTGGAACAGTAACTACTAGATATCAGGAGTATTGCTTTCCACTAACCTTTCATGATTGAATATCCTGTGTAGCATCTCAGAATAGCATTCGAGTTTTGTAATCCAGAGATAAATATGTAGAAAATCAAGAAGATTTTTTGATTCATTTCAGAAGAATTGATACAAAAACGGAAAAAATGACCAAGTTTGACCGTTTGTTTGTGTCTTATCTGTCAAAGTTATCATCTTCTTTTTCACTAGATTCTTCACCAAATTTTAATGTGTCATCCAATATCACAACGCTAATCAATTTTTATCAACAGGAAGAAACAACAGGTACTAAATTACAAAAAAAAAAAGAATAAAAAGCTGTTCTATTGGAATACTCTTGACGATCTATCAGATGTAGGTAACCGAGCTTCATCGAGACGATCAAACGAGTTTAGAAGATCGACTCCGAATACGACATTCTCCGATTCCAAATGCCTGAAATCAGATAGATTATTTGATTTGTCAACAGGAAGATAATACTTGTAAAGTTCTTTCAGATGAACATTTTTCATCATCATTCTGCTGTTTCCTACTAGTACGAACTGCCGTTTTGCGCGAGTTACGGCTACATTCAAACGACGAGTTTCATTCAAAAATCCGATTGCACCTGAAAAGATTCAAAGTAACCTGTGGACTAGTGTTCTTCCTCCTGCCTTCTTTATTGTCTCTCACTAAGCAGAAAATGACGATATCTCTCTCGTGACCTTGAAAAGCGTCGACAGTGTTAACATCTACACGGAAGGGAATATACCGACGAATCTGTTCAATCTGAAATGAAACAGATGTCTTCACGGCAATCGCCAGTAAAGTTTAAAGTATAAATAGAAAAGATATTGCTAAAAAGGTGTTTTACCTGAGCGAAATACGGAGCAATGACAGCGATGGAACTAGAATCCACTCCAAGATTACAAACGAGTCTACTTACGTAGTCTGTGATCACTTTTAATTCGTCTATAATGTTATACCATTTTGGTGTAAACTTTCAAGAATACCCCAACCTGTGTTGGTGAATGAGTGTGATTCAAGTTTTTCCTGCGATCTGTTTTTGACTTCTTTCATGTCAATCATAAGAATCGGATTATTCAGGACATGATCAGAAGGAAGATTGGGACAAATATCGCTGAGTGTGATATCCGCAATATTCGGATTGGCAATGAGTTGGTTTTCATAGAACGTTTTGTTGGACCAACTCATTATTTTCGCGTTCATACGATACTGTTCTCTCAACAGGATGTTAATATTATTGTTTGAAAAGTCTTCAGAAAGTTTTTCCATGAGTGAGATATTCAGATTCTGCCGAATAGCTCTGAAATAATTAACGTATTTACGGAAATTTATAACATTATCTACTTGTCTGATATAACTACAGCAGGCAATTGCTTTTGATCACCGACTAGAACAAGTTTTTTACAAGAAGGTGTTGTCAGAACTGGAACCCATGTTGTAGGCTCTGTGCATTGAGCTGCTTCGTCAACTAGCATTACATCTGCATCCCAATTATACTCTGGCAACTTCTGGATAGATGAAGTTCCGAGTGTGGTGAAAACAACAAGTTTTGAAGAGAAAATATCTTGCAAAAGCTTGATCCGCAAGGTTAAAAACTGGGATAACAGTTTCTTATAGGAAGCGTGGCTTTTATCGGTCTTAGCCTGAAGAAAACCAATATCTTTGCGATAAGATTGTTGGAACATACTAACTGTTGTCCAAGCTCGGCTAGCTTTCCGGCAAATGGATGAGCTTCAAATTCGTCTTTTATATTGTTTAGAACGCACATCTCTGAAAAACGTTGCACGGTTATGGCGTGTTGATAGATGCTTACGTTGTGTGACTGTTGAAGCTGGCAATTCTTCAAGCATTCGTCTGGTTGCTGCAGTTTTCGTGTTTTTAACTGCCACATGTGTCGGAGCGCAAACCAGTACTTTTTTCTTCTTTCTGATTAATGAGTGCACGATTTCGGCTATAACACGCGTTTTTCCTGTTCCAGGTGGACCTTGAATACATAACAAGTTTCTCTTCGAATTCACAGCTGCCGAAACTGCGGCTTGTTGACTTTGGTTCAAAGTTTCGGGGAGATTTGTTAATTTCCGGTCTGGAAAATTGTAACATGGAGTATTACAAGTGTATGAATACCATGTATTGATGGCATCGGCACAGATCTGTAGGCGAGATTTACCAAGTGTACACTCTGACTGGATAAAGTAGAAGAATCTCTGAATACTTAGTTGACAAATTTAACAAGGTTTACAGTTAGTCACTTTAAAATGCTTTGGAAGTATCTAATAGCTCCACTATTTGACGACGGTGTTAGAATATAATTGGATCCAGGCACATCGACATTTTCTTTAGCATAAATGCATATTCTTAACATTTTTTCTGATACATCGACGATGTGTCCTTCTGACACTATCTTCAATTTCCCATCCACGTTGAGTTTATTAAGCGAGATGGGAGTTCCCATCTTGAGCCATCTTGTTCTAGAAATTGAGTCACCGGTCAATAATACCACTTGGCCATAGGATACATCATAATAGATTTGTGATATTTTCAGGTTTCCTAAGCAAAGACCTCGCTCTTCGATTACTTCCCAGTCCTCTGTTTTTATTAACTCATTAAGCTGCAAGTCGTCAAGGATTGCCAATCTCTCTTTCAAAAAGAATACCTTTTCAAATTGGGCTTCGACTTCTGCATTCAGTAACTTTGGCCATGCTTTCACGTTTTCCATAAACTTTGGAGTCAACGAAATCTTGTTTTTCTGTGGTTTTTTAAGAAAACGAGATATTTTTTTGAATGCTTGTGCCGATGTTGACATACCGCATATTTCTACATAATTGGTTTTATTTACTGAGTTTATTCGAACGGTTAAAATGCTATTCCGGAACATCGATGATTGTAGATTGCTGATTTCCCACACGTGAATATAACTAAAAACTGTTTTTGTCTTTATCGCGAAACATTTCGGTTGAGCGCAATTGCTGACACGCGTCGCATACGCAACGCATCGCTACGAAGAGGCACTACAAAACATTCTGTGCTATTTTGTTCGTTGTCGTGGCAGATTTTGTTGTTTTCTCTTACTTTAAAAATTATGTTTTGTTATTTCTCTTTTCATCACCCGTTTGTCTGTGAAATCTCAAGAGGGCGCGTCTTAATTTTCATTCAGAATATCAAACAAATAACCGCTATTTAACTTTTACTTTATTATTCCAGATTTGATGCACAACATCTGAAATTAGGTTCTAAGAAGTTGTCATTTCTTTTCGCAGAATGTCTGTCATCATTCGATTGAAAAATTTGCCTATTACGGCAGGCGCATCGGATGTACGAACTTTTTTCTCGGGTTTGAAAATTCCTGATGGTGCTGTTCACATTATTGGTGGAGATGAGGGCGACGTGTTTGTTGGATTTGCTTCCGACGAAGATGCCAGAATTGCAATGACCAGAGACAGATCAATTATTCACGGTGCTGAGGTTTGTTTTGGTAACTTTAGCATTCGAACTTCAACATCCTGAAACCGGCACCATGGGTACCGCCACGTTCTGAAATTCTGAATTAGGTTTCTTACTGATGGAGTTCTTGTTGGGGTAACAAAACCACTCTTGATTCTCCACTTCCCTTCATTTGTTTTTTTCGAAATTACCTGAGCACTGAAAAATATTCCCCAATGAAAACAGAAATGGGATGTTACTCAAACTTGGAAAATATTCTAATGGGAAGCCTTATGTAACTTGTGCAAAGCACTGCAAAATTATCTGATGGTTGAAAGATGTTCTGTGGACTCAAAACTGAAATGGCCGCTGTAGCTATCTGGGAAATTTCTGCAGTTGATCGTTATGGCGATGAACTAATAAAATTAAACTGGTCTTCCATATCACTGAAATTATTTTGGTAATCAGATGCAAGCTGTACAGAGAATATTACTAACAGATGAACCGAACGAGGTGCTCGTTTTGCCACACATTACAGAAGTAGCTGAATTCATTGAGTTCTAGTACAGTAACTCGTCAACTGCTTACAAAATATTGGTATTCTTTATTATTGAAAAGGAAAAAACTATTAGTTATACGGCATCTGTCCACGAGAATACTCCATTCCGCGAAAAACCGATTTTCTTTAATATTTTCAAAAGATTTTTTTCTTCTTGATTCTTGGGAGCTAGATGCGAGGACGGGCGGTCACGATGATGGAGGGGCAGTTCTGCGTTTCTTTTTCTTCTATTTCCAAACTCATGTCTTCACGAGGAATCGACTCTGTTATTTCCTGATATGCAGTGAAAAACAACAATATCTACAAAAACAATGTGTGCATTATATCATCAACCTCATGACGAAAAAATGTACTCATTCTGATCGTTTCCTCATTGATAATTTCTTTACATTTCGGCAGGAAATCTAGTCTTTCTATTCTCTTGAACCCACAACTAGTCTTCCTATTGTCTCGAATTCACGTTAAATTCTCAGATGGACCGAAAAATGCAACATACTTGTGTAGAGCACGAATTGTAGGCGATAAAAAACGAAGTTATACTGCCTACAATGAAAACCATTAGAAATCACGCTTAAAGCGAACTAAATGTATTTATGAAAACAAACGATGATATACACCTTTCTTTTCTTAGCAACTCGGTTCAAGCTATTCAGGCACAGAGTCGTAGCTCCCGATCACTTTCCCCATCTGAATATGTCTACCGTCTTTGAAATATATGACTGCATTTCTCTTTAGAAAATCTTATCGAGTTGGGGATGGAAAGATATTCTTTCTTGTTTGCATTTCTTCTATAGTTTGACTGTACCAAAATAATTTAGTTTCTCAGATAAAACTATTTATGTCTGATGTGTTACGAATACCTCTGGTTTTATATAGGTCTTTTTTTCTCTAAAAAGTACTCTTAAACGAAGACCTTCGAGAAAACTGAAAGTTGAGCGTTATTCACTTTCATAACCTTCTTGGTCAAATATCCAAAAAACTTGGTATCCGTCTAATCGATGTTACTCGATGTTTTCCAATCCGAGTGGAACATGCGTGAAGTCGAACAGGAGCTGTCAAACTCTAGGACCGAAAAGAAACTCCGTCAGAGTTCGAATCTGTCTCAGTATGACTTCTGGGTTACTTGGCAGTTCTATATCGTTCAGTTTGATTCCGTACCCCGATTGGCTTTTCTCCAGTTGCAGTCTCTCAAATGGGTAACACCATTAAGTCACCAGTTTTTCCGATAATTTAACAGTTCGCGTCAGTTTTCAGATATAAATAGGAATAGAAAACCAGTAAGGAGGCCACTGTCTCGAAAGATCAACTCTTTACGCTCAATCCTCGCGAGGATCCTCGTTAACTAAAACCTTTGTATTTTGAACGTTCCTTGCTTCAAAGTCTGACAGAATGTTCTCAAAAAATTTTCTGCTAAAAAATGTGTACTCATCTAGAATTTCAACAAGAGGTCAGATCTGCACAGTCTACAAAATCGAGATTCACACACAGGTCCGGGACCTGCTCATCTACTTTCTTTTAACTCTGATATTCTAGCTGTTGCTCCTATGTTCAGTTTTTACATTGTTTGTGAGGCACTCTTAAAACGAATTGGTTCGAGCTACAATAATAGTTCTTGGATCCGGTGAGAACTTTCTCATCCAATTCGTGAGCTATATCGGCTGTTCTCTCACCAAGTCTTTTACAATTTCGTGTCTACAAGTCTGGCACAAGAGTTGAGTGTTCCACAAGTCTGGAACACAGCTTCCACACGACATGGCCTACTTTAGTGATTTGAGATAAACATACACGAAGTAAAGATTAGGACAAGTCTTGTCTAGGTAGAATCTAGCACAATAATATGGGGCACTGGTGATAGACTGTTCAGCGTGAAAAAGTTTATATTTATGAAAGTTCTCTGAATGCCGCTAATATGAGAAAAACAGTATGCTAAGTAATTTATAGTAAAAAAGGAAAATTAGACAGATAACAGAACTACGCAGTGATCAATTTCTGAAAAATTCAAAATCTTTTTTTAGTCCTGAGGATCCTGGAGGGGTTCTTTGAAATGCCGAACATAAATTTATTTCAGATTCGTCTGCTTCTTTCCTCTAAATCGGAGCAAAATTCCGTAATAGCTGCACGAAGAAACGGAACATACGGGTCACCTGAGGCACCAGAAGAATATGTTCCACCTGTGCCATCTCAGCCACCCCAGCCTCAACAAAACTGGAACACTAGTCCTTCAGGAAATCCCTACGCTGCGAAGTCCGGATATGAGGCATCGTATCCTCCTCAGAATTCAGCCGCTCCTCGTACAGATTTTAACAATCAAAACAACTACAGTAGTCGGGGTGAAATCTCGCAGGTACATAAAAAAAATAGGAGGAACAAAATTATACTCCAGAACAACTTTCAGAACGACCTGCCTCCATTCAAAGCAAAAGATCAACTTGATAGAGATTTTGGTGGTTTCAAAAACATTTTCCACCAACAAGGACCTCCATCTAATACGAACCGATTCGTACCTAATCTGTACTCATCTAAACCTCCAGAAGCTCTGAACATCAAACCTGTAACACCTCAGCTTTTACCGAGTCATATTCGACAGACTTCACCTGAAAGAGATTTTCCAATCAAAGGGAATAAAAGTGATGCGTTCAGCGGAAACCATTTTCAAGGAGCAGTGAATGAAAGACAGACTGGGGGAGATTCCTGGAGAGACAACAGTTACAATCAGTAATATATTTACTAATCTATTTATCAGAAATATAATGTTATATCTTTTCAGGACTTCGAGAAACAGTTTCAAAAATGACTACAAAGGAGGTTACAATGAATCATATAGAGAAGATTTCAAAAATGATTTTAATGGAGAAAAACCATTCAATCAACTTCCTCCGAGAAATGTTCAACATCCAGATTCTCGCATGCCAATAGATTCCCATATTCCGCCACAAACTTTGAGAAAAACGTTAATGCCCAATCCGTCAAATTCCTTCCAAGGTGGCCCTCACTTACTTCATACTTCACCAAACGAATCAGCTGGCAATCGACCTTTCCAAAGTCATCCTCCTGCTGTCATGAATCCACAACAGAATGGCCCGCCACCGTTCCGAACTCCTGCTCCCATGAACAATGTCAATCCTACGGTAACGGGTGGCCTCAATCGTATACCACACCCATTCCAAGGATCTACAGGAGGCCCTTCAACGGCTATTCCGGCTTTCAGTCAACTTTCAGTTGTACCTCCTGTGAATGCACCAGTTGTGGATAAATTTTATATAGAATTGACTCGTCTTCCGAATGATTTACTTCGCCCGGCCTCTCTTGAAGCTTTTATTCGTCCAACTACACCATTGACTCTGTCTTCTGTGAAAACTGTATTCGGTCCTGGCGGAATACATATGTACACAATTATTCGTCTCGAATCAATAGCTGATTATGCGACAATGATGAGAAGAAATGGAGAACAAGGAATTAAAATTCAACAATCAGACAAGAAAGCGTTTGATGCTGCAATCGATGGTGTTCCTATACCGGGTGTAACTACATCAAATGTCGTTGAAAAGAAGCAAGAAAATGAGGATAATAAGAAAGGAAAGAGGAGTAGATGGGAAACGAAAAGCCCCCAAAGGAGTCCGAGAAAAAGCTCACCTCGAAGGGACCAACGAGACAGATCACGAAGTAGGAGTCCACCACGAAGAAGAAGACGATCCAGAAGTCCAAGAAGGCGGGAAGAACACACTGATCCAACAAGATGGTGTATTCAAATCACAAATGTCCCATTCCGAATGAAGGAAGAAGAGCTATTAGAGTGAGAATTAACCATCGAAAATTATTGTTGCATTTTCTTTTTCAGATGGTTTGCCGAAAAAGTTCGTCCAGCCAAACTTGTCAGAACATATTACTCTGATGGCAATGCGTCAGACCGATGGATTGCCGAGTTTTCAAGTGAGAGTTTGATGCGCCGTTCGTTCTCAATCCGAACATTGTGTTCTGGAAGAAGTTTGAAACTTAGTTATATTGACAATGATAAAGCTGATGAAATATTACGAATAGAAGATGTTTATGGAGAAGAGAAACGTCATAAAAATGAAAGCGCAAGGGTGAGATTGCTCCAAGAATTTAACGTTTCATTTTCATGTTTTGTAGATGCAGCAGGAAGAAGCTGAGAAAGCCAATCCACCATCGTTTTTCAATGCTCCTTCTACTATTACACGTGGACCGATTGCAACAAATTTGAACACTTTCAATGGACCAATGAAGCATCCTAATGGAATGAGTGCACCGATTCCTAATGGCCTCAACGGGTTATCTCCAAACGGTTTAAACCGGGCTCCCGGAAATTTCAACGCACCACCGATGCGTGGAGGATTCGCACCTCGCGGAAATGGTTTTCCTCCTCCTAGAGGTGGAATGATGGTTCGTGGCGGTAGTAATGGAGATCCAAGTTTTGGACAAGATCCGTTCCGGGGTGGATTCCGTGGTGGTTTCCGTGGTCGCGGTGGCGGAAGAGGTGGATTTCAAGGAAACTTCCGAAACGAAGACATTCAACCGACACGCAATGAATTTATTGATCTAGTTAAATCTATCGGTCCTCGTGGAACTGTCCTGTCGTGCTTCGGATTTCCGAATGATGTTACTCTAGAAGACGTGGTAAGAACTTTAATTTAGCATAAAAATGTCTGAAAATTGTATTGTTCTAGGTTGATTTCTTCTCTGACTACGAGCCCGATCGAAATTCTATTCGTATTCGTCGAACGGAGGATGGTGTAATGACTGGAGAATGCATGTTAGCTTGCTTCAATCCAGAGGTAAGAAATCATTTTGACTGCATATCAAAGTTTTATAATCAATATTTCAGAATGCTCGTCGTGCTTCATTGGATCTGAATGGCCAGAAGCTCAGAAATTTCTCCATCGCTGTTCGATTGCTCTAAATAATACACTTCACACTGCTCCATTGTTGTTTCTTTTTTATAATTACATATTCAAAATGCGTTTCCGGATCGATCTCTTCTCTCCCGATGGTCAATTCAAATATCTTCTTTAACCCACTGTCAGTATTTGTCTAGTTATTCATTTTCATTGTTCAAGAATTGTTCGTTTTCCTCATAAAAATATTCATCTTTCTCCTCACACAATAGTCAGCAAGATTATACATTGAGCACCGCAAATTCGGCTTTTCGCACATCATAGAATTCGTTAGGATCCCGAGAATTTTGTGCAATTACGAGTCTCGTATGTGCCCTCATGTGCTCAACGAACCGCTTTTAACGCCGTCATTTTAGTGACGACATCACCTTTAGAACTTTTGTTTACTATTCTGGGACTACAAAATTAGTGGTTATTAGAATATATATATATATGTATTTATTCCACATTTATTCAAGATCTTTTTTTTCTATTTTCTAGAACTATACTGTTATTCTTTTGATTTAAATCGATAAAAAATCAGAAATTTCAATCCAAAAAAAACTCAGAATCCGGAAGAATTCGTTTAGTTAAAACAGTTTACTATACAGTTCCCAGTTCAAATAATATAAGTAATTGAAGACTCGGCATCTCATTTTCATTAGAATTATTTTCTATTTTCTTCTCGAAAACTTTGGTTTTTATTGTCTCTTTTCTGCTTTTAATGTTGCAAAGTGGTCCTCCAAATACTCATTCTTTCTAGTTTTTCTTTGATTTATCTTTTCCCCTTTCTTCACTCATTTTTCTTTCTCTTTTCCATTCTCTGAGAATGACCAATTCAATTGAGATGAAGACCAAAAAAGAGCATTTGGTGCACATCTGAAGCTCTGCTTTGTACTAAACAATAGTAGACAGAGCAAGCGGAACGAAAATAACGTCTGAAGAAAACAGATTACTTTTCTTTTTTCGTTTTACGATTTTCGGTTATTTGTTTTCAATGAATTCAGATTCAGATGCGACTGCTTCTTCAGTCAAAAGTTGGTCGGTAACGCTTTAAAGTACATTTGAAAATGTTATAAATATTCACTAATATTAGGATTGTTTCATTGAATGATTGTATTTGATTTCCATCTGAATGTTAAAAAAACAGTGAACCTCATTTAAAAAAACTTTATTGGAATGAAAATTTCAAAACAATTTTCAAAGAGTTTATTCATAGATTACGGGTGTTTCGGTTTTCTCAGAACTTTTCCGGAATGGAAGTTTGTTGACTTCCTCATACTTTTCTCATGATTTTTTTTTTTTTATGGAGTTGTGCGATAGATTAGGGATTTTCTCGAGTGTCTTAGAATAGTGAAAAATGGAATAAATCTTTCCATTATTGTTAAAAAAGAAAACTTGAAAAATTACGAGTCAAACCTGTTGATCCTCTTTCAAAATATTGATGGTCGGTACTTTTCAAATTCGATATGGAACAAGATTAGAATAGTTCGAGTGTTCTCTCGCATTCTAATTCCGTTTTCTCTCATCACTCGTTCTTATCGGGAGCCTATGCCCCTCAGTTTCGTCAGTCTTCAATGATTCAATCAACTTTGGGGGTCCTTTCTTCTTTTTCTTTCTCCTATTCCACAATCATCTGACTCACGAATCTTTTTCTGTTGAAATACCCAACTCTTCTCTCTTTTTTTGAACTTCTCAGAATAAATTTACTTCAGTCGAAGATGGGATTATTGTCGAATTGGAAGAGAAGAAAAGGTTCTCGAATCAACATAAGATTCCCAAATTCAATCCTCGTTTTTTCTAGTTTTTGGATTATTTTGACGACTTTTTAGCAAAAGGGAATGCCCGGAGGCGTTGTGAGAAGACTAAAGAATTCTCTCTCTCTTCTTTTCGAACAATCGGTTTTCTAATTGAAGACAATCAGTTTCAATAACTCTAAAATATTATATTTAAATATCATATGATTTGACATTTCTTTTATCATTTTCTTGCTTCTTCATAGAATATTTCAAAGAACGTGTGTTTTCTCACGTTCTTTTATGTTTTTTCGGTGTCAAAAAAAGCACATAAACCTCTAGAGATTTGCAGGAAATTGCTGCTCTTCCTCGTGCTAACTAAACTAATTACCTTCTTTTTTCTGACGGTGTGTCCCTTTTTTCGAGAAAAAAAGTTCCTCGAAATCTGATTTATAGAAAGGGGCAAGTGTCCCCTAAGGCACTTTCAGAAGTGAAGATGACGTGCTATTATCGAGTGTTCAGATGTTCTCGATGAAGAATTCGAGATAAATGATAGGGGGAAATGATTCTGACTTTAGTCGTTTATCCGAATCTTCTCGATGAGAGTAGTTTGAAAATCTGAAAACATTTCTTTTCAAAATCAATTCATACAAAAAACGTTTTAGTTCAGACGATTATTCATGATCGAAATTTCCGATTTCACTTGAACATTTGAGTAATAAATTTTTTTTGTTTCTCTTTTCTTTTCTTTTCTTTTATGAGCTCACATGGATTTTTACAATTAGATTTATGGTTTTGTGTTTGTGTGCATTTCTCGTCATATCCACTTTCTTTTTCTAAGACTCCGCCCATCGGCTATTATCATTTCTTGTTTTTTCTTCTCTACAGATTTTCGAATTTCTTTTGTGTTATTAGATTTCCGAAAACTCAAAAACTTTATTTTCAAGTTATTTTCATACCTCAAAACAATGAGAAAAACATCTCGATCGAAAGTATTTCCTCTTCTTTTCTTCCAATTTTTCTATTGAAGGATATCGTTTTTTTGTGAGTTAGATGGAAGTTTTTAGTTTTTTTTTTCTCATTAAATCAAAAATAGTTGTAACGTAGTCGATCTCATATTTAATTCAAGAATGATTAAGGTAATGGATCGAACGAATGTTCTCTGACTACTAGTCCGCATGTTCAGTCTACTGTTCACTTGCGAGAAGTTTCTAGTTCAGAAGTCCAGATAGTTTTTTTTTAACGGAAATGAATTTTTTCTTCAATGATCGCTGCTGTTTGATTTTTTCCTGTATTAGGAAATGAAATCTGAGATTTGTTTGTCAGGAAGAAAAGACAATCGGATGAATTGGTCAAAAACCTGAAATTTTTTGAAAACAGATAGTGAACTGCTTGAAAAAGAGAGAAAAGAGTGACAGAAACTTTTTAGAAAAAGAAGAAATCAAAAGGATTAGAAAGAACCCTTTTTATATTTTCTGCCAGTTTTTGGCTTCGTCTGAAAATAAATAGGAAAAAACAAATGACGCGTTCCAAAAACCATGTTTTGGTTCAGTTTTGTCTGAGTGTTGGCAGATTATTTAATTAGAGCCAAAATTTGGATAAATATACTTCTTTGAGTTCTCTTCTGCTACATTTCAAACTAATTCAACGAAGAGGCATTCAGAGACAGTTCCTTTTCAAACTTCGAGATGAGTCAAGAATGTTTTCGAAGATGTTCATCTAAATGGTTTTTGAACGAGACAAACGCTTTTTCTTGATGACTATTAACTTCTTTTTTTCTTCTCAGTTCTAAACTTTTCATTAAAGTTTTCGTCTTATCTAAGATTCTTGATCTCCTAAATTTTCGCGATAAAATTCCTACTTTGCTCGTTTTCCCCCCTTCGTCTGTCTTGCCTCTTTCCCTCTAATTATGAGGAAATCTTTTTCAGAGTTTTCTCTTTTTTCTCTCCATCTGCCCACTAAATGCTTCCCGTCATCGTTGTAATTATCAGGTTTTCGAGTAACTGAAAGAGAAAGAAAACCAAGAAGCGCGGAGAAAATATCTGGCAGCTTTCATTTTTGTTTTCTTATGACTCGTTGAGAGTGAGTGAAGATATTAATGACAAGTACACGAAGAAACCGAAAAACATCACTTTTGCATCGGTCAACTATCAGAATTCTGAATCACTTCTAGAAAAAACGTTGTTGATTGGGGGCGGGTTCAGAAAACTTCAGTAGAATTTGAGAGCTTATGTAATGGTTTATTGTTTTTTGTAATTAGGCTGAAGAATGGAATCTCATAGTTTATTTGACAATCAGAATGTTTTTTCCTGTTCCAAAAACACTGTTGTTTCACCAAATTCATAAAAACAAGGCGGTAATTTCTTGAACTTTAGACCTTTCTTCCCTTTTCACATGGTGTCAGATTACCCATTTCGTATTCGACAAGTTTTTACATGCTTCTCGTCTGGGTACTTTTTTTCTTGATTAAGAACTTTTGAACTCAACTCTTAGTGTAAATAGCTTTTTCGTTCACAAGATCTTCGGTATTTATCCGAAACTTTTCAGAAACAGTATGGTAATTGAAGTAATGATGTAGCAAGAGTATTATGCTGTTCCAACTTTTATTCTTTCAATTTTTCCTCATCATGTGATTCCCATTTTATTTACTTCAAACTGGTGTCATCTGTTTGAAAAAAGAACTTTTGAGAGAGCCAGTCGAAACAGGGAAATTTCATTCGTATTCGTCAATACTTGTTCTCAAATGAAACTCGTTGTTTGACACTTTTATGTGTTTATACGGAACAATTGGTTTTTTGACTCATTGGAGCTATTTATTGAGAAATGCCTATGAAGTTCGGAAGTGTCTGAAGGAAGAATTCAGAAGAACTAGCTTCTGGTATTTAAATTTAATTAGAAAACTTTCAAAACTTTCGGTGTGTTCTGAATAAGCTATTTCCTTTGTCTCCCCCACTAGAATCTTTTCTTTCACTACCATTCGATCATCATCTGAAATGTGCAATACACATCGTATCCAATGTTTCTTTGATCAGTTGACCCATAGAGAATTGCAACATTCGGTTTCATCCAACAAGCGGTCCCATCCATTTCTTCTTCTTTTCCAACTTCTC
Organism: Caenorhabditis tropicalis; assembly: GCA_016735795.1. Taxonomy (NCBI): domain Eukaryota; kingdom Metazoa; phylum Nematoda; class Chromadorea; order Rhabditida; family Rhabditidae; genus Caenorhabditis; species Caenorhabditis tropicalis. Next base: position 6,326,927 of record CM028614.1, on the reverse strand, counting down.
TCTTCCAATTCACACTATTCTTAAGAGTCAGTTTTTGTTTCAGAAGGGGCCAGTTGTCCTCACTTTCTTCTTCTCCATCAATCCGTCCATCTTTTCTCTGGGTGTCCTTTTAGTATCTCACTCTCTAAAAAGTGTCCGCATTTATTTCGGTCCTCTCTTATCCCTTTTCGCCCGCCCCGCCTTACTTTTCTCTTTCATCTCTCTCTTTTTGTGCTCAGCAGCTCCCCCAGGGGATGAGTTGACAACAAAAACGGGTAGGAGAGAATAGGTTAGGTACTTTTAGAGCATCTCAACCGGTGAATTCGATTTTCTTGACTACGAGAAATGATCTGAAGGAATACGGTAGTTCAGACTCTGCTTTTAGATGTTGATGTTCAGCTGTCTTTTATAGTCAATAGAAGGAGACTGTATGAATATTCCAGGACTAGGTTATCGTTGAAATTTTATTCCGCTTCTTAGCTTCCATCATGTTCCAAATTTTTCATTCGTTGATTTATTACTATGAGGACTATTATGAGGGCAAAAATGCAAGGTAAGATTCTCGGAAGCGATTTTCTTCTTCAATTTGAACAATTTGAACAAGTGTCAGTTGATTACTTCGAATATGAAAGATCGGAAAGTTTCTCATTTCCATTGAATGATCTATATCACAGAGACTAAATGGTTCTTTTTTTCCAGTTATTCCAACTCCTATTTTCTTTCTTCTCTTGTTCTCTCCCTGGAGAACTCCCCTCGTTTTCGGTGTTTACATGTCGTCTTTCGTCTTTCAAAAATTTTCCACTTCACTACATATTTCAATCGGTCAATCTTCGTGTCGACGGCTTTTTAGTTGCCATTTTTTAGTTTTCCATAAAGTTTTATTTTGTTTTCTATGGTCGAAATATTTCTCTTTTCTCTTTTTCTTCCTTGGATGTCTTTTTGTCCAATTCATTTGAATTATTTTTCAGATGGAGTACAACTCCACAGATGGCGATGGTTCAACGTTTATGTCACTTGGAGGAGTTATTGAATCAATTGAAGGTTCAAATCCATTCGAATGGATTCGAACACAGTCCAGACACCTTTTGCCTGTTGTTTGCATTACAGGAATCATTGGGAATTCGATGGCGTTGATATTGATACGGTAGAATAATCTATGAAGAATTCAATTCATTATTTATGAATTCTAGAACCAACTTCTGGCTGAAACGGCTGACATCGAATGTCTATCTGTGCACTTTATCCATTTCATCATGTGTTTTCCTCACAACTGTTATCATTTCATGGGCTGACACTTACATGCGATTACCATTATTCTCCCAAACTGAATTAGGATGTAAAACCATTTCAGTCGCTGCTCATTTGAGTGATTTCATTTGTGTTTGGATGATTTCTCTCATTTCGTGTGACAGAATGATTGTTTTATATCGACCAAGTGAGCTGGATTATCTTATGATTTCTTCAAACATATTGGTTTTCAGGGATCAGAAAATGGGTGTGTACTAAGAAGTTTGCTCGAAACATGACAATTGGTGTTGGTCTTGCATCTCTGATCCTTTACAGTTGGCTTTTTCTTCTTGCTGGATTACAAATTCACACATCTCCGGATGGAACACAAACCAAGTTTTGCGGATTGAGTGAAGATGTCAATTGGTTTGGGTATGTACATAGAAAACCTTCGAATTACAACTTCATTTTTATTGGTTACAGATATCAAGTGGATCAACACTATTTCATTTTTACATTAATGGATACCGCCATTTGCACACTTTTGCCAGCCATTTTCATTATTATCGTCAACACGTTCTCAACATATCGCTATCGACAATGCATGAAAGTCTACTCATCTGGTGTTCTCCGTGTCCGATTTGTTCGATGTCCAACAACTGAACAGCAACCAGAACAGTTAAACTACGATACAATCCAATTTGTAAGTCTCATTTATTTGTTGTTTCCAGTCTGAAAAAAACCGAGCGATGTCTGTAAAAAAAGATGGACTGCAATGGTGATCGTTGACTCTTTTCTCTGATTTATTAGCTTTTTGTTTTTTTTTCTCAAGAAGTTTTCTTTTCTCATTTTGGTTATTCTGAGAGGGAAACGGATGCTGGAAAAGGCTTCCGAATGACTTTTGAAATCAAAAGAATAAACCAAATCAGAATAACACATCTTAATTTATTGCAGGAAGAGACAACGGTTAAAAAATACTTATTGAGCACCGATAATCCGAATTCAAATGTACCAACAAGTTCAACTCAATCTAGAAACTGTGGGAAACTGCGTAGTTCGGATCTTCAGTTGAGTAGAACGCTCATTATTGTCACCAGGTATCACTTGTTGTATCAACAATTGTATATTCAATATTCATTTTCAGTACTTTTGTTTTATTGAACATGCCAAGTTATGGAATGCGTATCTTCCAGTATCTGCTTGGTTTGGGTGGACCAATATTCAACTTTGTCTATTATATGACATATCTTCTCTATTACCTTCACCATGCTGTTCTTTTCTACATGTATATCTTTTGGAGGTGGCATGTTTAAACTTCAGAAATAATCAAACGCTTTATTTTCAGCCCACAAATGAAGAAACAGTTGAAACCGACTGCAATGAGATTATTAGAGTGCTACTGTTTGAAAACAGTTCCCGACTTTGGTCATCGATCAACATCCACCCAAGGTTTCAACATCAAATACTTATCGCATAAATTACAAACATTTTCAGATTTCATTTGAATCCACTAGCTCCTCCGCTGGGTAAACGTTTCAACGGGTTCTCAAGTTACATCAACGCTTTGACCATTTTAATAAAGACTTGATTGATTGAAAGACAACAGTGAAACAAAGTATAAACTTTTATAGTTTCAGTCAAAAAGATCATTTATCTGAACGGAGATTAGCCATCCTTTGATTGAGGTACTGTAGAGTGTACAGGCTATCAATAATCTTCTTTTGCTCATCAATAACTGCTCTCTGCAGACGAACTTCCGTAAGAAGTTTGTTTGGTTTCGAGATGATTGTTGTTGATGACGAAGTGGAAGAAGCGGATGAAGAACAAGTCGATGAGACGGTGGGGGGTCGTGTAGACGACATTTCTGAAATAAAAAGAGTATAATATATTCCTATTTTTGTGATAATCATACCGTCATCCGCCATTTCGTCTGTGTTCTGGTGGGATCCTTTATAAATTTTCAAAGAATCAACAGGTGACTTGACAAAAACTGGAAGTTGTGGAAACGATGTCTGGTCCGGAGACGTCCACATCAATTCATCTTTTGAAGTCTGCTCTTTGACAACTTCCACCATCTCCTCAAAAAGTTCTTCGAATTTTCCGAACAATGAGGCCACCGAAGTTGTTGATGGATGAGAAAACAAGCCTTCAATATTCTCAAATAACGACGGCACTGCATCCTCTTCCATTTTTGGTTTTCGTGACGTCACGTGGACTTTCCAGAATGACATCATCAATTCTGTCGCTTCGTTCATCTTTCTCGTTTCAATCGTCGTTGGAACAGGAGAAAAAGCCTTCTGTTTTGAATCAACAGTTTGGTGAGCGAAAGAAGCGAATGGACAACTGATCGACTTTTTGACCGGCTGAACACGAACAGTGAAATCAGCTGGACAAGATTGGACACGAATGTCCTGGTCCTATAACTTATTATTTGCAGATGAGCTAACAAGAAGGAGTCAAACTCACAGAATTCAAGGCATTTTGGTAGTCGCTCAGTGAATTATCGAATGGATAACGATCAGTTTCCAGCTCTTGAGTGTCCTGTTTTTCCTGTTTTTCAATTTCAGCTTGACGCTCAACCATATTGATGAACTGTCCAAATGCAGTATAAACGGTGATCCTTTTGACCATTGTTGTGTTAGTAGGGAGTTGCTAGTAGATTTGTTAGTTTGGAGATGTGACTCGCAATGAGAATCTTTAGGGAAACTCGACTTCTTTTATACCCATATCAGACGTTGCCGTGTTGTCACTTTATCTTGATGTGCTATTTTTGAGAGTTAACCTTCTCAAAGGTTACGTAGAAAACAATATTTTATTTAGAAAGGCACACTTTTTTATAGTCTCAAGAACTCTTACAATTATTCAAACAAAATATTGATCGCTCTGTGAATTGTTGTCCCTGGTGCAAATTTACTAGTTTTTTTGAACCATTATGTCCGTCTCAAGATACCGGTTGAAGATAAATCGATTTTTGAAGAGAATTGTATCTTTTTGCTATTTATCTGACCCCTTAAATTCCTTTGCATAAATACATCTTCATTGTATATAGTCACCCACACGAAAAGTATTCAGAGTCGCCGATTGGTGCTGGGGGCATCTAGCGCCTATATAAACCCGGCCTTTCGGCCATTTTCTCATTCTTTCTCTTTTTCTGTTGGCTGTGCACCGCATCTCATAATTTGTACTTCTTTATTAATTTTCAGCGATATTTATGCCATTATCAATATTTTTTTGATTTTATTAAATTTTCATTGACATGCTCAGTTATCTATGTTCAAAAATTTTAGTTATCTATTCCACGTGAAACTCTACTGACCCTGAAAATAAGCTGAAAGCATTTTCGAGGATTTATTGATTCTGCCAAAATCAATATTCTCGTGGTCATATGCCGAGCGAATGTTGAAGGGAAGACTGTGCGATGGTTTGCAAAGAAGCGTGCGGCAGTTGCATTTTCTAACTCCGCCCACACTCATTCAATTCCCCTCTCGCGCGCGGAAATGCTAATTTGAAGAAAATGAATATTTCCAGCATTTATAGTTCGCGCTCGCGAAATTTTTTTGTTTCGATAAGTTAAACACAAAATCAAAAAAAAATTTATCTTTGAGATCATAACATCAAATTCATTTGACATAATTCTGAGTAACTAAACGTTCAAAATAGCATTTCTATTCGAAATATCGATTCTTTCAAGTGTTGCTTTACATCTCGTGAGGTCTTTTATTGATTTCCTATAGTGTAGCCTTCCTTTCAAAAGATGTGCACATTTGTTTCACCTATAGTCGCGCTTTATGTTGAACAAACGCTGTTTTCTCCTCTAAACTTCCTTTTCAAATCGTGTGACTTCCCAGTAGAAGCTCCATTAAAGTGTTCATTAGATCAACAAAAATCATCCGTGTATTTCAGGTGAAAATGGCCGACAAGCGTATTGATAGAGACACTTTCTTCCAGAGAGCGGAACGCCTTTACGAGCTTTGGGTATGCTGTTTTTTGTTGAATACCTTTTCAAAATTATATTTGCAGGAGAAAGAGGAAAGTCTCAGTTCAGTGAATTCGTTAGCTGTTACGGTCGGAGAAACTGAAAATTCGTATACAAAGTCCAGTGCTGTTTACGTGAGTTTGAGCCAATGAAGTTTTGATGAAATTAAGAGGGGGTCGGGGTTTTGCTTTTTAGTTTTCCTAGTAACAGTTCGAAACAGCAACTTTTTCTTTCAGTCATGGCTGTTTGGCAACGAAATGAAAGATACAGTCATCTTATTCCTAAAAAACCATATTTACATCCTTGGTACCAGCCGCAAAGTCGATCAAGTCAGTTCTGTGCTTAGCGATCAATATAATGGGAGGGTTCCGCCGGTCAGCACAATGACCCGTAATAAAAATGATCATGATGCAGAAAACTTTGAAACACTCATTGGTTATATGACGGATGCAGGAGAAAACGCTGGAGTATTTATCAAGGATAAATTCGACTCGGATTTCATCAAAGATTGGCAGGATGCACTCAAAAAAAGCGGAATTACTCAAGTTGATGTTTCCCTTTTCTTCGCGCATCTGTTCTCAATTAAAGACGAGAAAGAAATTGAACTGTTACGCAAGTCTGCTACCGCCACATCCAATACATGGAGTGCTGCCAAAACCAAATATGTAGAGATCATTGATCAAGAAAAGGTAATTTTTTGTTGGACGTTTTCTGTTTAGAACAAATTTTAGTTTCCAAAAGTAGTAACAGAAAAGAGTAAACGATTTTTCAGCGAGTTCGCCATTCCGTGTTGTCTAAAGATTTCGTAAATTTCATGAAAGATCCGAAGATTCAAGATTCACTGACGAGGTACGATATTGACACAAGTTATGAGCCGATCGTTATGTCTGGTGGCAATTACTCTTTCAAGTGGAATCATGAGAGCTCCGAGTCTCATGTGAATAGCCAATTTGGATCAATCATCACATCTTTCGGTGCCCGTTTGTCTAATTACTGCACGAACTTGACTCGTACCATGCTTGTCTTTCCATCATCAGAGCTTGAAGCAGCTTATGAAGCCGTGCTTGCAGCAGAGCTGGCAGTCATTGCAGCTTTGAAACCAGGAGTCAAACTGAACGAAGTTTATAAAGTTGGAGTAAACACCTTGGCCGAGAAAAGCCCTAAATTGGTGGAAAATCTTAATAAGAAAGAACTAGGATTTGCCACTGGTATCGAGTTCCGTGAGAGTCGTTTGTCAATTAGTGCGAAATGTGAAGAAACTGTTCAAGCTGGAATGGCCTTCATTGTCTATATTGGTGTCGATAACATTCCTAACAAAAAGAAAGGAGAAAAAGGAAAGCCTGCGGCTATCGCCATTTCGGATACTGTTCTAGTGAAAGAAGAAGGGGAAAACGAAGTTCTTACTGAAAAAGCAAAATCTCGTCTGAAATCTAACCTTATTAGATTCAAGGATCAAGAGAACGAAGAAGCCGAAACTGACAAGGATAAGAAAAAGTTACTCGGACGCGGACAACGAAGTGTGGTTCTCAACGATCAAACTAGAAACAAGACAACTAATGAAGAACTAAGAAAAGAGCATCAAAAGGAGCTTGGTAAACGATTGAATGTTGAAGCAAGAGCTCGTCTTTCCAAACAAGATGGTGGAACTGATGAAAAGAAAGTGAAGAAGTCAAACGTGTCTTACAAAAATGAGGAACGATTCCCACAAGACGCAGACATTCATAAAATGCTCATTTACGTGGATCGAAAATACGATTCAGTTATTATCCCAATTTTCGGAATTCCAGTTCCTTTTCATATCTCTATGATAAAAAACTGCTCGCAGTCTGTTGAAGGTGATTTCACCTATCTTCGTATCAACTTTGCCACTCCTGGTTCTCAACTCGGCAAGGACAACGGACAATTCCCACACCCGCTTGCTCATTACATGAAAGAGCTCACTTTCCGTGCGAGTAACAGTAAAAGTCATCACAGTGATTCATCTCCTCCCAGCAACAATTTGAGCACAGCTTTTCGCCTCATCAAGGAAATGCAGAAGCGATTCCGCACTGAGGAAGCAGAAGAACGTGAAAAGGATGGAGCCGTGAAACAAGATAAACTTATCTTGAGTCAAAACAAATTGAACCCAAAACTCAAAGATTTGCTCATTCGCCCAAACATCATTCAAAAACGTATTACTGGATCTCTCGAGGCTCACACGAATGGCTTCAGGTTTGAAACTTTAGAATTAATAAATTTAAATGAACTATTACAGGTATACGTCTCTTCGTGGTGATCGTATTGATGTTCTGTATAATAACATCAAACATGCGTTTTTCCAACCATGCGACAATGAGATGATCATTCTCCTGCATTTCCATCTCAAAAATCCTGTCATGTGGGGCAAGAAAAAATACAAGGATGTTCAATTCTATACAGAAGTTGGAGAAATTACTACTGACTTAGGAAAATATCATCATATGCAAGACCGTGATGACATGCAAAGCGAACAACAAGAGCGTGAGATGCGCCGTCGTCTGAACGCTGCTTTCAACGGCTTTTGTGAAAAGGTGACTCGCCTGACAAATGAGCAAGTTGAATTCGATACTCCGTTTGCCGGTCTCGGGTTCTTTGGTGTTCCTTATCGCTCTGCAACTACTTTAAAGCCAACTGCGTCGTGCCTCGTAAACCTCACCGAATGGGTTTGTTAAATATCTGTTCTACCAGACAATCATCATAATATTGCAGCCGCCATTCATCGTCACTCTCTCAGAAGTAGAACTTGTTCATTTTGAGCGTGTTTCTCTTCAGTTGAAAAATTTCGATATGGTTTTCATTTTCAAGGATTACAAAGCCAAAACCCAAATGGTAGCCCAAATTCCGATGAGCAGTATTGATAAAATAAAGGAATGGCTTCATACCTGCGAAATTTGGTACAGTGAAGGTATCCAGTCACTTAATTGGGCGAAGGTCATGAAGACTATCACCGATGATCCTGAAGACTTCTTCGATAACGGCGGTTGGAGTTTCCTTGACCTAGAATCTGATAACGAAGAAGCAATGGACGACTCAGATGAGTCTGATGCTTATGATCCAGAAGAGGAAGATGTTTCCGGAGGGTCGTCAAGTGAGAGTGATGAGGACGAAAGTGAAGGGGAAGAAACAGAGTCCGATGACGATGAAGAAGGTTCCTTGGACTCCGACGAGTCAGAAGGAAAAGATTGGTCGGATCTCGAAGAAGAAGCTGCTAAAGCTGACAAAAGACGAGAAGTTGAAGACCGTGACGGTGGACGCGATCGTGATCGTGACCGTAAAAGACCAAGCTCGAGCAAGTCTGGACCATCACACAAACGTAGAAAGTAGAACCCTAAAGTATATTGCACATATTGCATCTGTACTTCCAAACAATAATTCATTTAAAACTTCCCACAATCCACCCATAAACAATCTCACGTATCTCAGTATCATTGTAACGAAATATGGTTACAAATTAATTTTTTTATCATTCTGTTCATGTTGTTTCTATTCAACTAATTCTCCCATTACATCTACATTTGATATTCATCAATTTTGATGTAAAATTAAAACTTTTTTGTCGAATGAAGTTCTGCGAACTGTATACTTTTGTAATTAAAAATTTCAGATTTTAATTGAAGAGTATGTGAAAAGTTTCCAATTCTATCTTTTCGAATACTTTACCTTCCTTCTCTCAAATCCCTTATTCTCAGTGTTTAGAGAAAGAAGCGAGAGTGAATGAGCATGTTCTCCTTTTGACACTTAATACAAATATTTTCGAGTGAAGCAGATAATTTCTGCAAATGGTTGCTACGGGTTACGGCCGCTTTCTCTCTCTTTTCAGTCACCATTAGAAATTACTTCCATTGACTCACAATATTGAGAATAGAGGAATTATAATTAATCTTTTTAAGTTGAAGAAACTTCCAAACGGAATATTCAATTCAAAAGAGGAAAAAATTTAAAAAATAAGATGAAATTGAAGAATTTTACTTCGATTGTTAGTCTATTTTTATGTTTTTCAGATCAGTTATTTTGAAAATCAAACTGCTCTTATCAATTATCTTATTCAAAACATCACAACTAATAATCATTTGATGCACTTTACCTTGTTCTTGTCACACTTCATTCTTCCCCCCTCCTCTCTTTTCTCAACGCACTCTCTCCAGCATTCCGTCGACATATCTGCGTTTCCTACTTCTGAATGATACTCTTTTGCTCTTCACTTGCTGGCTGTATCACGCTACAAAGCTTTGAATTCAATAACTCAAACTCAGAATTCGCCACTGAAAATTCTTTGGTTCAATTAAATTCTCCGTGTTCAGAGACAAAAAAGTCTTACCTTTCCAATGTTATGAGTTTTCTTTCTTGTTCTCACCATAGTCTTCTTTCTCATAACTAATTCTAAAATTTGATTTCAGTTAAAATCAAACAATGGAAGTTGAACATCAACGACCTCCCGACGAAGACCAACATACCGATGATACATCTTATCAACCGTCCACTTCAACCGACCAAACTGGAATTGATCCTCCGAAAACTGAGTCAAAATCAGATGGTCCCACAATAGAATCAGCTACAGATGATAATGATGATCATTGTAAGTTATATTAAAACTAAATATTCAGTCATTCGAAATTCAGTAATGTGTCGAGTATGTCGTAGTAACGAAGGGAGTCTTTATTATCCTTGTTTATGTACTGGAAGTATCAAATACGTTCATCAAGAATGTCTTGTGGAATGGCTCAAATACAGGTAAGTTCATTCACACTATTTTCAATCGTTAAAAAATTAGTACTTCATTTCAGTAAAAAAGAAGTGTGTGAGCTATGCAATCACAAGTATTCGTTTCAACCAATCTATCGACCTGACATGCCTAAAGCTCTTCCAATTGTGGAAATAATACGTGGAATGATTGGTTCTGGAGCCCAAATGGTGAAGACATGGCTCGTGTATACTTTTGTAATGGCAACGTGGCTTGGAATAGTTCCATTAACGGCCGCACGTATTTATAATTGTATATTCTATCTATCTTTCCATGACATAGTAGCTGCCCCATTCCAACTGTTCAAAGTCGATCATTTTTTCCAAGATATTCTGAAGGGAAGTCTTCTTCTTATTGTGTTTGTATGTACATTCATATCACTTGTTTGGCTTCGTGAACAAATTATCATTGGAGGACCACAGCATTTTTTGAACATCGAAGCTGATAGCGAAAATGAAGATGATGCAGCAAATGAAAATAACGAGTCTTCTGATGAAGATGAAGAAGGCGATGAAGATGAAGAAGAAGAAGAAGAAGACGATGATGATGATAATGATAATGATGAGGATGACGATGATGAGGATGGTGAGGATGATGATGACGAAGAAGAGGAAGAAGAAGCTGATGATGATACAAACGGCGTAGATGATGAAGAGGACGGCGATCCTGAACATTTCGAACAGATTAGTGATAGCCCGCCTCAAGGAATAGTTTACATTGATGGCAACAATTTCTTGAATCATCGACAAGCTGTCGAAGTCGGTCACCCAAGTGCTCTAGCTTATGAAGAAAGAAGGCGTGATGCATACGAGGCAAGGAATGGGTTCAGGCCTAGAATGGTAAATAAAAACAACTTCATTGTCCTTGAATAAAGATTTACAGCCTGATATAAGGGGACAAAATGACGACAGGAGAATAGATGAAGCGGAAAACGAGCCACACCAAGCGAATCCGCAACCGGAAGAAGCAAGAGGAAGGAATGAAGAGGAAGAACGCATTCCTCCACCTATGGAACCAGAACCAATCGTACCTCGAGCTGCTGCACGGGCTAATAGACGAATTCGTCGTCAACGAGAAAACGCAGAAGCTCAAGAACAGGCAGCAGATCAGGATGACAATTGGAGGGAATGGGATCGATTCGGAGATGAACTAACATGGCAGAGACTTTTGGGTCTAGATGGTTCATTGATATTCCTGGAACACGTATTTTGGGTCATTTCTCTGAATACATTATTCACAGTTACTTTTGGTAATTACCTGTCCCATTTTATAATTTTATTTTTCAAATTTCAGCTTACATTCCATTCCGATTTGGTAATTGGTTCTTGGGAATGGTTGGCCTTCACGGAAAAATAACATATTTTCCGTCAATCGTTGCAATGATTTTCGGATACATTCAAATAGCTGGAATCACTTTCGCACTTCATCAATTGATGCATTCACTAAAAATGAAATTGATGTATCGCTTTCTCGGTGTCATGTTTCTAATCATCAAAGTCTTCTTGCTCGTCTTTCTCGAAATTGGATTTTTTCCGGTAATGTGTGGATGTTGGATGGATGTTTGTACTCTTCCACTCTTCAATACAACGCTTTCACAACGCATTGCAACCTTCGCCAGTGCACCGTTCATGTCAATATTTTTACATTGGATGGTTGGAATGGTATACGTCTTCTATTCTGCTTCATTCGTCATTCTACTTCGAGAAATTCTTCGACCAGGAGTTCTTTGGTTCATGAGAAATCTCAATGATCCGGATTTTAATCCAATTCAAGAAATGATTGATTTACCTTTCACTCGACATTTCCGAAGACTGGTTGTCTCTACAACTCTTTTCTTTTCAACAATTCTTCTCATCTTCTACATTCCACTCAACATCATATCATCTGTGCTTCCCAATCTCTTGCCATATAACGTATCTATGAGCGCTGAAACTCCGCTCTCTGAAATATCACTGGAACTACTCATTCTTCAAGTGGTGATGCCAGCAATCTTGGAACATGCAAATGGACGTGGATTTATCAAGTATGGAGTCAGATTGTGGTGCAAAATCGTTGGAACCGCATTGGATTTGGATCAATATCTTCTTTCGGATAACAATAACAACAACAATCAAAACAATAATAATGATCCACTAAGAGGAGGGAATCAAGGCGGAGCTGTTGGTGGAGGACTTGCTGCTGAACATCAAGCACTTCTTTTACTTCGTGAACCTCGAGCCTATGAGCCCTATAGTCGGCCATCACTTTTTGCAATTCGCGTCTCTCTTCTCCTAGTTCTTATGGCAATTACAACTACCGTTTCGAGTGTTGTTGTATTCATTGTTCCTGCTTCAATTGGTCGATTAATTATATTTATGCTGTCTGGACAAACCAATGTTCACGAAATGTATACAGTATCCCTCGGTCTCTATGTTTGTTGGATGGCAGGTAAAGCCGGAACAATAGTGGCAAAGTTCGTACGTGGTGGCCCTCATTTGTTGAAAAGAGCATTCTTGCATTATTCGTATTTGGTAAGTGAAAAAAATGTTAGTTCATTTTGATTAATTCAAATTACAGGGAATGCGAATATTTCTCGTCGCCATTCCGATAGTTATTGTCTTGCCGCTTCTGATGGGAACTTACTTTCAACTTGTATTTTTCGCTCCTATGCGACTCGGATATCAACAGGTTTCTTTCTTCTCATCCTTACTTTTTCAATGTTTTTATTAACAGACTGCACTCATGTTCCCATATCAAGACTGGGCGATGGGAGTTGTTCAAATGAAGATTTTCGGAGTCATCGCAGTGATGGGACCAGATTGGTGGTTGAAATCGGAACTCGATCTTTTCGTACAACGTGGCGTTGAGAACTTCGCAGCACTTCATGTTTTCGTCAGGATAGTGGTTCCATGTATTCTATATCTCTCCACATTCATTGCGTTCCCTGTCGTTGCAATCAAGTTGTATGCTTTTATCGCAGGTAAGAAAAACAAAATATACCGTCGCTCAGAAAAAATCAATCAATTCATTCCAATTCTAATTACTTTTAGGAGCCGATGCTGAATTAACTATGCTTCTTCTCCGATTCTCCTATCCAGCCTTCTTATTCATCATCTCTTCGGTGATATTCGTTCGATGGCAGATTGTGAAGTTCGCCGAACTGGCAGAAAAAATTAAAAATGACAGGTATCTTGTCGGCACTCAACTAGTCAATTACGAGAGGAATGGATCTCGAACAGAAGCATCTAAATAGTAAAGTTTTATCAATTTCTGTTCAACTCTTCCCGTTTCCCTCTTATTTCTCTGCAACCTTTCGTGTAAATTCGGTGATTTTTTTCCCTTCTCATGATCCCTTGCTCTTTTCTAAATCAGCGAAGTTCTATTCGCCTTGACGTCTAATACATGTTTCTGTCCTTCTCGCTAGTGATTTCTCCCACGATATCTTCTTGATTTCTGTTTTTTAATTATTTGCACCCTTTCCCCCAATTTTCACTTCTCACTCCTCCAATCAAATAAACATTTTAAATATCAAAAACTCATGAAGTACAACGTGAACTTTCTTTAACATTATTTTGACCTTTTTGAACTTAACGCTGGGAATTCAATAAGAGGAAAATGTTGTATTATTTCGCGGAAACCAATCAATAATTAGTTCGTCCGGATAAAATGGCCATTGGAATTTCTGTTTTCATCGGCATCTCTGCAACACTTTGGTTGATTGCCGGATGCGGCGGAAAGAAAAAAGCAAAAGGCGCTGGAGCTGCAAAGGTATTTCAGATGAAATAGATTTGAATTAAATAGAAAGGAATTGAAGAAACCATCACCTGCACCGTCTCCAGCTGCTCCAAAAGCTGATAGTGAAATGAAACCTCCAGAGGAAAAAGAGAAATCAAAGAAAGATGAAAAGAAAGAAGAAGAGAAGAAAGAAGAAGAAAAGAAAGAAGAGAAAAAGGAAGAAGAGAAAAAAGAAGAGAAGAAAGATGATGAAAAGAAAGATGAAAAGAAGGATAATAAATCGAAGAGAAGTGAAAGAAAAGATGATAAGAAAGATGGAGACGAGAAAAAGGATGAAGAGAAGAAAGAAGAGGAGAAGAAGGACGACGAAAAGAAGGATGATAAGAAAGAAGATGAAAAGAAAGATGAAAAGAAGGAAGAAGATAAAAAAGAAGAAAAGAAGGATGAAGAGAAAAAGGATGAGAAAAAAGAAGAAAAGAAAGAAGAAGAAAAGAAGGAAGAAAAGAAAGAAGAGAAAAAAGAAGAAGAAAAGAAGGATGAAAAGAAAGAAGAGAAGAAGGAAGAAGAGAAAAAAGACGAGAAAAAAGATGAACCTAAACCTCACAGTCAGTTTCTAATACTTCCTTTTCTCATAATATTTCATATTTTCAGTCACTATTGATCCTACTGGTGACCTCGGATTCAAAGCCGATCAACAGGAACAAAAGAAGATCACAATCACTAATTCTCATGATAAAAAGATCATGTTCAAGATTAAAACTTCTGATAACATTGTTTATCTGTGAGTTTCTGCTTGTCTAATCAACCCGAGAATTAATCTTTCTCCAGTGTCAACCCAGTTTTCGGAACAATTGAACCAGGAAAGACTGCCGAAGTGACTGTTACTCGTAATAAAGCTCCAGGAAAAGAAGCCAAAATAGTGATTGTGAATAGTGTGGTAAGAGATTATTCTTCTTCTCTACTTTCTCTTATTTCTCTTTCATTTCAGTTTTCGGGTGATGATAAGGATTTGGCGAAATCATTCAAAACAGGAAAACCAACTGGAGGTCAAATAACTATTAAAATGAATGCTAAATGATCTGAAATCGATCGGAATCATATTCTAATGATTAATGAATTTTTATGAATTATTTAAAGTTTTCTGTTTTATTTTTTCAGTCGCTTTCGGATTCTAGAAGTGAATTCCAGAAAATACATTCAGGGCGGGACATTCTGAAAGTGCGATAAATTTGATACTCAAAGGAAACAAAATCGTGACGATTTATTACATTTTCCAATCGAACAACCCGTATTCAAAGTTCTTGGACTAGTTATTTGGCAACAATAAAGACAAAATTTACAAATAACGGATGACGAATCATTTGGAATTTCGATGATCTTTTGATACTTCTGATACATAACCACCATCTGATTGACTCGATCCACTCAATGGACGATGGGATTCTCGAGAGAAAATGGTCCTCGCTTTCTTTATATTTTTAATTAAGTGTTGTTTTAACTGTGATTGACAACATTCAATATTGTAGACTGTATTCGGATTTGCTGTAAACGAATGAAATGTATTAGGAGAAAATAGGAAAAATTCTCTTACAATGACTCAATTGTCCATTTGGTCCTTCGAATGCAGCATGATAGAGTTTGAGATTCAATGCATCATTCGGCATTTCATTTATATCGATTTCATTAATTGGAAGAACTCTTGTCCATTTCATCTGAAAAAGAAACAAGAATTAGAAGACAAATTAAATGATTTCTAACTTTAATTTCTTTTCTTGCATACGATGGAAGAAGTAGAATCAATGAATGAAAGACGAAAACAACGTAGTGTTCAGCAGGAGCATCTCTCCATTTAATATGAGCAAACACGAGAAGTTCTCGAGTATCCAATCTTAATCCCTTTTCAGTCAGCATATTCTCATTCGCTTTCCGAACTGTTTCCATATATTGAGCATAATCTTCATGAAGTCTTTGCATTTCATTCACGTATTCAGCCGATGTTTGCATCTTTTGTAAAGCCGTTTCCACTTGTATTCGTTCTCTTGCATCTTTCGGAAGAGCATCAGCAATATTTTTCAACAGTAAGGGATACTGTACTATCCTTTGAACCGGTTTAATCATCCGTGATTCCCAAGAACAATGTTGTTCTCTTGTACTGTTAACTGCTTCTAATTTCGATAAAAGCTCTTTTTTATTCTTGATTTCATGTTGAAGAAGATGATATCCAGCTGCGTATTCTGCGTAAATTTTGAAATCAGCACATTTGTTTATGAAAACAGCGCAGACTCGCATTACCGAATCCTGAAAATGAAACATGAATCTCCATTTGAATTTGGTCGAATTGAACTGACTCTAATCTGCGGAACTGAAATATCATTTCGACTCATATCTCCAATCGCTTCTTCAATACTATCGACGAAAGAAGTTTGCATTTTGTATAATCGAATGGCTGCATGCATGATATCTCTCACTTGTCTCATACATAAAAACACTTCATTCATCTGAAATTCAAGTTATTCGAATAAGAATCAGAAACTTTTTCTCTTACTTCTCTTAAATCACTGACGTATTTCTTTTCAGTGACCAATAATTCCTGCAGAGCCATCGCTAACTTTGCACATCCCGTTTTCTTATTTACATTCGTTGCGTCGAGTTGGGCAGGAGCCTGGATTACTGATTTTTGTATTACGAAAAGAGAAGAATCGAGTGTAAAAAGGTCAATCTTTTATGTAAATAAAACCTACTTTTGGAGGTAATGGAGTATTTCTTCGAAGATGTATCACTTTTCCAACTCTTAATAGTTTTTCGACGTCAGATGCATTCCTTACAGAAGATATTAATTCACTATCAACTGCCACAACGGAATCACCTATTTGAGCATTTCGAGGGGCGAATGACGTCACGCCACGTACCTGAAACAGATTATTCACTGAAATTACATATGGAACAGAATTCAGTTCATTCCCTTTTCAGGAGTCGTTTCATACCTCTGCCCGGATGACCCCATCATCGTTATGAGCATATATAGTGAGTCCAAGACGGCCATTTGTCTTTCTGACGATATAATCCTCTGTGTCAGAAGTGCCTGCCAACTCCTTTTTTTGCTCCGCCATTTCTCGTTTCCTTGCTTCAGAAGCCTCAGCCAATGAACATCCGGGAGCAAGAGAACCTTCACAGAGTCTTGGTTTTATTGGTAACTTCAAATTATATTTTCAGTAGAAGATCATATTTAAATTGTAACCTACTGTCGAATGAAATGTAGTTGTACCGTTATGAGATGTAACATGATCAGTCAAATGAAATTGATTTGACTGTTGTTGTGGCTGATAACAACTCATACTCATTGTATTTTGATTTTGAATTTGAATAGGAATCTGATGATAATTTTGTTGATTTTGAGACGATATTGGTGTATTTATTGTATTTAGATCACGAATTTCCATCGGTTTACGCCATCTGAAAAAAACTTAAATGAAAAGGGAAGAAGGATTGAAAAACAGAAAATGAGATTTTGAAAACAAAAGGAAACAAAAACTTACATTCGAAATGAATTCATATTGAAATGATACAAAAATAAAGATGCAAGACGGCAATTTTCAAGTAATTTTTGATCAATTTGTGGAGAGATTTCGTGTTGAATAAGCTGAAAAATAATTGAAAAATATGGAGAAAATAGATTGAATATCTAGAAACTTGGAAGTGTTTTGTTCAAAGAGAAAAGGTGTTAATCTTGTTGTTTCAATCGGAAAAAGAGCAAAAAAACAAGACAAAGAAGGAACAAAAAAGAGTACGGGAGAAAACAAAAAAAGGAAAGAAAAGAAGAGAAAATGGAAGGTAGTCGACTAGAAAGCATCCGGTACAAATACGAGAAATAAACGTTTCCATGAGGATTGAATCATTGAAATTGATTTCTGATTATTTTAGAATTTAGAAAAAGATAATCAGAATACTAAATGAGCTTTTTGAATTGTTTTCTATGAAATAGAAAAAGAAAAGAAGAGAACAGATAGATAAGAAGTCTACAGTAATACTAAAAAAAAATGAGTTGGATGTAATAATTTGTCTTAAGGACGAAGGGGGCAAAAAGAAGCTTGATTGAGAGGATTTAGCAGAAAACGGAGAGAGAGAGAGAGAGATAGAGAGAGAGAGAGAGAGAGAGAGAGAGAGAGAGAGAGAGAGAGAGAGAGAGAGAGAGAGAGAGACGGTACTCGAGAAATCCGGTCAACAATTCATTTTCATTCGTCGTATTTTGCACTTGACGCCCTCTCTCCTCTTCTTATTCTTTTCCATGCTTCTCTTTTTCCTCACCTATAGTATACAAATGTTACATTCGCACATTCATATCTTTGAAGGAGTGTAAGAAGGCAAAAGGAAACAACATTTGTAAAATGGAACGTGTTGAGTAAACAGATCAACACGTACAGAAAAACGGAAAGAAGAAGAAGAGGAGACACTTGACCACACGTTATGCTCAATTTGATTATTACGTGAACTGGTTCTTTCTCTCAGAAAGAGTGATGATTTAAAGAGGAAAACGAAGTTATTGAGGAGTGAGCAAATGAATGATCAAAAAGATTGTTAAGTAGTACTGTTCTACGAATGAAAAATAATAGGAGAACAATCTTCTTTCAGGAAGTAATATTGAATGGTTCACTGAACTTGAACTGAGGAGAAATCATAAACGAAACAATATTTTCTTCTTTATAAATGGATGATCTTTTCTAGAATCATCTTCAGAAGAAAACTAAATATATACCATTCTCATTGAAATCAGAACCCAGAATAAGTTGAAAACTAATTTCAAAAGTTGAAAAACGAAACAATTTTGAATTTATTTGCGTCCGTGCTTCTGTTTGTTTAACTTGTCCAACTCTTCTTCTTCTTTTTTCTTTTTCTTTCTGATAGATCAGTTCGTTCTTCTCAATACTTCAAAATATGCAGAATCGAATGATTTGAATCATTCATGGAAAACGAAAAGAAACATTTCTGGAGAATGAAAGAAAACGAAAAATAACTAGTCTCGAAGACACGTTTTCTCTATAATTTCCTCTCAATAAAAGAAGCTGAATTGCACTTGACATCTTGACCCGAAACGATGAAAAAAGAGAAATCTAAAGAATCTGAACTTAATTTGATTCATCATCAATCAATCTCTTCTTTGACAACCAATTATAGGTGAATGACCGACAAAAAACTAACGGAAATTTGAATGTTTGAAGCGACGAAAAAAAAAGAAAAAAAGGAAAATACTTGTTTGAGAAAAGGAGGAAAATGATAAAGAAAAAGATGAAAAGACGAAAAGTAGTAGTATTTTGGAAAATGAAAAAAGAAGAAGGAGGAGGAGGAAAAGGAAAAGGGAAGAAAAAGTTTTTTCTCGATTATATTATGAACACTTTTCAATGGAGCTTCTTCTTCTTCTTCTTTTTCTTCTTTAACTAAACGAACAACTCACCGTCGTTTTTCGTCTTTTTGACATTCAGAAAAAAGAGAAATTTGATTCAAAGAAATGCAGAAAATATCAGATTACAGTACTCGTAATGACACATTAATTGGAATGTGACAGAAGAGAAATGAAGAAGAAAAACAACTCACTTCAATTCCAGGAAGAGGTCGTTGTTGTAATGAATTCAATCTCTGAGTGACGACTACATTTTTAAGAAGAAGCATTTGTCGAATATCTTCTTTCATATTATTCGATTCAGATGACTCCAAAAGTCCAATTAACTTTTGTTGAATCTTCTCATTTTGTCTCGCCAAATAGTTAATTGCAATGATATGAGAAGTGGTTCTTGCTAGAAGAAGAGATGAAACATTCAATGCTTGAATCAAAAATAAATGAGTATGTGCTGAAACAATCACTCGGAATATGTTATTTGCATGAGCAATATCCACACAATTCTCTACTTCTGATGAACAGGCGAATGATTCTAACTGCAATAAAAAGGACTTTGAATGAAAATTTTATGTTTTTAATCGAACCAAATCAATTGAAACTGGAGATCCTTTGTAATTAAAAACCATACTCAAAGGATTCAATGAAATCTGGAAATAAGATCATTTTCCATGTTTCTTTCGTTTTGAAATTACATTTGTCGTTTCCGGTTGCTCATCACAAGGTTGAATTAAATCATCTTCAAACGTTGCAATTCTGGATACAGAAGCAGAAAATGAATGTTGAAACATATTGAATGCTGATGTATTTGTCGACTGAAAACTTCAGATTATCAAGAAGAACTCATCCAATGTTTCAACTTTTTCTCGTTATAGTCTGTCAATTGACAACTGTTTAATGATAACATTCTCTTTGTATTCAACGGTTTGGAAGTATGTTTTATCATCAAAAGATACGAAATATAATACGGGTGTTTTATGATTATGTTTTGAATTTGAATAGAGTTTCATTGAAGGAAATTGAAAATACTGATAAAATATTATCATATTTTTGATATTGATACACTAATTGAAATTCGATATTTTCAGAATTGAAATGAAGTTAATTTATTTCTAAAAGGGACATTTTTCAATCTATTTGATGAATATACCTGTGAAATAAGAAGAGATGTATCCTTAAAACTCAATGTATTGAATCCAATCGTTCTTCCGTCTGTCTTCAAATAAACGAAAAAATCGCTTACTTTATGAATTTTTTCACCTGAAAAGAATCGATTGAGAAGGAAAAAAAAAAATAAGAAACAAAGTTTTGGACGTCGTTGTCCGAATGTCGCCATGCGACTGACTGAAAATGAATGAAAAATTGACTTTCGGAGCAAAGAGAAAAGAGGAAAACGAGAGGAAAAGAGAGTCCAATTATTATGAAAAAAGAGAGAGAGTCTCGATTTTTCTCTTTTTCGTTCATAATATTAGCGAGTTTTTGTTTGATAAGCACTCAAATAATTGGAAGAGATTTCTATTAATTTATATCGGTCTGAGTGGGAGGAAATGGTATAAAGAACAATCGATTTATGTCGTGGCTTTTTCTCTTTTTCTCATTTTTTTATGATTGTTAAAGTAATCTAACATAAGAAAAACATAGGTATTGAAACAGAGCTATGGAGGCTAAAGCTATTAGTCACGTGATAAAGGGTATTTCTTCTGTGTTTCTTGGATACTGTAGCTACCGTAATCCCATTTTCATTTGAAAGAGATTATCTTTGAATAAAAAGGAAGACATTTCGGAACTCAAACCGATTTGGGACGATTCGAAATTCTTTTCTCTTAGAAAATATCTCGTGAAAAAACAAAAACGTTTGTTCTTTTTCTTCCGAAAAATGCTATTTCTCAGTCATTTCACACCTCTTTTCTGTTCACACCTATGCATTTTTAAGTCAAAAGTCACTCCCATTCGGCACCCTTTCATACAAGATTTTACCGAAAGATACAATTGAAAACAGAGAAAAAAAAAGAAGAAAGAGAGAACGTACCCATCGGAATGAAAGTATCCAGAAGAACTTGACCGGATGACGATGTCGCCAGAAGACGTGGTTGTGAATCGTCGAATGCGTTGAATACACGTACCTGAATGTTAGAATATGATGATGAAGAAGAAGTAGAAGAAGGAGAAGGAGAAGAAGAAGTAGAAGGAGGAGAAGACGAGGAAGATATTCATGACGTCGTCAAATTTATGGGATTATGATTTATGGGTTTCCGACAGAAAATGAAATTACCATGAAACTTTTATTTGTATCAGACCATAAACAAAACCTCCATTCTCTTTTTAACTCACGTTAGCCAGTCGTCCATCTAATTTCTCCCATTTCTGACCGTCTTGAGACAATTCGAATAATTCGGCGTCGATTCTGGAAAACGATTTTTATTATTTTACTTGAAACTGAATCTTGAATCTTTCACTGCTCTTTTTTTAAGATTCCCCTTTTTTCTGAGTTTTCGTTTGATTGAAAAAAGAAAATTGAAATGAAGAAAACGAAAAAGAAAGAAAAAGAAAAAGAAGAAGAGAAATCATGTGGAAAATATAACTTTTGCAAACTGGTTGATTATGAAACATATTCGAACAAAGAAGCATTTAATACAGTTGAATACTCTCCTTCAAATGTCTTTGAATTGAATGCCAATTTGTTGAAAAAACGTTATAATTAGGAAGAAGAAAAAGAGAAAAACGAAGTTTTTCCATATGAATTTTCTCTCTTTTTCTCTATTTATTCACACTTTGTTTCATTCGAATCTGCATGAATTCACTACTTTAATTGGGCGGAAACAGTGGAAAAATAATTGAAAAAAAAGGCAGAGAATGTGTTGATAAATCAAAGGAAAACAAGAAATAAAAATGTTGAAAAGTTAAAAATCTATTGAAATAAACTGTAAAAAAGGAACTGTTTTACAGAAAATCTACAAAAAGGAGCTAGTTTTAAATGATTTTTCAAATGCTTTTATTTGAAATAAAACGTGTTCTCTCCATTTTTCAACGTATGAAATAATCATTTTTTGTTTATTTAAATGGAGAAGAAAGTAGAGCCACCACCTCCAAAACTCATCGACTTGGTCTGTTTTCTGATGATTTTGTATCTAGAAATTCGACATTCAGGTCGATGAATTCAGTGGTTTCGAATCAAATGAATCGATCGTTTGGGCTCGATTAAAATCAATTTTTAAGGTAATAATCGACATAAAAAGATCTTTTTAATCTGTGATTAAATGTGTAGATATTCATAAAATTATGTGTTTTGTCATTCTGTGTCACTGTTTGTTGTCTTCTTTTTCTACTCGAAGCAATATCAATTGGTAAAAATACACGTGAGTTCAACCACTTTTCTCTTTTCTCTTTCATTAATTTATTCAGGAATATTCACATTAGAAGAAATGAAACAAGTGGAAGACGAAGAAGCAAGAATGCATTTGAGATGTTTTATTCTTCTTATTTGGTCTTTTTCTGTTTATACTTTAGTTGTGTTCGTTTTATATTTCTCATCTAAAGACTAAAAAATAATCGAATTTTAGAGAAATGATGTCAATTATGACATTGAACGAGAAAATTCGAATTCTGGAGTCAATGAGATATCGTTCGAAAATGGAAGCGACGCTTTCTTTGATCAGACAGAAATCATATTTCGATGCAGAAGCAGTTGATTTTATCATTAAAAATGCACAAAATAGTAAAATTGAGACGGTGAATGATGAATTGGAAGTGGAAGCGATGATACGTCACCGAGTACATGGAATGAATCCCCATAAAACTTTCTATTGATTCTGATTAAATATTAATTCGTTTAACAACATGTTTCTTCAAAATTCATTGTATTAAAAATCAGAAGAATCGAATGAATTCTCAGTATTTTCTAACGAAGCAAAAACGACAGATTCGTTTTCAAAGTCTTTCAATCATTTTCGTTTGATTCTTTTCCTATTTGTTTCTTTATAAGTTTATCTAAACTTCAGATACTATTTTATCGTAATTTCGATCCTTTTCTCATCTTTCGTTTTGGCTTTCGAACAAACCCAGAAGTGTCTCGTTGACGAAAATTAATGGCATCTTTCTCGCTTCTTCTCGCCCTCAATTTTTTGTTTTTCCATCTTCATTCGAAGTACTATTAGTTGGTCATTTGAAACAAATTCGTTTCGTTTCAAAACTAAACGGAGTGACGTGGCACAACATTTTTTTGGTTGAAAATGTGACTAAAAAACAAAAAAAAAGAAATGTTTTGACGATAGATGATAGAAGAACAAGTGATAAAAGAGAAGAATCCACATACCTGAGAGTGGATTCATCGTTTGTCCAACATTCGGATTGTGAACAGGAACAAGAGAGACGAGCTCCCATCTCTCACTTATTCTTTGAATGATGATGACACTCAGATGGAATAGCTGAAAATAATAGGAATTCTTTTGAAGAAAAATACATTTTCAGAAGTATTTCATTAGGCTAATCAGTGAAACTCAATTTCCAATTTCTGTGGAAACACTGCATTTCGAGACGATTTTAATATAGATTCAGAAAATCAGAAACCATAAGCTGCGTCAATAAATGTATATATCATAATTATTAGTGACGTATTCTTCAAAAGAAAAAAGTTTTTTGTTCATCATGAGAATTACTTTTCCAAAGAAAAAGCAGAAAGAGTAAGACTCATTGATTGTATGATTTCAGTTAGCTTCGATGAGTTGAACTAATAAAATGAGGAAATGGGTGAAGAAGAAACATCAGAAAATATTTTTAGAGATGAATTTTCATATCTGCTTTTGGTCTCTCTCTCTCTCTCTCTCTCTCTCTCTCTCTCTTCTATTCTCAAAAACAACAAACACTAAATTATGCTTCACACCCCTAAAAATTCGGCAGAAAGGCTTCTTTCTCTCTGTCTTTTTCTATCCATATCCTCCTTTTTCTTCTTCCTCTTCTTCACACCAAAAATGAAAAATGAGCCCTTTTGGTCATTTCGATGTCTTCTTTTTCTTCTTCTTCTCCTTCAAAAATAAAGTGAGAATACTCTTCAGATGACACTTAATTTGTGACTGAACAAAAGGAAAAAAGAGGAGGATCTTCATCTGAAAATAGGATTGAAAAGACAAATAAAAGTGGACATTTGTAGCCCTCAGATGATGAATGAATGAAAACAATGATGAAAAGGAAAAGAAGAAAAGGAAGGAAAAGGAAGGAAGAGTGAGAAGGAAGAAGAAGAGAAGGAAGAAGAGGAAGATGTGTTCAACATGACTATTATGATGGCTAACCGATGGATTGGAGATGGGGTGTGGCAGAAATGAACGAAGAAAAAAGATGGAAAAAAGTCATCTGTATGCAAATTACGTCGATTCAGAAGGTGTTAAAAATGAGACAATTTCTGAATATTGGCTTCGTTTTTCCGTTGAAACATTCATAATTTCCACAGAGAGACAACATGATAATTGAATTGTCATTTATGAAATTTCGATAATTCGAGAAAAGAAAACTACACGAAAAAAAGTATTCTCACCGTCTTTTTTTCTGAAAATCGGAGACTGAATCATCAGAATACGACGTCGTTCTTTGTCTTTTCTTTCTCCTTTTTTACTATTTTTGCCTGAAAAAAGAAACTTTGTTGTTTTCTTTCTTATTAGAAAATCTGTAAAAAAAAGATGTGAAATTGAAGAAAAATCAGTGAAAAATAGAAAAGAAAACAAATGAAAACAGATTGAAAAGCTCACTTTTTTACGAACGGAAATGAAGAAAACTGAGATTTCAGTGGCAGTTTTCTGTTTTGTTTTCTAACTTTTTTTTCAGAATTTCTGAATAATAATAAGAGAAAAGATATCAGAATGAGAGAAAAAGAAGTTTGAGAAATACGAGAGAACAGTTGGAGAAATAGGAATAAATTGAGAAAAAAAGAACATTTGTCCCGATGGGAATTGCTCATGAAATGGGGGAAAAAGAGCATTTTCGAAGAATGAAATGGGGTTAAACTTTCAGAAGTTTTTTCAGGAGAAAAGATTATAGAAATCAGAAAAATGAAGGTAAATCAGTTAGAAAAAGGGGAGAGAGAGAACCATTTCCCTGCAAATCAAACAAATGGAACTGAATTTTACCTATTTCATAGAAAGTAGAATAAGATCCATCAATCGCTTAAAAATGAAAACTCATCAATCAGAAAGTTCATTTTTTTCCATACCTCCGTGATTCTGTTTCACTCGGCGGTCAAATGCCATTTCGATTGGCGGTCGTGTAATTGACAAGATAATGGGATACAAATGGGAAGAAAACGAAAGAAAAAAGGAGATGAATTGAAAGAGATTATTAGCATTGATGCAGAAGAAAATGGAAGGAAAAGAAGAAAAGTTTTCGGGAAGAAAGATATTATTTCGAGATACGAACAGAGGAAAACTGAGAAGAATTGATGGAACTTGTTGGAAAAGAGAAACAGAAAATTGGAGAGTTCATCAAAATAATCAAAAAGGTCTCCGCACCCTTTCCTCTTCTAATAAGCCCCTCCACCCGAAGAAATCATTTTCTTCGTGACGAAATGAAATACTTCGAATGGTCAGAATGAGATTTTATTCTATCGGAGAAATCTTACTGTAACTGAAACATTTCGTCTCTTTTTAAGAATCATGAAGAAAACATCGAGAGAATTTTCGTTTCTGTATACATTTTCTCTTGTAAAACCATCTTCGTTTTGAATGGTGCATTTTTGATTTAGTGGACACGGAGGTCGAAAAGAAGAAGAAAAAGAGTGAAGAAATGGAGGGAAAAGAGCACTTAGGGGCACAAAAAGAGAGAGAAAACGTATATGTTTTTCGAAGGGATATAGTATACGAACTAGTAAGCTATAAAGTGAAATCTCTCTCTCTCTCTCTCTCTCTTCTCTCTTTCTCTCTCTCTCTCTCTCTTTCTCTCTCTCTCTCTTTGTCTAAATATATTCGTGGGAAAAAATGAGAAAAAGTGAAAAGGTCACTGTGGAAAAGTTCAAAAAAGTAATTTCTATTCGAAGCTAAGTTCGCTAGAAATTGTTGATTTCCAAACTCTACTGATTTCTTCTGATGAAATGATATTCTACAAATCTAAAATGTGGATTATTCAAATAATTAAAACTATTCGTTGAAAGAGGCTTCGTTTCTCATGTAATCTTGTTCATTTCATTCCATTTCAGAATTCATAAAAAATGCATTGAAATTGTTCATTTTGACACGAGTCGTCATGCTCTCTTTTCGTATTCTAAACTGAAAAAATTCGAGAAAATAGGAAGATCGAAGAGGATTCTCATTTAATTTTATCTTGAAAATACACAAAACGAAAAGGAAAAAAGTTTAAAAAAGAAAGGTTTTATGCATATTTTTTTTTGGAAGAAAGAATAACGAAACGGAAAAGTTATGTTTTGGGTTGATGCAATTTTTAGAAAGAAAAAGAAGAAGAAGGAGGGGAAAACGTGGAAGTAGAAGAAGAAGAAGAAGAAGAAGAAGAAATAGAAGAAGAAGAAGATGTGAAGAGTTCAAAAGGATATATCCCATTTGAGTGAATACAGATTAATGAAGTGCGTCGGAGAAGAATAAGAAGAACGCCAAACCGAATAAGAGTTTTCTGATGTCAATGACCTCTTCTTCTTCTTCTCTTTGAAGTGCTTTCAGAATTGGAAGAGAACAAGAATGTCAAAAATAAGAATCTAGTTCTTAATCAATGTATTCTACTCGATATAGAATCACTTATGGATTTTGGAAAAACAAGGAATGAAATATGGAAATTCTCATTTCATTAAATGGTTCGATATGAGAGTTTCTGTAGTAGTTAATGTTGCGAAAAGAGTCAGTCACTTAACCCGAGTAGTCCATTTTCCACTCTTTTCTGCTTCTTTGGACTCCTTCTGTCATACATAAATCCGGTCACGCATATCGAAGAAATAACGTTTGGATTGAAGAGGAGGGAGAGGTTGTTCAGAGAGACTTCAGGTCTCGAAAACAGAACCCATTGAAGTGGTAATGAATAAGTCATCTCATTTGAATAAAAAATCAATTGAGCACATTTCAAACAAAGTGAAATCGAATGGAAAAATCATGATTTTTACAGGAAAACGAATTCTTTTCGAGAGTTTTCGACGCTGTTTCTTTTCTCAAAACTGATGGAATATGAGTCTTAGAATTATGGAAAAAAAAAAGAATGTCTCTCAGAACGCCTGTTAGACTTCTATTTTTGACGCTCTTACCGAAGGGAAATACTTTTCATTTTTCTTTCTTTTAACATAAAAGATATAGAAAAGAAATAATTCATTCGGAAGATCTTATGATAAAAAGAGTCATAACAGTGAGAACTCCAAAAATAGCAAACTGATTGACAGAGGAGCCAATCTCGTTTCGGGTCTTCGTATTTCTGAATTCAAAATGAATTCAAATGTTGTTTCTGACCTGGAATACCTTGAACATATTCCTGTAAATTTACAGATATCATCTGAATAATAAGCAACATTTGCCACGTTATCTTTCTCATTGACAGTTTCATTTTCACATTTCACTCCTGAAACCACTGTTCTTTTTTCGTCATCAAATCTGTTTTTAATTGTTGTGTTTATAACATCTTTTTCTGTTTCTGGAATTCCAAATTCATTATATACCTTGATAAATGACTCCGATTACTGTAACTCGATTATTAATCATTTGAACAACTCCACCTCCACTGTCTCCCTGAAATCGGGAATTCTTCAATGTTCTCCGAAAGGGATTACTGTATTTCTCTCACCATACAACCCAATTGATTCTTAGAAATTGATTCGATGCAAAACGATTTTTCTGTCGTTTTAAAACACTTTTCAATTGTAACAGTTTCATATCTCAAACGACCGGATGAAAGTTTTCCTTCGGTTGCTGAAAGTATATATAGATTGTCATTTCATTTAATCGCTTCGATACGATTCTCTCCGAACCCGTAAAGTCTTGTTTTCATTTCATTTCAAAATAGATTTCTGTCATCATTTAATACACAAACTGCTCGAATCGATTCAGAAAATTTCAGATTTTCAGACAATTCTAATATTGCAAAATCGTCGAAATCGAGTTGTTTATCGTCACAAACTCTCGGAAGAAATATCTGAAAATGGAGAAAAAACGAGAATTTTCATTGAAAATTCGAAAACTTTTGAAATTTGAAACGAAGAAAAGTTGTTTCGATTTGGACAATTCTTACTGTATCCACAATCAATTCCTGCATTCACTTTGAACATTTCCGTGGATTGTCCATCGAGAACAATATCATTTCTGAGAAAAGAACAATCTCTTTTTCACTTGAATTCAAAACGAACTCTCCATGTTTGCATTCATCGATCCTCTCATTCGTTGTTATTAAAACGTATCCATTTTCTGTTAAATGAGAAAAACAGTGTCTTGCAGTGATGACGTGGCGTTTTGAGACAATTGTTCCAGTACATAAACCATCATTTCCATTTATCCTTATTTCAATTGCTACATTCCACGGCGCACTTCTTATTCTTGTTTTTATTCCATTTAAAACTTTTCTTCCGTATTCAGTTTTCACTTGAATATACAGAGAAAGAGTTCATTGTTTTCCAAAAGACTCACGTTCTAATCCTTTCCCACAGTCTTCTTCTCTCAATGAATTTTCTTTTTTTGATAGTTTTTGTGCTGAGAGTTGTGTAAACGAAACGATAAAAATGAAGAAAGAGATGAGTTTGAAATTCATATATTAGGGAAGATTATAGAAAGGTATAGGATAATAGGAGAATAGGATAAAAACAAATATGAACGAAAATAAAAGTGGAGCCTTTTTAAAGAGTTGAGTTAGCAACAAGTGCGACTCCGCGTTGGTAGAAAACTGTTGCGGAGGAAAGCTGGAAGGCGAGTGGAGAAATCAATTGACGACGATCTCCGTAGAGGTACAATGGAAGTCGTGTTCCGTCGGCAGCATCCTGAACAAAATGGAAGAAGTGAATATTATTTGAAATTACTATTACCTGTTTCCAGCTAAGCTCGACGATGTCGCATTCGCTCTTGACAAGTTCGCAAAGCTCGAGTTTGTTTCCTCCGACAGATTTGGCTCCACGAACATCGATTCCAGAGATACGGAAAACAGCAGTGCTGTCCGTGCGGCCGATATGAATGTGGAGATTGAGTTGTTCGAGAGACCATGTATTTGCCTGAGCTACTTGTTGACGCGTGGCAGTGATGTATGCCTCTGGTGAGAATGTTCCTCCAAGCCAGATAGTTTCACGCTAAAAATGTTTTCAAATTAATAAAGTACTAACAGAGTATGATGATACCTTCAAGTTATCGGAAGCTCCGATACGAATTAGCTGCTTGAGTCGTTCGTTGAGATCTGTCATCCAGTCCATAACAGTTACTTCTCTTGGAACAGTATAACGTTTCCAGCCGTTCGGTACTTCTCCTTTCTGCAAGCTCGCCGCCAATGCTCGAGTCTCATTGTTTTGCTTCTTTTCGGAACGACACACAGCAGCAATTTCGTCCAAATCGCGGCGTATATCTTTGAGCAATTGGGATCCAAGATTCACTTCTCTTTCGAAGAACCGGAACAGTGGATCCTTAATGTTTTCAACAGTACGACGCATTCTGACAATACTTTTCGGCAATAGTTGAAGCCATTGCTTTGCCAATTCTCCCAATTGAGCCATCCATTGAGGTTTCGACTCTTCTTTTCCATCTTCACTGAAGGCTAATTCTTCGTCAGTAACCTTCAGCATGTTTCGTAGCATTGATTCTCCTCTCTTCGTCAACAAAACTTTTTCGGCATTGTTAGGGAGTCCAAGCCATGCTGGTAGTTGTTCATTCTTCAATTCTTCTACCCAACCAATCATTTGATCTTTTTTCGACATGTTTGGAGTGAACAGAGCATGATCTCCATCATATTTTGGAATCAGTACGTGATCTTGTTCGAAACTCTTCGCAGTAAACAAGTCTTCGAGAACACAATCAAGAAGGACTTGATCAAATTGATTGTCAATCTTTCCTCCGTAGATACATTGACTCAACAACGTGCGAAGTGTGGTCCATGGAAGACGTTCTGGTTCAACATTTGGCCTTCCTTGAGCAACGACATCTACAGCAGCATCTAGAGTATCACAAGCAACACGAAGGTCGGCGTCCGAGAATTCATAGGCTGTGGACCATCCGAGAGGAGTGTATCTGAAAACTTTAGTTTGAGAGACGATGTAAGCATTTACTCTATTGACTGAAAACTCAATTCATTACCTCAATCTTTCTTGAACGAGAGCGTGCAACCAGCAGACAAGTAAGTATAGTCTGCTTCTTTCCGTCGGCGCCTTTGTGAGTCTTTGTGGCGGAATACTTGAAAGAGAACGGAGAAGATTTGCTTTCAGTCCTGTTGCAGGCTCGAATACAACTACTCGAGAAGCCCTCATGATGGAAGATGGAAGTTTAGGGTGAATCTCCGCAGTAAGGAAAAGACGGAATTGTGCGTGTGGCTTCATTGAATGCAATCTCTTTTCCAATTGAGCCAACCAGCTTGGGGCCAAATGAACGTTCTTCAGAAGGACCCAACGTCCTGATTTGGTAGCAGCTCCTAGAGCGGAATCTGCTTGATTGAATCCTTCGGCCGACCCAATAGCAATAGAAGTTAGTTGACGATTGGTTTCCACGGCGAGATCTTCAATTTTGCCGGACGCATCATATCCTGTAGCTGAACACAACAACACTGGTTCGGATGGAGCAACCTCATTGTCCACAATTGAAAGTATGTCAACCACTTTGTCTTGCTGCATGAAATGATCATCAAAGGCGGTGGAAACTACACGATGAGCAGACGCCATGAGTCTGTCTGGACGAAGGGCATGTACAACAATCAATGAGTTCATTGCAATGCATAACGGTGTCAGTTTTCCTTCAGCATCATTCCACAAAACTGGCACATTGGATTCTGGGTTATCGTGGGTTAGCCAGGAAGTCACTGCCGCTGCATTAGCTTGCAACTTCGCGAAAACATTTTCGAATCCAACCACTTTCAATGTTTTGGCAATTGCTTTTTTGTTTTCTAGTGTGAGGAAGTCGAGGCCTGACGGGATCGAACTGTCCGAATCATCTAAAAACGAGACAATTATTTTAAAACTAATTTCATTCTGAACAGTTACCGTTTTTAGCAACAAAGTCGGATCTTCCTAAAAGAAGGTCGAAATGTTGTTCATAAGCAGGAGCAGTAGGATTGGAACGAATATGAATTCTCATGAGAAGAAGAGCGAGAAGAACTTTATCAGTGTGAAGCATTCCACGAGAAACACGGCGGAAGACAGTCTGAAATCACTTTCTTAAATGTTGCCCGAATAAAATCAGTATTACCTGGAACAAGCTAGTCGTGATGATTCTCAATCTCTTGGAATAGTCATTGGTAGTTGCAAGTTCTGGCGTCTTGAGCACATATGTAAAGATTTCCACAAGGAAGTCGAGAGAATAGTGGTACAAGAAGTGAATTTCGTTCAACTGTTGCAATGTATGGTAGATGTGAGAACATGCTGTGGCTAGACGTTGATATTGCTGAGAAACAGCATCTACT
Organism: Caenorhabditis tropicalis; assembly: GCA_016735795.1. Classification (NCBI taxonomy): domain Eukaryota; kingdom Metazoa; phylum Nematoda; class Chromadorea; order Rhabditida; family Rhabditidae; genus Caenorhabditis; species Caenorhabditis tropicalis. Next base: position 6,295,334 of record CM028614.1, on the reverse strand, counting down.
TCCGCCATAACTTTATCAGTTTCGGCTGACTTCTGGGCCACCTCTGCAGCTTCGTTTTTCAGTTTCTCGAGAGTCTCGATGACCGAATTGTCGTCCAGAATCTTTCCTTTGCTTTCGTTCAACGCAGCTAACAACGCTTTTTCGAGATGACGTAGGCGAACAGCAAACTCTCCTTGCAACTTGAGTAAGTCGTTTCTCTTTTTGTCAACGTCCGGGCGCTCACTTCGAAGCACTTGGTTAAGGCATTGGCTGGCCAGTGATGAAGACGTAACAGTGAAATTCACGAATGTCACACGAGAGCAGATATCCGGAGAGAATTCCACGGTTGAATCACGAGTAATCATGAATATTTGGAAAGAAGGAGACAGATCAATATCTTGATCTCCAATCGTGATGAGTACTCGACCTCCAGCTCTTTTCACTTCACGGTTTAAGACAGGATTGAGAATAGGATCATATGCTTCGACATCTTGAACAAGAAGGGAATTTCCAAAACGAAGTGCAGATTCCAAGTTTTTACGGAACGATTCGTCAAGGAATGAAGTTTTCTGAATATTCTTTCCTGCGAATTGTTTCATGATATATTCAACGGCTTGTCCAGAAGGATCGATAATGAGTGGGTAACGATTGAAACGATGAAGCATTATAGCATTTTCTGTGCATAAATCGTCGACTGGCAGCGAATTGAGTTGCCACTGTAAACGATCATCAACAGTGGAAAGGTATTCAATACGAGCCAGATCATGGCGGAAATGAAGGCCAGCATTGACGACATGATTGAACCATTTATGGAATATTTCATCACGCAACATTTGATCGTAATATCCAGCATAAGCGAGGAATGCAGAAGAAAGAAGCGCATCTCCAACCAACGAATCCATTTGCTGGGAGAATCCTGCACTTCCACTCGACCAACGATCACGCTCTGAGCGCAGAGAAGACAAAAGTTGAGTTGATCGATTGACTTTCTCTTGAACGGAAGACAAATCTTGTTTGATATTTTCGGCTTGTCCGATGAGCTGAGCATACTCTTCTTTATATTTTCCGATGGACTCTTCTAACTCGGTTATTCGCACATCAACTACTTTTCCTTCTTCTGTTTTCTTCGCTGCTTCCTTCTCCAATCTCTTCAATTCATTTCGTAATGGTTCCACTTTGTGAAGCATAGTTGAATATAGTAACTGGGCACGCGCCCATTTGACCATAGGACCACACGCAACTGAAGCACGATTGACTTTCTCGAACTCCCAATCAGGATTTTGAATGTACTTTTCCATCTGTTTCAAAATTTCTGGAGTAAGAGATTCTGTGTCGAATTGAAGGATTCTCGTCATGAAATCTTCTTTCATCATCACTTGTCTAATCGCTTTCCAATCTGTTCCAGCTTGTTCTCCCAGTAGAATGCAAATTGCTTCCAAAGTTAGTTTGACAGTAACCGGAGGACTCGACATCGACTTCACCTCAACAAGTTGGCTTTTCTTGATTCCTTGAACAGCAGTTTGAGCTTCAGCGACAGCCGGTTCAACTTGAGCAAGATCATTTTCGACAAACGTCTTCTTCTCTGCCATTTGTTTCAATTGTTCAGCAAGTTCTTTCTGAAGTTGCTCGGAGAACTTCTTCTCTTCTTCAGCTTTCTGTTGATCACCCAACATCTCCTTTAGTTTCAAATTAGCCGCCTCTTTCTTCTCCTCCAACTCTTTTCTCTTCAAGTGAAGACTCTTTTGTAACTCTTCTACCTGCTCCTCGGTCTCGCTGATCTTATTCAAACCAATGTTCAAGTGAATTTTCTCCTCTTCTAAATCAGAACGTTTCTCGTGGAAGACAGACATGAATTGCTTGATGAAATCGAGGAAATGTCTTGGAGTACAAGCCATAACACGATGACCTTTTTTCATCTCCACTTCGTTGAACTTTTGTACCGTTTTATGAACAAGACATAAAGTATTGACAACTGCATCACGATAGGTTGGCTGCGAAGGGACAAGCTCACAAGATGGTGTCAATCGAACTGATCCTTCATAGTCGGTTCTATCAAGATCCATTGTTCTGGTGAGTTCCGATCCAACTTGATACAAAGCATTTTCACTCCAATCACCGAACCAGTTGAGAACACATCTGTTGAACAAAGCAGGTGATGTTGAAGCACGTTCACGGAGACCACTTCCAGATGGATTCATTGTGAAGACAACATGAAGATTTCTCATGACTTGTTGGGTAAACCATTTGTAAAGTTCATCATGACTGTCGAGAATCAATCCTTGTCGTTGGGCTCCTTCCTTGATTTGAGTCATCAATGTTGTATGCTCATCACCTTCGAATAGGCCAGGAACTTCTCCATTAGCCAACAAGGTATTCAATCTTTCCAAGAATCCTGTATCGAGCATATTCGATTCGTCCATGATAAAACAAAGTTTTTCATTTCGACAACCAGCTCTTCTCAGTACGGTTCTCATATCTTCATCAAAATCAGCAGCAGTATATTTCGAGTGAACTTTCAATTGGAACACACTTAATCCGTTCAGCCATGCAACAAATCTGGACAGCGTGGTTTTTCCAGCTCCGGCAGTTCCGATCAAAAGCAAGTGACCTTGTGATTGTCTGTAGATTCTGTCAATACGGAGAACATGATCCAACATTTGATCGAAAAGAACCAGCTTGACGTCCAGTTCCTCTTCGTAGAAACCTTTGAGTCTAGCCGAAACATAGTCTTGTAGTTCTTCACGTGTAACTGGAACATAGTTGCGAGACAACCAGCAAGAATAGAGCAGCGGCCTTTTGAGGGCTTCATCAAGGCGACAAGAATTTCCGAAGTATTTCTCAGCAGTTTCATCCACTAGTTTATCAGTCCATTCACGCTCTTCTTCCGTTACCAACCGATCCTGGAACAACCGAATAGCTTCGTGAGCCCATAATCGAACTAATTGTTCAGCAGACAACGACTCCAATGGTGTTATAGCTTCTGAAATTCCTCGCACCCATCTAGTCAATTCTCTCGGAGAATAAACATAATGTGGTTGGTCATCTTGTGTGAACTTCGCTTGACTGGCCAGGTAGACATCTACCATAGCACTGGTAAGCTGATCAGCTAATCCTCGAACTGCAGGCGTCATCTTGAGCATGGCACGATTGAATGTTCCGTAAATTTGTTGGAGTGATGTCGGCCCCGGGTAATCAACATAAACAATGGGCACGTGGCGAAGGAATCTTGAAGTCATTGGATGACGTCCTGGATCAGTTGGTGGATTACATGCTCCAACAAATTGGATACGTTCGAGAGTGACCCAGCTGTGGTCTGAAGTACGATAGAAACCATTCAACTCAACAAGTTGACGAAGGAAACTAATGACTCGCTGAGTTCCATACTTGTCTGGTGCTGGAAGATTGATTTCATCACAGAAGATCACGAGCCATTGAGAAAGCTGTAACGGGGCGAGGACGACTCCATTTGGTGTACGCCTAAAAAAATATTAATTCGTACTAGCAAACGAGAGAGAGAGAGAGAGAGAGAAAACGAACCGATACTCGCAATAGTGATCGAATGTTCGAAGAAGCAATTCAGGTGTAGTTGATGAAGAGAAGTTGACATTCACAACTTCCATTTCTTGTTGAGAACGAAGAGCGGCAAGCAGTGTCATTGTTTTTCCTGATCCAGGTGGACCGCAAAGTACAAGTGGTTTGTGTTCAGCGAGCCATGCGGCAAGGAGCATCTCATGACGAACAGTATCAATTGTTGGAACAACAAGATCAGCAGCGGCAACACGATGTGATTCAATTTCCATCGTTGGTACTTTAGCGAGCCATGGTTGCCAGTCTCCATTCATTTGTACTTCATAATCAATAAGACAATCCTGCAAAACAAAACATAGAATTGATGAAAAAGAATAGGGTCACGAATTTACTTACTTGTTGACTAGGAGGAAGAGAGATCGTTGTAGCTTGTCGAATGAAGTTGCTCATCATTTCTCTAGACTTCCATTTTCCGTCTCCACTGAATGCCCACACTAGATTGGTGAGCATTGATCGAAGAACAAAGTTTTGTACTTGATCTGCCTCCATTGAATCGTCAATCAGTCCTTCGTCGTGAGAAACCATTTTTCGAACTGAATAAGACATCATAGCGAAGAAAGACGAAAGAAGACGTTGAGGTGTTGGTGGCATAATATGGTCAAGTTCGGAAACAGCATATTTCAAAGATCCTGGGACAATTCCATCTTGAGAGAAGTGAGTCTCGAGTGCCAAAGCTGCGATTGTTTGAATTTCAATGGCGCGAGAAGGTTTAGAATCTTGTTCCACCATGTTTACTGGAGCATTAGACGATGAGAAGCTCACTGGTGATTCTGAATCTAATGGAACACGGCGAAGCATATTGAGATATCTCTCGAAAAGCATTTCAGATGTTACAACTTCTTCACTGAACCAAACCATTCCACAGCGAGATACTGTTGCCAGTGTTGCGTATTTCAAATCAGCCACTTCGAAAATGATTCTGACATTTGGAGGGATTGAGAGACGTTCTCCGTTCGGCAATGTCAAAAGTTTATTGTCATCTAACACAGAATTCAAATTTTCAACCCATTCTGGGTCAACGTCTCCGTCAAAAACTACCCATTGACGACGATCGGCTTCACCTCTTACATTATCAATGATTTTACGAATGATCGAAGTGAAAAGTCCATCAGTCCATTCGCGTGTGTTCGGATCCATGACTCCGTATAATGAATCTTTGCTCATTGCTTTGGCATCTATCACATGTGCTACGCCTTCCACATTCTCCCATCGTTCCAAAGCCTTCAAGAGAACCTTCCAAGCCATTGTTTTTCCTGATCCACTTGATCCGACCAGCATGAGACCATGATTGAGATTCGTGATTTGGTATAGTTGAAGAACTTTGTCAAGCCACATCTTTCCTTTTTCTCCTTCGGTGTCAGAATAAACAAGTAAGTGCTCATCACAGACAGTCGAAAGTTGACCACGCAGTCTGAAAATGGATAAGGAATTGTTTCATTGATAATGGAACTTACTCTTTCATTTGATTTGGTGAATAGTGAATTCCTGGGAAAACATCAGACAGAAGAGAGGTGAGCAAGGCGATATCCTCGTTTACCAGTTTGGGAACTAATGTTTCGCAGACCGATTGAATGAGCATTTGCTGTTCAGCTATATCTTCCAAAGCAGCAGATCCAATCTTATCCAGCTTATCGCGTTTGATGTTACCGGCAGATACCAATACATACTTCAAAGCACGGAGTCCGAAATCATAGTGGCATTGATCGGAAAGCTGTTCTTTACAGAGTATAAACAGTGGAACAATCTTGTTTGCAAGAGTCTCGGCAGTCCGGAAGCCTTGTGAAAACAGCATCACTTGAGCGATGAGCTGTCGGTCAGGTTGTGTCATTGCTAAGCTTCTGAACAACTGCTTCAAATTGTCAGGAAGGTTAGAACGTCCTGAGTATCCAGGATTCATTGTGATGAAAATTCCAATGTTCGAGTTTACATTCAGACGTTTTCCGACAAGATCCACACTCATATCACCTCCAGCACGAACAGCTTCTTGAATAGTTTGAATTTGTTGAGAGACAGCAGAAAGCATACGCTCCTCCAAGCGATTGAACTCATCGAAGCATCCCCATGCACCGACTTGGCATAATCCAACCAAAATACGTCCCATTGCTTGAAAATCGAATGTTTCATCACAATTGAATACCAAAACAAAGCGACCGAGTTGATGTCCAAGAGCTTTAACGGACTCAGTTTTTCCGGTTCCTGCTGGTCCGAACGGTGATCCTCCAAGACGTGAATGTAATGCTTGAGTCATAGTCAGATAACAACGATCTGTGAGTGGGGTACGTACAAGACGCTCCTGAATTCCAAGATACTCAAATCCATAATAAAATTGAGCATTCGCCATTTTGACAACGCAACAGCGTACGGGATCTACTTGTTTGGGATCGAAATAGAAGCGCATACATTGAAGCCATCCGAAATCGTTTGCAGCACGAATCTTCTTCGATGCCAATTTACGACATGTGTCACGCTTGTGGACGAGTTCGGTGATCTGAAATTGAAAAATTTACCAGTGTAGTGAGTGAAATTATTCTCAAGATAAAAAAAAATCAACATGAATCCTTCGAAGTGAACTATTACCATTGAGAGAATTCCTACTTACCAATGCTTCCATTTTTTTCCTCCTAATCGGTGGTTGCTCTTTAAGAACGCTATCTGCAAGCAATTCCAGAGTTCTTGCCACCAAATTTTCAACAATTTCAGCTCCCTTTCCGTCCGCTAATGTTTTTTCCATTTCATCGCACCACCAGATTTCTGCTGTCAGAGTGATAACCTGAGTTGGATACTTGTCAAGCCATTCTATGTAGTCATCCGTAGACATCGTCTGAATGTTCATTTTAGAAAAGTGAGCGAGTGATGAGGCCAATTGACGAGCCAGTGTATGCTTCATTTCTGACTCAAGAGCCTGGAGCCATTCATTAATTCTGACGTCTTTCGTTGTCACAATCTTAACCAAATCCACTTTTTCCCCTTCTCTCGAATGGAATGCTGTGATCTGCAAAAATCGGTATTATTCTAATGTGTTTTTTTTATCGGAAGAGAAATCAATTCCCGAACCACTTACTGATCGGTCTTCTTCGTTGATGTCAATTGCAGTGATTCCAGCAAACATTTTCTTCAAATGCTTCTGGATTCTGGTAATGTCCTTACTGTTACCCATGATTTCCAGTAAATCTTCGTCTCCAACAAAGTAGAATCGAGGGAATGATGAACGTTCTCTTTCCAAGTATTCTCCCAATGCTTTCTGAATCTTTGCTAGCATATCAGCAAGTCTTTCGAGGAGACGTTGCGCTCCTTGCATGTTGACGACATCCAGAATACGGGGAGAAGCAGAAACTTTTTTCATCAGAGCGAGGACATCAGTTGTAATTGTTGCAAAACGAGAGCTTTCAAATGGCAACAAAGTTGCAATTTCTGCTGATCCGGAGAATAGACCTTCCAGATACACCCATCTTCTTTGAACATCAATCCAAACATCAAACATAGCATTGATTTTGTTCAGTTTCTCATCCCATGATTGTGCACTCTCTTCAAACTGTTTATAGTACGGCGACAATTTCATAGCAGATAACGAATTCTGATGTTCTTTCAATTTGTTGAATAAATCGTCCCATCCTTTGATCAATCGGGTTTTGTTTTGATAGTTCACCAGCTCAACTTCATAATTCTGCCAATACTCCCGCATTTCTCTCAAGAATTCTTCTAACGCCATTTCTCCTCGAGCTACCAAAATGATTTTCTGAATCGCTTGTTCGTGACGTGAAATGTCCGCATCCCAAACTATAACATGAAACTGGTATTTAAATTCAAATTAGACGGAACCAACTAACCTTGTCCGAGAGTGAGATCCGATAAGTTCCAGTTGACGCGCATCTCCTTCATCATTTGATGCCAATGTCTCTCCTTTAGCGCTTCTGATTTCAAATCAGCGATCAACGTGTTCATCTTTCCGTAAGTGTTCAGCATTGCCTTGACATGTTCGTAACTCTGATATGTTCTGCACTTTGAAGGAAGTTGCTTGAGTTGGTTTGCAAGTTCATCGAGCGATTGTCGGATTTTTCGTGGTTGTACGGAAAGCCACGTCTTTTCTTTAGCTTCATCAATTCCGGTGTAAACTGGTTGCAAAGCCTTCCACACTTCTTTCATAGCTGCCAATTCTTCTGTAGCTACTGATAACTTGTCCCTCTCTGATGGTGCATGGGCACTGTCTGAGAGATCGAGAGCAACTCGAGCTTTTCTCATTTTGTTCCGTTCTTCCGTCAATTTGTTCAACTTAGCTTCGTAGGCGGAGATTACATTCAAGGCATCTAGTGGTCGTTGGGAGCCTTCGACGGGCTTGTTCTTGTTCCATTCGGCTAGAGTTTCTCCAGTACGTTTCTCAACTAACTCATCCTCCTGAGCAAACTTCGATTGTAAATTCATCATTTGGGTTTGAATTGATGCATCTCGCAAACTGAGAATTTCTACAAAAGCTGACCACTCTCCTTCAACGTTTTCTGAATAAAGCCACTGAGCTGGAAACTGATAACGTTGCTGATTGAGAAGACGCTGTGAAGATCGGTATAAATCAACAGCATCCTGGCCAGCTTTCGTTTGTTTCTTCAATGATTGAACGAATGAAATGAGTCCAATTGTATCCGATGTAGATCCTCCGTCAACAGATTGTGTCTCCAAAACATTACGCCACTTTGAAACCGAGTTGTAGAACTTTTGCATTTCATCTCCAACAACAGCTGCGAATTTGACCAGCATCTCCTTGTTCCAATAATCGTACTTGAATAAAATCTTCTGTTGCGCTTTTCCATACTCGACGGACACCGGGAAGATTGCCTTCCGGGTATCCTGAGTATCAAAAACGAGTCGTCCTTTTCGAATTTCCATCAAGGTTTTCATCCACTTCGATAAGGAAGTCCCCAGCATCTCGAAAAGTTGTTCCGCTTGAAGAACCCACAGAGACTGGTAACTGAGCCATTCACTGAGATACTCTTCCAGCTCTGACATGATTCCATTCACACAGTCATAAGCTTTTTCGAGACATGCTTGTCCTTCGGGCATGACGTTGAGAATATTATGATACGTCTCTGGTTCAATTTCTTCGTTCATCACCATCTGAAAAACGTAATCTTCATATGATCAGTTTTTAAAATTTGACATCTACAATATCTTTTCTCGATTGTTTACTATTTTTTAAATTTGTACTTTTCTCACCTGGAATCTTTTTCCACTTATTCTTGTTTGAGCGGTACAGACGCTGTGCCACTCATACAATTGTTCCAAGATCTTTTCTCTTGTTTCACGAGTACTTGGGCTGATGTAAAGTGTTTGGGCCGTCATGCACAGTTCAACAACAACATTTTTGACCGTAGGAAGAACAACTTGACGTTCGCGTAACTCCTCTAATTCTTCTGATTGTGATAAAACCAAAGTCCAGACTCTTATTGCGTCTTCGACACGACGAGCCAGAATGACCTCGATTTGCCGATCCAGAGTATTCACCCATTGAGCCAGATTTGAGTAGTTTCCGAGTGAGAGGTGGTCAACACCTTTTTGAATGGAAGCGAGCAAATTTTCGATAGTTTCTTTATCATATCGACAAGACTTTAGAACGTTAAGATCAGCATTAACGATCCGAACGACGTTTAAGAGTTCTTCGCATCTTTCTTGATAAGTATTGACAGTTTCAGCCAATTTGAGTTGATATTGGTCTACCTTGTACGAATCCCAACCGAGAGTAGCGCCTAAATTAATATAATTGGTTATTTAATAATAACACGTTTTATGGTAGTAGGAACATACCTTCCAACAATTGAGTTTGAATATCTTTCTTATAACTTGCCAACAATGAATCTACTCCTTGAACAGATGCTAAAGCAGCGTTGACTGAGGCAAACGTTCTAGTTGCTTCGATAAGAGCAGTGGCTGATGGATGCATCTGGTTGGCTTGGTGAGCCCAGTTCACGATTTTTAAGGGAACACGGAATCCCATTGCCTTCAGATGTGAAACCTCTTTGTACAAAACCAAGCTGTCCAAATGATAATTCACTTTAAGCTGGAGCTGCATTCGACCATCTACTTGAACTCTTTCAACAGTCAAAATTTTGTTTGGAAGCGTCCAATTTTGTGATTGAATAGTTTCAACCCATTCTTCGAACATTGGCTGAGTGTTCAATTTCACTTTGAAGTTATCTCCATCTGCTTTAAGCTGACGTCCGTCGACGTGGTTTTCCCATTGTTTTCCGAGAACATCTTCGACTCGTTTCATATAACGTTGGAGCTGTCTTTCGAAGTTCCGAATCCACATGATTTTGGCAGAAAACGGAGGAAGTCCAGCAGTTTGCATGATCTTCACTCCCTGCTCTCCCCTAGCTTTTGTGAACCGTTCTTGTAGTTTGTTGATATCGTCTTTCACGCGATTGATGAGCCGAGTTTGATACTCATAGATAGCACCACGAATGCGGGGACGAATGAAAAGTGCATTATAACGACTGAAAATTGAAAACATCTCGTTCGAGTTTCTTGATGATTCTAGTTGGCTTTTGAGTCGAGTCGTTATCGCAGTTTCGACAACACCGATTTGATCTTCATAGCGCTTATAAGCATTCTCCCAGGCCGGGCTATCGACATCCAAGAAATCGACATTTTTCAAAAACTCGTAAGCTATATCGACTTGTTCATCCGGCGATTTTTCTCCTTCTCCAGACTCAACCATGAATTCTTCTTTTGCACGGGAAGATGCATTGCCAACCGGACGAAGGACGCGTTCGATAACAGTACGGAACTGTTCATGCTGCCTGAAATGAAAAACAATACTTAAATCTTCAAAATTCAAAAATTGACTTACTTTCTAAACTGCAAGATTTGAGTTAAACGAGTTTCAAGTCTCTTGTGAACGGCTGTGACTTTCCAAGAAAGTTTCGAAGGATCATCTCGTTTTTTCTTGTTGATATCACGGAGCAAGGCAATGAATTTGTCGTATTCATCATCCCATTTACTGAAAAGCGATTGGCATTGTGTCAAGATATCATTGAATTCAGCAATTGGAGCGTGCATCAAACTGTATCCGGATAGAACTTTGAGAAGCTGTGAGTTTAAGTCACGGGATATAGCTTCAACGAGGCGAAGTGCTCGCTGGAGTGGATATTTTGTAGAACGCAGCTTGCGGAGATGAAGGAAAATTCCAGTTATTGCATGAGTCAACTTCGGAACATCAGTTGCTGATACAAGCTCGCTCAAAGGAAAATCTTTCATCAAAGTATTATAATCTTGAACGACCGATAACTTTTGTTTTAATCCAGTATCACTGTCGAATCCTACAGTTGCGTGGAAACGTTTTCCGCATTTGAGAGCCTCGAGAGTTAAAGTAACTTCTTCGCCGTCACGTTTCTGTGCAATTTTGAGGAGAGCACGCTCTAGATTAAGCCAGAAAGTCATTTCTTGAAGTGAAGTTCCACTGCTAGGATCACGTTCAAGTTGTGTCACTTTGCGAATTTCCTTCACCCAACGGTTGCAACCGGCTTGAAGAGCATTAAGAAAGCTAGTATCTTCAACGATATCTCCAAGATCTTCGATCTAGAATATTTAAAAAGAAATAGAAGTTTAATTGGATAATAGACTCACTCTTGCACGACGATTTTCTCTCCCTGCCTTTTCAATAGCATCCAGAATACTTTGATTGATGACAAGATTGATCTCCGGAATATCAATATTCTGTTGAAGATGCAAGAGAGCAGCCTCTGCTTCAGTGAAACATTTTTGCACAGTAGGGGCCAACTTGTCTCCGTCGCGTTCTCCTCTACCACTTTGATTGATGAACGATTTACAGTAAGGATTGAGCACACGACTCATTAAAAAATGAAGCTGTTCCCAAGCACTTCCTCCATTCAATGGGAATGCGAAAACCTGAGTGGCAATCTTCTTTTCTGCTTCGATGATATTGCTTTGTTTCACGAAAATCATGGCTTGACCACGGTCTGCTACGAAAAGGCCGTCATGTACTTGAAATGTTGCTGGAAGAGACTCTTCTCCGCCACTTTCAGCTCCGGCTGGTTGATCACCTTGCTCCCGAGCAACAGCACGATCAACCACGAGGACGTTTTTGTCGGCTTCATTTATGAAATCGGTTAGATAGGAGACAGCAGAAGTGAGTTCGACATCAAGAGTTGCTTGATCCTTTGGACTCAAACCGAATGAAGATGTCACAAGTTGCAAAACATACTCTTTCACATCTCCCTCCGTTGCCGTCTTTAAGTTTTGTTGTATTGCAGTGGTGCTTTCGTTACCACTGTCCATTACCTGAAAATTGAAATGCTAAAGAAATTATTATTTGAATGGATTTTAATTTCAAACGAAAGAAAGATTTCACAATAAAAATACCCTATTTGGAGTTGAACTAGAATTGGAAAAAGTTTTCGGTTGCGAAATTGGGTGAACATTCAATGAGAGAATAAACTATGTATGTTCAGCGCTGGCCAGCATAAATCGAGGACGAGAAAAAGAACACTCAGTGAGGATGCTAGTCAGCCACTAGCCGCTGCACAGAAATCTCTATGCTGAGAAATGCAAACAATAGACAGGGTCAACTTATTCATTTTTTCACTTCGTCAGTAGAGAAACTAGAAAAAGTAGAACATTTATCGAGAATAAGATAAATAAATAAATAGAGAGCGTTGAACGTATGAACGTACGCGTATGATTATTTGAATACAATGACAATTGTTTTGGCGCTAAAATCGGAAACAAAAATAGTGCGCTTGTTCAAAAGTTCACGGACGCAAAAATGCAGAAACGGTTGCATTTTATTTATTATTCTATTTAGACAAACGGGTTGAAAAACTAACGTTGCGGATAGATGAGGCTTTTATGAGAAAGAATGGAAGTCTCACAAATTTTCATTTAATATTCTTCTTCCATTTAGTTAAAAAGTGCTACACTTAAATAGATAGCGCGAGGTATTTCATCGAGTCTATACAACTTTAAAATTTCGGTGATAAATATTTATTAGTTGTACAAATGGACCGCCACTTTTTAGATGTAGATGAATACCCATCAGATTTGGGCCCACATTAGAATTGATGCACCTAAAAACTTGACACGTGCGAATATCGGCTTTATAAATAAATAATGACCACGTTTTTCTAACAAACATGGAAGGAAAAGAAAAAATGAGAATCAGAAAAGCAGTCTTACACCAGGAAAATATGTGACAAGGATATCATAATTTGAACGTGAAGTGTGTGCGCCATTATGCTGGTCGAAGAGATATTTTTGATCCGTTCAATTTATCCAGAATTACATTAATTTGATCTCCAACAGCAGGAATATCTAAATCTTCGATTTTCTCTGATTTTTGTGATGGAAACTGCGTAGGTTTGAAATGGCTGATATGAACAAGACCATCTCTTTCAACGCCGATGTCTACAAACAATCCAAAGTCGGTCTGAAAATATTCTTTAGCCGGCATTTAGAAAATTTTTCCGAAATTTTAGATTTTCCGCACTAACCTTATTACTAACAGTTCCAGTATACATTTGCCCACGTACCAGATCTTTTAATGCACGAGCTTTTTTCTGAAAAAATGAAGAAAAAAATAGTGAGAGTAATCCAGCAATCTGACAAACCATCAATGGAGGTGGTGGCTTCAATTCTGGTTTCAACCTCAACAAATCGACTATCTTCTTTTCTTCTTCTGTTAGGTTATTCATAGAAACTGGGACTCCATTTGCGACGTCTTTGATACTCATTTGAAGTTTTTCCAGTAACCTACAACTCTTATATTTATAACTGGTAAAACATTACGTGGTCTCACTTTGAAGCAGATTTATAATCATCCGGATGAACCAGTGTTTCATCGAATGGAGACCATGACAGTTTATCAGACGATACCTTAACCCGTTTTGCTGGTGGTTCATTTGAATCTTCATCAGGGCATGAGACAGTCAAAAAACCAGCACACTGTTGAAATGTGATATCTCCGATTCCTTTTACTCTCTTAAGTTCTTCTCTAGATTTGAAATTTCCGTTTCTTTCTCGATATTTCACAATTCCAGCAGCAGTAGCCTGATTAAGCCCGCAAATGTTTTGAAGCAAGGCTTTGCTTGCAACATTTAGATCTGCACCAATTAATGAAACTCTGTCTCGGACAATTAGTGTTAATTTGTCTTTGAGGAGTTTATCATTAACTGATAACTGATACTGTCCCTTTCCCAAATGTTGGGGCTCAATTTTGACATATTCGGACAACGGATCGATCAATCTTCTTCCGATGGACACTGCAGAAATTTGTTTGATTTCGGCATCTTCTCCAAATTCTTCTTTTGCAGCGTCTGTGCAGCTATACTTGGATGCTCCGTGTTCAGGTACAATACTGAAAAAATATGAATTCGCAGATAATAAACTTACTCGAAATTACCAAAATCCGACATCTATCTCTGCAGGAAAATCGTTTCCCTCGATCATTTTAGAAACTGCAATTTGAGTATTATGTGTATTACATCCATTACCGATGGCAAATACGATATCCTTCCCCCTCGATTGAGAACTCCAACTTTTCAAAATATCGACTCCACTTTTGTCAAAACTTGAGTCTCTGATTGGAAATTGATTCATCGATATTAGTTTTCCCGACGGTTCGAGAAATGCTGCTTTAACTATTTTTCCAGGATCGAGAGCAATCACATATTTTGAACGAACTCCGTGTTGAGAAAACAACTGTTCGACATTTTGTCCGAAAACCAGAATCGATCTATTTACTGATCTTGACAATAGAAACTTTCTGTAAGAATGAATAACTCAATTGAATAAGCTTCTGCTGATACTCACTTGACGCCTCTTTGGACCATCGGAATGAAATAATTAGTGATTGAGTAGTTCAGCGATTTTTTAAAAATATCTAACATTTTAAGATTAACTTTTCTAGAGGAGAAGGGATGTATTCTTCTAGCGTCTCCCGAATTAAGTTCAACTTTCCATGAAATAATGCCTTCTTCTGTCCCTCGATTCAATGCAGAAATCGTGTGGTCCTTTATGTTGTGAGCTCTCCATTTTTGACCAATGTAACAACTGTATTTTTGTAGGATGCCTTTCGTTTCAATCTCTTTTTTGTTTTTTGCAGCATCTCTAGTTAGATTCGCTGAAACTTCCAGATGGCACTTTTTATCTAATTTAGCACTGAAATATTCTGATGAGTTCAGAAAAGAATAAGCTTTCTCTTACATAGATAAACCAATTCTTCGTACTTCTGGATCTCTATTCATCAAATCCGCAAGACAGATTGTTAAATGTTCTTCAACCGATAAAACTGTTTTCAAATCGTTTGAGATAAATTGTCTGAGATCAATACAGTCTCCGGCAAGAATTGATTGCGCTGGAGGCTCAAGCCCGAAATCTCTGCAAAAGATTCAGAATATGAATTTTTCGATGATTATTTTATTAAGAGTGAATAAAATCATGTACCTCGCTTTACTCGCTTTACTTTCTCTCTTTCCTGTAGAGAACTCCTTCGATATTTCAGCTACTTCTTCGATATCTTCACAAACTTTTAATCTTTCTATGACATTCTGTTTTTCGCTCACTCCAGCAACTTTAGTAATTATCGTTGAAGTGGTAGCTACGACTTTTCTGTTCAAATCCAGAGCATCAAAATATGCATCCAATCCTTTTCGAATCCGTTCCGGTGCGAGTCCACCATGTACATCAGATTTGTATCTCGCGATATAAGCACTTTCGCATCCATTTTTAAAAAGATTAACCAACTTTTGAACTTGGCTCATTTTTAATTCCTCAACTTCCTTCATCACGAAGTATTCGATCGAGTTTTTTAGAATCCATTCTTTTTCTACTGCTGGTTGACGCCTCATTTTTGTTAATAAAGAACTATTCTATAAAAAGATAACGAATGAGAATTCGTATTTCTTTAAACCGTGATTCGATTTTATATAAGAAATTTTTTTAAATTTTATTATATTCTCGCGAGAGGACTACACATCGAGTTCGGTAGAGCGCTAATGTGTGGTACCCTTTTCGCTGCTGCGTGCGCGGTTGGTGGCTCCTGCAACAGCAGCAGCTCTTCCCCTTATTTCCTGCGCTTTTTGCTTCACACCAACTGTTCCGTGAATATTGATTGTAGTTATAAGTGAGACAAAAATTAGTGGCCTCGATGGCCAAGCTTTTAACACATTCTATTATTGCCTTCATAATACTACTTGCAAGTGAAGCAATCAATCCGCCAACATCCGTTCTTGATTTAAGCGATAAGTTTTTGGAAGTAAAAGATGAAGGAATGTGGTTCGTTGAGGTAACGTTTTGAAACCATTTAGTTTAAAGAAACTATTAATTTAAAAATACAGTTTTATGCTCCATGGTGTGCGCATTGCAAACGTCTGCATCCTATCTGGGACCAAGTTGGGCACGCTTTATCAGATAGTGACTTACCAATAAGGTTAGTCTCTCAATTTCCGAGAATCAGAAAATCTTCATAAATAAATTCAAATCAATACGAATTCATTCAGAGTAGGAAAGCTTGACTGCACCAGGTTTCCTGCGGTTTCCAATAAACTAGGAATTCAAGGATATCCTACTATACTATTGTAAGATCGTTTTTATCAGTTTCCGAAAATGATTCCAACGAAGACAACTTCGCGTTTTAGCTTTCGTAATGAACATGTTATCGACTATAGAGGTGGAAGGGAGAAAGAATCTCTCGTTAGTTTTGCGAAACGATGTGCAGCTCCTATTGTTGAGACTATAGAAGCATCCCAGCTGGAGAAGGTTTTTCACTGTGAAAAATCAGTATAGTAAAATAACATTTTCAGGTGAAACTTTCTTCCCGCTCGCAGCCATCATTTGTTTTTTTCGGTGACTCTTCTGGCCCTTTATTCGACGCTTTCAATACGGCAGCCAACGCTAAGTTTTCGATTGCTCGGTTTTATTCAGTTTCGCCAATACAGAATGACTCTAGTTTTCGTCAACGAGTAATTGTTCTGAAAGATAATGTTGAAATAGAGTTCAATGAAGAACTAGATAAGTTAACTGAATGGGTGGTCCGAGAGCGATGGGCTGGCTTCATTCAAGCTACCTCTTCCAACCTTGCTGAAATCGGTGCAAGTGGAAAACTCGTCGTGCTTATTGTGTCCAGCGAAACTCAAAAGTTAAACAGCAGCAGTCCTATCCGAGATTTTCATAGAACCGCCGAGGACGCATCAAAAGAACTGAGAAAACAGCCTTCTTTGTGGAACCGTTTTCAATTCGCATGGCTCGATGGTCCAGATTTGGCTTCTCAAATTCAGATGGCAACAGTTTCAGAACCTCATTTGTTCGTATTCAATTATACTAGCTACGAGTATTATTTGAGTGAAGATGAGCCCACCCAAATGACAACGAAATCAATATTAACATTCCTGGAACAAACAGCAGATGGTGTTGATAATGAAACTATATTTGCTTTCGGAGGTATTCATTTCTTTAGTTATTAGAGTAATATTTACAACAATCTATCAGGTCGACACTTAATAACCCGAATCAAACGAATGATTTTTGAATTGTACTGGAACATTGCTCAAATGTTCGCCACTCAACCATTATTATCATCTTGTCTTTTTGGGGTACCGATAGCTTTTCTTAGCATCATTTGCTACAGGTTTGCCATCTCTCTGAATTCCGAAAATAACTGGGCCACTTTCAGCATTTGTTCTGCTGATTTCACCGTAGATCGTGATGAATTTTATGGCGACGAAGATGAACTTCTTGACGATGAAGACAGAGAGGAAATTGAACTACCAGAAACAGACGATGATCATGAAAAGGCGGAATAGCTTATCGAAAACAACCTCTCAACTTCAACCCTAATCTTGCTCACTCAAATTTGATTTTCTATTTTTGTTTATTTTCAAAGATCTCCATAGCTTGTATTTGATGTATTAATATTCATATAATAAAGTGAAAACTGGGCGTCGAAATCTTAACTTTCAAAATAACATTTGAGGAAAGGCGGAATGAATTTACCAGCCATTGGAGAATCAGGAATTGTTAAATTGTTACATAAACGATCTATTATGATCAAAACACCAGCATTTTTCAACCGTGAAAACCCCTTGGTTAACAGTTTCATTACGCTTAAACTACAGGCAAAACAAGTTGTGAGAAAATAACCGAATAATTGGAGCAGATATCCGACTACAGCTAAAATTTGTGATCAGATGCTGGATGACCGATATTCCGACTGGAGCTAGGCTCCTTATTATTGAAGATTGAACCACGCTGAATCGTGTCCGGTTTGTTAGGTGCAAAGTTGGTCCGAGCATTATTCCCGGTAGCGATAGATCGAATTGTTTTGTTGATTGGCTTGAAACGTATTACTTGACAAGCAATAAATGAGAACACCTCGATGGAATCGATATCCAAAGAAATCGTGCAGACTGTGGGATCGAATGGGGTGCAAATAGATCTGATGATGGCTCGGTCTCTCTCTTCCCGAGTTGAATGACGATTAATCTCTGGTATTTTTGGAGGATCGAGTTTCAGCTCTGTTACGCCGTTAATATGAGTTTCGAGTGATTTCGTAGCTCGGTAAAAAATAGTTTGTTCTGTATTTGACATGGGCTCGCATTCAACTCCACACAGCTTCGGCGGTGTTTTCATCAACGGAGCACGAGGATATCCGAAAAATTTTTTCTGGAAATACGAGCATATTTAATGAAATTTTTGTCCAGCCCAGGTGGCACTATAAACGACAAACCTTTAGATGATGATAAGCCATTGGAATGATTACTAGCATGTATTTTCCGTTTTTCATATCAACCCATTGATTTGGAATCGTGAACTGTATTGTCTGCTGATTACCATCATTTGGCAAATTGCCTCGAGGAAAGCACACAATGGGTCCATGCTCAAATTCCTGGAGACGTGAAGCAATTAGTGTCAGACGCACGTGTCTGGACGCTTCGTTTATGCCGGCATAAATTACATTCACCACGTCTAGGAGAGCACGTCTTTCCGTGACCGATGCTTTCGCGAGATTACCATGAAGTGGATAGCTGTATACTTATCGGTTACAGATTCAGACAAGTCGAAAGAATAACTCACTGGTCTGTCCCTTCTAATGGATTCTTATTCAAAACATGATGAAATGTTCCTCCGTGCTTCAAGACCAATTCAAGGAGACGATGTTGCTTCGTGACTAGACATGACTCAACCGCTGTCATACCGTATTTGTTTCTGATATGCAAAGGAGAACCCATATTTATCAAGAATTGGACGATATTGTACTGAAAGATGGTGAGGCACCGTATACTACATAGATTATAATTTATACTTACGTTTTCTGCATTTATCGCACAGTGAAGTAGAGTATTCAACTCATCGTTTTGAACACGCAGAATGTCAAGTGGAATATGAGCAATCGCAATACGAATGATATGCTCTGTGTCTCTTTGTCTGTCTTTTATTCCTCCATACTGAGTTAATTGCCCCATTGATAGATAAGTCCTTGTAAGCATCTGAAATTACAGGATGTTGAATAAGTATAACCAATAAAGTTAACCTCATGAAGGCTGTGCTTCAGACAAATTTCGTGGAATGATTGCATCGGTCCTTTTTCGTTTAATAACAATTGAAGCTTTGTTGGATTCAAATCTAGGATGGTATCGTTCAGTTCGTCATTTTTTCTATTGGATACACGCATGCCCTGAGATTCTTGATTTATGAAATTTTGTATTGGCCCGGCTCTTTCGAAACCAAACTTAGTAAATTCCTATAAACGTGATCATTATTACAAAAAGATAGTTTCCTACAAACTTTTTCGAATTCCTCATCCGTCGCATAGTCAATTTTTGAATCTCTTACATCATCACTTGGACTGTCAGGATCTCTAGTTCTTGCTGACTCATTTTCTTTCGCTTGCTTTGGGTCTTTCTCCCGATTTTGCAGTTCGGATGGACGTTCGAGACTGACTGTCCTATTTGTAGGAAGACTTTCGACAAGTCCGGGATTCGTTTTTGGGGAAGACGCAGCAGGTCGAGAGTTCGTTCCTCCTTCTATTCTGTCTGAACTCAGGCTGACAACAGACGGTATCTCCAAACGTTTAGTTAGTTTTTTTCGCTTAGCTGGTCTTTTATCTTCTTCTTCATCGGATGATTCGGAGGAATCAGAAGAGTTCAGTTTAACGACTCTCTTCTTTTTAATAGGTGGCATGCGAGTTTCTCTCTGTGGCTTTGACGTTTCAGTATTGTTTGAATTGTTTGAGCAATTGTCCTTCTCCTTCTTAGCACTATTGCTTTCGGCTTTAACTTTAACTGTTTTTTTTTCTTCTGCTGGTTCAGGCTTCTCTCGATCAACTACAGATTGATTTGTTGAACCAAGAGTTTTATTTGTTTTCGCTGAGGTTGTTTTCTGAAAATTTAGCGATTTATAATGCAATTTCTATTTATACGATGTGTGGACAGATAAATAGGGACCGTGTTTCAGAACAAAGAAAAAAAAAGATTTTCTTAAAATTCATTACAAAGATGGCACAACTTCACAATGAACCTCAATAAAATCTTTTCTCTGTTGTTGTCAGAATTAGCAGCAGTCGGTGTTCAATATTCGAAAAACGCTAAACGCGAGGGAATACGCCATTAGTCCACCCCACTACCCTCTTCTCTTACCTCAGCTTTCTCTTTTCTCTTCCTTCCCCTCTTCTTAAGCTCCTTCTTTTGCTGTGATGGTGCCGGTTGAACAGAAGGCGATGAATCTGCGCTGCTCATGTCTATTATATTTCGTCGAATGTCGCGACTTTTACTACGTGACATACGTTCTCCATTTCCATATGTTTTGAGAAACTGAAATTAGGAACTTTTGAGTGAACGAAACTTTTGAAAAAATAAGACTGTATCAATTATTTAAGTGAAGAAGCTTCAATTGAATTGTGTTACGTTTTCCTTACTGTTTCCTCTGGATCTTCCAAACGGTTCGGATCTGATAGATTCTTGGCTTCTCTTCCTGCACTTGCATCTGGTTTTTCATAACGATCTTCACTGTCAAGCTCATACGTCCATTTTTTGGTCGATCTTGATGATCCTTTAGATACTGTAATGTTGGAATAGTTTCTCGAAGATGCACAAGTTTCACCTTTTCCCATCTCTTGCTTACAATGTTGAGGATTTTTTTTCATGTATTCTTGGATCATTTGATGGTCGTATTCCCCGGGAAAACTCGAGATTGGTTCCCATGTAATCGATCCATCACTTTCCCAGGTAACCAAAAATTCAATTCTCCCGTTCTGATATTTCATTTGGGTCACTTCTTTTACCTCAAAACAATAAATTAGCACGGAAAAAATCCGCAATGTTAACCTCCCATTTTTCAGCATTGTCATTATCATCATCATCATCGTCATCATCATCATCATGCTCGTTATCATCTACTTCTTCTTCAACCTTTTCTCTTTTATTGCTTTCGTTAACTTCACTTGCTGAATTCGTCATTCTTTCTGAAAAATTGAATCATGGAAGTGAAGGCTGAAATGAACAGAGCGGATTAAAGAAATTCTTGTGTACTAGCGGCATCTCATTCTTTGCATACAAAATAATAAGTTAAATAGCTTTTACAAAAAAAGTGAATAACTTGAAAGGATAGTGATTTTTTGAAGATATAGTATAAAAAGCACGATAAAACGAGAAACGGAATGATTGTTTTTTATCATCATCACTGTTTAGGATATTCAAAAATTGTAAGTGGAGACAGTCATCCCAGAAAAAATTTAAAAGTAACAGATTTTAAAGAAATGAGGCTAAGCTCAAGCTGCATTTTCTCCACACAGCTTCGCTGACTGTGTTTTGTAATTTTTCAAATTTATTTAGCAATACTGACGCGGATGTATTATTTTGAGAACCAGAGAAGTATGGGGTTATTTAGCTCAAGTAACATTTGTTGGGTATATGAGCGATTCGCCTGATGGAACAGATCGCGATTTTTGGCTCAACCTCACTTTTTTCGGGAGATCGTTCCTCTATAATTATAACCATCTCTGAAAGTTTGATTCTAAAAGAAGTTATTGCATAAATAGAGCTTCTCTAGAAAACCTGTTTTAAAACATCTTGTGAGACACTAAATAGCCTGCGTCACTGGTATATCGGAGTGTCGTTGTAAAGCGCGACAAATTCACATGGTCTACCTTTTTTATCGAGCGACAACTATACTTTTTGTTTCTAAATTTCAAGTTTGGGTATCCATTCAACATAAGTTTATCAATTATAGATGCTTCGAGTAGGAGCTTCTCGCTTCTTGAAATCCGGAAGCACAATATGCCGCTCTCTGTCGACCGGGAAAGATAATCTTCCAGTCACCAGATCCCACGACGCAAAAAAGATTGAGCTTGACGACATTCTCGAGAAGCCATCTATTAAGGTATGTTTTATTTTTGTGGCATATTCGAAACTATCTGGATAAATAATTCCAAGCATGAGTGTAAACAACAGAATTCCAAAATAAAGCTTTCAGACTCCAGTTAAAGTGATAACTGACGAGACGATGGATATAGGTGGAGTTCCTCTCGAGCATCAAGATGCTCGAACTGCAAGAATTTTCCGACCTGCAAGAGAGACTCCCCAAAGCGCATGGGGAAATACCCACTCATGGACCATCGAGCTCGATAATCGTCAACGTTGGGAGAACCCGCTGATGGGCTGGTCTGGAACGTAAGTGCTTCGTCTAATTTGTTTGGCTTTTTGAATTCACTCAAAAATGAGCTCTTCAGCGCAGACCCACTGTCCAATGTGGGAATGGATCTGAAGTTTGCAACGAAAGAAGATGCAATCGCATTCTGCGAGAAAAATCGTTGGGAGTTTGACATTGAAGAGCCGCACGAGCGTAAAATCAAGCCGAAAAACTACGGACAAAACTTCTCGTGGAATAGAAGAACTAGAATTGGCACTAAATAAAAAACGAATCACTCTGTTTTATAGATTTATTTTTCGCTTCGTAGAGAATAAAAGTTCACTATGTGCATTTTTGTATCGTTTCAAAAAGGCGTTTCTGGAATAGTATATACACTGTTTGATATTTTCGTACTTGTTATAAATTGAAGTTCTCAATTTTCAAATTATATCAGATGTCAACTGTGCATCTTGGCCCCTCACTTCGAGCAAATGCGGCAGATCAACAATCAACGGTTCAGAAGCTTCTGGATGAAAACTCGAGGTTGATAGACATTATTCGAGAGTATCAGAATCAGGTAATACTCTTTTTCTTCCACTCTTCGAATTGTATTTTCAGAGCAGAGCTGATGAAGCTATGAAACATCAACAACTTCTGCACAGAAATTTGTTACATCTTTCAAATCTCGCTGATCCATTGCTATTGAATCAACTCAAAGATGATTGTCCTACTAACTCTGAAGCAAATCACGCGCAATCGGTTTCTCAACCACAATCAGCACTTCTTGCTCCAGATCATTACCGGCAACAAGCACAAGCCCCTCACCCACAACAAAATCAACATCCGCAGGCGGCACAATCTCAGCATCTTCCAGGGCAGATGATGCCTCCCAGTCCAAGTGGATCTGTTCAATCATCGCATGGCTTTGCACCTCCACCAATGGGTTCGCAAGAAATGATGAATCATCAAGCTTATCAAGCTCAAATGCGAGCGCATCAACAAAATGGGCCTCCTCCTCCAGGGTACCCTCCTTTCGGACAGCCTGCACCACAAATGGGACAAAGAATGCCGTATCCATACCCACCGCAAGGTAAATTTCTTCTTCTAATCAAGTTCTAAATATATCAAAAAAATACCTTATCAAAAAATGAAACGTGAAAATAGAATTTACCATTGGAATATGAAGTTACGGGAAAACATCTTCTAAAAAGCTTTTCAACTTTTAGGCATGCCTGGATACCCTGGAGGACCACCACCACCACATGGATACGAAGCATATCCACCAGCTGGAGGTCAACCACCTCAAGGATATATGCGTTAACCTGATCTCAAAACATCTTCATCTCAGTTTCTCAATTCCAGCGGACTCTCTCTCTCTCTCTCTACATTCGAACAATCTTCACCCTGACATATACAACTTTTTATTAATTTATCAATACAAACCAAAAAGAGCACCGATAAATAACAGTAAATGCAACTATTATATACAAGAAAAATAACCTACGAAGAAACCGGAGCTGTTGAGAGTTCTTTGGCGCATATACGTCTTGGGGATACCAGGAAACTTCGGAAAATTACAATTAATTACCAGTAAAAGCTAGGCTGAAAATGGCTTATAAAATTCAAGAAGTGTTTTGTAATAAAATTGATCACTCTTCGTCATCTTCGTGTCCGTCCAGAAACGTTTCGTTGAAATGTATCACAATGACAGTAATGTCGTCTCGATAGTTACGAGCTCGTCCAGGTGGAACCTGTGTGATATTAAAATGCAATTTCCTTTGTTTAATTTTCGAACATACCTGAAGAATGTCTATTAATCGTTCATATTGTTTCGTTGCTCCCCCACTGACACCTCCTAGAGCGTGCCGGATAATGTGTGTTGCACAGTTTTCGTCGATCGGTTTTTTCGTTTTAAGTTCACCTTTTGATCTCTCTTTCAATTGCTCTCGCACTTGCCGAAGTGTCGTTCCAGATTTAGGAATATAAGGTTGCTGTGTGATCGTACCAAGTGTATGATCATGAACTAAGCGAACAACTGTATCAGGATCCAGCCACTCCCATAATCCATCTGTTGCTAAGACAAGGAATCTATCGTTTGGTGTCAGCTTATGATAAAAAACTTCTGGAGACGTTGAAAGATATGGAGGAGTGAAAAGATGTTGTGGAGCAGGGTGACCAAGAGGCTCGAGAACAACTTTTTGGAGATCCAAAGGCCATTTATATCGAACATCGCCAAATGCTCTCAAAGGGAAAAGTTCTCCTAGTAGTCTTCCTCCTCGAAGAACAGTTTGGGACTCTGATGCCGGATGAGCAATTCGAATTCTATGAACTTCATCGGCGTTGTCAACACAATGGGCTCTTGAAAGTTGTCTTGCTGTCACACTTCCATTTGAATTTACAACTCCAAGAACAGCAGCAGCATCTCCAAGATTCGCTACATGTAAATGTCGAGACCTTATGTGTGCCAACGTGCAGCATGATCCAGATGCAGCTATCATTGCCGCATGTCTATCTATTACTCCTTTAGCATTCGGCAGTGCGTTGTCGCCCAAGTCTTTGTCACACGTTTCGAAAGCAAGCTTCAGTGCTTCCCGAACAGTACCAGTATATGCATTCGCATTTTTTTTGAAATCTTTATGATAAGTTGAAATATTCCTAGTTTCTCGAACTTTGAAAGCGTTTGGGAGGTGACCATCAGAGCTGCTGAAAAGCCATTCAAGACGTTGATCAGGCGGATAGTCGGCAAACTGAAACTTTAACGTATGCCTTTTTCTATTTAAAAGATTCAATAGTGAAAGCAATTCTAATAATTGAATAGATTTTAAAGTTACATACTTTTTAAAGTAAAGTACCTCATGCTTTTTCAAAACAGATGCGCAGATATAGGGGTAAAGATTTGTAGAAATGTGCCGGCTGCATTGTTGCCCTCCGTGGCCATCGAAAACTCCGAATAAAAACGCTTTACTGGAAAGACCTGAAAAAAACAATGTTTGAATTCAAAAACTCTGCTAGAGAAAAAAAGATAGTATATTCTAGTTTCCTAGCCTTTTTTGAAATACAACTTTTTTAAATTCACTTATTTAGGCATGATTATAACTTTTCTGAAAAAGAACTTACATTTAGCAGCAGAATAAAAATCTTCGATGGGGTTGTTAGCAGCAAGTTGACATGTATCGACTCTCATTATGGCATCGTCCTCAATGTTTGCAGAACGTTCATGAGCTCTGTAAAATATTATTGAAAATTTCATTATATTTAAGATAGTTCACCTCAAATGAGCATCCGCATTCCATCGTGAGCTCCTGTTATGTCGCCGGAACTCTTGAAAAATTCGCTTTTTCAGCATCACATAGGGATCCGCCTCTTGAAATCTATATCTATGAATCAATAAAAATCAATCGTAGTAAACAAGTTTTTAACGGATCGGCTTGGTGCAGAGAAACAGCCGCTACGTGACGAGGGTTTGAAAAAAGAAACACAGCGAAATGGCCGCCTCCTTTTCGTATTTCTCGGTCATTCGCTTTCCTCTTGGTGCACCGATCGGGGTATTCGGCCACCGAGCTCACGGACCAATTTGCGCCGGCCCAAAGACTTACACTGGAGAAAACAGAAAACTGTGTCTGTTAAATACATGAAAAGAAAACGGAGAAATCATATAAAAAGGTGTCGTGAAATTTACTTTACAAGTCTATCGGAACGCACAAGAGAATAACAGCGATTATTCAGATACAGAATTAAAAATTTAAGGATTTAAAACGTTTATTTATTTCGAAAAATAACACTTCACGCATTCATGTTGTTTTCATTGGTTCTCGATAATCAAGTATGGTTGGTGCGGAAAATATAGTCAAAACTGTCCCAATTGTAATTGTGAAGAAAAAAACGATGAGTAAAACCCGATCAATCACTAAACTAACAAACTGCCAGTCTGCTTCAGCCTGAAATTCAATGATATCAGTTTTAGAGAGACCAGAGCACAAACTTCCTGTGCTTTTCTTTCATCTGTCAGGGTTTTAGCGATGAAATGTATGTTTCTTTCTGCTTTCCTGAGTTTTTCTCTGTCTGGATCAGTATCTTTAGAAGTCTCCGGCGATATTTCTTCTTGTTCTTTTCTGGAAGTACTGATTCATTTGTTTCATTGTCACTCCAATTCTACAGTACCCTCTCCCTTCATCGGTAGTGTCAATACTGAGCAAACGGCGGACACGATTTCTGAAACAACGTTTTCCTACTAAGTGACAGTTTACATATTCCTCACTTGACAGCTTTTACTGATGGTTTCCGGATTTTCACTGAAACTGATCGGTTCAACATTGGAAGTTCAAGGAACAACGAGTTCACTGTTTTCACAGGTTTTGGAATGGGTGAAGCGTTTTTTCTTGTCATTGTGGCAATCTGAGTCTTTTCATAATTATAGTTTGGAAAGAGATCATTCTAAACCTCCAATTCGAACAAAGTTTTCTGAAACTGTTTCTCCAAAATGTTCATAGCTGACAATGCATTTACTTGCTGAAAAGTTTGGAAGTTTTCTTCTGATCGTCTTACAAAAGTTGTTCACCTTGACATGTTGGGCAGTTCTATGAAATTGTGCTTCTTCAGTTTTTCTATTGATCAGTAGTTGCTTACCAAGTTTCTCAATGAACCACTTCTTAACAAAAGGAGGCATTTCCTGATAGTGAGCACGGTAATGGATGTTCTGAACCTGAAATATAAAGATTCAATTTACAATTTGAGTGATCTCATCTTCAAACTAAATTACTTTAAACTTACGAAAACAGTGAAAGTAACAGATAGAGCCACCATAACCATTGTAAAACTCAAGTATTTCAAAATGAGTGGTGTAACTATACTTGTCGGTGGAATAATGTCGATTAACATTAGGAAATAAATTGTGAGAGCCACAAGTACCGAAATACAAAGTTGTATTTTCTGATGACTTTCACATGGAAGATAGAACACCTGTATGAAATTTATGACTGTATATCCAGAATGTTTGTTTACCCAAATGGTTAATGAAGCCAATGATACACATGGAATGA
The DNA here is from genome assembly GCA_016735795.1 of Caenorhabditis tropicalis. Taxonomy (NCBI): domain Eukaryota; kingdom Metazoa; phylum Nematoda; class Chromadorea; order Rhabditida; family Rhabditidae; genus Caenorhabditis; species Caenorhabditis tropicalis. The sequence goes on along the minus strand of CM028614.1, from coordinate 6,268,101 downwards.
TCAAATTTATGGTGTAAAACAATTTTTTGCGTCGTATGTGTAGATAGTATGTGATGTCAATAGACCTGAATTGTTCAATTCTTTTTAAATTTTGATGTAAAGACTTTCATACGGATAATCACAACAAGGATACCATCGTTTGTGTCGTATTCCTTCTACAGATAACAAATCCCATTCCACCGACTCCTGAACTTCAAGTGCTCACTTTTTCTGTATACGGAGGTCAAACAACTAACTCTCAGTTGTGTTAATATAATTTTCGAACCAACTATTTGATTTACGCATTTTGCGTAGTTTAAAAATCTTTTTCTCTTGCTATCGAATTTTTGTTTTTGTTTTTTTTTTTCGATAGATGAATAGATAACATTAAAAAATAACCATACTTGATAATTATTTAAATCAACGCCCCTTTCAACTTTCCACACATTCTCTCCATTCCCGTCCGTACTTTCAATTGCTTCATCGATATTCAACTGAAATCATGTAATTCGAAACAAAGATTTGTATTATGTATCACATGAATCAAATTGAGTTGAGAACCACCATAAGTCCATGATCCGAATTTGAGTTCACAAATTTGAAGATCATATGGGTACCATTCAATATCGATGTTACAAAATGCATCATATACAACAGGAGGTTGCCACGTCACTCGGCCTTCATGGGATACATGTACTTGTGTTATTTCAGAAACCCAAGGACTTCCATGCGCACTAAAAACAAATTCAGAAAGTTTTGTGAGAAATTAGGAGTTTTTACTTGTTGTAAAGGATTATATCTGGAACCCATAACATTTCGCCTGGAAAATGCATCAATGTAATGTTACCAAAATCTTCGGGTTTCCATGAGAGTCGAAAGTCGTACCAGTGCTGATATCGAAAAGAATTTGTAAAACTTTTAGAGGCACTTACATGTAAAAGGGCGCCTTTCAGTGTAATTACTTGATCTTTTTCGTGAACATCCACAATCTGATCTAATCGAAGTTTGAATTCAATTATGAGACTGTTGTTATATTTCTCAGAAGGAAATGCGATTTTATTATACCTTGAACATATAATTAAAAATATAAAGTTCTTCCAAATCTCACCTGGACAACAATGTTTCAAATAGATTTTTGTATGCAGTGGAGTAACAAAAAGATAATGAAAAGAAAAGAAAAACAAGAGAAATATAAAACATTTAGAACAATGCATGAGAATAAGAAAGAAGTCGATCATCTTACTCGGTTTCTTGAGGGTACTTCACTTGATTGAATTTCGAAACCTTGAAGCTATTATCTGAATATGAAAACATCCAAATCCGTATTTGTCTCCTTCTCTCATAATCTTTGATATTGGACACTTGTTTATTTTTTAAATTTTTATTGTTCAATAAAATAAAGCTTTTACAACTGAAATGTAATCAAAACGAAAAATTAAAATATTTACAAAACAATATCGTTCTCATGTCAAAAACATCGGAATCTATTTATGCAAGTGATAAAATAACCAACGGGGATGTGATTTTGGGCAGTTTAATGGAAAGAAAAACAAATCTATGAATGTATAAAATTAAAATGGTGGTGGCCCGTTTACAAATTCTAGCGATGGGTCGAAACTTTTTGCGAAGTTATTGAGAAGTTGACAACAATACTCGTCGTCACAGTGTGGAACCAAACAGGCGGCTCCCATAAGTAGAACAAGCAATGCCTGAAAATCGAAAGATATGACAAGTAACTATGAGTCTTATACAAACCTGGAGTGGCAAAGCAGTTCTGAGTACCCGTCTCCAACGTGATCTTTGTCGGCGAAGTTGTTCTTCATTAAGTGTCGAATCATCCGGAATTGGGGAAAGTAATCCATCCGATCGACTATCGAGAGAATCAAATTCACTTCTTGATTCTGAATCCGACGGCAATTCTTCAAAACCAATGTTTCGAAGAACATTGTGTGGATGTTCATCGGGGTAAAGTGCAGAGAGCACTTCGGCCGCTGCTCTAACATCATACGGCTTCTCTTCGCTTCCTTTTTCTTCATCCTCTTCGTCTTCATTGTCATGGTCCGGTTGAGCGAGTTGTAGTCGTGGCTCGATCTCTCTAAGAAGGCGTTTTGCTTCCACAAGAAGTTGGTCAAGATCTGTCGAAGTGCTGCTTTCAACAAATTTGCGGTCCTTCTCGCTTCTTTCAACTACAACCTTCTGGTTTTCGAGATGAGCGATGGCGTCTTTGAGCATGGTGACGCGGCTCTGTAAATGGCACTATTGGTATTGACAGAACACATTTTCTATAGACAAAACAGAAAAAGTAATACTTACAAGCTCATCAACATCAGTTGTTGGATTGTTGATGTCTTCTTTGCATTGTGATAATTCATTTGAGAGAATGTCAAGAGTCCGCAACAGTTCTATTTCAGCGGTGATCTCAGCATTCAGTTTGTCCATGGTATCCTTAAATATACAACTTGTATCTCGAGAATCAAATGAACAACTCACCTCATATTGTCGTTCGATGCTTTCAACATGCACGTGCATGAAACGAAGCTCATCTTCCACTACAGTGAGTGGCAGAAGAGCTTCGCCTAAATCATCAAAGTCAATCTTCGAATTTCTTATTCTGTCGAGTAGATAAAACTGTTCCTGCAAATTAAAAATATAGATACTATCTCGCTAAAAAAATTTCTACCTTCAATTTGTTCAATCGTTGTTGAGCCTGCGAGACAGGCAATCGTGGACGGTTCAAAACGTCGCTTACAGTGTTCTCCAGTTTTTCTAAGTCATCATACAAGTCATCCTTTGATTTGATAAAACGTTCCCAGATCGAAGTTCTCTCCTCGAGGTCCGGAATGAGGCTTTCTGCGGAGGCAACGGCTTGTTGAAGTTGTTGCACATGAGCATCAGATGCTGGTGCGTTGGCAATGATGGCCTTCGCAGCTTCGACCTCCTTCTTAAGCTCTTCAGCCTTCGGAGCGTATTGGGTAGGAACGGCTTCAGCATTGTGACGAAGTTCTTCAGCGTCACGAACGAGTGGCACAAGACGAGACACGCTACGGTCAACAGCATCGTGAAGAGATTTCTCATCAGCCTTGTCCTTGATTGCTTGCTCGAGTTCGGCACGTTTGGTCTGGAAAATAAACAAAATTAGTTGGCATTTCGAGAAGAGCAAAGTTTGTTGTAACTTTTGAGAATCTAACTTTTGAGAATCGAAAATAGTGTGCTTACCTTGAGAACGTCAGCCGCGGTTGCAAGTCTTGCAAGCAGATCGTTGTACTCGGCCCGTTCCTTTTCATCGAGCTCGTCTGGCTTGACTCCGGCTACAGTTTCACGAAGCTTGGCGACAGTTTCCTCCTTCTTGGTCAGGTCATCGATGAGCTCGTCTGGCGACTTGCTATCATCAGCTCCATCTTCGCGGGTGATATCGAGAAGGGCGTCTTCGGCATTCTTGCGAGCGGCATTGAAAGCGGCAAGAGCAGCCAATTTGTCTCCGACAGCAGAACCAAGTTGTTTCAAAAGATCCTTGAGTCGTGACAAATCCCACTGGCTCTTCTGCCTCAATTCATCAGCAGCTGGGTCGTTTTCGGGAAGATTGGCGAGCAAGTTCTCCAAATTGTGCTTTTGGTTTTCAACTTCCTCCAAAAGTTGTTTCTGTTCGTCAAGTGACGCTGGTACTTCTTGTGGTACAGATTGGAGTTGTTGAGAAACGAGTTGGAGTTTTGGAGCAATTTCGTTGACAGCTGCTGTCTTGTTCAATGCTTGTTTCTTGTCATCGATGGCATGTTGGAGTTGGAAGACCTTCTCTGGAAGACCGGCGACCAAGTCTTCATGTGAAATGAGCGAGCTTGGAGTGACGGCCTTCTCGTTGTTTGAATCGGTGACAGCCTTCAATGCGGTCGTGTCGGTGGCGAGTTTATCGACAATCGGAAGTGCATCCTCTGGTTTGAATTCATCCACGTTGGCCAACTCTCTCTCGAGACTGTTGAGACGATCATTGATCTCGGCTTGTTCACGACGAATAGCATCCTCCTGTGGAATGGCTTTTCGAGAGCCTGAAGCAATTCTTTAGCCTTGGTCTTGGAATCCTTGATGTCCTTGGCAACTTGTGGATCGATCTTGTCGCCAGACTCGGCCAATTTGGTGAGTTGCTCGACAGCAGTCTTGAGTTTGTTCGCGTCTTCCTTGGCAACGTCGAGTGGTTGAGTTTGGTTTTGATATTTCGAAACAACATCATCCACATTGTTGACGGCGTTTCCGACATTGCTCTTCAGTTCTTCGGCACGCTTTTCATCGTCACCAGTCTTCTCGATGTTCTTTTCGAGATCGGTGACGAATTTGGCGGCACGGTCACGCAAAGCCGCAGCTGAATCCTCAACACTGACTGGAACCTCTTTGACAGCTTCAACCAAGGTGGCAAGGTGTGGAGCGATGCGATCCTTGAACTCTTTGAGTGCGGCGACATTGCTCGGAACAACAGTCTTTTCGGCATCGTCAAGAGCGTCGCCGAGTCTTCTGATAGCATCGTTGGCGTTGTTCAACTTGTCGAGTTCATCTTGTTTCTCGGAAACTTGTGTTTCGACATCCTTGATGAATGTTTCGAGATTCGAGACAAGTTGTTCGGCCTTTGGCTTGTCATCAGCTGGCAGATGCTCGTTCTTGGCAGCTTCTTCGATCTTTGGAATGAGTTCCTTTGCTTCGACGACCTTAGCCTTCAGCTCGTCAATCATCTCTTGTGGAGACTTCTTCTTGTCCTTCTTCTTCTTTTGGCCGATTCCTTGGCGGTGACGTCTTCAGCTTGTTTCTCAAGAGTCACAAGATTGTCGTGAGCGGCAGAACGAGCTTCGTCATCGGCTTTCTTTGCATCTCGAAGTTCTTGGATTTTCGCCAACAGTGGTTCGGCTTCCTCTGGCTTCAATGAGTTGGTGATCTCCTTTTCGGCGGTCTTCAAGTCATCAGGCTTGAGCTGATCCAATGGCAGTTGCTCGAACTGAGAGATGTTGAGTTTCAGTGAGAGAATCAGTTGCTCCTTGTCGTGCTCATCAGAAGTCTTGATGGCATCATCGAGTTCAGCTTCGAGTTTGGCCAACTTGTTATCCAAATCGTCAGCAATCTTGGGATCAGTGGTGACATGCTTGCGAGAAGCGTCGGCGTTCACAATTCTGTCCTTGATTCGATTGATTTGGGCCTTGAGAGCTGGAACGTCACTCTTGGCGATCGTATCCAAAATCGATCTTTCTGGATCGGTCGAGTCGATCATCTTGCTGATGTCGTCAATTTCCTTGGCAACTTGATCGGCAGATTGCTTGAGAAGTGTTTCATCTTCGAGTTCGGCGGCAACGTCGTTGAGAACGTCGTCATATTGATGGCGTGTTTGCTCGGCGTCCACATCGAAGAATCGAACATCAGCGTAAGCACTCTCAAGTGGGTCAAGAAGTTCGGAAATACGTTGCAAGTTGGCAATCTTGTTATCGAGATCAGAAAGCTGTTGAGCGCTTTGTCTCAGGTTGTCAACGTCTTGAGCGGCTTCTCCAGCTGATCGTTTCGGCTTGGCAACGACTGCCTCCAGTGGTTGTTGGAGTCTTTCAATGAGAGCATCGATGTCGTTGCGAGCGACAAGGAATTCGTCCCAAAGACGGGCTCTCTCCTCGAGGTCCGGAATGAGGCTTTCTGCGGAGGCAACGGCTTGTTGAAGTTGTTGCACATGAGCATCAGATGCTGGTGCGTTGGCAATGATGGCCTTCGCAGCTTCGACCTCCTTCTTAAGCTCTTCAGCCTTCGGAGCGTATTGGGTAGGAACGGCTTCAGCATTGTGACGAAGTTCTTCAGCGTCACGAACGAGTGGCACAAGACGAGACACGCTACGGTCAACAGCATCGTGAAGAGATTTCTCATCAGCCTTGTCCTTGATTGCTTGCTCGAGTTCGGCACGTTTGGTCTGGAAAATAAAAAAATTAGTTGGCATTTCGAGAAGAGCAAAGTTTGTTGTAACTTTTTGAGAATCTAACTTTTTGAGAATCTAACTTTTTGAGAATCGAAAATAGTGTGCTTACCTTGAGAACGTCAGCCGCGGTTGCAAGTCTTGCGAGCAGATCGTTGTACTCGGCCCGTTCCTTTTCATCGAGCTCGTCTGGCTTGACTCCGGCTACAGTTTCACGAAGCTTGGCGACAGTTTCCTCCTTCTTGGTCAGGTCATCGATGAGCTCGTCTGGCGACTTGCTATCATCAGCTCCATCTTCGCGGGTGATATCGAGAAGGGCGTCTTCGGCATTCTTGCGAGCGGCATTGAAAGCGGCAAGAGCAGCCAATTTGTCTCCGACAGCAGAACCAAGTTGTTTCAAAAGATCCTTGAGTCGTGACAAATCCCACTGGCTCTTCTGCCTCAATTCATCAGCAGCTGGGTCGTTTTCGGGAAGATTGGCGAGCAAGTTCTCCAAATTGTACTTTTGGTTTTCAACTTCCTCCAAAAGTTGTTTCTGTTCGTCAAGTGACGCTGGTACTTCTTGTGGTACAGATTGGAGTTGTTGAGAAACGAGTTGGAGTTTTGGAGCAATTTCGTTGACAGCTGCTGTCTTGTTCAATGCTTGTTTCTTGTCATCGATGGCATGTTGGAGTTGGAAGACCTTCTCTGGAAGACCGGCGACCAAGTCTTCATGTGAAATGAGCGAGCTTGGAGTGACGGCCTTCTCGTTGTTTGAATCGGTGACAGCCTTCAATGCGGTCGTGTCGGTGGCGAGTTTATCGACAATCGGAAGTGCATCCTCTGGTTTGAATTCATCCACGTTGGCCAACTCTCTCTCGAGACTGTTGAGACGATCATTGATCTCGGCTTGTTCACGACGAATAGCATCCTCCTGTGGAATGGCTTTTCGAGAGCCTGAAGCAATTCTTTAGCCTTGGTCTTGGAATCCTTGATGTCCTTGGCAACTTGTGGATCGATCTTGTCGCCAGACTCGGCCAATTTGGTGAGTTGCTCGACAGCAGTCTTGAGTTTGTTCGCGTCTTCCTTGGCAACGTCGAGTGGTTGAGTTTGGTTTTGATATTTCGAAACAACATCATCCACATTGTTGACGGCGTTTCCGACATTGCTCTTCAGTTCTTCGGCACGCTTTTCATCGTCACCAGTCTTCTCGATGTTCTTTTCGAGATCGGTGACGAATTTGGCGGCACGGTCACGCAAAGCCGCAGCTGAATCCTCAACACTGACTGGAACCTCTTTGACAGCTTCAACCAAGGTGGCAAGGTGTGGAGCGATGCGATCCTTGAACTCTTTGAGTGCGGCGACATTGCTCGGAACAACAGTCTTTTCGGCATCGTCAAGAGCGTCGCCGAGTCTTCTGATAGCATCGTTGGCGTTGTTCAACTTGTCGAGTTCATCTTGTTTCTCGGAAACTTGTGTTTCGACATCCTTGATGAATGTTTCGAGATTCGAGACAAGTTGTTCGGCCTTTGGCTTGTCATCAGCTGGCAGATGCTCGTTCTTGGCAGCTTCTTCGATCTTTGGAATGAGTTCCTTTGCTTCGACGACCTTAGCCTTCAGCTCGTCAATCATCTCTTGTGGAGACTTCTTCTTGTCCTTCTTCTTCTTTTGGCCGATTCCTTGGCGGTGACGTCTTCAGCTTGTTTCTCAAGAGTCACAAGATTGTCGTGAGCGGCAGAACGAGCTTCGTCATCGGCTTTCTTTGCATCTCGAAGTTCTTGGATTTTCGCCAACAGTGGTTCGGCTTCCTCTGGCTTCAATGAGTTGGTGATCTCCTTTTCGGCGGTCTTCAAGTCATCAGGCTTGAGCTGATCCAATGGCAGTTGCTCGAACTGAGAGATGTTGAGTTTCAGTGAGAGAATCAGTTGCTCCTTGTCGTGCTCATCAGAAGTCTTGATGGCATCATCGAGTTCAGCTTCGAGTTTGGCCAACTTGTTATCCAAATCGTCAGCAATCTTGGGATCAGTGGTGACATGCTTGCGAGAAGCGTCGGCGTTCACAATTCTGTCCTTGATTCGATTGATTTGGGCCTTGAGAGCTGGAACGTCACTCTTGGCGATCGTATCCAAAATCGATCTTTCTGGATCGGTCGAGTCGATCATCTTGCTGATGTCGTCAATTTCCTTGGCAACTTGATCGGCAGATTGCTTGAGAAGTGTTTCATCTTCGAGTTCGGCGGCAACGTCGTTGAGAACGTCGTCATATTGATGGCGTGTTTGCTCGGCGTCCACATCGAAGAATCGAACATCAGCGTAAGCACTCTCAAGTGGGTCAAGAAGTTCGGAAATACGTTGCAAGTTGGCAATCTTGTTATCGAGATCAGAAAGCTGTTGAGCGCTTTGTCTCAGGTTGTCAACGTCTTGAGCGGCTTCTCCAGCTGATCGTTTCGGCTTGGCAACGACTGCCTCCAGTGGTTGTTGGAGTCTTTCAATGAGAGCATCGATGTCGTTGCGAGCGACAAGGAATTCGTCCCAAAGACGGGCTCTCTCCTCGAGGTCCGGAATGAGGCTTTCTGCGGAGGCAACGGCTTGTTGAAGTTGTTGCACATGAGCATCAGATGCTGGTGCGTTGGCAATGATGGCCTTCGCAGCTTCGACCTCCTTCTTAAGCTCTTCAGCCTTCGGAGCGTATTGGGTAGGAACGGCTTCAGCATTGTGACGAAGTTCTTCAGCGTCACGAACGAGTGGCACAAGACGAGACACGCTACGGTCAACAGCATCGTGAAGAGATTTCTCATCAGCCTTGTCCTTGATTGCTTGCTCGAGTTCGGCACGTTTGGTCTGGAAAATAAAAAAATTAGTTGGCATTTCGAGAAGAGCAAAGTTTGTTGTAACTTTTGAGAATCTAACTTTTGAGAATCGAAAATAGTGTGCTTACCTTGAGAACGTCAGCCGCGGTTGCAAGTCTTGCAAGCAGATCGTTGTACTCGGCCCGTTCCTTTTCATCGAGCTCGTCTGGCTTGACTCCGGCTACAGTTTCACGAAGCTTGGCGACAGTTTCCTCCTTCTTGGTCAGGTCATCGATGAGCTCGTCTGGCGACTTGCTATCATCAGCTCCATCTTCGCGGATGATATCGAGAAGGGCGTCTTCGGCATTCTTGCGAGCGGCATTGAAAGCGGCAAGAGCAGCCAATTTGTCTCCGACAGCAGAACCAAGTTGTTTCAAAAGATCCTTGAGTCGTGACAAATCCCACTGGCTCTTCTGCCTCAATTCATCAGCAGCTGGGTCGTTTTCGGGAAGATTGGCGAGCAAGTTCTCCAAATTGTGCTTTTGGTTTTCAACTTCCTCCAAAAGTTGTTTCTGTTCGTCAAGTGACGCTGGTACTTCTTGTGGTACAGATTGGAGTTGTTGAGAAACGAGTTGGAGTTTTGGAGCAATTTCGTTGACAGCTGCTGTCTTGTTCAATGCTTGTTTCTTGTCATCGATGGCATGTTGGAGTTGGAAGACCTTCTCTGGAAGACCGGCGACCAAGTCTTCATGTGAAATGAGCGAGCTTGGAGTGACGGCCTTCTCGTTGTTTGAATCGGTGACAGCCTTCAATGCGGTCGTGTCGGTGGCGAGTTTATCGACAATCGGAAGTGCATCCTCTGGTTTGAATTCATCCACGTTGGCCAACTCTCTCTCGAGACTGTTGAGACGATCATTGATCTCGGCTTGTTCACGACGAATAGCATCCTCCTGTGGAATGGCTTTTCGAGAGCCTGAAGCAATTCTTTAGCCTTGGTCTTGGAATCCTTGATGTCCTTGGCAACTTGTGGATCGATCTTGTCGCCAGACTCGGCCAATTTGGTGAGTTGCTCGACAGCAGTCTTGAGTTTGTTCGCGTCTTCCTTGGCAACGTCGAGTGGTTGAGTTTGGTTTTGATATTTCGAAACAACATCATCCACATTGTTGACGGCGTTTCCGACATTGCTCTTCAGTTCTTCGGCACGCTTTTCATCGTCACCAGTCTTCTCGATGTTCTTTTCGAGATCGGTGACGAATTTGGCGGCACGGTCACGCAAAGCCGCAGCTGAATCCTCAACACTGACTGGAACCTCTTTGACAGCTTCAACCAAGGTGGCAAGGTGTGGAGCGATGCGATCCTTGAACTCTTTGAGTGCGGCGACATTGCTCGGAACAACAGTCTTTTCGGCATCGTCAAGAGCGTCGCCGAGTCTTCTGATAGCATCGTTGGCGTTGTTCAACTTGTCGAGTTCATCTTGTTTCTCGGAAACTTGTGTTTCGACATCCTTGATGAATGTTTCGAGATTCGAGACAAGTTGTTCGGCCTTTGGCTTGTCATCAGCTGGCAGATGCTCGTTCTTGGCAGCTTCTTCGATCTTTGGAATGAGTTCCTTTGCTTCGACGACCTTAGCCTTCAGCTCGTCAATCATCTCTTGTGGAGACTTCTTCTTGTCCTTCTTCTTCTTTTGGCCGATTCCTTGGCGGTGACGTCTTCAGCTTGTTTCTCAAGAGTCACAAGATTGTCGTGAGCGGCAGAACGAGCTTCGTCATCGGCTTTCTTTGCATCTCGAAGTTCTTGGATTTTCGCCAACAGTGGTTCGGCTTCCTCTGGCTTCAATGAGTTGGTGATCTCCTTTTCGGCGGTCTTCAAGTCATCAGGCTTGAGCTGATCCAATGGCAGTTGCTCGAACTGAGAGATGTTGAGTTTCAGTGAGAGAATCAGTTGCTCCTTGTCGTGCTCATCAGAAGTCTTGATGGCATCATCGAGTTCAGCTTCGAGTTTGGCCAACTTGTTATCCAAATCGTCAGCAATCTTGGGATCAGTGGTGACATGCTTGCGAGAAGCGTCGGCGTTCACAATTCTGTCCTTGATTCGATTGATTTGGGCCTTGAGAGCTGGAACGTCACTCTTGGCGATCGTATCCAAAATCGATCTTTCTGGATCGGTCGAGTCGATCATCTTGCTGATGTCGTCAATTTCCTTGGCAACTTGATCGGCAGATTGCTTGAGAAGTGTTTCATCTTCGAGTTCGGCGGCAACGTCGTTGAGAACGTCGTCATATTGATGGCGTGTTTGCTCGGCGTCCACATCGAAGAATCGAACATCAGCGTAAGCACTCTCAAGTGGGTCAAGAAGTTCGGAAATACGTTGCAAGTTGGCAATCTTGTTATCGAGATCAGAAAGCTGTTGAGCGCTTTGTCTCAGGTTGTCAACGTCTTGAGCGGCTTCTCCAGCTGATCGTTTCGGCTTGGCAACGACTGCCTCCAGTGGTTGTTGGAGTCTTTCAATGAGAGCATCGATGTCGTTGCGAGCGACAAGGAATTCGTCCCAAAGACGGGCTCTCTCCTCGAGGTCCGGAATGAGGCTTTCTGCGGAGGCAACGGCTTGTTGAAGTTGTTGCACATGAGCATCAGATGCTGGTGCGTTGGCAATGATGGCCTTCGCAGCTTCGACCTCCTTCTTAAGCTCTTCAGCCTTCGGAGCGTATTGGGTAGGAACGGCTTCAGCATTGTGACGAAGTTCTTCAGCGTCACGAACGAGTGGCACAAGACGAGACACGCTACGGTCAACAGCATCGTGAAGAGATTTCTCATCAGCCTTGTCCTTGATTGCTTGCTCGAGTTCGGCACGTTTGGTCTGGAAAATAAAAAAATTAGTTGGCATTTCGAGAAGAGCAAAGTTTGTTGTAACTTTTGAGAATCTAACTTTTGAGAATCGAAAATAGTGTGCTTACCTTGAGAACGTCAGCCGCGGTTGCAAGTCTTGCAAGCAGATCGTTGTACTCGGCCCGTTCCTTTTCATCGAGCTCGTCTGGCTTGACTCCGGCTACAGTTTCACGAAGCTTGGCGACAGTTTCCTCCTTCTTGGTCAGGTCATCGATGAGCTCGTCTGGCGACTTGCTATCATCAGCTCCATCTTCGCGGATGATATCGAGAAGGGCGTCTTCGGCATTCTTGCGAGCGGCATTGAAAGCGGCAAGAGCAGCCAATTTGTCTCCGACAGCAGAACCAAGTTGTTTCAAAAGATCCTTGAGTCGTGACAAATCCCACTGGCTCTTCTGCCTCAATTCATCAGCAGCTGGGTCGTTTTCGGGAAGATTGGCGAGCAAGTTCTCCAAATTGTGCTTTTGGTTTTCAACTTCCTCCAAAAGTTGTTTCTGTTCGTCAAGTGACGCTGGTACTTCTTGTGGTACAGATTGGAGTTGTTGAGAAACGAGTTGGAGTTTTGGAGCAATTTCGTTGACAGCTGCTGTCTTGTTCAATGCTTGTTTCTTGTCATCGATGGCATGTTGGAGTTGGAAGACCTTCTCTGGAAGACCGGCGACCAAGTCTTCATGTGAAATGAGCGAGCTTGGAGTGACGGCCTTCTCGTTGTTTGAATCGGTGACAGCCTTCAATGCGGTCGTGTCGGTGGCGAGTTTATCGACAATCGGAAGTGCATCCTCTGGTTTGAATTCATCCACGTTGGCCAACTCTCTCTCGAGACTGTTGAGACGATCATTGATCTCGGCTTGTTCACGACGAATAGCATCCTCCTGTGGAATGGCTTTTCGAGAGCCTGAAGCAATTCTTTAGCCTTGGTCTTGGAATCCTTGATGTCCTTGGCAACTTGTGGATCGATCTTGTCGCCAGACTCGGCCAATTTGGTGAGTTGCTCGACAGCAGTCTTGAGTTTGTTCGCGTCTTCCTTGGCAACGTCGAGTGGTTGAGTTTGGTTTTGATATTTCGAAACAACATCATCCACATTGTTGACGGCGTTTCCGACATTGCTCTTCAGTTCTTCGGCACGCTTTTCATCGTCACCAGTCTTCTCGATGTTCTTTTCGAGATCGGTGACGAATTTGGCGGCACGGTCACGCAAAGCCGCAGCTGAATCCTCAACACTGACTGGAACCTCTTTGACAGCTTCAACCAAGGTGGCAAGGTGTGGAGCGATGCGATCCTTGAACTCTTTGAGTGCGGCGACATTGCTCGGAACAACAGTCTTTTCGGCATCGTCAAGAGCGTCGCCGAGTCTTCTGATAGCATCGTTGGCGTTGTTCAACTTGTCGAGTTCATCTTGTTTCTCGGAAACTTGTGTTTCGACATCCTTGATGAATGTTTCGAGATTCGAGACAAGTTGTTCGGCCTTTGGCTTGTCATCAGCTGGCAGATGCTCGTTCTTGGCAGCTTCTTCGATCTTTGGAATGAGTTCCTTTGCTTCGACGACCTTAGCCTTCAGCTCGTCAATCATCTCTTGTGGAGACTTCTTCTTGTCCTTCTTCTTCTTTTGGCCGATTCCTTGGCGGTGACGTCTTCAGCTTGTTTCTCAAGAGTCACAAGATTGTCGTGAGCGGCAGAACGAGCTTCGTCATCGGCTTTCTTTGCATCTCGAAGTTCTTGGATTTTCGCCAACAGTGGTTCGGCTTCCTCTGGCTTCAATGAGTTGGTGATCTCCTTTTCGGCGGTCTTCAAGTCATCAGGCTTGAGCTGATCCAATGGCAGTTGCTCGAACTGAGAGATGTTGAGTTTCAGTGAGAGAATCAGTTGCTCCTTGTCGTGCTCATCAGAAGTCTTGATGGCATCATCGAGTTCAGCTTCGAGTTTGGCCAACTTGTTATCCAAATCGTCAGCAATCTTGGGATCAGTGGTGACATGCTTGCGAGAAGCGTCGGCGTTCACAATTCTGTCCTTGATTCGATTGATTTGGGCCTTGAGAGCTGGAACGTCACTCTTGGCGATCGTATCCAAAATCGATCTTTCTGGATCGGTCGAGTCGATCATCTTGCTGATGTCGTCAATTTCCTTGGCAACTTGATCGGCAGATTGCTTGAGAAGTGTTTCATCTTCGAGTTCGGCGGCAACGTCGTTGAGAACGTCGTCATATTGATGGCGTGTTTGCTCGGCGTCCACATCGAAGAATCGAACATCAGCGTAAGCACTCTCAAGTGGGTCAAGAAGTTCGGAAATACGTTGCAAGTTGGCAATCTTGTTATCGAGATCAGAAAGCTGTTGAGCGCTTTGTCTCAGGTTGTCAACGTCTTGAGCGGCTTCTCCAGCTGATCGTTTCGGCTTGGCAACGACTGCCTCCAGTGGTTGTTGGAGTCTTTCAATGAGAGCATCGATGTCGTTGCGAGCGACAAGGAATTCGTCCCAAAGACGGGCTCTCTCCTCGAGGTCCGGAATGAGGCTTTCTGCGGAGGCAACGGCTTGTTGAAGTTGTTGCACATGAGCATCAGATGCTGGTGCGTTGGCAATGATGGCCTTCGCAGCTTCGACCTCCTTCTTAAGCTCTTCAGCCTTCGGAGCGTATTGGGTAGGAACGGCTTCAGCATTGTGACGAAGTTCTTCAGCGTCACGAACGAGTGGCACAAGACGAGACACGCTACGGTCAACAGCATCGTGAAGAGATTTCTCATCAGCCTTGTCCTTGATTGCTTGCTCGAGTTCGGCACGTTTGGTCTGGAAAATAAACAAAATTAGTTGGCATTTCGAGAAGAGCAAAGTTTGTTGTAACTTTTTGAGAATCTAACTTTTGAGAATCGAAAATAGTGTGCTTACCTTGAGAACGTCAGCCGCGGTTGCAAGTCTTGCAAGCAGATCGTTGTACTCGGCCCGTTCCTTTTCATCGAGCTCGTCTGGCTTGACTCCGGCTACAGTTTCACGAAGCTTGGCGACAGTTTCCTCCTTCTTGGTCAGGTCATCGATGAGCTCGTCTGGCGACTTGCTATCATCAGCTCCATCTTCGCGGGTGATATCGAGAAGGGCGTCTTCGGCATTCTTGCGAGCGGCATTGAAAGCGGCAAGAGCAGCCAATTTGTCTCCGACAGCAGAACCAAGTTGTTTCAAAAGATCCTTGAGTCGTGACAAATCCCACTGGCTCTTCTGCCTCAATTCATCAGCAGCTGGGTCGTTTTCGGGAAGATTGGCGAGCAAGTTCTCCAAATTGTGCTTTTGGTTTTCAACTTCCTCCAAAAGTTGTTTCTGTTCGTCAAGTGACGCTGGTACTTCTTGTGGTACAGATTGGAGTTGTTGAGAAACGAGTTGGAGTTTTGGAGCAATTTCGTTGACAGCTGCTGTCTTGTTCAATGCTTGTTTCTTGTCATCGATGGCATGTTGGAGTTGGAAGACCTTCTCTGGAAGACCGGCGACCAAGTCTTCATGTGAAATGAGCGAGCTTGGAGTGACGGCCTTCTCGTTGTTTGAATCGGTGACAGCCTTCAATGCGGTCGTGTCGGTGGCGAGTTTATCGACAATCGGAAGTGCATCCTCTGGTTTGAATTCATCCACGTTGGCCAACTCTCTCTCGAGACTGTTGAGACGATCATTGATCTCGGCTTGTTCACGACGAATAGCATCCTCCTGTGGAATGGCTTTTCGAGAGCCTGAAGCAATTCTTTAGCCTTGGTCTTGGAATCCTTGATGTCCTTGGCAACTTGTGGATCGATCTTGTCGCCAGACTCGGCCAATTTGGTGAGTTGCTCGACAGCAGTCTTGAGTTTGTTCGCGTCTTCCTTGGCAACGTCGAGTGGTTGAGTTTGGTTTTGATATTTCGAAACAACATCATCCACATTGTTGACGGCGTTTCCGACATTGCTCTTCAGTTCTTCGGCACGCTTTTCATCGTCACCAGTCTTCTCGATGTTCTTTTCGAGATCGGTGACGAATTTGGCGGCACGGTCACGCAAAGCCGCAGCTGAATCCTCAACACTGACTGGAACCTCTTTGACAGCTTCTTCAACCAAGGTGGCAAGGTGTGGAGCGATGCGATCCTTGAACTCTTTGAGTGCGGCGACATTGCTCGGAACAACAGTCTTTTCGGCATCGTCAAGAGCGTCGCCGAGTCTTCTGATAGCATCGTTGGCGTTGTTCAACTTGTCGAGTTCATCTTGTTTCTCGGAAACTTGTGTTTCGACATCCTTGATGAATGTTTCGAGATTCGAGACAAGTTGTTCGGCCTTTGGCTTGTCATCAGCTGGCAGATGCTCGTTCTTGGCAGCTTCTTCGATCTTTGGAATGAGTTCCTTTGCTTCGACGACCTTAGCCTTCAGCTCGTCAATCATCTCTTGTGGAGACTTCTTCTTGTCCTTCTTCTTCTTTTGGCCGATTCCTTGGCGGTGACGTCTTCAGCTTGTTTCTCAAGAGTCACAAGATTGTCGTGAGCGGCAGAACGAGCTTCGTCATCGGCTTTCTTTGCATCTCGAAGTTCTTGGATTTTCGCCAACAGTGGTTCGGCTTCCTCTGGCTTCAATGAGTTGGTGATCTCCTTTTCGGCGGTCTTCAAGTCATCAGGCTTGAGCTGATCCAATGGCAGTTGCTCGAACTGAGAGATGTTGAGTTTCAGTGAGAGAATCAGTTGCTCCTTGTCGTGCTCATCAGAAGTCTTGATGGCATCATCGAGTTCAGCTTCGAGTTTGGCCAACTTGTTATCCAAATCGTCAGCAATCTTGGGATCAGTGGTGACATGCTTGCGAGAAGCGTCGGCGTTCACAATTCTGTCCTTGATTCGATTGATTTGGGCCTTGAGAGCTGGAACGTCACTCTTGGCGATCGTATCCAAAATCGATCTTTCTGGATCGGTCGAGTCGATCATCTTGCTGATGTCGTCAATTTCCTTGGCAACTTGATCGGCAGATTGCTTGAGAAGTGTTTCATCTTCGAGTTCGGCGGCAACGTCGTTGAGAACGTCGTCATATTGATGGCGTGTTTGCTCGGCGTCCACATCGAAGAATCGAACATCAGCGTAAGCACTCTCAAGTGGGTCAAGAAGTTCGGAAATACGTTGCAAGTTGGCAATCTTGTTATCGAGATCAGAAAGCTGTTGAGCGCTTTGTCTCAGGTTGTCAACGTCTTGAGCGGCTTCTCCAGCTGATCGTTTCGGCTTGGCAACGACTGCCTCCAGTGGTTGTTGGAGTCTTTCAATGAGAGCATCGATGTCGTTGCGAGCGACAAGGAATTCGTCCCAAAGACGGGCTCTCTCCTCGAGGTCCGGAATGAGGCTTTCTGCGGAGGCAACGGCTTGTTGAAGTTGTTGCACATGAGCATCAGATGCTGGTGCGTTGGCAATGATGGCCTTCGCAGCTTCGACCTCCTTCTTAAGCTCTTCAGCCTTCGGAGCGTATTGGGTAGGAACGGCTTCAGCATTGTGGACGAAGTTCTTCAGCGTCACGAACGAGTGGCACAAGACGAGACACGCTACGGTCAACAGCATCGTGAAGAGATTTCTCATCAGCCTTGTCCTTGATTGCTTGCTCGAGTTCGGCACGTTTGGTCTGGAAAATAAACAAAATTAGTTGGCATTTCGAGAAGAGCAAAGTTTGTTGTAACTTTTGAGAATCTAACTTTTGAGAATCGAAAATAGTGTGCTTACCTTGAGAACGTCAGCCGCGGTTGCAAGTCTTGCAAGCAGATCGTTGTACTCGGCCCGTTCCTTTTCATCGAGCTCGTCTGGCTTGACTCCGGCTACAGTTTCACGAAGCTTGGCGACAGTTTCCTCCTTCTTGGTCAGGTCATCGATGAGCTCGTCTGGCGACTTGCTATCATCAGCTCCATCTTCGCGGGTGATATCGAGAAGGGCGTCTTCGGCATTCTTGCGAGCGGCATTGAAAGCGGCAAGAGCAGCCAATTTGTCTCCGACAGCAGAACCAAGTTGTTTCAAAAGATCCTTGAGTCGTGACAAATCCCACTGGCTCTTCTGCCTCAATTCATCAGCAGCTGGGTCGTTTTCGGGAAGATTGGCGAGCAAGTTCTCCAAATTGTGCTTTTGGTTTTCAACTTCCTCCAAAAGTTGTTTCTGTTCGTCAAGTGACGCTGGTACTTCTTGTGGTACAGATTGGAGTTGTTGAGAAACGAGTTGGAGTTTTGGAGCAATTTCGTTGACAGCTGCTGTCTTGTTCAATGCTTGTTTCTTGTCATCGATGGCATGTTGGAGTTGGAAGACCTTCTCTGGAAGACCGGCGACCAAGTCTTCATGTGAAATGAGCGAGCTTGGAGTGACGGCCTTCTCGTTGTTTGAATCGGTGACAGCCTTCAATGCGGTCGTGTCGGTGGCGAGTTTATCGACAATCGGAAGTGCATCCTCTGGTTTGAATTCATCCACGTTGGCCAACTCTCTCTCGAGACTGTTGAGACGATCATTGATCTCGGCTTGTTCACGACGAATAGCATCCTCCTGTGGAATGGCTTTTCGAGAGCCTGAAGCAATTCTTTAGCCTTGGTCTTGGAATCCTTGATGTCCTTGGCAACTTGTGGATCGATCTTGTCGCCAGACTCGGCCAATTTGGTGAGTTGCTCGACAGCAGTCTTGAGTTTGTTCGCGTCTTCCTTGGCAACGTCGAGTGGTTGAGTTTGGTTTTGATATTTCGAAACAACATCATCCACATTGTTGACGGCGTTTCCGACATTGCTCTTCAGTTCTTCGGCACGCTTTTCATCGTCACCAGTCTTCTCGATGTTCTTTTCGAGATCGGTGACGAATTTGGCGGCACGGTCACGCAAAGCCGCAGCTGAATCCTCAACACTGACTGGAACCTCTTTGACAGCTTCAACCAAGGTGGCAAGGTGTGGAGCGATGCGATCCTTGAACTCTTTGAGTGCGGCGACATTGCTCGGAACAACAGTCTTTTCGGCATCGTCAAGAGCGTCGCCGAGTCTTCTGATAGCATCGTTGGCGTTGTTCAACTTGTCGAGTTCATCTTGTTTCTCGGAAACTTGTGTTTCGACATCCTTGATGAATGTTTCGAGATTCGAGACAAGTTGTTCGGCCTTTGGCTTGTCATCAGCTGGCAGATGCTCGTTCTTGGCAGCTTCTTCGATCTTTGGAATGAGTTCCTTTGCTTCGACGACCTTAGCCTTCAGCTCGTCAATCATCTCTTGTGGAGACTTCTTCTTGTCCTTCTTCTTCTTTTTGGCCGATTCCTTGGCGGTGACGTCTTCAGCTTGTTTCTCAAGAGTCACAAGATTGTCGTGAGCGGCAGAACGAGCTTCGTCATCGGCTTTCTTTGCATCTCGAAGTTCTTGGATTTTCGCCAACAGTGGTTCGGCTTCCTCTGGCTTCAATGAGTTGGTGATCTCCTTTTCGGCGGTCTTCAAGTCATCAGGCTTGAGCTGATCCAATGGCAGTTGCTCGAACTGAGAGATGTTGAGTTTCAGTGAGAGAATCAGTTGCTCCTTGTCGTGCTCATCAGAAGTCTTGATGGCATCATCGAGTTCAGCTTCGAGTTTGGCCAACTTGTTATCCAAATCGTCAGCAATCTTGGGATCAGTGGTGACATGCTTGCGAGAAGCGTCGGCGTTCACAATTCTGTCCTTGATTCGATTGATTTGGGCCTTGAGAGCTGGAACGTCACTCTTGGCGATCGTATCCAAAATCGATCTTTCTGGATCGGTCGAGTCGATCATCTTGCTGATGTCGTCAATTTCCTTGGCAACTTGATCGGCAGATTGCTTGAGAAGTGTTTCATCTTCGAGTTCGGCGGCAACGTCGTTGAGAACGTCGTCATATTGATGGCGTGTTTGCTCGGCGTCCACATCGAAGAATCGAACATCAGCGTAAGCACTCTCAAGTGGGTCAAGAAGTTCGGAAATACGTTGCAAGTTGGCAATCTTGTTATCGAGATCAGAAAGCTGTTGAGCGCTTTGTCTCAGGTTGTCAACGTCTTGAGCGGCTTCTCCAGCTGATCGTTTCGGCTTGGCAACGACTGCCTCCAGTGGTTGTTGGAGTCTTTCAATGAGAGCATCGATGTCGTTGCGAGCGACAAGGAATTCGTCCCAAAGACGGGCTCTCTCCTCGAGGTCCGGAATGAGGCTTTCTGCGGAGGCAACGGCTTGTTGAAGTTGTTGCACATGAGCATCAGATGCTGGTGCGTTGGCAATGATGGCCTTCGCAGCTTCGACCTCCTTCTTAAGCTCTTCAGCCTTCGGAGCGTATTGGGTAGGAACGGCTTCAGCATTGTGACGAAGTTCTTCAGCGTCACGAACGAGTGGCACAAGACGAGACACGCTACGGTCAACAGCATCGTGAAGAGATTTCTCATCAGCCTTGTCCTTGATTGCTTGCTCGAGTTCGGCACGTTTGGTCTGGAAAATAAACAAAATTAGTTGGCATTTCGAGAAGAGCAAAGTTTGTTGTAACTTTTGAGAATCTAACTTTTGAGAATCGAAAATAGTGTGCTTACCTTGAGAACGTCAGCCGCGGTTGCAAGTCTTGCAAGCAGATCGTTGTACTCGGCCCGTTCCTTTTCATCGAGCTCGTCTGGCTTGACTCCGGCTACAGTTTCACGAAGCTTGGCGACAGTTTCCTCCTTCTTGGTCAGGTCATCGATGAGCTCGTCTGGCGACTTGCTATCATCAGCTCCATCTTCGCGGGTGATATCGAGAAGGGCGTCTTCGGCATTCTTGCGAGCGGCATTGAAAGCGGCAAGAGCAGCCAATTTGTCTCCGACAGCAGAACCAAGTTGTTTCAAAAGATCCTTGAGTCGTGACAAATCCCACTGGCTCTTCTGCCTCAATTCATCAGCAGCTGGGTCGTTTTCGGGAAGATTGGCGAGCAAGTTCTCCAAATTGTGCTTTTGGTTTTCAACTTCCTCCAAAAGTTGTTTCTGTTCGTCAAGTGACGCTGGTACTTCTTGTGGTACAGATTGGAGTTGTTGAGAAACGAGTTGGAGTTTTGGAGCAATTTCGTTGACAGCTGCTGTCTTGTTCAATGCTTGTTTCTTGTCATCGATGGCATGTTGGAGTTGGAAGACCTTCTCTGGAAGACCGGCGACCAAGTCTTCATGTGAAATGAGCGAGCTTGGAGTGACGGCCTTCTCGTTGTTTGAATCGGTGACAGCCTTCAATGCGGTCGTGTCGGTGGCGAGTTTATCGACAATCGGAAGTGCATCCTCTGGTTTGAATTCATCCACGTTGGCCAACTCTCTCTCGAGACTGTTGAGACGATCATTGATCTCGGCTTGTTCACGACGAATAGCATCCTCCTGTGGAATGGCTTTTCGAGAGCCTGAAGCAATTCTTTAGCCTTGGTCTTGGAATCCTTGATGTCCTTGGCAACTTGTGGATCGATCTTGTCGCCAGACTCGGCCAATTTGGTGAGTTGCTCGACAGCAGTCTTGAGTTTGTTCGCGTCTTCCTTGGCAACGTCGAGTGGTTGAGTTTGGTTTTGATATTTCGAAACAACATCATCCACATTGTTGACGGCGTTTCCGACATTGCTCTTCAGTTCTTCGGCACGCTTTTCATCGTCACCAGTCTTCTCGATGTTCTTTTCGAGATCGGTGACGAATTTGGCGGCACGGTCACGCAAAGCCGCAGCTGAATCCTCAACACTGACTGGAACCTCTTTGACAGCTTCAACCAAGGTGGCAAGGTGTGGAGCGATGCGATCCTTGAACTCTTTGAGTGCGGCGACATTGCTCGGAACAACAGTCTTTTCGGCATCGTCAAGAGCGTCGCCGAGTCTTCTGATAGCATCGTTGGCGTTGTTCAACTTGTCGAGTTCATCTTGTTTCTCGGAAACTTGTGTTTCGACATCCTTGATGAATGTTTCGAGATTCGAGACAAGTTGTTCGGCCTTTGGCTTGTCATCAGCTGGCAGATGCTCGTTCTTGGCAGCTTCTTCGATCTTTGGAATGAGTTCCTTTGCTTCGACGACCTTAGCCTTCAGCTCGTCAATCATCTCTTGTGGAGACTTCTTCTTGTCCTTCTTCTTCTTTTTGGCCGATTCCTTGGCGGTGACGTCTTCAGCTTGTTTCTCAAGAGTCACAAGATTGTCGTGAGCGGCAGAACGAGCTTCGTCATCGGCTTTCTTTGCATCTCGAAGTTCTTGGATTTTCGCCAACAGTGGTTCGGCTTCCTCTGGCTTCAATGAGTTGGTGATCTCCTTTTCGGCGGTCTTCAAGTCATCAGGCTTGAGCTGATCCAATGGCAGTTGCTCGAACTGAGAGATGTTGAGTTTCAGTGAGAGAATCAGTTGCTCCTTGTCGTGCTCATCAGAAGTCTTGATGGCATCATCGAGTTCAGCTTCGAGTTTGGCCAACTTGTTATCCAAATCGTCAGCAATCTTGGGATCAGTGGTGACATGCTTGCGAGAAGCGTCGGCGTTCACAATTCTGTCCTTGATTCGATTGATTTGGGCCTTGAGAGCTGGAACGTCACTCTTGGCGATCGTATCCAAAATCGATCTTTCTGGATCGGTCGAGTCGATCATCTTGCTGATGTCGTCAATTTCCTTGGCAACTTGATCGGCAGATTGCTTGAGAAGTGTTTCATCTTCGAGTTCGGCGGCAACGTCGTTGAGAACGTCGTCATATTGATGGCGTGTTTGCTCGGCGTCCACATCGAAGAATCGAACATCAGCGTAAGCACTCTCAAGTGGGTCAAGAAGTTCGGAAATACGTTGCAAGTTGGCAATCTTGTTATCGAGATCAGAAAGCTGTTGAGCGCTTTGTCTCAGGTTGTCAACGTCTTGAGCGGCTTCTCCAGCTGATCGTTTCGGCTTGGCAACGACTGCCTCCAGTGGTTGTTGGAGTCTTTCAATGAGAGCATCGATGTCGTTGCGAGCGACAAGGAATTCGTCCCAAAGACGGGCTCTCTCCTCGAGGTCCGGAATGAGGCTTTCTGCGGAGGCAACGGCTTGTTGAAGTTGTTGCACATGAGCATCAGATGCTGGTGCGTTGGCAATGATGGCCTTCGCAGCTTCGACCTCCTTCTTAAGCTCTTCAGCCTTCGGAGCGTATTGGGTAGGAACGGCTTCAGCATTGTGACGAAGTTCTTCAGCGTCACGAACGAGTGGCACAAGACGAGACACGCTACGGTCAACAGCATCGTGAAGAGATTTCTCATCAGCCTTGTCCTTGATTGCTTGCTCGAGTTCGGCACGTTTGGTCTGGAAAATAAACAAAATTAGTTGGCATTTCGAGAAGAGCAAAGTTTGTTGTAACTTTTGAGAATCTAACTTTTGAGAATCGAAAATAGTGTGCTTACCTTGAGAACGTCAACCGCGGTTGCAAGTCTTGCAAGCAGATCGTTGTACTCGGCCCGTTCCTTTTCATCGAGCTCGTCTGGCTTGACTCCGGCTACAGTTTCACGAAGCTTGGCGACAGTTTCCTCCTTCTTGGTCAGGTCATCGATGAGCTCGTCTGGCGACTTGCTATCATCAGCTCCATCTTCGCGGGTGATATCGAGAAGGGCGTCTTCGGCATTCTTGCGAGCGGCATTGAAAGCGGCAAGAGCAGCCAATTTGTCTCCGACAGCAGAACCAAGTTGTTTCAAAAGATCCTTGAGTCGTGACAAATCCCACTGGCTCTTCTGCCTCAATTCATCAGCAGCTGGGTCGTTTTCGGGAAGATTGGCGAGCAAGTTCTCCAAATTGTGCTTTTGGTTTTCAACTTCCTCCAAAAGTTGTTTCTGTTCGTCAAGTGACGCTGGTACTTCTTGTGGTACAGATTGGAGTTGTTGAGAAACGAGTTGGAGTTTTGGAGCAATTTCGTTGACAGCTGCTGTCTTGTTCAATGCTTGTTTCTTGTCATCGATGGCATGTTGGAGTTGGAAGACCTTCTCTGGAAGACCGGCGACCAAGTCTTCATGTGAAATGAGCGAGCTTGGAGTGACGGCCTTCTCGTTGTTTGAATCGGTGACAGCCTTCAATGCGGTCGTGTCGGTGGCGAGTTTATCGACAATCGGAAGTGCATCCTCTGGTTTGAATTCATCCACGTTGGCCAACTCTCTCTCGAGACTGTTGAGACGATCATTGATCTCGGCTTGTTCACGACGAATAGCATCCTCCTGTGGAATGGCTTTTCGAGAGCCTGAAGCAATTCTTTAGCCTTGGTCTTGGAATCCTTGATGTCCTTGGCAACTTGTGGATCGATCTTGTCGCCAGACTCGGCCAATTTGGTGAGTTGCTCGACAGCAGTCTTGAGTTTGTTCGCGTCTTCCTTGGCAACGTCGAGTGGTTGAGTTTGGTTTTGATATTTCGAAACAACATCATCCACATTGTTGACGGCGTTTCCGACATTGCTCTTCAGTTCTTCGGCACGCTTTTCATCGTCACCAGTCTTCTCGATGTTCTTTTCGAGATCGGTGACGAATTTGGCGGCACGGTCACGCAAAGCCGCAGCTGAATCCTCAACACTGACTGGAACCTCTTTGACAGCTTCAACCAAGGTGGCAAGGTGTGGAGCGATGCGATCCTTGAACTCTTTGAGTGCGGCGACATTGCTCGGAACAACAGTCTTTTCGGCATCGTCAAGAGCGTCGCCGAGTCTTCTGATAGCATCGTTGGCGTTGTTCAACTTGTCGAGTTCATCTTGTTTCTCGGAAACTTGTGTTTCGACATCCTTGATGAATGTTTCGAGATTCGAGACAAGTTGTTCGGCCTTTGGCTTGTCATCAGCTGGCAGATGCTCGTTCTTGGCAGCTTCTTCGATCTTTGGAATGAGTTCCTTTGCTTCGACGACCTTAGCCTTCAGCTCGTCAATCATCTCTTGTGGAGACTTCTTCTTGTCCTTCTTCTTCTTTTGGCCGATTCCTTGGCGGTGACGTCTTCAGCTTGTTTCTCAAGAGTCACAAGATTGTCGTGAGCGGCAGAACGAGCTTCGTCATCGGCTTTCTTTGCATCTCGAAGTTCTTGGATTTTCGCCAACAGTGGTTCGGCTTCCTCTGGCTTCAATGAGTTGGTGATCTCCTTTTCGGCGGTCTTCAAGTCATCAGGCTTGAGCTGATCCAATGGCAGTTGCTCGAACTGAGAGATGTTGAGTTTCAGTGAGAGAATCAGTTGCTCCTTGTCGTGCTCATCAGAAGTCTTGATGGCATCATCGAGTTCAGCTTCGAGTTTGGCCAACTTGTTATCCAAATCGTCAGCAATCTTGGGATCAGTGGTGACATGCTTGCGAGAAGCGTCGGCGTTCACAATTCTGTCCTTGATTCGATTGATTTGGGCCTTGAGAGCTGGAACGTCACTCTTGGCGATCGTATCCAAAATCGATCTTTCTGGATCGGTCGAGTCGATCATCTTGCTGATGTCGTCAATTTCCTTGGCAACTTGATCGGCAGATTGCTTGAGAAGTGTTTCATCTTCGAGTTCGGCGGCAACGTCGTTGAGAACGTCGTCATATTGATGGCGTGTTTGCTCGGCGTCCACATCGAAGAATCGAACATCAGCGTAAGCACTCTCAAGTGGGTCAAGAAGTTCGGAAATACGTTGCAAGTTGGCAATCTTGTTATCGAGATCAGAAAGCTGTTGAGCGCTTTGTCTCAGGTTGTCAACGTCTTGAGCGGCTTCTCCAGCTGATCGTTTCGGCTTGGCAACGACTGCCTCCAGTGGTTGTTGGAATCTTTCAATGAGAGCATCGATGTCGTTGCGAGCGACAAGGAATTCGTCCCAAAGACGGGCTCTCTCCTCGAGGTCCGGAATGAGGCTTTCTGCGGAGGCAACGGCTTGTTGAAGTTGTTGCACATGAGCATCAGATGCTGGTGCGTTGGCAATGATGGCCTTCGCAGCTTCGACCTCCTTCTTAAGCTCTTCAGCCTTCGGAGCGTATTGGGTAGGAACGGCTTCAGCATTGTGACGAAGTTCTTCAGCGTCACGAACGAGTGGCACAAGACGAGACACGCTACGGTCAACAGCATCGTGAAGAGATTTCTCATCAGCCTTGTCCTTGATTGCTTGCTCGAGTTCGGCACGTTTGGTCTGGAAAATAAACAAAATTAGTTGGCATTTCGAGAAGAGCAAAGTTTGTTGTAACTTTTGAGAATCTAACTTTTGAGAATCGAAAATAGTGTGCTTACCTTGAGAACGTCAGCCGCGGTTGCAAGTCTTGCAAGCAGATCGTTGTACTCGGCCCGTTCCTTTTCATCGAGCTCGTCTGGCTTGACTCCGGCTACAGTTTCACGAAGCTTGGCGACAGTTTCCTCCTTCTTGGTCAGGTCATCGATGAGCTCGTCTGGCGACTTGCTATCATCAGCTCCATCTTCGCGGGTGATATCGAGAAGGGCGTCTTCGGCATTCTTGCGAGCGGCATTGAAAGCGGCAAGAGCAGCCAATTTGTCTCCGACAGCAGAACCAAGTTGTTTCAAAAGATCCTTGAGTCGTGACAAATCCCACTGGCTCTTCTGCCTCAATTCATCAGCAGCTGGGTCGTTTTCGGGAAGATTGGCGAGCAAGTTCTCCAAATTGTGCTTTTGGTTTTCAACTTCCTCCAAAAGTTGTTTCTGTTCGTCAAGTGACGCTGGTACTTCTTGTGGTACAGATTGGAGTTGTTGAGAAACGAGTTGGAGTTTTGGAGCAATTTCGTTGACAGCTGCTGTCTTGTTCAATGCTTGTTTCTTGTCATCGATGGCATGTTGGAGTTGGAAGACCTTCTCTGGAAGACCGGCGACCAAGTCTTCATGTGAAATGAGCGAGCTTGGAGTGACGGCCTTCTCGTTGTTTGAATCGGTGACAGCCTTCAATGCGGTCGTGTCGGTGGCGAGTTTATCGACAATCGGAAGTGCATCCTCTGGTTTGAATTCATCCACGTTGGCCAACTCTCTCTCGAGACTGTTGAGACGATCATTGATCTCGGCTTGTTCACGACGAATAGCATCCTCCTGTGGAATGGCTTTTCGAGAGCCTGAAGCAATTCTTTAGCCTTGGTCTTGGAATCCTTGATGTCCTTGGCAACTTGTGGATCGATCTTGTCGCCAGACTCGGCCAATTTGGTGAGTTGCTCGACAGCAGTCTTGAGTTTGTTCGCGTCTTCCTTGGCAACGTCGAGTGGTTGAGTTTGGTTTTGATATTTCGAAACAACATCATCCACATTGTTGACGGCGTTTCCGACATTGCTCTTCAGTTCTTCGGCACGCTTTTCATCGTCACCAGTCTTCTCGATGTTCTTTTCGAGATCGGTGACGAATTTGGCGGCACGGTCACGCAAAGCCGCAGCTGAATCCTCAACACTGACTGGAACCTCTTTGACAGCTTCAACCAAGGTGGCAAGGTGTGGAGCGATGCGATCCTTGAACTCTTTGAGTGCGGCGACATTGCTCGGAACAACAGTCTTTTCGGCATCGTCAAGAGCGTCGCCGAGTCTTCTGATAGCATCGTTGGCGTTGTTCAACTTGTCGAGTTCATCTTGTTTCTCGGAAACTTGTGTTTCGACATCCTTGATGAATGTTTCGAGATTCGAGACAAGTTGTTCGGCCTTTGGCTTGTCATCAGCTGGCAGATGCTCGTTCTTGGCAGCTTCTTCGATCTTTGGAATGAGTTCCTTTGCTTCGACGACCTTAGCCTTCAGCTCGTCAATCATCTCTTGTGGAGACTTCTTCTTGTCCTTCTTCTTCTTTTGGCCGATTCCTTGGCGGTGACGTCTTCAGCTTGTTTCTCAAGAGTCACAAGATTGTCGTGAGCGGCAGAACGAGCTTCGTCATCGGCTTTCTTTGCATCTCGAAGTTCTTGGATTTTCGCCAACAGTGGTTCGGCTTCCTCTGGCTTCAATGAGTTGGTGATCTCCTTTTCGGCGGTCTTCAAGTCATCAGGCTTGAGCTGATCCAATGGCAGTTGCTCGAACTGAGAGATGTTGAGTTTCAGTGAGAGAATCAGTTGCTCCTTGTCGTGCTCATCAGAAGTCTTGATGGCATCATCGAGTTCAGCTTCGAGTTTGGCCAACTTGTTATCCAAATCGTCAGCAATCTTGGGATCAGTGGTGACATGCTTGCGAGAAGCGTCGGCGTTCACAATTCTGTCCTTGATTCGATTGATTTGGGCCTTGAGAGCTGGAACGTCACTCTTGGCGATCGTATCCAAAATCGATCTTTCTGGATCGGTCGAGTCGATCATCTTGCTGATGTCGTCAATTTCCTTGGCAACTTGATCGGCAGATTGCTTGAGAAGTGTTTCATCTTCGAGTTCGGCGGCAACGTCGTTGAGAACGTCGTCATATTGATGGCGTGTTTGCTCGGCGTCCACATCGAAGAATCGAACATCAGCGTAAGCACTCTCAAGTGGGTCAAGAAGTTCGGAAATACGTTGCAAGTTGGCAATCTTGTTATCGAGATCAGAAAGCTGTTGAGCGCTTTGTCTCAGGTTGTCAACGTCTTGAGCGGCTTCTCCAGCTGATCGTTTCGGCTTGGCAACGACTGCCTCCAGTGGTTGTTGGAGTCTTTCAATGAGAGCATCGATGTCGTTGCGAGCGACAAGGAATTCGTCCCAAAGACGGGCTCTCTCCTCGAGGTCCGGAATGAGGCTTTCTGCGGAGGCAACGGCTTGTTGAAGTTGTTGCACATGAGCATCAGATGCTGGTGCGTTGGCAATGATGGCCTTCGCAGCTTCGACCTCCTTCTTAAGCTCTTCAGCCTTCGGAGCGTATTGGGTAGGAACGGCTTCAGCATTGTGACGAAGTTCTTCAGCGTCACGAACGAGTGGCACAAGACGAGACACGCTACGGTCAACAGCATCGTGAAGAGATTTCTCATCAGCCTTGTCCTTGATTGCTTGCTCGAGTTCGGCACGTTTGGTCTGGAAAATAAAAAAAATTAGTTGGCATTTCGAGAAGAGCAAAGTTTGTTGTAACTTTTGAGAATCTAACTTTTGAGAATCGAAAATAGTGTGCTTACCTTGAGAACGTCAGCCGCGGTTGCAAGTCTTGCAAGCAGATCGTTGTACTCGGCCCGTTCCTTTTCATCGAGCTCGTCTGGCTTGACTCCGGCTACAGTTTCACGAAGCTTGGCGACAGTTTCCTCCTTCTTGGTCAGGTCATCGATGAGCTCGTCTGGCGACTTGCTATCATCAGCTCCATCTTCGCGGATGATATCGAGAAGGGCGTCTTCGGCATTCTTGCGAGCGGCATTGAAAGCGGCAAGAGCAGCCAATTTGTCTCCGACAGCAGAACCAAGTTGTTTCAAAAGATCCTTGAGTCGTGACAAATCCCACTGGCTCTTCTGCCTCAATTCATCAGCAGCTGGGTCGTTTTCGGGAAGATTGGCGAGCAAGTTCTCCAAATTGTGCTTTTGGTTTTCAACTTCCTCCAAAAGTTGTTTCTGTTCGTCAAGTGACGCTGGTACTTCTTGTGGTACAGATTGGAGTTGTTGAGAAACGAGTTGGAGTTTTGGAGCAATTTCGTTGACAGCTGCTGTCTTGTTCAATGCTTGTTTCTTGTCATCGATGGCATGTTGGAGTTGGAAGACCTTCTCTGGAAGACCGGCGACCAAGTCTTCATGTGAAATGAGCGAGCTTGGAGTGACGGCCTTCTCGTTGTTTGAATCGGTGACAGCCTTCAATGCGGTCGTGTCGGTGGCGAGTTTATCGACAATCGGAAGTGCATCCTCTGGTTTGAATTCATCCACGTTGGCCAACTCTCTCTCGAGACTGTTGAGACGATCATTGATCTCGGCTTGTTCACGACGAATAGCATCCTCCTGTGGAATGGCTTTTCGAGAGCCTGAAGCAATTCTTTAGCCTTGGTCTTGGAATCCTTGATGTCCTTGGCAACTTGTGGATCGATCTTGTCGCCAGACTCGGCCAATTTGGTGAGTTGCTCGACAGCAGTCTTGAGTTTGTTCGCGTCTTCCTTGGCAACGTCGAGTGGTTGAGTTTGGTTTTGATATTTCGAAACAACATCATCCACATTGTTGACGGCGTTTCCGACATTGCTCTTCAGTTCTTCGGCACGCTTTTCATCGTCACCAGTCTTCTCGATGTTCTTTTCGAGATCGGTGACGAATTTGGCGGCACGGTCACGCAAAGCCGCAGCTGAATCCTCAACACTGACTGGAACCTCTTTGACAGCTTCAACCAAGGTGGCAAGGTGTGGAGCGATGCGATCCTTGAACTCTTTGAGTGCGGCGACATTGCTCGGAACAACAGTCTTTTCGGCATCGTCAAGAGCGTCGCCGAGTCTTCTGATAGCATCGTTGGCGTTGTTCAACTTGTCGAGTTCATCTTGTTTCTCGGAAACTTGTGTTTCGACATCCTTGATGAATGTTTCGAGATTCGAGACAAGTTGTTCGGCCTTTGGCTTGTCATCAGCTGGCAGATGCTCGTTCTTGGCAGCTTCTTCGATCTTTGGAATGAGTTCCTTTGCTTCGACGACCTTAGCCTTCAGCTCGTCAATCATCTCTTGTGGAGACTTCTTCTTGTCCTTCTTCTTCTTTTTGGCCGATTCCTTGGCGGTGACGTCTTCAGCTTGTTTCTCAAGAGTCACAAGATTGTCGTGAGCGGCAGAACGAGCTTCGTCATCGGCTTTCTTTGCATCTCGAAGTTCTTGGATTTTCGCCAACAGTGATTCGGCTTCATCTCTGGGCAGACTCTCGCTAATGCGGGTCTCCAGCTCAGTCAATTGTTCAGGACTCAGTATGGAAATAGGTGTTTTATCCATTTCTTTTGTTTTTTGGATCAGTTGCTCTTTCAATTCTTCTTTTTCTTCATCGACTGCTTCTTCGTGTGCTTTGTTGATTTCGTTGACTTTGTTTCGTATTTTATCAACAAAACAAGCGGGAACAGTATCAAGATCGCGTAAGAATGGAGCCAATCTGTCTTCTGTCAACGAAATTGGTGACTCTTGACTCAATTCTTCCAACTTTTGAAGTAATCCTTCCGCTTTCTTCGTTTCGATTTCAAAACGATTCTTTTTCTCTCGGAGTTCGTCAATCTTTTCTTTAATCTTGTCACTCGTTTCTTTTTCGAATTGATCTAATCCTTCATTGATTGTTTTCAGAACATTCTCATCAATTGTTTCTGCTGGCATCTTTTCGATTTCAACGAGTTCATCGAAAATCTTTTTGCCTTCATCTCGATTCTCTTGTTTCTTTGCACGTAGTTTTCCAATTGCAATTTGAAGTTGATCTGACGAATCACTTGGAATTGTTGGTAGTTTCTCTTCTATTGAATTCAGCATATGATCATCAATTTCTTTGACTGGAAGTTGATCAAGACTAGCGATTTCAGCGACGATATCTGCTTTCGTGATCTTGATTTCTTCTATTTTGTCTTGTGCTTCGCCTCTCTGTTCCTTCGGAAGAATTTGAAGTTTTCCATCAATATCATCCAGCAATTGGTTGTCATATTCTTTCGATGGAAGTTTTGATATTTTCTCAAGATCGTCATAAACTGCAGAATATTTCTCATCTTCTTCTTTCAATTTTCTGAGTTTATCAAGAGTTTCTCGAACAATTGATTGATATTCTGATGGCATCTGAGTAATTTGATCTTCAATTGTAGCTAAAAGTTGATCTCCGATGCTTGTGATTGGCATTTCTTCAATCTTTTTCAATTCGATCAAATAGTTTTCAGCGTGATCGGCCAAAGATTTTTCTGTTTTTAATTTGGAGATTTTCTCTTGAATCAACTTTTTCTCTTCATCAGAAAGTCCAATCAAACTGTTTTCGATCTTCTTTAATTCGTCCAAATCAATTGAAACTGGCGGTTTTATCTCAAGATCTTGAAGTAAGTTTTCAATTTTATCAGAATTCTGTTTTCTGTTTCGAAGGGAATCAATTTCTGTTTGAATTTTCGATGCTTCTTCATTCGGCA
Organism: Caenorhabditis tropicalis; assembly: GCA_016735795.1. NCBI lineage: Eukaryota > Metazoa > Nematoda > Chromadorea > Rhabditida > Rhabditidae > Caenorhabditis > Caenorhabditis tropicalis. The sequence continues at coordinate 6,236,725 of CM028614.1, read as the reverse complement.
AAGAACTCAATCCGTCTTCTATACTTTTCAGCATATCGAGGTCAATTGTAGATGAAGGCATTTCAGAAATCACATTCAATTCGTGTAGAATCGCTTCAGATTGATCTGATTTCTCTTTTTGTTCTCGGAGATCATTGATTATTGAACGAATCTTTTCAGCATCTTCAGATGGAATTGTATGAAGATTGTCTTCAATTCCTTGTAACATATTCAAATCAATCGTAGAACTTGGAAGAGTTTTAATCACATTCAACTCCTGAATAACTGCTTCCGTTTGATCAGAAACCTGTTTTTTATCTCGAAGTTCTTTCAATTTTTCACGAATCTTGTCTGCTTCTTCCTCTTTAACACTATTCAAATTCTCCTCAATTCCTTTCAGCATTTCTAGATCAATTGTAGAAGAAGGAAGATCAGAAACTACTTGAAGTTCTTGTAAAACAGCTTCTGCTTGATCCGCATTCTCTTTCTTCGTTCGAAGTTCCGATATTTTATTCCGAATCTTCTCTCTATTTTCTTCTGGAAGAGCTACAAGTCCTTCTTCAATTGAATTCAATAAGTCAATGTCCAAAGTGATTGCTGGAAGTTCAGCAAAAGCATTGAGATCCTCCAGAATTTGCTCCGATTGATCAGCAAACTCTTTCTTTTGGCGAAGTTCATTGATTTTGGCACGTATTTCTTCTGCTTCATCGTTTGATAAAGTAGAAAGATTCTGCTCGATTCCATCTAACATTGAAAGATCAATTGTGATTGCAGGCATATTGGAGATCACTTCAAGTTCCAATAGAATTTCTTTTGGCAATGTGCTTTGTTCTTCATTTATCTGAACTGGATTATTGAGTTCTTCGATTTTCTCTTCAATTGCGAGAATCGTTGCATTGTACTGTTGATGAACATTAGAAAGAGCATCGATAGCATCAGATACATCTGGAGACTGTTCACGAGTCAATTTCTCGACATTTGATCCGATTTGATCAAGAAGAGGCTTCGCGTTTTCCAATTTAGTTTTTGACTCTTCCAGCACAATGATATCATTACTATCAACAACAGCATCCTCACATTCAGTGATAACATCTTGAAGCTGTTGAACAAGATCTTGTCGAGATGGATCATTGATTGGTACATCAATCTGTAAATATTTTAAACATTAACAACTGATAAACTTGTAGCAATCAAACCTCTTGTGATAGTTTCTGGTCAATATTTGTAATCAATGTAGAATATTGTTCCAAAACTGGTTGAACAGTTTCGATGGACTCTGGATTACTCCAAACGCCAGCTTCAACAGCATCAACTTGTGGTTTCACATTCGAAAGAATTTGTCTTGCATTCAGTAGTTTCTCTGTGTTACACAGTTCGTCTGAAGACGAAGCGGTTGCTTGTTTGATTGCTTCTTCGATTTCGGCCAATGGAGTTTTTGTTGATTCCTGTAACAGTACGAGTAAAAAAGAAGATTAACACATCGAACGAAAACTTACTTTTGGAGCAACAACAGGCGTTTGATTGTAATTCAAATTATCGATTTGGCGATTGATGTTGTCTCGAGCCAAATCAATTTGCTCTTTTATTCTATCCAATGATTCAATAATAGCTGGTTTTTGAATTGGATCATCGATGTTTTCCAAAATTGCATGAATCTTTTTCATTGTCTTGTCCTGTTTTGTCAGTTTATCACTGGCTGTTTGAAGTGAATCAACGTTTGAAGTTCCTTCACAAGCCAATGGCGATGCTTCATCAACTGCAGTCTGCAGTTGTCCAAACAGTTCAATGATCTTTGGAATCGGATCTTCATCGGTTCGAACTTCAAACTTATCAATTGCACTTGGATCAGTTTTCAATTCGATTCGATCGTCAGATATAACTGGAGGTTTTCGTGTGAATTCATCTGTCTCCCAGTTACTATTATCCGATGGAGATTCTTGAAGTTGATCAACGTGTTGAACTGCTTGATTTGGTTCCTCTGGATGTTGATTGGATGCAACGATTTCATCGTAAACTTCTTCTACGACTGATTTCAAATTTCCAAGTTTCTCTCCAACAGAACTAGCAATATCTACAGCTTCAATTCGATCTTGTTCCTTTTCTATCGGGATTCCATCCAAAACATTATGAAGATGATTCAATGTGATTTTCTGATCATCGAGTAAATGAATGGCGGATTTCAAAGCATCTTCATCAGCTGGTGAATCTTCATACATCGATGAAGCTGTATCTATTGCTCGATCGATTTCAGCAGCTAATCGTTTAACTTCGTCCAAATCATTCCTATTTTCAGTTCCCACTGGTGATAGAATAGATGGTGGATGAGGGGTTACTGTAACCGTATCAAGTTCCCGAAGATTCTCCTTAACAGCAACAATTTTCTGTTGAACTGCTGAATCATGTGGTGCATCAAGAGCTTCTAAACGTTCTTCGACGACATGAATGATTGTTGTGATTGTATTCGATACCATCACCATAACCTTCTTCTTTCTTTTTCTTCTCTCTTGTGGTGAACCTTCTCGACTACTGTCAATTAGTTCACATTCCACATATTTACGTGGCTTGTTGCACATCACTTTGACAAGATCAAGTTGCATTTGAAGATGATCAAGTTCAGCAGAAATATCAAGATCTTCCAGTGGAGAATTCTGAAGAGTTTGCTCAGCTTTCGATAGCTCAGCAAGAATCTTCTGATTCTCTGCTCTCAATTCTTCATCATCATCAATTTCTTTTTTGATTGATCCAAGAAGATTGTCATAGTTATTGAGCATAAGGACAAATCGATGTTTCAGTCCTTCTTTCTCAGCATCTTCGATATTACTCGTTGAAAGCTGTTGAAGAATTTCAGCTCCACGACTACGGTATTTCTGAAAATTAGAAACATTCGGAGAATATGAAAACATCAAAAAGTTTACCTCAAGTTGTTTAACATCTTCTTTGACTGCATCAATAGGTTTTGGTCCTTTGAGATACGAGTCTTCGATGTTATGAATCTTTCGAAGCAGTTTGGTGATTTTCGCTTCAAATGGTGATAATTCTGTAACGTCTGTTGGAATAACACCAATAGATGATGTTAAAGACATAACAGATTCTGGTCTCTCCAATTCAGACGAGGCAATTGACGAAACCGAAATCTGAAAAAATATATTCGGTTATTTCATTTGTTTTCTGATAGCGAACCTGAGATTGGAATGGTCCATTGCGGTCCAGATTAGTAGAGACGTGTAATGGTAGACCGACGGCAGATTGGAATGGAGTTAGTTTTTGCATGATGACATGATAACGATCACAGAGGCGCAGCACTTCCTCTTTGTTCGTTACATTTAGACGTTCGAGTTTCGAGACGAGTCGTTGTTTTGCAAGAGCGACTTCGAACAAAGAACCGAATCGATGAGATCGTTCAGGTTCTTCGAATTGTTTTTCCGTTTGTTCGATATCTTCCTCAATTGCTTTCAACCATTTCTCAAATTGTGTCAGCTTAGCATTGATTTTCGCGGAATGTGTCAGATATTTATTGATACGAGCTTCCATTGAATCTTGCTTTCGGTGAAGATCCGAAAGTTCAGCACTAAGCGATTTTCTTGTCTCAGATCCAACTTGGCGTTCGATTTCAACCAAATCAGATTTCCATTTCATCCATTCAACTGAGTTCATTCTTCTCAAATCATCAGCACGACTCGTCTGTATTGTCATTCCAATTTCCTCTTCAAGCTCATCAAATTCACGACTAAGCCAGTCCAAGTAAATCAGTACAAGACGTTCAAAAACGATTCGGTGTCTATCCGCGCGTCGACGATAGTCTTCTATCAGTGTAACGAAACTGGCCCGTTGTTCATCGGTCAGTGTCGTTGCCTGAATTTCGTCAATTGTCTTCTCGTCACGCTTCTTTTCGTCCTTCATGCGGAGGATGTCGGCTACTATTGCTTCCGGTGAAACATCACGGGGCTCAGTTAATGGTCGGGCAATGATTTCACGGAGGGCACGTCTTAACTCTTCAACGTCGGGTTCACCGTCCTGCAAGAAACATTTCATTCGGAATCACTTTTCGAAGAAAAAACTCACGCTTCCAAGTTGTCGGCGTCTGAAGGAAAGAATCAGAGCAACGACGACGAGGTCGGTAATGTTCATTTCGGCAAGCTCGCCGAGTCTTCGCAACTCTTCTCCTTTGATTTCGAGGGCTTTTGATACTTCGTCGGTCTGAAAATACGAGAAAACGAAATGAAATCTGAATGAGGAATCATAACATACAGCACGAAGAATATCATCAGGATGGTCGCTAGAGGTGGCACGTTGTGTAAGGTCAGTCTTCGAATCAGTAATCAGTTCGTTTGCGGCAGTCAGATAATGGCGTCGGTGGACCATTAGTTCCCGTAGCTTGTCTTTCTCATGAATCAACATATTCAATCTGAAAACAGAGAAGGATTGATATATTCCTCAAATCATGAATTCTCACTTCTCATTCAGTCGATCAAATTCAAGTTGGAAGAAACTTCCATGAATGCTGGCAAGCTCGGCTCTTAATTGATTTGCATCTTGAGTCCATTCCTCGTCGAGACGAACAATCAAAGTGTCAATCTCAGACTGTACTTGATCAATCTGAACGTTTCAGTTTTAATTCATGTGCTTCGTTCATTCGTATAAATTATGAATTCTGAATTATTTTCCGTTTTACTCTCTTTTACTCTATTACATTCACTGAAGAATTCAATACTCTTCTACTTTCTTTCTCGTGTCTTTTGTCAATAAATGAAATGATTGGAGCCACATTGGTTTGATATTTACAAGTGCAAAATCTAATCGAGTTGTGTCATTAACCGTATCGGTTTTTCTATTTTTCTTTCTCTCTCTTTCTCTGCGTCTCTCATCTCTCTCCTTCTCCACTTTCTGCATTATTTGAATTAATAGAAACGGAACAAACAAGTAAAAGATAAGAGATGAAAAAGGGAATACCCGTCAATTGAACTTGGATCTTTCATTTCTGAATAAGTCACATGTGTCATCACTTATTTTCTTTCTCTTCTATTAGTTTTCGTTTGATTGTAACATATGTCTTTTTGCTTTGAAGAGTTCTCCAACAGAGGCGGATGCTCACTTGAGAGATTGTGTCAATACATCATTCCACAAGAATTTTTTAGGAAAAAAAAGAAAAAGAAACGGTTTCAATCGAAATTCTTTCTTTTTCTTTTCGATTCAATCAAAAATATATATGAAATTGGAATCCGGAAATGAAAAATTGACCGTTGGATGGAAACGAAACAGGAAAAAATATGTTTCTCTATTATTTCAGTTATTTCTAGTGGTTTTTTTTCGAAAATTGAATGTTTCTCCTAGTCTAAACTTCATTTTATCGAGCAACCTGATTCATTTTTTATCCATTTATCAGTCATTTCTTCTTCCTACAGTAATCCTTTTGACAAACAAAAGTTAAACATTTTTGCTGCTCACTGAGCATTTGAAACCAACCTGCGAAATCTTAATTGAGTTCCATTTGGTATTTTGCGATCGCAGTATTTTGACGGCGTCGCAAAAGTTTTGCAGCCGTCGGAACAACTCCATCTTGGTTCGGAGCACGTGAAGCGTGTAGATGTATCGATCGTCAACTGCCGCTGATAATTTAGAAATCGACTGACGGCCAACCTCCTGAAAGAAACAGAATTGGAATGGGAATGGGAAGAATTTGGGTTAAAATGATCTGCTCTGAGGAATAAAAAGTTAGAAAAAACTGAAAAGAAGGATGAGGAAATGAGCTGAAAATATGGAACTTTTTGGTTTGGAGGATCTTGGAAGAATGTGAGAAGGTTCTGAATAATATAAATGAGAAAATGGAAATTCCGTGTCTGAAGCGAATTGTTTGTTAATGCTGAATGGTTATTTAAGGGATAACATGATGAAAGCAAATGGGATCTTCGTTTGAAAATAATGTCTTTTTTTCTGAAAAACAAAAGGAAACGTAAAGAATCGAAATGTTTTAAAACGAGGACTCTTTCCCTTTTATTCGATCAATTTCCGACCGTTTATTGCATGTTTTCCATATACACACTCGCCTTTTTTGAACACAAAAGGTCTTGAATACCTCGATTTTTGGAGAGAAAAAGAGAAAAGATGATTTGTTTGGTTGCAATATGTTTCAATATCAGTACGTGCACACTGAGACGAGCGGTGTGCACAATTGAGTGAGCACAACTAGGAGGAGGAGAAAAATGGAATCAATTGGGGGTGGAGAAAAGAAAAAAGAAGAACACGGACATTAACAAACAGAAATTCGGAAGAAAAAATGAAATGGCAGAGAGAAGGAATGAGGAGGAGAAACGGAGGGAAAATTAGGGATTGTGATAAAGCAGACAGTCGATTGGAAAGAAGAATTGCAAGAGTTGAAGGTGAATGACCTTTAAAGGAACGAAACAGAAAGAGAGAGAGAGAGAGAGAGAGAGAGAGAGAGAGAGAGAGAGAGTTAATTGGATAGAAACTTTAAAAGAAGGTTTAAAAATCGTTGTTTCGCTTTTTTGAATGGTACGACAGTAGGTTCTTGGCAACTTTAACGAGGAAACACAATAAAAAGACTGTCATTTTCGAGATTTCGGACATCTTTTTCTGGTCTTTTCATTAACAGTCAATAGAATTTTTTCCGTTTAAACACGAAAAGGATTCCAAACGGAAGAGTGATAGAAAAAAACTAGAAAAAAAAACTTTTTAAAGCGGCAATGGTCTACTTTTCCCTTTATTCTGATCGTCACAACTCCCTAGTGCAACCGTATTCACAATCTGACTTGTCTTACTCAAATCTAGAGACAATGAGTAATTGAAACATCTTTGTTGAAAGAAACTTTGAATCTTGATGTCTCCGATGACCAATTTGCGAAAGAAAATTTGGAATTTCGTTTGAAAGAATCGAACACAGAAAGACCACAAATTATTTTGGTCGTTTGTGAAACATTCTTTACCTGATGAGTGAGACAAGATTAGAAGTGAGAAACCATTTGAAATTCTTCTTCTTTTCAGGTCAACCTACGGTAGAATGAATTTTGAAGTTGATTCGGGAAAAGAGGGATATAATCATTTTGAAAAAAGAAAAAACAAACAAGTTGGATTGTAATGAACTGCGATCGAAGAAGAAAAGAGGAAGAAATGAAAAGGAGCAGATGACATATGGTAAGAGAATCAAAAATAAGGAAGATCTTAGAGAGAAGAGAGGAGATAAACAAATGAAAACTTTTTCGGTTTGGTTTAGTTTCAATTGTTTGTTGACACTGTTCAAAACGATGAAAAGTTCGCACTTTTTGGGGGGAAAAGATACATGTAACACTGACGTTATAGAGAGAGAGAGAAAAAGAGAGTGAAATGACGGGAAGACCAACCTCCTCCTCCTCCTCCTGCCGATGGGGGCACAACGGGAGAAGGACGAGGCGACAACCCACACGGGCGATTCATAGATATCAGGTTAACGTGTTAAAGCGAAGAGAATCAAAGAAAAATAGGAAAAAAGACAAAAGAGAGGAATGAAGAGGATAAGATAAGAACAGAGAGAGTGTAATGAGCGGAAAATGGCTTCGAATGACTCTTACCTCAAGAAATTCAATGGCATCTGGACAGTCTTGCTCGTTGCTCAGCTCTAATACTTGGAGATGTCTTTGAACGGATGTCTCACTTGTCGTTGCCAATTGTTCAAGAGATTCTCGAAGTGTACTTCCCAGTTCACTTTGTCTGATCTCATAGGAACGTTCCTTGAGAATTGAGATGGTTTCGATTACGGTAACATCCAATCGTGTCTGAATTGTCTGTGAAAGAACTTCGACTTGTTGCATCATTTCATGCCATGCCTCGAATTCTGATAGTTTCAAATTCCACGTGGCACGAAGCTCTTCGATCTCTTTTCCTTGCCATCCTTCAATTATACGATCACATTCCTCCATATCGCGCATCGATTCACGAATCTCATCTTCATTATGCTCACGGCGAGCAAGAATTTGTTTCTTCCGATTGATAATTTCTCGTACGTAATCTTCACTTAACACGTTTTCGGTTAGATTCACCGGTACCTGAAAAAACAAAACAAACATGTTGGTAGACTGATTAATTTCTTCGAAACTTCTAAAAAAGTTGAATGAAAAACTGTTTTTTTTCTGTTTCTCAAGAGATTCATTTGAGAATCTAGCATTACATATATTCAAATTTCAATTCATTTTCATCTCGTCCATTTCCATTTCTCACCTGATTATACTCGTCAAAGACAAACGCGTAACAAGAGAGATCCACAAAACTGGAATATTCACCAGCTTGAAGCCCGTATATAATTGTGCCCATATCGTGTCGAATCATATTTCGATCGACAGTGTCCACCTGAATATTCTCAAATGTTTCATAACCTCAAATGTTTTGCAAAAGTATTTTACACTTCGGATATGATACATGATGCTCTTTTTTCCTCTTTCTTCCTTTGAAACGTGTCATGTGTCGCCTTCTGCCAACTGTGTTTCCCGTGTTCATTTCATCAATTTTGATGTATTCTTTATCACTTTCTTCTTTTTCGAGTTCTCTTTTCCCCGCCGCAAAGATATATTTTTTTAGAAAAAGAGAAAAGAATTTCGAAATCAGCGCGAAAAAGTTCACTAATCATTGAGGGGTGTCCAATTACTTCTTACACTGAAATGCGAAAAACAGAAACGATTCTTTAGAAAAGCATGTTGTAGGTGGAAGTGAATGGAAACAATTACGCGCGAATCGAAGAAAATGAAAGATGACCTTGATGGTGTTGAAATGCAAACAGTTTTGATAAACACTTGGATGTAGATACACGTTGTATAGAAATAAACACTTAACTTTGATAAAAACGGATATTAATCATTCAGATATCACAATTGAATTTGGAGTGCCGAGTGACATTTACGGAACAAAAGAGATAGATTGATTATCTGATTGATGATGAATTACAAAAGGGCATTCTCATTACAAAAAAGAATATTTATTCGATTCTATTTCTACGAAAAAAGAATCATCAGAGGGAATTGAATTGACTTTCCATTTGAATTTAATTTGAAGATTTAGATCAGTTCATAAAACTTTAAACATTGTTTTTCTGCAGTCTCCAACTTCTTTTTTGAAGGAAAAATTCTCATCAAAAACCTTCTTCATTATCATATTAACTACAGTAATCTTCTTCTTCTCTTTCGAGTTATTTTTGAAATTAGTTTAGCCCTTATCAGGTCATAAGACTCACCAGTTCACGAACATCTTTAACTGTTCAAGAACCAAATTGAGATATTCCAAAAAATGAAAATCCGGTTCCTGCTTAAGAATGTGTCACATCGAATCAGGTAACAATCTCTTCTTTTGACCCTTACCGCTCATTTGTCTTTACCCACTTTTTCTCTCTTTTCTCTTCTTTTTCTCTCTGTTTTCCGTCAGTTTTTGCCACCAAAAAAACCCATAAAACAGTTGTTTACTTCTTCTTTTTCTCTCAAAAACTGAAAGCGCAAAACGACCTCTGAACCGATTCGATTCCCGTTTTCTTGCAAGAGGAACGTTGATCTCATCACTCGATTTCTATCTTCTTGATGAGAAAATAGAAGAAAAGAGCATCAAAGTCACGTTCCGAAGCAAAACAAAAATAAGAGAAAAGAAAAAGAAGCTGACCTGATCACGACTGTGTTTATCATAGAGTTCATTGAGTCTTTCCAATTCAATTAGTTTATCCCGAATATTTTTGAATGCTTCAACACGATATTCGAGTGGACCACGTTCCGATGAATCAGAATCTCGATGAATACGATCACGTAGTTGCATTTCAACTTTCAATAATTCATCTGATGCTTCCCAACTGTACGTGATTTTCGACGCTTGCTCTGATGTTGACGGTTCCAATTCGACGACAAGACGGCCACCGATTTTAATTGTTGTCTGAAAATAGAACAAATTGGTTGGAAATGAATAGAAAACAGAGTAATTAGGGAAATGAATTCACCTTTGTCAACTTTTTGAATGAATTCGTGAGAACATCCAATCGTTGATTATTCGAAAGACGTGCAGAAGCACCTAATTTTGGAGCCAATTGATCAGCTCCTGCAATGATTACAGCCAGTGCTTGTTCGTCTTCTAAAGTCGGTGCAATTCCATTTTTGCGCCGTTCCTCGACGATCTCCTCTAACTGACTGACATGTGTCTCCCATTCAACCCATTCGACTTTTATCAATTTCAGCTCAATCCATAACGATTCGAATCGTTTTAATGTTTCAGCTGCTCTCTCGTTCGACGTTTTCAGTATCGCCTCTTTATCGAGCTTACTGCCTGAAAAGAAGAATAGAGTTATGAATGAAGATGATCGAAATATACTTTGATCGTTTGCCATTGCCAAATTCAGTTTATTAATATAACCAGCACATTTAGCTTGCGGGTTCTCGGCGTTCAATTGAGTGTATTCCTTTATCCAACGGAGGAGCAAAGTGACACTATCCGCCGTTCTGAAACAAAACATTTCCAAATTGAAGAGTTTGAAGTCTAATTCACCTCCAAAGAATGATTTTCTCATCAATGTGTTGCAGGTATTGCAGGAGAATATAATGAGTTATTAAAATGCGCAGAGTCGAAATACGCGGTTCATTCTCCTCTTCGATCTGTATGAATCTTGCTCTCAATGGTTCACTGAATTCAGGAGCAACTGGACGTCCTCCTAGTCCTCCGTGTTTCACAGAATCCTCAAATGATTCCCGTCGTTTCGGAAGTTCTTCTAGATACTTCTGATGTTCACTTATCAGTTTCTGAAGCATTGTGACCGTTTTCTTTGCATCTGTTGGATCCAAATCCAATGGACGAGACAGAATATGCTCAGCTCCGGCAAGCCACGTGGCATGTGATGCAAATGGTTCCGGAAGTTCTCGTTCCGAACGACGAGCATATTTCTCGAGAGTTTCACGAATACAATCCCATTTCTTCTCAATTTCCACTAATTCTTCAACATCATAATTCACTTTTGTGACGATAATTGTATTGAAAAGTGGCCGATGCTCAATGAATTCGCGACGAATGCGGGAGCATTCCTGAAACTGATAATTGAATTGAAATGTTCTATTACTTCAAAACAATACCTGTGAATTGAGATCATGTCTTGTACAGAGAAGATATGTTGCTTCAAGCCATGAAAGGAAAAGTTCGTGTTGTTCTCTTCCTTGCATTGGTGAACGTTCTCCGAACATCCGAACGAATTGTGAAACATAAGTGATAACTGATCTCTTGTCTGGTTTTTCAATCATCATATCTTCAACAGCTAGAAGACGTCGAATTCCAAGATGTTGATGAGCAAGATTGAATGCCATTTCGAGATTATCTCTTGGATTCGCATTTGTAACTTCACGCATACTGATGACATCTGGACGCCAACGAGATACGAGAGCACAGAAAAGAATTCCATCTCTCCATTGTTTATCCATATTCTCAACTCGGCGTCCTCCGACAAGATCTCCAATTTCAGCATTAATCCATCGAAGGAATACTTGTTCAACTGATTGTTTCACTGGTTGAGTTGTCAGTTTTGGTGCCTTTTTAGTCGGTGTCAGGAACGATGCAATTCGTTGTCTCAGTGGTGACGACGGTGCCTTTTCCCCGGAGGCAATCGACGTTTTACTACCAGACAGTGATGAAGTTTTCGAATTTCCTTTCTTCAGTGACAATGTTGGTGATGGAGCAGTAACAACAACTTCTGGCTGAGATGTCGATGTACTTTCTTCTGCCACAGTGGCTGCCCATCCCCATTCACGGAGCAAGATCATGTTCGTTTCGATCTGAATATTTTCAATGAAATATTCATGGTTTTCAATACTTTTTTCATAATATTTATATTTCTATTGAAGTTATAAACCCTGTTCTCATCTTCTTACAAGGAACTGACACTCAGAATAAAATGAAATTTCCGAATATCCGTTTCACATCTATCCGTTTCATTCTGTATCATTAAACATAACAAATGACCCTTTTTCTCGCTTTTTTCCATGACAATCTCAATCGAAGTGTGATCGTTCAAATAACAGTTTTCTTTTCTTTTCTCTCTAAATATAACTAGAAAATGTGTCGATTCTGTAGAGGTGTCTCTTCAATAAATCATCGTCATTTGGACGATGTCCTTGAGGCGCCTCCAAGTGATTTGTGTGTATTGAGGGTAGATAAAGCCTTTTTTAAGTTGTCGGTCACCTTCTTTTATCTCATTTTTCTCACCTTTGTTCACATAAAATTCAAAGGAAACTTTAAAAAAGAAAGAGAAAGTACCTGGAAGTGTAGAATGATTTGCCAGATGAGACCGAGTACGATTCGTGGATTTCCATCAGCAATATCAGCAGCATTGTTATTGATTAATTCAAGACCACGTCGACGCAGCACTGTCAACGCAGTTGTCAAATTAGCAATATGATGAACTCGTTTCGATACTCGACCCTTGTGAACCGCCTGAAACAATCATCATTCAAGCTTTTTGAGTGTCATTTGGATGTTTTCTCTGATGAAGAAATAAAAAAAGAATCAGTTCAAGACGTTTCCAGTCTTCCTAGTTTTATCACAATCCACTGTTAGTCCCATCCCGTCTAATCATTTTTCATTAATTTTTAAACATTTTTCAGAAGTACCTTGAAACTGAATTTACGCAGATTAATAACACATTTTTCGGACAACATTTAAACCGATTCGGTCCAGTGAACATAAATATGGAAAATCATCCGGTTCTTATAATTCTTTTCTGATTCAAAAAACCCAATTCTTCTCACTTCAATTTTCATTTCTCTATTGTGTTTTTCTTGCTTTTTTCTCTTGTATTAACCAGAAGAATAAGAGAAAATCAAGATGAGATGAGCCAAAAAGATAACTTATTCTCTTTTACCTCTCTCCTGTCCCTCATCATAGCCATCATCGAAAGACTGACCGCCGACTGTCTGTGTCTCTTTAATTCCTATGCTCTATGAGTTGATCCGATACAAAATAAACATGACGGTGTGTCACTAATTGTATTTCTCAAAAGAATCATTTTCTAAGTTAGGAGACTGAGACTACCTCTATTTACCAAGCTCTCATGGATATATATCATTGTGTTTTTCATGTGGTACACTTCAAAAAACCCCCGTTTCACCTAGTTTTCTTTTAGTTTTTCTAAGCTGTTTTATCAATAAAAAATCGGAAGAGGGAGGAGAAAAGGGGAAGAATCATCATACAACACGACGCTTTTTTTGCAGTATGATGATGGAAGAGCAAATAGAAATGCGGAAAGCAATAGTAAAACATAAACGAAATGAAATTATTATTCTTATTCAGATTTGATTTTATCAGAAACAGAAATGGAACTTACTAAGGCTTCTCCAGTTAAAACTTCAATCAGATGACAAAGGAGAACACCATCTCGAATATCTTCAAAAAGATCTTCAATTCGACCGGATGAACTGTGCTGAAATACATTCAAATTGAAATTTTCAAAAAACCATTTTGAGAAAAACTTATTTCTGAAATAGATTCAGTTCTCACGGAAAATACAAAAATCAAACTTTTGTGAGAAGAAATTTCAAAAATTCAAAGATTTCTCGAGTTTTCAAAATAAAATCAGTTTATTTTCAATTATTATATTCTTTTAAATTTAGTGAATTCTCAAACCTCTTCAAGATGAAAGTTGATCCATCTGGTGAATGTGTTCTTCTGTGCTTTCTCGTCCTCATCTGAAATTATTTCAATTTTTCAGTTTTCAGTTATCCATTTCTTTCATTTCTTATTCATTCTTGACTATTTTTCTGTAGATGTGGGAGCCTATACTTGACCACCATTCAAAGTGTTCTTTATATTTATATTGAATGTCTTCTATTCTCAATTAGTTCTTTGCGTACGTGGACAAATATTGTCACTGATTTGGAGAGAAAGAGCCTTGGCAGATGGTAGAAAGACACCGACCATTTTGGTTTAGAAGATTCATTTTCATATAGAAATGACTTCGATTTGAGAAAGACTTACGTGGTCTAAATCTGAAGCAGACACAGCATGGTCTTGCCGGAGGAGAGCTCGACATGACCTAGTTCAGACCTAATAATGAATAGTTCGAAATAAAATAATAGTGGGTCTGGGAGAGAGAGAGAGTTATATGTGTGAGAATAGGTTTCTGGTTCTGGAAACAGAGACCTCCCACAAACACAAAACAGAAAGCAACAAATATAAATAATGGAGGAGAGAGAGAGAGGGCAGCACACTCACTCGCACAGCAACTAGTCGAATGTTGAAGAGAAAGAGAGGGCAAAAGAGAGACTCTTCTTCAATGGTTGTGTTGCCGATTTGGAAAATGATTTGGGAGAAGAAGAGACGCAGCAATATACAGAAAAGATTATTATATACAAGGAATTGGACAGGAAGAAGAAGGACACTTGAAATAAGGAAGAGGACCGTTGTTTCATGGCCATCTTTCAGATTCCAAGTGAAAGAGGATCAACCATTCGAATTGAATTAACTTTTATGCGATTCAATGCGTTTTTTGTAGAAGCGTTCTCAAATGAAACAAAAGGGAAATCAGTCTGTGATTTGCTTTTATTTTCTTAGAATGGCTCTTCCAAATAAGTTTTTCAAACATCGAATTCCTGCATTCCTCATAAATTCTAGATCTCACCAGAGATTCAATGAAACTAAAATACGATGATAACAGGAAAAAGAGACAGTCTGTTAATTTATGGGTTCAATTAAAAAGAGAAAACAGTCTGTCATAAATCATTTTGATAATGAGTTTCTTCTCTTCTTGTTACAATCGAATATTCAGAAATCAATCGAAAGGTTTTAACTTTTCTAAAACGGTTTAAGGGTGAGGATGATAAGGAACAGCTTTCGAAGTGTTCTTGAAATTAGAAATACAATCAAAAGTACGAATCAAGAAGTTTAGAACATTTAGAAAAATAAAGGATAATTCTAAAAACTCGAAGCTCGACTTTTCATTCAGAAATCTATCGACTGTTCTCATGCCTACAGTACCCGATTCTTCTATTGCTCATCACTTCGAAATGTAATATTTCTGTGTTTGCTTTTCTTTTTCTGTTTAATGTTTTTCCTTATTTTTGAGTCATCCGACCGAATAATTTAAATAATTGTCTTACTTTCTCTTTTATTTCTTCGTCTTTTCCAAAAATTTCGGGTAATTATGGATGTTTGAAGTTTTGGAAAAAGAAGAATTTAGTTGTTCGCAAAACAGAAAATAGGAAAAGTAAAGGAAATAAAACCGGAAAATCACAAATCTTCGAGATTTCGAAATGATTTCACATTTATGAGCATTTTGAGTGAAGAGAGGACAAAGGAGTTATCTTCTGTAGCCACTCATATGTGATTTCTCTTATACAGCAATATGCACTTTTTTTGTTTTCTCACACATAAAAATTTGAAAAATTTGTATGATTTCAAAAAAAACTTACCGAAATGAGTGAATCGGAGTCCAAAAAGCGGCATTTTCGATGTTTTCTTCTCCCTTTCGTAACGTTTCGTTCCTCGACTCTTCGATCAGACTTCGCGTTGATGTTTCGAAAACGCGGAGTGATCTGAAGAGATTTTTGGCAGTGATTCTTCGTTTATTCTGAAAAAAAAACATTTGAAAACCGAAATAGAGAGAAGGACTGAAGAAATTTTTGAAAAAAAGAGAGAAACAGAACAAATGAGTAGGCAAAAAGAACAAGTTGACACAGTGACTTATCGGAGAAAAGCTGAGAAACTCCCAAATTTCGAAAATCGTTTCTGAGATTTCTATACTGATTCTTAATTAAAACAGATGTACAATGAGAAATGTTTTTGAAGAAAAACAAGTGGAAATTTTAAATTTTTTTGTTTTCGAGACTTCAGAATTTTCGAAAATAGTGCATCAAACCACTGGAATCTAGGGAAATCTATGGAATTTCAATGAAATGAAACATCATTTTAGCAGATGTATTGATTAGATTCGAAGATTCCGTCAGCTATAAAATGAATCATCGGTGAGTTTCTGTTATGAAATTTCAATTGTCTTCTAGAAATCTTTTCTTTTCCATGACGTGGCAAACGTTTATCATCTGGGTGGGGAAGCAACAAAATGCAATTTAATCAACAAACGATAACAGTTTTGCTCCGGAAAAGGGAGAGAGAGAGAGAGAGAGAGAGAGAGAGAAAGAGAGAGAGAATGAAATGCACGAGAATCTTCTCTAGTGTTAATAGATAAAAACGAGGTTCATTTTTATTCGATAATGAAAATGTTGCCATTTCTGGCATTTGAAGTCTAAACGGAGGGAAGAAGAGCACAAAAAGAGTGAGTTTGTGTTTTGAAACAATGAATCAGGCGAGAAAAGTGAAAAAGAAAAGAACATTTATCAAAAGGGATACGAGAAATGATTTAAAAAAAAGAAGAGCAAAAAGAGAAAAGAGCATAAGAGTGGACATTGGAAAAGGACATCGGAGGTGGAGGAGGAGGAACAGAGGAAATGATGATAAAGGATGCGAACAGTTACAAAAAAGTGAAAGTGATAGTATCAGGGAGAACACAGAGAAAATTTGAATTATTCAAATCATTTCACATCAATTTTTACGATATTTCTGTTCCGGAATTGAATAATCTGTATCTTGAATTGTTCCTTTTTTCTTTTCTTTTTGAATGAATCATGATGTTTTTCAAAGCTCATTCGGCTATATTAGATTGACATTTACTAGTTGCCTCAATTCAAACCAATCACTCGATATCAAAATAAAGTTTCGACCGTTAATTCCATTTTGTTTTATAGACTTTTTATTCATGATTCAAGGAATTCGAACAATGAAAAAACTTTTTTTCAAATTCAAAAAGGAAACCAAAAGAAATAATGGAACAAAAATGGAATGGAATGAATGTTTAAATCTTCGAATATCGTAAAATAGAGAGAAAGATGTAATTCTTTCCGTTGTTCTGAATCACAAAACTGTCATCAGGAGAAGGTTTTAATGGCTTCAGACGGGGTACATTGTAATTCAAAAAGTGATTTTATTTGGATACTGAATGTGAGAATAAAAAGAGAAAAGGATAGAAAGAATAGGATAGGGGAGGTCTTGAATCAACATTGACACAATCGTTTTTGTAATCAGAAGAAGAAGAAGATGAAAAAAACTGAAGAATTGAATGAGAAACAGACACATGTCACCTCAAAAAATGACCAAGAAAGTGAGAATTTTGAAGCAATTCGAGGTGACTGGAGAGGGCCAAACATTGTTGGAAACAGAAAATATTCTGAGAGAAAAGAGAATCAAAAAAGAAGAAATAATTTGAATAGAAATGTTGGAATGAACTGTGAGAACGTTTGCAAGGTTCAAAAGAAGCCGAAGTTCATAGGATGGAGAGCCCTTAAACAAAGGAATCTATGTTAACAGAGTTCAAAAGAAATGCCGATTCTCATTTGGATATGACTAAGTGAATTCGACATTTCGATGGCCTTGGAACTCTCAAATGCTTATTTCTTTATTTTTCGAAGAAAACTACAGTATTGGACTGTGGACTTTTTCCCAGTAGTTTCATTTTTTTTTCTTCTCGAAAATGAAAATTTCGCAAGAAAACGAAAGAAAATCTGAAGAATTCTGGATACAAAAAATGTTTAATGTGTTTGAATGATTTTAAGATGAGAGACAAAAGGCCAATGACCACTGACACGGATTTCTTTTGTTTCATACAATTCAATGAGTAATCTCTCTGTTTTTTTTTCTCGGATCGAATATGCAACCTTGTGATTTAACCTCGAACAAGACACATTCACACAGCTGCGTCTTTTTCTTTTTGCATCTGATTGTCTTTGCTAACAAGCTGATAACAAATAGAAAATGGAAAAAAAGAAGAAATGATAAGAGAATGACCGCCCGTGTAGACGAACGAACAGAGAGAAAAAGGAAGAGAACAGTCAATTGAAATGAAAGGAAATGAGGTCGAAATTGAATGAAATGTAAAAAAGTTCAGCTTCGAAGAAACGAAATTTCGGAGAAATAAGTTCCGAAAATACACATTTCCAATCACAAATTTCCAGTTTTTTCAGTTTTTATTGTCAATTTGAAATGAAAAACAAGCACAGAAATAATGAAACAACTCGATATTTGGAGAGTCGACAACAGGCTCAATTATAATGAAAAAGAGAAAATGGAAAGAGAAAAATAAAAAAGAAAAGAACAGATGCTATGGGATACTGTAGTTGAAAATGAGTAAAAAGAGAGAAAAAAAGAAGAGAAAGGTCAAAAAAGAATGAGAGAGACAGATGAATAACAGGTGGACATTTTTATGAAATAGTTGTACTTTTGAGCAAAAAAAGGAGAGAGAAACAGTACGAATAGGATGATCAATTCTGAATTTATGTTTCAGAAAAAGGCAAATATCTTCTGTTTTATAATATTGGTTGCCATAACTTTGAATAACATAACATGTATTTTCGAAAGAGAACAATGAGGAATTCCGAAAGAAAACAATCTTTCTGTGTTAATTTTAGTTGCTTTCAGATGAGAAAAACATCGAATGAAAACAAGAATAAATACTGAAAAACGGAACGATTGAAGAAGAGCTCTTCGAGTATTTGACGATGTGCACAGATGAGAGAGAAAGAGACGCAGATAGGGAGAGAGAGGGAGAATGTTGCCAACGGGAAGGAGATATTGGAAGGAGACGTTGAAAGAGGACAACAACAACAAGCAGTCAACGAACCATTATGATTCATTTTTAATTAGTTTCCCGTCTGAAAAAAGGAACTAAAAGAACTAATAATCGAAGTCAGCGGAAAAGAATAACGAATTTCAATATAACTTTTGTTTTAAAAAAGGTTCTCAGAAAGGTTTCCGTTTTCAATGTTTGTGAATAGTAAAAGAAAATATTAATGATTTGTGTTCTTTTTTCAAATTAAATACTTTTTTTCAGAAAAAGGAGAATTCCCAGCAAGTTTGTTCAGAGAGAATCTTCCAAAACCTAAATGAGCAAGAAAACTGTTATAAAGGATTTGAGGCTTCTTATATTTACTTTCTCAAAAAAAAGTGTTTTCTGAAGGAAAATCATCCAGGTTACTCGGCAGATAATGTGAAATACGTGTCAAGATGAAAAACCACTGTCATAAGCCTCTTCGGTTCAAAGACTATTTGAAATGTGAAAGTATTGGGTGTCTTCTTCCTAATTTCGAAAGTTCGCTTTGCAAATAAACTAGGTCAAACTGTTTTCTCTCAACAATGTGAAAACTGTGATTCACTTCTTCTGCCATTCCAATTGTCTGCATTCTTTTGATTCTATTATGATGTGAAGAATCATAGTGATGGAGGCTTTTTATTCTAATTCTTCTCAAAAATGTACAGTTGGTTCTTAAATTATCTAACTAACTTTTTATTATAAATTGTTCTTTTATCTGAAATCTGAAAAAAAGAGACATTCAAAAGAAGGAAAAAGAAGGAAATACGAAAAAATTTGGTCGATGGGTTGTCAACTTTTGTTTCCTCCAAACAACATTTGAATACGCGGGCAGAAAAAACAGAAAGATTAATGAAAAGAAAGAGAACATAGACATGGAGAAAACTTAGCAAAAGGATGAATAGTGTATTGGAATTAATAGAGACGCAGAGATAGAAATGAGAGAGCAAATAAATAGAGACAACAAGTTAGTTGACACACTCTAATACTTCTGAAAAAGGAATGCGCAAAAAAACGAAATACGATACGAGGAGTATCATTTCATAGAAGAACTCATGGCAAATAAAAAAGAAAAGAAGAGAAATTGAATCAAGAAAGAAGTTGAAAAACTGGAAGAACTTCTTCTTCTTATTCGAATTTTGCAATTTTTCTGTGTCTTTTTTTATTTGTTAGAACAGCTCTGAAGAACTTCTCTGTTCATTAAGTTGCATCATAGAATAGAGATAAAAAAAACATTGAGTTCTAAATTTTTGAAAACTTTTCGGAGTCGGAAACACTCTGAACTTCATTCTGAGATCCTCTGAAACAAGGAATCAGACAGTTTTATCTCCTAAAAAATAATTCTGAGTCGGATAGTCCACAGTAAGGAATCCAAAAAAGTGTGAAACGGCAACTTGAAACCTAGAAAACAAAGCAAAAAAGACTCGCGTGCAACAAGCGAAAACAGGAATTTCTCTATTGTTATGTGTCGTTTTTCTTTCTTGACTTGTCAGAACAAATTCCTTTTTTAGGCCACTTTTTTCTTTATCTCATGGCGGAATCTTCTAGTTTTTAGGTGAGAAAATCCGACCTTCCTTTGTTTCAACGGAATCAGAATTCGATCGACTTCCATTTTTAAACTTTCGATTTTTATAGAAATCTTATTTCTAATACTCAAAAGAATCTAGGAAAGCTCAAAATCAATTTGCATCTGGTATTAGAAGAAGCATCGAAGTTGTGAGAAAGAGTGGTGTATTATGTGAATTCACATAAATTTCGAGGTGCGGGACGACAATTTTTATTGCGTTGTTTGTTGCGAAGGCGTCTTTCTCTGCTGCGTTTGAGGTTATTTTAAATCATTCTGCTTGACGCGTGCCATTTGAAAAATGAAAGTGAGAAAAAACGAAGAAAAATCTAATGAAAATAATGAATTTGCAACTTCGAATAAAGAGAAATATGGTCTTATTTCAAAAAGAATTGTTTCTCTAAGAAACTACTTTCTGTCTCCCCCTACTGAACTTGTATTTTTGTGTCAACTGTTTCTTTATTTGCTCTGAGAGTAATCGGCGTGAACGAGCTTCGTTTTATGTGGTCAACAACTGAGTAAGACTACTGTACTGATTCTCGAGAATACGTTTAGAAGATTACACATTTTAATTTGAATCTCTTCGGAACTCTAAAGTGATGATAACGAATCATCTGGAAATTCCAAATTTCTTCAAATGTTAAGTGAAAATTTGAAAAATGATTTTTAGAATTGCCAAGTTTGGAAACTATTCAAAAAAGTTGAGTCGATTCATCCGAGTTGAATTCGAAAATGATTTCCTTTTCAAGTTCAAAAAGAAACTTTTTTCGAAAAACTTTGAAAATGGAAAAATACAAAAAGGGAGCACATAGAGAGGAAGTTGGAGACCGATTGCGCGGGTATTCTATTTCTCTAATTCTCCACACAAATTACACTATTTCCTTTTGTTCTTCTGGTTTGTTCGGGGTCACTGACTCAATGTAACGGCGACCAGATGTAGACAATGTGCAAAGTTTTCAAAGAGAAAAGACAAAATGAATTGGAAAAATTGAAAAAGTTCTTGGAATAAATAAAGAAAACCTGTATTAGAATGGCATGTTTCTTCATTTATTTCTTGATTAAACCTATGTTGAGAATGAATAAATAAACTAACGAAAATAAGAGAAAAGTGATCAAAATCATTACGATTCTATGAAAGATTTTTCAGAATTTTTCTTACATCCCCGGTTCCACAAAAAAGAATTTTTCAAGACCCCCAGAAAATGACTTTATTTTGGTCTGATTATTATTAAAACCACATCATTCACATAAGTTTGACAAAGGCAATAAATTAGTTTAAATTGAAAGCAGGATCCTATTGAGTTGAAACGAAGAAGAAATAGATATTCACTTAACGTTTTCAGTAATCAAGTTTCGATTTGGAAGTGTCAGAAACCCGAGAAATAAATACATATCACAGAAGAAGGAATAGGTTTGGTTAGAAAAAGGAATGTTAAAAGTAATGTACGCAAGAAATTAAATGAATCATAGAATGATTTGGTTTTTATAACTACAAGTGAGCTCCTTGTAAGGTAGGACGACGCAGTTCAAGATTATTGTCTCGGGAGCAACGGAGACATCAGATCCGAGGATAGTGAGAGATGGAGTAAGACGACCGTCCGGAAGAAATAGTGGCTTGTTGTCCATCTGAAAAAAAAATTAAAATAGTTAATAAATCTTGAAACAGGATATTTATTATAATTTAGCAATAATCTGATAAACATATTATAGATTTTACCACATACATCTTATGAAGTAAGATTGTTATTTCAGATTAACAAGAAAATTTTTTAATAACAAAAACTCACTTTTGCGAAGGGTACATTTGGATTTGGCTCCAACGGAATACCTTCTATTCGAGCCCACATTCCAACAACTGAACGCCATCCAATGACCGATTGAAGGACACACGCGTTTTCTTCGATATTAGCTTCTGGTAGAATGATAGATTCTTTGATGCGTACTCCTTTTCCTATCACTGCATTCGGGCCAATGCTCACATTTGGTCCAATTTTTGCAGTTGGATGTACTTTTGCGCTGGGATCAATGAAAACGTCTCCAATGATTTGAGCTCCGTTTTTGCATAATCTTGCAGCATACCGTCGTTTGTAAAGACGAAGATAATGACGATTCGCGTAAAGTACAGCTCTGTAAACATAAAATGAAAACCAACTATAGACGAGCATCTCTCACGCTGCAGTTTTAGTCTGGCTCCACCATCTGGTAGTGTGAAGAGCGTAGAGATTTCCGGAAGCAGCAAGTTGTGGAAGTACATCTGTTTCTAACCAGATTCCATCACCGTTCAATGGGAGATCAAGATTTCGGATAACTTCAGCTTTCATCAGATAAACGCCGCAAGATATATTTGTAGAAACAAATGTAGTTGGTTTATCTACATAATGGATTACTTTACCATCGGAATCTGTTACAACCTAAAAATATAAAGCATTTCATCACCAAACTGCAAAAAGCTCACAGATCCGAAATTGATTGATTGTTGTCGCGTAGCTTCTGTTGTGAGCATAAGCATACTCGTTCCAGAAATAGAGTCAATTTTGGCTCCCATATCTGTAATTGGAAGGTCTCCACAAACATCCGCATTGATGACAAAAACAGCATCTGGATCTCCAGAGAGGATCGTCGATTTGAAAGAAACAAGGCCCCCAGCGGTTCCTGAAATTTATAATTTCCACTTTCCTCTGAAAATTATAACCTCGAGAACTGTGAATTTCTAAATTATGTTCTTAACAATGTAAGAAATCTTTGACCTCGGAAACTGTCAGATTACGTTCTGTTTCACCTCACACCACTCTTCCAAGGTAGACTAACCGGTTTCAAGGAAATAAACGTACCGAGTGGATTCGGTTCTTTAAGGTATTTGATGCTGACGCGGTACGTTTTCTGACAACGATCGATGAAATCGGTGAATAGTTCTGTTGGATAGAATCCAAGAAGTAATATTTCGGATAGGCCAGACAGCTGAATTAAACATAGAGATAATAGAATGCGGGACGAGTATTACCTGACAAAGTTGGTCGATATGATGCTCAATTAAAGGAACTCCGGCAATTGGGAAGAGTGGTTTTGGAAGTTGAAGGGAAAGTGGACGGAAACGAGTACCTGCAATTTGTACTCACTTAGAAGAAGTCAAGTAATCGAGGTTTTTTGAATTTTCCTTTTTTCTAAACACTTCTCTATAAATGTATTACTAGTTTCATTGATCTCTCATCGTACGATAAGATCAGTATAATAACGTTTTATCATACAATGAAAGTGCAATGAACTATTATATTTCTTCTATTGTAACAACTTGAAAGATAATGTTAGACAGGTTTTTATAATGAGAAGTCTGACTTCAGTTTATACATTATATCCCTATTATACTTACATTTTCTGGGAAATTTAATACAGTTGTAGATGGATATTTGAAGTGAAATCGAATAGACTAAAGCTTTTTGAAATGTTATGAGCGCAGCACAGACACTAAAGTCGGAGAGGATAATGCTGTGCTGCATAGGCCATTATGATGATAGGAAGTACTAAAAAGAAAGCGTACAAAGAAAGAAGAGCTCCTGCAGCAAGAATCATGTTGGATCTCAGAATTTAAGAATGAATAAGACTGACGCAAGAAGTCTTTCACTATGGAGGCGGTCCTGACTATTCGAACAGTGACGCAGTCTCCTCACCTTTTTGTGGGCCTCCGACTAGAACGACCGCTTTGAAGGACATTTTGGCGGAGAGAGGCAAGAAACGAAGGAAGACGCGTTTCTTTGGAACCGGGTCACTGTCGTCGCGGATGGAGGTCTGCAAGAAAAGAGAACTAACTGGATGGATTTATATTCGATGCGGTTGCCGATTGGCGGTAAGGGAGGATGTGGATAGAGGGAAAGGATAAGAAAGGCATCAGAATTTTATTCTGAATGATAGTGAAGGACGATGATTTGGGGCGGTCGTTCTGGTGGGAGGTACTAATTTATTGAACTTTTCCTTTTTTGAGTGAGGTCGCTTAATATCAAGTTCCTAGGGCCAAATTCGATTTTGTTTTTAGTTTGGAATATTCTCTTGAAGAATTAATGATTGTTTTTCAAGGTTTACAATGTTTTTATAAGCTTATAACTTATAAGTGCTATAAGTGGTGGAAACTAGTTTCGTCGAGAAAATTTCTAGAAAAGTGTTTCACAGAGTCTTCCTTAATTTCTCTTCTTTAGTAAAATTTTTTTGAAAAACGATTTTGTAATAGAAATTATTGTAAACCTGTAAAAAATTCATAAAAATAACAATGATAATTTTATAAAATTATTATGGAAATATTTTATGCATTTCAGAAAACCGACTTCAGATGAAACCCGGTTATGATTAGAGAATTTGTTTATTACAAAAGAACAAAGCGCATCTAAAGTTTAAAGAGAAGCAACACGAGCGACATGACGGAAGCATAGAAACGTGAATTTTCAATGTCTTCTCCATGTAGCCTATGAATAAACCTTTTATAATCTAAAGTGTTACTGTACTTAGGTGGTTATTAATTATCGGAAAACAACAAAGGATAAGAATATTAAATAATATTACTATAGAATTTTACCAACCGCTGAAATATTAATCTTTTCGAATAAAAGTAGAAAATTATAACTAATACGACCAACGAAGACTATTGAATTCCGAGCACAACATGTTGGCTTTTACTGCGTGCAACGTATCACATCAAAGGCACATGCTATTGTTTGTTTTATCGGGTCTCGCAGCGGCTACATGTTCAACGCTCCAATTCAAAATTGATATTTAACATGGCATATATTTGATAATTGGAACTAATTTCGAATTAGATAAAAAAGACTTTCACAAGTGCATAAAGACACTAAAAGCAACAATTTCTCAAAGGTTAAATTAAATAGAACCTAGCCAGAGAAAAATACCATAACTCTACCATACCTACCGTATCTATAATTGGCCAAAAAAGCCGACTTTTGTGCAAAGTTTAGAATTTTAAATACTTGACTAAAATTTTCAATCGGTCAGCTTGTTTCACTCCCATTTCGATATTTGTTTCATTTCTCAACTTAAAAACTGGAAAAGAGCATAGGCGCAGCGCCAAATAGATGAAAATCAAGGGGTACACCTCATTGCCCTTCTCATGAGCTTCAGCTTTATAAAGCTCGGTATAAGACGTAGACGTTTTTAAATATGGTTTTAAAAGAAGTCTACCATACTTCTCCTGAATT
Source organism: Caenorhabditis tropicalis (assembly GCA_016735795.1). Taxonomy (NCBI): domain Eukaryota; kingdom Metazoa; phylum Nematoda; class Chromadorea; order Rhabditida; family Rhabditidae; genus Caenorhabditis; species Caenorhabditis tropicalis. The sequence continues at coordinate 6,211,359 of CM028614.1, read as the reverse complement.
TTTGTTTCAGTTAAGCAATGTTGAGTATCTTTTTATTCTAATCATTTCTAATGCAATGTATCTATACATTTGATCATTCACTGGGATGGGAATTAAAGAAAATAACAACACCGAAAAATTTGAATAAAATACAATGTAAATGGCACACTGTGCATAAAAACGAGTAATAAAGAGTATCTGAGGTGATTTTGGAGAAATATGCAGATCATTTTAAAGGAAGAAGTAACGGCTGTGGGAGAAGAGGAAAGAAATACAATTTTGAGGTATTTGAAATAGAAGATAAGCTTAGAACTGAACGAATTGTTTTCTGGAATGGAGGCTACATATTTACAAACAACTTCTGAAAACAAAACAACATTATTATCCTTGTACCAATTGTGGATGTTTTTGAGCCACTTGTGTAATAAGTTGCTCTTCATTATTCTCCACAACTGGAGGCGCAGGCACTTCAAATAGAGGTAATCGTCCCGGACCTTCTTGTTGATGAATTATGCTATAGAATGGAATGTGATCACGAAGTCGATATTTATTTCGAAGGACCTCACGGACGTCTCGACCCTGAAAAACAAATTTCCAATGTTAGATGATTATTGAAAGATATTTGACTGTTCCGAATTCTCGATATGACTGTTTTTAAAGCTTCTTGAAAACCTAAAATCATATATTCTACTGATAGGAAAAGAAGTAGGAAATGAATTCATATTCAATTCATTGAACTTATTTTGAAGAAATGCGTTTATCTTCGTCCTGTTTCGATTAACGTTATTCTATTTTGTTGATGAATAAATAAAATCAGAATGAAATAAAATCTCACCATTGTTGGAATTGCTTCGAAGAATGAGCACAACTTGAGTAATTCCTTGTCATTTCTATCTTCGAACCAACTTTCAATTGGAATTCCATTATCCAATTGATATGCAAATGATTGAATAGCATTATCAAGAATCATTGTTTTCGATGGATCTCTTCCCAGAATAGTCAAATCTTTCACATAATTTCCATACACACAAACACAGTGTTCTCGAAATAAACGGTGTCGAATCAAATTTTTATGTGGATCAAGAATGTCCTGAAAACGGAGGGAATGGAACGTTTTCGTTTAAATTCTGTGTCGACTTACACATAATTTGTTCGCATATACTTTTTTGCTGGCTGTGAATATTATAATTTCGAAAGTTTTCGCCATTCTATTCAGAAAAGTTCTGAGATGGGGTCGAAGACGTACGTAGACTTGATATGTGATATTTTGGAAAACAACAGGAAATACCATTGTGGAATTATCAAGCGGTGTCAAACTGCAGTGAACAAGAGTTTCATCCTGAAAAACGAAATATTCTTTTTTTACATTCGTCTTCCATGATTTTGTCTAGAAATATTTGATTATATTCTGCCGAGAGACAAGAGAGAGAGAGAGCGAACCGAGTCAAAATGTTTTAATAATCACACAGATTTTTCAAGAAAATCATTTATAAAAACAAAAATCGTATTCAATCTAATCAATAGACACCTCTCTTTGACCGGAATTATCTGATTAGCCGATGTGTTCTGATGGAAGAATAAAAGAAAAACAATGCATGAAAATGACTATCAATCTGTTTGTATTCACTTTCATTCTATTTTCAACAGACTTTCGAAATTTAGAACCAACAACCGGACCTCGACTGTTCAGGAAAACTTCTCATGCCGGTTTATTAGAGTCAGAATTATCGTGGGCAGGGATGAATGAAAATGTCTCATAAAAACTTGTTTTCTGCCAAGTAAAGGGAATTAGACTACCTAATTCTGACTGTTTCAGCTCATTCGTTTCATATTCTGAGTTTACCTGTTTTCTAAAAACCTGTCAAATAAAATTGAAAATTCAAAACTTAATCTAAATTGAAGATATTTAAAATTTTGCTCGTTTCTCGACAGTTTCTCTCATTTAGAGCTAATTAAGTACATGAAATATATATAAATGAATTAATGCTCGATAATTTCAGCAAATTTTATATCAATCAATTTACCAAATCCAAAACAAGCGTATATTCTGCAGATGACCTTGTTTTGACTGGAAGAGAAGGACATCTATTCAATATTTCTTCGGGCAGTGGAGGTAAGTTGGCAAGCATAACCAATCTAAAAATATTTTAATTCAATGGAGAAACTTCCATTTGGCACAGAGCCAGTTTTCTTTTTTGTGATAATTTCATATCAACACGTTCTTATCAGTTTCATTCTCATATTAATTCAGTTTTTATATTTGCTCTTTTATCATTAAAATTTTATAAATTTTCCCATCTATGCATCATCTTTCCCCCTTGTTTCCATTATCTGCCGCTTATTATAATTGAACTTTTTCTGTAATCAATGTAATAGGTGATCCAAAAATGACGTCATCAAAACGTATATTGCGAAACGGATAATAGTATGCAAAGATATACTGAAATATCGAAAAAAGAGAACTAGAACGTATCGGAGCCTAATGTCATTTTGTTTACCTTCATAACTGAAAGAAAAACAGTAATGAGAAAAAGTAAATATTTCGAGTCCTAATATTAGAAATCAGATGGAGGATTTCAAACTGCTTTAGGAAAATTTTCTAGACGGTGATTTTCATCCGAAAATGAGAGAAAACCCCATTTTCTTTTCTTAAATTTTTGTAAAAGAATAGAAAAAAAGAGAACTCACGTATCGTAATCTATTCTCTCTGGTCCTTGATGCTCTTCTAATAAAGCTTCATTTACATAATCATCTTCTGGCCACACCAATTTTGGAATTACATTATTCATATTCACGGGCCTTTTTGGTTTCGGAAGAATAGGAACAGCAATTCTAGGACTCTTTTTCACAGTCTTCCGTTTTCGCTTCAAGCACTGCCTTTCATGACCTTTTCGCTTAGCAACAGAAGACGAAGATGTCACTTTCTTCGCCTTCTGGTTATAAAGGGACTTGGAACGGCGACGCAGTGTGCTCAACAACACGCTCACCGCACAGGGAGGGCGAATGAAAAAGTAGAATGTAGATGGGAGAAAAAGAAGGAAAGAGGAAGAAGGAAAAGAAAGAATATGAAGATATTCCTCTCTTTTCTCTTCTCTTTTCTCGTGTGCTATGTTGTTGCTGCAGAATCGGACAGCAGTAAGCGGCAGCAATGGGAGGCAATAGGAGAGAGAAACCGAGTGGCCGGGGGGTAACCGAAGGAGGAGTCTCTATCTCTCTTTCTCTCGAATATAACAAGGGACAACCGAATGTGAAGAGAGAACAGAGGTGTGATCAATAGTTGACCGCCTCTGTCTCTTTCTCTCTCTCTTCCTTCTTCCTATTCCTCTTTTTCGATGTATGATGGTGTGTTTGCTGTTGGCACGCCGCCAACATTTTCCTCTCCTCCTATCTCTCGTTTCTCTACGTCTTCTCTATTTTGTGTTGTCGCCCACCCGTGCCCGCTGAGTGAAGCAACAACGAAAATAAGGGAATTGTTGGATATACATACACGACATTGATAGAAAAAAAAGAGAAAAATACATATGTGAAAAGACAGAAATGATCAATAATAATGTCGCAAATGTGAGAAAACTGTTTTTTTTAACTCTACAGACCGTTCAAAAAGTGTCATCTGAAATATAATGTTTTTATAAATACTGTAATTGAAGACCATTTATGATCAAAGGTAACTTTGATTAGATTGAAATGTTCTTCTAGACAAAAAGAAAAGATGAAGCGGGTTCAATCTTCAAGGAAAAATAAAGTCTACATATTTCATAACACAAATAATTCGGAACTAATTTTCAATACTTCATTCGATTTTAATATATTCCTTTTCTCCTATCCATGTTGTCTTTTGCTATCTTTTGGTTTGACTGGTCCAGTTGGAGTTGGGGTAGCAACTGTAGCAGGAGTCGTAGCTTTTGGTGGTTCATCCGGTTTCATGTAATACGGTTGATTGCGAAGCCATTCAGACTCACAAATTGCTTTATAGGTCGGACGATTCGGAGCATGTGGCTGAAGGATTTCCAAAATCAGCGCTTTTGCAGAAGTTGATGCAGCACAACTTTTTGGAAACCTGAACAACGAATATGAGAATGTTCAACTGATTCTTCTATTCCAACTTTATCTTATGAGCTAGTTGCCTCTCAATCATTTTCTGTGGATTACGGTCGTCGAAAGGCATTGAACCCGTCAGCATAATGTACAAAATAACACCGGTACTCCAAACGTCAACTGCATTTCCAGAATATTCTCTTCCTCTTAAGATTTCAGGTGCAACATAAGCACGAGATCCACAGAATGTTCCTGATTTCTCACCAGGCTTCAAGATTCGAGAAAATCCAAAATCACCCAGTTTCACATTTTCATGTTTATCTAAGAAAATGTTTTCACATTTGAGATCACGATGAACAATGTTGTATGTTTGAAGATGCTGAAATAGAGAAGGACGTGTTGTTAATTGAAAAGACTTTAGAACTGAAATATAGATTACTGTAACTTTAGTATTATCTAGGAGAATTATTATTAAACATACAGTGAGAGCAGCAATAAACTGCCGAAACATGAATTTCGCTTCATCCTCATTCATGGTTTTTATATCCTTCATTTTACGCAACAGATCACCACCAGCACAGAATTCAGTGACAAATATGATATGATCGGGAAACGATATCATTTCATATAAACGACAAATATTGTCGTGTTTCAACAGTTTCACAATTTCTTTTTCTCTCGGAAGAAATTTCTTGATGTAGTCATCTTTCTCACGAGTTGGAGTTATATTGATCACTTTGGCAGCAACTTCTATCTTTTTATCACCAAATGTCGCACGAGCTACCCGAGAGTACGAGCCACTTCCTGTAATATTAGAATGCTAATCTCTCGTAGATTGAGACAATAATGAATGAGCTTCTTCTGAATTGTATTTGGTTCATAGTTACCGAGTATCTTGTCAAACTTCAACTTGTATTCTTTTTCAAGTGTTGGTGCAAATGCTTTCGTTTTTGGACTCAACTCCTCCGGTTCCTCTTGATTCTCAGAAACATCTGAAGAGTTTACCTATATCGATAATGTGCACTACCCATCAGTTCTCACCAGTGTTTTCTTCTTTCACCATTTCCAAAGACTCGCTAGAGAAATAGAAACCGAAGCAACCGCGAAATCATTCAAACTCTCAGTTTTCAAAAAATATTGTTGATATTTTATAGTACATGTCACGTCAAGAATACTCTTTAATCAGTGACTACATCTCTGAATGCTACTTCTTAAATATTATACTCTGTCGTGAACTGTATTCTTTCAAACGTATATTGTTCATATTATATTTATATATTTTTTTATATTTATAAGATAGTATGTCTATATGTGCGTATGCAAATTTTTGCTTTAACGCTAACTCATTGTGAATACTGAATTTCTGACTAAGTCAAAGTAGGTCATGAACTTTGAATACTTCTTTCCTTTTTATTCATTTAAAAACAATTTTAATCCACTGCTGCGCATTTGCAGGAAATTCATTGAATTGCGCACGATGTCAAATATATTCGAATAATTGAACTGGAGGTATGTGCGCTCTACGGCTAAATTTGTTTGATTTTTGCCGTTTTTTCATCTATCCTATTTAATTCAGTAGTTGAACGTACATTTGCGTTTTTCCGTGGTTTTGATTGATATATTTATCTTAAATCATTCATTTTCAGATGAGTAATATTCCAAGATCAACTCGCCGATCTCAAAAAAATTCGTCTTCTGTAACTGAGCCCTCAGAACACAAACCGAAAGTAATCGATAAGTTTGCGAATCACTTTTAAATTAGATTTTCAGAATGACACTCCAGAGAAAAGAAGAAGTACAAGATTATCAGGAAAACAGCTGCCTCAGGATAATGTTAAGTGTCCATCAACAAAACAAAAAGTATTTAATGAAGAAGCGAGCTCATCAGACGAAAACGTGAGAATAGAATTATTAATAAATGCTTTTAACAACGAGCAATTGACAGGAATCTCTTCCATCGACAATATCATCAAACGAAAAGAGAAAGCTGTTAATGAGCCCAAGCTCAGCACTTGCGGAAGAAGTTGGTACACTTGAAGTGAGTTTGAAAAAACGGTGAAAACTCAATAGGAAATCGTGTTCAGATATCTTCCACTCGCCGTAATAAAAGATCAGCGGCAAACAAAAAAAAGGGAACAAACTTGAATGAAAAACTAAATTCATCGGTAACCCCAGAGAAAGCTGCGAAGTCTCAGTCTGATTCAGAAGGAACTCCTGAGAAAAAGTTTCGAGGTGCGAGAAATCAAAAGAAAGAAATCATTCCTATCACCACTAACATCACGAAAGCCTTGAAAGGACGCGAAACGGAGTTTGAGTCTATAAAGTCGTGGATTTTGGGCAGCAAGGAAAATAAAACATCACTTTCTGTTTACATCAGTGGTCAACCCGGAACCGGAAAGACGGCCACAACATTGAAAGTTCTTGAATCACTCGGAAGTTCTGTCCGTAGCTGTATGATCAACTGTGCTTCAACATGTTCAAAATTAATTTTATTCAAAACGATTTTCGAATCTCTTGGCTTGGATGCAAAGCCAAAGATAGATATATTTGAAGAGCATGTTAAAAGCTTGAAAATTCCCCTCGTTCTTGTCCTTGACGAAATTGACCATTTGGCATCACGAAAAAACACTGCCCTATATGCAGCATTTCAATGGCCGGAAACTCTTTCCTATAAAATCATTGTCATAGGAATTGCGAATTCGATTGATCTAACAGAACGACTTCTTCCCAAACTGATGCTCACCAAACCTCCGAAACGCCTGGTTTTCGAACCATACACTAAAGACGATATCGTGGAGATTTTGAACGACAAGATGAGACAAGAAGAGGTGGTGATATCATAATATTTAAAATAATAAGTTTTCAATTTTTATTTGCAGAGTACGGTAGATTCGAAGGCTATTGAACTGACTGCAAGAAAAGTTGCTGCTATGAGCGGTGATCTTCGTACTGCTCTCCATATATTTAAACAACAGAAAAGTCGTACCACTTCATTGGATTCAGAAGGAGCTTTACCTGGAACACCTGTGAGTGGCTGTCGCGAAGTTCTCGGAATCATCAATAATGTGTACTCGTCACCGCTCGCTAGAGCACGTCTTCCTCTACAACCGCGAATCCTTCTCGCTGTATCTTTATCACTTTCGTCGAACAAAAAATGCACGTTCGACCGATCTTCCTTAACGAGTGCCTATTACAAAGCCTGTGAAGCTCTACGAATGCCAGCGTTGGATGACGATGATCTTCATTCAGCTTTTCAGACCTTGGAATCACAATCATTTATCCGTCAAATAAATGCCGGAAAACTGGTACTCCAAGTTGATGCACCTACTGCTAAATCGGCCATCAGCGATAATGCTATGCTCGATCAAATAGGTCTTCTACAACTTTAAATTCTCTGATGTATTGTATTTTCCAATTTTGTTTTTACACTGGAATACTTGACAATTTAGTTATTCTCAGTTCTGAATATTTCAATTTTCCTCGGGTTAACTGTTATCTTCGTGTATCTTATAAATTATATTCCAACTTTAATTATTGAAAAGATTCAATTCGCTGGTTTTGTACCAAGTCAATATCTTATAAATTTCGCATTTTGAAATATATAGTAAGTAAAATTCAGATGCGTCCGTTGACAGAAGAAGAGACATCGCTGGTTTTTGCGAAATTAGCTTCCTTCATCGGAGACAATGTTTCTATGCTAATCGATAGGAACGATGGAGATTATTGCTTCAGAAATCACAAGGTGAGACAATCTGGGAAACAGTTGAATCAGAACTGTAGAAATAGAAATTTTGAATTTTGTCGTATTTCTCGTAGAAGTGAAAGCTCTTGAAAAACGCTTACAGGAACGTGTGTATTACTGTTCCGAAAACTTGATGCGTCAAGCTGCTTGCATTTCACGTGAACCACTTCTTTCGTTTGGAACTTGTCTCGGAAAATTCACGAAAACTAAAAAGTTCCACCTTCAAATTACTGCACTCGACTATCTCGCGCCATATGCGAAATTCAAAGTTTGGCTCAAACCGAATGCTGAGCAGCAGTTTCTTTACGGAAACAACATTCTCAAGTCTGGTATCGCTAGAATGACAGATGGAACTCCAACTCACGCTGGAATCGTGGTATATTCAATGACCGACGTTCCGTTGGGGTGAGTGTATCTAGAATTAAAAAAACGTTCACAATATGAAATTCTATTCCAGATTCGGAGTATCAGCGAAAGGAACGGCAGACAGCAAAAGAGCTGACCCAACTGCCCTCGTCGTTCTGCATCAGTGTGATCTTGGAGAGTACCTAAGAAATGAGAGCCATCTCAACTAATTACTTCATGAAAACATTTTTCATTGTTGTCTTTGTTATTATTGTTAAACTGTTTTTGTTGTGTCTATTCTCCTTTTCAATATAAGAAATATAGCAGTAAATTCATTTTTTAATATATTGTAATGTCCATTTTCTACTGAACAAAAAATTTGAAAAGACTTCGAGTAATTGGTCGAGTTAATTGAGGAAGAATGTGCAGCAACCTGATTGGGCCATCATCGCCGTTCGACCGAAAAAAGTTTAAAAGTGCTGTCATGGATGGAAACCGTTCGGCAATCGCTTCCGCTCTTGATTGAGACATTCCAGGGCATACCATTAGTTGGCGTATCCACGCTTCTTTCACAGTTTCTGCTTTCTTTTTTTGAAGTAAATTCTGTAGTTGCTGGAACGGGACTCCCGAAACTTCTTCTCGAGTTGCCTTTGCTTGGAGTAATACAGTGATTTCTTTGAGAAAAGATGATGTATCCTTTGTATCAGAACATCTTTGAATGAGATATCCCCCATTTGACAAGGTGGATGCCACTGCCTAAAATTATTCCGTGTGTTTGAATTGTTGTAATATAGATTATATAGATTTTATAGCGAATAAAAACTAGCCTGTTCGCAAGCTACATCTCCTTTGGAATTTCCTTCAATCAAGTATACTTTGTTTCTCATCGGTGCCACACTCAGTCGTGCTTTCTGTTCATCATATCTGCCTCCACGAATACTAGATTGCAAATCGTCCCATGTTTTCCTTTCCACTACCCAATCCATCACAATTTCTGTTCCGTCAATCTTTCTACAGATCCAAATATAATCACCGATAGAAAGTGATCGAATGTCAACACGAATTCCATCTTTTTTCACAAGGTGCTCAATCACTGACTTGTAACGTGGATGGTTGTGGTGTTCACGGTTATCAGCAATCAAATAGAGCTGAGTTCAAATGTATCAATTTTTAAAAATGAAACTCCATGAAACCTACTGTTGGTTGTTCTATTGGGTTGCACGTTACGATTCGAAAATCTATAGGAACAGAGGAGGAGGAAGAAGAAGAGACGGAAGATGTTGATCCATATGACAACAATGCAGGGATACCTGCATTCTTCGATTTAACGATTCCAGATTGTGAAACTTCAACAGCTGGGGCGGTTGGTTGTTTTGTGTTAACTTCCGAATCCTCGTCGTCCGATATAAACTCATTGTCATCAGATATTTTGGAATATGACCTTTTCAGTGTTTCTCTTTTTTCTTGTTTTTTGGCGTCCTTATTCCGTTCTGTGGCTGATTTTCTATTATTCTGAAACCTTCGAAAATCTTCTGTAGTAAACGACTTGATTGTCTGCAGAGTCAACTCTTTTTCGTTCTTTTCTTCACATGCCACTTTCCATATTTCTTCTAATTTGACAGCAATGTTTTCACCGATTCCTAGAATTTTCAGCCATGGACAATTTTTCAAAAAAATGAGACAGATTACCTTGAACATTCTTCAAATCAACTATGTTTTCGATTTCAAACGGGCATTTTTTCAAGTTTTCATGAGCTTTGTGTAGTACATATTTCAATTTACGATCTTCTTGATCCTGATGCTGCACTTTCAGAACTCTGAAAACTTCAAAAAAACATATTTTCTTCTAAAGAAAAGTGAACCACTTTTCAAAAAACGTGTTCCTCGAATGCTCTATCTTTATGGTGATTCGTTTCGACATCTGTAAAAAGTCTGAAACATCTGTATATTTTTCAAGTTTTGAATAGAAGTATAACGATTCTGAGTACTTTTTCATTGTAGCAGAATTAAATATGCATAACCGTACTCTTTTTATTATTATTACACTCTTTCGATAATGTAACGACAAAAATCAAAATGAAAAGAGTAGGGGGAGGCAAAAACACCCGATAAAGTATTTAATGACTGGAGTTTTAAATTTCAAGAAATTAAAACTAGTGCAATTTGATGAATGTAGAATAAATTGAAAAAACTTGAAAAGCAAATTGGTAAAATTTAAATACAAACTCGTTGAAAGGGATGGGAGGGGGGGGGTGTGGTCAGAAATCGGTTCGTTGAATGAGATCATGTAGATAAAGTATGAACAGCGATATTAATCAATTGGGAAACTAGAAAATGAAGTATGAAATAACGTTGAAAAATTTATCGGCCACCGTAACCTTTCCAAAGATCATTTGATTCAAGTTTGCGATCAATCAACGATTTGGTGTAATTTTTCACCTGCAATTCAATCTTATATCAAAACCGGACTTGAACTATTTGACTCACTTTTTTCTCTGTGTTTTCGGTTAAGCAGTGATCGAATCCACACTGAGAACTTTCCCTTTTATACATTTCTTTCGCAATCAGTTTGATGAGCCATGCAGTTTTGTCGGACGTAATTTCTCTTGACTTTTGGAGGCGATAGTGGGTTGTTACAACCGAACTAATGCAATATTCGAGATCATATTTGAACTTTCTAATCCGATGATCATTTGTAGAGCCGTTTCTAACCACTTCTCGATGACGAGAACTATCTCTTTTGTCTCGACTCGATGCTGGAGAAACGCTCTTCACCGAAATATTTCTGTTTGTTCCTAGCTGTCGGTCTACATGTTCTTCTCTCATTGCAACTGAGGTTGCATCCTGAACTTCAGGTTTCGGATTCTCAAGTTGCTGGATCACGCTATTCTCCCCCGTAAGAGCAATGTTGGGAATGGGAGGGGCCATTTCGATTGGCTCATACGTTCCTTGGTCGGCAGTTGGAATAGTCCATTGAGTTTCTTTCGTGATTTTGTGGTAGTAATAGATTTCTCCATCGGCAGCTCTAGCAATGCCCCACGTAAACTTCGCTCTAGATTCTATTTCTGTTTGTCGGCGGATTTCCTCTAATCTAGTCTTTTCTGCATGTTTTGTAGCAAGTTCCTGATTAATAATTTCGAGTTCCTCTTTAACGCTCTCCAGCCGCTCGCTGTAAAAAAATTTTTATTCGAGAAACTAGAATATTAGAACATTTTCTATTCATAATTTTTTGACTCACGTAAGTTGTTCAATGGTAGCTTTCTGGTATAACTCGCGGAGCTTGTCGCTAGGTGGGAAATTCCCCATTGCAAGTGCCACAGTGTCCGGCGGATAAACCTGTTGATAATAGGTATTCGGTGCATAGTATGGCGGCTCGTATGAACCTGAAAGATTCAGATAACTTCGTTTTCTAGAAAATACAGTATCCCAACTATTATAACCGAGGATGTGCAATAGTAAGCATGACCAAATCGGAACTCAACTTGGCGAATTGGACTTGATGAATTAACTATATGATGCTCATGCAAACTATTTTCAATATTGGTACTTTGCAGGTATTTTGAAGACAAAATGATGACTATCACTGCTAAAAATAAACTTACCATATGGATAAACTTGATACGGAACTCTCTGGTGTTCTTGAGGGTAGACAAGAGCAACTTGTTGTTCAATTTCTTCCTTCACACTTGCACCGACTTGAGCATCCGTCTTCATATAGCCTCTATCTGCGGATTTACGTGATCCTGAAGACTTCTCGTTTGGAGAGATTGCGCGACGATCATGAGCAGGAGAACGACCTCGTTGATTTTCTCTTTCATCCATTCGTCTTCTTTTATTGTTATAAGGAGATACACTTCTACTACGGCTACGACTCCGAGATCTATGACCATGTCGTCGTCGATCCCGATAGGAATCCTTACTGCGTTTCCGAGGTAGATAATTTGCTTTATAATTGTTTCCATGATAACCGGTGAAACGATATTGATGCACATCGTTTCCGTTATTGAAGAAACGAGGGTGAGATTCGCGATCATCGTAGTATGAACTTGAGTAAGAGTGATGATGACGTTGAGAATTTGTTGAATCATGGTTGCTTCTACTATTTTCAGGGGCTTGAGAAGAAGAGGAAACGTTTTCAGGACGATCAGTGACGTCTTTTACCGGTTCTCGAACCTTCTTAGGAATTCTGAAGCTAACTGAACGGTTAAACCAATGATGACTCAAACGAGCAGCCATTTCTTTAACTCTGCTGAAATTGTCAGTGATATCTTTCTGAAAAACATGAGCGTGGTGCGTTTTGTAGTTGTTTTTTTTACCTGGATCTCATCTCCGACTGCTTTGTAGTTTTTGTTTGGTTCCTGGACACATGTAACTAACGAGTTAGCAACCACATGAATGTCAACCCAGTCTCCGAGTGAAGAACTCATCCAATGTGCTAAAACTTCCAGAAGAAAGGGATCCGCTTTAGCACAAGGAACGAAAACATCGCCGTGGAGAGTTTGAAGTATTACTTGGACGAGCTTTAGATTAACAAGCGAGTAGTCATCAGCTTCGAGCCATTCTCCCATCAATGTAGCCATCCCGCTATGTGCATAAAATGATTGGGTTGCGAGGGAGGTGTTCGGCGAAAAAATATCTTTTATAAGATTCTCACGTTGTGCATGATCTGTTATACGGGTCTGGAAATTCAACCGTCATGGTTTTTATTGGGAAAGGAAAAACTCACTGCTATAGTTATCACCTTCTTTGCATGTTTTTTGTTTCCGATAACCAAGTCGTCCAGCATATCTCTTATCAAAACTATCCTTTCGTGAGGTTCAAGTTCATCCAGCTCTTCTAATTTTTCTTCCTCTTCTTCGTCGATGTCAATATCACGTGTTGTTATGATATCATTCTCATCTTCATCGGTACTACACTCTTCCGCTTTACGGCCGATCCAGCCATCACAAGTAGACGCTCCACAGAAGCACTGTTGCGCCTCGCGACCATAGTTGACAAACTGATAATCGAAACTAATCTCTTCTCCAGCTTTAATGAATCGCTTGCAGAAAAATCCAATTCGGCTGATATCTCCTGGGGTTTTTGGAACTGACCACTTCTCACATATTGCATTCGGGTCACAACTATGATTCACAAATCGAGAGATGTTTCCGCGGACTGTGGCATCAATTGTATAAACTCCAGTGTCACACAAGTAGTGATGCTTATGCTTTTTATCAGCTGCATACTTTATCTTTCTTTTCTCATAGTCTTCTCTTTCCACCACTTCTCCGATATACTCAATAATGAATCTTCCTTCTTTTATATCTTTCACTGCTCTTAATCCACATCCTTTTGCTGTACCTGTGTGAAATACTTCGACTGCAGCATATTTCTTCTTTGCGAAACGTTGATTTTTGCATTTTGCTCTACAGGAAGAAGGACATTCCGTCAGCATAGCTCGGTTAACACATGTATTATCTGAGCAATTTCCACCGGTTCGATAGCACTCGCATCTGAAATTATGAAAATTCTGAATCTATATTAGTTCTACTAGTTGTAGTTCTAGAAAAGTTTGATTACTTGTAACTGAGGATACTCACTCTAAAGACTCGGTTTTTTTCTTGGTGGCGTTTTTCGTCATGTAGATACACTCGGTAATTGGATCGAACGGTGGAATTTTCATCTCTTCTTCCTTTATCCGTTTTCCTTCTTCCAGTTTCGCTTCTTCTTCTTCCTTTTGCTTTCTTTCCTCTTCCTTTTGCTTTGTTTCCTCTTCTTCTTTTCTACGGTTACTTTCTTCATCTCTTTTTCGCTTTTCTTCTTCTTTCTGGCGGTGAACTCGTTCTTCTTCGCGCTCTCGATCATGACGTTTAGTCACCTCTCTTTCGCGTTCACGAGCTCTTCGTTCGTCATCTTCTCTTTGTCTAGATCTCGTTTGTTGCTCATTTCGATGTTCCGAATCTCCTCTTTTGTAACGTCTTTCACGTTCATCACGTCTATCACGTTCGTCACGTTCATCACGTCTATCACGTTCGTCGCGATCATCACGTCTATCACGTTCATCACGTCTATCACGATCGTCGCGATCATCACGTCCATCTCGTCTGCGATCATAATCTTCTCTTCCTTGAGTGTGTCTATCTTCCTCTCGTCGTCTAGCTATGTTTTTAGCTACCTTGTCAGCTTTTGCTCTCTAAAAATTTTCAGATAAATGCAATATCAAGAGAACTAATGAGAAAGTCAACTGTACAGAAGCTACATAGAAAGAACAGAGAACAGAACACTCCAGAAACTTCAGACAAGCAAGGTCAGGTTTTTTTTGTGAAAATTTTAGAATTATAGCTATATCTCAAGTTCTGAAATGTTTAATATTTTAGCTTTATGAGACTCACCAGTGCTAAAATATCTGACTCAGTGTACTTTGTGGGAGTCACGACTGGAACTGGTGTGGTAGACTTTGGCTGTGAACGATCTTCAGAGTCATCGATCTGAAAGAATGAAATTCAAATTTACACAAACAATTTTCTAAATAAATCTAAAAATAGCAAGCACTTACTTCGGATGACGCAGAACTCGCTGCTGGTTGTGCATTGAAAAATGAAAGCTTAGGAAGTTGAACCATTTGTGGAGGTGGTAGTTCGCTTGAAGCGGACATTCCAAAATTCGAGCTTCGTTTTGGTGGTGGAGGAGCAGGTTCTGATGCTGATGCTTCAGGTGTTGCAGATGACAATGTAGATGATGATGATGATGATAGAGAAGTAACATGCTGATCCAGAGCCGATGATTTCAATAATACATTGTTTATTCCTTTTTTGAATGTCATTTTGAAAGCTCCAGAAAACCCATTTTCAACTTTTTCGGAATCTGGAACAGTTCCTACTTCCGTTGAGGCCGCTTGAGGCGAAGCACATGATGGATCACTGGCGAAGCTCGAATAGGCGGGATGAAGAAAGTGTATCCGAGGACGGCTCAATGTAGGCGATGACAAAGGATTACAAGCTACTTTTTCTTCACTTCTGAAAAAAGTATTTTAAATATATAATGCCAAAGACCATCTTACCGATCCCATGGAGACAATCCGGTATTATTATCTGACAACTTAGTATCCACATCGAGACATATTTCTTCACTTTTATCATTCACCGAAGCTTTCATTTCTGGTAGGGGTGTAGACAGGGATGATTTATCAGGGACATCCTCATCGGACGGAATATTATTTTCACCTTCACTCTCAGAATCGGCTATATCCATTGATTCAGATTCTTCGTTGGTTGAACTAGGTTTGCTTTCCTCATCAATTGAGGTTACGGCAAACGGTTCTTCGACTTTTGGACTAGATACTGGAATAGAAGCAGATGAAGAGCTAGCGGAAAAATTCAATGTAGGCTCGATGATAGAATTAGCGACTCCAGTTTTATTTATGCTATTGGCACATAATGATGATGGCTGGAAGCAACTTTGATTGAAGATGTAAAACAATTACGGTACTTACCTGAGGATCATCTGGGTGAACCGGCGATGTTGGCTCAGAAACTTCAGCCTTTATTTCTTTTGCAGCGATTTCTTCGACAAAATATGTTGTATCTTCTTCGACTGCATTCGACTGTATTTCAAAGTTATGAGTTGATGCCACAGAATTTTCAGCCTTGAAATCAACTGATATATCTGATGATTTCTCTTTTCTGTTTGTTTCTGTTTTTTCAGAAAATTCGGTCTCTTCTTTTAAGAGCAAAAGTTCACCGTTTTCAGCTTCATCAAACTTCTCGCCGTCTTTCGATAACGAAGTGCTTGGAATATCAATTGCGACCGCCTCTGAAAAAAACATAATTTTTTTTTCATATTTCTAAAAGTTCTATACCGTTTTTAACTTTTGGCGGCCTTCCTCGTTTTCCTCTTTTTGTAGGCGTTGGTGGTGCGACAGGCTCGACTTTGTTCTCTTTAATAGCGCCATCTTGAGCAGCTGCAGCCGTTTTCCTTCGTGTTTGTACCATTCTGAATAAATTATATTGAGAAAATCGATGACGGTATGAAAAATGTTCATTCGCTTGTTGAACAAGTGATAATCGTGATATAAAACGTTTATTAACGCATTCAAAGCAATAGAGTTAATGGCTGTTATTGATTTTGGAAACTTCTTTTCAGTGAAACGGTGGATTTTTTAAATTTTAGATAAGTGAAACAAAGATCTCATATTTACATAAGACAATTTTTAAATTGAGTAATGAGATGGTATTCTTCACGAGGACTACAAAACCAGAGAGGTCGTCCTCGCTACGAGACCATCACCTGCTCGTCCATCTGCTCGTATAGACCATTAATTCGAGAACGCATCATGAATGTATCGATTAGTGTTTCAGTCGATCGACACGAAAAATTTCAGTTACACAGAACTATTAACTATTCCCTTTGTGACATTTGTTGCGATAAAAGTAGCATCTTCATATTCAAGCAACTATTGACCTTCTAACGGGCACGTTTCTGTCTAACGAAATCTCACCGTTTCTTTGGCAATATCATCGTGGGCTGTAGCGTTGACGCTCACTCACAAAATCGATGATAGTTTGAAATGAGGAGGCAAAAGAGAAAGAAAATGGGTACCTTCTTCTTTTTCTCCTTCTCTTCGTCGTCTATTCGTCCGTTTTGTCAGAAGGGTGGGGCTAGCAGCGGCGTGTATGCGTGTGAACGTGGTCTGGATGATGAAGACTAGAAGACGTCGAGAAAGCGTCGCTTTTCTTTCTCCCTCTCCTTCAAAAGCAGAATTTGCCTATATCGAATTGAAAATGTGCTGTCTATGCGTCCTAGCTCTCGTTCTGTTTTTGAGAGCAAAAGAGACGCAGAGAAAACGCGAAGACCCGACTGCGACGATGGCAGACGAAAAGAAAAAAGAAAGGACGATTGTGAGAAAAGAACGTGACATGCGTAGGCAAAGAAAGTGGTTGAAAGTGAGAGGCGCAGAGTAGAACAAGGGTGGCCGCGATTGCACATGCCAGCCAGCCCATGAGAGGGAAATGACTCTACAGAACAACAAGCGAGAAAATACATCCCGTCACTTTCTTTTGGAGTGTATAAGATTTTGAATATTGCAGTTTTTTCATGAGATAAAATTTCTTGTTGCATCAATAAATACGTTTCAAAAAATGAAAAATGGTATTTACGAAGGTTATGTCAAATATAACAGTTGAGATTGAAGAGGAATGTATAAATTCAAGGCTAAACCTCAATTTGTGAGCATATTTTCGGTTACAGTTTGGTTAATTAACAAATATAGATATATCACTTTCCACGAGGCTGGGTTCGGCTCAATGCTGCTCGTGGAGCAATTTCTGCTTTAGCTGCTATTGTAGAGCCCTCAGTACTGAGAGATGTAAGTAGAGCTTTTTCAGCAGTCATCATCGTTGATGTACAGGACACTACTTCCATTTCTTTTCCAGTCGACTGAAGAACCATGTTGGTACCAAGATCTTGATTCCAAACAGCTGTGTACAAAGAGTTGTTGATCTGAAAAATAGAGAATGCAATGCTTGTCAATTTTGGGAAACATAATAGCTAAGGTTTTAATGAAACAAAATCAGTTGAGCGATTATAGGTAAAAAAATATATAATTCGACTTTTTTACCTGCAGGACGGGTGCATCCGTATCCGCGTATCTCAATTTTATGAGATTTCTCTCAACTGCATCTCTTACAAGGTCGGCATCAAGAATCCCGTTCACTGTTACTATCATAGTAACTTCTTCCCATTCCTCAGGATCATATATTTCTCCGTCAGAAGCTTCATCTTCTGTGTCTTCGACTTGTTGTTCCTCCAGTATGTCTTCTACTTCCATCTCCTCGTCTTCCACTACTTCATCAAAGTCATGTTTTTCCATTGACATTATTCACTCAAAGTGATGACGATTAGGTCAGTTTGAGTTCAGATCGAGAAGGGTAGCTGAGGTATGTAAACCTATCCGAAGCAGAAATTAGAAAACTATCATAGAAATATTTTAATTTTATTTAAATAAAACAATCACATAAATAAACCCATAATGCGAACCAAAACCTGGTGTTAGTAAATTAGAAAGCTTCCTGGAGGAGCTTTACAATTAGAGGATAATTCTGGACATATTGTTGTTGACCTCTTGAAATGACAGAGTTATTGTACGATGAAACTAATCCATTAAGAAAAGCGAGGACTTCTAATTCAGTGTGTGCTTCATACCATTTGACATATTCGTTGGGCTGTAAATTTATCTTCAAACTCTTATTATTGGATAGTCACCAACCGTCCATTTCACAGACTGGTTTGGAAGAGGTAGTTCGGATGGGCTATCAGATATCAAAAGCTGAACTAAAATAGACTTTTTAACTCCTTCTACTCTTAGCATTGTTTCTATATCACTAGTGAAAAGATTCAATAAGCGGGATGTATCGCCATATTTTGACGGCCATTCCATAGAACGAACAGCTTCAAGCAATCTGAAAGAATAATGTTTCATTTTAGTGAAAATAATTTTTACCTGGAAAAGTCGATAACGATTAGTTTTCTTTCATCTGAAGAAAAAGATCTGACTAGTGTAGCATTTAGAATGAATGATTCTATCACATATTCTGCAACCTGAGAAAGAATATGTGAATGGCAAACTGCTCTAGAAACATGGGCCATGTGCATGTCAATATGGTTTATGTAGGTCAGAAGTTCTTGCATATATGGAGCGACTGATTTCGTCATTCCTCTTGTTTCAACATGCATTCTGTCCATAATATCCCGAATCGAACTTTTCACTTCAGTCACAATAGCATCCAGCGTATCTTTTTGAACTGAAGCGACGCTTTTGGATTGAGCAGGCCAGCGTTTGATGACACCATCAGCAGTTTGTATCAATCGGTAATTGATCATTTGGTTTGCAGTCAGACGATCTCCTGAATAGTGAGGATATATATTTAGCCAGCTTTATATGGTTAAAAATTGGAATTAAAAATCACCACTTTTCCCTATTCATTAACGTACCTAGCAGCAAGTCATCTCTCTGCAGATGAAGATTTGCTTCAATTTTTTTTGAAATAATGTCAATGCATTTCTCGATATTATTTCTCATTTTAACACTCAGTTCAGCATCCCATTCAACTTTTCTTTGTTCTTCTTCCATCGCTGAATTTATGAGATCTACGAACGCGTTAGCATGAGAAGTTGAGAAATCATTTTCTTCGACAAGTTTGTGCAATCGCGATAGTGAGTGAGTGAGAAGTGAGTTTTTTAGTGGCCTCAATGAATCATTCAATGCCGGCGAGTTGTCTCCTTTCGAATGAAACACTCTTCCCAACTGCTGGACAAATCGTAAACCATACGGAGTATCTAATGGGACTCTGCTACGAATGAGTCTTGCCAACTTTTCAGAGAATTTTTTCTTATAACCTTCCCCAAGCATTGAGGCTTGCTCCAAATGAGATTGAATGGCCGCAGAAACTACTGGAAGAGATTTGTGAGCGATCTCTGGAGAACTAGTTGATAGTTCCATTAGTTTCTTGTCCAGATCTACAATGGATGAAGATAGCAATACTTCAAGCTCTGAATCAAGGTAGTTCAGAGTTCTCAAAGCTCGCTGGGCTGATACAACCATTGAGCTGTTCAAAGATGATAATCCTCTTTTCAGTTCTTCAGCACCACTGCGGCGTACTTCGTTTTCGGCAACTTTCAGTTTGGTGTCGACCATATTCTTCAGCCAACCTATTTTCCATAAATTTTTATTGTCATTGAAGATCTCTTTGATTTCTGCGGTAATTTCTGCTTTCTTAACCAAATCACTTCGTTTTTCAAGCGAATCAAAAAGCTCTTCACATCTTTGAGCATCTGAAGCCATGTTTCTTTTCGTCATTGCCACCTCAAGTTGGCGAGTTTGTTCACGAAGCTTGTTTGTTAACTCATCACAAGTAGTTGCTAGGCGATTCGATTCAGTAGTGACTGACGTCATTCTCATTTGAACAGAATGAAGCGTGTTTTCTAAAGATTGCAGTGCAGGTACTTGTTCTAGAAGACGCGGGAGATTTGTTTCTACTCCTTTCCGTAGCTGTTTGTCCAACGTTTCATGAAGTCCAGCAACTTTTCTATTGAGAGAATCGGCAACAGAGGAGTCACATTCCGCCACTCTGAAACTCTTGATAGAATATTAAATGTATAAAACATTCAAGCAATAATCCCACTTTTTCAAGTATCCATTTACTTCGGTTTTCCCCCAAAGAAAGTCATCCAACTGCTCGTCGACTCTTACAGACATTCTGAGATGATTAAAAAAGTTTGAAAAGAAACATATTGAGTGAGATACGTAAAACTGCAGTTTTAAATTGACCGCATTTACACAAATTTTGAATGGAATATTCGAAAACGTTTATAACGAAATCAAAGAACTTAGAAAACAAAACAATGAAGTCAACAAAAAACATCAAACTAAAACCTGCAATCTAGTGAGACTAAACTGCTCAAATTTTTTCAGCAGACTTTTTTAAATTATGTTTTTCCACAGCCACGTGCTCTGCAAGATCAGAGATAATTCCTCGAGCGATAGTTGTTTTACTGCTTCCTTCTCGCAATGTGAACGGCATTCCTTTGCGCAATGGCATATCTTTCATCAACAGTACTGTTGCAGATGTATGCTCTCCAGGCATGAGCAGCTCATTATTCATATCGAATCTCCCAACTTGATCCCAGGTACTACAGTACATCTTGTCTGTAAAGCCTGTTCGAATCCCGATTTTGCGACCATTTTCAGCTTCCGATAAAAGATAAAGTTCTACTTTGACACGATTAGTGATAGTAACTGCTCCTGGATGGCCAGCCCACATTCCTCTTTTAACTGTATCAGCTTTGACACCTCGGCATAGTACTCCGCAGTGGTCTCCCGCACGAACTTCTTTGACACTTTTACCAAAAACATGAATATCGGAAGCTGTAGTTTGCAGGATTTGCCCATCTCCTTTAATTTCAACTTTGTCTCCTTTTTTCAAGACACCTCTTTCCAATGTACCAACAATGACGGTTCCTGGAAACTTGATATAAGTATGTGACATTGAATTTTAGGAAAGCGTAGTATTTAACAGGCTTTAACAAAAGAATTTTAGAAGTCACCTCTTCCAGTAATTGCTGTCTTGGAACCAATTGGCATTACAAACGTGTCCTTCTCATTTCTATCAGGTTCCGGTAACGAATCCAATGCTTCCAACAACCTATCGATACAAGAAATATCTTCTCCTTCGAGAGCCGCTAGTGCTGATCCTCTTATAACTGGAGTAGTATCCCCATTGAATCCATGGATACTCAGCAGTTCTCTTGCTTCGATTTCAACAAGATCCAATACATCTTCTTCAACCAAATCTGCTTTATTGATAAAAATGATCATATTTTTGACGCCAACTTGCTTTGCCAATATCAAATGTTCTTTTGTTTGTTCCATGACTCCATCAGTAGCTGCAATAACGAGCACGGCAACATCCATTTGAGATGTGCCACAGATCATATTTTTGATAAAATCTGAGTGGCCTGGACAATCTGTGTGTGAATACCGACGTGCTGGGCTCTCATATCCAATATGCGCGACATTGATAGTAATACCTCGTTTCTTTTCTTCTTTTCCTTTATCAATTTCATCGAATTTGATGTGCTTCGCAAAACCTAAACATCATGAAATTGGGTAACCGGTTTTTCTTATTATGGAGAAGTAATGTACTCTAACGAATGGAGCCAGTCAGGCTTCCATAATTTTTCTTTGTAAAAATTATGAATGATTTTTGAGAAAATTCAATATACATATATATTGCAATTTATTTTATTTCAAACCTTTCTTTGCCTGAACTCTTGTGATAGCTGATGTGAGAGTTGTCTTTCCATGATCAATATGACCGATAGTACCAACATTCACATTAATTTTTGTGTTATTTGCAGCAGTAGCAAAAAAAGCTGCAGAAAAACGAGCAAGCGGAAGAATCAAAGATTTTGTTGAGCATCGATTGAATAGCAGAGATCTTGTAAAAGAGGATACAGCTGAGGGATTCATCGTTCTGCAAACGAACAATTATTTCGTCATCAGGAATTTTAGAGAATTTTTTGTGTATTCCGAAAAGAGCAAAAATAAAAAATTTTGATAAATCATGATGAATGTATTTATAAATAAATATATATTTATATAAATACAAACGGGGATGCATTAATCTGCGTGGCAGATGAAGTTTTCCTCGTGTACTTTACGGCCGCCTGGCCTAGATTTTTCAATTAAATGGATGTGTTGCTAAAGAGTGAAATACTGCGGTTTTCCTGATTGATTGATGATTCTGTTCACGACATAATGAATACAGAATCAAATGCTGCTGAATCGATAGCAAAGAAGCTTAGTCAAGTATGTTTCAGTTAAAAAAATTAATTCATCAGCTTTAATACTCAGGAAGAAGAATGGTTGCAAAATTTCGAAAAGAATATTTCGAAAAGTGCACAAATTAGACAAGGAATCGAAGTAGTTGTCGAGAAATTCGATCAGAGATTGGGATCTTTAGAAAAAAACGTTCTTCCTATGCATATATCAAACGGGAAGCTACAAAAAAAACAGCACAGTAAGTATCTGAACAAAAGTTAATTTTTTTTGGAGAAAAAAGGCCGTTGTCTGCCGTTTCGCTGCGATATTTATAGTCGAATGTGTGTTGGAAATTTTTAAAAAACATTAATCCTCATTAAACTTTGAGATTAAACTCACTTCACCCCCACGGAGTATTTCTTTTTTTTTTTTTTTTGAAAATATTAAATTGGATTTGTAAAATGAAAAGAGCAACAGTTGTATTTCAGTAAGAAAACAAAAATCTCACAGACTTTTCATCAATCAAGCGAATGCTTTTTAAAGCTAAACGAATTGTTTAAAAATTGTTTCAGCAACAAGAATCCGCATTCTAACAATTTCTCGAGATACATGTAGTTAAACATCTATTTACACAAATATGAGTTTTAAGATCGATGTACATGAAGTTACTAATAAAAAATATTATTAATGAAATGTCGAATATATATTCAGTAGATTATTTTTGCAGATATACAACGACTGATTAACACGATTGATGCTACTCTGCAGTTCTATGGAAAAACGAGCACTGTTGAAAATGCTATCAACCATGGAAACCCTTCGTCAGATCTAGACCCTTATTTGGAAAACATGGAAAGTCTTCAACAGGCAATCATATTCTTTGAAACTCATCCCAACTATCGGAGTCAAACGGAAAACATGCGAATCACTCTAGATAATGGATATGATATGCTTGAGAAAGCATACAAGTCTCATCTTCTTAAAAACAGTGCCACTGTCGATCCTTCCTATTTTCTGAAGCACGATATGTCACCTAGAGTGAATGATATTAAAATTATGACAGAAGAAGATCAAGTGATCAAAATTGGTGTTTGGCTTCTAAAGCAACCCCGGATACCCAACAATTTCCTCAGTTACTATTCTGAAATCCGCGGTGCTCAAATTCTAAAGAATATCAAAAACATTGCCGAAGCTCAGAAAACATTGCAAGTTGCTTCACGGAGCAAACTGTAAAAAAAGGTTTACTTTTCTCAAATCTTCGAAAAAAGTTTTACAGGTCGACAGTCAGAAAACCCATTCAACGATTAGATAAAAACGACATATTAACGGATATTGAATCATGCTTTGTGATGTGCTCATCGCTTCTTATTTTATTCGAATTAGAGGAAAAACTGATGGTGAAAGCAATTCCTGACACTTCCAAAAGAGCCCAAGTTTTTCGAGAACTTGTATCTAGACCATTGGCTTATGTCGTGCTTCAAACGCAAAAAGTGGTAAACGAGAAGGATGTTGGGATAATTCCGTTGTTACCACTCCTTCATCTTCTATCGCAAAACTATGCTAGATTCCATAATTTAGCTACGGTAAGATATAAATAGTTTAGTACATGACTACATTAATATCTGTTTTCAGAACAGTATTGGTGATGTACAATTCGATTCACTGATGCGCCAATTACAAGTTAAATGTTCGTCATATGTAAACGAAGTGATAGAGAACTTGAATGAGGATACAACTAAGTATGTACCTCCGGATGGAAATGTTCATCCAACCACTGCGTCGGTGAGATCCACACTACAATCGGCTATCTTCTACCCTAACGTGTAACCTTTCAGACTCTCAATTTCTTATCAAGTTTAACAGCGCATCGTGTAACTGTGACGCAGCATGTACTTGCCCTGACAGCTCCACAAGGATCCAATACAAATTTGTTACTACCGAAGCTTTTCGCGAGAATCTTGTCGGCTTTGGGTAGCATGCTTAAAAAGAAAGCAAACATTTATGATGATCCTACACTTGCTACAATATTCCTGCTGAACAACTACAACTATATTGCTAAAACATTAGCCGATGAACAAGATGGACTCCTTCCAGCTATCACTGAAATGAATTCAAATATTTTATCCTTTTATCATGAAGAAATCGCAACTTGTACCAATGAGTATTTGAAAAGTTGGAATGGTATTTCTTCAGTTTTGAAATCAGTTGAAAGAATCGGAGAAGATAAGCAAATGGCAAGGCAAATTATGAGCGTAAGTTAACAACATTTTTCTTGGGTCTTAATACAGTTTACATTTGCTTCGTTATATTTTTAGTCTGATCGGTACTTCTGAAAAATGAAAAAAAATCCATATAAAGTCCATTTCCCGTCTTTTTCAGACTTTCGTCAGAGAATTTGATCAAGTTCTCGCCCAACAAACAGATTACTGTATTTCGGATCCAAAAATGTCGTCAAACGTTCAAACTGCAGTGAAGAATAGAATAGAGAAAAACTACTTTCATCTACTGGATATATGCCAACGACTGCACGTTTTTCCACAAGGTATCAAATACACGGAAAACGCCTTTGAAATGGCCATCAGGAACCTCTTTTCTTCGGCGAAAATCAACTAACTATGTATAATAATTCTGTAACTTTTCATTTATTGCAACTAAAACAGCTTCATATTATCTGATGAATGATATAATTATCTTCTTTTGGTCGAACTTGGATTAGCCCTTTCAACGGCATAGTTTCTTCTTTTCACAAAAAAGCAACTCATGATTATCTCATTCTTTCAGCTGAGAATGTGTTTAGGAAAAGTAACTTCAAACTGGCGTTCTGCAGCGTCCGTCATCTTAGGTATGCTGCGAGAATAATTCTGAAATTTCAATCATTTTTAGCATGCAAGACAACTCGTAGAGTTTTGATGTTGAGACGTGGAGAAACGGCAAAGTTCATGCCAAACACAATGGTATTCCCAGGAGGCGTCATAGACAAATCAGACTCCAAAATGGGTGATGAGTTCAGAATTGCTGCAGTTAGAGAGCTTTTTGAAGAATCGGGAGTGTTATTGACAAAAAATGGATGGCAAACTTCTGCGAACAATAGTGAAATGACCAAAATGAAATCTGATATTGTTAGCGACGCATCAAAGTTTCGAAATTTGTCCGAAACTGTTTGTGCTGATAAGCTCATCGACTGGACTACGTTCATCACTCCAGCAAACTACCCAAGACGTTTTCTGACGAAATTTTATTTGGTTCTAATTGATGGTATATTTCTTATTTCGAAAGATAACCAAAGCATAATAAGAAACAAAAAGTTCAGACGAACCAGCAATAGATCTCTGCACTTCTGAAATGTCTGATTACAGTTGGATTGATCCAAAGGATTGCGTGGATGAAGCATATTCTGGAAAGTATGCTCTCCCACCGCCACAAGTTTATGAGCTTACAAGACTTTCCCAAGTATAATTAATGAAAATCACTATGAATAGTTCATCCAATTACAGATCAAAGATTGGGAATATTGCCAAAAATACGGAAATGTTCAAAAGCCTATTTGCCCACAGCCTATAAAAACAATAGGAGAAAATATGATTACAAACTGTTTCCCAGGAGATCATATGTACATTGGTATGGAACAATTCAATAGTCTTAGCAATCTTATTCGTTGTTCAGATGAAAACTGTTTTCAACAGCCTCTCCGTCAGCTCTCGGCAGACCGTGTCACAGTTTCACCAACGCTACCTACTCATCGAGTTACATATTATTCAGAACCAATGTATCATCGTGTTCGCGTGTATCAACATCTTCTGAAGCCGGCAGACATTGCGGCTTTTCATCAATTTGAAACTCATTCAAAAGATTTACTATGATGTTGTTCAATAATTACCTCCGGAGTGTATACAATACTGATTTACTTAGCCCGGGTTTACTCATAGTTTGTAGTAGTTGTTGCAGGCAATAAACGTTCAAATAATTTTTTCAAGTAATAAATTTAGTTACATTTCAAAATCGGCTTCAATTGATGGGAATGTTTTTAGATGAACGCACTCTCTGCTGAGCTGAGCTTTGTCTCCCTTGTTCATCTGAAACGAGAAAAAGTCAACCTAAGACACATCGTCGAATGCTTTCGAATAGTGTGTTCATCGAAATAAAAGGGCATGTTAGATCTGCCCGAATCTGGTTGCCGGGGAATTCTCTGTATTCTGTTGAAACTTGATTCTTCATTTTTGGCCACTACGATTCTACGGTTGCACTCAAGATAGTAATTAGAAAATATTTTCGAAAATTCATTTATTGCACCATGCTGCGCACGCCACATTAAACCCCTGTGGTACTGTGTAAGCAGCAAACGCGCTCTAACGCTTAATGTCAAGGTCGCTTATTCAAACCTTCGTCAACCAAAGCCCCTCTTTTGTTAACTAACGTTTCTGTTTGTCCTAGAGAATTCTATACCCTAATCTCTAATTCAACTTCTTTTTAGAGTCAATTTTCAACAATGCATTCTCAACAGCGATCAAATGTTCAAATGAGTCGTCACGGATACGGAGTAAGTTCTATTTGTTGTGAATTCGAAGTCGATAATAGCGTTCTCGACATGCATATCAAGAAGAAACAGGGAACAAATAAAGTAAATTTATACTGAAATAATATTTTCAGACACCGGGATCTGGCCAGCAGATGCGTCGTCCGGGTACTTTTGCGGGCCAGCAGCCACACGTTCATCGTCCTCAACCACCACCTATTCCAAGAAAGAAAAGATATGCCGACAAATGTATTCATCCGAAAGTAAGTCAACGGTTTCAAAAAACGGGATGAACCATTCTTAGCACTTCAAACAGATTTTTAAAAACTTATATACGGAAAAGTTTAACATGGCTTGCTTCGTTGTATTTGGTTCATCCTTTTTCGATTTCAGATTCGTGAATTAGAACCAGATGCAGAGAACTACATGGCTCTACTTGCATCTGAACAAAAACTCGATTCTACGCTTTCAAGAAAGAAGTTGGACATGCAAGAAGCTTTGAAACGTCCTAGCAAGGTCAAGAAACGTCTCCGCATTTACATTTCGCATACTTTCATTGAAGAAAAGCAACCAGAAAAAGAAAACGAGGAAGCTACTCTTCCGATGTGGGAACTACGTGTTGAAGGACGTCTCCTCGATGAGCAAACGGCTCCACCAGTCAGTGCTGGACAAAGACCAGCACCAAAGCGGAAGTTCAGCTCTTTTTTCAAATCATTAGTCATAGAGCTTGATAAGGAAATGTATGGACCTGATCAGCATCTTGTTGAATGGCATCGTACACCACAAACGAATGAAACTGATGGGTTTCAAGTGAAACGCGCTGGCGATCGTCCAGTAAAATGTCGGATTCTTCTTCTACTTGATAATCATCCAGCCAAGTTCAAACTTCATCCACGACTTGCTAAAGTACTCGGCATCGCTGCTGAAACTCGTCCAAAAATAATTGAAGCATTGTGGCAATATATAAAAACTCACGGCCTTCAGGATCCTCAAGAACGTGATATTATCAATTGTGACACTTTCTTGAGCCAATGCTTTGGTGTTCAAAGAATGCGGTTTATGGAGGTTCCCAACAAATTGCACCAGCTACTTCAACAAATCGACCCGTTAGAGTTCAATCATGTTATCCAAAGACCAAAAGATGGTCAAGAACAAGTTTCAACGTGCTATGATATCGACGTTGAAATGGAAGATCCAGTAAAGCAGTATATGGCCGCTTTTGTTCACAATCCTGGATTCACAAACGATCTTCAAATTCTCGACCAGAAATGTTACGATATTATCGAACAGATAAATGAATTGAAAACTCGTCGTGATTTTTATGCGCGCTTCTATATTGAACCGACACATTTTATCGAAGGGTGGCTGATGAGTCAAAACTCGGATCTGAAAACGATGAACGACTTGAATGGAGACATGGAGGCAGAGCGACATGCAGAGGCATATGCTGGGCACGATACCCAAGAAGGAGTTCAAAGGTGTGTGTTTCTTGAATTTCAATATTTTTCATTTTTCATTTCTTTCAATGATTATCTTGGTTTTCAGATACATGTTCCAAAAAGTGAATCAAAAACGTCTCGAGTTGGAACAGAGTCTTGGAGTGAGATCGAGTTAACCCAGTCGTTTTTTTCAGTTTTGTTAATTTTGATACTGTCTTATGTCACTTGTACCTATATATTTATCTCAAGCCTGAATCATCAATGTAATTATTTACGTGTTTTACAGCTTATTCGCATACATTTCAAGAACTATTTATCGAACTTATCAATTTTTTTGTACTTTCTCAACCAAATTTTGCGTGACCTTTCGAAAAACATGGGCGAGTTCAAGAAAAATTAAAAATGAATCAGTTATTATTGTTTCTATTCATTCAAAATTTGCAATGGATTCGGAAGTAGAGGATTTATCTACGTATTCTAGCTTGACTGTGACTTCAAGGTAATCATTTGATCTTTGAAAGGATGAAATAAGTTGTAGGACTGTTACCACCATTTCGACACGAGATTCGGCTAGCAATGCGATTCCTATTGTTGAAAGTCAAAATGATGATGAAGTTTTTGAAGATGCAAGCAGTGATATCAGTATTTTGTTGGTTTTCAGCAAGACCCGTTTGACTTCAATTTAATTCTCAGGAATAAGCCAACCGAGGATTCAGTTATACTTGATCGATCCAAATTGCGTAAGGCAGTTCATCACGATCTTTGTTCTCATAATCAAAAAATCTTCGAACCATTGTTTTTGAGAAAATGTGAACCGCAGAGAGTAAGACAAGGAAGTGCGCCGCCCAATGTATTTCCCATCCTAAAAGTGGAGATTATCGGAGCATATAAGGTGTTATTCAATCAGCAGATGAATCGTAGTTCAGTTAATTTTCAGAAATCTTCCGGTCATTCTGCTCTTCTTACCAGTCTCAATTCGCCGACTTATTGTGTTCGTTATCTAGAATCCAATGCCGTCCATAAACCGAAAAACGTTCTTGTTTATGTGTCACCCATGTACTTTGTCCGATTCATCGCTCGTCCAGAACCACAAAGAACTAATGTTACAAAATAGAATAGTTTTTATTTCAATAGGAAATCGTTTCAGCAATATGTCTTCGAAGATTCATCAGAAATTGTCAGTCTTCTGATGAGTCCGGAGGATGCGATTGTTGCTAAGAAAATGCTCCCAAAGTGGCAGACTGTTACTTTCACCTTGGCTTTTGGAAAACACGTGGCAGTCAAATACCGCATAATCGAAGTTCGCAAAGAGCCGGTCGTGCATGTAAAAACTAAAGTTGATCATGTCAAACGCGTATCAACCAGTACTCTCTATCGTAATGAGCCTACTCAAGTTTGTGCTAACATTCTTTCTCTATAAGTTTTTTTTGTTTCAGAAAGTTGAGTATTGGAGTTGCTTTAAAGTGAATGAATTGAAATTGTCTACTGTAGAAAAGTGCGATCCGCAAATGGTGAAGCGGGTGTTTCTGGAACAACAGAGCATGAATTTAACTTCATGGAATCCGTCAAGTGTCAGGGTCTCGGAAGTTGAAGAAGACATACTAGAGAAGAAAAAAAGTTAAGAAAATATTTGAACTTCAAGTAACGTATGTATTATTTGCAGCTTTGAAGACCCAAACATTTGAGGAACTGAAACTCATGTGGCAGAGATCAGATTACAACTGATGGTTTTATTTTTCAAATATTTTTGAACCGGAAATAAATTGGTTTGGTGACAGTAAAAAAGAAACGCAGAGTTAGTATCACAGAAGTTATTCTGAACATCGTAAATCAATATTCACAGAAAGACTAAGAAGCCTATTAAATAGCACCAGGATTGCCATCTCTTCAAACGAATGTTATACATCTACAAGCTGAATCGAACTTTTACGGGAGTTTCCGTTGCCAACAAGTATTCGAAACACTTTTTCCCCCGTTCTTTTTGATGGTTCCAATATGAGAAAACGGACATTTCGTTGGAGCGAAACAATGTCCATACTTATTCAGTACACATTCTTGTGTTGGTAGTACTGATGAAGCCGGAACAGTTACGAGTAGTGTCGAACCGGCTTCCGATATTCCATTCACATTTTTTCGCTCGAAAGCCTCAAAATTGAGTATTACGTAACATTTAAAAAATAAGAAACTGACTTCATTCACAGACACAGGCACTCTAGTCACTTGATACCGATTATCTGAAGTTGTGACTTGTTTTTCGGCGAAGTTTTCTTTTCCCGAAACTACTAGGCGTACATTGGTAGCTGACGGTTGACTGACTGCAAGTTTCTGGATACATATATTTCACTTTTTGTTTAGTATTCACCGTCGATGAAGATATGATCAGAAGAAACGGTTTCAGTCGTCGGTTGATTGGCATACGGATTTGTTGAAGGTTTATTAATTTTTCTGTTGAGAACATATTTGCTTCCTAGAATAACGTGAAAAACTTTCATCAGAAGATATTACAAACTATCATAATCGATTCTCGAGGGCTGCGATTCATCACTAGCCTCTTGTGTTTCATTATCCTGATCATTCTCTGTGGCACACTTCTTTTTTGGGTATGTCCTCAGCCGTTCATCGACTCTCTCATGTTTCATTCCTAACTGTCGCTAAAAATTTGACTTCATTTCAGAAAGATGTATGCCTATTTACTTTTCTCAACGAGCATTTATCTCTCATTTCCGTTTGAAAGTCTACCCATTTCCGCAGTGTTTCTTCAGATACTGTCTCGATTATTTGATCGCGGAGCTGTGAATTATCGGGATCGCTAGCACTCCCCAATGGATATCTTCCTTCATCTGAGTATTGTGTTAGTCTTGGTTGTGGCCTGTGTGTTCTTAGATACTGCTTATGACTATCTGAATAAAACTTTCAAAAAAATTTATTACTAATTGATTAAAAAAACTTACTCGTAGAGTACCAGTTATAACTTTGCATCGGAAAGTCTCACAAAACAAAGTTCTAAAAACTTTCCAACAATGAACCGAACTCGTGATTCCAACTTCTGAAAGAAGAGGCACAGATACGCGGCTTGTAAATCGACATGGACTAGTTTTCAGAAGGTATCCCTAGAGCGCGCGGCGCGGCCATCTCCCGAGTGGCATTAAAAAGCAGGCTCTTCAGACGGAGACACAGACAACAGTGGAATACAAGACTGAATCTTAAGATACAAACATTCTGAAAAAACAATTTCAATAATAAATAGAACTAAAAACCATAAGATATTTCATGTAAGAATATGTGTAATCTGGTTTCAAAAATTATAAATTGAAGTTGAACATTGTCAGAGTGTCTTCATGAGAAGAAAGTTGTAGGAGACAGTGGATACAAACCAAAAGTGTACAGGAACCACTTGCCAATTTATTTAACTTTATCTGTTTTGAAAAAGTCGGTTTTCTATTATCAGATGTTAAGGAGACCACTGTCAACCAATGAAAAGTTGGCAGCAACATCTTGAATAATTTGTTAGTGAATGATATTTCATGAACCACTGCTAATATGTGAAAATATCATTTTCATTGATTGTACTTCTATTTCAGGATTTATAGTATTCAGTTTTCAATTTCTTATGGTTTCAGGGTGACCCTCATCTGTGATGAATTCCAAAAGTCTTCTTCCCTTTTTCATTATTTCTTCAATTCCAAGCATCATTTCCCAGTCATTTTCTAGTATTCCGCGCATCATCCGCATCCACTTTCATCGTTGACGTCAACTTTTTATTCTTCGGCGTCCGCGCCCTTTTCTTTTTCTAATATCCGAATCTTCAATTCTTTTCTTCTCCTTCTCGATGGCAATTAGACACGGACCTGTCCACTTGCAACCAACTATCCAATTATTATGAATATGTGTCTGATTCTTCTTCTTTTCCTTCTCCTTCTTCTTATTCTTCTTCGACCAACAAGAAACCTTCTCTCTGCTTCAGTCTCTTCGTTTCATTGTTCTTCTTCTGTCAGCAATCGAACAAAAATGAAATATGGGCTTTTCCGGATAGCTGTTGGCTTGGAAAGAGCCTTCATTCTTTGGTGTGTTTTCTAATTCTCTTCATCTTCTATACTATCTCTCTCAATGGATCATTTTACCACATTCAGAAGAGCCACCAGAACCCGTTAAAAAAGAAAACGACATCGTCTTCTTTTTAGGGTTTTGCTACTTTTTTTCTTCTCAATGGAATGAATGTATAAATAAAGACAAACATAGTCTGCGTATTCTTCGATAACTATTGTCTATCTGTTATGAGTTCTCTTCCGAGAAGCCATATGACCCACGAGAAATAGGGAGAGTATCCATTTCCGTGTCAACTTTCTGGAGTGGATATCGTTTTTTTCTCTGTTTTTCTCGGTTCAAAGTTTCGAGTTTTCAATTTTTGAAAAAATATCTTATAGCATTCCAGAACACTACGAGTTCCTTGAATTCTCGAAATCGTGATTTTTGTATCTCCAGAACATGGTGGTTTTTCCGAAATGCTTTCCCGTTTTTAGTTTGAAAGTTTTTGAAAATCTCAGTTCGGATTTACTTTCAATCACACAGATTTCATTTTCAGATTCATTCCTGTCGGTTTTTTAGTTTCGTTCTGGTTTCTTCTACTGAAATTATGGTTTTAAATATAACATTAATTTTTCCCTCTGAGTTTGGCGTATTATGCTCCTCGAACTCATCTTCAACCAAAGAAATAAATAACAATCAATGCAGTCATTGAAATGTGGTTTCGTTCGGGTGCGACGAAATATAAACCTAATGAATTTATGAATTCATAAATAAATCAGAGGATCCTCTTTTCAAATTTCGCCCTTTTCCTTCTCCTTCCTTCTTTTTTCACCTCCAGAAAATCGTTTTCTTTTCCAACTTCTTCTCTCTTTTATATATATATATCCATTCTTCATGTATTATGATGACTATTAGGTCAAGCCAAAAGTTTTGCATCACTTTTTGTTTTTTCGTCATAAAACTGCGGAAAGGTTTCTGAAACTTATCATGTTTAGGGTACACAAGGGTATGAATGTGGGCTACATTTATACAAAATCTGGGGTCAACGGCGCTTTGGAGGAACGAAGTAGTTCAATTTTGCCAATGACAATTCTGATTGGTATTTTTGAGTGAATCCCGTATTGACTTTATGGCAGCACAAACCGAGGCTCACATTAGTCTATTATAGGGTCCCATCACTGTTAATAAAGCAAAAATAATCTGTTTGTCCTGAAAGTTCCAGAATAGAGAACTAGAATTGAATGAATTTTCCAAATTAGGTGTTTTATCATGACAATTTAGCTACACTGGTTGAAGAGGATCCTGAACTACTAATTGAAAATCTTGTGAATAGACTCAAGTACTATCATAATATGCCAATGGATTGGCTCTGCGGTTTCTTGTTCTCCTGCAAAACTCCAACTTCCGTACCAATGTGATTTATCGACCGTCCAACTACAGGGGCTCCATGATCATTTTTGACATATTGGAGAATGACAACAAGACTTATTCAAATGATCATTGGGGATGAGAAGTGGACCCTCTATGCTAACTATAATCATAGACCTCAGTGGTTGAAACCCCCTGATTCCGGAGTCCATACGCCAAATGTAGAAAATAGGGGTATCTTGGCAAAGTTGGACTAGTTAGCTGCTCAAAAGCGTCATTGAGCCCAAAATTTGTAGAAATATAGTCCACATGCACACCTTTATGAATCGCAAACGTGACTTGTTTCAAGAGCTTTACAGAAGTTTTATGACGAGAAAACAAAAAGTGATGCAAAACTTTTGGCTCGACCTAATAGCTGGTATGCATGGGACACTCAAGTGTTCGCACCCGGTTTGCGCAACCGTTTCTCTTCTTTTCGCGCGACACTTGTCCGTCTGACCAAACGGTTGGAAGAACAAAAACTGAACAAAAACAACTGATATCGCGAAGGAGTATAGCCGGATGAATGGCAAAGAGAAAGAGAAAGAGAAATAGAGAGAGAGAGAGAGAGAGAGAGAGAGAGAGAGAGAGAAATAGAGAGAGAGAGAGAGAGAGAGAGAGAGAGAGAGAGGGAAAGAGAGAGAGAGATCCCGTCCACCGTCAAATAATGCGATCCTGTACTACAACTACTACATCCGAACAGTTATCTTTTTTTCCAATATTCTAACAAGAAACAGAAACTGTACAGTTATTACATTCGAATGCAAAACTGAGAAGAAAGAAAATAAAAAGTTGTAGATTATTCTACTCATTTTGTCGTTTTCTATCTGGGAACTGAAAGAATGATTTTGAATATCTACTATATCTATTTTGATCAACATCTCCAGACTATTTCAATGTTCATTTGGCACTTTTTTGATTTCGAATCATAACTTCTCATTTCATCTCTTTTTCAATTGTCAATACTTGGCATCTTCATTCAATTTGCGCCCTTGATGCCATCATCTGTCGACACGTCATAAATCTTCCTGTCTTTTCCATTTTTCAAAGGCGATTTGTATCTGGGAAAACATCCAGACATTCGAAAGGATTTTCGATTTTTCAGTTCTTATGATAAGTTTTTGAATGAGGAGAACGTAAAACTTTTGCCACCCTCTTTCAACTTCTTCCAAATTCTGTTTTCCCCCAACGAAATCTTATCAGAAACACTGATTTTTAAAAATTAATACCGGAAGTTTTGTCGTTTCATGGATCACTTTGTTTGTCCATTTGTTTTCTTTTTCCGAAAGCGCGGATATGACCACTTCACGAGCATTTCGGCCGTTCGGTTTGTCAATTTCCCACACACACACAACTATTTTTTCTCTCTTCAAACTTTCATTTTTTCATGTTTCAATATCTTTTCAAAAATGAATGTCACGAAATTTCTTTTTTTTCAAGTTGAAGACGTCGTCCTGGACGTTTTTTTCGTCGCTTCTTTACATATTTTATTTATTCGGAAAACGTCCGTTTCTTTCTTTTTTTGTGGCCTTTCCTGGTTGAGCTCTCGTTTCCTTCTTCTTCAATAATTTGTATTCTTATTCCCATCTGGTGGTTATTTTAGTTGAATCCATTTGATGAATGAAGAGGAGAACAAACAAATGATGTTGAATTAAAAGAAACAAATGAAATATACTCAAACTAAAGTTGCTCAGTTTAAGATAATTTTGTATATACTCCAGAATTCTCTTCTTACTTTTCCAATAATTATTCCAGTTCAAAACAAAGAAAAAAGGCATAAAATGAAGACGATGAACTTTCCAGAATACCGATGAGAGTTTGTTTCTCTCATCACATTCTTCTCTTTCAACTTCTTCTCTTACCGAGTTCTCAGATCCCAATTGTCATATTTTGAGTTCTCAACAAAACGCTAACGATGCCATTCAATTAGAAGAGAGTCAATGAAGAACAAAGAGAATGAGAGTGACGGAAAGCTAAAAGAAACGGATATAAATAAGTGAATAAGTGACTTAGGGATGTGTCAGTTAAAGTAATGCACAACGAAAAAAAAAGAAGAAAATCAAATGAGTCGTTTGAAGTGGCCAGATGTTTTCTAGGTTAACGGTGTTTTATCAGAAAGAAGACTCGAAAATCATTTTTCATTTTCTTTAATATACTTCTATCTGAAAATAGGAAACGAAAAGTTTCTCTTTCTGAATATTCGGTGCCATCTCAAAATAAAATACATACATATTGAATGAGAGAAAAGGAAGGAAAAGAAAGGCGAGTAGCCAGTATGATGTCCACTCGAAAAAGGGAATGGGTCTCCCCCTTCTTCTTCTTCTTCTTCTTCCTATTCGGAGGGCGCTAAAACGAGAAGTGTATTGGAGCATGATTGGATTGTGCTCCTTCCCCTTCTTTTCCTCCTCCTACACTTATTCCTTCTTCTTCTTCCAATGACGACTGCGTTCACATTGAACCCACACCCGGAGGCTTCCCGTTCGTTGCTTATTCCACTCGGTCCGTCTGTTATGCTTCACATATATTTCACGCGTAGTCCTCTTCATTTCACTTCTCTGCGTCTCGATTCCAGATTATTACAACTCCCTTCACAACTGTTAATGTTCCTGCGACTCTTCGGGACCTCTTTCTTCCCGTTTGCTCTTCTTGGTTCCAATTGCTTGTTCCCCTTTCTCTTTCTCCTTCATCCATTCACTAAATCCCAGCTCTAATGCATTATGTGATGGAGAAGCGAAAAGAATCGGTCACTCGTTTCTCTTTTTTCGTGTTTTCAAAATCGCTACGTAATCCCTCTGATGCCATTTTCGATTTTCCCATGTAGAAAGAGAATTCTTTCTTTTCCGAATTTCTGATTTCGAAATTTCATGAAAACTCATTCGTTTTCTGTCACTTTTTCTAGAAATTAGGATTCCTCACTCCATTTGATGACTCATTTCAAACCAATCTTTCACTTATTTCCAATAGTTTTTTTCATTTCTTATCACTCACTAATCTGTTCTTTTAATATTCTTTTTCAGTTTCATGATTGACTGTGTATCAATTAATTTTTTCCATTTTTCGATAGTTTGCATCAAACTTTCTTCCCCTCGTTTTTCTTTGGTTTTCTCCTTTTCGGACCTTTTGCACAAATCTTTTGGAAAAATTAAAAAAATATTCGTCTTTTTTGCGTCTGATCTTCTTATTTTCAGAATATTAACTCTTTTTATCAAGAAAATCTCTGAGAAATAAGGCATCTAAAAAACATTTATTTTCCTTTTGAAAATTGAGAGAAGAATGCAAAAAACAGTTCAATTTCAATTCAAATTGCCTTTGTTTTTGTGTTTTTATTCTCTCAATTACACCATTTATATGACCTTTCGAAACTTGGGAAATGGTTTTTCCCTCTCTGACTCCATAAAAAAGAGAAACAGTTGAAGAGAAGAGATGTCTCTGTTTGCAAAAGAATTGTCTTCTGTTGGCCAATATAAATACTCTTGACCATTCATAAACCGACAAGATAAAGAGACAAACTCAGAGAATCAGTGCACACTTTTTGTACTAATGACCATGTTTTCCTAGATTTTCTCATTGATTCCAGACAGAAAACAGTTCATTCTTCAGAATATCAAAGGTAAAATCAGTTTCAAAGCGCCAACAATATGTCCAAATTGTTTCTTTACTTAACCCGATAACTCGACTACTCTTTCTTTTTCTTTGATACACCAATACAAAAGTTATCTGAATACAAATGGATTCTTAGTCAACATTCTAAACTTCTAAAAACTAATCCATTACTTCGACCATCTGTCAACCTCAAAACATATTGCTCTCGAGTGTGTCTTCTGAATGTTCTTATAAAAGTGCTTCTCCTTATTCTCCGCCAATTTTCGACCATGTTCCATTTCTTTTCTGACCGTCTGTTCATATCTCTGTCACTCTGTTCCTCTTCTCAATCCTCTTATATCTCTTCATCTCGAATATTCATCCAGGCGAATGTTTTCCGTATTTCCGTTGATTCTTTATATTGATAACCTTTTCCGATTTCTTCGTTTACCTCTGAATTATGAATTCAATTCACTATATTTGCCCTTCTATTTGATTGTGCCACTCCTCTCTTTTTTCTATTTGTGACTCATTCGAAACATTACTTTCTTTACTTACTTTCCATTTTTTGCCTCTTTCTCCAAACATTCATTTTTATTTTTCTTTTTTGTTCCGGAAGTTTCTCATTTTCAGTTCATTGAACACGTATATTCAGGCCCATTTCTTTCAGTTGAAATCTCAAAAAATTTCAATTTCTTTGATTCAGAATCAAGAACCAATTCCATTCTTTCTCGTAAACCCCAAAACTACAGTAGCCCTGTCAATCCTTCTTTCTTGTTCAACTTTAAAGTGTTTTCATTATCCTTCGACACATTCTTAAGATTCCAAAACTATAAATATCATTAAAGAAGGCATTCAAAATCATTATTTTTTCGATTCGAAAACAATTCGAACTTGAAAACGGAAGAGATGGAATTCTAAAAGATAGTTGAAACTGCCACTTTTATTGAAATTCTTTTGTTTTCAGAAGAATCAAAACAATGACTTTTTATTTCAAGTTTTATATTTTTGGAGACAACGGTTCAAAGTCCCAAAGTTTCGATTTGGCAGTAACACTTCTTGGTTCATCTTGACAGCCGTTTCTCACTTCGTAGGCTTCTATTCCAAGTTGTGTAATTGAGATGAGAACATGAATGAAAACGAAAAAAGAGAAAATAAAATCTCCAGAAACAGAAAGAAACAGAATTATTCCAGTGACAGAAGGTGACAAAACTACTGAAAATTCTCATTTTTCAACCGTTTCTTCGATTGAAAAACTCACAAAGAACAGACATTCCACGTGTTTCGTTATCTGGATTTCCAACAACTTTTCTGATTTCATCTCGTCCATCCGTGTTCATTCCAATGTTATAAACTGACGAAATCACCGATATTCCGGCTAACAAAAAATAGAAAATTTTGGCGAAAAACGAAGCTTCTTCCAATGATCC
The DNA here is from genome assembly GCA_016735795.1 of Caenorhabditis tropicalis. Taxonomy (NCBI): domain Eukaryota; kingdom Metazoa; phylum Nematoda; class Chromadorea; order Rhabditida; family Rhabditidae; genus Caenorhabditis; species Caenorhabditis tropicalis. Next base: position 6,172,562 of record CM028614.1, on the reverse strand, counting down.
AAAAATTCGAATCAATTCGAAAAGTGAGCAAATGATAACTGTGACACGTGTAGGAAACGAGTAGATAGAGTAGTCGAATGGAGAAATCACGACCATTATTCCAAAAAGTTTTTCTGAAATGTGGAATTGAAAGAAGATTGAAAAACTAAGAAAAGGTATTCTAAAGAATGAAATTAGAGTGTCCGAGAGGTTATTGGAGAGGTTATTTAAAGAAATGGAATTGTGTTCAACTGAAATACTTCTTATTTCAAATCTCTGAGGAGATTCGTTATTAATCACTCAGCTGAATGTTCTATTATCAGAGAAAAGTATTTGGAAGCTATAACTTCTCATTGAAATTTCTACTTTCTCTCTTCTATTCTTCCATATTTCATTTTCTGATTCTCATCGACGAATTTCAGATTTTTGAGTTCATTTTTGTTTTTTGTACTACCAATTAACGGGAAGTTTTCTTCATTTATTCAGAATGAAAATCCAATTTTAGAACCAAACTTATTTATTATTCCATTCAGATTTTCTTCATTTCAATTGAAGCTCTTCCTCATTTTTTCCATTATTTTTCTCTTGAGAATCAAAAATAGATAGGGAAAATCTTTGGATAATAAAGGAAAAAAAAATGAAAACAAGAGCTCCCCTTTCGTTCTCTGATGATTGATGAGTGTCATTTTTTGAGAATCTTTTCTATCGAAAATATCAAAATCCTTTCAGATTTTCTTTCATTTTTGTTTTATCCATTTCCGATTATTTCATCATTTCCTTCTCAAATATACTCATTTGACACATCGTCATTATTCTGTAATCTCTATTTCTCACTTTCTGTTTTCATTCAGAATTTTCTCTTTCAATGAACGCAATCCAATTAGTCTATTCCGTGCCAAAACCTGTCTTCTTTTCTCTTTTATTTCCATTTTATCACAGTTATCATCCAGAATGGAAATGTCCTCTCATAATTATTAACACTCCAATATTTTCGCTTTCTTGTATGTTCTTCTTCTTCTTCTTCTTTTATTCAATCCGTTCTCTTTCATCCGTCTTCAATTCTAATCAATCCTGAATTTCCTTCTTCACAGAAAAGAAGACGTCGCCAGGACAACAACAACAAGTGGGCGGGGCTTGCGTTGTACGCGCCGCTGATAACACTGACAAAATAGTGTGCAAGACGGTGAGTCGCAGAGATAAATATATCGCATTTCAGGTCAGATTCCGGAGAGAGGAAGACGTCGCACGCGCGGAAAACTGTCGTTTATTGTTGCGGTTATGTAATCATATCCCTTCAGTTATTGACACCATTTCGAACCGTCCCGCCCGTCTTCTCTTTTCATTTCTCGAACTGATTGTAGTAATCCGTTTTCCATTTCCAGCTGCCCAGTTCAATTGAATCAGCCGACATGACAACGGCGTCGGAGCTGTTGTCGGACGACGCAAGAGCCCGATTCTCACATACAAAAGCACTTTTCGAGCAACTTGAAAGACAACAGGATGTAAGTTTTTATTCTCTCTATCTCAACTCTTTGATGTTTTGAAGTGAATTACACTATTGAACCAAATGAATCACTAGACTCGTAGGGGTTTTTCGTTCTCTAGAATATGTTTATTTTTTGTTTCTGAATACCCAGTTCGATATCAATTCCTCTATACTTTTAATATCAATTAAGGTTCCATCATTCTATTCTCCACGTCTCCAACGTCAACCTCCACCACCATTGCCACCAAAACCTCCATCACAATGTCCACCGAGCCCAATGTCGCAGGTAACCAATGTGATTCAGAAAGTCACATGGACGCCTCCTTTTTCTTTCATTTTCTCTGTTCAATTCATTCAAATACACCCTCCAAAACAGTCATCGTTTTCACATTGTATTGTCTGTTTCTGTTCGATTTAATCCGCTCATCGATAATAGAATTCAGGAAATTAAAAGAACTGACTCTCACGCAATGCATTTCGAATCAACATGCAAAAACGAAAAACCTTCACTTTTCAGGTCGAACGAAATTTCTCCGAGTTGGCGGCTGATTTGGAAAGGATTCAGTCATCGCCGGCAACTTCAAGGTTCATTCAGAACAAGTGAGTTCCTCCTTTTAATCTTCTTTTTTCTTTGTTTTCTACTAACAACTCTAGTTTTTCTTCTAATTTTCAAACAGCTTCGCATGCATATTCTTTCTTTTTTCTGTTATAGATCATCAAACATTCCGTCTTCATACTCCGATGCCACGTACTCTTTCGAGAATACTGTATCCAATTCACAGTACGGAGGAATTCATCAGAACAACAACAACAATAATTCATTTGAACCATATTGGAGAACTGGATCGATATATCGAAGACAACTCGACAAACCGTATGTATTCTTAGAACTTCTTTCTCTTCTTCTTCTTCTTCTTCTGCATGCTTTTCCTGATTTTTAGCTTTTTTTTGGTTGAGACTAACACAGAAAATATTGAGATTTGACCGTTTGAAATGTGGTTTTTGAAATAGAAACGAAACAAGTAATCTTTGAAAGAATCGGACTTCAGCTTACTTTTTGAAAAAAAAAATTTTTGATATTACATTTCCGTATCATAACAGGAAGTGAATTTATTATGTGAACAGAAGAGATTTTGATAAGTTTAGATTGATTGAATACAAATTTAAATAATTTATGAATCAAAAACACTTTGATTTCGTTTAACTTATGTAAACGGTTTAAGACGTACTATTATTATGGAGAAATACGATTCTAGATCTTCTTTTTCTAATTTCATTCATAAGAAAATTCAAAATGAACACAAAAAATATTGATTTAATTTATTGAAATTGTCAGGTTTGGAGAAGAAAACGATGGAAGTATTGGAACTCCGAATGGAATAAAACATACAACATATGCAGTTGTGAAGACACCAAAAGACTCTGAAGTGGAAACTGAGAATAGAGGACTAATGGAGACGCGGAGAGGTCTAAGTCCAGAACGACCTGATGCTGATTTAACAAATCGAAAGGTCTCGTTCAGCACTGCACCAATACCGGTAAGACACTCCCGAATAACACTTATCGAATAGCACTCTTCTTCCGATTAACAATTATATTTGTTTATATGTAAATGGGAAGGTGATATGAACTAATTGATATTAATACTAATACGATTCACGAATTAGGTCACGAAGTGATATGATAAGAGAGGGAGAGAGGAAACAAAGAAAGAAAAAGGAGGAAGAGAGCGTTCAATTTGCATAATATAATTGACATCTTCTTTTTCTTTTCTCTTTCGAATATTCATTTCACTTTCAGGTTTTCTCCGCATTTTCCGTTGAAGACTATGATCGGAAAAACGAAGACATTGATCCAGTTGCAAGTTGTGCTGAATATGAATTGGAAAGAAGATTAGAGAGAATGGATCTATTCGAAGTGGATTTAGAAAAAGGAGCAGAAGGACTTGGAGTTTCTATTATTGGTAAGAAATCGAGAAAAAAGGGGGATCAATGACCTTTTTTGTTCACAGGAATGGGCGTTGGAGCTGATTCTGGACTTGAAAAATTGGGAATATTTGTGAAAAGTATCACACCAGGAGGAGCTGTTCATCGAGATGGACGAATTCGTGTTTGTGATCAAATAGTTTCTGTCGACGGAAAGAGTTTGGTTGGAGTATCTCAGCTGTATGCAGCAAATACTTTGAGATCAACGAGCAATAGAGTTACTTTCACTATTGGTATTTAAATCATTTAATTCCAAAAGAAACCATTCGTTGTTAAGGTCGTGAACAGAATTTGGAAGAATCGGAAGTTGCTCAATTGATTCAACAAAGTCTTGAACAAGATAGAATGAGAATGATGGGAGATGATGAAGATGAAATCGAAGAACCACCACCACCACCATCAACAATGCCCCAATTATCTCAGCTGACGTCTTCGTCTTCTTCTGAACAAGATCGTCCAACGACATCGATGATTTCAAAAGAAGAAGCTGAAATCCGTTCAAAAATAGCTGCACTTGAATTGGAACTTGATGTGACACATAAAAAAGCAGAGCATTACCATGAGATTTTGAGTACAACCAAATCACATTGTGATCAATTGGAAAAACAAAATGAGCAGGCGAATCATATGATTAAGAATTATCAAGAAAGAGAGAAAGAGCTATTGAATCGAGAAGAGAATCATGTTGAACAATTGAGAGATAAAGATGTGCATTATGCATCATTAGTTCGTCAATTGAAAGAGAGAATCGATGAGTTGGAATCGAAATTAGAAGAAGCCGAAGAGCGAAGACATTCAATTCAAAATTTGGAATTGATTGAATTAAGAGAGAAATTGAAAGAGAAAATTGAAAAAAGAGATGAAGGACTTGCTTATAAACCAGGAGGAGAACTTCCACACGAAGATAAAGCAGTTATGGCAAATTTAGATACATTGGTGAGTGTTATCTCCTCGAAATTCGTAAAAAAAAAACGAAATTTCAGTCTCCATCGAACAAAAAAGACGCAGAAGTATCAGTTGGAAGTAGTTGGACAGAAGAATATTCATCTCCGTGTGAATCTCCAATTCCACGTATCTCTGAACCTGCATCACCAGCTCTTCCACATAAATTAACGCATCGAAAACTTTTATTCCCGTTGAGAAAGAAGTATGCTGAGAATGAATTCTGGCGTGCCACGTGTCAACCAGTTGGCCTTCAAGCTCTCCATTGGACTGTCGACGACGTTTGTCAGCTGCTTGTTTCAATGGGATTGGATAAATATGTTCCCGAGTTCACAATAAATAAGACAGATGGAGCCAAGTTTTTGGAATTGGATGGAAATAAACTTAAGGTGAGAGATTCGTTCTGAAAATGAGATCTTTTCTTTTGTTTCAAAAACTTTTATTCGATTTCATTTAAATTCTTTCAGGCGATGGGAATTCAAAATCATTCGGATCGTTCTCTAATAAAAAAGAAAGTGAAAGGAATGAAAAATAAAATAGAAAGAGAACGAAAACAATTGGAAAGAGAAAGCCGTACTCGTGTTATTGCTCATACTATTCCAATGTAATTCTCTCTTCTTTTAAATTCGAATTCCCCTGTCTCCAGGTTGTTATGAATCGCCAATCCATGGGTTCCGTTTCCCTGATTTTCAGTTTTCTTTTCTTCTTTTCCTCTTTCTTCTCTGCCACCCCGCCTTTCCTTTCCATTTCATGTAGATTCTGTTCGATAGTTCCAAACTTTCTACAATTATTTATTTATTTTATTCCAGTCAATGCACCACCAAAAAATTGTGATATTCTTTCTGACACTTCTTCCCACTAACATTTGTGTTTCTTCATTTTGACAAATAAATGTCCAAACTCTTGCTTGTCGAACTTATTTTTCATTCAAGTCAACGACAGTTTTGTTTCTTTAAGAATACAATTTCTATAGATGTATAAGAATGGAATAATAAGTTAAGTTTTGAAGAGATATAACAAAAGAGCTTGAAACGGGAAGAAAAAGATCGATTTGTGGAGTTTACCGATAAATTATTTGAAAAAGAAAAGTTTGAAACAGAAAGGAGGATATAGGATCAATGATTTGAAAAAATTGAGTAGTTGCATACATTATTAAACAAATCGAAAGAAAAGAGAGACAGAATGGAAATATAAAAATGGATGAACAAACATTTTGAGATTTTAAAAATTGGCAATAGGGAAAAAATTGTAAATTGCTCATTCGCGACGTCGCGGACGGCTATCACGATCACTGCGATCTGTTCTTTCTTCACGGTCTCCACGGTCTCCACGGTCTCCACGGTCTCCACGGTCCGCACGGTCTTCACCATCTTTCCGATCGACTCGTTCTTTCCGCTCCCCACGACTACGGTCTCGATCTGTTCGATCAGTTCTTTCGGCACGTTCGGGAACTCCACTATCTTTTTTTTCATTTCTCGCTGTTTTTTCCGCGATCTTGAATTATTTTATTAAGATGGAGTAGTGTGAAAGCAATAACTCACTTGCTCTTCGGTCAACGGTAAATAATAGATCGCGGGTGCAGCAACAGTCTTCTTGAACAACTGCTCTAGCGATTTTTTTGGTACTTCTTCGTCCACAAACCGCCGTGTCTCTCGCCGATGTTCATCTCTGTGATTATTAGGTAAGTACAATATAAACTTAATATTCTTATGCTACACTATTTATTTTCATCGCTCGACAGCCTCAAATAAACTGGCATGCTTATATGAAAAATAGACACTCAAGCCGGCATTTATAAATTTTAAGGCCAATTATTTGAAAATAGGCTTGAAAAATAAATCGGGATGCCGGTCAATAAGAATACGTTATATTTGTATGTGTTTTACCTTCTACTTTCCCCATCTCTCTCATTATGTTTCGTCTTTTTCTCATCCATGAATCCTGCTCCCCGAGAAAATGGAGGTGTCTCCGATCGCCCTCTTTTTCGTTCTTCTTTTGCCTTATCTTTGTCGTCAATACGTGTGAGTCGAGAAGCCAAGCTTCCACGCTTTTCTTTGCGTTCAGAATCAAGTTTATCATTATCACGAAGAACATTTTGAAGCTGAAACTGAATCATTATAAAGTCTTCATGTAGATGGGATGTACCGTGATTTGAAAACTTGCTTTCCCTCCTAAGGTTGAAGATTGCGAGTTAGTGGACATGCGTTCCGCTCGTCCACCAAGTGTTCCAGCTTCTACGATGCTTGATTCCTTCCCTTCCTTGTATTTTGTCATCTTTAATAGAAAGTCAATTACTTAATTTTGTGTATGAAAAAACAAACATTTTCCTCTGTTTCAAAAACGATAGCTAATTTTTTTGGATTTCCATCTGGCCAAACTGTATTGTGCATAGCTTCAAGAACACTTTTTGCATTCTCCGACGAGTTGAACTTCAAATAAAATCATAAAGTGGTTTGAATTACTATTGGTAATTACCTTTGCAAAACAGTGACTTTTAACCTTATCAATCCAAAAATCGACAATTTCACCACCGTGCTTTTCTATTTCATTGCGTAATTGTCGTTCAGTAAATGGACGCGTCAGACCACGAATGTGGACGATGTTCGACACAGGATGTCTGAATCAAAAATTTTTCCTCTTAAAGATGAATCTGTTCACGTACCTAGACGCAGGAGAAGATGCGCGACGGTGAGACACCGATCCGCGAACCTTTTCCTCCTTCTTGACAGTATCAACTTTTTCTACTTCATTCTGAACGACGTTTTCTTCTTTATTGTCGTCTGCATTCATTGACTCTTCTTCTTTCTGGTCTTTTTCTTCATCATCTCCATAATCCAACTCATCTCCATCTTCTTCCCCCTGCTCACGTTTCTCTATCGGTACCGGTTGGACTGAAAGCAGACAAAATAATGATAACGAATCGAAATAATTCGTGAAATACCGTCTTCCTTTTCTTTTTCAGTTCTTTTTTCCGGAATAGATGATACCTCAATTTTTTCTTGAATCTTTCTGAAAACATAACGTTACTTGTGTAAAAACTGAATTACTCATACTCAATGTTCTGTGAACTCGGTTTTTCGTTAGAAGAATTAGAGACGTGAATTGTGGTTTGATTTTCAGCCTTCACGTCGTGCTGAGATTTACTTTCGGACGTTGTTCTGAAATGAAAAGTGAACGAAAATGTCACAACGAAGAACTTACTGAGTGTCGGAAGTTTTCGAATTTCCTGGAATTTCATCAACTCCTTCTACCTGGGAAGCATGGTCATTTACAACATTCTGCTTTTGTTCTTGAATCGGCTCCAGAACTTCATCGTTTCCCACCTCCGGTTCTCGGTCAGAAAATCTTTGACTGAATAATTTCACATTATAGATTGCCCTTGGAAAGATAAGAAACACGTACCCTTTCCTGGGCGATTGTCTTTTTCTTGGCGAAGGCTCAGAAGTCTTCGAAGGCGATAATTCATTCTCAGTTTTCTTTCGAAGCTCTCGTCCCGTTTGTTCGGATATACTATCGGCATCAGTTGAGGTCTTCTCATCTGGCACTTTGTCACGTTTCCCATCCAGAGCCTGAACTATGAATCTACGAATTCTAATTTTTTAACTACTACCTCTTTGAGTCGTTCTTGCAACACAGCTTTCACTCCTTTTGTAGAAAGATTTCGACTTTCTAGTTCTTCTTTCAATTCAGAAACTTTAAGAGATGACAACGCTCGTCCGTCTATCATTATATCATCGTCTGCCATTCTTGAGGTGTTTACTAGCTATTTTCTGTAAAATCGAGATTCATTTGAGCTCAAATATGATAATTTTTTGTGAGAAAACGCATTTAATTCGAAAAAGAACAAGAACACCATGACGACAAATCACACATTTTCATAGAAGTACGCAAACAGACGCGCAAAAAGCGTCAGTGTCCAGTCTTTCTGAGAAATTTGGTTTAACGGGTTCGTGTTAAGAATGTGTTCGAGGGCGTTTGTTAGAAGAACTTAACCCCCAGAAAATCTATGCAGTGGATTAGAAAGTTATAAAAAAGTAACAATTTGTTGAAAACTAAGAAACCGAGCCGAGCCGATTAACTAACTAACAAAAAAGATGATCGATCTCACTTAGCTGACATTGAGCAAGACACTTCTCAAAACAAGATGAACATCGATAAAACTTTGAAGATGAAGCTAAAACATACACAGAGAAAATTGATGCATCGGTTTCTTCCCAGACGTACTGAGAGGGTCTTCTAGGAGCATGTTGGGCGATGTTTCCTTGAGTATCAAATACTAGGACGGTTTTTTTAGTTCAGATGTTTTCTGATCTTTCTTGATAGAAACATTTTATAAGATAATTGTCTTAAACGCTAGACACGAAGGAAACCTCCTTGCATTCGCACTCTGCGACTTTCGCCCTTAAACGATAAGTCTATCTTACGGTCGTCGTGGTAAGACCTCCACGAACTGATACAAGTCTGTACCTAAATGAGCTACTACCCTCCAAGAATTTCATATTGAAAATAAATTAAGTTTACCAAATACTTCAATTTTCAGTTGACTCTGAATCAGAGCTCCTAATGAATACGAGGTTAGTTCAAATGATATTCTACAAAAATGGGTTGCCTTCAAGACAAACATGCAACGTTGTTTTAAACAATTTTACTGACGGAACAATTTATCAGAACTTACCAATGTCTTTAGATGGTTCGAACAAGAAGAGTATATTCCGCTGCAACATTGTTACGAGTTTTATATCCTGTTGCGTTATGTATGATTTGTGTTGCTGTGAATGCAAGCTTGAATACTGCAATCGGTATAAAATCACCAAAAGTGTAATGTTTGATTTTATAAAACTAATCCATAAAATGTTTTTTCAAGAGTTTACGGATTGTTTCATTCATATGATACTGAAAAAAGCGGCGTGATTACGATTGTTATGATGATACTTTTAGTTATAACTACAAGTATGGGAGTGTTCTGCTACAAGAAAAAGCTATACAAAGTAAGTTTCAGATAAATCAGTTCCAGAGAGTGAAGCAATGTTTTTAAGGCTATCACTATATACATAATTGCAAACAGTGTAGCTCTTCTGATTGTTTATAGCTTCCTTCATTTTCGAAAAATAGTGCAAGCATGTTCAATTCCTTTGTCACTACCAACATCTATCTTCTTAGTTTTCCAATTTGGAGGACTTGGAATCATGTGTTTACATTGGAAATCTCAGAAACGACTACACCAATTTTATCTTATAATGCTTGCGGCACTAACAGCTATATTCCTTCTAAACAGTCTACCTGATTGGACAGTCTGGCTTGCCATAACGTCAATTTCTATCTGGGACATTATTGCTGTACTGACCCCTTGTGGTCCACTGAAAATCCTAGTGGAAACGGCTAATAGAAGAGGCGATGAAAACTTCCCCGCTATTCTCTATAATTGTAACTCTTTTGGTTTATTTTTAAATGCGTGAAATTATAGTTTTCAGCCAGTTCGTATGCTGACACGTACGAAACAACCCGCTCAGACAGTACACAAATGACAGAATATCCCAACTCATCCTTATCAATGCTGCCAACAGATTCGCTTTTAAATTCTCCTTCACAAACTCGGCAGAAAAGTAAGTTAAAATAAAACTGAATACACATTTGTTCTCATTTGAAGAAGAAGTTCGAGAGGTGGAAGGGTCGATTCGTCTTGGAATGGGCGACTTTGTTTTCTATTCTCTGATGCTTGGTAATACTGTACAGGTCAATTCAAAGAAACATTTGTTCCAATTCTATTTAATTGTTACAGACATGCCCATTCACAACGGCAGTTGCTTGTTTCGTGTCTAACCTTGTCGGCTTGACCATCACTCTCCCTGTGGTCACTCTATCACAAACTGCTATCCCGGCTCTTCCTTTTCCTCTAGCAATCGCAGCTTTGTTTTATTTTTCATCGCATATTGCGTTAACACCGTTTACTAATTTATTCACATTGAAATTATTATTATTGTAACTGTATATTTAATATCAGCAAAAACGCCTCTTAGACATTGTCAACAGAATCACCTTTTGGGAGAGAAAACGAACTTCGTTCAGGCAAGAATATTCTCGTGGTCAAAAAAGATGAAACGCTTTCACAGCTCTATTAGAAAACTGCATTCAAATAAGTTCAACATAAAGACCGGCAATTATTGGAACAAGATTTAAAATAATTACAACAAGTGAGATGATAAAGTTTGAGGGATCATCAGTACATTGAACTGGAAGAAACTAATAACAATGAAATAGAACTAGTTCTGGAACTGTCAAAGAAAAGTGATATATAGGAATTATTGTGCATCGTGTCAGATTAAAGAATGAATTAATGCCTGCTTGCGAGCAATATTCCTGAACAATCGCATGCAGAAATTTAATGATGCGCATTATTTAATGAAAAACTCAATCGAGCTGCACTGTATTTTTTAGAACTTTTCTCCCTTGAATCTTAAATGAGAGTCGTTTCGAAGGAATATCAATTTCAGGGCTTTGAAAAGTTTGAGCGTCTTTCTGACCGATTTGGAGAGAAATGTATTTTGAAGAATCTTCCACTGCTTTCGAGTTGTCTGGTGTTATTGCGGGGAATGCGAGCGGATCTTCAACAACTCTTCTTACTCTCTCCAAGTTTAATGAATAACGATCCGACTGTGAAGATGCTGTAGAATCATTGTTAAATCCTCGAGCATACCACGACTGGGAAAAACACATTTCCTTCTTTTGCATTTCCTTTGTATCAAGGTGCCCGTTCTTTTCACGAGTAAGATCTGTAAAAAGAGATCTGAATGAATTCAAGTTTGTAAATGACGTTGAATTACCAAATTGTTCCTTGGAGATATTTTGACCAACATTTTCAACCAATCTAACAGAATTCGGGTTTGATTGAGAACACGCAGTTGACTGTGGAAACACATTTAAAGAGTGTTCAGTCTCCTCATTGTTCCTATCCGAGGGTAAATCGTCGATTCGACATTCACTGTTTGTATATGGCTTATAAGAATGAGGTCGTCCGAAGTTTGATTCGATTGTAGATGGACCATCAATAGAGCGTCGTTTTCTGGTGTCTACAACATACGCTATCATCTCTTTCATTCTAGCAATGTTCAAATCCATTCCACGAGATTGGTCGATTGTCAATGATGTATTCAAATCGGATTTTGGTTGTTCTGTATCTTCTTGTTGTTTCTGGGAGCTCTGGTCATTTGAGGAAGTATTAGAGTATTGTCCATTGAAACATGGTGGGGAAGCACGTTTGAGTTCATCTAACTTTTGATTAGCATGTTGTTCCATAGGGGGCGTGTCAATCCGTTGCTCCTCGTCATTCTCTATCACAATCTCTTCATTTTCAAATGATTGTTCCGATTCAGATGGTGATGCGGTTCTTGCTGTATCTTTCAAATTCAAGAATGGGATTTCTTCGTTTTTCTTCTTACTCCCTCCTCCAAGTTCATTTATAGTATACAAAAATTTTTCACTCTCTACGCTTCCATCACCATGAGTATGCCACTGAATTTCATACCCAAAGAGGGTGCTGAATGAAAATTCCTTATTGTTTTCCTTTATCTCGAAACACTTACTAAACTGCGTATCCCAAGAACATTCGATAGAATCTGTGAACGTTATGAAAAACAGACGTTCCAGAATCTTCTTCCAAATCATCTGGAATAAATTTTCCAACAAGTGACATGTATTTGTGTTTTACAACTGCAAATATAAAAGCTGAGGTTTAACGAGACATTATTGTACTCACTTTTTACTTGATGTAGACGAATTTTCACTATCACTATGCGTCTAGGTTTACTTTTCGAATATTCATGGTGGACACAGCAATTTTCGCCGAGAAACTTAAATTTTTGAATGAACACGATTTTGAATGAACAAAAAAGGTCAGACGAACCCATTCTTCCGGGAAAAATCTTTCTTCAAATGAACATAAGCCACGAGTTAAACTATGAAGAAAGTCCGAAATATGACACTCAATTGCCTTCGTTATCTTTAAGCTGCGAGCGGAGGCCACTCTAAATGAAGTGTTTTATTGATTTTGTAATAAAACTGGACGGCTGAAAACTGTGTTCATCAATCGGTTCCGAAAAAAAATTCTTCATGAGTATTTCAAATAGAAAAATTGAAACACACTTACTCTCTTTCAGCTAGAAATATCTCTCGTTTCAATCTATTTTTGAAATGACAGCCGTCTTCTTTGGATTTTGATTGTTCTCCAAAAACAAATAACCAGAGTTCTTCATATTCCATTCTCGAAATCTGTTAAAATTTTCAGTCAGTATGACAAAAATGTGCGATAATTTTTTACCCTATCGAATAAATCTCCATGCGGCCAGTGGCAATGAGCATCAAGCCCCAATGTGGGGGAAATTGGCATGAGCGACTCTTATTCCAAATAAAGATTTACCTCCAAAAAAAAAAGAAAATGAGTAGGACGAGAGAAATAAGAAAATGAGACACCTCAAAAAAGAAGCATAAATACGCGAGGTAGACACATTAAAGTAAAACAAAAAGTAGAAACAGAAAATAGGAGAGTTAGGTGAGCATGATGCAATTAGTGTATCTGAATATGAAAGAGTGCAGACGAATTATCTGTTGAAAGTTTGTTTATTTTGACCGGAACTTTGTTGGAAATGATAAGAGAATATGAACCCCGTTTAAGACATTTAAAAAAGTTGATTTCTAACCCATAGATCAATAAGGAAGAGATAGGAAACGAACAGAGATGAAAACAAAGGAAATTGTATAAATTAATAATCTTCCAAATCGAGCTCTCCGAGATATATAGTTTTGTCGCTACCAGCAGACAACACTGAAAAATAAAATTCGTTTGTTTCGAAGAGAATTGTTGACTTCATTCGAATGCATTCCCTAGATGATTAGGATATTGATATTGTGGACACTTTTTATATTATATGATTTCAAATTGGTATGTGGTCAATCAACGACAAACACAAACACATAAGATGCCTGGACGTTCTCTATAACATGTAGCAAGAAATCTTTTTATCTAAAAACTGATGATCGAAGAGTGGAAGGTAGACACATACATTGAAATTGGCACAAAAACTCACATGTTTAATATACTCATTATTCCTCTGGATTAAAAAATTTAGAGGTCTTATGTAAGAATTTGATGGTATTAATTAATTGTTTTTCTTGCTAGATTATGAAAACAACATCAGCTGATCTTTTTTCACACGGAAAACCGCTAAGTATCGAAGATGTACAGCCAAAACTGAATGCAAAAAGTCTTAAAAGCCTCTGTACAATTGGTCAAAACAGTAACTAATGTGCTTACTTTTAGGTGAACATAGCGAAGTAAGGGACTCTCAGCACGAAATAAAAAAAGAGGAGACAGAGAGAATGAGAGAGAATGAGAGAAAATGTGCGAGTGATGGAACCGGGCACCGACAATTCGTAAAACCGAAAAGGATGGTGACAGGTGTCCCAGTAGAACGACTGGGCACACATGAAAAAAAACAGAATGTGTGTACATTTTTAATATCGCGCGAAGAATATGCCTAGGAGTAGCGCCGAATACAATTTCTCATAAACATTGTTTCATAGCAAAACGAGGGGACTTTTGAAAATGGCAGAATATGAGTCACTCCTGGTTGAAGGTATGACTCATTTCCCCCGTTCCCCCGGCATACCTTCCGAAATGAATTTTCCTATGTCACACCAGGAAAGCTTTCTATATTGATTTCGTTGTTGGCTATTACGCTTTCTGTCTCTTTGAAAATCTAACACTGCTTATTAAAAATCATGCATAATCTTTGAGTAATCTTCTGCCAAAACAAAAAGGGGAGAAGGAATGATTGGCAATAAAAAATCCCATAACAGTCACTCCCTTCAACAATTGGAAGGAAAAAGAAGAGCACATTTCAAATAGAGAATGAATGACGTGGTCTTTTCCGATTTACATATTGGCAACGTTGTCTTTTCACAAATTTGTTTTCTTCGGAAGTTGAAAGTTATGACACATAGTAAAATGTGTCGATTTGTATAGATGGACCGTAATATATAAATAGTGAACTAAAAGATCTACAATAAAAGATTATGCTCCTCTGCTGGAGTTTTCAATCAATTTGAACTCAGTAGAGCAGTTTTTCCAATTAACTCGAAATTCCTTTTTCTCCCGGTGAACGAAGAAAACTTGTAAGTATTATGACATGAACGTGCATTGAATAGAAACGCGTCTGTCGGGGAAATAGGGTATAGAGAAGAGCAGAACACATGAACATGAAGAAAGAAGAGCGTAAGGCAGAAAATGACTATTATAGTGGAGACGGGTGGTCGAAACAAAAATGGCGCCCTTCTCTCAACGTACACCGTCTTCAAACACGCTTGCAAAGAAGGGGGCGGAGCAACCAGACGCGGGTAGAAGGGGCTTGATTTAGGTCGAAAAAAAGGCAGCACGGGAGGAAATGGGCTAGACAGAGACGAATATAATCTGAGTTGACTGCAGCGTTCGCGATATACATGTGATATCATTCGCGAGGCTGGGCTCAAGCTATGAAGAGCCAATCCTACTAAAGCGAGAAATTTGTATCCATATCGAAAGTTAAAAAGTAATACACTCGCTTCGTGTTTTAGTTTGTCTATTAGGTGAAGAAATGAAAAATCTACTCACGAATCGGTTGTTTCGGGTGAAGATCAGTAGAGTTCACTGATCCAAGATGGCCAGGAAGTTTGTATACACATTCACGAGATTTCGAGTTCCAAACATAGGCAAACCGATCTGCAGATCCAGAAGTGACATAATTGTCACTTGGAGACCAGCCACATTTCAACAGATTCTGAACGAAAAGTATTTTGAAATTAAGTCACTTGTCGGGAATTTTACTTTTTCGAAATTATGAACAGCTCCCTGATACTTAGTCACAAATCGTTGAGCTGGTACGAATGGCCGAATATCCCATTTCATCACTACAAATTCTACTTTCACAGGTCAAGAAAGTTTAATTGAATAAACTAACATGAACAATCCATAGAATTCGAAAGTAAGAAGTTTCCATTGTGACTGACTGATAAACATGTAATTGTATCTCGGTGACCAGAAAGAACAAACTTGACCGCATCGCGAAGCATATCCCACACCTGAAGGAATTAATTCACTCCATTATTTCACTTCAAAGATGAATTTTTCTTTATTTTAATTGAAGTTTTTCATCGTCTTTTCTGTGAAAAATATTTCTTCGAAAGATTGAGAAGAGGAAATGAAAAATCTTTTCCTCATTCTTATTTCTCCCTTCAATTAATGAAAATGACAGATGACGAATTTTCGCCCTTTTTCCACGCTCTTAACGAACCGAATTCTAAACTCATCTCTAGGGAGTCAAGAAACTCAAAACTATATATATATATATATATATAGATCACAATATTGGGACATGATTAAAATGAAGTTCTTTTTTTCTCAGTATATACAAAGAAAAGACGAGAAAAGTGGTAAACAGGTTTTTTTTAAATCCAATATGAGTTTCTTCCCACTCTCACCTGGATTTCGTTGGAAATTCCAGCGGTGATAACGCTGTCGGATGTGTCATTGAATGTAATTGCAGTTTGCTGATATTTGCTTGTGTACTTTTTCACTGGCTCTTTGCTGCGAAAATCATTGACCTGGAATTATTTGCTCTTATTTACTGACACGTTTTATTGTTTGGCATGCTTTAATACTCTTTAATTTGCTTTTTTTTCTTTTTGGAAAACTAGGTTTCAAAAATTGACCGACAACCTTCAAATGACAGAAAGCCTCTAATTAGCCGGCATCCTTGTCTCGAAAAATGAACCAGATTGCAGGTCAGTTAGAATAACGGTATTTCTATCAGGAAAAAATGTTTTACCAATGCAGAGCCATCGTCCGAAGCTGAGCAAATCATTTGTGGACCACGACGACTCACACCAACTGCATTGACAATGTCTGTGTGAGATTTGAAGTTTCTCACACAAACACCAGTTTCCACATCCCACACGCGAACACACTTGTCTGTTCCCGAAGACACAAGATAACTAAAAATTGAATGAAATTTGCTAAACAATGGAAAGATTTAGCAATTCTAGCTTCGAACATTAAATGAAATCTCTCACCTAGAGTCAGTGGTAAACTTCAAATCCATCACAGCTCCCTTGTGTCCATTGAGAACCGAGAAATTATCGCAATTTCCAAAAACATTCCATAATAGAATCTAAACAAAATAATAAACATTAATTGAAATTTCTTAACATGCCTTCTGATCATATCCAGCACTCGCAAATATATTTCCTTCTGGACTGAATTGAGCCGAATAAATTTCTCCACCATGCCCTTGTAATACCATTGTGGGAGCCTGTAAACATCTATTTCGCTGAATAGGTCAAGTAAGGATTTTTAATGAAACCATCAAGTTTGAAGTTCTTTCGAAACCCGGTGTTTTTATGGCTGCAATCGATGATTGAGGATGAGAATGAATCAGTTGCTGACTAGCGACATAGGCCATCTGAATTGAATGAATTTCATTATCTACTTTATGAATAAATTTTTCTGATAGAAAATGGAAAAGCTAACAACCGATTTCTCGAATTATAAACGGGATTGACACACCAATCTTTATTGACAAAAATAATAACACTGATGCTTAAAAATAAAAATAAAGTAGCCATAAACGGGGAACGAAATTATGCATTATACGGTGAAATTTTTTTTGTAACGTAAGATAATTTAAGTAATTTCTGAAGTCACAGTAACCAGCTTGTTTCCAATGATCTGAGTCATAAATTGCTCTGGGAGTGCCATTTCTGTGTACTCATCATCGTGCGCGTTCAACTGGGCAGACACATTCATTTCACTAGATTTTGAAGCGAAAATTTGAGCTGTTAAAGCCTCGCGAGAGAGAAATATTTGACAACCATCGGTTTTTTGGATGGAAACCGTCGGAAGTTCTCCAAGTGTTTGGATTTGAATAGATTGAGAGTTGATAATTTCGCATTGCGCCACTAACCCATCAAAAACCACCGAAGTTCGTTTGCATCCGTCCAATGTGATAGCATTTGCTTTTCCACTGATCTGAAAATATATATCCTTCTGTTGAATTTGGCGATTTTTTATTCAATTATAGGTAATTAAGAATATGCTCTCTAACAATGAGCACAATTTTTCAGTATACGAATAAGATTAATTTTTAACCAATCATCATCTGCCCCCTTTACTAAATAGTCTTTAGTGAGAGAAGAAAGTAATACCTTGATAACAGAATCGGTACATTTATAGATGTAAATTGATTCTTTTTTATCTTTGACTTCTACGAGAGCATTCTTATTTCCAAATTGAAAATCGACTTTCCAAACTTTTCCATCCCAATAAATACGGGGTGCATCATTTTTTTGATAATCTGGTGGAACGACCGGACCAGCTTTTTTTGCTTCTTTTTGAATAACAGGCTCGCTTCGAAGAGAAGCATTTTTATGAGTTTGCATATCTGCGGTAACTTTCTTCAACCGACTTGTAGCAGCAAGTCCAGTGTTTAAAGATTTGAGTAATGCAGATACATCTGTTTTTAGTGTAACATCGTTCGATGCGGGAAGAACTGGTGGTGGAGGTGGTGGAGGTGGTGGAGGAATCGGTGCTGCGATGTTCGTTTCTGATGTTCTGTTCGATGTAGTAGAATCTACGTTTGGTATCGCTCCCGGTTCTGAATTCCAATATAATCCAGTAGTGTGATTCTTCAAGATGTAATCATGAAGTGCTTCCAATATCTCCTTAAGAACTTTCACCCAATCAGAGTGATGATCGTTTTTTCCTTTATGGGAAACCAAAATACGATTTATGTAGAAAAGTGATGTTTCAGTTGCATCTTTAACGGTTGTTGCTGGATTTTTCGATTGTGCCACCCATCCCAAGCCTATAAAATCGTATCTGATGATCAAATCTTTGTTATAGATTCAGCTGAGAAACCAACCACAAACAGCAGCTTCTAAAGCACTAATATGATCAAATATCGGTGAGCTTCTGTTCGATTTCTCTTTGAATTCCGTGATCGCTGCCATTTTCATCGATAAATCCCGTACCAAATTCGCAAACTCTGTGCTGTTTGGTTGCTCACGGCCGCATGCTGTCCATATAAACTTTCGATGAGCATCAAAAGCGCTTTTCAACTATAAAAAGAAAATGCAATTTCAAGAAGAGCTTTTCAATACGGATTAAACAGCTACCATTTCTACGACATTCTCAATGCCTCCTCCGATTTTTTTGGAAAGTTCCCAAAACTTCTGAAGTTTTTCTTCAACAGAATCATCGAGAAGGTGAACAAGCATCGGGATTGAATTCGTTTTTGATGATACCACCAAAGACGTTTTATATTTAGCTGAATAGGTTTAGTTGCGATTTTCAAGTTTTTGAAACTCACAAGGCTCTATATTTTCATACTTTATCAACAAATTCTCCATTTTATCAGCGACATATTCCAACCGAGCAACCAAGGAAGAGTTCATCTAAATATTATTTTGAGCATGGTAAATAGTTCAAAAGGATGATTCCTTCATTTTAATGGAGATAATATTACATCGATCATTCAAGAAGTATTTCATACCGATGCGACTCAAACGATATTTCATAAATTCGACTAGAGGAGGTTCCTCAATAGAGTATGGGCAACATATTACAGATGAACGAATTTATTCGGTCAAGAATACTTAGCGATATGCAATGATTTAGCATACATAATCATATATACCACGAATAATAGCATTAATTCCTTTAGGCGTTAAAACGGGTCTCAAAGAGTTTTTTGCTTCCGTATCCGAGAAGTTTATTGGTTTCCTCCAAATCCATCACGTCGTTGGTGTATACGGGTCTGAAATCACACGGATTAGTGGAGAAAGCCATTCTCTGTATACCCTTGGTTAGCAGCGAGAACCATGGCTCCGCGCTGGCTGTAGCGACCTGCGATGAAGAGTGGAACCGGTAAACCGACTGGATGGAAAACGATTTGGTGATCGTAACAGAGATCATTAGTCAATTGTTGAAGATTCCACATTGGCTCAGCTGCCTGAGTAGTGAAGATCAAGGTGAACTTTGTAGTCTTCGTGGTCCCTTGGCGGGCAGCAGCTGAAGCGTGGTACCATTCGTTGTAGACAGGGCTCACGATTGTATGATCGATAATAGTTCCCGGCTCCAGGTTAACAATGAATCCCTGGAAAAGAATGACGCAGTTTAAAAAATTATCCGAGATCCATGAAATTAGTCCAAAAAAGAACACTACCTTGTCCGACTTGTACAGACGCTCGTTGTGAGTCTTAGAAGAAGCAATAATAGTAAAATTTGGACGGTAGTTTTGGTCCAAGAACATACAAGCATCTTTGACGTGCTTGCTAAAAGCCTCGTTGAGCTGAAACGCGATCAATTCAAAATAAATCGTTAAAGAAAATTTTACCAAGGCAAATTGTCCTTCCGAAACACCATTGAAATACAACAAGATGTCAGTCGGCTTTCCACGGTATTTGTAAGTAGTTTTCAAAATAGTGATCAAGGTGTCCTTGACAATAGAGCCAAAAATCTGTATTAACTCGTATAACGATCCGTCTTTCTAGATTTTACTCACGTCTTTATCTCTCTTGACGTATACATAACCGCCAGCGAATTTTTGATGATGATCAAGCATGTTGGCAGCAAAACCAACGGAAATCGGATACTGCAAATAAACAGTCAATTGAATCTTACATGTATTCATTTACATCAGGATTTCCACCCGAACGTTGAGAAGTTTCAAATCCAACAATAAGTCTTCCTGGCTTATTGAACGATTCACTACCGATTGCATAGTTCAAACCACCAAGTTTCATATTAGTTTTATTGACAATGTTGAGACGTGTTTGTGGTTGACGGAACACTTTTTCAGCTGTTTCGGCACGAACTTCTTGAGTGAGCAGATCGTACTTTTGCTCGAGAGCTTTGATTTGTTGATGATAATTGTATCGACTTTTCACGACAAAGAAGAGAAGCTGTCTGTTTGCAGCTTTTCCATTCTTGAAAACAGACTCCAAATCGCCGCGAACGATGAAGGTCTCAACTGGGTTTGAAGCTTTCATTCCATTGTTCTTCATTTCGTTGACGAGTTGATCGGCAAGTCCCCTGAAAAACAGTAGTGTACACATTAATGTGTACGGTACCTACTTGATCTCCTCTCCTTGAATGAATACAATTGCCCAATTACTTAATTCTTTGGCAATGAAGTATTTTCCAGCGAGGTTGAAATCAGTTGGAAATTTCGCTCGTGGATCATTGAGAACAGCCAATTTATTTCCAGCGAAAGCAATTTTTGGCTTGTTAAGAACCATTCCTTCCACTTTCACTGGTTCTTCGACTTTGATGAAGCCATAAATGCTGTTTGAAGCAAGCCCAACTTTTTTAGCAATGCAATCCGTTGTTGTTTTTCTGATGTTTGGTTTCGCAGCTGACAACTGTAGAGAGAATAATTAAACAATTCAAGACATCCGTGACAGTACCTTGATCATATCTGCTTGCTCATTGTTGATCATTTGATCATTGGTAACCGTTTGAGAAGGGCACAATAGAAGAAGTTCAACAGGAATATTAATTTTTCCAAGCTTTCCTTTAGTCTCGACAGTGAAGAGATCAGGGTACTTCAAAGTAATTCCATACTTTTTTTTGAAGTAGTTGAAAACCGTGGTTTTTGTTTTGTCTTCCAATTCGAAAGTAGTTTCCACAGCAGAAGTGGAGAACTTTCTAATTTTCATAACAATTCCATCCTCTTGAAGTCCTTTGTGAGGTCCGTAATCAAGAACGACATCGAGACCCACGCAAGCCTTTTCAATGCGCTGAGCAGCTGGGATGTTCGATTTGAGGTTTGTGGTGAATCCTCTGAACGATCTCAAAACGTCAAGAAGAGGAATCCAATCTGGATGGAACAACGTAGATTTCACTGTAAATGATTATTTTTTGGAACCAGAAGTCTTCAATCTTACTCTCAGTTGTCATGAAAAGACTAGCTGATTTTTTATCAGTTCCCTCCAAAGTTTTAACAGCTTTTGAAGCTCCAACTCCCGAGTAGAGACATCCTTCCTGATATTCCTTCAACGGTACTCTGAAAAAAAAAGAATATCAAGTTGATAAAACGGTTATACGAACTCCACTCCAGTAGTATCGATCAAATAATGCACGCAGGAACCAATGGTGATGACATTCTTACTGTAAAAAAAATAATTAAAACGGTTCTAACTAGGGTCTCACTTTTCGAATGCTGGTCCAGAAACGATGATGTTCATCGCCTCTAGAAGAGTTTTGTCTGCGTTAGCCGGGCATGGATTCACAGTCTTATTGATATCATTTGATGTAGATTGAAAGGATTCATCAACTTTTTTGAGAACGAATTGTGCTTTTTTGAAGTTTGGACGCTTGCTGATTCCTTCCACAACATCAAAAGCAATATTCTAGAAAAGTCTATGTTGACACTTTCACAACTCTCATAATTCATACCTCTGTCTTGAGCTTATTCAGGGTGTACAATGAGGCCTGGCGATCGTAAAAATATGGGCCACCAGTTCTCAGGGTATCGTAGCGTTTAATAGCTTCGTTGTACACTTTCTGACAGCGTGCTTTGTCGTTATCATGCTCCGTTCCCTTTCTGAGGGACTTCGACATTTCAATCACAACTTGTGTTCCATCTGCTTTTCCATATACAAAGTTGACTTGGACTGCATACTTGAAGATGGGTTGGTTTGGAGATATAGCTGAATGCTCAATTAGGCGTTTTCTTTTTTTCACAACTAACCTAATTTACGAATGTTAGTTTCAACGAGAACTTTAGTTCCTTTCTCGGTGTTTCTCGGTTTTTTGGCAGCCAGTGGTATCAATCCGAGCTTAGGACCGGTGTTCTTCTTGTCGTTAAGAGCAAGATTTTCCATTTTATTCTCCATTCTTTAGAAGCCTGCAGTCAGTTAACAAGGAAACTCTGAAAAATGAGAAATTATTGAACGAAAAGAGGCATGAAAAAGTATAAAAAGTTTCAAAGCGCATTAATTTCATAACTTGCAATAGAATTCTTTTTCACTTATGAATACAGAAATTCTTATTTAGATTACTAGATGATTTGAAAAATTTGGCAACATTTCTAATTTATGCCTATAAAATTATAAACTATAATAAGAAAAAAAATTGGTGAAACATTAGAACAAACATTTCTGTTCAAGACCTCCCTTGCTCACTCTAATTTCACCGGGAAAAATATGACATGAGTGTGTGCAGTACATTGCGTACGAAGTGGAGCACGTACCGTATTCGAAATTCGAATGGCGAACTAAGTCAGAGGTTACTTGTTAAATAGGCATATCATGGAGTACAGTAGGTTGGAAGGCAGCGCATCAAGTTTAATAAAGTTTTTAAAACAAATCTGTCTCCCTTATATGAATAACTTCGAAAAAAGATTTCGAAATAATAGAGATGAGCAACGCGCAGGGAGAAAACACTTAGCTAATACGGCATTTGCATATAAAAAGGAAAAAAACAACAAGAAAGAAGTATGAATTGGGTAATAAGCAGTAAGCACAATTTTTGCTGATGAATAGATAAGAAAGAAAGTGAAGAGGCGGAGACAAAAAAGACGTGTGGGTTCGTGCATTGGAAAACCCACTGCAGGCTAGGTAGTTTCGTGTATCGAGTGACTTATTTGCCGGCTGAGAAGAATAATGAAAATAATTACAGGCGGTGCGCCATTTTCGCGGTAAATAGGACCCGCGAAAAGCATGCTTCGTGGACGAAATGACGAGTGGTCTTGGCACGAAAAACATGTTTTGGGGGGAGAAGGAGTTTTCAAGTCTAAAAGCTAGTTAGCGAAACTATACAGTATACTGCAGTATTTACAATCCCTACTTTTCGTGCGAGGTTTTATATTTTATGTTAGAAAAGAGTGCACTGCTTATTTCTTTTTCACATACGAGTTCTGCGCAATGTGTCTATTTATGTTCAAATATCAAATGTACGTGAACCGGTTTCTGTCTTCGAATTCATAAACATGTATCTATACTACTCTGAGGATCTTTATGATTTATAATGAAAATTACTGTTGCAACCAAGATAAATATGTATGAGATGTACAATAACGTATTTACAAAAAACCTAAGGTTATCACATTTGAAAGGAATTATTCTCGTCGTTTAGAGATCACATCGGTGAGTGTGTCTAGGCTTTCCTCTGGAACATCCGTCATTTTCACTACTCCGACTCCACCACCTAATCTCCTATAGGACATCTGTGAATGCATCTTCCATCGATTTGTATCTTTATCAAAAACCTCAACCGATTTAAGATATGCCTGACCATCAAATCCTCCGACGGCGTACAGCTTGTTTCCAACTACTGCAACTCCAACTCCACTTCTTCTATTACTCATAGCAACAACTGGTTGCCATTCATCTCGATCCGCATTATATCTTTCAACAGTGTTCAGTTCTGTCGTTGTATCTCTACCACCAACTGCATAAATGAAACCATCATAAACTGCAGTTCCAAGATGTTTCCTCTTCGTAAGCATCGGTCGTACTTCTTCCCATCTGCCTACACGTGGGTCATATCTCTCTACTGTATTCAATGGTGCTGGTCCATTAGAGCCTCCTACCGCGTACAAACAACCATTGAGAACAGATACAGAAACTCCTAGCCGACGAGTCCCCATACTAGCCACTTTCGACCATTCGTTTTTTCTCGGATCATATTTTTCCACTACATCCAAACAACTTTCTCCATCTTGGCCTCCAACTGCATATAATGATCCATTGAATGCAGCTACACCTACACTTGTTCTACATGTAGCAGTCGGTGCAACTTCGCTGCACCACTGATTAGTCATAGGATCGTATCTTTCAATACTGTTGAGATACGACTGCCCATCGTGGCCACCAACCGCATACAAAAGGTTTTCTAGAACAGCAACACCTACACCGCATCTTCGTTTTCCCATTGGAGCTACACATTTCCATGTTGTACCTCCTTTAATAGGATCCATTCTTTCAACAGATGCAATAGCATCACCGCTGCACCATCCACCAACTGCATATAACATTTCAGCTATTTGAAGAGGTTTCCTCGGTTTTGTTCGAGGTCCTTGCATGTTCGGCCGTTCCACAGGAAGAAGAAGGTAATTTTTAGCTTCGTCGACCAAATCTCGGCTCAACGGATCCGATTTGACTAGCACTTCTTCGCTAACCACACTCACCAGAAACTTTGGTGTGCAAAGAGGAAGCCGGACATGAGAAAGGAGCTGCAATAGATTTGTAAATCAGTGAAAGACTATCAAGAAGTAGCTGGTACCATAGGCAAATGGAGTTTTCTTTTGGGAATGTCATGACGGACCCATTGAATAACAGCAGAAAATACTATTTCTTCTGAAGCAGCATTCAGTCGATCACTTCTGATAATGGATGATAGACTATCGACAGTAAGAAAAAGAAATTCATCTCTACCTATTACACTCTGGAAAAAACTTTTCGACTGGCATAATCAAATATTGTTTCACAAACCGAGAAGTTTTTAAGTGCAAATTCATCAGCTGAACTCAGCAACTCTTTACAAGCATGAGTATCAGCGAAAGCCCTAATTCCCAGACAGTTTGATGGATCTAATTGTTTTTTCAAATATTCACAACAAGCAGTTTGAACTTCATGAAGTTGTAGAAGGCATGCAGCTGGTAGGATATCTTGGACATTGGAGTCGTCAATTGATATTAAACCCGAATAACAGAATTCAATCAATGCTTCCAACGTCAGCGGATCAATATTCTCGATGTTTATTTCTCCTAAAATATGAAAATATGCCTTTTTCAGATACAAATGCTCTTACTCATGTAACATTCTGACATTTGAGATGTGAACATTGATAAGAAATATGTTGAACAAGCAGAAAGAACTACTCGATGTGCATTGATCCGTTTCCATCCAGAAACCTACATTATGAGTCTATCAGCATAATACTATTATGTTAAAAAACCCAACCAGTACAACATCACAAAGAATTTCTCGATCTCTCAGTTTGGCGAGCTGTTGGAGCGTCGTATGTCCGAACTGAGAACTCTGAAGAAGATCTTTAATGAGATAATATTCATACATATACAAAAGTTATTGTTAAAAAAATACCCTGTATTTGTTTTGTGACTTTTTTATATCAAACATGTCTACGGGCTCTTGAGAAGTTGATGCAATATACAGTTCGTTCAAGCCATCAATATGGTTTTCCTTCATCTACAAAATAGCTCAACTCGTAATGATCCAGAGGCGAATCATAAAGGGCATCGAGATATAAATTAAGAAAATACTTCTATCTTCAGAGAATTTGTGCCGGATGGTTGTTTGAAACAAATTTATTGGATCAGTCAAGAAATAGGTTCGTTCCACAAGAATAAGATCAGTTTCAGAAAATGTGTGATAGTATTTTCGAGTAGCACACCGGAGCTATAGAGTATATACCCTGTTTTTTTTTAATTGCTGCTCTCACTAGTCAGATAAAAAATTAGTACAACGAAGCATGCACAGCAAGCTGATAGATAATTGGAATTTCAAAAAGCTGAATACAATAACTCGGAATCAAAGACCGAGAAAAACCTGTATAATTCGATTCAATCGGGAAAAGGCAACTTGATTGTATATAGAGGGAAGGAAAGCCGGAAAAGAAAACCTGTAAAGAACATCTAACCAACAATTTTTCGAAACTACGTACAGGAACTATACAAGTGTTATGTTATTAAAAAACCTAGTCTTTCTCAAATGTTGGAGTATCATCTTTAGGTTGTTCAGTCTCCGAAGAACTCTCACTGTCTTCAACACTTAAAGTATCATCGGCTCGTGATCTCCGCCCTTCTGCTAGCACATCTCTTAGAATTCGTTGATTTTCTTCAAACTGTTCATCTATTCTGGTTTGTTGAGCTGCGAAGAGATTCGCAAGAGCAACTTCCAACTCTGTCATTGCTTTCTTACTAGTTGTCGATTTTTCTACTTTCAGAGCAGTTGAAACAGCTGCAGTGACTGCAAGCTCCGCTTTTCGCATTCCTTTTGATATCAACTTTCTATTCTCAACTCCCACTTTCGCAATTCTTGCTCTTAGTTCATTTCTCACAATTGATTGTGTTTCTTCACAACGTTCTTTGTTTCTTCTGTGGATGTAGAATACACTGGCGAATAAAAACGACAAGGAAACGACGTTGAACATGATCAAAGCAACTATCAGATGATCTGTCTGAAATGAGATTCTCGTTGAAAAAAATAGTCAACTTTAAGTCAAGTAAGAAGTTGATCATAGCGAACTTGTCTTAAAAACATACGTTCCAGGAGAGTGATCCTAACATAACTGATTTTGCTGTTTCGTATATTTTTCTCATCTTTTCTTCGAAATTGGTCATGTTTTCAAAGCTTCGATTGATTGCTGGGATGACTAGAGGAAGCCTTGCAAGAGTTGGACCTTAAATGGAAATATGTGAAATTTCAATTTTGTCAAATGTTAATTTTTCAATTTGCTATGAAACATTTATGTAAGAAGAGTACTGAGAACTCACTTGGTGGAACATTAGAACTAATATGACACGAAGTCATGAAAATATTCCGGCTCATTTCGTTCTGTACGTGCTTGAACCGACTATTCTCCAACTGTTGTAGTAAATAAATGGACTGGCGTAGTTCTCGAAGTTCTCGTTTAACACTGTTCAATTTCGATCTCATGACTATTTCGGCCATTTGAGCTGATTTCTTTCCTGCTTTTCTTGTTTCCTTGAGTTCTTGCTGATAACCACTCATTTGTGCAACGTATCTGGAATAACATTATAATTTTGATCTTTTTTTAGTACAAAATTTTGGTGGTTTAATTTCCGATAATTCAAACTATGATATCATTATCCAAAGTAAGGTGGAATATAGATGTTTCGGTTGATAACTTACTGTTTACTCAGCTCAGACAAGTACTCTGTGCTTAATGTCAAGTTCATTTCCACAGCGGCAATTCTCTTGCTCAACTTCATCAAGACCATCTCTCTCTGGTTCGTAGATCCACCAGCAGGTAGAATTGATTCTGGCTTGATCTTCGGCGGTGTCTTTGTTTGTTCCGATGGAATCGATTGAGTTGTGGTTTCAGGAGCCATTTTCACTTCTTCCATGTTTGGGATTTTCGTTGATGTGTTGACTTTGTTTTCAAAATTTTGTAGAGGAGGTGTATGAGGGTTGGGAGAAGAAGATGTCAAATCATCTTTTTCTTTCATTGTTTCTTTCGGAGAAAGTCTTTGAATTGTAGCCAGATTTCTTCGTCTAGACTGGTCGAAATTCATTTGTCGACTACGGTCAGCCCATAGCTTGAGTTCGACCTTTAGATCCCGATTATCTGACACTGGCGGCGGCTTGATTGGAAGAGGTTTCGGTGTAGAATTAATTTTGCTTGATTTCGATGGTCGAGGAAGCAGATGACAGAATAAATATGAAACTCTTCGAACTGTACATTGCGAACATATGCTTTTGAGTCGACGGAAGCTGGAAAACACAAGCATATTAGAATGATAGAAAATCAACTTTCTCAAAAAAACCTAGTGAACAGCATCACAAAAAAATTTAAAAGTGATTCTGAAGGTATTTTAATCGAATCAAAAACTTACTTGAAACCTTCAAATTCTCTTCCAACAGTTTGGTTTGGAGCTTTTGGAGGAACGGGTAGTTGTGTTTGCATTTTTTGCTCTGATGGTGGCGGAGTTGTTACAAGATCATCCGTTATTTTCTCCACGACTTTCAACAAATGAGCAGCAGCTTCCTCTTTATCATATTCGTCAGCCAGGGTACTTCCCATCACATTCACAACAGATACAATACAATAGTGTTCCTTTCCGTAATGATCTTCCAAATTAATTCTAACATATTTGGCGTATATGTTAGTACTTGGGACTTCGAAAGTTTGAAGATTCTTGTGATGATCTTGTAAATGAAAATATCCAAGTGAAATCCAATTTGAAATAGGTGGGTATCGTTCAGAAATGAAAACATTGATCGTCTTGGGTCTTGATGCAAACAGCTCGAAATTTCCAATAGCAAGTTTTTTAATTTGTATTGCTTCACAAAGCTCAATCACTATAAATTTTTCTTTTGCAGACTGACATGGATTTCTCATATAGTCGTCTACATCTTTTTCATTGACAACTGCTTTTGCATTCTCAGCTTCAGGATTGGCAGCTATAATTTTGGCACCACACTCTCGACTCGCAAAATTTCTCGCTGGACGGGGTATCGGAGGGAGAGGAAACATGGCGTCTTCATTTCGAACGACTGCTCCAGTGACTGGTTCCTCTATTTTTTGGTTTTGACCGTTTTGATTCTGAAAATATTTCTGCTCTTTAAAATCAAATAGTAAGAACTTACTGCCACTGCATCTCTCCTTTTTTTTGTCCACTCGTCGAAGCTCTCAATACTTTTCTCGGGAATTGTTTCTTCCTCGGAAGCATTAACTTCAAAAAATTAATTGAATTTTGAAAATCGAAATTTCCTATCACCTGATTTCTTTGTGACTTTTTTAGAAACATTGTACGGCACTGATCTGACACATCCATCGATAAACAATGTGCATGTTGTGCTGCAGATTTTTTATTCGTAATAAAAATTTACGTCTGTAAGCCACTTACTTGTTTACTCCGTCAGTCAACAAGATTTCTTTCCAATTTTTTACGAATGAAACTGCTTGATCAGCTTCTGTTTTTGGCAATAATATCAGCACACTGAAACGGGCTGAATTGAGTCAATTAATAATTTTGAATGAAAAACTTACACAACTAGCAGTAAATGCTCGAGCTTCATCGCAGACACCACCTTTCTTGTTCACCCATGCGTTATGTTAGGAGCTATAAAACATAATCTGATTTAGAATGAAACTCGAAGTGATGATAGAAGTTATTTCCAAAACTGAATTGAAGTCTCGTGATTAAAGTGAAAAAAGTCATATTAAATTGATAGAGGAACCACAAGACCACGCCAGTCGCCTGGCCGGCTGGTAGCTTTGCGTCTAAATGAAAGTATTGACGTCAATGTCGTTCCTGTCTGCGTAGCAGGCGCGTTTTCCGCGCAAGGCAACGTAAGCACTGTGAGTGAGTCTTTCCGAGCCGTTTGTCATGATTTGATAATTTTACCCAAAATCTAATTATTCAGGTGAAAACTTCGAAAATGTCAACCATGTTTAACCTGCTACTCGTTGTCTTGGTTTCATTTGCATATGCGAATGATGAGTTCATAACATGCTACAGTGTTCTCAAGCTGATGAATGTTAATGATGGTTCAAGGTAAGTCAAAAATGAAACTAATGTTACACAAGAATATTTTTAATTGATTATCACCATTTAAGACTACATTCTCATGACGTCAAGTACGGTAGTGGATCTGGTCAACAGTCAGTTACAGCTGTCAAAAATTCTGATGATATTAATTCTCACTGGCAAATATTTCCAGGTAAGAAAAAAACTCAAACTGACATAAGAGAAATAAAATTCTTTGAACATTCTTCATTTTCTATTCAGCGTTGAACGCCAAATGCGATCGAGGAGATGTGATCAAATGCGGAGACAAGATCCGATTGAAGCACCTCACTACAGGCACTTTTCTTCATTCCCATCATTTCACTGCACCACTTTCTAAGCAACATCAGGTTCCAATAGAACCGAAATTCACCAGTACAAATGATATTTTACAGGAAGTTTCCGCTTTTGGAAGTGAATCGGAAAGTGATACAGGGGATGACTGGACTCTAATATGCAGTGGAGATGAATGGGTTGAATCCGAGGTTTGTTTAATTTACAGTACATCAGAATTCACTTGTTTTCCAGCAATTTAAATTGAGACATGCCGTAACTGGTTCATATCTCTCATTGTCAGGACAACAATTTGGCCGTCCGATTCATGGACAGCGAGAGGTAGTCGGAACTGACTCTATAACTGGTGGCACCGCTTGGAAAGTTTCTGAAGGAATTTATATCAAAAATCAACAGAAAGATCTGTAATTTAGTTGTTAGTCCTTTTAAGATACTCTTGAGTCTTTGAGCCATGCCTTTCTTACATTCGTGACTTCGAACGGGATAAACTTCTTTGTTTTCAATAAAACTTTCGTTTATTCAATAATGATCATCATATGAGGTATTGTATGAGGAGTGAAAATAACTTTTTCTCCATTCATTGGCAGATTTTTGATATTCCGAGCCGGCCAAATTTACCTTTATATAAAGTAAGAAATAACTTTCTGGTGGACTCCACGATGTACGATACATGAAACTCGGTGATTTGTTGCTTTTTTCAATAAGCAAACAATTAAAGAACACGCCCGTGTAAGTCCATTAAAATCTTCACTTTTTTACAGTTATAGGAGTTTAATGTTAAGTTGAAGAGAACAAAGACCGAATAAATTAAATGTGTATGATGCGATACGGAAAGTATAGTTCTTTCAGAGAGGGAAGTTATCTTGAGATTACTTTTTCGGAGTGTTTGGATTTGATGGCTTTTTATCGTTGTCCTTTTTCTCTTCCTTCTTTTCTTCTTTCTTGTCCTTCTTATCCTTTTCCTCTTTTTTCTTTTCTGCTTCCCCAGACTCATTTTCCTTTTCCGCCTTTTGGAGAGCAATCTGAAAAAATTTGTAACTGAGATATTCGGAAATAATGAACTTGCCTTATTATCAATCAAGTTGTGCAGAGCAACGACAGATCTAACGAGCGAGCCCATATATACGCACATGAGTTGATCATTAGTCTGAACGTTTTGTGAGACTACATAATCGGGATGAGTAACATCTGGGAGTAAGTTGAGAACTTCTTGAACATAGTAAATGACATGGTGATTGATTGGAAGAGTTCCACGAACAATGTCATGGAGATATTTCTCGATCGACTCCAACTGTGATTGTAGTCCTCTTAAACCCATCAACTGATCTGTGATACGCTGAGAAAGGGTTCCCGCTGTTTGGTCTTTGATATCTCTCAACAAATGTTCGACTCCTACTTCTTCTGCTTCTTCGGCGCCGATATCGGAAGGAACATGTTCGAAAGTCTTGATTGGGGGCGTTCCGTCCTGAAAATTATCCTGTACATGCAATATCTGAACAGAAATACTTACGTCATGAACTTCTTGAACTTCAATATATGCCTCAGTTGGTAATCCAATGTTCTTTGGCTCAGCATCAATGATTACGAGAACCGGGTTTGGGCAAAATCTTTTGAGCTGCTCATTAATGGCAATGTCGTTCTAAAAGTTATTTTCAATTGAAACCGACAGTGAAAATTTAACGGTCTAAATAGCAAAATGGGGTATCAGAACGGATATTATCGGTTCATGGAAATTCAGAGCCCAGTGATCCGTATGCAGTCATCACAAACCCGAATAGAATAGCAGAGTGGAATTGAACCGACAAATGTATTGTGTGAGTGGCGCTCACTACCCACTACACCACGCTACCTGTCGTCTCCCTACTCTCTTTTTAACATTATATACCTTGTGTAACTTTGGTCCAGTATGATACCATCCGACGATTTTCTCTTTGGCCGCAACCTGAAAAATCAACTTATTTGACTGTTTATAAATGCATATAGCGAAAGCGTGAAGAGAAACGTTTACGAACCTTGTAGAACATTCCATACATGCTTTCCAAGTAATCCATGTCCAGGAACCACGTATTTTTGTCTTTGTCGTCTTCGTCAAACGGAACTTCAAATTTTGAACAGATTATTCAATCACTTAAACGGTTTAGCTAATCGCAATAAAGTAACCTACCAGCGAAACTATTCCCGATATCGAGTGTCTTGTCTTTTTTCATGGATCCTAAAAGAACTCCGACGACGCGCTTTACACTCTGAGTTTTACTGACACGATTGAAATGATCAACGACGCTGAGGAGTACAAGAGGATGAACAGTAACCTGTAAAAGCAACGATACACATTGAAAATAGAATTTGACTAACCTTGTTCACTGGAAGGTTTGCATGAACGTTTCCGAGACAATGATGTGCCCCCGCTTTTTGCTTAAGAATATCTACAGCTTTTGCAGTAGCTACACCCCCGTCTTTGTTAGATGGTGACATTACGCTAAAACAATATTTTTGAAAAAGTTTTGTATGTAGAAGTTTAGCAGTGATCAAGTAAAAAAAAACAAAGTTTGTTATCAAGTAAATTTAAAAAAAGGAAAAAATCTTTCAAAAAAAGAAAACCTGAAGAATGGTTGCCTTCGCGCTTTTCACTTTGAAAAATAATTATCATCGTTTAAAGGCGCATGTTGTTTACCCCGTAAATCGACACACGTCGTTTCGAGACCTTCTCCGTATTTCCACCCTTTTTTTTAGTGTCAACTGAAATGAAACTTATAAGATCCGAGTTTTAAAGCAGTTTATTCAATCTCAACCGAGATGAAATTTTTTGTAGTATTTGAAGAACTTCTCTATGTATCTTTTATTCCGAATAATTTATTTCGATTATTTAATTATTATAGAGTAATAGAAAAAGATCAAAGAAGACAATGCCTTTTTATGAAGTGAGCGTCATCACTCGATCTCTATCAAAGGTTTTCCTGTTTTAAAATAAAACGAGTATTAGAATTTTTCAGTCAGATCTAGTTAAAGCCCTAACTCGTGCTGGAAACACTTTGCTCGACCATGGAGCTGTCATTGAAAAAGTTGAATCACTGGGACACAGAGATCTACCTTATAAACGACTAGCCAAACAGACAAATGAACCTGTTTATGCTTCAAAGTAACTAATTAAAAACGTCTATAATGAACTAATATTTCGATTTCGCAGTTTCTTCATTTTCAAAGCACATATGTCACGAGAAGCCAGGCAGAAGACAAAGTCTATTTTGACACACGATTTGGATACAGTGAGTAATCTCGAAGATTTGATTAGCGGAGATTTTTTTCAGGTTCAAGTCGACTTGATTCAAGTAGACACTCTTCCATCCCAGAAAATTCAGTGTAATCTCGACGAAATTTTGAAATCGCCCGCAGAAAGGCAAGCAGTAGCAGATTTACGTGAGAATCAGAAAATGGGCCATTTCACTCGACAAATGATTTACAAGAGGACCGAAAAAGAGTGGAAAAGCATTCCGAAAAGTTACCCAATCGCTCCTCCCAGACCTTGAAGTTTTTCTCTGATGATCGAACAGAAAAAACGCACTTTGTCACAGTGCTGATAATCTTATCAGTGGAGACTATTTTCTCGCACTTTCCTTTGTCTGGGTTTTTGACATTTCTGTACATTGTAGGATTTATAGAATGCCTTGTTAGTTGTTGTTTCGTTTCATAAAGTTTTCGGTTTTTGCATCAGTTGTTCACAGTTCTTCCAATAACTGAATTGGTTTGAAATTCCATGTGATTTCTTGTTTTTCATCTTTTCAGAAACTTGTTTATAGACCAGTGTTTACCGTTATCATTTTATTCTGTTTCTAGACATTCAATATGACTGCTGCAACTGCCAACGGAAATCACGCCATCGAAGACCCAGTTGTAACGAAAGTACAAGATGCATCTCCTATCCAGGAAAGCACACTTTTTGAAGAACTTTATCATATGCAATGCTTCCGTACTGGGGAGTTTTTTCTTAAATCTGGCCAAATGACCCCAATCTACATTGATTTGCGTAGAATCATGAGCTCTCCGCGCGTGCTACGAATGGCTGCTCAAGCGATGTGTGATAAAATACTGTCCAGTAACATCAAATTCGACTACGTAGTCGGTGTTCCATATGCTGCACTCCCACTGGCAACAGTAAGTTTTCTTTTTTTAACTAGCAAACGGATCTATTCAGCTCGTGTCCGACATTCTCAACGTACCAATGCTGATGAAAAGGAAAGAAGCCAAAGCCTACGGAACCAAACAGCTGATCGAAGGAGTTTATCAACCTGGAGGTACCGTGCTTCTCGTCGAAGATGTTGTTACATCAGGAGAATCTATTCGTGAAACCGCTGAAGCTATCCGAAAAGAAAATTTGAAAGTGACGGACGCTATTGCCGTACTCGATAGACAACAAGGAGCAGTCTGCAACCTTGCTGAAGACAACCTCAATTTCCTCAGGTATTAATCACACAGCAGCAATATGAAAACATGCCTTACAACCTTGTTAGAGGATAGGGAACAGCCATTATTATTCTTTTTTCATAGTTTGTTCCGTGAACATGAGTTGCTTGAGTGAACACAATTCCCGAATCTCAAAAGTCTAGGTATTATGATGAGATTTCCAGTTTCTTGACGATGGAAGGAGTTCTGGATGGATTGATTACCAAGAACGAAATGACTGAAGAACGTAAACGTCAAATAATTGAGCATCTTGCTAAACCTTTCTAAAATTCCCTGTGTTGCATTGTTTTCCCAGTTGTTCCGTTTTTTTTCATTTCAACTCGCTGTTTTTTTTGTTTGAATAAATTGTTTGATTAGTTAACAATTATATCCAACACACAGAAAAGAACAGAGGATATTGGGGAAGGGTCTATATTCAGAAAAATCTTCCCCTCTCTCGGATGTTCTAGGTGGTGTATTTAGTTGTTATCTTTTTTCATCACTTCTAAATATCATGTTTCTTTCTTTTTTTCTTTTGATTCCCCAATTTGTGATACCCATGTTTCTCTTCCTTGTTCCAGTTTTATAAGCATAATCAATGTTTGATCGAATAAACATTCGTAGGTTTTTTGTTTTCACATTGTGTTTAGTAACCTGGAATAGTTCAAAAATTATTCTGTTTCATAATATTATTGCCAGTCATATTACGAAAAATATCACCAGAAATGAAAGGACCGGCGAAAAACATGAATTACTTCAGCTGAGAATGTGAAAGCAGGTTGTTTCTCTCTGAGCTTCTAAGAAACAGTGAGAAATGAGGAATACGGTATACTAATCCAAAAATTCATTTTGCTGGCAGAACACTTTTATGTAAATTGAAAGCAAAAAACCGAAATCAATACAATTAAGACGTGGAATGTGAGACAATAAAAATCAGAATAGAAAACGAATCAAACAAATTGATTACGTCTTTCCTGTTGGACAACAATAGGATTCGAGCCTCCCGTTGCACGTTCGTTGTTTTTCCACGAGAGGAATTTGAGGTAACAATCGAATCCGTAAGCACACATTGCTCCGAAGGCAAAAAACTAAATGAATATCTTTTATGAAATACGTTTATTAATCAGAAAATAACTTTTTTTTTCAATTTCTGAATCGAATGATTTTTGGAAAAAATCTTTCGATAGACGGTGTCAAAAAACACTTACGGCAGCAATCGCCCACGCAAATGTTCCACGGAATTGAGATGAAGCGACAGCCAGAACACAGGCAGCGATAAAAAAGAAAACGGTCCAAGCGAAACAATACACCATTTCCTGAAACCCGTGTAATTTTGAATAGACTATGCGGTAATCTGGCTTACACAGACAATCCAATTGATTGAAGTGATACTATCTACAACTCTGAATAAGTAAAGAGTCAGAAGTGAAGTGGTAACAAATATGCCAACAGAGGATACAAATGTAGCCCAACCGACTCCTGAATAGTTACATTTTGCTCTCGAATATAAGGAAAAACTGATACCTGTGTAGTAGGCTGGACCCATCATAACAAAAAGAAAAGTGAGAAGGCAGAGAACGATGCACACAATTTTCATTATTCCACCCAAAGTCCGGATATATTCACAATCAAGACGTGGAAACTCAATCTGAATAAGGCATATAGTTTTAAAAGCTTCAAGAAACAACGTACTCTAACAGCTGGTCCATCATTTGAAATGTATTCAGTTGTCTCAACAACTGTAGTTGTCGTCTGATATCTTGGAGAATCGTACATTTTCTCGTCCTTACTGTCGTTCTGATTCTTCTTTTTCGTTTTTGTTTTTTCGTCCTAAAAGCACATTCGTGAATTCGAATGAATCATCGAAAAATAAGACAGTTATACTGTTTTTCTTAACATATTCCAATAGAAAGTGAGAAAAAAAAAACAAAACAGCAGAAAAGTGTGATATCTGAATTGAGAAGAAAGAGAAAACCCGCCCCCACTATTTCTCTATGAGCTCCTTTCTTTTCTCTTACAACGGAAAAGTTTCGGAGAGAAATGATCATTTTGGAGAGAAAAAGATGAAAAGAAACGATCGAAGGACACATGTTGAAATTATTGTGGCAAGATCCGAAGGAAAGAAGAAGGAGAAAGAAGAGAATGTGGATTTGAAAAACGGCAACTGCATAGTTATCAAACAGTTGCCGGATAACCCTGAGTGTTCTAGTGTGATCATCTTTAAGAGATGAAATGAATCTGTTTCATTTTCAATTAATCAGAAATAAATCATCTCGAGCACACCTTTCATGAGAAAGCAATGTGTCACTACACAAGTAAAAATTACAGTAACTACCGTATTCCTTCGTACAGTTTGGTTTTCTTTTTCTTTTTGTTGCATACAACAGGAGAGTTTAATATCTAACCTGAAGAATATTTGTTGGGTCCAATGGAATAATTGTTGATTTTTGCATAGGGATGGGAAATGGAGGCGGACTCGGTGCTTCGACTGAGAATTCATCATTTTCCAATGCTTCTGGATGTAAGGTTACTGTATGAGTTGATTGTATTCCATCAACTACTGGATCTAATGTCACAATTGATACATTGTCTCCTTAAATTGAATTCAGAACATTTACAAATTATTTCAGTACTTACCGATTGTCATGCTGGACAGTTGGGAAAAATGGCAGCAACAAACACAAATGCGCGGGAAAACAATCGCTTTCTTCTGCTTTATTATGAGTCAGGCTTTGTCCGAACTGTCCTGTTTGTTTCTCGAATTCTACTATTTTTTTGCTTCTTTTTTCTTATTTTATTGTTTCGTTTCGTTTCGTTTTTGATTAATCTGTAAACAGGAAGAAATGTTATACTATGGCCCATAGTCTATGGGAACAATAAAAAGTTAAAATTCAAGAAGGGATTGAGAACAGGAATAATTACTTTCTTATTAAGAAACAATAAACTATCATTGAAACTGAGAATTCGATGTGGTCTGGAAGGGAAAATGTTGAGCATTCATTCGCACTTTGTACATTTTCTTTCCGTTCCGCCTCATCCTTTTCCCGCATGTAAACATGAGTTCTTCTCCTTATTTTTCGTCGAAATACGATAGGTGGCGACAACGAAAATCAGCACAATAGGATTTGAGCACATTAAGAGACAAACGAGGCAAAGGAGGAGAACATACCGTAATAGAACAAATGTGAAAGTGGGAGCGGTGGAATAAATTGTGACGCAGCAATTGATCTGATTGGTTTCAATCAAAATAAATCTCGTTAAATGTATAAGCGTGTCTTCAATTGAAAAGTACCCGTAACAATCTTCAATGAATATAAAAGTTTTTCTGATTCAGTAAAAATAAAAATTTATAATTACTTCAGCTTTCATGCGTTACCCGCTGTGAAAATTGTATTTTCGGATCGTATTCTACGTGACTTTCAATCCTCCCGACATTCAATAACTCTCATATTCTCTCTCAATACTCTATTATCCAGTGTTTCAACAAAATAACCGGTTCAATGAGAAAAGTCAAGCAATAACATTTATCAGACTCATTTTACTTCATCGTTCTTCATGATTTCCAACTCTTCTGCTGGTTAATGATCAGCTCTGCATCTCCTCTGAAAGTTAAGGTTATTAGGTGGACACTTTCGAACTATTAAACTGAAAACCTAGACGTTGGAAAAGTATTAAAATTAAAATTTATAACAAAGACTCTGTCAAGATAGAAAGAAGCTATGAAGAGGGGTACTGTAACATTGCACGTAACCTACACATTCACTATACAGCTCGTACAATTTCCCATTCGAGGATCTAATATATCTTAATTATGCTTCCTTTCATAATCACATAGAATCCTAGAATAACTAGCTCTGGTGATACTTATTACCAGGGCTTACAGGACAGAACAAGGTTTCAAATAACAGATATAAGATACAATTCTTGGCCTAGAATATTGAAGAAAATATTACCTTCTTCTCCAAAAACCTGTTTATTTTCCTTTTTCGACTCCTGAATTTGCATCAACTTCTGTCTTAGTTGATTTGCTAAAATAGTCATTTCTGTTGAATTTCTTTGAATTTGCTCCCGTCTTTTTTTGAGCAATTCCATTTGAATTTCGAGTGACTTCATGTCAGCATCGTTGTCTTTTTTCCAATTCAATAAATTAATTGCAACACCTTCCGTTTGCTCGATTGACTTTTGTTGCCTCTGTAATTTCACAATGTTTTCTTACATGAACGGGCCCGTACAATGTAGGTGTCTCTCTGAATTTTCTCCATTATCTGTCCAATGTCAATACAAGATTGCAGATCCCCATTCTGAAAGATGCAGTCCATATGCCGAAAAACGAATATTTCTTTCTAACATTATTCTTCTGAATCTTTTCACGTCTGATGTTTCCCCACGTTCGTGGCATTACTGAATCAACGTGTTTCATTTCAGTTAGAAATAAAACGTAATTAACACTGAAGAGTTCCTGACCATATACCCCCCTCAATATCTAGGGCAACAAGAAACTCCACGTGTGTAAATGTATTTAGTAATTATTCATTCTCTGATTTCTTTTTATCTTGCAATGTTTTGCAGTTAAATATTTCCGCCTGCAGTAAAGTGTATAAGCCACGCCCATTTTTTCGACCCGCGTCTCTGAACGCGTGAGTGTTTGCGTCACAGTGTCTGCAGAAATTGGAAAAATATCTCGATGGCTCCTATTTTTTTACATTCTTCTAGTGTTCGAATTCGAGTCGTTCGTTAAGCAGTGGTATTTATATCTTTATGTAATTTCACAATATCTCGGTTCCCTCACTCCGTACAATTAGTGTGCCGCGGTTGCAATTACACTCCACCTACTCCGTGCGAACATTTGCCGGGTACCGCTTTTCGTTATATTGTTCTCCCAATTTCCTGTTTTTCGGCATTCCCGCATTTATTTCCTCTATTCATCGATTCATCTTTGTTTAGCTGTTCTACACGCGCACCTTTTTCTCACTTTTTTTGTTGCGAAATTTTTTACAATCTGATTTCTTTCGAATAACGCCTCGAGTTTTTCTTTCAGACTTATTTTCAACTGGGTAGCTATGAAGCATCTTACTGCCTCTGAGGTTCGTTCGACGTTCATCAACTTTTTCCGCGAGAAGAAAGAACACACTTATGTGCACTCATCGTCCGTTATCCCACACGATGACCCAACTCTTTTATTCGCTAATGCAGGAATGAACCAAGTGAGAAACTACTATCAATATTAACAACAATCTTTATTTTAGTTCAAGCCACTGTTTCTTGGAATCGCAGATCCTAATAGTGATTTAGCTAAACTCAAAAGAGCTGTAAACACCCAAAAATGCATCCGTGCAGGTGGTAAGCACAACGATTTGGACGATGTTGGAAAGGATGTATATCACCACACTTACTTTGAAATGCTCGGGAACTGGTCTTTCGGAGACTACTTCAAGGTAACCTTATAACTTATCAAAAAGAATGTGTTATTTACACTGTTTAGTTTTCAGAAAGAAATCATCTCTTGGGCATGGGAGCTTCTCACCACCGTCTATGGTATTCCTGCTGAACGTCTCTATGTATCAGTCTTCGGAGGAGATGAAGCTAATGGAGTTCCAGCTGATTCTGAAGCCCGTGAGATTTGGAGATCTGTTGGTGTCCCAGATGAACGAATTCTGAATTTCGGAATGAAGGACAACTTCTGGGAGATGGGCGATGTAGGACCGTGTGGACCATGCTCTGAAATCCATTTCGACCGAATTGGAAACCGAGATGCTTCGCATTTGGTCAACGCTGATGATCCGATGGTCGTTGAAATCTGGAACCTCGTTTTCATTCAATTCAATCGTGAAGAAGGAGGAGCACTGAAGCCTTTACCGGCAAAGCACATTGACTGCGGTCTTGGACTCGAGCGTTTGATTGCTGTTATGCAGGATAAGACTAGTAATTATGACACTGACATTTTCCAACCAATCTTCGAAGCAATTCACAATGGAAGTGGCATTCGTGCGTACACAGGACTAATTGGAGATGAAGACAAAGACGGAGTTGATATGGCTTATAGAGTTGTTGCTGATCATATTAGAACTCTCACGATTGCTCTCTCCGATGGAGGACGGCCTGACAACTCGGGAAGAGGATATGTTCTTCGGCGAATTCTTCGTCGCGGTGTTCGCTACGCTACTGAGAAGCTGAACGCTCAACCTGGTTTCTTTGCCTCACTCGTTCCCGTCGTCATTAAAATCCTTGGCGAAACATTCCCTGAGCTTAATCGTGATCCGGAAACTGTCATGGACATTATAAACGACGAAGAGAAACAATTCCTCAAAACACTCTCGCGTGGACGTGTTCTATTCCAACGAGCAGTTGATTCTCTTTCAGCAGGAACGAAAACATTCCCAGGTGATGTTGCATGGAGACTGTACGATACCTACGGGTTCCCTGCTGATTTGACTCAGCTCATGGCCGAAGAGAAAGGACTCATTGTTGACATCGCCGCTTTCGAAGAAGCTCGCAGAAAAGCAATTGAAACCTCATCAGCTGGAACCGGAAAATTCCGCGATACTCTTGACTTAAATGTTCATGCTTTAGCTGAACTACAACAGAAAGGAGTCCCAACCACTGATGACTCGCCGAAGTATGCATATTCATTTACTGGAGAAGGAGCTGATGCTGTTTATAGTGAGTATTCATTTCTTCACTAGAGAACCTTGAAAAAAACTGTGGAAATAGGCTGTTGCAAATATTGAGTCGATAAGGCGCTTTTGAAGCGAACACTAACAACGTCCAAAAACGTTTCCTGACAGAGTCAAGTTATCTCAAATTCATGTTTGCCATTTTACCAGTGAGTTTGATGAAAAATAAAATTTTCTTGATCCGATAAAGTTCGCATTGCTAAAATCCGCAACAATAGAAAACAGATTCAGTTTGAGATTGGTATCCGAGATCTCTAATATCTCATTTCCACTGTCCGCTTGAAAGTGCCTTAATTAGTTTTCTTCGTAATTTCAATTGTAACAAAACTTTAAATTACAGAGTTTGAGCCATGCACTGGAAAAATTCTCGCTATTCGTCGAGATGGACAATTTGTTGATCAACTCGTCGCTGGAGAAGAAGGCGCTTTACTTCTTGATCGCACTAACTTCTACGCCGAACAAGGAGGCCAAATTTATGATGTCGGAGTGTTGACAAGAGTTAACGATGAATCAAGCGAATTCAACGTGAACAATTGCCAAGTTCGCGGAGGTTATATTGTGCTGGTTGGATCTTCAGAAGGAAGTTTTTCTGTTGGGGACGAGGTGAACCAGCGATTTGATGAAGACAGAAAACAACTAATCATGAAGAACCACACTGGAACACACGTTCTCAATTACGCTCTTCGTAAGGTTCTTTCTGATTCCGACCAAAAAGGATCGCTTGTTGCACCTGATCGTATGAGATTTGATTTCACAAACAAAGCAGCAATGACTCCTGAACAGGTCAAACAAGCCGAAGAGTATGCTCAGCAATTGATTGATACCAAAGGACAAGTTTATGCCAAAAACTCTCCACTTGGCGATGCAAAACGAATTAATGGACTTCGTGCTATGTTTGATGAAACATATCCTGATCCAGTTCGCGTTGTTGCTGTTGGAACTCCGGTTGAGCAGCTTCTCCAAAATCCCGAAGCAGAAGAAGGACAAAACACTACTGTCGAGTTCTGTGGTGG
Source organism: Caenorhabditis tropicalis (assembly GCA_016735795.1). NCBI lineage: Eukaryota > Metazoa > Nematoda > Chromadorea > Rhabditida > Rhabditidae > Caenorhabditis > Caenorhabditis tropicalis. Next base: position 6,130,448 of record CM028614.1, on the reverse strand, counting down.
AACGTGAGTGTAATTCGCCGATAATCATTAACAATCAGTTTTCAGGCATCTCCAAAACGTTTCTCACATTGGGCGAATTGTTATTTCTTCGGAAGAAGCTATCGCTAAAGGAATTCGTCGCATCGTTGCATTAACAGGACCAGAAGCTGAAAGAGCGATTGCAAGAGCCGATCGTTTGGAAGCTAGATTGGTCGAGGAATCCAAACATGCCAAGAACCAGGAACTTTTAGCCAATAAGGAGAAATTCAAAGAGCTCCAGAAAAAAATTCAAGAGATTATCGAAGAAGCGAACGCAGCTCAGTTACCATACTGGCGTAAAGACGCTCTTCGTAAGAAAGCTAAGGAAGTGCAGAAAGATATGGATAGCTACTCCAAAGCTCAACAAGCTGCTGTTGCTGAAAAAGTTCTTGAGGAAGCCAAAAAACTTGCTGCCGCTCCAGAGCAACCGGCTGTTCTTGTTCATGTGTTCACATCAAATGCTAACAGTAAGGCCATTGACAATGCTCTGAAACTGCTCAAAGATACAAAAGCAGTGATGGCTTTCTCCGTAAATGAAGACACCGGAAAAGTTTTATGTCTGGCCAAAGTTGATAAGGTTAGTTAGAGCAGTTTGTAAACAGAAAAACAGTTTTCATTTCACAGAGTTTGGTCACTAATGGTCTGAAAGCGAACGAGTGGGTCAATGAAGTCTGTACAGTTCTCGGTGGAAAAGGAGGTGGAAAGGATGCAAATGCGCAATTAACTGGAGAAAATGTAGACAAATTGGATGCTGCTGTTGAACTTGCTCAGAAATTCGCTCTTACTGCTATCAATTAGATTTTCCGCTTCCAATCAGTTTTCGGCCTCCTAAGTTTAATTTTTTTGTATTTATCCTTGCTTTTCGTTCCATATCCCTCATTATATTTATTGTTGTCTGTTGCATTATAGTTTTTCATTCGCAGTAATTTCTTTCTTTGTAAGGTTATTGTTGGTGTGTTTTGGGAATATTTATTCAGTAAACAAGGCCAAACTACTCGAGTCTTCAACGAAAACAACAATTTTGAGCTGGTTTAACAGGACAGAAGACAGCTGCTCTTCTCTGATCAACACCTCTTCGTCAATTTCGAAAAAAGTGTGTTGTCAACCAACAAGTTTCGAAAGATTCTGAAGATGCCACGTCATTACACAACGCGTCAGAACATTGGCATTTCTAATTTGTGGCATTAGACGAGCAGAAGGGCTTTACAACCGAACGGGTTCGTAGAAGTCATTCATAAAGAACGGGAAGAGGAATATAGAGTATTGGAAACAGATGGAAAATGGAAATTTTCAAAAATTGAATAGTTCCAGACTTTTTGAAAAAAAATTGAAACGTAATCTGGTATCATCGCTTCTCAGTGAAAATTTCGTCTAATATAAGAACAATTCAGAGAAATCTGTTGATAAAAAAGTCGTTATTTTCTATTGAAATTTATATCAATTGACACATCCTTTCCGTTTACTAATTTCTATCTCAAAATAATTGTTCATTGGAGGAAAAACGGTGTCTGTCCAAAATCAGAAACGAAAGACTTGCCGAATTATTCAGAAGAGTGTTTAATGATTCGAACTAAATCAGAGTTTTTCAACATTGAAACTATTAACCAAACTTCGACTGGATTCGTTTGTCAATCGTTTCTTCAAAGAGAAATCGATAGGATATTGGCTCGAATCGAATTTTGAAGTTCAAAGCATTTCGAAACCCATTTTACACTGCTCAGAATCATTGAGACCTTTGGTCCGTTCGTTTCCCTCCTTCCACCCACTTTTCTGTTTTCCAAAACACCACGTCAGCGATCGCTCTCCCCCGCAACTTTCCATTATATTTCATCTGAGAGGATGCAGACATTGAAGAGCAATTGGCTCTGGGGGAGCTTCTCGAAAGTGGGCGGAGCTTGAGCGAATGATAAAAGAAAGCTAGGAAGAAGGATGAATCTCATTGTCTCTTTCCCCAAGACACTCAGAAACACACACTCCAATCGCCATGGCCAACCGCACCACAGCCGGAGGAATCGGATTCGCTGTTCGCCAAAAGGTAACTGAACAAATGATTTCATAATTATTCGAAACAAAATATTTCCAGCAAGACTCCAAATTCATCAAGGAAGAAGCCGCTCTTCTTCTCGAATGGATCAAGAAGGTTTCCGGAGAGAATATTTCCACTTCTGGAGAACGTGACAACTTCTACAATCTTCTCAAGGATGGAACTCTTCTTTGCAAGTATGTTCTATCATTTTTAGAGAAGAGATCAAATAATAAAATCAAATTTTAGAGTTGCCAATGGAATCGAAGCCGGATCTGTGAAGAAGGTTCAGAAGCCAATCTCAACCTTCGCTTGTATGGAAAATATCAACGCATTCGTCGAATTCGCAAAGAAGCAAGGAGTTCCAAACGAGGAAACATTCCAATCCGTTGAGCTTACCGAAGGCCGTGATCTTTTTTCCGTCTGCGTCACTCTTCTTTCTCTCGGCAGAATTGTAAGTTTCATTTCTTTTCTATCATCAATCAATGAATATAATTATTTCAGCTTCAAAAGGCCGGTAAGACCAACCCATTCGCCTAAATCTTCAATTCTCTATAATTCCAAACTCCCATATTTTCAACGGCCAAGCCCTTTTCTTCATGTCACATTACCTTCTCATGCTCTAATAATAATATGATTCTGTATCATTTTCTTGTTTCACAAAGCAAAATAAGAATGGCACCGTCACTAAGAAATGTTTGTGAGTTGTTTGGTCAACAGAGTTCGATTCTCTTCATAACCTCCTTCTCTCTTTCTCAACTTCTGAGACATCGACACGCAGCTGTTCCAGAGCAGTGTAACTTTTCTCTCAGACTCTCAAAATCATTTGATCTTCTCGTTTTCGGCAGTTTCTCGACAACATTAATGGATGATTTTGGGGGCGAATGGCAAACGGAGCAACAGAAGAAATTCGAAGTAAAATAGAGTTTTTGCAAGATTTCTGGGGAATCCATTGATAAATATTAATGATCGTTATTTGAGAAATCAATGAAAAATATACATGAATAACATTAAAACGAATTAAACAAACTGAATTTTTTCAATTTTCATCGTTATTTCATTCTTTTCAGAGAATCTCTTTCGAATACGACAATGTTTAACTTCATTCATAATAAAGGTTTGAAAATGGTTCCTTCTTATATCCATTCTCGTGATAAACTATTCGTTTTCAACCTTCCTCTTTATTCGGAACTCTTATTCCAAATTTGATGTTCTTGTTTCTTCTGAACTCAAAATTTTGTGATTATCTACAACATAATCATCATTTTTCTCATTTATCTTCTGATCAGTTTTTCTCCGGATCGCCTCAGCGTAGGAGTTTTGGGTCGCATGGATTACATCTCAATCAGTTTGTCAATCGAGTGCATTCATATCACATGATCAACAACACCAATAACAAGAAAAAAACAAAAATTATTCGAACTTCAATGATCTTTTGATCAGAGATTTTAAGAATTCGAAGGAGACAACGAAAAACATGAAGATGATCCATTTTGTGATTCAAATATTCCGTTGAATTGGTTGTGCAATCAGAATAAATTATGCAGCAGGGAGTATTAATTAACAGTAAAATCTTTCTCTTAATCGCGAGTTGTTTCATTTTTTCCCCTTCCCATTTATGGGACACGACATATCACTTAACAGAATTAGGTATATAACTATTATTCTTTGCTCTCAGATGATTATTGAAATCGTGATTTCGAAAAGGTATGACCATATTCACGCGCCGTCTCTTTCTTCCGAACATTTCTTCCCTATCCTCCTTTCTCCGCCTATCTGCGGTCAAGAAGATAGGCAAAGGAAGGAATGCGAGGCAGTCAGACAGTCGGAGTGAGAGAGAGAAAGAGAGAGAGAGAGAGAGAGAGAGAGAGAGAGAGAGAGAGAAAAAGTGTGTGTGTGCAATTATGCAGTGTTGCCCTCTTCCTCACACACGAGTCGATTCCCTTTTGTGATCTTCATTGTTTTTCTGTTTTGTTCTCTATTACACTAAATTCGTGATATATTCGGCTTTTTTGTTCTCTCCGGACCCTTATATCGTTTTCAGATTATTTTTTTCGTTGGTGTCATATGACATTTCATGGATTAGAAAAATTGTTAAATTTGTTCTCCACGAATATAACTTGTAAATTCTATTGATCGATTTCTTTCGTTCCGCGATCCTCTTGGTTTCCTAATTTGAGTAAAATTTCAATCTCAAGGGGAAAATTGATTACCTGGTCTAGATGGAAAGTGACAAATACTATATTAACTTTTCTTTCTTAATGAGTGTATTCTCTTTTGTTGAAGATTTGGTATTTGAATCATCCCAGAATAGTTATTTCCAGTACTTCTCTCAGAGTAAATCGATATTCAGCTGGTCTCCACGCGAAATTTCATTACCTTTTCAGGAAATTCGAGTTCTTTTTTATTGATGTTTTTCAATTTGAGTTTCACTAATGTTCATGAAATTTCATCAAATTAATATCCACAATAATTATAAGAAGGAATAAAGAAAGAGTGGATCGATACGAGAGACACAGAGATGCATGTAAACAATGAAAATACAAGTGGCCGACTGTCCAATCATCCTCGTCTTCCTTCTTCTCTCTCTCTCTCTCTCTCTCTCTCAGCTCATCTCTGAATACCAATCAGAATACCTTCTGCCACATCATAAAACAATGGGAATGTTCCATTTTATGGTTTTGGATCTCGTTATAAATTTGAGAAGATCCTCTGCTTGTCTTCTCATGTTCAAACGAAAGAAATGTATTGAAACAGCAAGAGGTTCCTGATCGAAAACCAAGGGCACCATTTTTCATGAGTTCCGAAGAAAATTTGATTTTTCATTCAATTTCTTTTCATTTCTGGAAAACTCGAAATGTTTTTCTTTACGAAAATCGCGCTGTTGCGATGAAACAGTCTATTTTAATATGAGTCATTTTGTTTTTCATAATATGATTTCGATAATAGAAATCGATTTCGTAAAGAAGCCACACCCATTTTACGCTTTGAAAAACAATTAGAAGGCGGGGTTTTCTAGAAGAAAAATAATAATGGAAAACAATTAACGTTTTGTTTTCGATCATCCACGTCAGTCTTTTCAACGCATTCATTCAACGAATCGGAGCTCCGATTGAAACAATTTAATCTCTGAGAAAACAAAACCGATGATATCATTCTGATTGTATTCAAATAGGAAAATAGAATCGATTATCAGTTTGTTTCTGTTTCTATTTGTCTAATCATTATTCATTGTTCTCTGTTGAAACGACATTTTGTCTATTCATTTCGTAACTTATTGATACTTGAGAAATCTCTTTTTCCCACACTCAAATCACATGTTTCTCAATTCTTGTTATTCGTGCGTCGTCATTATTTCTGATGTACATGCAAAAACGAAATTTCATGAAGCGTAACCTACAATCTGTCATTGGTTATGATTGTTTCAACAACAACAACAACCCTCCAATTTCTCCTTGTCAATCACTCCTTCTCCTTCTTTTTCGTAACACGAATGCACATGTTCTTCCTAATAATTAACCGAGTGAGAAAGAAAGAGAAAACGATCATTTGTCGTCTGTGCACCTGTCCATCAAATCTTCCTCATTCTACCGTCCGTTTTCTTAATAAAAATATTCAATAATTTTGGCCGTTTCGAAATAATATTTCCGAATGCGTTGAATCAGTATTATGATTCATTTTTGTTTTTTCCAGAAAGACGAAGAAAGTTTTCAACGATTAGGCGTTTTCAAACCGTATTTGTGTGCACCCGTTCGGGAAGGAATAAGTCAATGACCATTTGTTCGTCCCTCTTCCCCTTCCTCCTCCTCTTTCTCCTCCTCTTTCTCCTCCATCTTTCTCTTTCGTTATCTTAGTCTCTTTAGTTTCTAGTGGCTCTCTTACGTAATTTCTCGGGTTGACCTCTTCTCTCTTTTCTCTTATTTCTCGGTCAATGTTCTTTTCATTATTCATCTCTCTTTCACTTTCATTCTATTACGATCTTTTGTGACGTTTCACGAGTCACTTCATGTTTTTCTCTGTTGGAAGAAAATATTCTCTTTTGCAATTTCTTATTCATTTCGTTTTCTCTCCTGGCCTTTTTACTCAAATTCATCTGTTTTCAGATCTCCTTTATCTATCTATCAGAAGGAGCAAAATGGCTCATCGAATGAATATCAGTCATTTCGGAAGACAGTATCAGGAGGCTGGAAGACGATATTACGAAACTCCATCAGTAATGCAGAATGGACAAAACAGTTTCCCACCTCCATTTGTCAATCAACAGGAACAATACGGAATGAATTCAATGTCGGAATGGAATGAACCGCCATCATGGGCCGATGTCAAACCGGCAAATGACGGAATGGTTCAAGTTGGGAAGGCACCACATCAATCCTTCGAACGACAACGTCCACAACCACAACAACAGATGAATCAATTTCCTCCACAAGCATATTCATGGGGACAGGCTCCAAATCAGCCAACGGATGAGAGTAACGATGTATTCAGTACAATGGGACATTGGGGACCACCGCCAAATGCCAATGGACAGAAGCATCAATACAATCAATATGGACATCATCATCAATCACCAAACCAAAATCAAAATGAGGATGTATTCGATAACATCGGGGAATGGAACGGAAATCCCGAACCGCCGAGACCATTGATGATGTCGATTGATTTGAATGCTCCAACTCCACTTCCAACTGTTCCTTCATACCCAATGATGGGTACTCATTCCGTTGAATCTCCAACAACTTCGAACAATTCAACTGAGGAAAGAAATAGCTGGAAGACAATTGAAGCTATTCTCAGTTCAGTTCCAAGTCGTTCACCATCTGTCGCTGAAGAAGTTGACATCTATATTCCAGCCAATTCCAATAGATTCTGGAACTCAAACTTGCAAAACTATTGAAACAAACAACACGATCCCGATCTCCATTCACTCGGTTTTTATCATTTAAACGGATCCATTCTCTCTTTTTCTTTCTCGATCATTGATAGTCATTCATCGATATACGGCTAGAACCAACTCAGGTGATCCATTATTATGAATTGCTTTCATTCCTTTTCTCTATTCAATCGTAGTCCAGTGATCTAGATATTTCATATAGTTAATATCGATTTTCTTCAGTTCCGGACAAAAGTATGATACATATATTTTTGTTAAAACAAGAAATCCTATCTAGTACATTAACTAGTACACTGAAATGATGTCTCAAAATAGGATTATTTCACTTTTAAAGTGTTTTCGATTGAGTTATCATTTGTCAGTTTCATTTAATCTTTTTCTCGTTTAATCCATATGTATTTTTCGATTCAAAACGGTTAACATTTCATCTCTCAATTCGTGATTCATTTCTCTTTACTAACTTTAATCTCAATCTCTTCTTCTTCTGGGTTCAATCCTGACGGCTTCGTGCAATTTCCTTTATCATTCTTTCTCCTTCTCTTTCCATCACATCTCGCCCTGTTTTTCTTTGTTTTTCTGTCATTCCCCGATCTGGCTAAATGTAGACATTTTAAATGTTCTAGATATTTTCAATATAATATGGTCATACGGTTGCAAACTTCTCTTCATAATCTATTCAAATCCCCCTTTTACGGTCTCTGAAACCATTTGAATTGCTTTCAGGCTCTTCTCATTTCTTTAAAATTATCAAAAAATTGTGATTTCACCGATGTGTTTTTTTTCTGGTTCAATTATATTTTACCTCTTTTATTCTCATCAATAAATATTCTCGCATACAAATGGTTTTCGTTTTCAGATTGATTATTATCCAGATGCATCACTAAAAATGAATTTAACTAAATGAATACAATTGACTTCTCATAATTTGAGAGGAATTCAATTGAAATGAATATTTATTCACGATTCAAAGTAGCGTTTCTTCGACATTTCTCGTATTCATCCATATCTCTCATCAATATTTGTTTCGCTCTTTCTTCATCTGCTTTCGAGAAATTCAATGGACGACGGAATAGAAGAATGTGTTTTTCGGGTCTATGAACCATATAATGCTCCCATCCAAGAGACTTAAATGAATATTTTGAATCGAAGTCTTCCATAGAAAGTGTTCACCTGTGTAACTCCAACACGTCTCCATTCAGCTTCTGAGAGTAATTTCTCTTTTGGAAGTTGTCTTGCAATGACTTGTGGAAGAATCACGTGACGATATTCATATTCATCATCTGCGTATCGAGGGGAATAGTAGATATCGTCCATTTTTTATTTTTTGGAACGAGTTCGAGTAGAAATCAGAAATGAGAGTGGAAAATAAGAAAAAAGGGAAATGGGATGAGTTGAAATGACGTTTATTTTCAAAATTCTTTTGAAAATGGATTCTCCGAACTTTATTTTTTCATTACTTCATAATTCGATTCATCTTTTAATTACTATCAAAAACAATAGAAATACTATCGGAAGCTGGACTTCTAACCCGTTGATTGTATCCAAAAACTCGGAATGAATAGCTTTTTCTCAAAAAGTTTCTCAACGAAACGTGTGTTTTTTCGACGTTCGTCGATGCGATTTGCCAGTTTTCAGATGAATTTCCATCTGAAATATAAGAATTTTTAAATGAATTAATTGAAACGATTCAAAATACCAATTGGACGATATTCAATGCAATATTTCAATCCGAGTACAAATTTCCATTTTAGTCGAACTTCATTATTTCCTGTTATTTTCACTGTGAAATCTGACGGTGGATCTGAAAAGAAATTGTGTGTTTCAATCAAGTTTTTTCTTGTTTATGAATCACCTGGAATCGAAATGACACTTAAAAATGCAACACTTGAAGTGACTCCAAATGAATTCTTAGCAATTACTGAATATGCTCCAGCATCACTTTTTTGAACTTTTTTGATCAAAAGACGGCTGTTCATTTGATTTGTCTGAATGTTTTCAATGATTTTTCATTAAAAAAACTCTCTCTCTCTCTCCCTCTCTCTCTCTCTCTCTCTCTCTCTCTCTCTCTCTTTCTTTCTCTCTCATTTACTTGTATTGTTGCCCTTTTTGAATCAACTGCTGGCCCGTGCCAAACGACAGTATAATCAGTATCTGAAACAACAATCAATCCACTTCCATTCTCTGAGTACATATTTTTACGAGAAGAAATAGTTGGACTCATTACAACTTCTTCTCCTTCGACAACTTCTAAATCTTTCATTTCTTCAACTACAACTGGTCTTTCGCATGTCGACATTTCTAAGAAAACATCAAAATTCTCAGTTGATGACGTGGCAACATCGAATGAACTGGGTCCGTATTCCACGTTTGTCTCATCGACTGTTTTATGCCAATCTCGACGATATCTGTAAACGAAAAATGTTTATAAATAGAATTCTTTTCAAATGAATTACTGTATCTGTTCGGCGAAGTTTTCTCCCGGAATTTCAGACATTGAAAGAAAATAATTGGGACATTTTCCAATAGTTCCATCCTGTTTTTTAACATTTACATATCCATTTTTGACATCTAAGATTTGAACCTGAAATTTATTTTATTCCACAAATCTACTTTTTTCAAGCGAGTATCTGAATGAATAAATTGATAAAAGAGGTCACCTAAAACGGAATTTCAGAAGGAAGAACCACAGAGTTTCTGATGAATGATAGGATATTTTTGGTATACAGAACGATATCATTTCATTTACTCAACTAGTACATATCATCTATTCTAAATATAATGAAACTGAATGTTTTCACCTTTTCACCAATTTCCAAATTCACTTGGTCATCTGTTATTCTTTGGAATTTACCATTGACGGCGGCTTCAAACTGAAAATAGTCAAAATGTTTTTTCGTCTTTTGTTTGTAATTCGGCACCGCATCTCACAGCACCTCTTTTTATATTCTTCTTTCTTATCACTATGTTTTAACACTTCAAGCAGAAGAAATTTATTGAAAAATACACGAAAACATACTGTTTGTGTGGTGATGAGAAACGAAAAAAAAGAAAAGAGCAAAAAAAGGAGTCAGCTAAAAATGATCAAGGTAGGTTTGATAAAAGAAAAATAAATTCAAGAGAATCGGAAAAATGCGCGCTCATTCAGAAAGAGAGAGAGAGAGAGAGAGAGAGAGAGAGAGAGAGAGAAAGAGAGATAGCTCAAGGAATTCCAGATATAATATGCAAATACATCACTGGGCTCTTGGAGAGAAAGGGAAATGGGTCCAAACCTAAAGGGAAAGGAAAGTGAGTTGCGAGAGTGTTTAGAGAGGCAAAACAGAGAAATTTAGGAAATTTTTATACATAAGGACCTAGAGTAATGGAGGAAATTGATTGAAACCCGCTTGAAAGATAGAAATATCGTTCAGAGGATCGATATAAAAACGAATAGATGTCGAGAGTTAAAACGTTAGAAAAGACTAGAAAACTAGAAGATTAAAAAAGAGGAATTGACCTGTAGAAAAGCTCAACAAGAGAGATTGATTGTAGGAAAAATCTAGCACACGAGACTTACTTCACACGAAAAAAGGGAAGAGAAAATAGAAATGAGATTAGATGATTCAATGTTAGAAGACGTTAGTGATTAGTAAAGAATGACACTCATTTCGAAACCGGTGGAGGCGATGTTGGCGATTTTGCAGGCTTCTTTCCGAATGAAAACAGTGATTTCGATTTCTCTTTTTTCGGAGATTCGGCTGGTTTTTTAGATGTTGAAGCAGATGATTTTGCAGTTGATGCCGATGGTTTTGAAGCAGAAGAAGACGGTTTTTTATCAGAACTGCTGGGACCTCCTCTGAAATTAGAAAACAGTACATTTACTTCATTCAAATGACAAGAAAATGTCGAAAATCAACTTACAGATTCATATTTCCAACGGCTCCAGACATATCATCACCTCCTCCCATATACTTTTTCGGATCAACAAGTGCAGCCAAAAGACGTTTCTGTTGATCCAATTGTTCACTTATTTTCTGATTCCATTGATCTTTTTCTTCTTGTGTTTGTGCATTTGCAATGAAACTCGTCGGTTGTGTTGGATCAGAACTTTTGATCACAAATCTCAATGGATCATCTGCCGCATTTGGTTCAAATACCATTTTGTTTACCTGAAATAGAATTAATTTTATTCAAAATCAAAGTAAAATTTCGTTTTCCTCCTAAGAAAAAAAACTCACCATAATTTGACTTTTGAAGATATAAATTGGATTTCCGAACTCTTTTTTTGGTGGAATATGATCTGCCAGAATGGCGGATTGTTCGAATAAAAATATTCTTCGATCCTTTGGTTTCTGAATATTTCCAGCAACTGATTCACTGATTTGAAGAGTTCCTTGGAAAATCAATTGTCCTTGAGCTCCGAGATTTCCGTCGAAATTCTGAAGTCGACCGATTTGCATGAAATCATCACAGTTCTTCGGAACACGATGCATAACCTGAAAGATAGAAAATATAAAAGAACTGTTTCTCTGTGTATATTCTTATCGTTCGAACTCAAACTAAAGATTTAACTTGAAAAGGAAAAAAAATGAAAACTCACTGCCAGTGCCTTATTCAATACATCAGTTTTGTCCTTTGCTCTTTCGGTGAATTTGAGAATATCTTTCAGCAGCAACTGATATTTCATAATTCTTTGAACTGGTTTGATCAACAAATCACATAATGCTACTTTGTGTCCTAGTTTTGCTTTCGTTTCAGCGAAGAATCCTTCGAAGTCATCTTGAGCCAAAAGATAATCAGATTTCGGCTTATTCTGACAGTATTTTGTATATAAACTGTTCAATCGTCTTTCGTATTTCACAAATGCATGTCCGGCCGCTTCGTAATTTTCCGTTGATTTCTCAATTTCTTTCAGGAAACATGTCTTGTGGAAATCGAGAATTTGTGATATATTGGCGAAAATAATTTTATCTTTTCCAACAAGATCAGCAGGAAGATCCATTTTCTCTAGATTTCCAATATATCCTTCGACGACAGATGACAAATCTTTGACATAATCTTGTTCTGTTTCCACGAGTTCCATCAATACATACGATCTTTTGAATCTCGCAATCTCTTCTGGCGTCTTTTCCACTTTCTCCGGAACTTCTGGCTCTGCTGCATCAGAAGCAGCAACTGACTCATCATTTGAATCTTTCTCATCCATACTATTGTTAATTGTGATGTTTTCCATTGGAGGTGGCAGACAGTCTTCCACTTTCTCTTCTTCAGCTACAACGACAGGCAAACGAGATGGTGATGATGAAGATGTTGGTGCGTGAGTTGGTGTCGAAGCAGATGGTGCTGTTGAATTGGTTGAGGTGGCCGCAGTGGAAGATGATTCCCCAGGAGAAAGGACGCCGATCGAAGCTGGAGATGATGATTCAGCCGTCTGAAATGTAGTTTTGAAATTTGCTTCTCAAGTAGATGTATATAATTAATCGAAGAGAGAGAGAGAGAGAGAGAGAGAGAGAGAGAGAGAGAGAGAGAGAGAGAGAGAGAGAGAGAGAGAGATAACTTACATGTCCGTTGGCAGTTACTGGAGAAGACGTTGCAGATGTAGACTGCCTGGTTGCCGGGCTGTTGTTGTTTGACGACGAGGCTCGCTCTTTGCTCGAGTTTGCGAAGATTCGTCTGTAATAAAACAATTTATTCTCAAGAACAAAATACATTTCGCAAGGGATTTCTTGGCAGTCGTTTGTTGAAGTAAAAGGGCAAAAAGTAAGAAAAAGAAAAGCGTAAAAAGAGGATTGGAGAAGAATAAGGAGGAGCAAATTGGAATGATCCTTTCTTCTTTTCTATCTTCTTCTTCTTCTCCTTCTTACTCTTTTCTTTCCATTCGCCCGTTTCTTCAAACCACCAAATAACTCTTCTTCCAAACTTTTTTACTACAAAATGATGAGAGAGAAAGAGAAATAGAGAGAATGAAAGAGACTTTAAACATATGCAAATTTCTTTTGTTCGGAAAAAAGTTTTAAAATTCCACTTGAACCGATTTGTAGAAAATGTAGGTAGTTTTTCGAAACAAATATGGAAAAATATATTATTTCTACAATTATGAAACTATTGAATCAAATCTCTGAATCAGAATACAATTTAATTGTATTCATTGAACAATTGGAGTCAGACAAGTCAGAAATGAATGAGAATGGAATTGAAGGACAGGGAAGCAAAATATAAACTTGAACGGAAGCCAATTAGATAGGAGTCTCTTTGCTCATAATCAAAGAACGGAAAAGAATCAAAGAGAATAGATGCACAAAGAGAAAACAAAAAGATGAAGAGGAAAAGGAAGAAGATGGCGTCGACGACAACGAAAACGAATAAGAAGCGACGAAGAGAGAAACACGATACTACGAATTAGGAATGCAAAAAAAAGCAGCATCGAAAAAAAGAAGTGAAGCGCGACGACGAAGAGACAGGAGAGAAGGATCGATGCGGAGAAGCGCGCGGTGAGCCTGAAGCTGAAGGCAACCGGGAGCACAAATACACATACACACACACAAACAGATATTAGAGCGGCGGCCTACAGCTTCACCCATAAGACGTCGACAACGATGAAACGCTGAAGAACGGGGTGGGATACGACAAAGTGATGAGAGGGTGGAAGAAGAAGAAGAAGAAGAAGAAGTAGAGGAAAAGGAGGGCCACTGGCAAAGCCCTTCAGATAAATATACATATATGGTAGCCCCCCTTCGTTTCTCTTCTTCTTCTCTTTTTTCGCATCATTCACAGAGACTCCAGTCAGTCCAGCACATTGAAAGTGAGGAAGCTGCCGCAGGGCAACAAACTTAGCAAGTAAAAGAAAAAAGAAGAAGCAAAGAGAAAAAAGCAAGAGAAATGTATGGGGTCGTCGAGTTTCTCCTTTTCCTCTCTCTCTCTCTCTCTCTCTCTTTTTCCTTTCGCATGGGCGCCCATATCCAAAAAACAAATTCAAAAAAATTAGGCAAAAATGATCGTTGAAGTCCGAGTTCAAGTTTTCAAAACAAAATTGATCCATTTGACAAAAACTAAAAATGATGAGAATTTGTAGATCAGGTTTTTATGAATGATATATATTTTTCTGCTGAACGGCATCCCCCTCAAATAAAATAATTCTGACCAAGTTCATATTCATCGACTATCAGACGGTTAGACTATCGTCTTGATTATAAGAAAATGATTAAATTATGATCTTATTGGTTCAATTTTTCTCAAGAATCATTTCAGAAATTAAGCAAAATGCGAGTTCAACTAAATTCGTCATTCTCAATTTTTTCTTTCTTTTTTCTCATTTGTCTTCTTCTTTTTCTACTTCTTTTTCATCTTTTTCTACTCGACTTTTTCCTTATTTTGTGGACGGACCGATGCGAATAAGGCCCCCCCCCCTTCAACCAATTTCACTTCTTCAACCTTTTTTACGAAAAAGTAAGCAGAATAGAAAAAAGTAGAAAAAGATGGAAGAGTGAGGGAATAAATATTTCATGGTCCATCATTTATGCCCATTTTGAGATCGAAATACACTGGTGGCCCGACTCGTATTTGGGTAAAGTCTGAGTCTCCAACTTCATGAAATTGCTCCAAATTCTTAAGAATATACAGAGGAATAAGTGGAAAAAAAACGGAGTAAGAGTAAATTTTCTCTATCGTTTTCCTCATTTTTCGAAAAATTCCATTAACTGAAGAAACGAAGTTGATAGGCGAAAGTGCATTTTTGAAGGAATTCTGGTGGCATCGGATCAGGATCAACGGATTAAGAATGGTCTCACTACTCAACATATATGAAGATACTAATGCTTGGATATAGAAAAAGAAGAGTCTAGAAGAGCACAGAAAACGAAAAACGAAGAAAAAATAGAGAGTAAAGTAGAACACATTTGTCGGGGGTCTTCAGTTTTACGACTCTATTGGGGGGGAGAAAAAGGGAGAAAGGGACGCCACAAAAGAAGAAAAAAGAAGAAGAAGAAGAGGCTCTTCTTCTTCTTCCAAACACAGAAAATAGCTCCACTTCATTAAATGCTTCCGACGACAAAAATGAGAAGAAGAAGAAGAAGAAGAAGGAGGAGAGGAAAGTAGAAGGGAGGGACGGCATCACCGTCGCCACGAATGAAATAGTGAAGTGGGTCCGTTTTCTCAAGTTGCTCAAAGAGCTCGAAACTCCACATCTTTATTTTTCTTGAAAAAGAGAGAAGAAAAAAGTGACGATAGAAGAAGAAAAAGAAGAAGAAGAAGGAAGCCTTTAATGCTCTCCGAGTCGTGACAAAAAACATTCTTGAATATGCGAAAGAACAAATTGGGGATAGGAACGGAGTTTGGTATTCGAAACAGAGGGGCGAGCATTATGATGAATATTTCAACGAAAAGGTATTCAACGAAATTTCGAAATCTCGGAATAACAGTTCCATCGAAGATATATTTAAATAAACTGACTGAGATGAAACCATCCACTGAAGTTTTGGTTGATGTTTTTGAAAACTGGTTTGAGAATCCGAAATTAAAATCAGAAACAGAATAAAAACATAAACGAAAAAAGTGATTGTTTACTGTTCACATTTAAATGACGTCGTCTAAATTTGGAGAGGAATAACAAGAAAACTCACCTGAACTCTTGTTTACAACGTGGCATAAGATTTGCACACGGCATTTTTGATGTTCAAAATGAGTATAAAAAAAGAAATATAGTGTTTCAATATATGTTGCAAACAGCTTCAACAATTTGATTTGATGGGAAGAAGAGGTTGATAGAACAGTAGGCAGTAGCGGGTGAACAAAAACGACCGTGCCACTGATGACGATGACAACAATATGTAGAAAAAGAAGAGAAATCGAGACGCAGAACAAGAACAAGAATATCGTCGTCAAATTCTTGTTCTTGTTCTTTTTTCTGTAGGTGACTGCTGACGATTTGAGAAGAAGGCGGGGGCAAAAAGACGATAAAAACCCACAATGTTCTTCTTTTTTCTTTCTCTTTCAATTTTCTTTTCTTCAACTTTTTTCGGTTAGTATGAAGAAGTAAATGAGTAGGAAGAGAAGAAAAAAGTGCGTGGGCACACAGATTAATTCGCTTCTCGTCGTCCAGAATATGTCCTCTTCGTTGTCTTCCGTTGAGTTCTTCCTCTTCCGGAGTGAAAATGATGATTTGAATGAAGAAGAAGAAGAAGAAGATGAGAGACTCGAAAGATTCTTCAGTCCAATTGATTTTCTTTCGTTTATAATTTGAAACGACGAATTAGAATCGAATGAACAACAACCACAAATGTTTTGATGTTTGCCGAAGAATAAAAAATAGTGACTCTCTCTCGTTTTTCTTCCACTTAATACAAATGTTTATAATACAGGGAGTAGATGGAAACAGAGACCCGGGAATGGATTTGTCGAATAGAAGAAGGAGGAGGAGGAGGAAAAAAACGGAAGAGAGGGAGCCATCGACGAAAAACATCGGAGGGGTTTATTTGATTGTGTCACAGTGTGTCCGTGTGCAATTCTATGAAGAATGGATAGGAAGAAGCTTGAATTGAGATGTGGATAGATACTGTGTGTCATAATTCAATTGGAAAAGAAATAACGACGATGGATTGGAACGGATTGGAAGAAAAAAAAAGGAAAGACTGAGTTCAATGTAAAGGAGGGAAACACGATGTCTCAATCATCGATTTCGATTATTTTTTTCTTGAATTCTGCACTGAAATTATGACTTTTTGGTGTTTGTTTTCTCACACGGTCTCTTAAAATAATGAATGATTCAGTGAAACCTTATTATAGAAATTTTTAGATACTCTGATTTCTAAAAGATGTTCATTTGTCATCTGAAATCTATGAACTTTTCTTATTTCCTCTCTTTTGTCTATCCCAATTATTTTCATAATTGTGTTTCACCAGCTGTCATCGGATGAATCTTTTGCAAGAAAAAGTGAGTCAGCAACGGAGGAAAGGCGCTGAAGAAACATGAAAAAGACGACGAAACGAATTGTAATTCTTTTCTGATGACGTCTGTTTCGAACCGAATTCAAAAAAAAAATGGGGGAGAAGTAAATAAAATTAGAAGTTTGAGTTGATTAAGGAAGACAAATGAAAATAGGAACTTTGAATGGAGAAGAGAATAAAAGAGACTAACCGGATAACAATACGAAACATTTTGAACTGTAGAGAATTTTCGGAAGGGAAAACAAACAATTTGAAGTTTGAGAACTATATAATCCATAATTCATGTCACTAAATTCAAGTATCCGACGTGACGGAAAGAACTCAAAAAATTATCGAAATCATGGAAGAGATTTGTTGAGATTTGAAACATTTCCATTCGTTTTCAAAAGAAAAAAGACGAAGAAAAGTAAAATACAAGTTAGAAATGGGAAGATGATGTCGGTGAAAAAAATGATTTTGCGTAGAAGAAACTGCGCCAACATCACAAATTTTCGAATTGAATAAAGAAGAAAACGGCAAGAAAAGAAGAAAAGAAAATGCATTTTTCATCTTTTATCGACTTCTTTTTTCAGAACTTTTCTCTTCGTTTAAACGAAACACTCAGACGAGAATCAAAACTAACTTTTTTCCACAAAAAACGAGTGACCAAAAGAAGAAGAAGACGATGAAAAAGAAGGACAAAATAGTGAAAAACGATAGAAACTAGCCCATTTCACACTATTTCAAGTACCACTTTCTTCTCGTTTTTATTCAAAAAGAGACACAAAATAATGGAAAAACGGAGAGAGAAAAACGACTCACCTCAATGATTTCCTTTTTGAAACGGATGATCCAGAGGCATTCGAATCGTCTGGACGATCGGGAACACTTCCTGATTCTGCTGAAAAGAAAAAAGAATTATTTAAATGGAAGAGATCAGTTTCTATATGATATTTATCCCATTAGTAGTGCACTTTCCTATTTGTTTGAATATTCAAGGATTATATAAAATCAATTAAAAGTTTTTTCATCAATCTATAGGCCAACGGTCGTTTTTCTCCGATATTAAACACAACAAAGATTTGGATCTACCATTACTACTTCCTGATCCTCCGAGAGATGTTTTCGATGGTTGAACAATCGCTACGTCTTGATCATGACTGTGTCGACTCGTGGACGATGAGAACCATCTCCGTTTTATAGCAAATGACCAACGCTCCTTTTTAGAAGATTTGGTTGGTGTAGTACCCCCACCTTCAGAATCAGTACTTCCCTCAACAGTTTGAGACCGTCGCATGTTTCGGCTGAATTCACACTCTCAGAAAATGAAAAAAGGAGGAAAACATAGAATTCGGAAAAAAGAATGCGAATCAATACAATTTACAAAAAACAAATAAATGAATGTTCAACTGAGTCGGTATTCTTTGACCTCATAGAACGACTTGAACTCAAGAGGTACACAAAGTGAAATTAAAAGATAAAGTGTATAAAGGAGATGAGAGATACTGAAATAAATAAATTTTAGATTTAACAGTAATCAGAACTTCGAAATGGAACATTTGGAGTTTAATGAACTTTTGATTTCTTTCAATTTGTGTCAAAACGGTACAGGAATCATTCTGAGACCAAATCAATTTGTCTCTTTCTTTTTTCCAAAAACCACATGATTTTGCTCACATTTTGCACAAAACGAAGAGTTATTTCAATCAAAAAAGTAGTTCAGAAGACACTACGTTTATGTTTCAAAATGAAGAAAAATGAGAAATTCTCGTAGAATTGAATGGAAATTTGGCGTTGTCTCCTAGGAGAGAAAACGATGAATTCTCTCAAGAAAAAAGAAAAAAAGGAAATTGGAAGAAAAAGAGAAAAAAGAGAAGAAAAAGCGAAATTGGAAATGAAAATCGAATAGAAAGTGCTCCGGAAATGAGCCTTTTCTCTATTATTCCTTCCCTTTTTATGTTGTTTTTCAATTTGAAAACCTTTCGATTCATGAGAATTTATGATCAAAACGAACTCCTAATTATTCTTTTTCGATTCGGAATCTCATGATTTTGAAATGAAATACTCAGATTGAATGAGCATTTATTTAGAGTAAAAAACAATTTGATTATAGATAAAGAGAGAGAGAGAGAGAGAGAGAGAGAGAGAGAGAGAGAGAGAAGCTCTTGCGAGAACATGCGGGCGCCCAGTGAGATTTGATGAGCACGTACATACACAAACTCTCTAAATTCTCTCGATTTTACTCAATCTATTGGATAAATATATACATAGCCACAACCAAAAAATCACTGAGAGAGTGAAAAAGAAGAAAAGAAAAATGGAGAGAGACACGTGTGAATCGGGGAGCTCTCACTGACTAACTGCTCTCCGATATTTGTCATTTCGGAGGGAAAAAGAGAAGAGATCTCTCTCTTTTTGTGTCGATCGATCTGGAGGAGAAGAAGAAGTTTAGAAATCAAAGAGAGAGAGAGAAAGAGAGAGAGAGAGAGAGAGAGAGAGAGAGAGAATAAATGGAGCATATGTGACAGTTGAAAGAAAAAAAAAGAAGATTTGAGAAGAACCGAATAGAATTTCGATATCAAATGAATTATTCAATTCGAATACCTTGTCTATTAGAAAACAGAAAATAGAAGAGAGAAAATTGAATCTTCGAATGAGAGTAGTCAGAAAAACAAAAATGAACAAACCATGAAAAACGAGAGAAATGAGAATGAGAATAAAATTGATGAATTCAAGCTCACTCAATTTCAGAATAACGAACATTGACTCTTGATATTTTGAAAGAGTTTGAATAGGGTTTCATGAATGGAAATTTGAAGAAAAGAATGGTCAGATGTATTATTGGAAGTAAGAAATAGAAAAAAGAAAGAAAGACGTTCGTCAAATACATATTTTAATGGGAAAAGAAACAATAAAATTCTATTTCAAAGTCATGAAATCGAAAAGAATTTCGTTCTTTGCATCTGATTTTATTTTTCAATTCTTTCATATTCTCATTCGAAATTATGAAAGAAATTTCATCGTTTCAATCTCTAAATCATCCAATTTCCTTCGCATTACAGAGTGAACTCGAGACTAAAATCAAATGGATTTTGGTGCTAAATTGATTGTGATATCAAATAAACAAATGGAAATTTCTGCGTCTTTGGATATCATTTATTATTTCACATTCTCTTTTTCTTTTATCACTTTTTTCGGTGAAGAGTCTCTGAGCAAACAGAAAGAACTCTCTCCCAGTGGAAAACCGTTTCTTCTTTTTGATGATTTGGTAAAAGAGAAAAAGAAAAAGAAAAGAAGTGATATAAGAGAAAACAAAAAAGAGAGAAGAAACTTCATATTCGATCGAATGCACTGTAACAAAAAGAAAAAAGTGGTCGGAATTACGACCTTCCGGAAAGAAGGAAACATGAAGAAAAAAATAAGTGTAAATGAAAAATGGAACTAAGAAAACGTTGTTGTTGGGGAAAACTTTTCGCAGCTTTTCTCAAAGGAAATGTGGGAAATGACTGAGAGTATATACCCTCAGGCTCCAGTTTATCAGCATTACTTCGTCTTTTAGGACTGTCAAACTAAAGGAAAGCCAGAAAGAACTCTCATGATCGAGAGTTTTGAAGTAGGATAGATTGAATTAAATTGTTCTCAAGTTTTTTTAATAAACAGCTTTTAGTGTATTTGATACTCGCAAATTTTATATATAGTTATATTTATATACATTGAACATGATGATCAGTTTTTACATAAACCCATACAATGAAGTGAGGTATGGTATTATAAGATACAGAAAATAAACAATTTCGTGAGATCAGTGTACTGGATAATGATGAAACCGAATGGAAATGATGAAGAGTATTGAGCAAAAACAATTATGAGATGGAAATCTGTGTGTAATATGCCTTGGAAGAGTCACAGGAGCAGTCAGTCTAATAATGAAAGAAGGAGAATGAAGGGGTTGACGAGAAGCAGAAGAATTGTTTGCTCTCCTTCTTCTTCTTCTCTACAACAGCCTCACGTATCCTTCCAATTGAAAGACAACAAAAAATCAAGAAAATGAAAGAAGGAAAGAGACGAAGAGCAAAAATGAGAGTGCCCCTTCGCTCATTAGGCAACGGGCTTGTGGACTCAGAAATGAGTATTGCCTAACATCGTCGTTATATCAAAAGGGGGAACTGAGGAAAAATCGTAAAATGAAATGAGTTATAGATTCAAATTTAGAGATAAAGAGATAGCAAACAAGAAAGAAAAGGTAGAAAAAAGATGATGTTGATGAAGGTAGCATGCAAATACTCGAATCACCGACACAACAACCACACGCACTCCTTACTCGTTTTCTGAATTATTCAAAACTCTAACCGTTGGCCTACAGAATTGATAACATTTTTGGGATAAACTAACATTTTCAAAACTTTGGGCAGATCCGTAATTTTCTAAGTTCACTATGTAACGGATCATACCAACTTTCTTAATGAAAGAAAAGAAAAATACTAACGTGGAGCAATGATAGATGCCGGTACGAGACCTTGTTTCGTTGGTTGATCGCACAGTACAACTTGTAAGTATTCAGCACAGTCTGTTGCTTGATCCTC
This sequence comes from Caenorhabditis tropicalis, assembly GCA_016735795.1. Lineage (NCBI taxonomy): Eukaryota > Metazoa > Nematoda > Chromadorea > Rhabditida > Rhabditidae > Caenorhabditis > Caenorhabditis tropicalis. Next base: position 6,109,033 of record CM028614.1, on the reverse strand, counting down.
GACAATCTGTATACGGACAGGATGAATTAACTAAAACTAATCATATTTTTGATTTCTTTTGCAAATGGTTTTTTGTAAAAATTCGTACTTCAACTCTATCTCCTTTGTTCACTTTCAGATGTCCTTCGGCATTTCCTTCGAAATCTGCCGTTACGATCCATACTTCAGACGATTGCTGAAAAAAAGAAGTTTTATTGCTCACAAGTTTGTTATCTTCTTTGACTAAGCTCCCTTGAGGTCATAACTTGCCATTCAGACCACTCAAAATCGGTGGCAGTTGTGACTGAGAAAAGTGTCATGTCGAACACATTCTCTTTCTTCTCTAAATTTCTTTTTTGTGCAAGAAAACCAAATTTCAATGTCGAGCAACTACTCTCAGATATTTATGAATTCGGAACCCAAAGTAAACACACATGAATTTAAAGAAAGCCCTCGGCCAAGGCTTTCAGAACCTCTTACCGCTGAATCATCAAACTCGACACCATCGACTGTGAGTTTGTCGGGTTTCGTTCCACCACGAAACGAACTCGTTAGCCGGTTTCGAGCTCGAGTGTACAGATTACCCGTTCTCGACCTTATAGAGCGCCAAGATTTTGAATAAGTTAGCATTCTGAATATCTTCTTAAAAGAGGAAAAGAAAAACGCCAAGTAGATTTAAAATGTCAAGCAAACAAAGAAGACGAGGCTTCGGCGGAATAGAAGCAACTGCCGAGTAATTACATTTCGAGAGAGAAGATGCGGATCAGATGGCTTTGCAAAACGAACGAAAGGAATTCCAGTTAGTTGAATGAAGACTAATATTTAAAATTGAAATGAAAAGAGTGATATTCTACAAACAGACTAGGAATGTCTCAAATTGGCCGCAATAAAACAGTGATATATTATGTTTTCTCAATGGTACAGACACAAATTAATAGTAGCTAGTCTTCATGAATATATCCATGTTGAGTTTTTTTTGTTAGTCTCATAGCTCACTTCTCAGATTTAGATCTAATTTTCACGCTCCACCTGCTTGGAGCCAACGAAAACAGAGAAGAGAAGAGAAAAATGGCGTCTTGTTGGCCACAAGAACTGGAAAATTTATGAAGAGAGAAAACGTATTGAATAAGATATTGGCATCAATTATATGACCGAGCCCATAAAGTACCACTTTTATGCCCATAACGTGCCCTCTCTCTCTCTCGCGAAATATTATTCTATTTGTTCATAAGACTAAAGAATGACTAAGACGGAAGACTCAATGAATAGAAGTAACGGAAATTTCAGGAAAAATTGATATGAAATTAGGCTAAGCATCAGAGAATGGAGAATGACACTCGATCCGGTATTTATGAACCAACATAATAAACCGCAAGAGATAGAAAAAGTGAAGGAAAAAAGAGACAGCGGGGGTGCACCGCGAAAAAAGATGAAATGGATACATGTACTAGGGTAAATATCAAGTGAATGCGAATCAGGCAATAGAAAATACTGGCAGTTTCCCCCCGGCGAGATGTTGTGGGCGGAGCTTCATCTGAACTAATTTTTTTCAATTTTGTTTTTAAAAAGGGTTAGAGCGAATGACTGAAAAGGAAAGTGATGCAAAGGGAAGAAATAGGAGATGAGCCCAGAACCAATTAGTAGATGTCACCAGTAGGGGAAAAACAGCAGGAAAAGAAAAGAAGATGATCATGTGGAGTGGTTTGAAAATTTCTGCCCGAACCGAGAAAAGGATTAGGGTTCCAACAGATGAAAAGAGTGCTCAACAACATGATGAAAAGAAAAGAATGACTTCATAATGATGTGAAAACAGAGAAAAACCGAATGTTTGAAAATGAAAACCACAGAGACAAGGTCTTGTTCCACATGCATCGTTTTCGCTGTTGTATATAATTTGAGTCAATTGAAACGAATTCGAAGCCGAGTGCATTCAGAAGAAAGAAAGAGTTAAGACGATATAGGAAACAAATGCGGAACCATCGACTGTAGCTTCGAGTCTTGTTTGTTGGACTACTCACATTTCCATCATCAACAAGGAAAGGGAAAAGGCGGGGGAGACGATGGCGGCTGTATGACGAGTTGGGTGTCGGACTTCAGATGAGAGAAACGGAAAAAAGAAGAATAAAAGAAGGATTAGACATCGAGAAAAGGAGAACATAAGAATGAGCAGCTCATCATAATCGGGTGACCAGAGTCCTGAATAAAGAAGTGCAGTCATGCGGAACACGCATGTATCAACTAAATAGATGGAAGAACTTTCAAAGTGAATGAAAATTGAAACGATGAGTTGCTAAGTTTATAAGTTGCAACAGTGATCGTTGAACTCCAAATATGAACACAGGACTCGTGAAATTTCGATTTTAGAAAAAGTTGTTTTTTGGAAAGAAAAACAGCTCTGCTTTGGTTGAAAAACAAGCTCGCCCAGAGGTGTGTCTGTGTTGTGAATAATTCATCCGTCTTTCGTCGGTCTCCGACTAGATTACTCCCTTTACTTTCCAAATTATTGACGAAGCTTACGGTTTTTGTTTGGGAGAAGCGTGTGAAAAATTGAAAAAAAAACGGAATCAAAATATTTTTCCTCTCCAGGTTTGCATATTGAATGAAATTCCTTAGTAGAGAAGTTGGGAAGAGAGACATAAATCCAATCAACGTATTACGCGAAAGTGAGCAGGTCATGCTGCTTCCACTCTTCATCAGAATCATGGCTAACAGGAAATTGATAAATAGCTACGTCATTTCAGAAAACTTATTTTTGGTGAGCTTACCTTGCGCAAACACGAAAAGCAATTTATTGGCATTGTGATAGTATTCGGAGTATGAAGAACAGTTTAAAGATTCGAATAGTTGACTGTCGGAGAAGCCAATCGAACGGCACGAACCGTGGGAAGATAGAGAATGTGGCAGGAGCGAGGAATAAGAGGAATAGATTGCGCCACGATAAAATAACCAATCTATGTTGAATCAATAGAACTGGCAGACGAATGATTTCATTTCGAATAGAATAGAAGCATTTCGAAAGGATGAAGCAGGAATGAAAGTAGTTGTTGGGTTCTATTGGGTAATATCGATTAGACTTCTTAAGAAAAGGATGAAGAGAATAAAGAAGATGATGAGAAGTGGGAGCTGCTCTCGGCAAGAAAAGAAGAGAGCAGCACGATCACGAGGCAGCAGACGACAGCCGTCTTCCCGGGAGGGAGCCAACCGAAGTTTGTTGTGCGTGTAAGAAACGAGACTCTAATCCTGTGCGTATATGTGTGTGTGTGTGCTTATGATGTGTAATCATTCAAATGTCTACAATGGTCCATTACCAATGATTCTGGATGTAAAGCGTTGATTTCTTATATTAAAATTTCTGGCAAAAACTAACATGCACAGCGCATTTTAAGATCGCCTCTTATTATATTTCTGATACATAAAATAACTTTTTTTATCGTTGATAAATTCCAGATTGCCAGATATACGGGTGACGCGCTAATACAAAGGTTTCTTTTCCTGTACATCATATTACTATCGTGTTGAAGAGAAAAAACCCACCTCACTATCACAACTGTGAACACTGAAACGCTGATGCAGTAGAGATTCCACGTCTTGAGATTGTCGATTCTCTCCACCAGAAGACGTTGATGCTCCAGACCGAACGGATACACTTCTAGCGGTAGAAAAAGTTCCAACTGAAAGAGCTGGTGAAACACCAAGCCCCAGAGGCAATAATCCAGTGGTGAGCTCACGAATTTTGAGAACCCATTTCACTTTTGTGTTTTCGTTTGATGCTTTCAAATCAGTTCGATTATCGTTCGATGAAACAGTGCCTACGCGAAGACCAAACCGACACGAGTCCCCTTCAACGTGCTCAACAATCGAAACTTCACTGAGAGGAAGAGGTTTTCCTTTGATGACATATTTGAAGTTTTTAGGAGATGTTTCGATCCTTTTGGCGAAAACGATTGAGAGATCAAACAGGAAAACTTGTCGTTCTTTGCCTCGTCCTTTGAAATATGCTCGTGGTTCCCAGACTGTTAAAGTATCTTGTGTTACAAATGGACCGAGTTCATCCGCCTGAAAGAAATATATTTATTAAGCATTTTCAAAGAATAGCATGTTGTTTTTCCAAAAAACTGGAGTTTTCTAATTAATTTGAACAGGCATATAAAAACCAAACAAAAGGATATGCTTCCTTTTGCATTTGAAAAAGAACTATATGAATCAAAAAGCTTAAACTCACATTGCATCCTTTGAGTTCCAAACAGTTGAAATGAATAATATCGTTAACTTTTCTAGGAACACTACACACAACTTCATGTGCTTCTTTCAGATCATCAGTCCTGTCGTTGCAACTTTTGAGAAGTTGCTCGATCAGAAGACGGTATCGAGTGATTCTTTGAACTGGCTTGATTAGAAGACTGGCAATATCGTTGTTGATTTCCAATGAATACTTCTCCCGAACTCCACCAAAGAACGTTACAGCTTCGGGTGTTGCAAGAACATAGTTTTTCTGTTCCTTATTTACACAATAGTCTGTATACAGTTCATTGAGCAAGTCAATCCAAACAGTGAATGATGCCCCGACAGCTTCTGGTTGATTTTCATATTTGACTAGATCGTGCAGTAATTTTCTGAAGAAAAAATTAAACTATATCGAAGAACTAAAAACAAACTCGTTATGGAATTGGAAGATCTTTTCAATGTTACCGAATATGTCTTCTTTCTTCAGCGTAGGTATCAAACTGTTCTTCGTAGCTTGGTCGAACTCCTTGACGTAACTGAAAAAAAACGTCCAAAATATGTAGAAAGTAAAGATGTTACGAGGGATTTACAGTATAAAATAATACTATACTTACATATTAACACATCTCTCTAAGTCTTTGATATAATCTCGTTCCGATTGGATGAGTTCTCGCATCGGTTCAAACATTTTTTGATTTTCAGCACGTTTTTCACCAATTGTTTTTCCATCGAAAGTATCAGAATGTCGGTCAAGAGAGAATTCGTCTTTCGAAGGTCCTCCGTTTTCTCCTCTTGAAACTACTTCACAGTCCCTGACTCTTTGAGAAAATCGATTGAAAGTATCTTTTACCTGAATAAATTTAAAAGTTTCATATCTATAATAATTGACACGTGTCTTATAAAAACGAACCAATTCAACGCAACGGTCAATTTCTTCTCCATGAACTCCACGACTCATTGTTTCATCAGTTGCAACAACTACAAATGTTCGCACTTCCGTCCTTTTCAGTTTGACTTCCGATTTGAACTGGGCAAAATCATCGTCGTTATCATTCAACTCTCCACGTTTCTTCTTTTCAAATTGCTTCAACTTTTCATTCCCTTCTCCGTTCATGAAGTCTAGAAGTTGCTTAGCACTGGCATCAATTACTACGTACGTATGACATCTGGACAAAAATAAAATCACGAATTTACACGGGGGAAAATATAAATTCACAAAAGTTTCTATATTTTGAAATTTTGATTTTATGAGTTACCAACTCATTTTCACGCATGAAAATCGAAGAAGTGAAAAATCGTCACGTGACGCGTCACGGTCTGTTCAAAACTTGAAGAGTAACTCACCCTTGAAGAAGTGCCTTTTTCTGCAGCCATAGCTCGAGAATATTCGATTGTCTCTCCCGAATATTGGTCTTCATATCAGCAATCTTGTTTTCATGACGCTTCCTAGAACCGGAATTATTCTGATAACGTGGGTAGCATAACCGGGAAGAGACTAATAAAATATGGTTGCACGGAGATATTGGAGATTGTAAAATTTTGTATAACTAGGCATATAAAATACACTTTGAAATTTTATATATTGAAAAATTCGAATTAAAAAAGACCTACTTTGAAAATTTCCAATATAATCTTACCGTTCATGTAGAGGGACGTTTGCTCTCTTAATGTATCGTAGAAGAAAATCTCCATTCCTTAATGCGTATGTACATCCTTTACCAAATCTTTCTTTGTAATCCATGTGCTTGCTTAACAAATCCGTCACATATGAAACACGATCGGCATGTACAGTTGAAGTACAACCAGCACACCAATCTGTTACTGTCGGTGAGTGGTACTCCGATTCCAACTGATTGAGAATAGGTAGAACAGCTGTTTCATATGTCTTATAACATCCATGAGCTGATTTGAGTAACTTGTTTCTCTCTTCACAAAGTGCCATCAGTCTTCGATACTTTGTTTGAATCATTTCGTTATGATGAACAACTTCATCTCGATTAGCTAGACGATTTTCCATGAGCTCTCGAAATCGGATGACGAATGCATCGTATGGTTCTTTAAGTCTGTTCTGCGCAGAATCTCTGAATCCTCGTAATTCTTCTTGCATTTTAACAGTGTCATTGTAATCGTGTGGAATTACTCCAAGTTTCGTTAGGGCTTGTAATTGAATATCAATAAGTCTACAAACTCCGTTTGCAACTTTCCGTAGATCGCAAACTTCACGAACTGCTTCTATTCTTGCTGATGTTTCATTAGCGTATCTCATGACTCTTTTCTCAGAAGTGTCCAGTTCTCTAAGGTGATCACGTATAACATCAAGCACAACCCTGTCTCTTCTGTCACGAAGATCAGTTAATTTTTGACCATGCAATGCCTGAGACAACTCCATCGCAGCTTTTTGAATTGACAAAATGGCTTCTCGAACTTTCTCTTGGTTCTCGATGTGATAAGGCATCACATTGTCAGCTTTTTCGTGAAATGACGGTGATTCCATCATTTCTCTCATATCTTCCTCCCATCCTTGAATTTGTTCCAACACTTCAAACTTATTCTGCTCAAACATGGCAAACTTTGATGCGATATGCAAAAGTGTACGTCTTGGAGACCATTCGGCGGATATCAGCTTGTTCTTTTCTTCTGAAACACAAACTGAGATTGTTAGGGGCACATATACTTACCAATATCTAATATAAGAAACTGTATGTGATCAATACTTGTGGCGTAATCAACACCGATCAGCCGTTTTGATCTTTGCATTGTATCAATAAGAGTTTTTCCTTCATCTATTGTCACAGCATATGCCTGAAACCAAAAACAAATTTTTTTGAATAACGGAAAAGGAAATATACCTGTGCTGTTTCGTCTGTTTCAAGAACGAATCTTTCCTTGTTTGAATCACATAATTGAACTGTTAGGTCTATCCTTCGATCCCTATACTTTTCGCTCATTTTTCGATACCAATCGGTCAGTTCTTTATAGTGGGTGTGGAAGAGAACCGATTGCCGGAGTAACTGTTCTCTCAACTGTTCAATAGTTGTAAACTTCTCTATTTTAGTTCTGAGATCAGTCATTAAACTGTTCATCTTTTCCACGTCACAAATATCTGTAGAATATCATTGAAAATTTGATTGAAAAGAGATAAACATACTGCTTCCAGAGTTCGTCACATCTTGATATACTTGTCCAAGCTTCTCCACATTATTGTAAGTGTTAGCAGCAACTCGTTGAAAGCTGGTGTGATTGCGTTGAAAGGTCTTAGCCTGGTCTACATTATCTCCTATATTGATGTTTCGTCTCAAATATGGTTCTCCATGTTGTTCTAGCCAATCAACTACAAGTTTCACGTCTGTTTCAAAAGCAATCATTGCAAGCATTTGATGCAGAAGAACCTGAACGTGATTTATGTAATATGGAAAAAAGAAAGTTTTGACAAGAAGGAATACCCAGGAAAAAGAAACCTCAAAGTTATGCATATAGGAAGTTACCTGTCTTTCCTTCCACCGTTCGCCAAGTTGCTTATGTGCTCTTTGCAACCGACTTGAGTGTTCCTTGGCGACGTTGTCCTCGGTTTCAGCTTCTTTCAAAGATTTCATTAACTTCAAAGCGTCATCGTATGCTTGTGCATAAACTTCTTCGACTTGTGCCCAAAAAGCATCGTGTTTCCTGATGGCTATTTCCAATGATTCCTGATTGAATATAACTTCATCTGGATTCACTCCTGGCTGCGCAGTCCATCTAGGAACTTCAGCGAAGTAGGACTGAGCAGAAGTGAAGAATTTTCGTGCGTTTTGCAAAACGGTTCTTCTCTTCTCTATCAATTCCTTCACAAGATGCCACTCATTTTCTAACCTTTCTGCCACGTGTTCAATCTATGAATAATTAAATGATTATTTTTCAGACTTCTTATTCTTACATTGCTGATTCTGGATCCAGATGTTCTTAAACGAGATCCTTGATCAAAAACCTGTTTTACTGATACTTCCATCGCCTATAATTAATGAATAGGTGACTTATTTCAAGTTAACCGGAAGCTTACTGTAACGGCGATCTCAAATTGTTCAAATTCTGCTGTTAAAGTACACACGTCACCGACACATCCACCAACATCTCCCATGCTACGTTCGAACGTTTTTTTGTAAGGACGAAGAGCTTCAATCATTTGTTCTGCGTCATATTCGAATAGTTTCTGATGGTATACTTTCTTCAATTCTATTTGTCGACAATCCCAATTTTTGTGTACTTCTCCTCTGAATAAATGAAAAATGGACTGTATTCTTATCGAGTAGGACTCACTTCAATAATCGAAGAGAATCAGTTAGATTTGATATATATGGAGTAGTTGCAAGAAGATCTGGATTTTTCAAGCCATTCGATGGATGTAATATTCGATTTGCAATCTGAAATTTATTTCCATTTTGAAAAGAAGTTTCCAAAAATCAGACCTTATTTCCTTCTGCTTCGATTCCATCAACAGGAATGTTGAATATATTTTTTTTAGCCAACTGACTTTTCTTTATTGCTGCATCTGCAGTTTTTACATCGATTGGTTGCTCGCCATCGCAAACTTCTCTTCTAACTGATTCTAATTTTTCCATAACCTCAGTGATATTCCATATCCACTTCTCAAGATCAATCCTTAACTCAAGCCATTCATCGTGATCGTAGGGATAGTTTCCTCCTATAGATTTTGGAAGTTGTGAAACATCAACTATTTTTATCAGAGATTCAAACGAAATCATTTCAACTTCGAATTCCCATGTTCCGAGAGACATTTGCGCCTTTTGTTTTTCCCAAAATTTATCTGGTTTTATAATGAAAACTTGTATTGTTGAAGAATTGTCAATGCTCTGAAAAATGTTGAGATTTACTCAAGATTTTATCACTCAAAAATCTTACGCTCAAGGCTTTGAGAATATGTCGAACATTGGTCCATGTCTGTTTTCCACGCATGTCAATTACCACAAGAAAACCTTTTTCGCGGGCTTCTTTTCTGAAAAAAATTTGTTCTAAAGAGTTTTTCAAATAAAAGTCAAAGCAGGCCTACTTAGCAGAATATCTCGTAAAAATAAGCTGGATCACAAGAGAATACACTTTCGTAGTGTTTCAGAAAAAAAAACTTACGCCGTAACTTCGAACAAATATAGAAAAACGTTTCGCAGATGATCTTGATTTACAAGTTGCTCTCGAGAAGGACACACTACGACAGCCTGACCAGCTCGACACCTTCCACCAGGAAGTACGGCTATACCGTCCCGGAGCACATGCATAATGTCTTCTGCCTTCATCGTCATCTGAAAAGAACAATTTTGGGTACCCAAGAAAAAGAAAGAATAGCCCAAAAAAGACGCATGGCGCCAAAAAGTATCAGTGTTTGTTGTAGCGGGTTGCAGTGGAAGAAGGACCTTCGGAATTCAATTCGCTGTCAGAGGAAAACGGGGAAAGAGAGATAGGAAACGCAGACAGAGAAGATGGAAGCGTAGAGGGAACGAAAAATAGGGATGAAACTACTACGAGTGAGGGTGATGGTCACATTGCACTGCAGTTTATCACCAAGTTCAATCTGCTAATCGACTTCTTCTGCGAGGGTGTAGTGCGTGCGGGTGCGCGTCCATTCGTCCGCGACAAGAATGGTAATGAAATAGTGTTAATGAAGCAGAGATCGCAAAGATATACATGTATGTATATATACATAAAAACAAGCAGCGTCATCGGGACCATACAAGTTCTCAAATTTGTCATAACAGTAGGCTTCATAATTGAAATAGTGCTATTTACAGGAGAAACCCGTTTAACGTGTAGCATCTTGAGTCAAAAACAAAACAGGAGTAAACTCTGTTAAATAGGAGCCTTGTATTGTATTTTTTAGTTTACTATTTCCACGGACTTTACAAGAATTTTTCTGTTCGATTGCTAATATTAACCGCCACCATCACACTCTTTTTATAAAAGAGAAGAATCTCTCTCTCTCTCTCTCTTCTTTCCCTCCATTGTTTCGTTTTCTTTCATCGGCCTCGGTCACAAATTTTCTTAGAAACGTACTGAAATGAGTGCTAATTGCAGAAGTATGAGATGAATTATTTCAAGGAAAAATCCCTGAAAGTTTCTAGTTTCAATAGATCGATCTATATAGATCAGATTGAATATTCAATCTGAAGAGCTATCAGTAAATAAACGTTTTTTTTTTCCAAAACTCCAGTCGATTCCTATTTCCTTCTTTGTATTTTTTTCCATTTGATGATTACATCATGATGTAAAGAACAGGTTAGAAGCAAAAAAATTAAGAAATTAGTGGGAGTAAGTGGCACGACATAATTAACTTCAAAAGCAATATTCAGAACGATTCCAAACAGTTTTCGAAAAAGTTCTTCTTCGATTTCATAAATGTACAGTTTGCACTCTCTTTTTCGCATTAATCGCTTCAGTGGATTACGGAGGTATTGCTAGCGCCGTTTTTCATTGTTTTTCGCAAGTTTCCGCCAGATCAAAAACAAAACTCACTTTTCCATCATGATTGATCGGCATTTTATATCAATGAGATGAATTGTTCAGATACGTTCAACATGAGATTGTACACTGAATATCGTTCCACTGAACCCGTTGTGCTGAAATAAGAAAGTGACTGGCTAAAGTCAAAATCAACTTCGGAAGCGGGAGAATCTTGATGAAATTTTAATATAAAAACTTTGAAATCATGAAACTATTATTTAAGATTTATGCCAATAGAATGTAGATTATGAAATAATGTTTTTTACTCCTAAAAAAAACATTTCTTCGTTTGTGAAAACATTTGCAACTGTTATATTTCGAGCTGCAGCCGGCAAAAAGTAGCATCGGAAAATTTCGTTAATAAAGTCAAATTGCAAAAAAATTAATTTATCACAGACTCGAGTGTGAGAATAAAGAAACGAAAAGTTGAGAAAATCTCAATAGGAACTCTTTTTCAAGAGGGCCCGCTTGTTTAAATGGAGCCAATGGTGGGCACCGTCGGGAATAGTGCACGAAAGTGGGAGAAGAGGGAATTGTTATGGGAGGCTAACGGCCGTTGGAGCAGACCGCTGGTCGGTGAAACAGTGTTGGAGGTTGAAGAAGCGCAGATGGGAAAAGAGAACGGAAGGGTCAAAGCGCGACGGGCAGCAATGATGACGGACCGGACAGACCGGGAAAGTGGGAGGAAGGAGGATAAAGAAAAGAAAGCATGAATAGAGGTTTGGTCATGTGGTAATGGGGTAATGGTAGCAGGTGCGAATTGTGAAGATGGCAGATGACAACAGTATATACGGAAAACACTTCAAATTAAGTGGATTATTTCCGATTTTTATTTTGAAAATGATTATACGTATTTAGTAGAAGATAAAGGATATGACAAGCAATAAACATTCGAAGATACAAACTGGATATATGAAAATATATAAGATATCTGCTGATGCTGAAAGTTTAACAACAAAACGCAACGAAGAGATATACTGAAGAAAGTTCATTCCGATAATGGGAAAACGTATGGAACAAATAACAAACACAGATAAATATTTAGTAACAGGTTGAATGAATCACTCGAATGAACAAGCAATAAATAAGCAGAACAGTAGCAATAATAGGATACAGCAAACCGTTCATTGGTCAAATTGTCCATTTTTAATTTTATAAATAGTATCAGATTCTGCTAACTTCAGCCCGCCATAGGAAGTGTGATCGGCGCTCTCAAACTTGAAGAAATTGTGATTTTAAAAAAACTCTCAATATACCTCTGATGTTTTGAATTTTTTCATCGGTGGTTTCCTGACTTCGTCTGTTTTTTCTGAAATGTATGGAACTCGCAAGCAGTTTACCGATCCACATAGACATTGCACAAAGTTTATTTTTTCATCATAAAGAGAGAAGATGTTCGTTTCTGAAAAAAACAATTTATGATCTGGAAAAAGAAGCATAAACACTTTTCAACTTCTTGTTAGCCGTTTTATTAGTCGATTGAAACATTTTGAAATAATTGAGCGTAATGGCATGAAAGTCAAATGAATCAATCGGTTGAAGTGAATAAACGACCAAGTCAGGAATATTGTTACCAGAATCTACAAGTCGAACAGAACATGTTGGTTCGCACTGAAAAATTCCTTTATCGTAGAAAATGTTGTGTAGTTATTTTATTTAAAACATACACTGTGTGGAATGTATTTTGAAAAATCATGAAGCTCTCGACGATCTAGGCACATATCTGTTCCATTAATTTCGATGAAAGAACTGAATGCTACAAGTTCGCCGTCTATTTCTAAACTGTTCTGGGCAACGGAACGGGGACGAATAACCCCAGTCATTAACATCAAAGGAATATTTTGTTCGACGTCATCCTCCAAATGAAGACTCCAACCGCGGCCTGGATTTTGAATAAGCTTCATAGATGCTTGGAACCTTGGATCTGCGCTGCAAATCAATTTTAATGAATAAAGGAATAGAAAGTAGTGAATTAATTACCTGAAGTCAATTCTTTCAGATCCTGGTTCAAACTTTTTTCTCTCCGACGATTGAAAGAAGGAGGGTTCCACGTAAAGTTTAACCTGAAGAAACATGAACAAAACGAACTGGAGAAATAAAAATACCTTATTGACACCAGGTATACTTGACTCTGGAATAAATTGACAGCTGTTTTCTTTTCGTTTTTCAAACATTTTTTCAGAAACCGGCTCAAATAGTAAGTTTGTTAATGGAGGTGGTAAATATATTATATTTCCGGTCGGCTGCTGTTTTGTTATCTTCACCTTCGGATAATCTTGGAAAATAATTTGTAATTGATCCAATTCCTTTTGATATTGATCCAAGCTTTGACGAATCACGTTTTCTGTTGGGTTATGAACCGACTTGAGGACGAACGATTGATTATGAGAAACCAAGTGCTTCAAGTAATTCAGTTTACTGGGAACCGTATCAATGTTCACCATCTTTACAGACCCACCCATGACAGTCGTTTGAGCAATAGTTGTTAATGGATCAACTAGTCCTGAAAGATTATAGGGATTGTACACAAATTGTTCTTCTTTTTACCGAGAATATATTCTTCATCTTTTTCTTTTTGAATTATTTCTTCAACTGTTTCTGGGATTAAGTTGATATATTCCTTTTGAATTAGTATGTTCTGAGCATATGCTATGAGAGCATCATCACAATTCAGCCTGAATTCTGGCTCTGTAGTATTGTCTTCATCAGGGTAGCCATTCCATTTTAAATTATAGAAAATGGTTGATTTCTTCAAACTCTGCGACGGTTTTTTATTCTTTATGAAAATTATAGACAGAACTCACACTTGCGAGTACTTTTTCCACTTCGTAAACTGTCGTGTCGACAGTGTCCTTTTTTTCCGGTCGTCGTTTTTTTCTATATGTGAGCCTCTGAGAATGAAAAATGTAGTTTTTTTAATGCATAAAACTTACAGCGCGTTTTCTCACCATAGTTGTGAAGAATAAAAGAAAAGCTTTTCAATAACTTGCTTCGCGAAAAATTATGACAAAGAACAGTTTTAAAACATATGTTTTCAAAGTCTGATGAAGTAAAAACAAATTGGCCAAGTAGCGCGTTTACATTGTCTACCGTAACCGTTGATGTGCACCCGAGTGTGCGTTGTAAATATGTAAATATCCTCCAAAAATTATAAAATTTGTAGAATAATGGAATGTAAGAAATATAAGTTACCCGTTCGGTTAAAAGTAATTTTCATTATAAACTTGAAGTTACAAAACGGGTAAATAATGTTTTCTACATGACTCCTGCCGTGCAGATTTAATTGATCATCCAATTTATTTTTCTGCAGAATATCATGTTATACAACTTCAATAGACGAAAAACTAATATTCCGATATTAAGTGATAAATCAAAATATTCAGTCAAAGCAAACAAAGAACAGTCCGATTAGGATAATATAGATCTGCTCTAGAGTACTTTTGTGTTTTGACTTTGAACAATGCCTTTCTAGGTTTTCTTTAACTGTATTGTTCCCGTTGTTCAACGCATGAAAAAATAATATCGAAAATCGGAATTAGAATTCAGTGTTCCATTCGATTTTAGACATGAATACCTTCATACGTTCCATGTTCAACCCATCTCAATCAAGTACTTTTTCCGAGTTCCTTGAAGAAAACCGAGCTGTCAAAAAAACAAGTTCAGATATTTCGAAACAAACTTTTTCTCGTCCCCCACTCATTTTTCTTTGCAAGAGAGAGAAGCATTCCGCAGCAGGTGAGACGAATCTTTTGGATCCTTCATGAGCACTCGCCTTCTCACCTATCGTTTTGGTGAGAACAGAAGACGCGCAGACACTAGCAGAGTTTTATGAGATATTGTGTGTGAGTGTGTTTGTGTGTGTGTGTGTATATATGTGCGTGGGAAGTGGACGAACTGGCTCTATCTTACCCGCGGGATCTTCCCTGATGGGCGGACGAGACGAGAGAATATCGGTGGTGGCGCCAGAAAAGAAACGCAAAGAAACACACAAACGAGAGCAGTCGGCTCAAGGAAAGAGGAATCCGGGTGCCAACATCATTATCGGGCCGTTTTTGTCTCTGCGTGTGTGATCTAATTTGATCCTTCTTCTCATTTTATCCTACTTCAGCCAGCTGGACCATCAGAAGTAGAAACATCATTCTGATAGTGTTCCATCGAGGCGCCTAGACTTTTCAAATCATGGCAAGTCGACGCCAGAAACAGTTCGATCGGAAATACAGCTCCTATCGGTAGGTTGAGGAGCTTCTTGTACGAGTATTCCAACCATTGAACTGAGTTTCTTCTTAAAGTACCAGATAAGCGTAAAGTGATGTCTTGTTATCTCACTTATTACTTCTATCACCACGTGGAATGCAGTCTTAAGACCCATTATCCACTTGAACTGAAACTAAATTGTTTGCTTAAGAGTCTCAAGATCCGGAGTTAGGCAAAGAACACTATACCAAGTCGAAATTTCAAAAAAAAAATTCAAACTGCTAATCCAGAGTAATATAATCGAACAAAAAAACTGAATACGGTTACAAAATCATTAAAATGTTTGAATTGATGTCATAAGTTAACTAAAATTGCAGAAAATTCACTGCAACTGAAGATGTCAACTACAGTACTCACTCATCAAGATCATCTTATCGATCGGAATCAGTAACTTCAAGGACAGATGGACGTGGGCGGTCCACGTCTTCTGAAATAATTGCTGGATCTGAATCTCGTTCGTATCCAGTTTACATTGCAATTCAAGATTATACTCCCGATAAAGAGGATGTTGAAGCAATTCCATTGGAACAAGGGCAAATTGTTGAAGTTCTTGACAAAAAGAATTCAGTTCGATGGCTTGTCAGAACTAAGGTTTCCTTTTTCAATTCAATTTTTCTTTTTCAAAAATGAAGATTTCAGGCTCGACCGCCTCGTTCCGGATGGGTTCCTGGATCGTACTTTGAAACTCCAACTGAGTTTTATAAGCAAAGAAGAAGAACGAGAGAAATTGAGAACGTCAGTCTGTCTGATGAACAGGCGGCTCTTGTCAAAAGAGAGTGAGTGTGAAACGAAGAACAAATTGAAAGAAAGGCGAACGGAGAACGAAGTCAAGAACAACCAGTAGTAGATGAAAGAGTTATTGAAACACGTCGTTTCTCAAATTCGATAACTTTCAAATTTATATCTAGTTATGCCCTCAGAGAGTTTTATTCCGTTTCCATCATTTTCTATCCTAAATGCTCATTTTCCTTCAAGTATTCCGAGTTTTAAAACAATAATTTGTATTCCGTCGACCGACCGCATAACACAAAACGACTTTAAATAGTTTTTATGTGGGTGTTTTTGTCTTCTTACTCCGCCCGTTCCATTATCATCAAATCGGCACATTCAAAATGATGTTCTGTTATGTTCTATCGACCAGATGTTCGATCAATGACGGCAAACGTTTTTCGCCTACTTCTCTCATTTCTCTTATTCTTCCGATGCCGAAACAAACGTTTCGATGGGGTTTTTGAATGTAGAAAAATGAATCAACAGCCGCTTCTTTCTAGGATAAAAGATAAGAAAAAGAATAGGAGAAACAAAGAAAAAAAGACGGCAGTAAACATGACAAAATGGCAAGCAATGAGCAACACTTGTCCAGTAGAATGAAATGAAATCAGGAAAAGTATAGTGATAATTTAAGGGTCATTTCTTTAAAAAAGGATAACAATCAAGAAACAAAACATCTTGAGTTAAAGTCCACTTTTTTCAGTCAAGTCTACCACGAGTTACTTCGATCTGAAGAGGAGTTTGTGTCTTCTCTGAGAACTTGTGTCGATGATTACATCAAAGTTCTCGATGACCCAGGAGTACCAGAAGCTGTCCAAAAACACCGTGAAGAGCTCACTTTGAATATTCCTGAGCTTTACAATTTCCATGCAAAGTACTTTTTGATTAGACCATTATTTGTTTATTTGAAATTTTGAATTGCAGTGTGATGCTGAAAGGTCTCAATTATTATTCTGATGACCCGGGAAAAGTCGGTCAGACATTCGTTCGTCTTGAGAAAGACTTTGAGAGCCACGTGGAATTTTATAAACAATATGCAGACACTTTGAAATTGCTCGAAGAACCTGAAATAAAACGATTCTTTGAGGTAATTTTCATCTGATTCATCTGCTTTTACTCATCTTTTTCTCTATTTTCAAAGTTCCCTGTTTTTTCGAACTCTCCTTGCTTTGATCCTCCGTTTCATCTTATCTATTTATTCTTGCTTTCGTTTTAAAAACTGTTCCGTTTTCGCTTCATTCCAGTTCTCAATTTTCTTCACATTTATATTTATTTCTCTGATTTTATTTTCTTTTTCCGTTTTTTCCGTATTAACTAACCCTTCAAAAGTATATTACCTGTGGTCAAGATTTGTATTTCCTCTTCGCTTCTCCTCTTTTATTACCCTGTTTTTCTCTTCGAATTTCTACTTATTCACTGATATTCAATTTTCATTTATTTTTTTTTGACCACAAATCTTTTTTCTTCCGAGTCGGTAATATACTTTTGCTATTCGCTACTATTCGCTATCTATTTATTCCAACTTGCATTCATTAACAATTTGATATTTGTTTTTCTTTGAATCATCTATTTCCATTTTTATTTTTCTTATTTCCATTTGTTTTCTGTTCTTTTCAAAACTCCCTTTCTCTCCAAATTCTTGTTTTTCAATCTTATTTTCATTCTTTCTCAAAGTTTTATTCGCACATTCCCAGTTGGTAATAGTTGGTCCTTTCTGCAATTTGAAATTTCATTTTTCTTCATTGAATCTCACGATTTCTCCATTTTTCTTTTACTCATTCTACCTCATTTCCTGAATGATATCTCATTTTGTTCTGAATTTCTTTTTTTTTCAATCCGAATCTGAATCTTACTTCGTACTATTTCTCTTTTTTCTTGAAATCTCTGAATTCACGAACACTTTATGAAATGGTATCTGTGTTTCTTCTTTTTATCAGATTGAGCAGACCAATTCGTTTCCTTTTTTGAGTTCTCTGAAACTTCATCTTTGTTTTTTTTCATTTCTCGACCTGATAGAAATTCGAAATAAGAAGAAGTGTGATGGAGCAAAAATTCTTCAAAAATTAAGAGGAAATAAAAGAATATCTGTTTCAGAAAGAGCATCACATGATACGTTTCGTTGTAACATGATTTTTTGTGTTGAACATGTTCTCATCCTCACACATATCTATCTTCTTTTCCTTTAAATAATGATCAGAGATTGATTTTCTTTTGAATGATCAGGCAGAAATTTTAATTTAATGATATAAAACCATCACAAAGTTTCTACTCAATGGGTCGTCAGAGGGAACTAAATAGTTAGCACTGAGCTCATTTCTGCTTTACTATTACCGAATTTATTCTGATTGACCGGCATGTCGATTTATTTTTCGGAGCCATTGGTTCTTCTTCTTCGGAAGAAGACTAGTTATTTTCAATGTCGGTTTCATTTTACGGAGCTATATTTCTAGTGCCGGTTAGTTAAAGACTACCGGCCATTCAGAGATGCTGGTCTATTAGAAGAAATACGGTATCATTCGATAGCAATTCACATTGAAAATGATATAAAGGTTTCGCATTCTACTGTTCTTTATTCAGTTTTCATCTTGAGAGCATTACTTTTTTTTCACTATTCCGTCTTCTTTTCATAGTTGAATAATTACAGTAATCAATCCAGCCGACGTTCTTAAGATTCATTTCGATCGAAGTTACTTTTCATTAAGTAGCCGTATTTACTCTACATAGTTACCCGGATTGGTTTATGTTAATAACCTAACTTTTCAAATAAGTTATATTTCGAAAAACCAAAAGAATAGGAGTAGAAACAATCTGTTCAGTGTTCTTCTGAAATCTTTGATTCCGCATTGAATGAAAATGGGGGAAGGATGAAAAGATTAAAGCTTTTTGGCTAATCAGAAATCGGTTAACTAGATACGGCCAAAATTCTCTGTTTTCTTCTGTTTTCTTCAAAACTCTTCTAAGAGATTCTTTAGTGATTCCAACCTGTGGATAAATGAATTTTTCAAGTCCTGGTAAAAGTATCCATCATTATTTTGAGTTTCTATTTGATATTGATAGATTGACAGACCTTCAACGAAAAAGTCCAGTTGTTGTTTTATTTCTAGATATAAACGTAGTACCAAAAGCAATACGAGCGGTCTACTTAGTAAAGATTCTATTACAAATTTCCCAAATTGGGAGATTCAACTGAACAATCCATATCTATTGACTCGATTCACTGTTCTAAACAGTTTTTGAAATTTTTTGTGAACAATCGGTTGTTTTCTATGCTCCTCCGTTTTCCCATTTGTTTCTCAGGCGACGAAATGCCGAATATATCTTGTGGTTTTCCATTACAGACTGTCGAACTGTCTTTTCTTCTATTGTTTTGTTTTAGATATACGGAACAGTAGTAAAAGGAAGGAATAAGAACATCTGCATTTTGTTTCAGTAGCCGTTACAGCATGTTTCAGCTTCTAGGTCAATAATTTTCAATATCAGAGTGCTTGATTCCAAAATAATCTGCCGACTTCGTCGCCATACCCTCAGATACATTTTTGAACTTTCATTAAAAAATTTTGAAACTTTCCAACCACTGAACGAGAACCATCTCACTATTTTTGGTACCGTCTTCATCATGATTAATCTTTTCTTGTAATTATCGTCTTCCGTTTATATTTTAGGTCCTCAATGAACCAACGTTCGACTTTTTTATCATACCCCTTGTCGATTTCTTTCTTTTTGAGTTTTGAATAGTAACTAAAAGTGAAAAATGTTTGTCAAATTTGCCACATACCGTAAATATTTATTCTTATTTATCGGCATACCAGTTTATTTTTCAAATCAAATATTTTTCGAACAGTTTGATTCTGAAAATCAATGAAATGATAATAGAAACAATTTAAGCGACCAGTGTTATTCAAAAATATAAATATATTTTTTTAAAGTTTTATCAATCTTCTTGAAGACTTGGATGAAAATCGACTGTTTTTAATAGTAATTGGCCGGCTTTTTGTCGAGTGCCTGTTTTATTTTCATACAAACTGTTCGAACGCTTGTTTCTTAGAGACTTCCAAATAGTTAGATGTGCCGTTCAATTACAATGAGTACGGTAAATCTACAATTCCCTAGTTTTTTCACATTCGGTTCCCTACGTCAAAAACTAAAAGAAAAAGGAGTTGAACATGGGGTTACATTGCCAATTTTTTAAATTTCATTGATTTTCTGTTATTAAAACTTCTTTTTACTACCCGTTGAAAACATTGTTGAACGTTCGTTCATTCTTTGAATAATTACAGTATTTTGATGCGAATTAAATTTTGAATGCTGGTAATAATAGTTCATTCAAACCGAAGGAACAACCAAAACCACTGATACGGTAGTACGAATGAATTAGAACCGAAAATAAGTATAGACACAGTAATATAATAATTCGATGTGTCCGTAGTTGAAGGTTTCACTGGGAATACTGACTCCGAGAATGAATCAAAACACCGTGTTATTCTATTTGATAATATTTGAGATTTAATTTTTGAAGATACTTTATGAGTGATCGGATATTATATTTATGACGACGTGAGAAACATGTGGAGATGACTGATTCAAATATTGGTACTTCTACTGTGATATCATAAATGATTATAAGCAGGTTAAAAAATCTGCAAAGTCTCCTGTATTTTAGATATTTCATTCCGCTGGAGCTTCAAAATAGAATGTGTAGGCCTAACTTTTTGGAAATAACCGGCTTTCAAAGTTGTTTCTCGACTTTGTGATTTTTAGTTGTTGGTGATGTAATAAAGCTTCCATATTCTAGAATTAGGCTGAAAATGGAAGAATAACATGAAAATATTTCAAAATGAGCATTTTAAAAAAATTCGAAAAAATTGCTTTTATTCCTCTGCAGATTTCTCGAATTTTCTCAGTTTTGAGGATTTCTGTGATCTTCCTTTGAAGATAACTTCAATGTTTCACTTTTAAAGATTTTTCTCATTGTTGTAGATGTACTCCACAACTCTTTTTCATATCCATCTGCATTCTGTTTCTAACCAATTTGGTTGATGTATATTTTGATATAGATTCCCCATTGAATGCATTTTTCATTTAGCATTAGCTATTCCTTCGACACTGTAGCTTTGAAACTCTGCTTTGAAGATGAAGCTTTGAAACGAAATTAACAAAGATTATATTTTTTGTCAACTATTATCTTCATGATCTCCTCCATTTTACTGACTGTTATCAAGAACTCTTCCACCTAATGAATTTGACTCTTAACTATGTCTTGAACTTATGTAAGTGTCCGAGCTATCAACTTCTCCACTCTTCATTCTCCTTTGATTAGTTATCCTCATTAACTGTCGAACTTATCGCATGTTCACCAACTTTTTTTGGAATCCATAACACAAATCATTGAAATATTTTTATCCACTGTTTTGAACATTAGTCTTCTTTCCGCTTACATTTTTTCTCCTTCCGAAAAATAAGTGTCCTTTCGGCAGGCATCATAGGACCCCAAAAAATAGGCATCCGTTCAATCTGTGCAAAAAACATAGGAGTCCCTTATATATTTTTTGAGCCTATTAGGCCTGAAGAGACTCCTATTGTTTTGGAGTCTTGTTTTGACCGGGTGAAGAGAATTCTATTTTGTGCACAGATTGAAAGAACCCCAACTTTTGGGGTCTTATGATTCCTGGCGAAAGGACCCCAATTTTTTCATTGAAGTCTGAAGAGACCCCTATTCTTTTCGTGCAAGTTGAAAGAAACCATTTCTTAGTTTTAAGTTTTTTTTCGAAGGGAACCTTATTCTACAACAGAGCCAAAGTTGTATTCCAAATGTAATATCACTCATTTGAAAATCTTCAAATTGCTCCACATTCAACTGGGACGTACGCGCATTTCGAATCATTCCATCTGTATTTTCAATTATTACTTTCCATTTGTATTATCTTCATTGAGTCTTGTTTTATCGAACTGTGTTTAACCATGAAAATAAAATATCATTTGTGGAACACGTTGACTTTCTCTTTTGTTTTGTTTTATTCTCTTCATGATGCCATTTTAGAATTGTTTTTTAGAAAAATCATTTTATTTCAGTATAATATACATTGAATGACTGCTTACAATTCATCTAATTTTCAGGGTCTATCCGCAAAAAACGATGCGGGAGCGTCTTCATTCATTGATCATGTTAAAGAAATTGCGGATAGAATGGTTCAATATCAGAACTATTTCAAAGAATTTGTCAAGTATTCTGCAAGAGCTCATGGATCTTCGAAAAGTATTCAGAAAGCATTGGAACTCGTTACAACTATTCCACAAAGGTCTTTTCATTACTTCTGATTTGATTCGAATAGTTCCCTTTCAGAGTTCATGATCTTGAATTCACAAACAACTTGAAACAACATCCAGGAGACACTGGAAAACTAGGAAGAATCATCAGACACGTGGGTCTTTTCTCTTAAAAACGTCATCAAATTAATGATTTCAGGATGCTTTCCAAGTATGGGAAGGAGACGAGGCTCCGAAATTACGATATGTTTTCTTGTTCCGAAACAAAATAATGTTCACAGAACAGGATTCATCAACTTCTCCACCAAGTTATACTCATTATTCTTCTATTCGATTAGATAAATACAATATTCGTCAGCATACAACTGATGAAGATACAATTATCCTTCAACCACAAGAGCCAGGACTTCCAAGTTTCAGGTGAGTGTCTTTCAGAAAATATAATGAAAAAGAATGTTTTGTTTCACAATTTCATGGGAAACTTCTCTGAATTACTTGAAAACGAAAATCCGTTGTATTTCTTCTGTAACTGATTAAATAATGTGGAAATTATAGAATCAAGCCAAAAGATTTGGAAACTGCTGAATATGTTCGAAAAGCCTGGATTAAAGATATTTCGGAGGAACAAGAAAAATATGGTGAGTCAAAAAGAGATTCTCAACTAAAAAGAGATTTCAACGATAGTTTTCTTTCTTTCTCTTTCTGAGATTGTTTCAAAATGTACAAACATTAGTGACAAACAGTAATCGGATTCGACGAGCTCGTAGAGCTACTTTTTGTGTTCGAATGAAATGAGTATTTGAGAGAATAAGTACACATCATAAGATGTTGAATGGGAGAAAAGATGAAACACTTGTGATTGGAGAATGAAAAGGAAAAGAAGAAGAAGAAGGAGAAGAAAAGGAATGAGAGTTCAAACAGTAGTCTCGGAACCAAACAGATTTTGAAATATACAAAAAAGAGCTTTTGGAGAGAACACAATTTGTTGAAAATGGAATGTCAGATGAAAGATTATCAAAATTCTTTAAGTATTTCATATACCAAGTGGTCGAAGAATATTAGTTAACATCAGAAAATTAAAATCATTTGAGAGAACAAGTTAGGGAAAGAAGAGGAGAATTTCTATGATCTTATTCTGTCTTTCAACAGAATGAACATCACAAAGACTCAAAGTTTGTTCTCTCGTTCTTTTCTTTTCATTCGAGAGCAAGTGACTCAATCAAATGGACCAATTGGACATCTATTCCCCTTTGGTTCTGCCAATAGTTTCTGGGACAAGGGACACGCAGACGTAGACGCACAAAAAGCGCAAAAATCTTCTCTCCACTTTGATATCTTCTTCTTCTTCTTCTTCCGTGGCGGTGGGTCGTCGGGAGGGAGATCCTGGCAAGAGAGCATCTGCCACACACTCTCACTCACCGTGTGTAATCGCCCACCGGTGCGTGCTGCGTCTCTCTGATCGGTGTGATCTTCATTGACCAGGCTGCTATCAGTGGAAGAAGAAGCAAGGCTTTAGCCCCCGGCTATACACCACATACTCGACGACACACACACACATAGAGGAGGACGAGATACACATAAGACAATCTTCTTCTTCTTCTTCTGTTTCTTTTGATTCTCCCTTAACCTCTTTAATCCAATTACGGTATCTTCAAATCCCCCAAATAGATAGTATTCGAATTCTGTCTCGAGCATCGTCATGGTGCTCAAGACACTCTATATTATCGAATTAACCGAAACCGAAGAAGGAGGTCTCGAGCTCGTCGATCCATCATGGTGTAAGTTTTCTCTTCAAATTCGAAATGTTTCTAGCTGCCGAACGAGATGCAATCTCTATGACGGCTACATCTGAAATGACCGCTTCATCGGTTGATTTCGATATGAATGTTTCTGATCAACAATCCGAATTTTCGGAATGGTCTGGTTCTCGAAAGAGCAGTCTATTTCCTGGTTTGGATTTCTGTGTTTTCTTGCTGTTCTCTTTTGTGTCAAAATGTCCTCAAAACAACAATTAAATGGGTTTTACGTCAAAAAGTGTAAATTTTTGTTGTCTTTTTGTCTCAAAACAGGTGTTCATATTTTCGTGTTGGAATGTGGTTTTCGTTTGTTTTATCTCATAAAAAAGTTCATAAAAATTGTAAAACAAAAAGTTGTGGAACTTGAACTTATTTTGAACGCTAACCGAATGATTGAAGTAATTTTGTTGGAGTGTACATGTATTTTTTGATAAGAAAAACAGTTGAATAAAGACGAAATTTCAGGTCCGGAAGAAGGAGGTCCGCCAAGAAAAAAGGTGAAATCACCTCCAGTGATTTCACCAACTGGATCATCCACAAGTATTTATTCCGGTGGAAGTAGCAGTATTGACTGGAGTATGGAAACGAAATTTTTCTTTTTTTTGTGAGAAAAAAACTAAAATTTCAGCAACAACGGGAACAACACTTGAAATGCAAGGAACTCGAGTCACAAGAACTCAATATGGATTCAGAACTCTTCAAGAATCATCTGCAAAAATGTGTTTGAAAGTGACAGGATATCCACTTCCAGATATTACTTGGTATAAGGATGATGTTCAATTACATGAAGACGAAAGGCATACATTCTATTCTGATGAAGATGGATTCTTTGCTATGACTATCGATCCAGTTCAAGTGAGATTTACTTTTTTAGAATTTAAAGAAAAAAACGAGAATGTTAAGGTGACAGACACGGGTCGTTATACTTGTATGGCCACAAATGAATACGGTCAAGCATCAACTTCCGCTTTCTTCCGAGTTCTGAAAGTTGAAAAAGAAGCAGCACCACCGGCATTCGTTACGAAACTAAAAGATAAAGAATGCAAAGAAGGAGATGTAATTGACTTTGAATGTGAAGTTGAAGGATGGCCAGAACCAGAACTTGTATGGCTTGTGGATGATCAACCACTTCGACCATCTCATGATTTCCGATTGCAATACGATGGACAGACAGCTAAATTGGAAATTCGTGATGCTCAACCAGATGATACTGGTGTTTATACTGTCAAAATTCAAAACGAATTCGGATCGATTGAGAGTAAAGCAGAACTTTTTGTGCAAGCGGATCCGGACAAGAACCACGTGGCTCCAGAATTCCAGGCAACAATTGAAGATGTTGAATGTGATGAAGGAGAAGAAGTACGATTCAAATCAGTTATTACTGGAGATCCAAATCCAGAAATCACTTGGTTCATTAATGGAAAACCGTTGAGCGAATCGGAGAAAGTCAAGTTTATATCTGAAGATGGTATCTGTATTTTGACGATCAAAGACGTTACTCGACACTTTGATGGAATGGTAACATGTCAAGGATCAAATAGATTAGGATCAGCTTCTTGTGACGGAAGACTAAAAGTCAGAGTACCACCTGCACCACCAACGTTCAATAAACCACTCGAAGATAAGACTGTTCAAGAAAAGAATACGGTAAGTCAATTGAATATTCATCGAAAATCAATTATTATTTCAGATTGTTTTCGAAGTTGATGTCAGTGGATGGCCAGAGCCAACACTTACTTTTACGCTTTGTGGTAAAGAAGTGAGTTAAATCTTTTTGAAAACTGTTCAATTATTGTCTGTTTTCAGTTGAAAAACGGCGAAGATGGCGTAGAAATCGTAGGGCACGACGGTTTTTATCGAATTTCAATCGCCAATACTTCAATCGATAAACACGATGGCGAGATTGTGGCAAAGGCTCAGAATGAACATGGAACCGCAGAAAGCAGGGCACGGCTTACTGTGGAACAAGAGGAAGAAGAGTCAAAGAGTGCGCCAACATTCCTAAAAGATATTGAAGATCAGGTCAGTGAATTTATAAAATGAATTGCATAAACATAAAAAAACATTTTCAAAATTGGAATAATCTCCGCTTACTTCACTTTTGCTGCTAACTTTGAAACAAGAAACATGGATCTTGTAATTTATTTTTTGGTTTCTACAAAAGTTTAATTCTGAACTTCAAAAGTTTTGAAATTGAGAAGACTCCAAAATCAAAATTTGGTCCCTCTTTTTTATTTCTGTTAGTTGATCGTCTGGTAAACAAAAGTGAATTCTTCTGTCTCTATCTCTCTTTTTTTGCTCTGTGGAGGTGGATGCCATCCAGCAATGCCACCTTCACTGATCTCTCTTTTATTCTAAACTCTCTTTGATTAGTATGCTATTTCTCTTCAAACGGGACCCACTCTTTCTTCTTTTTCTTGGTTGATCAGTGTAACATCATGAAAGAGATATTGGGAAACGAGACGTCGAGAGATCCAATCATATCATGAAGAAACGGTTCACAAGCTTTTTTCACACGATTTTGTTTTTTTCTCTTTCTGTATTCATCAGAATATAGTTTTCTTATGAAACAAGTTTCTCTTTCCCCATAATTTCTTGAAATTCTGATCTTCGAACCGCCGTTTTTTCTCTAGTCTTCTGTAACTTTCATTGGTCATGCTGAACCACTTCAGAACAAAATTATAGAGAGATTTACATTCGAATTCTATCAAATCTGCATTTCAGAAAACAAATGAAAAAAGTACATTTGAAGAAGTATTTGAACTCTCCATTATCTTAACAAAACAGTTGTTTCCTCTGATTTCTCTCTGTTTCTTCAGAAAAAAAGAGAACTTACCCCACGCGTTTTCTTAACGTTTTCGAAGATATTTTTTGAAGTTTGAAGGTTTATTGATTGAAATTTAAAAGAGTTCTTTCTGATTTTATACAGTTTAATCATTTACTTTCATATAGGTAACATTTTGTATTCGAATCCCTTTGGACTTCCAATTGAACCGATTAGAAATTGAACGAAAGTTAGATTATATCTCAGAAAGAAAATCTTCTTTTCAGACCGTAAAAACCGGCGAATTCGCCGTCTTTGAGACCACCGTTCGCGGAAATCCGAACCCGGAGGTCACTTGGTTCATCAACGGGCACAAGATGGATCAAGGAAGTCCGGGCGTCAAGATCGAGGCGCATAACCACGACCACAAATTGACAATCGACTCAGCACAGTATGCGGGCACCGTACTCTGCAGGTAAACACCTTTTATTCGTATCGGAGAGAAAACATTGATTTACAGAGCTGAAAACTCAGTTGGACGATTCGAAACGAAAGCGAGACTCGTTGTTTTAGCACCAGAAAAACAGAAGAAACCACCGAAGTTCGTCGAGATTCTTGTCGATAAAACAGAAACAGTCGACAATACAGTAGTCTTCGAAGTTCGTGTTGAAGGAGAACCAAAACCAAATGTCACTTGGTTCTTGAAAGGAGAAGAACTTAAACAATCGGATCGAGTTGAAATCAGAGAATTCGATGGATCAATCAAACTACAAATCAAAAATATCAGAATCGAAGAAGCCGGAGAAATCAAAGCAGTTGCAACGAATTCTGAAGGATCAGATGAAACAAAAGCCACGTTGACTGTTCAAAAGAAACCGTTTGCTCCTGAATTCGATTTGAGACCGAAGAGTTTGACAGTTGAGAAAGGATCTGAAGCTGTGTTCACTGCACACGCATTCGGAATTCCCTTACCAACATACGAATGGTCTGTTAATGGAAGAAAAGTAAGTATTTCAAGTGATATTCAAAATTAAAGTGATTCTATATATTCTTTTCTCTTTTTTAATTATTTAAATTATAGGTACGTGATGGACAGGAAGGGGCGCGCGTAACACGAGACGAGAGCACCGTCGACGGCGCATCGATCCTGACGATCGACACGGCGACATATTATTCCGAAGTGAATCATTTAACTATTTCTGTTGTCGCAGAAAACACACTCGGAGCCGAAGAGACGGGCGCCCAGTTGACGATCGAACCAAAGAAGGTGGGTTTTTTTCATAGAAAAGGGGTTATTTTCAGTAGATGGGACTGGGTTAGACATGACGTGGTCGTTTCGAAATTCAACGCATTTTTCATTACTTTTCATATTTTTTTCAATAAAAATTCATTGAATTCGGAATAGCCACGTCATATTCAGATAGAACTAATTTCCTTTCATTGAGTTCATTTTGCTGTGGTGATTGTTATTTGATTGTTAAATCAAAAGTGATTAAGAGAACACATTTTTTCAGTTGGAATCCAATTTTGAAAATTACTTTTCGAAATTTTTTTTCGATTGAAAAAACTTGGTTAAAAATGTCATTCCAGATGAGACTTTTTTAAATTCAATTCTTAACACATGCCGTTCGCAAACTATCCGTACGGATGAAAAACGGCTCGCAAGCGATCGCTTATGAACTTGCACCCGTACGCATAACGGATCCAAAACAGATCGTTTCCAAAAAAGTTGCTGAAAAATTATAAGAGTACCCATTTCGCACCCATATTTCACCGGATCACGAAATCTTGAATAAAAATTTTCCCATAGACACCTTTTTTCCCAAATATTCCTAACGGATCCGTTATGCATCGGGTATAGGTCCAACCATTACGCGTAGCTTCGCGACCGACCTGTGTAAATCTGAGCCTCCGAAATCAAAAATTGAAGAATCACTGAATGAAAATTCGATCAGTTACAAATTAATTTCTCAGTAGAACTCACTTTTTAATTCCCAAGAAATATGGCTCTTCTGAGTTATTTCGATATCACAAAAAGATATAACAATCAAATTTCAATCACATTCTTTTGCTGTTTCATTTTTTTGTTTTTTGTGTGTTCAGGAGAGTGTCGTCGTCGACGAAATCAACTCGAAAAAGTCCACTTCAGAAGTCCAAAAATCTTCTGAATTCAGAAAACAGGTAGGATATTTACAGATGGATGCATGGTTTGAAGTGTCTATTCCTGCTCTTTTTCCTATCGATTCCATATAAAAAATGATCTTTAAAAAGTAAAAAATATAATAATTTTCTAAAATTTCCAAATAATCTTAGCACGATTCTAAGCTCAATCAACCACTTCTTCATTTAAAAATAAAACTTCTTTTAACAAATAGAAGACAGAATAACTTTAATCTGATATTAATTGTCAAGAACTGGAAACGAACAACTTCTTGTTTCTATCTATTTCTTCTGAATCTCCTCTAGTTCTAAACAATTAATCTATTTTCGAAAACTAACAAAAGTAGAAAAAGAATAGGTTCTATTGAAATGAATTGAAGGAAAAAGAAGCTTCTCCTGAAGCATCAACTACAATTTCAATGGAGACCACGTTGACCTCAACGAAAACTACGACGATGTCAACAACAGAAGTGACGTCTACAGTTGGAGGTGTCACTGTCGAGACGAAAGAATCGGAGTCCGCGACAACAATCGGAACAATTGGAGGAGGATCCACTGAAGGAAGCATTAGTGTCAGCAAGATTGAGGTGGTCTCAAAGACGGAATCACAAACTGATGTAAGAGAAGGAACTCCAAAGAGAAGAGTTTCATTTGCTGAAGAAGAGATACCAAAAGATGTAATCGATTCTGATAGAAAGAAGAAAAAGAGTCCGACTCCAGAGAAAAAAGAGAAATCACCGGAGAAATCAGCCACGGAAGAGGTGAAATCTCCAACGAAAAAAGAAAAGAGTCCTGAAAAACCATCGTCTCCAACAAAGAAAGAAAAATCTCCGGAGAAAACTGAAGAGGTGAAATCTCCAATCAAGAAAGAGAAATCACCCGAAAAGACTCCTTCCGAGGAGGTTAAATCCCCAATTAAAAAAGAAAAATCTCCGGAGAAGGCAGAAGAGAAACCAAAGAGTCCAACGAAAAAGGAGAAATCTCCGGAGAAATCATCCACTGAAGAGGTGAAATCTCCAGTTAAAAAGGAAAAGAGTCCTGAAAAACCATCGTCTCCAACAAAGAAAGAAAAGTCACCGGAGAAGGCAGAAGAGAAACCAAAGAGTCCAACAAAGAAATCTTCTTCGACAGGAGAAATCACTTCAGAAACAACCATTGAGAAGATTGAGACTACTGTAGAAACAGAATCAACAAAGAGTTCTGAAGCAGTTATCACATCAATTGAGGATGAGAAATCACAAGAAAAGAAGGAGGAAACACCGAAGAGTCCAACGAAAAAACAGAAATCTCCGGAGAAAACAACTGAGGAAGAAGTGAAATCTCCAATCAAAAAAGAAAAGAGTCCAGAAGTTTCAAAACAAGAGATTCCATCTTCTCCTGTTGAGGAAACTACTGAAGAAAAGGCAGCAGAAAGTGTGAAAACGCCAGTGGAAGAGAAACCAAAATCTCCAACTCCGAAGAAATCACCACCTGGATCACCAAAGAAGGCTAAATCGCCTGAAAAAGTGGAAGAATCTGTGAAATCTCCGATCAAGAAAGAAAAATCCCCGGAGAAGACAGAAGAGAAACCAAAAAGTCCAACGACAAAAGAGAAATCTCCGGAGAAATCAGCCACTGAAGAGGTGAAATCTCCAGTGAAAAAAGAAAAGACTCCAGAGAAACCATTGTCTCCAACAAAGAAAGAAAAGTCACCGGAGAAAACTGAAGAGGTGAAATCTCCGATCAAGAAAGAAAAATCCCCCGAAAAGACTGAGGAAAAACCAAAAAGTCCAACGAAAAAAGAGAAATCTCCGGAGAAATCTGTGTCAGAAGAAGTAAAATCTCCAGAGAAGACAGAAGAGAAACCAAAGAGTCCAACAAAGAAAGAGAAATCACCAGAGAAGACTGAAATTGCATCGCCAACAAAGAAATCTCCACCCGGATCACCAAAGAAAAAGAAGAAGTCAGCGTCCCCTGTAGCCGAAAAGGTAACGTTTAGTAGGATTAGGAGATAGATAGAAATAGAGACAGAGAGAGAGAGAGAGAAAATTAGAAGAAAATAGCTTCAAGAAAAAATTTTATAAATGGCTGTGAGAAACGGAGAAAACTAGGAAGAAGAAGTGGTTAGTTGATTAGATATTCGTGCTAGGAAAATAGGAAATTGAAGATTTCGAATAATCCAAACTGAATTAGTTTACTTAAAAACAAAACGTAAAACAGAAACCATAAAATATTTTTAAAAAATTAGCCAAATCTTTAATTCTTTGTTTAGAAACGTATAGAACCTGTAGTTGCTCTGTTGGAAAAAAGTGCTCAAAATGAAAAAATCAAACTTTTTGTCCTCCTTCTCTGCTACTATTTGCTTCTGAAATTTCCTGATACGTTTGAATTTTTTATATAAGGTTTCTGTTTGTTTTGAAAAATCAAAAGTTGTTTCAATACAATAAAAAATATATAATCATAGACTATGATTCATAGTTTAGGATTTTTCCCGTGGGTTAATAACCTTTAGCGAAAAAAGTTTCCTCCAATTTATTAAAAGTTATTTTAAAATCATGTTTTATATGGAAAAGAAAAAGGAAGTTTTTGTGAAGTTTTGCTTGTTGAGTGTATGTAGAGAACGATGAAAAATGAAAATATTTGTGAGAGACTCGAATCTTTTTCGATTTTTTCTAATTCCTTTTTTCCTTTTCAGCCACCGGTGCCGAAGTTGACGAGAGATTTGAAGTCTCAAACTGTGAACAAAACTGATTTGGCTCATTTTGAAGTTGTCGTGGAGCATGCAACTGAAATCAAATGGTTTTTGGATGGAAAAGAAATCACAAATGCTCAAGGAATCACAATTTCAAAAGATGATCAATTCGAATTCCGTTGTTCGATTGATACAACTCATTTCGGAAGTGGAATTGTATCAATTGTTGCTTCGAATGCCTCTGGAACTGTTGAAACAAAGACAGATTTGAAGGTTTTGGAGACACCGAAAGAAACCAAAAAACCAGAATTCACTGATAAACTTCGAGATATTGAAGTGACGAAAGGAGATACTGTTCAGGTATTTTAATGATTTTCAATTCAAAACAACTTTTTAAGTGTCTTCAGATGGACGTTATTGCTCTTCATTCACCTGAATACAAATGGTATCAAAATGGAAATCTTTTGGAAGATGGGAAGAATGGAATTACGATTAAGAATGAAGAAAATAAATCATCTTTGGTTATTCCAAATGCTCAAGAATCTGGAAAGATTACAGTTGAAGCATCGAATGAAGTTGGAACTTCTGAATCTTCAGCTAAACTAACTGTCAATCCGCCATCGACCACTCCAATCGTTGTCGACGGTCCAAAATCTGTTACTATCAAAGAAACAGAAAGTGCTGAATTCAAAGCAACAATCACTGGATTCCCAGCACCAACTGTCAAATGGACAATCAATGAAAAGATTGTTGAAGAATCGACGAATGTTACAACAATCAAAACAGATGATTTATATACTTTGAAGATCACAAATGCAAAGATCGAACAGAGTGGAACAGTCAAAGTAACTGCTCAGAATTCAGCAGGACAAGACACGAAACAAGCTGATCTCAAAGTGGAACCCAACGTCGTTTCTCCGAAATTCAAATCTCAACTCACTGATAAAACAGTGGACGAAGGTGAACCACTTCGTTGGAATCTTGAATTGGATGGACCATTCCAAGGAACAGAAGTCACTTGGCTTCTCAACGGACAACCATTGACAAAGAGTGATACTGTTCAAGTTGTTGATCATGGAGATGGAACATATCATGTCACAATTGCTGAGGCGAAACCAGAAATGAGTGGAACACTCACAGCGAAAGCCAAAAACTCAGCCGGAGAATGTGAAACATCTGCAAAAGTGACTGTGAATGGAGGAAATAAGAAGCCAGAATTCATTCAAGCACCACAGAATCATGATACAACACTGGAGGAAAGTGTGAAATTCAGTGCAATTGTGACTGGTAAACCGATGCCAACTGTCACTTGGTTCTTAAATGAAAAGAAATTGATTCAAAGTGAAGAAGTGAAAGTGAAATATGTTCATGAAACAGGAAAAACTTCAATTCGTATTCATAAACCACTCATGGAACACAATGGAACTGTCAGAGTTGAAGCAGTGAATGTTGCTGGAAAAGTTGAAGCAACAGCTCAATTGAAGGTTGATAAGAAGACAGAAGTACCTAAATTCACAACGAATATGGACGATCGACAAGTGAAAGAAGGAGAAAATGTGAAATTCACAGCTAACGTCGAAGGATATCCAGAGCCTTCAGTCGCTTGGACACTGAATGGAGAACCAGTTTCGAAGCATGCGTAAGTTAAAAACCAACAAATCAAATCATTTCTTTCAATTTATTTCAGAAACATAACGGTGACAGACAAAGATGGAGAACATACGATTGAGATTGCTGCTGTGACTCCGGAACAAGCAGGAGAGCTCTCTTGTGAAGCAACGAATGCAGTTGGTTCCAAGAAAAGAGACGTTCAATTGGCTGTTAAAAAGGTCGGTGACGCTCCAACATTCGCCAAGAATCTTGAAGATCGTCTGACAACCGAAGGAGAACTCACTCTTATGGATGCTAAACTTAACATCGTTAAACCAAAGCCGAAAATAACTTGGTTGAAAGATGGAATTGAAATCAAATCAGATGATCATTTCAAACTGGTTGAAGAAGAAGATGGAACACTGAAACTCAGTATTCTATCGACTAAATTGGATGACAAAGGAAGAATCACAATCAAAGCGGAAAGTGAATTCGGAGTTGCCGAATGCTCTGCTTCTCTTGGTGTTGTCAAGGGACGTCCAATGGCTAAACCAGCTTTCCAAAGTGATATTGCTCCAATCAATTTGACTGAAGGAGATACTCTTGAATGTAAACTTTTGATTACTGGAGATCCAACTCCATTCGTCAAATGGTACATCAACGGACAACTTGTTTGTGCAACTGAAGACACTGAAATCTCAAATGCCAATGGAGTTTATACTATGAAAATTCATGGAGTGACTGCCGATATGACAGGAAAGATCAAGTGTGTCGCATATAACAAAGCTGGAGAAGCAACTATCGAAGGACCTCTTAAAGTAGTTGCTCCGATTCCAGTTGAATTCGAAACTTCATTGTGTGATGCCACGTGTAGAGAAGGAGATACATTGAAATTGAAAGCAGTTCTACTCGGAGAACCCGAACCAGTTGTCTCGTGGTATGTGAATGGAAAGAAATTGGAAGAATCTCAGAATATTAAAATTCATTCTGAAAAAGGAACATACACTGTGACTATCAAGGATATTACTTGTGATTATTCTGGACAAGTTGTCTGCGAAGCTATCAACGAATACGGAAAAGCTACTTCGGAAGCTACTTTACTCGTTTTGCCACGTGGAGAACCACCAGATTTCTTGGAATGGCTGAGCAATGTTCGTGCTCGCACTGGAACGAAAGTGGTTCACAAGGTTGTCTTCACTGGAGATCCAAAGCCAAGTCTCACTTGGTATATCAACAATAATGAGATTTTGAATTCTGATCTCTACACAATCGTCACCGATGATAAGACTTCTACGTTGACAATCAATAGTTTCAATCCAGATATTCATGTCGGAGAGATCATTTGCAAAGCTGAAAATGATGCTGGAGAAGTGTCTTGTACTGCGAACATGATCACATACACTTCCGATATGTTCAGTGAATCCGAAAGTGAAGCTCAAGCAGAAGAGTTTGTTGGAGACGATTTGACAGAAGACGAAAGCCTTCGCGAAGAAATGCATCGTACTCCAACTCCAGTTATGGCACCCAAATTCATCACTAAAATCAAGGACACAAAAGCAAAGAAAGGACACTCTGCTGTATTCGAATGCGTTGTTCCAGATACAAAAGGAGTGTGCTGTAAATGGTTGAAAGACGGAAAAGAGATTGAATTGATTGCAAGAATTCGTGTACAAACAAGAACTGGACCAGAAGGACACATCACTCAAGAGTTGATTCTGGATAATGTGACTCCGGAAGATGCTGGAAAGTACACGTGTATTGTTGAGAATACAGCTGGAAAGGATACTTGTGAAGCCACTTTGACAGTCATTGAATCATTGGAGAAGAAGATTGATAACAAAGCACCAGAATTCATTGTTGCTCTTCAAGACAAAACAACAAAAACATCTGAGAAAGTTGTTCTTGAATGTAAAGTTATCGGAGAGCCAAAACCAAAAGTTAGCTGGCTTCATGACAATGTGAGTAAACGAATTTAAGAGATTTTAGAATTTAATTTCTTTTTTCAGAAGACAATCACTCAAGAATCGATCACAATCGAATCAATCGAAGGAGTCGAGAGAGTGACAATCAGTTCTTCTGAACTCTCTCATCAAGGAAAATACACGTGTATTGCCGAGAATTCAGAAGGAACGTCGAAGACGGAAGCATTCCTCACAGTTCAAGGTATGTCTCTTTCACTTTTCATCTCCTTTCTTGCATTTATGTGTGAGCCCATGATCACCACGGTTGATTGTTCGTTTTCTTTTGGTTTCTTTTCCCACTTCGCACTTTGCACCTTTCCCTTTTTCCAGGCGAAGCACCAGTATTCACGAAGGAACTTCAGAATAAGGAACTCTCGATTGGAGAGAAATTGATTCTTTCGTGTTCAGTCAAAGGATCTCCACAACCACATGTCGATTTCTATTCATTTTCTGAAACAACAAAAATCGAAACAAAGATCATTTCATCTAGCCGAATTGCTATCGAACATGATCAAACGAATACTCATTGGAGAATGGTTGTCAGTCAAGTGACAAAAGAGGATATTGTATCCTATAAGGCAGTTGCTACCAATTCAATCGGAACTGCAACATCAACATCGAAGGTCACAACTAAAGTGGAAGTACCTGTATTCGAACAAGGATTGAAGAAGACAAGTGTAAAAGAGAAAGAAGAAATCAAAATGGAAGTGAAAGTTGGCGGAAGTGCTCCAGATGTTGAGTGGTTCAAAGATGATAAACCAGTTAATGAAGACGGAAATCACGAGATAAAGAAGAATCCAGAGACTGGTGTATTCACTTTAGTCGTCAAACAAGCAGATAAATCTGATGCTGGAAAGTATACCGCAAAAGCAACAAATCCAGCTGGAAGTGCTGAATCTTCTGCCGAAGCGGAAGTTACACAAGCCCTTGAAAAACCAACATTCATCAAGGAATTAGTATCAACTGAAGTGAAAATCAATGAAACAGCTACTCTATCAGTAACTGTTAAAGGAGTTCCAGAGCCAAGTGTTGAATGGCTTAAAGATGGACAACCAGTTCAAACTGATTCTAGTCATGTCATTGCTAAAACCGAAGGATCTGGAAGCTATTCAATCACAATCAAAGATGCGAGAGCTGAAGATTCTGGAAAATACGCTTGTCGGGCTACAAATCCAGCTGGAGAGGCTAAAACCGAAGCCAATTTCGCTGTCGTCAAGGATCTGATTCCACCAGAATTCATCGAGAAATTGACTCCAATTGAAGTAAAAGAAAAGGAATCCATCACTTTGTCCGTGAAAGTAATCGGAAAACCAGAGCCTTCTGTCGAATGGTTTAAGGATGATACTCCAATCAATATTGATAATGTTCATGTTATCCAAAAGCATTCATCAACTGAAAGTTATACTTTGACTGTGAATGATGCACGACAAGAAGACGTTGGAATTTATTCTTGCCGTGCACGAAATGAAGCTGGAGAAGCATTGACAACTGCCAACTTTGGTATCATCAGAGATTCCATTCCTCCAGAATTCACTCAGAAGTTACGTCCATTGGAAGTGAGAGAACAGGAGACTCTCGACCTAAAAGTCACTGTTATTGGAACTCCAGCACCAAAAGTTGAATGGTTCAAAGATGATAAACCAATCAATATTGACAATTCTCATATCTTTGCAAAAGACGAAGGATCAGGACATCATACTCTTACAATCAAACAAGCAAGAGGAGAAGACGTTGGAGTGTATACATGCAAAGCAACGAATGAAGCTGGAGAAGCAAAAACAACTGCCAACATGGCAGTTCAAGAAGAAATTGAAGCTCCATTGTTTGTTCAAGGACTGAAACCATATGAAGTTGAACAAGGAAAACCAGCTGAATTAGAAGTGAGAGTTGAAGGAAAACCAGAACCAGAAGTGAAATGGTTCAAAGATGGAGTTCCAATTGCAATTGATAATCAACATGTGATTGAGAAGAAGGGAGAGAATGGATCTCATACTCTTATCATCAAGGACACAAATAATGCTGATTTCGGAAAGTATACTTGCCAAGCGACAAACAAAGCAGGAAAAGATGAAACGATTGGAGAGCTCAAAGTTCCGAAATATTCATTCGAGAAACAATCAGTTGAAGAAGTGAAACCATTATTCATTGAACCATTGAAAGAGACATTTGCTTCTGAAGGAGACACTGTTGTTCTTGAATGCAAAGTCAATAAGGATTCTCATCCACAAATCAAATTCTTCAAGAATGATCAACCAGTGGAAATTGGACAACACATGCAATTGGAAGTGTTGGACGATGGAAATATCAAGTTAACCATTCAAAATGCGAAGAAAGAAGATGTCGGTGCATATCGTTGTGAGGCTGTTAATGTTGCCGGAAAAGCAGATACAAAGGCTGAATTGAAGATTCAATTTGCTGCTAAAGTCGAAGAACATGTAACTGATGAAAGTGGACAAATTGAAGAGATTGGACAGTTGGAAACTGTCGGAGGTAGTTTTGATATTGCATGTAGTGTAGCACCTAGTATTCAACCCTTTTTAGTTGTTTTTTGAAATTTGTCTAGTACTTTCAAAACATAAAACATTTCAGAAACCGCTTCTTCCAAAACCGATACTGGACGTGGAGCCCCCGAGTTCGTTGAACTTCTTCGTTCGTGTACTGTAGCTGAGAAACAACAAGCAGTTCTTAAATGCAAAGTGAAAGGAGAACCACGACCAAAAATCAAATGGACAAAGGAAGGAAAAGAAGTTGAAATGTCTGCTCGTGTTCGTTCGGAACACAAAGAAGACGGAACAGTGACCCTCACTTTCGATAATGTCACTCAATCAGACGCCGGAGAATATCGTTGTGAAGCTGATAATGAATATGGAAGTGCTTGGACTGAAGGACCAATTATTGTTACTTTGGAAGGAGCTCCAAAGATTGATGGAGAAGCTCCTGACTTCTTGCAACCAGTTAAACCAGCAGTTGTTACTGTTGGAGAGACTGCTGTTCTGGAAGGAAAGATCTCTGGAAAACCAAAGCCAACTGTGAAATGGTACAAGAATGGAGAAGAACTCAAGCCTTCCGATAGAGTTAAAATTGAGAATTTGGATGACGGAACTCAGAGATTAACTGTTTCGAATGCAGAGCTCAGTGATATGGATGAATACAGATGCGAAGCTTCGAATGAGTTCGGAGATGTTTGGAGTGACGTCACTCTCACTGTCAAGGAACCATCCCACGTGGCTCCTGGATTCTTTAAAGAACTGTCTGCTATTCAAGTCAAAGAAACAGAAACTGCCAAATTCGAATGCAAAGTTTCTGGAACTAAACCAGATGTTAAATGGTTTAAGGATGGAACTCAATTGAAAGAAGATAAGAGAGTTCATTTTGAATCCTCAGATGACGGAACTCAGAAACTTGTAATCGAAGAAACGAAGACCGATGATCAAGGAAACTACAGAATTGAAGTGTCAAATGATGCTGGAGTTGCTAACAGCAAGGCTCCACTTACTGTGATTCCAGCTGAAACTCTTAAAATCAAAAGAGGACTCACTGATGTTTCTGTTACTCAAGGAACAAAGATTCTTCTTTCTGTCGAAGTTGAAGGAAAACCGAAAACTGTCAAATGGTACAAAGGATCCGAAACAGTTGGCAGTTCGAAGACAACGAAGATTGTCCAGGTGACGGAATCCGAGTACAAATTGGAAATCGAAAGTGGAGAACTCTCGGATTCTGGTTCATACCGTGTTGTTCTTTCAACTGATTCTCTTTCTGTCGAATCTTCAGCTACCGTAACCGTTTCAAAGGCCGCTGAGAAGATCAGTCTTCCATCATTCAAAAAAGGACTTTCTGATCAGTCTGTACCAAAAGGAACTCCATTGGTATTGGAAGTTGAAATCGAAGGAAAACCAAAGGATGTGAAATGGTATAAGAATGGAGATGAGATCAAGGATGGAAAGGTCGAAGATCTTGGAAACGGAAAATATCGACTCACAATTCCAGATTTCCAAGAAAAAGATGTTGGAGAATACAGTGTCACTGCTGCTAATGAAGCTGGAGAAATCGAGTCAAAGGCCAAAGTCAATGTGAGTGCCAAACCAGAAATTGTATCTGGATTGGTTCCAACGACCGTCAAACAAGGAGAAACGGCGACTTTCAATGTCAAGGTCAAAGGACCAGTCAAAGGAGTCAAATGGTATAAGAATGGAAAGGAAATCCCAGATGCAAAGACGAAAGACAATGGAGATGGATCATACTCTCTTGAAATTCCAAATTCTCAACTGGATGATGCTGCTGATTACAAAGTGGTTCTGTCGAATGATGCTGGAGATGCTGATTCTTCTGCCGCTCTTACTGTCAAACTTCCTGGAATAGAAATTGTCAAAGGACTCAAAGATACTGAAGTTCCAAAAGGCAAAAAAGTTATTCTTGAAATTGAAACAAATAAGAAACCAAAAGATATCAAATGGTATAAAAATGGAAAAGAGATCACTCCAAATGACAAAGCTCAAATCGGCAGCGATGGAGATAAGAAGCCACAATTGGTTATTCCAGACGCTGAGGACGATGATGCTGCTGAATATAAGGTTGTTTTAACTGATGAAGATGGTAATACTGCTGATTCATTCTGTGCTTTGACTGTCAAATTGCCTGCTGAAGAACCCAAAATCATCAAGGGTCTTGAAGATCAAACTGTTCCAATCGGATCTCCAATCAAACTTGAAATTGAAACTTCTGGATCTCCAAAAACTGTTAAATGGTACAAGAATGGAAAAGAATTGTCTGGTGCCGCCGCGAAAAATATCAAGATCAACAAGATCGATGACAACAAATATGTTCTTGAAATTCCATCAAGTGTCGTTGAAGATACTGGAGACTACAAAGTAGAAATTGCCAATGAAGCAGGATCAGCAAACAGCAGTGGAAAGATCACCGTGGAACCGAAGATCACTTTCTTGAAACCATTGAAAGATCAAACAATTACCGAAGGAGAGAATGCAGAATTCTCTGTTGAGACAAATACGAAGCCAAGAAGTGTCAAATGGTACAAGAATGGACAACAAATCACTCCAGATTCTCGATTTGTCATTGAACAAAAAACAGATACAAAGTATCAATTGGTCATCAAAAATGCAGTACGTGATGATGCAGCAACATACAAAATTGTATTGGAGAATACAGCTGGAGAAGCTGAATCATCTGCTCAATTGACAGTGAAAAAGGCAAAGGCTGGACTCTGTAAGATTGTGAAAGGATTGGAAGATCAAGTTGTTGCCAAGGGAGCAAAGATGGTATTTGAAGTCAAGATTCAAGGAGAACCAGAAGATGTCAGATGGTTGAAAGATGCTAATGTTATTAGTGCTGGAGCCAATGCCATCATTGAGAAGATTGATGATACCACATATAGACTGACTATTCCATCAGCAGATTTGAAAGATGCTGGAGAATATACTGTTGAAATCATCAATGAAAGTGGAAAAGCAAAGAGTGACGCTAAAGGAGAAGTCGATGAGAAACCAGAAGTTGTCCGTGGTCTCGAGAATATTGAAATTCCAGAAGGAGATGATGATGTCTTCAAGGTAGAAGTCAGTGCTCCAGTTCGACAAGTTAAATGGTATAAGAACGGACAAGAAATCAAGCCAAACAGTCATTTGGAAGCAAAGAAGATCGGTCCAAAGAAGTATGAACTTGCAATCAATCGTGCTCAATTGGACGATGGAGCTGACTACAAAGTGGTTCTGTCGAATGCGGCTGGAGACTGTGACTCATCGGCTGCGTTGACCGTTGTCAAACCAAATATTCTGAAGATTATCGACGGATTGAAGGATATTGATGTTGAAGAACCACAACCAGTTCAACTCAAAGTTAAAGTCGAAGGTGTTCCGAAAGTCGTCAAATGGTATAAGAATGGACAAGAACTTAAACCAGAAACTGATGGAATCAAATTCGAAGAGAAACCAGAATCTGGAGAATTCTCTCTCATTATTCCATCGTCGAAAAAATCAGATGGAGGAGCATACCGTGTTGTTCTTGGAAATGACAAAGGTGAAGTGTACAGTGGATCTGTTGTTCATGTCAAGGCTCCGAAACCAGCTGAAGCCACTTCTGGAGCTAATTTCATCTCTCCACTGAAGGACACTGAAGTCGAAGAGGGCGATATGCTCACACTTCAATGCGTTGTTTCTGGAGAACCATTCCCTGAAATCATTTGGGAGAAGGATGGTGTTGTACTCCAAAAGGACGATAGAATTACAATGAGAATAGCTCTTGATGGAACCGCTACACTCAGAATTCGTTCCGCAAAGAAGAGTGACATTGGACAATACCGTGTGACGGCTAAGAATGAAGCTGGAAGTGCATCAAGTGATTGTAAAGTAACAGTTACTGAACAAGGAGAACAGCCATCAAAACCAAAGTTCGTGATTCCTTTGAAGTCAGGAGCAGCTCTTCCGGGAGACAAAAAGGAGTTCAACATCAAGGTTCGTGGTCTTCCAAAGCCAACACTTCAATTGTTCTTGAATGGAAAACCACTTGTTTTCGATGATCGTGTGACTCTTGATGATATGGCAGATGGTAATTACTGTCTGACGATTCGTGATGTTCGTGAAGAAGACTTCGGAACATTGAAATGCATTGCAAAGAACGAAAACGGAACTGATGAGACAGTATGTGAATTCGAACAAGGAGTTGATCATGACGGAGGAATGAGAGACGATCTTCGTTATCCACCAAGATTCAATGTTCCACTTTGGGATAGAAGAATTCCAGTTGGAGATCCAATGTTCATTGAATGCCACGTTGATGCAAATCCAACGGCTGAAATCGAATGGTTCAAAGACGGAAAGAAGATTGCACACTCTGTTCACACAGAGATCAGAAACACTGTCGATGGAGCATGCCGTATCAAGATTTCTCCATTTGAAGAATCCGATATTGGAGTATATATGTGTGTAGCAGTGAATGAATTAGGACAAGCAGAGACTCAAGCCACTTATCAAGTTGAAATAATCGAGCATGTTGAAGAGGAAAAGAAGAAAGAATATGCTCCAAGAATCAATCCACCATTGGAAGATAAAACTGTTAATGGAGGTCAACCAATCAGACTTTCATGCAAGGTTGATGCAGTTCCAAGAGCATCTGTTGTCTGGTACAAAGACGGATTACCAATTCGTGCTGATTCGAGAACTTCAATTCAATACGAAGACGATGGAACTGCTTCTCTTTCGATTAATGACAGTACTGAAGCAGATATTGGAGCATATCGTTGTGTTGCTACAAATGCTCATGGAACAATTAATACAAGTTGCAGTGTCAATGTGAAAGTACCAAAACAAGATATTAAAAAAGAAGGAGAAGAACCATTCTTCACAAAGGGATTGGTTGATTTATGGACTGATCGTGGAGATACATTCACATTGAAATGTGCTGTAACTGGAGATCCATTCCCAGAAATCAAATGGTACAGAAATGGACAACTCGTTAGAAATGGACCAAGAACAATTGTGGAAACATCTCCAGATGGAACATGTTCATTGACTGTCAAAGAATCGACAATGAGCGACGAAGGAATCTATCGGTGTGAGGCTGAAAACGCTCATGGAAAAGCAAAGACTCAAGCGACCGCCCATGTTCAAATGGCACTTGGAAAGACTGAAAAACCGAAAATGGACGAAGGAAAACCACCGAAATTCATTTTGGAATTATCAGACATGAGTGTCTCACTTGGAAATGTAATCGATTTGGAATGTAAAGTAACAGGACTTCCAAATCCAAGTGTCAAATGGTCAAAGGACGGAGGACCACTGATTGAAGATTCAAGATTTGAATGGTCAAATGAACCAACTAAAGGCATTTATCAACTCAGAATCAAGAATGCAACTCTTCATGACGAAGGAACTTATCGTTGTGTTGCAACAAATGAAAACGGAAGTGCAACGACTAAATCATTCATTCGAATGGACGATGGCCTTGGATCAGGAGTTGTGACTGCTAGTCAACCACCAAGATTCACTTTGAAGATGGGAGACGTTCGAACAACAGAAGGACAACCATTGAAACTGGAATGTAAAGTAGATGCCAGTCCACTTCCAGAAATGACATGGTACAAGGATGGAGCCATTGTGACTCCATCTGATAGAATTCAAATCAGCCTTTCACCAGATGGAATTGCCACTCTTCTCATTCCATCATGTGTTTATGATGATGATGGAATTTATCGTGTCATTGCAACGAATCCATCTGGAACTGCACAAGACAAAGGAACAGCAACTGTTAAGAAGCTTCCGAGAGACAGTGGAGCAAGAAGATCGGCTGAAAGAGACGTGTTCGATGCAAACAAAGCACCAAAACTCGTTGAACCACTTGAGAATATCAGAGTATGTTCATTTTAAAATATTAGAAGAAACCGTAAGTTATTTTCAGATTCCGGAGAAACAAGGATTCCGTCTTCGTTGTAAATTCAGTGGAGATCCAAAGCCAACAATCAAATGGTTCAAGGATGGTGAACGTGTATTCCCATACGGACGCCTCCAACTCATCGAATCTCCAGATGGTGTTTGCGAGTTGGTTGTTGATTCAGCCACTCGTCAAGATGCCGGAGGATACAGATGTGTTGCTGAGAATACATATGGATCTGCTAGAACTTCTTGTGATGTCAATGTCATTCGTAAGTTACATCTTCCGATAGGATTCCTTCTATAACTTTATTTCAGGCGGAGATCGTAAACCACGTGATATTGATTCTTCGATTCGGGAAGGAAAAGCTCCAGGATTCACGATTCCATTGACAATTCGTCGTGCTAAACCAGGAGATTCAGTCACATTCGAATGCCTTCCATTCGGAAATCCATTCCCATCAATCAAATGGTTAAAGGATGGTCTCGAGTTGTTCTCAGATGATAAAATCAAAATGGAATCATCTGCCGATGGAACTCAAAGACTTATTCTCTCTGATGTAACATTCTTATCTGAAGGATACTTCAGATGTGTTGCCACAAATGAACACGGAACTGCTTCCACGAAGGCAGAACTTGTTATCGAAGGTGAGCAGAAGGGAAAAGAGAAAATTGTTTATTTAAATGAAATCTAGAGATCGAAAATATGAAATGAGATTTCTGAAACAACGGGAAAAGTAACAAAGAAAGTGACTGGGCAATGACTAAAAACTGAGAATATACGAAAAGAAATCAACTTTTAAACTTGCAAACTGCAACTGCATTGTACTGCGAAAGTATTTTATCTGCATAGTGATTGATCCATTTTCCTCTTTTATTCATAACAAGAACAGCGAGAGCTCTTCTTCCAAACGGCATTCCTCTATCCCAATTCATGTAATTAAAATCAGAACCTGATAAATCGGAAAATTTTAATAAGAGTTCAAAAGAAACTTCTTACCATCCATCCAATGCCATTTATTTCCATTTCTCGATCTTCCGTATCCACCGAGATATATAAATTCAAAATTTGCATCTTTATCTTTTGCTAAATTCATCACAAATTGATTTTCATCTTCGCTTACAATACTAGTCAACATTGCATCTTGACGATGCTCAAACCCTGAATAATTCTTCCATTTTTAATGATCAAATCAGAAAAAAACAAACCGTAATCGAAACATTTGTTATCAGCCTCCAAAATCGTCATATTTGTTTTCGATATTGTCCGATAACACGATTGTGTTTCCTTGTTATAAACCCAGTGTTTTGGACAAAATTTCGAATAGGGTCGATGAAGTTTCTTTTCACAAATGACAGCTGCCGTTGAGGTACAATTCGCATTTATCCAATGTCCATCACTTTTGATTGTGACACATTTATTCGAAGTTCCGATCTCATCGAGACCATTTCCATCTGCCCAATTCGAATATCTCAC
This sequence comes from Caenorhabditis tropicalis, assembly GCA_016735795.1. Taxonomy (NCBI): domain Eukaryota; kingdom Metazoa; phylum Nematoda; class Chromadorea; order Rhabditida; family Rhabditidae; genus Caenorhabditis; species Caenorhabditis tropicalis. The sequence continues at coordinate 6,064,258 of CM028614.1, read as the reverse complement.
TATTTTTCCATTCGGCCATCTATATACAAATCCAGGACCAAAAAGTCCTGCAGATCCATCGACAATATCGAAACGAGCTCTCGCATCAATCCAAACTTTTTCTGAATGTTCTTTCACCATTCCACTTATATAATCATTCTCTCCACCACATTCAACTCGTAAAACGTGGGCGGAACCATCAGAAAGTATTTTATGACAATATGAATGAGCATCTGTTAAACGCATTCGCCTACGTGCCAAATGATAACATGTTCGTCCAGGTTCATCATGATGCCATCCCTTTAAAAAAGAAGTAAAAGTTTATTCGATGAATAATAGAAAAGAGAAGAAAAAGAACTCACTTTAGGGCAATTTGGAAGTGTTGTAGGCGGAATTGAAAGGCAAAAAGTCGAGAGAAGTGATGTTAGAAAAAGAGTCATGTAGTAAATCATGTCACCGTATCATAGAGAATTAGAATCTGAAAGTAAAAATGTTCAATTTTTGAATTGAAAATACACAGAAAATCTTAATTTGAGAAGTAAAATTGGAAACAATTAGGCAGTTCCTTTTGAGTGATTTGAGTATAAAATGAAATATTTTCAGGAGATCGTACAATCGGATCCCGCCCACTTTCAGAAGGAAATGGAGAACCAGAGGAATGCAAACCAAGAATTCGTCGTGGATTGTACAATATGAGCATTCATGAGGTGAGATTTGAATTAGAAAAACAAAGAATACAAATCTTGAAACGACACGACAATCAGTCGCCAACTGACCAAGCACACATGCACAAATTGATGATAATCGGCTGATGATAATCAGATAATCAAACACAAAAACGACAAAAAAAGTGATTGAGACGAATTGATAAAGAGACGAAAAGCTTGTTTTGAAGTCTAGTTTTATGTTCAAAAAGTTCTTTCTTCTAATCGTCGTTGACGCAATTTTCGGCTATTTTCTCCCCAAAAATACACAGGAAATGTCACGTGTGGCAAGAAAGAAAAAGGAATTAATTACAAAATGAGCTGAAAAACTTTTAAACTTTGAACTTTTTGATAACAAAACAACTACTATAAACCGATATTCGGAATAGATAACAAGAGGTTTTTGAGAAGAAGAAACACTGAAAAATGTATGAAGCATCAATGAGAAAACATGCAATTGTACGTCATCTGGTATTTGTTTCTGAGATTATAACCTCTTGTTCTTACTTTTTTCTTTCTTCTTTTCCTCTACAAAATCAGAGCCAAACCGATTCACGCGCAAGGAAAAAAACAGTGAGAAGACACATATTTACACACTCATTAAGCTAACAAAAGAGCAATTTCTTGTTACATTCAAACAAAGATTAGAGAACATTCGAACGAAAAGATTCGAGATCTTAGAGAGAGAAAATTAGAAGAAAATCGTCTTTTTGGAATCAAGATTTATGGAAATAGTCGACCGAATTGAGACGAATGAGCTCTCATTTTATTCGAGAAACCCCTCCCTTCAAAACACACACAAATGAATCATTCGCATCAAAAAAGAACTTCTCAAATCAACAAACAAAAGTATGACGGAAAGGAGTTGACCCCACTCTTTCATTCTCTCTCTCTCTCTCTCTCTCTCTCTCTCTCTCAATATCTAAAGAGGTGTGAAACTTAACGTAAAAAGTGAGTTTATGAGAGGGCGAGACACTGGATGAATCATTCTTTTTTGCTCAATCAAGCAGCACAATGGATAAAAAAAGAGAGACCAATTCCACCGGAATTCATGACTACTTTCCAAATTTACCTTCTTTCGAAATCTAAAAAAAGTGAGAAAAGAGAGTCGACGTCAGAAGAAACGAAAAAATGTTTAAAATGAGGAAATTTCCGGTTTTTTTCAGGGAAATGTGATTGAAATGATCGTTTGTGCAACTGGAATTCCAACACCAACAGTCAAATGGTACAAAGATGGACAAGAAATAATTGGAGATGGACCTGATGGAAAACGTGTCATTTTCACTGATGAAAGAGGAATTCATCATTTGGTTATTGTAAATGCATCTCCAGAAGATGAAGGAGATTACTCTTTGGAAGCAACGAATAAATTAGGATCAGCAAAGACAGAAGGATCATTGAATATTATAAGACCAAGACATGTGGCTGATTCTGATGATAGGTCAGTTCGTTTCATAGTCTAATTTTCTTAAATCTTCTATTTTTCAGAGGAGGAATGCCCTTCCCACCAGGATTTGTTCGTCAATTGAAGAACAAACACGTATTCAATCACATGCCAACTATCTTTGACTGTCTTGTTGTTGGACATCCAGCTCCTGAAGTCGAATGGTTCCATAATGGAAAGAAAATCATTCCAGGAGGAAGAATCAAGATTCAATCATGTGGAGGAGGTTCTCATGCTCTCATTATTCTTGATACAACTCTGGAAGATGCTGGAGAATATGTTGCAGTTGCAAAGAATTCTCATGGAACTGCCAGCTCATCTGCAGTTCTTGATGTCACTGTTCCATTCCTCGATAATATTAAATTCAATGGAGAAATCGATGTAACTCCATATTTGACCGAAGAATATGGATTCAAGAAACTGAATACAGCGAGTCTTCCAACTCCACCAGATCGTGGACCATTTATCAAAGAAGTCACTGGACACTATCTTACTCTCTCATGGATTCCAACAAAACGAGCTCCACCTCGTTATCCACAAGTCACTTATGTCATTGAAATTCGTGAACTTCCAGAAAAAGAATGGACTCTTTTGGATTATAATATCCCTGAACCGGTATGTAAAGTTCGTAATCTTGAACTAGGAAAATCATATCAATTCCGTGTTCGTGCTGAGAATATCTATGGAATATCTGATCCATCACCAGCATCTCCGCCATCAAGACTCATGGCTCCACCACAACCAGTATTCGATAGAAGAACGAACAAAGTCATTCCACTTCTTGATCCATATGCAGAAAGAGCCCTTGATTTGAAATATTCTGAGCAATACGCGTGTGCTCCGTGGTTCTCTCCGGGAGTCGTCGAGAAACGTTATTGTGCCGAAAACGATACTCTGACGATCATTTTGAATGTTTCTGGATTCCCAGATCCAGATATTAAATGGAAATTCCGTGGATGGGACATTGATACTTCATCCCCAACATCAAAATGCAAAGTATATACTTATGGAGGAACTGAAACGACACTCGCAATCACTGGATTCAGTAAAGAAAACGTCGGACAATATCAGTGTTTCGCAAAGAATGAATACGGAGAAGCACAACAAAATGTACTTGTGGATCTTGCAAGTAAGATTTTTTTTCAAAAAAGAGAGAAGAGAAAATAATAATTCATTTCGTTCAGCACGACCAAACTTCATCCAGTCACTCACAAATAAGACATTCTCGTCTGCTCAGCCAATGAGATTAGACGTCAGAGTAGAAGGAGAACCATTCCCAGAACTCAAATGGATGAAGGTAAGTAAATTGAATGAATAGTCTGAAAACAGATGTTGTTTAATTGGAATTTCTTCTAGGAATGGCGTCCGATCGTTGAATCTTCTCGTATCAAATTCGTTCAAGATGGACCTTTCTTGTGTTCTTTGATCATCAATGATCCAATGTGGAGAGACTCTGGAATCTATTCTTGTGTTGCTGTAAATGATGCTGGACAAGCAACCACTTCGTGTACTGTAACAGTTGAAGGTGAGACTTTTCAGCCAGTTTTCTGTGTTTATATAACTAATGAAATAGAAAACCTGAAATACAATTGAAATATTTCAGCCGAAGGAGACTACAATGATGTGGAATTGCCACGACGTCGAGTGACAATCGAGTCTCGAAGAGTCAGAGAACTATACGAAATCTCTGAAAAAGACGAAAAGTAATTCAAAAAATTTATGAAGACAAAAAAAGTTTTCCGAAAAACTCCCAAAATCTGTATGTATCGAGATCAAAAGTGTTTCTTGTTTTTTCCTTTTTTCAAACGTTTCTATTGTAATTCAACTGTAAATTCAAAAGACTTTTATTAAATTTTTTGATTTTCTGAAGAGAATTGAAGATGAAGTGCCCAATCATTGATAATTCTCATTCCAAAAAGTCTCAGAACTTACAGTAATCCTATTTTATTATCCTTCTTTTTAATTGTTCACTTATACCGGTCTAGAGATTCTTTTACACCATTTCATTGTTTTCCAGTGAAAATTTTTAAACTTCGCCCCCTTCAAAGCCCTCGCTCAGTTGTGAAATTCCATGCTGTTCACATACGAAACCGATTCGAAACTTCGCTCAGTTCAAAATATTCTTTCCCAGTTTTTTTATTGTTTCCGGTAGTTATTTTCGCCTAGCTCATCCCATTCGAATTCCACGTGACAAAGTGCCCAATTGCCACGTGGATCTTCATTTAAATCGCCCAAAACCCGTGCCCAATGACCAACAATTATCCCCCCGATTTGCTCAATTCATTTGCCCGATTCTTTTTACTTTTTTCTTCTTTTTCAGCGATCATATCACTTTTCTTCTTGTTTCTTTCCCCCTTTTCAATCCAAAACAAATAAAGATTGACTAACTATTCCCACCCTGTGTCCACGTCATGTCCACGTCATTTACAGCAACTAACAGCCAATTTAGTAGTTTGAATCAGATAAATGAGTCAGTTTCATGGTAAATAAACTGAAAACTCATTCTGATTTTGTCTTTTTCGTCTTTGTGTCCCCGGTGATTCGTTGTCTTTTTGGCGGCTGCTCAACGATCGGCCTCCTTCTTTTTGTCTCTTTTTTTTGTGTTTCTTTCTTTTTCAGCGAGACGTTTTATGGGTTTTTTGAATTCTCTTGGAAGTGCTCTTGACTGATTTTTCTTTGAATTTGAAATCAGATTATCACCTAAAATTACAGATAATTCAACTTCTTCTACTTCTTTTTTCATCTTCATCGCCTTTTGGTTCGACTGGTTTCGTCTGAAATTCTGAAGAAAAATCATGAGGGAGCACTTCCGAGAAAATAAGAAAATGAGAGAAATATGGGAAAAAACGCTGGCTGAAAAAGGAAATACAAAGAAAATGAACAAAAGTATCGAGGGTTTCTTCATTAAAGAAGTTTAGATCGTTGCTCTCGGTCAGCCAACTGCAATTACCACCAGCGTCCCCTGTCCACGTTTATTTTGAGTTTTAGAGATTACTTTGACTAAGAATCACATATAGCGACATTCAATTATAGATAAGTAATGTTAGAGAGAAAAGTAGATTAGTCATCTAGAAATTCCCCCGTAATTATTCCCCGATTAACGCTGGTGGTAAATTGCAGATTGGCAGCCGAAGGAGCACCGTTTCGAGTCAACGAAAAAGCGACGGGACGCGAATTCTTAGCTCAATTGAGACCAATTGACGATGCATTACTTCGCCACGTGGATATCCATAACTCATTGGATCATCCAGGTGTTGTACAAATGCATCGAGTGCTTAGAGATGAGAAATTGGCTTTGGTTGTATTTGAAAAGTGAGTGAAATTGTTTGAAAAGATGAAAATGGGAAAAATGAGAACCGGAAAATGGGAATTTTCCACTGGAATATAAGTTCAAATCCGAGATTCAAAAAGTTATCTACTGGTGAAATTTTTCACTTTCGATAACGAATTTCTATGGGACCGATATAAGATTGAGGAGTCATAAACTATGAATTTATAGTATACTTTTAGTATAGAGTTCACAGTAAACGGAAAAACAGTAAACGGAAAAACAGTAAACGGAAAAATAATATTTTTGATTGAAGCAAACAATAAAAGAAACGATAGATGTAGGGATTCAATGTTAGTTTAACTATTTATATTAAAATTATCCAAGAAAAGTAGCCGAATCAATTAGAAAAAAAGAATTAAAACTAATATTCAAATGAAAATAGACTTGATGAATTGAAAGAGGAGAGAAGTGGCAGCAGTTGGCATTTTGACAGCATTCGAATAAAATAATCTGGGTCGAAACGAACGACTCAGCTGCATCATTTGTTGTGTAAAATTGAAATAAAAACAGATGTGGGAGTATTTTTGCGCAGCGGAGAAGACTCTCTTCGACCACTTTTATTTGTTTTCTCAGAGAAAATTCATTGTAAAAACTGAATCAAATTATTTCAATATGTCGTCTTTTTCTGTTATTTTGAAGCTTGATCTCTTCTGATTTTATGACGAAAACTTCACGAAATCTGTCAAAATTCATCCAAATTCTTATCAATGTTTCATTTGGTGGATGACGATGAATGGTAAGATACTTTCTCTGTTGGAAACAAATTCATTCGGTTCCAAACATGTCTAGACCAGAATTCTTATTGAGAGATTGAATGACTTCTTATGAAATCAAAGATTCAATTTGAGTCAGGCAGTCTATCAAAATTGTTTCCCAGTCCTCTGATAACTTTCGATGAAACGAAAAGATTGAATTCTAGGAATGAGATCCAAAACAAGAATTATTTGGAAACCTCTGCTTCTTTGTCCATGAACAATTGTTCATTCGTAGTGTTTCTGAGGAACCTCATCACTCGGGAAAACCATTTTTATGACGTTTCATTTCGAAACACTCTGCTCCTCAATCTCTCGAATTCTCTCGAATTCTCTTGAATTCTTGAAGAATTCCACACTCTCTCACTTGTTACAATAAGATAATGTTTTCCTTTTTTCTTTCTCTAAATCTCTCAAATTCATGTTATCTCTCAATTAAGCCTGAAGAGAAACTTGGATCTCAGTTGCCAATGGGTTTTGACGGTCCAACAAAAAGAGAGATGAAATGATATGATAAGAGAAGAGTTAGAGAAGAAAGAAAAAAAGAAAAAAGGAATCTGATGGGAGCAAAACGAAGAAAAAAGAACAGAGTGAATGCTATAGTCAACATCCACGTTCTGGTTTCATGATTTCGTAGTATTATAATGGTTAGGTTCACACTCAATGGGTAAGTATAGACGTTTGATAAAAAAATGTACAGGGAGAAATATTATGATGTTCAGATGGAAACTATCAAAGTATTATTGGAATTATAGGTTATTTTTAAGTGAAAAAAAGCGTATTTCAGTGCCAATTCCACAATTGATGGTCTTTCAAGCCTTGCTCATCCAGGAGTTTCAATTGCTGAACCAAAAGGAGTCAATCGTGAAACATGTGTTCGTGTATTCGTTCGACAATTACTTCTTGCTTTAAAACATATGCATGATATGAGAATTGCCCATTTGGATCTTCGTCCAGAAACTATTCTTCTTCAAGATGATAAACTAAAATTAGCTGATTTCGGACAAGCGAGACGACTGCTTCGTGGATTAATAACTGGAGAAATCAAAGGTTCTCCAGAGTTTGTTAGTCCGGAAATCGTCAGAAGTTATCCATTGACACTATCAACTGATATGTGGAGTACTGGAGTTTTGACTTATGTTTTGTAAGTTTTCTTTTTTTTTCATTTCAGATTAGAATCTTTTTCATTTGTTTCTGATCGAATGTTAAATAAATATTTCAGATTGACTGGGTTGTCACCATTCCACGGAGATAATGACAATGAGACACTTTCAAACGTGGATCGGTGTCAATTCGATACATCTCCTCTTGGAAATTTCTCTTATGATGCTGGAGATTTTGTTCAGAAACTTCTTTTGGAGATTCCAGCTCATCGATTGACAGTTGACGAAGCATTGAATCATCCGTGGATTAACGATGAGAAACTAAAGAATGAACCATTATCAGCCGATACTTTGAGAGAATTCAAATATCAACACAAATGGCTGGTAAGTTTGGATTGATCCGTCCATTCGATAGTGTGTACTTACTTCCGAAAGAGAAAGAGAGAGAGAGAGAGAGAGAGAGAGAAAGCACACACCACATACTACAATTTCCCTCTTCTCTGCCTACTCAGCTGCGCAAAAAACTATATTTTATCTCTTATTCATTCATGAAATTTTCTCTGTTTCCAGGAACGTCGTGTATTCGTTCAACAGACACCGTCGGAGCAGATTCTTGAAGCAATTCTTGGTCCTGCTACGGCAAGAGCTCAACAGAATGCGCCTGTAGCACCAGAAGGTCGTCGTCCTGCAGAAATTTATGATTATCTGAGAATTCAACCAAAGAAACCGCCAGCGACAGTTGAATACGTTCCGAAACCAAGAAAAGAACATCCTCCATTCATTGACGAATTCGGACAAATTATTGAAGGAGACGCATTTGATAGACCCGAAGGAACTGGATTTGAAGGACCATTTAGGTATTTAGAGAGAGAGATGAATTCAGATGTATAATTTCTGCCTGTTTCAGACATCCACCTCCAATTCCACCTCAACCACAACGATCGAATCAACCAGTACACGATTCAAGACGATTCGAACAACCAAAAGAACAATTACAACATCAAAGAGTTCCAGTTGATCAATACGGTCGACCAATTGATCCTCGATATCTAAACGATCCATCGCATCGTCCATCGAGTCTAGACGACGCTCCATTTTACGTTGACAAGTACGGAAATCCGATTCATTTCGACGAATTCGGTAGACCAATGGCACCTCAAAACTTGGAAAAACGGAAATTAATTCCACAAGACAAGGGAGAAACACCATCTCGATCGAAAAAAGAAAAGACTCAGACGCCAATTTCAACTCCAATACTGGAACAATCAAATGGAGATTCACAACAACAACCACAACAACAACAGCAATCACAGAAAGTGCCAATTCGAATGATTCGTGGAGAACGAAGAGAAATTGAAGAAGAAATAGCAAATAGAATATTATCAGATATCTCAGAAGAAGGATCGATTGCCGGATCTCTTGCCAGTTTAGAAGATTTTGAGATTCCCAAGGTGAGGAAAAGAAAACAGAAAACATATGTGACATTAACTTTAATGGGGGTTTCAATTCTTCGATTCTTGTGTAATTCGTATGGATCAGCCTTCGATCTAGTCAACACTTTGAGAATACTTTCTTCTGTTTCGAAACAATTCTTGTCCATTCCTTGAGAACTAATCAATTTTAATTCAGGATTTCCAAGTGGAAGCATCAGAACCATCAACTCCAACTTTAACTCCAGAAGTTACAATCAGAGAAACTATTCCAAAACCGACTCCGTCTCCATCAACACCTCAAAAATCACCGATTCCACCACAAGAGGGTACTGTAGTTCCAGCGAAAGTCACATATCCAGACGCAGTACTTGCCGGATTACCCGAAGCAGATAAAAAGGTGAGATATTTGAAGAAATGAGAACAAATAGAGAAATGGCAGGTGTTTCTTCCTACTAGTCAGTATATCCCGTTTGTGGGGGGTAAGTGGTAGGTCAGCAAACTTTGTAGATTGATTGAGAGAAAAAAGAGAATGAGAGAGAGAGAGAGAGAGAGAGAGAGAGAGAGAGAGAGAGAGAGAGAGAGAGAGAGAGAGAGAGAGAGAGAGAGAGAGGAGCGAGCTCTTCAAAATCCGCGCAGTTGAATCGAAAGGGAAATTGAGTGAAGAAAAGGTTGTTGGAGAGAAAAAATGGGTGGAATACTGAGAAAAAGAGCAGCAGAGGAGGCACTGTTTTACTTTTTTACTCTTTTGCGTAGGAGGTGGAAAACGATTTATTTTATTGATTTCTACTTATTTTTTTCACGATTTCAAAATAGACATCAAAGGCAAATGTTTCTTCATAAGACTGAATGGCCATTTTTGGAAAACTTGTCCTGGATTCTACAAAGAACCACTTTTCTCTTTGTTTGTTTCTTAAACTTTTAAAAATCATTCGAACTCTTTTCTATTCTTTTCCCCGCTCTTTCTTTCGTTTCTTCTAGTCTTTCTGTACCTTCAGAATGAGTTCAACAGACAATTTATCTCGTCCTGTAAGCCCATCTCGTCCAACAACAATGCTCATTTCTCCATCTCTTCGCTCAAATGGCGTTGTCGCTAGTAATGGAAATGCAGGCGGTGTTAAAATATCGTGTATTGATCGTAAAATAGAGCAGAAATTACAAAACACCGCAAAGGTGGGCAAGACGCCGGGAAAGCTGTCCCGAAAAAACAAAAATGAAAAGAGTGTTGAGATACAGCGTCCAGAAGCATTGAGAATAGAAGAGGTACTTAGGGAATATTTTAATGAAATTCACTTCATTGCACTTGCACTTTTTACTTATTGAGAGGTATTCGGTTCAGAGGAATAACAACAAAAAAAACAAAGAAACTCGATTTCAAATTGATTGATTTCAGATTCTCGAAGACGCTGAGAACGATCCATCGATTCCAGTTGGTGCTCCACTTTTCCTCGAAGGACTACATGGAGCAGATCTTACAATCGACACAACATCAGCTTCTGGACTAATCAAAGTTACTTCACCAGCTGTGACTCTCAGTCCAAATTTAAAATCACCACGTAGATCAACACCAGGAACAAAAAGTCCCGTTATGCTTAGCCCTCGTCAAGAACATTCGATGGAAGTATTGATTGCGACGAAAAGAGGAAAACCTGGATTCCTGCCACCGGGAGAACTTGCTGGTGAAATAGATGATGAAGATGCCTTTATGGATGATCGAAAGAAACAAGTCAAACCAAAAGATCATGATGGAGAAGATGATTTCAGAGACGAAAAAGAAAGACTTGAAAAAGATAAAAATAGAAGAGCTGTCAATTTGGATGATCTTGATAAATATCGACCAGGTGCATTTTATAAAGAAGATAATGATTTTGGACATCCAGGATACGATATCGATGCAACTCCATGGGATTCTCATTATCAGGTTATCGTTTCATTCTCCTCTATTTCATTACTTTATTCTCTTTCAGATTGGTCCAGATACGTATTTGATGGCTGCTCGTGGAGCTGCTTTCAATTCTCGTGTTCGTAATTATCGTGAAGAATTATTTGGAATCGGAGCTCCAACTGTCAAACAAGGTTTCCTCGGAGTACGTAATCGTGATATTACTGTCCGTGAACGTCGTCGTTACACTGATATTCTTCGGGAATCAACTCAAGGACTTGAACCAAAATCCCATGAAAACTCGACAGCTCTCCTTCAAAAAGCTCCATCAGCGACAGCCATCGAAAGAATAAAAGCTGATATTGAGAAGGTAACACCATCTGCCACAAAGAAAAATGATGATGGAAGTGAGTTTTTTCTTCAGTTGAATTTGAAATTGATTGATTTTTACTTGCAGCATTTGCTCCAATCTTCACATCTCGTCTCCGTGATGTTTATCTTAGAAAAAATCAATCAGCAGTGTTCGAATGCTCAGTTTCTGCAAGTCCAGCACCAAATGTTATTTGGGATTTCCAAGGAAAAGTGTTGGAATCGAATGATCGAGTGAAAATTGAACAAGAAAACAACGTTTCTCGTCTAATCATTAACAATGCAGCTCCTTATGATCTCGGAGAATATGTTTGCTCAGCGACAAATGAATTCGGAACTGATAAGACAAGTTGTCGAATGATTAGTGGAGAAACACCGTCTCGACCAGGAAGACCAGAGGCTGAACTTTCTTCTGATACTGAGATTTTCATTCAATGGGAAGCTCCAGAAGGACCAACATATCTCGAAGGAATCACATATCGATTGGAATATCGTGTTGCCGGACCAAATGATCATGGTGCCCCATGGATCACTGTTTCCGAAAGAATCGATGATGAATCTGTTGTTGTCAGACATTTATCGCCACTTGGAATTTATCAATTCAGAGTGACAGCTCAAAATGGTTTTGGATTGGGACTCCCTTCGTTAAGTAGCCGAATTGTACAAACACATGGAAAAGGAGCACCTAAACTTCAAATTGATGTTCTCAAGTCAGAAATTCGTTTGAATGTTGTATCGATGCCTCAGAAATCTTCAAATCAGTTGGGTGGAATTTCTGAAGAAAGTGAAGAAGATTCAGAAGCAAGAACAATCAATAACGATTTGAAATCGAATTTGCAATTACAAACTTCTGATCCAATCGGAAGATTCCAGGTAAGTCAAATGAAGTTTCATTTGAAATTTATAATTTATTTTAAGATTGGTGGTCTCAAATTCAAAGGACGTTTCTCTGTGATTCGAGACGCTGTTGACTCAACAACAGAAGGACATGCTCATTGTGCAGTCAAGATCCGTCATCCATCGTCTGATGCTGTTTCTGAATATGAAACTCTTCGTGATGGTCAACATGAAAATGTTCAACGTCTTATTGCTGCATTCAATTTCAACAATTTCATGTATCTCTTCTCAGAAAGACTCTATGAAGACGTCTTTTCTCGATTTGTATTCAATGATTATTATACTGAGGAACAAGTTGCAATGACGATGAGACAAGTCACTTCTGCTCTTCATTTCTTGCATTTCAAAGGGTAAAATCTTTCTAAAATTTCATTTTTCTTCATCTAATTACTTTCAGAATTGCTCATCTTGATGTTAATCCACACAATATAATGTTCCAATCGAAACGTAGTTGGATTGTCAAATTAGTTGATTTCGGAAGAGCTCAGAAGGTTTCTTCTGCTGTGAAACCAGTTGATTTTGACACGAAATGGGCATCACCAGAATTCCATATTCCGGATACTCCAGTCACTGTTCAAAGTGACATTTGGGGTATGGGAGTGGTTGCATTCTGCTTGTAAGTTCATTGAAATTTATTGAAATACTACAATTGAATGCATTCAGACTTGCCGGATTTCATCCATTCACTTCTGAATACGATCGCGAAGAAGAAATAAAAGAGAATGTGATTAATGTGAAATGCGATCCAAATCTAATTCCAGTCAATGCATCACAAGAATGTCTTTCATTTGCCACTTGGGCTCTTAAGAAATCTCCAGTTCGTCGAATGAGAACTGATGAAGCACTATCACATAAATTCCTTTCTTCTGATCCATCAATGGTTAGAAGAAGAGAATCCATCAAGTAAGTTCATCTGAACTCTACATTCAACAATTCATTTTCAATTCAGATATTCCGCATCGAGACTCCGTAAACTTGCCGCAATGATCCGTCAACAACAGTCAAATCGTCCGATCAGCGACGAATTAGAGTCAAAATACGGAAATTAATTGATTGTTTCTAATGTAATTTCTTCTGTTTTGTATTCAAAAATCATTTTTTTCTCGAAATAGAATAACCATTTTTTCCTTTTTTATCTCTCGATATCGTCGGTTTTCTGTGCCCGAAAACTTCCGATTGATTTTCGAGTTTATCGTTTTTACGAGTAGAATTCCCCTTTTTTCTTTAAATAATCAAACGAAATTTTGCCTTTTTGTGCTTTCTTTTCCTCCACAAATCATCCATTTTTCAAGTGCCCAATGGAAATGGATTCGATTTCGGAGTCCCTTTTCTTTTATTTATGCAACGATAATTCTAGATTAGTCATTTTGAAAATATTGTTTTCTTTTTTTCTTTTTTCTCTCAAGTTTTAAAAAATTATGTAATTAACGAATAAATTTCAAATTTAACCGTTTAGGGAATGAGAAATGATTGGGGATTGACTGATGAGCTGGTCTTTCGGAGTGATTTCATGTGGTATAGGAAAAGTTGAAAACGACTAATTTTAGTTCTGAGTCCAATTCTTTTTTAAAAGATATTAGAAATTTCAGAGGTAATATAGCAGCTCAGTTTTTTGATTTTATTAAAGTTTGAGTATAATCCACATGGATACAAAATTACAAGAATGAAAGAGAATTTATTTAGAACTTATGCTATAGCAGTTAACACGGGTCTCTTATTCTCACAAGAAGGTATTACTGTACAGATACATCGGTACCTATCATTGAACATGACAATTACTAGGTGCAAAAGTTTTTTGTCAAATCGTCACAGAGAATTTGATCACATTCTGAAAACAACTAACTCAGCGTACCGATTTGTATATTTCAGTGATTGCTCAGGTTGTTTCCGCTAACACTTCTAGGTTTGGTGAAAATATTAGACTACTTAAATTAAGTTTAGGTAACTTAATTTATATCAATTTCGAAGCTCGAACAGTTTTCTCAAAAACAACTGTCGTGCCACTTGATACGAATACGAGAAATATGAGAAATTTTGGAGAAAATCTGTATTATCGAAACGAAGGGATTGTTGCTGATGAGATCGTGTCCCTTTGTGTAAAACTCTAGAATTCTCATTTCCAGTCCAACAAAAACGATCGAAACTGGGTGCTCTTTTCTTCATATTTTTTCTATTGTTTATTGAGAACATTGACGGTTTTCGTCCACGAAACATCTAAATTTTTAATTTGAAATCTTTAAAAAGTGAAATGAATTCAGGTCATTTTCAAAATTATTTGAGATTTGTCATTTCCGTTTTCCTTTCACTTTTCATTTCATAATTTCCCTAATCATATTGATATCATTCATCTTTGATGAGATTCTCATCCATTTCTGTTTATTAAAATATTCAGAAAAGAAATATTTGTTTATTTTTCCATTTATTGACACTTTTCGACCACTAAAACGAAAAAGTTTACTCATATTTCGGTCGAAACTGATATCGTTTTATTCAAATTCAAAAAGAAAACGTCATTTGGATATTTCTATTTTAAGGCTTTTGACAGTCTGATCGAGAGTACAAATGACATTGGAAAATGGAAGAAAATTGAGAAATAATTTTATATTCTGATATTTGAACTTAACTGATTTCTAAAATGATATCATCTTCAAAAAGATTGATTCGTGAAAAATCACACATGTAAAACTTTGAATTTCGATGAGAAGAAAGAGAAAATTGATAATTAGAAATGAAGTTTTTTTTAAATCTTGAGATTCGAGAATAAATTTGGATATGAATGATTGTCAAGAGTCACTTTGTTGAACAAAAAATAAAGAAATAATAGAAGTTTTGCTCACCTAGTTAGTACAGAATGATCTTTTGTCGAAATATTCTTCAAAGAAAACTTATTGAACGATGAAATGGAGAGATAGTTTTTATTGTTTGACTCATCTGAAAATAAAGAACGATCTTCGTTTCGAAAGAAAAAAGAACAAATAGTTCTCTGTTTTTTTGACTTTTGACCAATTTAACCCTCAATATTTACATTTTTGATTCAGGGCTCACGAGAAGAAGAAAACATGCTATTTTGATAGAGATGACTTCCGTTTTTATAAAACACTTGATCGAGAAACTCATTTGATTTCATTCTTTTTCGTTCTCGTCTTCACGCCTTCTTCTTTCTCATTTTTTGTGATGTACTATCATCATCTGTAGTTGTCAACGTCTCCTTTCAATCATCAGACAACCACCAATTGATTCTTTTCTCAATCAGAGTCTGACCGGTCATTTGCAGTCATTGATCATGTATCTCGACGTTCCACCGCCAACAACGAAAGCACCAGATTCGGAGAAATCAGCTTCACGTCAGAATTCTGGAGGAGAATATGAAAATAACGATACATTCCGAGGGGTTCTATCTGCAAAAGGATGGTTAGTTTCTTTTTTCCAAATTGCACTTTTCTGTTTTCTTTTCCTTTTTAGTTTCCATGGAATTCCTGTAGACAGACTGAAACGTGTACGGTAATAGAGCACCTGATACGATATACATTGCTTCTTTTGAGTTTTTGTCTTCAAACTATCACAAAAACTTAAATTAAAGCTTTTCATAAGATGAATTCTTCAACTATGATTTTGAAATCTCTATGTTAATACTCGCTCTTCATTCTTTCAGAAATGATTTCAGTGAAGCCATTTCTTTGAATATTTATACTGTAGTGATGACCCGAGATAGTGTAGGAAACAGAGAGAAAAATTTCGTTTCCACTTGATAATTCTTTAATCAAAATTCGACCGGTCAACTACAACGGAAATGTTTTTGAAGAGATAATGAAAACGTTGAAAACTTAGAGAACTGTCACTGTCATCTGCAAGAATCTTTTCAAAGAAAAGAATTCGAATGGAATTGTATTCAAAACATCATCGAAACGGTTCAATCATAATGTGTTCGAAGTCAAAAATAGAATTCTGAAATGGTCTGAGAATGAGTAATACTCAGATGAAAAAGAGGTCAAATCTAGCCTTTTTTGTGAGCAAACAACTAGAAAATCGTTCACGCCTTCTGTGAAAAAAAGAATAATTCATCTCAGTAAACATGCTCTTTTTGTTGCATTTTCGAATAAATTCATACTCAGTTTTGACTTTCTGTGAGAACTCAAAAAGTAGAAAATGGATACAGTTGACCCATTCAGTCTACGGTAACATTTAGAAATCAACTTCTTTCATTTAAATTCTAATTCAGGTCACAATCAAACAAACAATTCGCGAATCAATTAATCGTCGAAGTTCCAGTTAATTCATATAAAAATGGAAAAAAGATCAAAGGAGTTGGATCTGCTTATCGAGAAACTAAACACTTTTCAAGTAGGTTTCCCAAATTTTATTCATTTATTTTATCGGTAATTCTTTATTTCGGATGAGAGAAATTTCTCAAAAAATCAAATTTTTTCGAGCTGAACCTTTGAATATGTTTGGTTTTATAAAACCCATTTAATCGCAAAAGCATATTATTTTCAGTAACATTTAATAATAAAATTCCTTCTAAGAGTTACCGAAAAACCAACCTTTGAACTTGATTTTCAAAGTTTTCTTTGATTTTCGGTTTCTTTTTTCACTTTTAAAAGCAAATAGATCATAAAATGTTTCGTCTACTTGCACTGAATGTTTTATTCAGGTACAACGACAATGCACGGTCCAAAAAGAATATTTTATGGAAAAGGAGTCGCTCGAGCGTTTTGGATTCTTATCGTTGGCCTCGCATTGGCTATGCTCTGTTTTCAGATATTTGTTCTCCTTCAAATGTATTTCTCAAAACCAACACTTTCACAAGTTTCATTCATTGTGAACGAAGGAGGAATGGACTTTCCAGCAGTGACTGTTTGTAATTTCAATCCAATCAAGAAATCATATGTAAGAGAATTGAATGCATCTGGAGATTTAACAGGAGCAACACTTGAATATCTTCTTCAAACTAACATGAATGCAATGTTTGTATTCAGTAATTTGGATAGGCACAGTTTGAAAAAAAGTAAGGAAATTAGAGAATGAAAGGGGGAAAAAGGAAGAATTACAGCTCATGATGAAGCAGAAACATACTTTCAAAATCACACCGATTTTCAAATTATTAAATTTCTGAGAACTGCTGGTTATGATTGTGGAGAAATGTTTTTGACTTGTTATTTCGGTGGAAGAAGGTTTTTTTATTCAAGAGACAACTGCTTTTCGAACATTAATTCTCAGATTTGATTGCTGTAAATACATGAAACAAAAAGTGACGTCACTCGGAAAATGTTGGGAATTGGATCTTCAGAATCTCGCTCCAGAATGGATGAGAAAACAGATTTCACCGGGAAGCGAATCAGGACTTCAAATGATTGTTGACGCTCAATTAGAAGAAGAATTAAGAGGAGAAGATGGCGATGCAAATGCTATTTTCTCTGATATTTATGAAAATGGATTCCGTTATTACATTCATCCACCGGGTGCAAATGCTGAATTATCATCTGAAGGAATCAGTGTTTCGCCTTCAAGAACTGTTTATTCTGCTATCAAAACTGTTTCGGTTCGTTTCTTTTAACATTACAGTATCCTTCCCAATCAGAGAAATATTCGATTTTATTAATTTATTTTTTCTCTTTCTTAAATTTATTTTCTTCAGCACAATCTCCTAAATCGTCGTGATTGGGGCAATTGTTCTGAACATTGGCCTGAAAACTACGATACATTTCTCTATTATTCTGCATCTGCTTGTCGTGCTCTTTGTATTGCTCAGTATTTCAATGACACTTGTGGATGTGCTCCGTTCACTTATAATGTCGATGGAAGTAAGTTTTCTGCTTTGAATTTCCAGAAATAAAATGTAATTTTCAGAGAAGAAAATCTGTGCTCCATACGAATCAGTGACTTGCATGGATCAACATATGCTTCGAAAAGTGAATGGAACTGATTATTTGGAGCTTCCTGATTGTACAGAATGTCATATGGAATGTCAAAGTACAAGTTATACATCATATAATTCGTATGGAGATGGATTCAATCGTGGATCTCTTGATTGGTTGAAAAAGATCAGTAACAAGTCAGAAACTCATATCAATAATAACGTGGCAGTCATCAATATCTTCTTTCTCGAGATGTTTTATACTTCATATTCACAAGTTCAAGCGACCTCTTTGACAGAAATTCTCTCAGATATTGGTGGAAATATGGGAATGTTTTTGGGAATGTCAGTCATTACAATCACTGAATTATCGTTGTTTTTCTCGAAAATCTTCTGGATAATGGTTTCAAAAAGAAGACGTCAATACATGTATTCAAAGAAAGCAAATGAAAAAGAGAAAGAACAACAATTGGATGATGCAGTCAAAGAGTTTCAAGAAAGAAGATCAAGGAGAAACTCGAGAGAAAATATTTCTGTTCTCAATGGATACAGTAACCGAATTGCTCCAATCGATGACTTCCAGAAGAAGTTTGGATACAAAAACGGGAATTCCGAAGAGAATTTATCGGCTTCAAGTTTGGACAGTGTTGTAAGTTAACTCGGGTTAATATGTGAGAAACGGAACAAATTGTTTTTAGATTGAACTGAAGTTTGATATAAATGAGCTCCGTCGTCAACTGAATCAACAGTCAACGGACGGAATTGCTCGCATTAGACTTCCGAATCAAACGACTCGTCCTAGTTCAGCAAATCTTGAGAATTACTCAACTACACCACCTATTTTCACTATTGAACCAGTCACCAGACGGTCATCTCAGACTCTATCTGTGAATGTAAAAACTCCATCTTCTATATCTCCCAAATAGTTTTAGTTCTCAATGTATATTTATCTGTATTTAACTGTTTAGCATTCTTCTCATAATCAATTTATTCCAACCACCGTTTTCTCAAAATATGGGTACTTTTCTCAAAACAAATGCATTTCCAATGTCCCGTCGATTCTTCTACGAGTTTTATTTCAAACGAATTTTCATTTGAAATATTTCAATAACACATAAATAATTATGCTTGAAAAGCTTAATAATAAAGATTGAGATCATATTTTATTTCACTTCAAGTTCAATGAAATGATAAAACGAAACAGAGATACTTTAGTTTCGGAATGAAAACAGGTATACTATCAGAGAATAAATACCGTATACCACTGGTTCCGCCCAATTCTAGGTTTTACTTTGATAAGTATTTTCCTTCATTTCCCATTTGCAACACAATATAAAAATGCGTTTTCAGCAGAAAGAATGTGTGTTTTGTGTGTAGTCATACAGTTTCTTCCACGAATTATTCAAGCATCAATGGGGTTTCCACCGGAAATGATTCGATCACTCCATGACCGGTCAGAGTTTGAAATAAGAAGGAGCACGCCCGGCGGCGCCCTTTAACAGCAAACTCTTTCACTCTTATCATTTCGTAATTTTTGATATCAGAAAGAAAATATGTTTAAAAAAACGGAGAATGTCTCAACTATTTTTAGCGCATTTACTGATTATTTGATGTTTCATTAAGAAGAATAACGAAATACTCTTAGTCGATACATGAATACAAATGCTTCTTTCGGAAGTTTTTGGAAGATGTAATTCCTTGCATTTCTTGTAAACTACAGTAAACTTTCGATGTGATTTCTTCACATTGTAAAACATAGAAATGTTATCTTGGTCAACTACAAAACTCAGCTTCTTTTCAGTATGAATCTATCATAAAATACCGATGAAATGTCCTGAGTGCACATAGTCGTACCGGTCAGAGACACTGGTCAGTTAACAGAAACGACGTCATTTGAGAGATTTTATGAGTTTGCCTGTTTGAACTCAAATATTCGGTTGGTTGAATGGTCATTTTCAGATGGAGAAATGGTATTAAATGCTCAGTGCTCGAGTGGAATGTCATACTGTAACGGCTTACTCACTCTTTGTTTTTCCAGTTTTTGAATAAGAGAAAAACTGTTTCTTTCGATCACATTTGGTTATTTTCAAAAAAAGGTTATGGTTACGGAAAGAAAAAAAACCTGAGAAATATCGAGATTTGTCTGTTGCTGCACAGAATTTTCTTCGTTACCTAAAAATCTTTCAATGAATCTTCTAGAATTTTAGTACGCAATAGAATCGTCGTTTTTTTCGAATTGTTCAAAAACGAATGTTAATATTCAGTTATATTTTTTCAATGGATTACGGTATGTTTCAAAAATCAAAAACCTATTCGAATGTGTTTATTACATTCAATGATCTCTACTCATGATTTCGTTTTTAATTGAATTCCAATGGAGTTTCAAATATGAAGTTAGATAGCAAATGAACCAAGCTCCGCCCATTTACTTGTTTAACTGAGATGATGAAACGGTTTTTTCTTTTAATTAGAGATGCTTCTCTCTTCATATCTTCCTTTCAGTGCACAATTTCGGTTCTGACCTCTGAAGAATAAGATTCGGTTCCTTTTGACCTTTCCCATCATGACAGAATATTTGAATTTCTGATTTCCATGAGCTCACCGGTCAAAATTGTGATAAATCAGAAGTGGCTCGTTTCCTAAAACTAACATGAAAAAGAATTCAAATATGAAAAGTAACCGTAATAGTAGAGAAGAAATAGTATTTAGAATGAAGAAACGACGGAATATTCTGTACATATTCTTGTTTGCACTAACTGTAAATCGAGATGAGTACGATCTTTTTACTCCTTTTTCTTCTTTCTCTTCTTATAAAATGAATGAAAAAGCTGCGACTAACTATCAATTGGCAACCGATCCTCTTTCAACATTCTGCCATTCACGAATGAAAAAAGGGTGTTTTAATGTCTCCGCTTTATTCTGAGAGCCAAAACTACGTATCTATCATCCTCACAGTCATATTCACTTTTGTAGATAAACCCGTTATCCTTAAAGTGTTCGATTTATTCAACCTTAATTAACGCATATTCATACTAACTTCGTTCAATTGAGTTTAAAAAAGTAATAATCTGTTCTAGAAAGAACAAATTCTAGAAAAAGAACTAAACTTCTGAAACGTTTTGTTTCTTTTAAGAGAATGTTTTCTTTTCGTTTTTGTTGATAGACCGAAAGAAATGAAACAAATCATTTTGAAAACTCAGAAGAAAAAGAAAGGGAAAAAACAATGTATTCATCTAATAAAACATTAAATAAAATGAGAATTAGGTACGTTTTCAATGCTTTTATAAACTTTTCTTATCGCTAAAACCTTGTTAAGGCGTTACTCTATCTTCAGATTCTTTCTTTTCTTTTGATCCCCCAATTCAAAGTTGACTCGGAAATGTGTGAAAACTTTCGAGCTGATAAGAAAAGTCAATTGCGAAAAAAAGGAGGTTGAGAGGGAATACTGTAACTGATAAACCATCTAAAATGATATTTAATTGATATTTCAGTCGATTCAACTTTCGATGAATCACTTTTACTCTCATTTCATTTGAGGCATTTTCTGTTTGAAAGAAATCGTTCCAAAACTACAACCATAAATTGAATGTTCAGTTTTAATTTCACTCTTTTTTTTCATTTTTTAAAAATTGCAAAGGATTATAATGAATCATGTGAGGAGAGAGAGAGAGAGAGAGAGAGAGAGAGAGAGAGAAAGAGATGTAAAAAAGGTATGTTCTCTTTTCACAATAGAAATAACGTTTTTTTTCTCATGAAAAGAGAACCGAACGTATTTTTTTTCTCTTCTTTTCCTGAATAACTTCATAAAATCAGAAAACGAATTCCTTTCTCAGAGAACGATTAAATTCCAATTATTTACCATTTTCAACAAAAAGTTTTAAGAAATCAAAAAGTTTATTCTCTCCTTTCTTCCTCATTAATGAATTCGTATTTTTTGAAAAATTCCGATTCTATCACATTTTTCTCTTTTTTTATCTTATCAACTCTCCACACTCCTTTTTAAATTTTATTCCGTTGCCGCCATCATCAAAACGAAGTTTGTTATCTTTGGAATAAAAACATTTGAAAGTGTCATTTATTGTATTCAGTTACCGTATCTCATTGAAATTCATCTCATTTTTTTAAAAGTTTTCAGACGAAGAACGATGTCTTCAATCGTCTCATCGAGATATAAAAATGAGGGATTTGAGAATGATGAGAGATATTTGGTCAATTTCACAGCTGGATCTTCTGGAAATTCTCCATCCAAGTGAGTGGAAATTTAGAGAAATTCATCGTTTTGATTGATTTATTTCAGTTCACCGACTCCAGAATGTCATCTCAGATATACAGATTCTCGATCTCATATGATTATCGAAGTGCCTGTTTCCCAACTGAAAAAGATCAAAACAGCTGAGGGAACAGTTTCAGTTAAAAGAGAAACACAACACTTCTGTGGTTCGTTATCCGAAAGAATTGAGGGAAAATGGGTCTCATGATTTCAGAAACGACGACAATGCACGGACCGAAAAGAATATTTCAAGGAAAACGGTAAGTGATGAGTTTCATTGCAGCAGAACCCAAAAACGAGACATTTTCAGATGGGCGACATTGTTTTGGTTCGTAATGGTTTCGTGTTCACTGGGTCTTTTGATAACTCAAGTTGTCATTCTTGCATCAGAATATCTCTCAAAACCAACTGTTTCTGATGTGAGATCTCTCATTTCTTTTTCATTTTTATATTCTTTTCGTTTCCAGGTTTCATTTCTGATAAACGAAGATGGAATGGATTTTCCGTTAGTAACTGTTTGTAATTTGAATCCAATCAGAAAAAGTTATATAAGAGGTATTTGGGAAAATCAGATGTCAGATTTAAAAAAATATTTTCTCCTTGAAGAAATGAATAAAACTGGAGATGTTCATCCTGAAATGATCAATTATTTAATGCAATGGTTCACTGAAATTGCGACTCTCGTTGGAAGTTCTGATCGACAGAATCTGCATGAAGGAAATCAAGAATTACAAGAATATCAGAACAAACATCCAAATTTTACTGCTGATCAATTCTTTATGGAAGCTGGTTTTGATTGTTCGGATGTCGTCAAATTATGCACTTTTCAAGGAGAATTGTAAAAAAGTGTTGCCTTGAAACTTCTAAAATCTCTTATTTTCAGATTCGATTGTTGTTCTTTGACAACTCCAATTCTAACTCCATTAGGTAAATGTTTCACACTGGATCTCTCAAAAAGCCCTAAAGCCAATATGCATAAACAAACGGAACCTGGAATTCAAGCTGGTCTTGCAATCACTTTGGATGCTCATTTAGAAGAACAATTCGATGGATCTTCCGATTCAATGGATGCTCTTTTCACCAATTCATTTGTTGACGGTTTCCGTTATTTCGTTCATCCTCCTAATACAATTCCTCATTTGGCTTCTGATGAATTCACTGTTTCACCTAATTCCGTAGCTTATTCTGCCATTTCAAGTGATAGAGTAAGTGACATCTTTTTCGTATTTCTCTCAATTATGATGTTTTCAGTACGTCCTTCTACCTTCACATCAATGGGGAAATTGTACTGACGACTACCCAAAAGGAATTAATTCTGATCTACCGTACTCCTCTGGAAACTGTCTTGCTCTGTGTAAAGCGAAATATTTTCTTGATAACTGTGGATGTACACCTGCCCTCTACAACATTGAAAACCGTTCAAAAGAGTGTACTCCCTATGAAACATTCACTTGCATCGATACAAAACTCAGTGAACACAATAAAATAACTGGGAAACTGGAATATCAACCTCCCAGTTGTACTCATTGTGCTCAGCAATGTAATAGTTTAGTCTTTCGGGCATATAACTCTTATGGAAGTCAGTTCTCAGCAGGAGCATTCAATTGGCTCAGATCAAAAAACTCGAATTGGACTGTTGGACACATGAAGTTCGTTTCTTTTTTATTAAAATAATAACCAGAGAACTTCCTTTCAGAGCAAATTTTCAAATGATAAATATATTCTATCGAGATATGGCTTATACGGAATACAATCAAGTACAAGATGCATCAATCACACAATTACTCAGTAAGAATGAAATAACTTTTGCAATTCCATTCATTATATGATTATTTAGGTGACATTGGTGGAAATATGGGAATGTTTTTGGGAATGTCTGTCATCACAATCACAGAAATTTGCTTATTTTTCTCTAAAGTATTCTGGCTGGGGTTATCAAAAAAGCGAAGAGATTACATGTATTCGAAGAGAATAAATGAGAAAACACACGAAAGAGAAGTCTGCGAAACTGTCGAAAAAATGAAAGTAATATCTTCTAATGGAAATTTAGCGTATGTTTTCCATTTAGAATACTCTCTTTATTTGGCATCTCTTGCAGAAATTTAATCAGAACAACCGGTGGAGCAATGCTAAGAGCACCGAAGGAAAATGTAGAATTTCGGATAGACCTGAAAGATTTGGCAAATCATTTGGATTCAGATTCAGATGGATACAGTCGAAGAGAAGAGGGACTATCTAGATCTAGTATACAAAAATATTAACACTCTGTTGTTTTCTTCTGGTTTTTCACAGTACGGTTCTTTGTTTTCTGATCACTTTCGGGTTTTTTCAGCATTTTCTCATTGTAAATAAATGTTTCGTTTATTTTCATTACTTTCAAAAAAAGACATCAGTTCTAAACTCTCGAGACTGGAAATAATATAAAGTGTTATATGAAACAATAAATAAATTGTACTAGTTCTCATCATAATAGACTCATTATCGTATAGTTTCTTTCATCCGGATTCAGATTTTCTTTTACTTTCTAATCGAATATTCTTCTTTCGTTTCACGCTTCATTATTATCAAAAGCGAAGCAAATCACACCGAAAAAAAGTCGACCGAGACAAGTACATTCTGCGGTTTTTCAATCTCATTCCACTTCATTCATAATTCGTTCGTTCTATTCGTCTGGTCTACCTGTGTATATAAATGCCATTGTGAACAGACAGTTATCTACAAATCATCATGTTATTGGGAAGAATCCCTTCATTCTTTGTTCTCTTTTCTGTACTATTTGGAATTTCTTATGGATGTCTTCCAAATTTACTCGGTGGAGGAGGTAGTGGGGGAGGCGGAGGTTGTTGTCCTCCAGGACCTTCATGTCCTTCCGTTAATCATTGGTATGTTACTCTTTTTGGAAAACAAACCTTTTTTGATTTCAATTTAAGTTTTTAACAATGATTTTGGATTGGGCAGTATAATTTTTTCTGAGAATTGAGGTTGTTCTCTATTCAAATATAAAATGACACATGTGACAAGCCACTGAAAATTCTGAATGTAGTATATGATTTCGGTTGAATTCAAATAAAAAAGATATGGGTTTCAGTTCATCAAGTTACGTTTCACCCCCGGCATCTGGTCCAGCAAGTTATGCAGTTCCACCTCCTTCTTATGTTCAACCACCAGTAGCAGTTCCTCCTCCACCATCTCCAAAGTATCCAACACCAGGAAAATAGTTTTTTCTCATCTGTATTAATATATTCTTCACAAGCTTGCCTACTTCTATGTGCTCCACTATTATTTAACTGATTTTTCCCTTAAAACTATTTTTATTTCTTTTACTAACTCTTGTTCACATGTATCATTTTTTTTTCTTTTTCCCTGTAATATTGAAAAATGGCTTTATCAGTTCTTTAACCACGAGATACTGTAGTTCAATGTATAATGAAGAAAACTTTAGAATAACATCTCATGACAATAGAAACTACGTCGAAATCATCTGAATTGCAGATTCTTGGGTTTCGAGGTCGTTCTTACAGTATGACACATAGAGGACACAAATTTATATTGGCAATCCGATCTTGTATCCGTTTTACGATGCGAGACGATTCCTCCATTTCTTCCTCCAATTTCGATTTGATTAGTCAACGGAAAGAGAAGAAAGAGAGAAGTAAAAGAGGGAGAATAAAGACGTTGTTGACCGACAACTGTTATGATAAAAATTAAAATTAGGATTCTGGGAAAAAATAAATTGATTTCGAAGGAATGAAAATAGTTCTATATTGTTCCGAAAACCGAAGTGTTTTCAAAAACTTGCACTGAGAAAAATCTCGAAAGAACGCTATCGATAGTGACTCATTGTAATAAAAAAAAGAAGATTCGAGAAATACAGAAAGAATAAAAGAGATCATCTTCTATGTTACCTTTCCCGCATTCACAGTCATTTTTTCGGTTCCTCTTCATTTTGCCAACAATTAAAAACCGACGCACTCCGTTTATGGTTTATGGCATAATTGGTCACGAAAAGATGAAGAATAAGAGAAAATTTTCGGCGGAGAAGAGCCATAAAAGTTCTTGATTCGACACGAGTAAGAAGACGGTTTTCTTTTTAGAAATACCCGATTTTCACGTCGTAAACCCGAAAGAAAATAAACAGAATCCCACCCTTTTTGTTCTTGATCCGAGACTCCGCCTAGTCTCTACGCTCAGGTTTCTCTAATGGTATACGGTATGGGGTGTCTTTTGGACCGGAAATAGTGTGTGGATGAGAGACGGTTGAAAGAAGAGACAGAAAACCTAAGGAGAATCAGGACAACGCACTTTTCGAAGGGGACACAGCGTGATGCGAGGTGCTCTTTCCTTTGATTTCTATATCCGGTCGACTGCTCTTTCTACATTTTTCATTTTATGCTCATTAGCAACGAATGAAATTCCACGAAACAGTGGAGGAAAGGCCGTTCAACCACCAAAGCCAATTATTTTAAAACAAGTGAGTTCATTCGCCAAAAACCTTTTTCTATTCCT
The DNA here is from genome assembly GCA_016735795.1 of Caenorhabditis tropicalis. NCBI lineage: Eukaryota > Metazoa > Nematoda > Chromadorea > Rhabditida > Rhabditidae > Caenorhabditis > Caenorhabditis tropicalis. The sequence goes on along the minus strand of CM028614.1, from coordinate 6,037,737 downwards.
TCACTATGGTTTGAAAAACAACTATCAGAATAGAAAGTTTCTATTTTCAGGGTTGTCCATCGGATCTTCTTCATTCTCGAGCTCTTCGATCTATTCAACTTGCCTGTAGGTCACATCCTGCTACAGTAATCTCAGCGTTTGAAGGGATTCAAGAAGGACTTCAAAACTGTGCGAATCGTTTAAGGTTTCAGCAATGGGACTGTTCGGAGGCTGGAAATATAATGCACGATCCACCTCTGCTTCGACAAGGTCAGTTAACTAGATATTTCTACGCTTTAGAATGAATAACATTTCGGTCGTTGATATATATTTTAAGCAGAAACGCCTGAATAGCAGTTTTTATATTTAAATTTCTATTTTTCTACCTGATTATGTCTAGAAGAACAACTATTTAGTGTCAATTGGGTCATCATTGAGTTTAGGTTTCCGTGAATCTTCTTTGATCTGGGCATTGTCATCTGCATCTGCTGCATGGGGTGTAGCGACAGCTTGCGCTCAAGGATGGATTGACGATTGTGCGTGTAACAATCACATGGGACAGAATGAGTACGAATTCGGCGGGTAAGTCAAAAAAAAAGAAAGAATTGAGAAATGTAATGAGATCCGGTTGTTGTAGATGTACCCATGGCGTTCAACATGGAATAACGGCTAGTCGGAAACTGCTCACAAAGGTCGGCGCTGTCAACACTTTATTGCGAAAAGTGGAAAAACACAACTTGAAAGCCGGAAGACTGGTAATGAATCCCTTAGATTTGACAAGTTTTTGAAATTTAATACGAAGTATTAAATTACTAACTTTTCTGTAAATTCTCCATAATGAAATTGTTTCAGGCAATAAAGAAGACTCTGATTTCTTCGTGTAAATGTCATGGAGTATCTGGATCTTGCCAACAGAAAACATGCTGGAAACGAACGGCGACATTGGAACACATAATCGACTATCTAGTGGAAAAGTACAGATTCTCTCAAATTACAATAAATTTTTTTAAAATTTCAGATACGCTCGTGCGAAACTATTCACAGATGATTCAGTAGTGAAAACAACAGATTTAATATATTTGGAAGCATCTCCAGATGTGTGCAAGGTTCATTCTGAAGATTTCATTTTCATTTTCAAAAGAGAGTTTCTTTTAGGCGAAGTCTGTAGCTGGAAGAGTCTGTGCATGGAGAAATGAAACACATACTCAAGGAGATTGTGATCGATTATGTTGTGGAAATGGTTTCAGTGTAGGTTTCTTCAATTTTTATTCTTTCGACTATTGAAATTATTTTAAAGAAAATTATTTTAAAGATTCGGCACGAAGTTGTTCGAGTGAAATGTGATTGTGAATTCGTTTGGTGTTGCAATCTTGTATGCAAAGATTGTATTCAACATCGCTGGATATCCACGTGTAATGGAACTCCGCCCAAAAGTTTAATTTTCAAAAAATGATTCTTTTCGTTTCCTGTTCAGATATTTTTTTAAAATCAGTCGGAATCAGTTCGTTTTTGATTACGGGTTACTTCGTTTTTTTCTTTTTGAAATGTACAATTCTTTCTGTTTTCTAATTACTTTTTCGTCCTTTTCTCTCATCATTTTTCGTTTCCTTCGCATCTTTTCTCTTCAATAAATATGCTAATTTATTTTATTCGCATCGTGTCGTTTTCAATCACTTTTCCGTTAGGAAGTACGGTACTAACCCAAACGGAAACGACTTTTTGTGTGTTTGAGATTAATGTTTTATGTACATTAAAGACGTTGAGAAATGAATGGATGTGGAACAAAAATATTTGAATTTCGCGACATAGTGGCGTCAAACTCAAGGTGAATTCAACTCCGAACGGAAGTCATCGATTTGTGTCAAATAAAAAGAGACGCTCATCATCAATCTTTAAATACATGTGTTTTCATTAGTGAAAACGTACCTCGAAAATTTATTCAAATAAACGGTGAACAACGATTGTAAATTTTTAGGGACGAAACGATTTTTGAGAACATTTTTGGGAATCAAGGAAATAATAAGTTATCGATTAACTTCGCATGTTTTTATTTTTGATAAGACTTCGGAATTGTTCCAAGACTGCTTCTTCTTTTTTCTTCTTGTTTTCCATTGAAACACCGCTGAGAAGTCGCTTTTCTTCGGCTGTCAAAATCTGTAAATTAATTTTAAGCATTAGACACGTTCACTAAAAATGATGTTTGAAGAACTTTTCATTAAAGAATGAAACTTACTTGATTTTCTTTTCTCAATCTCGTTGCTTCCATTGCTTTATGTCTTGAGCCGGACATCACATATCCAACTTTTTCATACTCAGCGATTTCGCCAGATGACAAACCAATCTCTCCACGTCTAGGAATGCGTTCTCCGCGAGCTGCATATGCAGCCATACCTGCTCCTTCTCCTTTCAACAAATCCTTCCCATAGTTTCCTGGTTTTTCTACTTCAAACGCTCCTCCTTGGTCACGCTGTTTTATGTGTTCTGGTAAGATTGGCGTGGGCGACATGCTTCCTTCTTTCCATGATCCGATCGCTCCAGAAGTGTGTTCAGGTTTCTTTTCTTCCCATTCATCTTCTGTATCTGATCGATTATTAATTTTTCTTTTTAATTCAGCTCTATCTTTCTTTCTTTGCTCTCGGCGAGCTCTCCTCTCTTCCTTTTCCTTAATCGCTTTTTTAGTCTTTTTCTTCTCCTTCTTTTTTTCTTTCTTGCTTTTTTTCGACTTTTTAACTTTTTTCTTTCTACGCTCTTTTTCTCTGTCGCTTTCTTCGGATTCTGAAGATGTTGATGAATCATCTTCCGAAACGTTTCGGACAGCCCTCATTTCTCTTTTCTTGGCTTTTCTTCTGTCTTCTTTCAGTAGCTCTCCTCTTTTTGCATTTTCAGCTTGAATTTCCTCGGCAGCCTCTCTGAGTTTATATGTTTCTTGAATTTCTTCTTGGCTTGGTGAGTGGCCCCAAATTTTGTTTAAACCAGCAGACTGTATATCAATTCGATCAGCACGACGACTGAAAATAAAATGGTTTTTTTTAATAAAATGGTAATACTAAACATACGAAGCCCACATTTCCTCTCTTCTTTTTTCTTCGGCATCTCTCCAGTTTCTCGGAGGAGATTTAGAGCTAGATCGTGGGCGTCTGTAGGATCGTCCGGTAGGGGATTTTCTTGCTGGTGAACGACTTCCGTTGCGTCTGCGAACTGGTGATACACTCCGATTATGGTCACGTCTGCGTGCAGGAGGACTTCTCGATCGTTGTGAGCGTCTTGGAGGTGGTGACCTGCTTCTTGTTCGCCTAGTCATTGAAGAACGACTACCTGATCGACGTCTTACTGGAGACTGAGACCAAGATTTTCTTCTTCTTCTAAGAGGTGATGGAGATCGTCGACCACGACGTGGTGGAGGAGAACGGCTATGCTTTCGAGCGTTTGTTTTTTGTGGAGGAGAGAGGCTTGGGGCTCGGATAGGTTCTCGCTTTCTTTTTGGTGAAGGACTTTTAACAGAGGACCTAGACGAACTAGATCCAGAACTGGAGCGGCTTGATTGGCTTGAGCTGAGACGACGAGACGAACTTCTGAAATGTATTAGTTGATTTTTCAGCAAGCTCACATTTATTTTTAATGTAATGAAAAGAAGCTATATTCAAGTTAAATTATACATGTTAGACACTGGATCCAAGAAAAGAGCTCGTCCTTTTCTTTGGTGTTTTTGTGGAAACACTCACTTTCTTCTCCACATTGGTTTATCATTCCGGTCACTTGAACTTCTACTTCGAGTTCTTCGAGGTTTACTCTGGAAATCTAATTGATTTCGAAAAAACAAAAAACTACACAAACCTCTCTAGAAGACGATCGAGAGCTAGCCGAGCTACCTTCGTAGTCTAATGAAATGTCACTCATTCTGAAAATAATCTTGAGTCAATAAGCTTTAAAACTTCTATATAAAACAATTTATTTATTCGAAAGACGTCTTCCGACTACACGACAAGCGTTCCTGAAAATCTTGGTTTTTCTGCGCCGCAGTATTTGCAAGTTTGGCCACGCCCAGATAAGTGTGCCGCACTTGCAGTCCCGCGCTCCTTTCGAACGTTTGCGATCGCGAGTCATTTATGCAGAATTTCCTACACCATATTGGTCGGCATCGAGTTTCGATTGGTTCATTTTTTCTTTCTAAAATCAATATTTTTTTCTTTTTTAATCGAAAATTCAAGCATTTTTACAGAAATGATGGACTCCGATGACGATGGTGACCGTCGCCGTGATAAGTTTGCCAGAGAACGCCGTGATGATGACAGGTAATTGGTTATTATCTCAGTTTTTTCTATTGATCATATATTACAGCTACAGAAGAAGTGGTGGGGGAGGATACTCTCGTTACGACAATAAGCGCCCAGCTGGAAGAAGAGATGATTACCAGACAAAAAGAATCCGTGGAGAGTAAGTAACTTTTTTCTATGAAAAATGTTCAACATTCTCCATTACAGTGACACGGATGATACTTTCGAGCCTGTTAATCGCGGAGACCGTTCAGGTAACGGCACCGATTTGACTACGGATTCAGATAGTGTCTATTCTGGCCCTCTCCTAACATTTAAAAAATTTCTCGGAAATCAGGAAGATGATATTTCCGAAGAGGAAGCTATCAAAAAGTATAACGAATACAAGAGCGAGCATAGAAAACATCAGCTAGAACGGTTCTTCCGTGCACACAAAGATGAAGAATGGTAAATTTCAGCTATTTTTCAGAATAAATCGAGGCCAGAGGCGCATTATGCCGCGGTCAAAACAGGATTGTACGAAACTTTGAATTGTTTTGAATGGCACGGATGCCTCTTTTCCGTCTTCAGTGTTATTAACCAAAACTGTTATGTTTCAATCCCGTTGCCTAATTTATTGATTATATCTTCTATGTATTTTCTCTCCAGGTTCCGTCTCAAATACAAGCCAGAAGATGCGAAAAAACAAAAGGATGCTCAACTGGAGAATGTTCAAAAGCGATTGCAGGTTTTCAATGAAATGAAAGAGCAGGGACAGTTCGATAAGTTTACTCTCGATTTCGGAGACGCTGAAGCAATTATTAGAATGCTTGATTCGGGTTAGTCGACGTTTCATCGAAACACTACATGAAAATATTTTCAGTCGTTGTTAAGCTGGAGAACGGAACAGATGACGAGTTGAAAGCTGTTTTAGCTCAAAAGTTAGATGATGAATCACTGGCAGACGTCAAAAAGGAAAACAATCCGACAGAAAAAAATGAAGACGAAGCTTCTATTAAGGAGGAGATAGCTCCTAAGGAAGAGCTCGAAGAAGGAGCTATTGACGATGGAAATGATAAATCATCGAATAAAGTGAACATTCACAAGACGTGTTCTGTCTTCTTGCGAAACATTCCGCCAGGATTAACTTATGAGGAGTTGGAAAATTTATGTAAAAGAAGTCCAGGATTTTTGCGTCTTGCGCTAACAGATGGAATTGCGGAACGCAGATTCTATCGAAGAGGATGGGCTACGTTCAAAAGAGATGTTAATATTAAGGAAATATGCTGGGCATTGAATGCACACCGACTTCGTGAAACTGATTTGAATGCAATTATCAACCGCGATATCACACGCCGTGTTCGTACTAATAACGGAATCGCTGCTCATAAACAAGTCGCTATAAACGATTTGAAGTTAGCAGTTAAACTTACCGCTCTTTATGATAAAAAAGTTGGTTTGTTCAATGCAGCCGACGAATCAGATACAGACCGTGATATGGATATACGTATGGGAGTTGATTTAATTTCAACTTCGACGAATCCCTCGATCAAAGAAGTAAAATCACTCGTTCCGAACGACATTTTAAATGATATCAGCGAAGAAGAAGCTGAGCTGCTAGGCGCGTCTAACGGAGGAGCTACTCAGGCTGAGAAAGTTAGATTCGAAAGAGATGACAACATTCTGAAGGCTCTCGATATGCTCATTGTCTATCTCCGCATTGTTCATTCAATTGATTTTTACAACCATGGTCATTACGCACAAGAAGATTCGATGCCGAATAGATGTGGGTTGATACATGTTCGTGGACAACCACCATCAGGTGCCTCAATTACGACTGATGATGACGGAACTCTGGTTGTTCCACAAAAGTTTATCAACGATTTTATCTCAGGTTTCAATTCCCGTATTGAAAAAGGTCTTATCGAGAAGCAATACGTCAGTGAAGAAGAGCTGGAAAAGATGGGCAAAAAAGATGGAGAGAAGTAAGTATATCTAACCTATCTTCTGAAATTATGTATTAATTTGCAGAGAAGTCGAGGCTCTCATCGTGAAGAATACTGTCGAATTGGCGAAAGATAAATGGCTATGTCCGTTATCTGGAAAAAAGTTCAAAGGTCCAGAATTCATTCGAAAGCATTTACAGTCGAAGCATGAAGATAAACTGGAAGAAGCTCGTGCGGAAGCAGTTTTCTTCAACAACTACCTCGCTGATGCACAAAGACCAGTCGACATTGAACCTAAACACGCTCCTCGAGAAGAACTTCGTGGAAGTGGTGACCGTGGGTCCTATGGTAGAGAGCGCGATGATGACCGCCCAGTTGGTGGAAGTAAGTTCAATATATATTGTGTTCGAAACTCAGTAAGTTTTTATAGGAAATTCATTCGGTAATGGAGGAGGTTATGATCGCCGCCCACAGTTCCCACCTCGACACAGCCTTGGTGGACGTGGAGGTCGTTACTTCGATGATGGACCACGTCGTCAACCAGTTTCGTACCGCGACTTGGATGCCCCGGATGACATTCCATAATCTTCAAAATGTTTTAATCTTATTTACAGTTCTGTTTCCCTCTCATTTGCAGTAAAGCACACTTATATTCGTCACTCGAACTTCTATCATGTTTTGATTGAAGTTCTGTCCTGTTTTGATATTTGGCTCCGTTTCAATGATCATTGTTTTTCCAGTTCATGAGTTATTTCCATTAAAACAATTCCGTAATAAATTATTTGCTCGAAATCATGCTATAGCTTTAACTTCTTAATTCTTACTAGTAAATAGTGTTACGCGTTTGAAGTGCTATAACTTTTTTGGAAATCATTAAACGTGTATAACTATTCGGCGAGATGACTTCAACGCTATTTCTACAGTAGAAATCAAAATTCTAATTCTCAAGACAGTGGACCCATCGACAGAAATAAGAATTTCAGCTATTTTTCTTGAGTTTGTGAACCTTACTGATTCATTTTCAAGTTGAAAATTTCTCGAAAGTCAGTTCAAATCATTTTTCAAACATTTTTTTCACCACCTAGTTTTCCCAGTATCAAAAAAAGCGAACATTTATGCAAAAATGCCTCGAAAACAAAACAGGCGGAGCTTATTCCCTCGCAAAAACTCCAACGCACTGCCGTACCGCAGTAATTTTGACAATAAGGAGTGAGCAAATTTATTTTAACAACCAAAATCAACAAAACAACAAGATAGGGGGCTATTTATCTTCCAAATGCATTTTCTTAAGACGTAGGTAGAAAACTGGAGCAATTGGATCATCTTGATGGGTAACAGTCTGAAAAATTATCATTTACGATTCCATTCTTTTTCTAACATTAATAACCTCGGTCTCATCAATTATGATTTTCTTTTTGAAAAGTGGACAGTTTCGAACGAATGATTCGAACTCTCCACCTTCTCCACAAGGATGGACACCGTATGCAACTTGAAGTGATTTCATTATAGGAGCCATTTCACCGAGAGTTTTTCCAAGATGCTTTTCTCCGAGACCAATTGCTGCTACTTTAATCAAAATAGCATCAACACCGTTCTCAACCATTTCCTCAAGAAGACTCTGGAATGATTTCATCTATGAAAGAAATTTTATTTTTGTTGTGTCTATTTTTAGCAACAAGTTAATGTTCAACTAAATAATAACTCGCGTGATTCTTGTTGCTATGGAAACGTAAGATTTAGATGTGAAGCGATGAAAACGAGACACGCCCGCTATCATTTGACACTTTCTCTGTTGTCTCTAACACAATTTCAATTCTTTTTTTCTTCTTGATACTTACATTTTGTTCTTTCTCCCAAAGAAAGCAGAGAGGAGTGAGGTCAAGTCTTCGACAAACATCTTCTACTCGAACTTTTTGATAACTAGAGAGGATTGCTCCCGCAGAAACTCCTTTTAATCCCGGATGGTTTTTTTTAACTTCCGATAACAATTCGAATAGATCTTCCACTTCATCACCATCAGTCTTTTCATATTCTGATTTCTGATTCTTCGGTTCTCCAGCTATTTCTCGCCGATATAAAGGTAGTTGCATTGCTTCTTCATATAACTTTAATTAAAAATTCAAATCATTATACATAAGTCTCGAATTCTGAATACCTCAACCCCGTCTGCGCCAACACTTTGATACATATACGAATCGAGTTCTTCAGTTTTTGAGCTTTTTGGCGGGTGTAAATTAGCTAGAGCAACAATTTCATGTCCTTCTCGCACTGCACACATTAGATTGTAGCAACTATCTTTTCCTCCCGAAATCAGCCCAACCACTTTCATGTTTTTTTCTGAAATTTTAGGACTTCAGTGGCTTCAACAGTTTACCCTGAAGAATAAAGCAATGCGTCGAACATCATTTTCAATATGTGAACCGAATAACATCGAAACTCAAAAGTATTTATTTGACTGGATGAAGTAAGAAGCGGTTGAATGTTAAAAAGGAGGACACAATTGAAAGAAGGCATGAAAGGTATATTACACACAACATTTTTTAATGAAAGGAAATTGGTAAAGGTGAGCTAATTTTAGTAAATAAAATTATGCTCACTAGGATTATCACAATTGCAAAGAATGGAAGTCGCAAACGAAACGTGAGCCACAACAGTTGTGGTAATGCAAAACTAAGAAAATCTAAACACTTTCTAACTGGAGAAGTAAACGCCTCATACAGTCGATGCCTATGATAGGTAAATAAGTCAAAGGCGTTGGGTGAAGAGAGGCGGAAAATTGAGGAATAAAACCAACGATATAACCGCTTTAACGTACATATACCAGTGAGCGAGAAACTGTGGAGGAAGAGAAGTATGATTTTCAATGTGAAAAAAAGGAAAATTGATGCGAAAGCAAAGAATCTGAACTTCATTTGGTTTGATTTCTGTGGAAAAAGGGCGAAGAAGCTTGTTGGTGTTGACGAAGTAGTTTAGTCAGCAGACGCAGAAAGATTTAGGAAAGGTATGAGTACGAGTAGTCGTCCCCAGTACTCACGCACTTGGAGTTTAATTGCTCCGCAGCGAATTGAACGTACTGTTGATGTTGTTCTAAATGTATTCAATGATAAATGTAAAAAGGAAAATTCTCACCATCTAGTTTCTTGGTCAAAACCATTTCGAACTCATTTCTCAGACGAATTTCTTGCTCCTTGAGCAGACGTTCACAAATCATCTGAACGTTAGCCATTGTAAACTCGCGTTTGGTGGTGGTGCGCTCAGCAGCAGAAGTAGTTGGAGCTTCGCCTTCAGAATCCGATCCGGACTGAAAATGAGCTTGATATAGAATAATCTCCATGGATGTAGTCAGAAATATAGTACAGTCTGTTCGTGGAATAGGAAACAGACCAGTCTTTATCTGTCATTAGTTTAGTGTCCGTTTGAGCTCAAAGAAGTATAGAAAATTTCTCAGAGGAATAGCAGACACCATGAATCTTCGAATTACTGAAAAAATTACCTTTGGTGAAGACGGAGCTCTATAAGCCTTCGAATAGCTAGAGTTTCCGATATCGCCTCGTTGATCGCCATCATCATCAGAATCATTGCAACGTGGAATCGCTTTTCGCTTCCGAAGGTTTTTCACTTCAGAGCAGAGGTAGGTTTTCAGCTGATTTCTTGACAAACGAGTCATGAGTGTGGCGGCGTGGAAGACACTTTCCTCCTTCAATAAAGAGGATGTTAAATCAAGAAATTGAATCATAAACACGTGTGTTGAAAGTCTCCCTAAACTATTGTTGGCTCGAAAAAAATTCTGTTCGCGGGATTTACACCCGCCGAAAAAAATTATGTTCGAGGGAAAATATACGAATCCTGATAGTTTCCTTGCTTACCTGCTCTTTAAATTTCTGAGCAAATGCACTGGTTGATGGTAGTGTAGCAGCAATTGTTCCCATTTGTGCACGGAAAGGAGGACATTGTGTTCTCGCTCGCTTTGCCTCTCCATTATAAGATTCGTCGGCTAAGAAAGATTCATATTCATGCTGTAACGGTCTCTTCAGTGCAAGTCCACAAGCCATTATTTCGCCACTGAAAATATTTCGTAATTAAAACTTTTACCAAAATACAAACGGACACGAAAGACATTCGAGAAAGAGGACAGGTTACGAAGGATTATTGAAAATAAAAACATCGAACGTAAAATGTATTTTATATTGATCAAGTTTGAAGTACGACGTGAAAAAACGAGAACACTTCTCAAAACTCGATATAAAATATCTTATAAAATTTCTAAAAAAAAACAGAACTTTCGAAGTTTCTATGAACTTTTAATGATAGAAATTGATTGAAACGCGGACAACGAGCAGTCTGGACGAATGCTGTGTAAAGAAAGAAGGGTGACACTACATCGACCCAAAAATCAATAATTTTCGTGAAGAGAAAGAGAGAAAGAGCGAGAGCGAAGTATGACTCGCAGAAAAAGCACTGAAGACGTGCTCTGGTGGAATGCCTGAGAGTGTGCTAGTGAATGGAATAGAGACGTTATGAATCGCTGGATCAACGCGTCAGGACAGCAGGCGAAACGATACGAAATGAGAAAATCAATGAACAAATGAGGACACGGTAGAGGAAACCTGCAGATCTAACTGCACCGCCAGTTTGAACAAGGCCCAGTCCCGCCCTCGTTCATTTCCAATAGAATGCAACGTCTAACGAAAATTGTCGGTATGAAAATTACTAGCAAAAATCAGGAGTCTGAAATCTGCTTGATTTCAATATAGAAACCGCATAGAAAACCGAATGATATGAAAAAAAAGAATGTTAACAAAACTGTCGTAACCTTAACATGGAAATGCCCTTGAAAGATGTAACAAAGTTGTTAAAATAATTTTATTTTCAAATTTCTAACACAAGGAAACCCAAAAGTATTGCTCTCATATTCAGCTTTTTGGAAAAATCTATTCAATTGCAAGTTTTCATTGAACTTGTTCGTTGTTTTTTCATCATCCCCTTCCATATCATTCCCTTTATGAATTCTCCTTGTTTGTACCCGCTATCAATACATATCGTTTGTGAAATGATGAGATTACATGACGTTAGGTGGGCACGAGCGTGACTTATGTTTCCATGGGAAACAGAGGAAGCAAGTGTGAGAGAGATGAGAATTCGGAGACATCAGACAAAAAACGAAAAGAAGAAGTAAGAGAAGTAGATAGCGTCAGACCAAAAACGATGACAATTCCAAGTCTTTTTTTTCTCTAGTGTCATTCCCACAACCTCCAATAGCACTTGCACTCTAATACCAACAAAGCTAATGCTGGGTTCTCCGGCGAGTGTTATATTTGTCCGTCACTGCGCTCAGTTCTTATTTTCCATCTCTTCTTTCCCAAAAATTTATTTCTTTCAGCTCAGCAGTCTCGTAAAATGACTTACTGTCATCAATTTCTGAGCAATCTTTCATCCTTGACCCGATTCCGTCTTCACACAGGAAACGTCAATGGATACACGCAATTGAAGGTAAGGCCGACAGCGAGCGAAATGGCCTTCTATAATTTGAAAGACGTTAGGCAGGAGAAAATGGTTGAGTGTGTGATAAAAACCTGTCAGAGAACTGGCCTCGGCAAAAAATTGCGCTGTCCGCAAATGATTCTTCATGCTGAGGGATGAGAATTAGAAAATAAAAAATTCAAATTGAAAACTTATTTACAAGAGGCTAACTTTATTATTTACCTGAAGATTTTTTAGAGGAATTGAAAACAATTTTAAAGTAATTTTTAAAACATGAAAATGTTTATATTTAGAATAAAAACTGCAAAAATAAAGGTTCCGAACTGGAATTTGATGGAATTTAGAGTCTTTGGGATCACATGGGCAGGTTTTGAAAGCGGAATGATTTTTCTAAATTGTGTTTTCAATTCACGACAGAGACAACCTCGAGCGGGTATCTTTTGTAAACAAAATCATGGAGTAAAATTCAAATGCTAATAGGAGGCAAAACAGGAGACTCATTTATTCAGAGTTTCTCACGTTGTGCTTCAGAAACAAAACTGGATGTTGCTAGAATATTGTGGTGAGTTCAGTACTAAATGATAATTATCATGATAATGTAAATAATGTTTCCTACATCCAGAACATTGAAATTGAAAAACTATCCATAGCGTCAAACTATATATTTTTAATAGACTACTTTCAGGTTCGAAGATTCGAAACCTCCGCTGAAGAGCTCTCCGCTTGTTTGGATCTGCAATTGAGCTCAAATCCGATTGCTGCTGATTTCAAGGTAAATTTTCTTGACTAAGAGTAAAGTGATCAGTGTTGATGGTTCTAGGAAAACAGCTGTCTATTGCTTTGCGATAATGACCATATGGATAACTACGAAAGGGATGAAATAAAAATAACCATGAAAGTGTTTTTGTCGGCGTGGAATGTTCAGCAAATAGAACAAGCTGTTGCGAGCCTCAAAGAACAACTTAAGACAAAAGACATTGAAGTACGATTCCAGAATACGTTCGATACTACTTGAAACGTATCCAATTGCAGGTTCTCATACTGTCTTTTCCTGAATTAGACCTAATTGATGGAGAAACAGAAGATGATGAGCATCGTCGTTGGTTCGAAAAGGTCAAACCTCTCTACGCACACATGGAAAAGCTAGTTGAAACATCTGAGATTGCTTCTATCGGAGTCTCCGACTTCTCAGCAAGACAACTGAAAGAAATTCTCGCACAATTCGACGTTAAACCGAGTATAAATCATGTTCGGCTCGATGGATGCTGTCAAGTTCCTCCAGAGTTACAGGCTCTTGCCAATGATAATGATGTTCAACTTCTAGTACATAATGACCCTACGCCATTCCCAACAAACAATATTTTTAAAACATTCTGTGAAGTGAGTTTTTCACAGAAAATTTCTTAAAGAATCTCATAAATTTTTTTCAGATTGACAGCGGATGCGAGAAACCAGTATGTAGTCCTCTATTCGAAACCACATGGCTTTCTCGTTACTCAGTTTGGGTACGAAAACGTTCGATCATGACATCCAAAGGATATATTGTTCAGTTCCAAAGAAAACATGACTGAAATTCCATTCATTCTAGTTAAATGTCGTTTTATTTATTGATTCATTGTGATATTTCGTTAAAAAATGCCATAAATAATATTTTCTGAAAATCCTAATAAAAACTTAGTGGAACTTAGTGGAACAGTTCCGGAACTTGAACATCGCAATGAACAGGGCTACGTCCAACTGTTCCAATCAAAATCTGTTTGTCTTCATCAAACGGAAATGCAATTGTACTGGCACAAACTAATCTTCCATCATCAGCGAGAATCTCAACGATTTCGGCTGACTGAAAATCATTTGAGAAAGTGATTCGAAGAACTTGAGATGGTGCATAGAGTGAGGGATTTGAACGGTTTCTAAGGTGAGCAACCGCATCTTTTGTAACAGGATGACAACCCTGAAAGAATAAAATGGTTTCGATGACCACGAAAAGAACTACACACCGTCCACATGTTATTCTTTTTATCAATGTAGAAGTTGTCACATCCTGTAAGAGTTTCAACATCTGAAATTCTCTTCAATTCAATTCGATTTTGATTCCAACTGTATACTCCGATTGTCTCTTGATTTATGTGGGAAACAAACAAAGTTTTTCTATCTCGAGACAGTATTATTCCATTTGCCACATGATTTTCAAGTAGGAAGTGAGATTTCTAAAATGGCGAAACATTTATAATATCTAATTCTGAAAACCAACCTCTCCGTCGAAATAAACGATTCCTCCTCTATAAAATCCAGAAAGAATTTCCCAAATGTTCCCTAATTCTGTTTGAGCGCCTCCATCGTTTGACACCAGAAATGAGTTTTCGCCAGTCGAAATGATATCGTTCGGCCGCACGAATTTTTCATTGTAAATCGTTTTCACATGATTAAATTCTTTTCTTTTTTCATTATAATCAAGAATAACTACGGAATGTTTGAATGTCTTCGAATGAACAACTACAAACAACCGAATCGTCCCATCCTTTAGAATCCAATGCGATAATCCATGAGGATAGAATCCTTCCACGTCTTCTAGATTTAGAATTGGAATCGATTCTGCTTGAAAAGTTCTTTTCGATAAGTCATAAAGATATATCTCTCCTTTCCATGTTACATCAGATGGAGAATGAGGAAGATATACGACACCCGATGAGATAAAAGCGATTTGTCTCTCTTCTATCACTTCAAAATCTTCTGATCCTTGCTCTAAAATTGAATAATTAATCGATTAATTCTTTCAAATCTCAATACCCGGTCCTTCAATGATACGACATTCTCCAGGTCGATGATTGTAAACTCTTTTGTTTATATCCATTATTAATCTCAAAGTTTCTTTTTTTTCTTAGACTGTTTGATGGTTGAACTCACAAGGTTTTGAAAACGAACTGAATTAGAATTCCCAGTAAAGCGAAAAGTGTAATTCTCAGCAACATTTCTGTTTGAAAAACTGAAATTATGTACTCGGTATAGAAATTAGAAAAAAAAAGAAATTGAAGAGAAGAGACTTATTTTTGAAATAACCAAAGTTTCAGAGTAGAAAATTCAAATGTTCTGTGAAAACTCTGAGTACATTGTGGTCCTTCGATATCTTCGTTTTTCGAATTCGCAACAAAAACAACAAGCACAACGAACGGACAACTGTTCTCAGAGTCATAATTCTCAATCTGTTCAGAAATGATAAATCAAAAAAGATAGCCTCTCGGTCATTTTGTCGGAGGGTATAAGAGATATAAAAGATACAATATCTAAACATTTCATCTTCTTTTATCTTATTTTTTACGTTCAAGTGACTACAATTTGGTCTCGGAGGGTATGTTCTCAATTATAATTGAATTAAAAAGATCAGAAATCAAGTGGGACATCAATATAACAATGGGTTAAATCACGGAAAACAGTTCCTATCAATAGTTGTTTTCCATTGTCAAAAGTAGCTGCGATTGCACTTGCAGATGTAAATCTTCCGTCATCAGAGAACACTTCAACCATTTCAGCCGATTTCAAATCAGAAGAGAATTTGAAACGAAGAACTTGAGACTGAGAGAAAAGCGATGGATTTGTGTAGTCTCCAAGATGACCAACTGCGTCTTTCAGAACTGGATGACAACCCTGAAAGTGAACAAAAAGGAATATTTCGAAATACCTATTTCTGTGAATCGACTAACCGACCACAGGTTGTCTTCTTTGTCAACAAAGAAGTTATCACATCCTGTAAGAGTTTCAATTTCCGAAATCTTCTTGATTGCCACTTTCTTCTGATTCCAGTCGAAGACTCCAATTGTTTCTTGATTGATATGTGAAACGAAGAGTGTTTTTCTGTCTCTTGATAATATTATTCCATTTGCAACTGTGTTTTCCAGAAGATATTTAGTTTCCTAAATTTAGAATTCTTTCTCTTTTTCCATTAAAATATTCAACCGTTCCATCATAATAAACTAATCCTCCTTTGTAGAATCCAGTAAACATTTCGATTGCATTTCCAAGAATAGTTTGTGCTCCACCGTCATTTGAAACAAGAAATGAGTTTTCTCCAGTTGCAACAATATCATTTGGTCTATACTCCATTTCAATCAAACAATTATTTTAAAAATCAATTGATTACCTGACGAATTTCTCATTGACCAACGTGTTTACATGATTCAATTGTTTTTTGTTCTCATCGAAATCGAGAATAACAATTGAATGTTTGAAGTCTTTTGAGTGAACGACAACGAATAAACGAATGGTTCCGTCATTCATAATCCAATGGGAAATTCCATGTGGATGGAATGATTCAGGATATTTCAAATTAAGAATAGGAATCGAATCCGCTTTAAATGTTTTCGAAGTCAAATCATAAACAAATATTTCTCCTTTCCACGTGGCATGAGACGGATCGTCGTTCAAATAAACTAATCCAGAAGTGATGAAAGCGAGATTTTTTTCATCGACTATTGTAATGTCTTCCGATCCATGCACAGGTCCTTCTATTTTTCTACATTGTCCTGGTCTATGATTATACGTACGTTTATGTATATCAAACATCAATCTGCAACAAATTTCGAAAAGTTACCTCTCATTTCACGAATCAAACCTACAAAGTTTTGAACACATATTGAACAAAAAACGCGAGGAGAACAACCAAAATAATCTTCAACATCGCCTCGAATACTATGATAATAATGAATGAATCGAATAGAAAACAAGTGATAAATATCAAGTAAACAGTAACAAAAATGTGAATTTGATAAGCACCACCACGTGTTCTCTCCTCCTTATATCTATCAGTTTTAGTTTGTGTCAAACTGAAGAAATCAGATATCAAACCAATAATCGGAGATTCGAATAGAAAATTTCGTTTTCGTCTAGGATTCTTTCATTCTCGTAGCCAGCCCTTTTTTCATTTGACACGAAAAACGAAACACAAAATAAAAATGGAATGCGGAATAATTTATTTGAACTCTCGTAGAGTTGATATGTTTCAAATATACAACCACAATGAATTATCAAATTGAATTGTTTACTTTCCGGCGGTTGGGTATCCTCCAGCTGGTGGAGCAGCGTATTGTGGTGGTGGTGGTGGTGGAGCAGCTGCGTATTGAGGTCCAGCTCCTTGGCTATAATAGAAATGATTTAGAAAGAGTTAAGAAAACTAGAGATAATATTACCATGGGTTAGAACATCCTGGTTGAGCTGGTGGGCAGCATTGGCCACCTCCTCCTCCGATGCAGGCGGATCCAGAAGCAACAAGGGCAGCGACGAAGGCAGCAGCAGAGAAGAATTTCATGATTGAAGTGTTGATGACCGATGAAGGTATGTTTCTGAAATAATTTTTATACGTTATATACCCGAATTCTGTATACTCGAAAAGCAGCTTTTGCATCAAATGGGGGAGGGTCATCTGATAAAATTTCTCTTCTCTAGACGTTTTGGAAACCTGCACCTTGCGTAATCGCGAGGAAACCATGCGGTAAAACGTTGCGTAATGAGAAGACTACACACGTCGGAAGCAAGTTCAAGTTCTTTGAGATAAAGAATTCTAAGGACACAGTACACTCACTAAGAATCACACACGATATCATCGAAAGCTATAGTTGTTTTCAAAAGATTTGCGTATGAGATTCTGAAATCGAAAGTACAAAACGAATAAATGAAAAAGCGAGAATACGTTGAGAAGTATGCCTCATTTACACAGAAGATTTGCAACATTTGAAGACGTAGTTTTGAATATTACAAAGATCGAAATTGTGAAAACAGAAAAATTAAAAGTTGCAATAAACAGGTTTTTCTCAAAAAAAGATAAACTATGCTATCAGATGTCCCGCCTACTGAAAAGATGCCAGGAAAGGATTTGGGTATAAAACTGAGATCATTCTTTCAATCTGCATACCTTCATCGGTCATCAACACTTCAATTATGAAATTCTTCTCTGCTGCTGCCTTCGTCGCTGCCCTTGTTGCTTCTGGATCCGCCTGCATCGGAGGAGGAGGTGGTCAATGCTGTCCACCAGCTCAACCAGGATGTTCTAACCCATGGTAATATTATCTCTAGTTTTCTTAACTCATTCTAAGTCATTTCTATTATAGCCAAGGAGCTGGACCTCAATACGCAGCTGCTCCACCACCACCACCACAATACGCTGCTCCACCAGCTGGAGGATACCCAACCGCCGGAAAGTAAACAATTCAATTTGATAATTCATTGTGGTTGTATATTTGAAACATATCAACTCTACGAGAGTTCAAATAAATTATTCCGCATTCAACCTGTTTATTGAAGTAAATGAATGGAAATATTAATCATCCAATAAAGCATTGGTCTGGATCAATGGATAATCCTTTGAGAAAGTATCTTGAACTAAGAATCATTCTCATGCCGCTGAGTAAAATAAATTCATCGAGAGCCGCTACTCAAATAGAGAAAATTTGTTAAAAGCTTGGGACCAATTTCGGAGAACATCGTCGAACTTCTTCGAAACGAGCAGAACTTATTACAAAAACACACTATCAGTAGAAATTAAGTGAACTTATTTTATCTGCTTTTCACAATTTGTCCTATATTTCGAGACCAAGAGGTTACGTGCTCGACTCGTTGTCACCAACTCTTTGGAAACACGAATGATCTCTGAATATGAGTCTTTTGAAACATGATCAATCGAAGTTTCGAGTGTTAAGTATTTTTTGTATGCAGAAACGGATAAAAAACAAAATCTTCATTTATCGAGTCACAATAGAAAATTGAATGCAATATCCCACATGTACAGAAATATAAACATAGCAAAAAGAGAATATGGAAATGCCTGAATCAATGTTTCATTTTCCAGCAACTGCATAAGCATTTGAAGCATAGGGCGCTGGTCCGATTGCTGCCGGCGCAATTCCCCCACCGCTGAAAAAAGAAGAATATCATATTTACAGTTATAAAACATGCAAGGAAAAAAATCTCTTGGAGCAGATTAAGTGAAACTTCTTCAAGACTTTCCAATGAATTTTTATTATCTCAAACTATATTAAGAAAGCCATAACATGAGAAATTACCATGGGTTTCCACAAGATGGTTGAGAAGGAGCACAACACTGGTTACCTCCTCCAAGACAAGCTGATGCAAAAGAAATAAGAACGAATAAGAGAATGAAGACTTTCATGTCGAAGACGAATGAATTCACGAATAGATTCAGGAACATTTCCTGCCCTTTTATAGTTGTTTTATCTGCATATTCAACAAAAAGAAGATTGGTGTTACCTGCTGTTTATTCATTAATCTAACCGGAAGGTGGAACGTTTCTCTGATATCCAATGTCTTTTACATTTCCTAAAAGAAGACCGGAATGTGTTCTTACATTTCTTCATTCTCAAACACTTTCTGACTTTTTGAATAAATCTGAAGATCATAAAACACGAGGTTTAAGCTTGATCAAGCTACATATAAATGAAGAAAAGATAAAAAATCATCTTGATATTACAACGAAAACACACATGTATACCGTATTCTGATCCGCCCAATTCGTACATTTTATAGACTAATTCCAGTATAAAAGAGAAGAAAAAATCAGAATTCGCATACCTTCATCGGTCATCAACATTTCAATCATGAAATTTTTCTCTGCTTCTGCATTCATCACTGCTCTTATTGCTTCTGGATCCGCCTGCATCGGAGGAGGAGGTGGCCAATGCTGCCCACCAGCTCAACCAGAATGTTCTAACCCATGGTACGAGAATCTGTTTCTATAACTTTGAATCATATTTATATTTTTATAGCCAAGGAGCTGGACCACAATATGCAGCTGCTCCACCACAGTATGCTGCTCCACCACCACTCGGAGGATACCCAATCGCTGGAAAATAATTTCATTTCTTCCTTATTTCTCTCATTTCATGTTTTCTAAGGTTCAAATAAATTATTATTCATCAAGTATCACTTCAAACTAAAACATGAAACTAAACTTAAATTCTACGGTATTCATCTAATTAGATTTCTGGTTATTAGCAGAAACCGTTGATTACAATGTTGCGTAATCTCCCATTCTGTAGTTTAAAATGAATAGGTTTTCTTTTGTATTTACAATCTAGATGTCTAGACTAGAGAAGAGTTTTTCAATCATCAATTAAATCGAATTCCGAAAGAAGTAATATCCGAAAAAAGATATATAAAGGAGAAAGTTCAATTTATATTTCTGATTGGTTATCGCCAAAAAAAAAAACTAATAACCCTTTCCGTTTGAGTTGCATCATTCCTCCGTTTTACCTTTCGTAATATCTCAATTCAGAAAGTGGCAAAATTCTGTCATGGATCAACTTTTCTTCAGATAGAACTGGTAGACGAATTTCCATTTCATTGCCTCCATGAAATGCGTGTACTTTGAACATGCCATCGGCGACTTTTTCTTTCGTTTCATCTTCATTGCCAACGCACTTCGGCGTCCGCTTAATCCGCTTGAAATCAGCGGTGACGCCATTTTTTTTAATAAACAAGATCTACACCTCATGTGTTTTAATATCAAGGATTACTGTAGTTTGAAGCGAAAGAAGCCGAAACGGTAGACTCGTTCACGTGAGCTTTGATTCTGTAAAGTTTTGTACAGTAAGCGATACGATGTATCAGTTAAATAATCTTTTAGGATGAATTTCAGAGATTTGAATGAAATGAATTTATTGAAAACACGGCAGGATTTCGAAATATACAGAAAAATAAAGAACTTGAGAGCTCATGGCATCGATCGAGTTGCTTCTGATGAAATATTTACTTTCCGGCGGTTGGATATCCTCCAGCTGGTGGAGCAGCATATTGTGGTGGAGCGACTGGATAAGCAGCTGGTCCGATTGGAGCTGGAGCAATTCCTCCTCCGCTGAAAAGATATTACATTCAGAACTTGTTAAGAGTTTATTTGAAATATTACCATGGGTTTCCACAGGCTGGCTGAGCTGGTGGGCAACATCCACCTCCTCCGGATCCTCCGAGACAAGCATTTCCAGATGCGACGAGGGCGGCGACGAAAGCAGCGGCGGAGAAGAATTTCATGATTGAAGAAGTGTTGAAACCAAAAATGGCATGCCAAATAGATCTGTTCTGACCGTTTTATAGCATCTTCAAATGAGTAGGCGGGATTCTAAATCGACCACCTGCCGTTGTGGCCTTCAGATTTTCTTCTTCTTCTTCTTTAGCTTCTCCTTCTTTTTTCTTAATCTCGTTACCTGTTGTATTTTAGGGAAGAAATCAAAGAAAAGAGAAAGAGGAAGGGCGTATTCAAATGGAATGAGAATTGGCAGAAAAGACCGGGAAGCCACTTCGGAATGACAAGACTTCTCATTGAAAAACGGACGAAAAGAGGCACCACTTTTAGAAAAATGGAATAATAATAAGAACCGCTTAATAATGTATGCAAATTGGAAAACGTAACGCCTTTTTGTCATCAAACTGTTGCCAACAATCATCCGGATTATGCGAATTACTTCTGGTGAAGAATTCTATCAGAAGGCTTTCCTAGTAACAGTTTCTTGTTCAAAAGGGACTTCAAATGTAAAATGTGATAATTATTAACTTTCTGAAAACATTTTTGGAAAATCTTCATTCTCAATAAAAAATAAGTCCTAGAAGTTCAGAGAGTACTTTTTTAAAACTCGATTTTTGTTAATTAACAAGATTTATTCTTTCCCATCGGATACAGTTTATCATATGGATATTTACAACATTGTTTCGTTTTGTCGTATTGCTGAAACAAAACAAATAGGAGCATTAATCGTATTCGTTATCAATTGACAATCAATTAACACGGCACAATAAATGTACCTCACTAAACCTATTAGTGCCAATAAAACGTACCGTATCTCTAAATTTGCCGTCTTCATTTCGAAGATAACAACACGATCGAACATTTGATATTTTCTCAAGAGGACCGTCACAGCAGACATGAGAAGATGAATGATAAGGACGAGAAGAACCATTGTTTAATTGACAACAAGAGTTGTATTCAGAGGATGAAAACACTGAATTCCCACAACATATCTGTTGAACGCCGCCATCGAATGTTGAATTACCACAACAAACATCGTCCGGAGTAATTTTACTGAAACATTCAATGAATCTCCAAATCTACATAAAAGAAGTTTCAACTCTCCGAAAGATTGATCATTTAGATTAAATCTTTCAGTTTTCTCTTTTCGCTGAAATGATTAAAATCGAAATTTCATTGTTATCGGTTTAGTAATTGATATCTATCCTAACTAAATTCCAATTATACATCTCTATCAAATCGCCTGTTGATAGCCTACGTTATCCAGTTCTCTGTGACGTGGCATCGGCATTACACATCTGAAATTACTCATCGGTACTACACCTTCCATTACACATTCATCTTCTGTTTACAACCCAAAATCTCACTGTTCATCTGTGTTTTGTGGCGGCAGGTGGCATTTAGAAGGTAGAAAAGCATCAACCTCAACACGAACGAGATCTCATCCCATGCATTTTATGTTTACGGCAATGCCGTAAAATGAGGATGGGAAACAGTTTTTCTTGGCATTTCATGGTTCTTAATGCTGTTATTCGTGTATGTGTTTCACTTGCAAAACATTCTTTCATTCGACTTTAAAACTCACATTGATAACGTCTGATCACAACACAAAAATGAAGTATCTCGTTGGAAATAGACATCCGTACCGCAACAATCACCGCCGATTATATTATGGATCTGGAAATGAACTAGATTGAATGAAAGGAGATCAAAAAACATCAATAAGCAGCGAAGTGATCTTGTGAACCTTTAGCGGTGACATAATCGGACGCATAACAGCTTTTCGCAACGTTTCGTGTCTAGTTTAACCGTGATCTCTGCAGGTGATATATGGATACAATCTAGTCGACAGAAGGTTTCCATCCGTGATGTAGGCCCACAAGGGGTTAGCAAGTTTCTTAAACTTCCGACGAAAGATGAACATCACAAACAATTGAAAAAGTTTCGAATGAGGGATCTTCTAAAACTTTCCGAACACAAAAAAAGAAGTGAAATTATTCTCTTCTATATTCACATTTGCAGCACTCAAGAGTTATTTATTCCATTCAACTATTTTATTCCCTTCGTCTTGTTCTGTTTTGTTTCCCCTTACCGTCTCTCCACAACAAGTTTGATCAAGCCGTAGAGGTTGTGTACCGCAACACGAATGAGCCATGACACCGCCTGAAACAATACCCGATTATTGTTTATTTATACACATTAGTATTCGCTCTTTTTGCTGATAATCTACAACACATTAGTGAGAATTCGAATTGGCATTTTAAGATAAGAAAAGACAAAGGGAGAGAGAGAGAGCGAGAGAGAGAGAGAGAGAGAGAGAGAGAGAGAGAGAGAGAGATACCTCTGTCCCGATTGTGCACAGTTTCCTGACAACATAGTTGACTCGATGTGTTGTATACATGAGTACCACAACATGCCACACCAATCAGTTCACGAGTTTCGGAGAAAGAAGTGCAGTTTTCGGATTTCGTTCTTGCTTGACAGCAGATTCGATACTCTAAATTGAATGAAATTCTGATAAGAAGTAGTCAGAACCTTTACCTGTCTTTGATATAGAAAGCAAAGAAGATAATCTGATAGATAAAAAGAAAACAGCCGGGAACAGTAATATTTTCATGATATATAGAGAAAAGGTCAATACAAAGGATTGGTCATTTCACAACAGTTGGCTGCAGGTGAACCAATAGAAGAATCGCCTATCCAATGCAATTTCATTTAACTCATGGACTACTGAATTCATCTATTTATTTCCAAAAAAGCAAGAATCATCTGGAATTGTGAGGCAAAAACAGAATTTTCAAATCCAAAAGGAAAATGTTCAGAATGTGAAATAAATGTTTGATTACAGAATGCTTATTATCAAGTTTTTTTTCGTTCAAATGAAAATATTTACAGTGTCGCAAAAAATTTCATAATTTGTCCGAAATAGAATATTAATAATATAAGAGATATAAAAATATAAAAATTATTCAGATTTGTCTGAAATGCTTTTGAATAAAAGGTTGACAATTGTCTGACAGACATTGTCTCCGGCGTTCTTTGCAATTAAATGAAGAACAACAACGATATCGGGATTGACGGAGATGACACGATTGAAATCATTCTGGAAAATATGAGTTGTGATGACTGTAACTATAAATGCATACCGAAAAAGTTTTTGGTCTATCAATCAATGGTTCCTTATCATTTGATCTCCTCTGAGAATCATCGTCGGCATCGTGGCCACCGGCACTCAACATACGGCTCATAAAAGCTTTTCTGGATGAAATACGAAAGAAATGATCAAAAGAACTGAATAAATTCCAGGCTGTAAGGGCAAAAAGAGCAAGAAGCCAATAGAAAAGAGCCAGAAAGATCTTCTCGTTGAGCATGTTCATTGAGAGAACACATTGTACACTGTACTTTTGAATACTTCCTTTCTTTCGAACCTCAAACATATTTGTTTGTTGAAAACTGTATAAACAAATGAGAAATTACTTCAAAATCACACATTGTCTGCCTTGGAAATATTCCATTTGAAATCCAATTGCTAGCGAATCCAACACGAAGACCTGAACGATAAAAGAGTAAAATAAAATAGTTTTGAAGAGAGACTTACTCAAAAAATCATTGAAATCAAATCCAAGGAACATATGAATGAGGATCATCTGGAGGATCAGATTTAAAGCAAAAAGTGATTTTGTTAGAACGTAATTGAACGAAACCCAATTTCTTCCGATGACATTTGGAACCAATGGAATCGGACTCTTTCTTCCCTGTCGATCAATGTATTTCTTCAAGTGCTTCACTATTTTTTCAATTTGATCTTGTCGTTTTTTGACATCAGTCTTGTCCAATTTACAAGCGGCATTGACAACTGCTTTCACTTGAAGACCCGACCACCAATTGACAGTACTCCAATACAAATATGGAAGATAGAAAAGGAATGCAAGGAAAACGAGAATAAACTGAACCCATTGATAGTATGTCAACTCTTTTTCTTCTCGATACGTTTCCGGTGGCATATCAGGATCTTCGATTGGAATATAATATGTATTCTCGATGAGACAATAATCTCTCGTGTATTCAACCCATCCTTTTTTAAATTCAGCAGGTGTCCAACAGGTTATTGCAGTTCCAAAATATGTCTGAAAATGTATTCTTTTGTAGTAGAAACTGTAATTTCACTTCTTCTCGTTTCTGAGATTCACTCAAAACTATCGGAAAAGGGGGTTCGAAATGCATTGTGGACTTACATTATATCCAATCACTAGTGCAGAAAAAGCAAAAACATATGAAGTATACTGGAAATTGAGACGATCAATGAAGTCATCTTCATGCCTTTTGTCGGTATACTTTGTCACAATACCCAAAATTTGATCCATAATCTGAAAGGAAGAGATATCGGATGAAGACAAATTGAAGGAATAATTTGAAAGAGAAAGAGAGAAAGAGCACTCTTCAAAACGTTTCTACAAGGACGTATTCCACTACATTTTCATTATCATTTGTTATCACAGTGAGTCAATCAGAGAATGTGTAGGATTAAGAGATGCAAAAGATACGAGCTGGAATTGGAGTTATCAGTTGAGAGAGGTTTTGAGTACGGCATGCCGCGAATAGAAACTCCATTTACAATAGTTCTCTCTTCTTCTTCTTTTCTTTCTTTTGTTTCCTTCATCTGAATGATTCAAATCGAATCAGATAATCTGAATGTATATTGGATAAACTGTAATATATATCCAACTTTTTTTCGAAAATCGTCCCATTACTCATTTCTCTCGCTTTTTAGGGTGTAACAGAATGTTAAGTAATATAAAACATTATGCAACGACTGTCACAAATCTATCGGATCATGATGATTCTTCTATTGATAGGTATCTTTCAATTCTGAGTTCAGAATACAAATGAATGAATATTTCAGACTTAATTATGTAATTACAACATCAATTTTAATTGGTTTCTCCCTTCTTCTTTTTGCCAAAAACTATGTTGGAGAACCAATGCAATGCTGGACTCCAAATCAGTTTAATGATGGATGGGAATCCTTTGCTGAGCAATATTGCTTCATTGAAAATACGTATTTTGTTCCAATGCAAGACTCGAATCTACCTGCAGCCGACACAAGAGAAGACAAAGAAATGATTTATTATCAGGTCAGACGAAAGAATTTTACTCATTTTGAAGATTAATTGATTTCAGTGGGTACCATTTCTTTTGATTATTCAAGCATTGTTTTTCTGTGTTCCAAGAGCTTTTTGGGTTATTTTTCCATCGTACAGTGGATTGACAATTGCTGATATGATAAGTGCTGCAAGAAAGAATGGAAAACAGTTGGAAAGTGCAGATAAAGCACTTGAACAAGTAGCTCTTGTTAATTGGCATAGAGAGAAAAGGAACGAAGATATCAGAAGAAAAGAACATGGATCTCGAATTTTCAATTGTTATTTAGTTATGAAACTATTGATTTTGATCAATATTACTCTCCAGTTCTTCCTTCTTAATTCATTTTTGAATACTGCTTACACATTTTGGGGATGGGGAATCTTTTGGGATATGTTCCATGGAAGACATTGGCAAGAGAGCGGGCACTTTCCAAGAGTTTCATTCTGTGATATTAATGTGAGAGAACTTGGAAATATTCAACACTGGAGTCTTCAATGTGTTCTGATGGTCAACATGTTCAACGAGAAAATTTTCATTTTCTTGTGGTTTTGGTTCGCATTTCTTCTTGTTGCTACCGCTTTTGATTTCATTATCTGGGTTTGGAGACGATTCAGCAAAGACTCAAAAATTGGATTCCTCTCTGATCTTTTGGTATGTGAATAACTACTTTTTCTGAGAAGTCATTTCCATTCTCAATCAAAGTATTTTTTAGAATCAAGAAGATTCGGAAGATGCTAAAGAGTTATATAAAAACGTTCTTGGAGACGACGGAGTTCTGTTCCTGCGTCTTTTGGATTCGAATAGTGGACGTCTCGATTCTGAAGAACTTTTGAAGAAAATTCATAATATTTCTTCTGGAAGTGAGTGACTTATTTCTCTTTTTTCTCTTCTTTCTTCCTCCTAATTCCTTTTTTAAACGTTTTTTCAGATGCATCTCATCCGAGTACACCTACGGAGAGTCATTAAATTGTTTTGGTATGTTTTTAAAAAAGGGATTGGGAGAGAGAGAGAGAGAGAGAGAGAGAGAGAGAGAGAATGGAAGAATCAGTCGGAAATGGCTTCAGGAACGACTGATTTGCATCACAGTGAAAGTATCATTATTCAAGAATTCATGGAGAATTATCCAAGTGATAGCAACGAATAATACCCAAAACAAAAACTTTTCGTTTACAGTTCATGCTCCAAATGCGTCAATCGACAGTGAAAACGATTCAAAACATCCATTTTTGTGATTTCATACTGTCATTTTCACTTTCTTCTAGTCCGTAATTTTATATTTTAACTTATAAAATAATCGAAAACTTTTTATTCGTTGATTGCTTTGATTTGGATCCACCATAATCTCTATATCTATTAACTGATTCATTTTATTTTGTTCAGCCGAAAAACATTTATTTAGATGAAAATCGAAACTGAGTTTTACTCGAAAAACGTCACTCCCACTTACGATTCAGATGCAATCGATCGGTGAGTCGATTTTCTTTTCAAAAACAAAGTTTTGTGCTTTAAAAATGCTCTGAAAGTACTGGGAATTCAAAGTATAAATCAATTTTGTTTTCAGTCTTCGATACTTTGCGACTGTGATTATTCTAACAGTATGTGCTTCATTCATAATGGCAAAACAATATGTGGGACAAAGTATACAATGTTGGATGCCAAAACAATTCAAAGATGGATGGGAAGATTATGCAGAAACATATTGTTTAATTGAAAATACCTATTATGTGAATATGAATGAAAGCAATTTGCCAACGGAACCAATTCGAGAAAACAAAGAATTAAGGTACTATCAGGTGGGTAAACGACTTCAGAAGATTCTTTATTTATGGAACTGTTTCAGTGGGTTCCGTTCATTTTGTTCGTTTTGGCATTTGTTTTATACATTCCAAGAATCGTTTGGGTCTCTCTTCAATCGGTTATTGGAATCAATATATCAATTGTAACATCTCATCTTCGGAAGAATGCGAAGAAAGGTTTTACAATGGAAAATGAAGATATTGAAAAGAAAACTGAACAAATGCAATACAAGAAAAAGAAAGATAAGAATGGTAAGAGCAAAAAGAAGACAGTGTTCTCTTATTTTCATTTGAATTTTCAGTCGAAGGAGAATTCTGGGGACATAGATTGACAGTTTGTTTACTTGTTACAAAAGTTATTTCGACTATTGTGATTCTTTTGTCAATGGGATTCATGGATTATTTCATGGGATTAGGTCCTTTTTATGGATGGACTGTCACTATGGATGTATTACAAGGACGTCAATGGCAACAGAGTGGAACATTTCCAAGAGTTACATTCTGTGATTTTCAAATTCGAGAGCTCGGTTATGTGAATAATTGGTCACTTCAATGTGTTCTCATGGTGAGATTCTCTCGAATCAACTTCAAATTTATTTCGTTTTCAGGTGAATATGTTCAACGAAAAACTGTTTATCGCCCTGTGGTGGTGGTATGTTGTATTGGCAATTCTCTCAATTTATGATATCTTTCGATTTATATTCCGATTCACTGTATATCATCAGATATCATTCATTTCGAGTATTCTCACATGTACTGGAGACAACGAAATCAACAGAGCAAAAGTTGGAGAATTCAATCGAAAAGTTCTAAGAATTGACGGAATTAATTTGACTCATTTGGTTTATTCAAATGCAACGATTTTCGAAGCTCACGAATTCTTGAAACCCCTTTGGAATCATTTCATAAATCAACAAAACTAGATAATAAATTTTGGATTAAAAGCGTTCAGAAGTATTTTTTCAGGAATCTTGAGTTTAGCTTCCATGTTTACGATCACTAAAACTCAGGAAGTAGCAATCCTGAAAAATTCGTTGTGTATGTATTATTTCTGAAAGATACTCTTTTTGATTATTTATGACATGAAACTAGAATGAATTCAGTATTTGAATTTTCAAAGTGTTCTAAAACTCTGGATCTGAACACGAGACTCTTGGAAATACCTTTCCTATACATTTTCAAACCCTACCGTATTCCATTTTTTCAATGTTGAAAAGACAGATAATTGAATAAATGTCACTGTAAATTTCCATGTAAATATCACTTTGAGTCATCGATAATTGTAGGAAATACAAAAGAAATGGATGATTGACATAGATTGAATAGAAGATATGAACAATGGGAAAGTACAGTTTCAGCTAAAAACTACGTCATCTTAATTTTATTAATCTGATTGAGATGACATATCTCAAGTAGTTAGTACCATCGAATGCATAATGAATATTGCCACGTAACCACTGCCACATGTTCAAAGGTCATTAAGAAGAGAAGAAAAGATCTCAAAGCTGTCGCCTTGTTAAAAAATCTCTCAAAATATGCTTTTAGAAGTTTTCGAAAACATAAAAAGAAGATTCTTGTTGTTCTCACTGAATTTCGAAAGAAAGTTTGTAGTCCGAATGCATTCTCTTTTCTAGTAAACAATAGTATTTTTGTTGTTGTTTATCCACTTCTCTTCTGCTTTTTCCCGTAGGTATCCTCTGGTTTTCCATGAGAGCCCCCACCGGCAACATTCACGCATTCTTCTCTTCTCTCTTATCCGCTCACTGCGTCTCTTCTTCTGTACCATCTGTCGTCGTCATTTCGGCCACCCGGCAGAAGGAATCGTGTGCATCCATCACACTCTTTCCGACCTTGCCTTCCCTTACACACAATAACTGTTGCTTCTTTCTCTCTCTCTCTCTCTGTTTTCTTCTCCGGTTGACTGTGTCAATGCGGATGAGTTCTCATCTCGAATCTTCTTTCGAAAAACAAATAATTTGATTATCTTCGTTACGCATTCTGTTATTTGTTTGCCAAGAATCTCTTCGTGACAGCCGCGGACAAAGAAAAATTTACTGATGAATCATCATATATTCTTATATGTTTTTGATAGAAATTCTGAAATTGACTGTAATAAAATTCAATTTTTCCATTTTCTTCGAATCTAGAAAATTCTTCTGGGTTTTTAAAGACGTAAAGGGAATGGAGATTAGTTATTTAAAGTGCTGAATGCTGTCTTTTCTAGCTTCTGTTTCCATTCTTTAATTGTCAATCGAAGCCCCGTCTCTTTTCCATTTTTGTTCCGCTCAGCATCTAATTTCTCTTTTTATACATGAGATAGCTCTCATTATGAGACAATTAGGCTAAAATAATAGGAACTGAGTGGGGGGAAAATATCTTCTCTCTCTCTCTCTCTCTCTCTCTCTCTCTCTCTCTTTCAATCCATCAACCAGGTGGCATCCCCATGTTCATTTCGTTTAATAAAAGATCACCAAAATATCAGAGACTCAGAAACTCTTTGTCACTTTTTGTGTCCCGTGTCTTCTTTCAATGCACTCTCACCCTCCTTCCATTCCTTCTTCCAATCATCATCACCTTTCTCGATTGGATTTGATTTTCATCACTACTTTCTCTCTTTCTCTCTCTCTCTCACTCTCTCTCTCTCTCTCTCTCTCTCTCTCTCTTTTTCCCTTGTTTCAGTGTTAATCCCTTTCC
This sequence comes from Caenorhabditis tropicalis, assembly GCA_016735795.1. NCBI lineage: Eukaryota > Metazoa > Nematoda > Chromadorea > Rhabditida > Rhabditidae > Caenorhabditis > Caenorhabditis tropicalis. The sequence continues at coordinate 6,007,421 of CM028614.1, read as the reverse complement.
TCCTCTTTTCCTACTCGTGCTCTCACCCAATTATGGTCCCATTCTCTTCCTATTCTCGAGTGGCTCTTCTTCTTCTCGGATTATTTCTCCTCCTACAAAATCATTGAGCCATCGTACATAGAAAGAGCTAAACTAACTTGCCACTTTGTTTTCGACGCCCCGAAATCTCATTTCAAAATCCTAAAATGGTCTAGAAAAGGAAGTGAAAACACCATGGATTGTTTATTGCTCATAACAAAAAAGGTTCTTTTGAGGGAAAAACGAGCACTTGTCGGAAATAAACAGGTTTAATTGTTGTCCTTCTTCCCATTTTTAAAATTTATTGACTAAAGCTTTCCGTAAAAAACTGCATCAATCTAGCTGAAAATTGTTTTCGAGTTTCTCAAAAAGTATACTGTATTCTTGAAAACATTGAAATAGTCCTAAAAATTTAAAAAGTCTCAAAAGTTGAGTTGAAGATGATTTACTTGGAATTTGAATTGAAATGACAACTTCTCGTGTTCGATTCCAAATGATTCGATCATCAATTAAACCAATTCTTGTTTTCTTCTTTTAGCAATTCGTTTCAATAATTACTCACATGACAATCAAACGAGTAAATACTATGTTTTTTTCCATAATTTCTTTCAACTTTCAACTTTTCTTTGTCAAGGTCTTCACACTTTGTGACTATTTTCCGACTACTGATGAGGTCACTCTGTTGAAAAGAAATGAGAGATTTAGATAGTGAGAGACACGAAACGAGACATATCCATCCGTTTTCTCGACGGAAAGTTTCCCTTTTTTCCTATTTTTTCAACTCTTCTTTTGTCGAAATTATCTGAATAATAGTTTTTTGAAACACTCCGTGATTTCTGTTTTTTCGAAAGTTGAATAACTTATTTCTTCGGACGATTCTAGAACATAACTTCCTTTTTCATTGAAAAGCTCTCCTCCCTATCGGAATTAAATATTCCCTTTCGAAGTGTATACATATGTAATTCTCAATTTATTCTCTACTGATATTCGTTTCCTTTTTTGAAATTTAGTATCTCTTTCTAGTTCCTGCAAATTCTTCTTCTGAGATTATTTTCCCCCTTCGATCTCCAAAAAAAGGAACTCTTTCTTCTATCTTGGACAATTCTTTTGGCTCTTCGATATATCCTTTCTCCATCCATTTTTCTCTTTCCACTTCCGTTCATTTTTCTTTTTAACGTCAAAAAGACACGATGGGGGTTGGAATGTCTCCAGTTTTATTGGGTACTTACTCGCCCCGCTTTTTCGTTGATCTCTTCAGTTTTTTAGTTTCTTAGCAGTCTAGAAAATGGATGAATTTATTCACATCTGGTGGTTTTTTTTCCCATTTTTCTTACTTTTTGTCTTTCAGAGAGAGATATCGGACATTCTGCAAAAACGAATTGTTTCATTTTCTCAAGTTCTCTTTTCATTCAGACATATTGAATGGAAATATATTTGTAGAATGCACTTAGTAACCTCTATTCAATCTATTAAATTGTCTATTGTGTTGACCGTGTTCTCTCTCTCTCTCTCTCTCTCTCTCTCTCTCTCTCTCTCTCTCTCTCTCTCTCTCTATTTCTTCTTCTTCATCACATTCTTCTTCTTTCAAATGCCGCCTCTGTACAAAAACATAACTCTTTTTCCTTCAAATTGCCCTCCCTCTTTTTCTCTTTTTTGACCGTGCCGAAGTACTCTCCCGTTCTTCTTTTTTCCTCTTTTTTCCTCTTTTCTCTTACCATTTTTCCATTTTCTATACGAGTATTCTTCTGGAATTGAAATGTTTTCAGACTCTTTTATCCTCGTTCATTTTGTTTCTCAATACATTTGGCTCAAATCAGAATCTTGTGTTCCTCCGTCTTCCTCTTCAGTTTAATTTTGTTTATTGCATTCGGCTCATTTCGTTCCTCGTTTCATTCTTCTTCTTCTTCTTCTTCTTCTCCATTTTCTACTTATTTGATTCTCTCTCTCTCTCTCTCTCTCCCTTTCTTTCTTTTTTACTACTGTCCATTTGAACCGAAACGACAATTAGTTCCAAATTAAAATCATCAAATTAGTCTTTGTCTTCTCTTATTCCTTCTCTTTTATTATTCTATTCAAGCTATTAATTTCAGTCAAAACCTGTTTCTACCGGCTCTCCATGAAGGTTTTCTACATATTCCGATGCGCCCATCTCGTTATTTAGTTATTCTTATCATCACCCTTTTGGGTTTCAATTTAGTTTTATCGACTGATTCATCAACAGAAGGTTTTCTTTTCTCTTCTCAGAAGACCATTTATTCTTCATCTTTTGATTTCAGAAACTCAAGAATGTCTTCCTCCAATGAGAAAATGCGACACTCAGATGTCAAGTGGTCCGAAATGTTATCCAGAACAATGGTATTGTGACGGGTTTCCGGATTGTCAAGACAATACTGACGAACCTTCTACGTGTAGTGAGTACTCTTTGTCCATCAAAAAGTCTCTCAAAATGTTCTTTTTTCAGAAAGAGCTTGTCTTGATAACGAGTATATCTGCCGAACGGGTAAATGCTTGCCACGTGGATATTTATGTGACGGTCAATATGATTGTGGTCGTTTTCCCAGCGGAGAAAGAGATCTTTCTGATGAAGCACCTGAAATTTGTGAGTATTTCAAAGAAACATTCGAATGAAAATACAATAAATCTCAGGTAAACAACCATTGAATTGTGAACATAATGAGTATGCGTGTGCTAAATCAGCAGAATGCGTTCCACTTTTTAAATTCTGTGATGGTAAACGAGACTGTTCGGATGGATCAGATGAGCATTCAATGTGCCACGTGGAAGATCCAAAAACAGCTGATAAGTGTGAATACGGAGCAGCAATGACAATTGATGGAATCAAATGTTATTGTCATACGAACAAGTTTTTGAATGAAAATGGAAAATGCGAATTCGTCAATCAGTGCGATCGAATCAAAAATGGTCTGAAAACCAAAAAGAAAATAGAATTTTCAAAATTTATTCTTTAGGTTTATCTCCAGTTTGTAGTCAAGGATGCACTGATAATAAAGACGGAACTTTCTCGTGTTTTTGTTTTGATCCACGACTCTCCGTTGTCAATGGAACACATTGTGTTGCAGACAAAAATGGTTTGATTTTATGATTGAATAAGAAAAGAATGAACATTTATTTCAGTTGTAAATCCAAGTGTTGCGATTCTCACGAAACAGAAATTGTTTGTTTCTGAAGACAATACATTGAGAAACTTCTCAAGTATGCCACGTCCACGTGGAAAGCCAGGAGCCCTTACTCTCGTATTCCAACATCCAGACTTCCCTGAAGCAACTGTTCCGATTGTTTGTCTCACTGAATCACAAACATCAAACGACAGTTTTATAATTTGTGGAAACGTAGAAGGACAAGAATCAGTTACAAAATCATATTCAGTTGATTTCGATCTCTCTTCAATCAATATGATTCGATTCGATAATTTTGGAAATAATTGGATATTCACAGATGCAACATACTACGTGTTTATCTGTAAACACGATAGTGTTCAAATCTCAAAATGTCATTCTTTTTTGGCTGGAGATATGGGAACACTTCAAGATATCAAATATGATGGATTGAATGGACAATTCTTTCTGACTGACAGTGATTACTTTCAACAAGGAATATGGAGAATCGATGTGGATTCAAAGAAAAGACATCGAATAACAACTCAACCGATAACTGCTCCTGCTTTGGCAATTGATCCATTCACAGAAACACTCTTTTATGTTGATAGTAGTGCCAGTTCAATCAAAGCAATCGATTACAATTCAAATTATTCTAGAATTGTAGTTAGTGGAAGAATTGCGAAAGAAGTGAAACTAATGGATTATGCTGAAGGAAAACTATTGATTACATTGAAAGATAATGGAGTTTTCGTTTTGAATGCACTCGATTTCAATAATGATTCTTCATTGAAATCTTGGAAAGAGATAACTCTGTCAAACAACGGAGGAACGAATAAAATGATTCTGGACATTGCCCATTTTCGAAAAAATGAGCACGCTTGGAAGAATAAAGGAAAGAATGTTTGTAAAGCAGCAGCATGCGATGATATATGTATTGGACATATCGAGAAGAAGTTTGCATGTATCTGCAGAGATGGACTCATTCAGAAGGAAAATAAATGTTTGGAAATCGAGAAAAAGGATCTGAATGACAAAGAAATGATGGTTTTGGCCCAATTGAGACCCCCAAGAATCAAAATTCTTGGATTCGATAAGGATTATAAAGCTGAGAATATCGGAATTCCAGAGATATTATCTGTCAAACGACCAAGTGCAATCACTTTTGATCCGAAAGGCCAACGAATTCTGATGTATGATTTGAGAAGACATTCTCTCGTTGTTCAGAAAATAGATCAGTCGAATACTTCTTTTCATGGATTGACTGGAATCATGAATTGTGAAGGGATGACTTATGATTACACTTCAGATAATCTTTATATGACTGATCAACGGCGGAAAATAATCACTGTCCAAAGACTTTCGAATCTGTCGGTTCAAAAAATAATAGTCAGTGGAAATATGAGTAATCCGAGAGCAATTGTTGTTCACATATCAAAAAGTTATTTGTTTTGGGGAAGTTGGAATGAAGAAATGAATGACGATGAGAAATATCCGGCGATGATTGAAAGATCGAAATTAGATGGAAGCCAACGGAAAACATTAGTTTCAAAGAATTCAATGTGGATTAATGGATTGACTCTCGATTTGAATAATGATTTCTTGTATTGGTGTGATGCATACAGGAATGTAATTGAAAGAATTCGATGGAATGGAGCTGATAGAGAAGTTGTTGTTCAGGGTGTTGATAAGGTAAAATACTTCGTTCTCCATCAATTGTATTCTTTCATTCAGATATCTCATCCATATGGAATTGCATTCTTCGACAATCACATATTTTTCTCTGAATTCAAAAGAGGAATCGTTAAACGATTCAACGTCGATTTCCCTGATCAAGTTCAACAAATTTTCCAATATCCTGCAACGTTGTTCGAGCTTTCCGTTTTTAAAAATACCCCTCTTAAAAGTATTTTCATTTTTGTTTCCGTACCAGCATAATTATTCTTCTCTTTCAGCTACTTCTCCATGTTCAACTTCATCAAATAACTGTGAACATTTCTGTTTTGCCAGTTCATGCAAGGGATCAGTTGGATGTGAACCTGTTAAATGTGGATGTGCAGATGGATGGAAATTGGTTTCAAATGGGAAATGTGTGAAAGATAATGAATGGAAAGATCCAAATGGATGTGACGATGAAATGGAATTCACTTGTGTAAATAGTAAGAAATGTGTTCCAAAATCAAATTTATGTGATGGAGACGACGACTGTGGAGACGGAAGTGATGAAGATCCAAATGGAATATGCAGTCAGTTTATATTATTTTAAAGAAAGAGAACTGAAAATGTTGATTTCAGAAGATTTTAAATGTGTTGGAAACAAGTTCCAATGTGATGGAACAACGTGTCTTCCAATGGGATTTCTTTGTGATGGAAAGTCAGATTGCCATGATGGAACAGACGAAAACGAGAAAATGTGTAAGACAGCTCCGCCGGTGAAATGCTCTTCAAATCAGTTCCGTTGTTCGAAAACCAGTTGTATCAATCAATCGAAAAGATGTAATGGAATCAAAGATTGTGAGAATGGATCAGACGAAGAGGAATGTCCGAAGACAAATTTATGTAATCCAACAGAATTCAGATGTGGAAATGGACTTTGTATCAGACAATCACTTGTTTGTGATGGGAAAATGCAATGTTTGGATGGATTGGATGAAGAACACTGTGAGGAAGAAAACTGTATAAAAGGAAGAGAATTCAGATGCAAAAATGGAAATTCTGCTTGTCTCGATCTTATTTTCCGATGTGATGGAGTCCCTGATTGTGAAGATGAAAGTGATGAATCAGAAGAGTTTTGTAAAGGAAATACTTCTTCAACTTGTTCAAAAATGAATCAATTCATGTGTGCAGATGGAAAATGTTTAAGAAGTTTCCAACTTTGTGATGGATTTCCTGATTGTTTAACAGGAGAAGATGAAAAGGAATGCCCTTCTTCGATGTGTAACATCACCACTCATTTCAGTTGTTCGAATGGGAATAAATGTATTTCGAAACAATTAGAATGTGATGGAGTCGATGATTGCGGTGATAATTCAGATGAATCCCACTGTAAACATATTCGAATCGAAGTGAGTTTTAATCTGAAAATCTGTGAATGAATTCCTAAATTTACAGGCAGCAAATCTCCGTTGTCCACCATCTGATGAATCAAATTCATCTCCTCTGATGTATCGATGTGACAGTAACAAACTGAAATGCATATCTGATAAACAGTTGTGTGATGGAAAAAAAGATTGTGATAATGGAGACGATGAAGGAATCTGGTGTTCATTCAATTGTACTTCATCCGATTTAGGATGCTCTCATACATGTCGAAATACTCCATCGGGTCCCATCTGTTCTTGTCCAGAGAATTATTTCCTTTCAAAAGATCGTGCCACGTGTACAAAAAAAGATCCATGCCGATTTGGACAATGTTCTCAACACTGTACATCTCACGGATCACGCCATTTTTGTTATTGTGAGGATGGATTCAAATTAGATGAGAATCGATTCTCTTGTACTTCCGATGACCCGCAAAAACCATTCTTGATCTACTCGAATCGACACGAAATTCGAATGATTCAATCGAAATATCCGGGAAGTACACCAATGATATCTAATCTTGTAAATGCAATCGCATTGGATTTCAAATATTATCAGAATGGTTCAGTATCGATTTATTGGACGGATTTATCTTCGGATAAAATATACTCTGGACTTGTGGAACAACGAACAATTTTATATCAAAAGACAATTGTTTCTTATGGAGTTTTCAATGCAGAAGGAATTGCAATCGATTGGATAACTGGAAATATCTATTGGATTGACAGTTTTCTAGATACAATCCAAGTGGTTTCGGAAGATGGAACTAAAAGATCAACTGTTGTATCGGAGAAAATGGGAAATGCAAGATCATTGGCAATTGATGTGGAAGAAGGATTAATGTTTTGGACTGATTGGGAAGAATCGAATCCAAGAATTGAAAAATGTACACTTGGAGGAGAGAAAAGAAAAACAATATGGAAGATGTCGAGTACTGGAGGATGGCCGAATGGTATTTCGTTGGATTTAATTGTGAAAAGAGTTTACTGGGTTGATGCAAAATCAGATTCAATTCATTCGGTTACTTATGATGGAAAAGATCATTTAGTCATATTTAGAGATCCAGAGAGACTCGGTCATTGTTTTGGAATCGATGTTTTCGAAGGACACGTTTATTTTTCTGATTGGAGGACAAATACAATCAGTAAAGTTGATAAATTCAATGGGAATATTTCGATAATCGAAAGAGTTGCAAGTCAGCCGTTTTCTCTAAAAATCGTCCATCGATCGAAACAAAAAATGCAATTAAAGAATATGTGTGATGGAATGAAATGCAATGGAATCTGTTTGAACAATGGAAAGAATAAAGCGAAATGTCAATGTACGAATATGCAATCAACTACTGACGATGGATGCGTTGACATTCAACAAACACTTCTCATTTCCACTAAAAATGAAGTTCGAGGGTTTTCAACTATTCCTCCACATGGACATGCATTCCCACTTGTATCCGGAAAACAGTTTGAAAACATTCGATCAGTTGGAAGCTACAGAAATCGTCTTCAGATTCTTGACGATGTAGTCACTCAAGTGACTATGGTCAATCTAACTGGAGAAGCAGATGATCAGATGCTTTCTGCTGGAAGTGATCTATATGGAGTTAGCGGAATGAGTATTGACCCTGTTCTTGGAAATACATATATGACAATATCATCTGACGGAATCGGACGAATTCAAGTGATCAGTGCTGATGGTAAATCGAAGAAAATATTGATTGATTCGAGTAATTTGGTTGGAATGAGATTCCCAAAAGACATTATGTTCATGAATTCGACAAAGAAATTGTTTTGGTTTGACACGGCTACAACTCCTCCATCTGTTTTCACAATGTCAGCAAACGGAGATGAAGCTAAACGACTAAAAATCAATTCGACGTTGTTGAATAAGTATTATAATCCATCAATAGATCAGTTGAATTCAAAGATTTATTGGATCTCTCAAGGAAAAGTAGTTCAATTTACTCCGGAATCCGAGTTGATTCAAGAGATTGAAATTCCGGGAGGAGATGGAAATGTCAGTTCAATAACTGCCATAAATGGAGATATTCTGATAGGAGAATTCGTCAGAATCGCAAATCAAACAACAGTTCGAAGATTAGAAATAAAAGGAAAAAGAGCAACACAAAAAGGAAATGTAATGATTGTTCCTCTTCATAGTTCTATTCCATTCTTCTTGTCAACAATCGATACATCTCCATCTTCAAATATCCAAATGCCAAGTGAATGCAAAAAATGCAATTCTTTTTGTTTGAGTCGTTCTGAAAATTCCTTCGAATGTACTTGTTCACAAGGTTTTATTATGTTGAATGGAGAGTGTAAACCACCCAAAAAACGAGTATTTTATGTGACAGACGACGGAACCGTTCATTCTATTGGATGGTATGATGATTCGAAGACTATCGGCGGAATTCAAAAAATTCGAGCACACAGTTTGCATTCTGATTTGGCGAAAAAGAGAATTGTTCGTCTGGTTGCGGACTCTAAAAACGATCTTGTAAGTTGATTTGTTATTTATCAAAACTTTTAAATTTGCACGATAAAAATATATTTTATAAAAATCATTGTTTTCATTCAGATTTATGTTGTCACCCGACAGAATGAAGTGTGGAAATGTGCAACGAATGGATCCTTTGCCCACATGGTCTATGCTACGAATTCGCACAGAATAGCAGCAATAACATTGGATAAAGTGACAGGAAATCTGCTTATTTCAGCAAGAGAATCAGTTTCTTCTAGAGGAGTCATTGTATTAATTGATCCGGATCGCTATGAAGAAGGAATTTATTCAATTATCGTAGAAGATGAAGAGAAAGTTCCTTATGAAGTTGCAATTGATCCATTCAAAGGGTTAGTTTCATTTTTATCTTCATTCTCTCTTTTTTTCTCGTTTCAGAAAGTTGTTTTGGGCGAGTTCACATTGCATAAAATCATCGAATTATAACGGAAGTGAAACGAAATGCATCGTTCCGAAATCCCAAATTTCGACAATTGCCGTTGATGAAGATCGTTCTCGTCTTTGTTTTATGGATTCAGAGAGAGCAGCTGTCGATTGTGTTAATTATAATGGAGAGAATGAACAGAGAAACGTGGCAATGTTCAAAGCACAAGGAATCGGAGAAATCGTCAGTCTGTCATTCAATTCAAATGAAATGTTCTTCTTTGATAAATTCAATTCATCCGGAAGTATTGTCAGAGGAATTGTTCAAAACGATGGAACCGTTGTCCTACTTGATTCCATTTTGAAACCAGTGCCACGTCAGAAACTCAGAGTCATTGATTTCGATGTAATGGATACAACAAATGCGATTCCGTTCACTGCTTGTTCGAATAACAATGGAGGATGTGAACATCTTTGTATTACGACTCCGATAGAAACAAAAATTAAAAAGGAATGTATTTGTGTTCATTCGATTCGAAAAGAAAATGGAACTTGTGGTCCAAGTAACACTTTCGTCGCCTTCACTCGTTTCACATCAATCGAATTCGTTTCTCCGAGCCCTGGACACCTGGCTGCTCCACAGAAACAAATCAATTCGAACAGTTGTGTTATGTCGAAAATTGGAGCAGTGACTGCCGACGGAGAAAGAGGAAGATTGTATTTTGCTGATTATGATAAATTCCGAATCTCAGCAGTTAATTTCGATGGAACAGGATGTGTTGTGATTGCAGAAGACGTCGGAATTGTTCCAAGTATGACATATGATGAAGTCAGCCGTGAATTGTATTTTGTTCGAGCTAATCCTGCAAGCATTTGGAGAATCGATGTTGCTGATAACAATTTGGAAAGTTATCCGACTGAACCACGCATTGTTCTCACTTTAACGATTCGAGATCGTCCACGTCACATTGCGATTCATCCGTGTCGAATGTTACTTTTCTTCACGAACAACGCCATCACCGGATCTGTCATTGAAAGAGTTTATTTCAGTGGATTCAAAAGAGTAAGCGAGAATTGAAAGTGAAACAAAAAAGAAAAGTTGATCATTTCAGCAACAAATTGTTCAAGAAGATCTTCATGATTTACGAGGATTAACAATCGATCTGGATTCTGAAAAACTGTATTTCGCTGATTCGAAAGATTTCAAACTTTCTCGATGCGATTTCGATGGATCACATAGAGAAGTATAATCATTCTTCCTCCCGAGAGTTCAATAACATTTGAATATTTTCAGATTGTGTTTTCGAATTCCGAAATTCCTTCAATTCATCCTTTTGAATTGGCAGTCTATGAGAATGAAATAATATTCACTGATTGGGTTAGAAGAACAGTTGTTGGAATCAATAAGATCACGGGAACTGCGAATCGAACACTGAATAGAGCAATTGAAGTTCCAGTTGGATTAGTTGTCGTTGATAGAGATAGAGAATACTGTGTCGAGAACGCTTGTTATAAAAATGAACTGAAGTGTGAAGACTACTGTAGATTGATGGCTGATGGACAACCAACATGTGCCTGTAACGGAGAGAGAAGATTGAATTCTGATAACAGAACATGTACAGGAAGTACGTTTAGTTGAAATATTTCATATTCTAACTGGGTATTTTCAGGTTTCGATGAAAAGAAATGCGCTGAAAATGAATTCAAATGCCTTCATTCTGATCGTTGTATTCGATATGAAGATACTTGTGATCAGTTCAATGATTGTCCAAGATTCGATGATGAAGATGTCAAGTATTGTTCCACTCGTACATGCCGACCTGGTTACTTCAATTGTGGAAATGGACTCTGTATTTCCGAACAAAAAGTGTGCAACCGTGTCAATGATTGTACGAATTTCGCTGATGAATCCAATTGTACATGCAGTTCAACTGAATTCAGATGTACTTCAGGAAACTGTATTCCCGAGAAATCCAGATGTAACCACGTGCAAGATTGCAGTGATGCAAGCGATGAAATTGGATGTCCGTATAGAAATTGCTCAGTTTTAAATGAATTTGGAATGACTGGATTGATCAATTGTGCAACAACTTCTCAATGTATTCATCCTTCTTGGAAATGTGATGGAACAAATGATTGCTATGATGGATCTGATGAACAAGATTGTTTCGTCGAATTCGATTTCAAAGGAGGAAGTGTTTCTCCTCCGAGAAGCTGTCATTCTGAAACTCAATTTGCTTGCTTGGCAACCAGAAACTGTATGCCAAAGCATTGGAGATGTGACGGACAACCAGATTGTGCTGATGGATCAGATGAACAAAACTGTGAAAAGAAGAAATGCAATTCGTTTGAATTCACTTGTGATTCCTCAAAGAAATGTATTCCAATCGAACAGAAATGTGATGGAAGAAGTGATTGTCCAAATGGAGAAGATGAAATTTCATGTGAAACAGAATGTGATTCTAAAGAAGGAAATGCCACATTCAGATGCACAAATCACAGATGTATTCCGATGGCTTGGCGATGTGATGGAACAGATGATTGTATGGATAATGCGAAGTCATTGGGATCAGATGAAGTCGACTGTGCTCCAGGGAAGACATCATTCCATGTTCCATCTAGATGTACTGATGAAACATGTGTAGTCGCTTGTGAATTGACAGCAATTCTCTGTGACGGAATCAAGGATTGTAGTGACGGATTTGACGAAGAAAACTGTGCTTCTTTGGATAGACAATGTAAAATGAATGAATGGATGTGCGACAGTGGACAATGCATCGATTCGAGTCGTTTATGCGATGCTTCTGTTGATTGTATCGATGGATCCGATGAATGGGTTGAGATATGTTCACTTTCGGAACCACCGAAGAGAGGATGTTCGAATGGATGGTCTTGTGTTTTGAAGAATGGAACCATCGGATGCTTACAAGAACATCAATTGTGTGATGGAAGAAGAGATTGTATGTCAGGGTAAGTGTTTCTATTTCATCAAATCATGTATTCTTTCTCATTTCGATCGCTTTTAGACTTGACGAACAATGTGATCAGCCACAAGGGAATTGTTCAACAACTCGTAACTCTTGTGAACAACATTGGAATTGTCAGAGACATGCCGGATTCGAATCTTGCTCTTGTGACGATGGTTATCATCTCTCTCCATACGATAAAAAGACATGTCTAAGATCTCCATCTTGTCCAAAGGCTAATTGTTCTCACTTCTGCATCGATCGTCGTGATATTGGTCATCAATGTTTCTGTGCACCTGGATATATTCTCAGCGATAATCAAAGAGATTGCCGAAGAAATGATACAATTGAACCAGAAATATTGATGGTTTATGGCCATCGACTGAAACTTTTCACAATCGATGGACACGCGAAAGCGACACTTCTTTCAAATTTAACAAACGGCGTCGCGTTGGATTATGATGTGAAAAGTGATTTAATCTACTGGACGGATGTTACTAATAATGGAAATAAAGCAGGAATCGTTTCAATGAGTAATCAACCGAACACTTATCGAATCATAAATTCTCTTCCAACAAAAGGAATTGATGGAATTGCTGTCGATTGGTTGGGAAGAAATATCTATTACACCGATCGGAATCATGATGCAATTGCTGTATGTGATATGAGAGGAAGATTCAATCGAATCCTTTTGAAAGGATCACCATTGAATGATCCAAGAGCCATTGTTCTTGATCCAATACAAGCTCTTCTTTTCTGGACTGATTGGGGAGCATCTGCTCATATTGGAAGAATGAATATGGATGGAACTGAAGAGCAAGTGATTCTCGAAGATCGAACGATTCGTTGGCCTAATGCTCTTGCAGTTGATGCTCCTGCACAAAGATTGTATTTTGGAGATGCTCATCGAGATTATATTGCATCATGTAACTACGATGGAACGAAGAGAAGAATGGTTTTGAGAAGTTCCGTTCGCCATATATTCGCTTTGGCGGTATTCGAAGACTATGTTTATTGGAGTGACTGGCATAATCATACAGTTGAAAGAGTTCATAAAATAACTGGAAACAATCGAAAAGTTCTGATTCAAGACAAACAATATCGTCCGATGGGATTCAAAATTGTTCATCCTTCGTTACAAATGATGGGAAGTTTGAAAACAGCAAAACATCCGTGTTCTCAGCCTGCTAGATGTGATAATCTCTGTATTCCATCAAACGCTGCAGAAGATTTCACTTGTATGTGTGCTCAAGGATTCCGATCAGAAGGACGATCATGTGTCTCTGAATGTAAACCAAATGATTTCGTATGCACGAAGACATATAAATGTATTGCACCGTGGTGGAGATGTGATGGACAAGATGATTGTGGAGACGGTGAAGACGAAGGATATTTCATGGAGGGAGTTTGTCCTCCATTCCCTTGTGATCCCGGACAATTTGTTTGCTCGAAAACAGCTCCAAATGCAACCGCCCAATGTCTTTATGCTTCGAAACTTTGCGATGGAATTAAGGATTGTCCGGGAGGAGATGATGAAGAACCGGCATTCTGTGAGAATTTTGAATGCACGGAAGCACAATTCAAATGTGGAGATAAACGAAAATGTATTCCATTGACATCAGTTTGTGATAAAGAGAAGAATTGTGACGATGGATCCGATGAGCGTGATTGTGAAATCAAAACATGTGAACCTGGTTTCTTTGCTTGCACAAATAAAACAACTTCACACATTTCGAAATGTATTCCAAAAGAATACTATTGTGATGGAGAAGATGACTGTCCAGATGGACAGGATGAACCAGATACATGCTTTGGAATAGGAGAATGTACTCATGAACAGTTCCAATGTTCAAGTGGAAAATGTATTCCAAAGATAAGACAATGCGATGGAGAACTCGATTGTAGAGATGGATCTGATGAAAAAGGATGCAATAAGGAATGTGCAATTATTTGTGACAATCTGTGTGTTCACTCCGATGATCTTTGTGATGGAAATAAGAGATGCAGTGATGGATCAGATGAGGATGAAGGAGCATGTGCAACGAAACAACTACTGGAAAGGAAGGAAAATCGGAAATGTGGAGGATTTGAATGTGATGGAATAGTGGATTGTGATGATGGATCAGATGAAAAAGAATGCCCGGATCTTGAATGTCATCTAGCAAGTAATGAATCATTGATTTGTGATGGAAAGATTGATTGTGATAGTGGAAGAGATGAACATAATTGTCAAAACTATGGAGACTTCAGCAATCCTCTGTTTCAATGCTCAAAACAAACAGTCAGAGAGTGGCAAGTATGTGATGGACGATGGGATTGTGCTGACGGTCTTGATGAATCACCAGAAATGTGTAATTCTCGAAAAGCAAGGTGCTTCAGAGTTGGATATTGTGAAGATAAAAAACAATGTTTGGATGTTTCAACGGCACTTTGTGATGGAATTAAAGACTGTTCAGATGGAAGTGATGAGACTTTGAATCATTGTAGAGATATGTGTAAAGGAAAGTTCAAATGCACAAATGGAAGATGCATAGATGAATCATCTCGATGTGACGGAAGAGATGATTGTGGAGATGGTTCAGATGAAGATACTTGTGGACTTGAATGCCATCATTTTGGAATTTGTTCTCAAAAGTGCTGGATTGCATTCAATAGTACAGCCCGTTGTCATTGTGCTCCAGGATACACAAAAACGAAACAAGATGTGAACGGTTGTGAACCAATTTCAAAATCAACTGAAATGTTCATTTCGAATGGAAAACAATTGCATTTGATGCTCATTGAGAACATGAATTTGCGTCCAGTATTCACTCAAAAAATGAATATCATTCCCGGAGGAATCGATTTTGGATACGATCTTTATCGAACAAATTTGAAGTATTCAGTTGGAATTGGAGAAGAAAGAGTTGATATTCGAACAAAGAAATGGTCAGATGATAATCTTTCGAAGCCGTGGGGAGATAAAAGTGATTCAAGTACAGCTTCACTAATTGCATTTGATTTCTTGCATGACAACATTTACTTCACAGAGAGTAGTAAATATTCTCCGGGAGTTTTATTCCATACTCAAGAGAATATATACGTGGCAAGATCAAAAGATACAAACACTCGAACACTTATAATCAATTCAACTGGATCAATCACTTCTCTGGCTGTTGATCCGATTACAAGACTCATTTTCTGGACGACTGGTGCCCCTGTTCCCCGAATTCTGTCAGCTCATCTTGATGGAACTCCTATTCATCAGTCATTCAAAACTGGATCACAACCACATAAAGCACTAGTCGAAAGAAATATATTTGAAGCCAAATCATTAGTTTTGGACTCTCCGAATGAAAGAATATATTGGATTGACGGATTCAAAAGAACTGTAGAAACAGTTTCATTCGATGGAAGAGATAGAAGAACTGTTCGAAAGTTTGAAATGGGAGATTGCCCAGTTGCAATGGATTTGCTTGGAGGATACATTTATCTCATTACAAATCAAGGATTCATCCACCGAATGCATAAATTCACAGGAAAAACAAACAAATTCCAGCAGAAAGTGAGAACCATCTCTCCACGAATTCAACTTCGAATTGCTCATCCTGCGAAACATACAGTATCTCATATTACTCATCAGAAGAATCCATGTCAATCAGATTATTGTCCAGCACAAACTGTCTGCATTCCTGAAGAAGATGTAAGTTCTTTATATTGGTCTGCCTAAAAATCTTTTATCCATTTTCAGAAAAATCAGAACTTGGTGCCGGTTTGTCTTTGTGGAGCTGGTCGGTTCTTCGAGACTTCAACCAAAAAGTGTCTTCCACTTCGAGAAAAAGATCAAGAAGCCTCACGTGAGTTACCTAGTTACCGTGGAAAGATGGAACTGTTCAATGTCGGAAATAAAAATATGAATGAATTTTTACAGAATGTGGGGACTGTTTCTGCTACAACAACGCAGTTTGTAGCTCATCGAAGAAATGTATTTGTCCACCTGGATTCTATGGAAGGCAGTGTGAAGTAAATTTTAATTTAATTTCATTAACTTTTAAAAATTAAACGTTTGCAGATCAATGAATGTTCCGAACGATGCTGGAAAGGAGAAACATGTGCAATACGAGAAGTTGGATTCTTTCGAACGATTGAATGTTCTTGTCCGGCTAACTACACCCAAATCGACTGTGCAACAAACGTTTGCGAAGGTGTATGTGGTCCACGTGGAACATGTAAAACTGTTCCATGTACGAAGGAAGAACCACACTGTAGATCGTACAGTTACTGCGAATGTGATCAAGGATGGACGGGACCCCATTGTAGACATAAGATAAACGCCCGGATATGTTATGGTCATTGCTTCAACGGAGGAGTATGTGAGGGAGATCAACCAGCAACTCTCACTTGTAAATGTTCACCTGGATTCTTTGGTGATCGATGCCAAAACTGTAAGAACTACGAATGTATGAATGGAGGATTCTGTGCATACGCACAGTCAAACAGATCAATTCCTCATTGTATATGTCCATCTGGATTCACTGGACCTAATTGTGAAGAGTATTTATGTAAAGATGCGTGTCCGTACGGATCAAAATGCACTTATGATCTTACAAAACCTCTCGATCCAATCACATGCTCATGTGAGAAAAACGCAGCTGCTCATAATTCCGATTGCTCTCCAATATGCAATACACACCCAAACTGGTGTCATAATGGAGGAAAATGTTTGGATTTGCCAGGATATCCAGGAAAATGTAAATGCCCTCCGAGATTTTCTGGCCCACGGTGTGATGTTCCTGTGCATTGCGATGATTACTGTATGAACAATTCAAAATGTGTAGCGACGAACGGAACACATTTCGAATGTGAATGCAAATCTGGATTCAAAGGAGCACGCTGTGAACAAGAAACGAAGTGTAGTGAATGTGAAAATGGAGCCAAATGTATCAAACAACCATCCGGAACAGTGTTTTGTGAGTGTCCGGAAGGAATCGGAGGTCAATATTGCACTGAAGTAACTGCAAAAACTTGCTACAATCTAGTATGTAAAAATGGTGGATATTGTACGGATCAAGATGCAATTGTGGATAGAGAGGGACCAAAATGTGTATGTCGCCCTGGGTATCAAGGACTCCTTTGCGACTATCATTCATGTGACAACTTCTGTCATCATGATGGAAATTGTACACTTGATGAGAACTTTGAACCTCAATGTGAATGTTATCAAGCATTCTTCGGTGATAGATGTCAGTATCGTGTCAAACATTCTTCAGTTATAATTGAAAAGGAAAGCGACGGATGGATGAGTAAGTTGGTTTCGAGAACGAGTCGTTTCCGTTTTGAACGGATTGAATAGAAAAAGAAATGACTTTTTTCAGAGACAATCGTTATTCTTGCTATTGTTCTTCTTACTGTTGTTGTTATTGTCGGAATTCTCGCTAATCGATCCAACAGGTATATCACAATGGTTCCATCAAAATTGAGAAATCAGTGAATATTTTTCGTGAAGCTCAATAATATTTCCAGATTCGCCGTATTCCTTCAATTCCGTCATAATCCTCTTCAAAATCATGGAGCCCCTGTCGATCAATTCAGCAATCCTGCATATTTGATTGATGAAGGTGGCATCGAACTAGTCACTCAAAATACGAGTCTTGTTTCATCTCATGAAGTATGTTCTATTTCTTTAAATCTTATTTCTAAATCATTCTTTACAGCGCGGATCTTTCAATAACCCGGTTTTCGAGCAAGAAATGGTTCCTATTTACAATGACACCGTTGAGAATCATGAATTGCTACCAAATAGATCTTCTAATTAATACTTATTCATCAGCTTTTAAATCAACTACCACGTTCACTTGCCAGGAGTTTTGAAAATGCTCTTTGAAACAAAATTTATCATTTTTTGAACACAGGGTATGTCTAAGTTTTTCTTGTTTTTCTTGTTTCTTGATACGTCGTATTGTTCCCTCACATTTTAAAAAGACAACGATAACTGTTCGCAACAGGTCTATTTTTTCTAGTTTTGAAATAAAATAAAGTATTGACAGTACGGCGGTGCTTTATACAGACTAATGCAATATTTTACAAAATTCTCCAATAAATACAAACTGAGCAATATTGCCCTAACTGATAGAATTGTAGTACAAATAAGTTAGATGGATGAGTTAGAGAATTACTAGGGGGGTGGATCAATTTCATTTAGAAGTTAAAAACACTTTTAGCTGGGGTGAGTATCTCGTCGATTGTTTTAATTTTGTTCGGCATTTCTCCAACACAGTCAGGTGCTTCTCTGAAACAAATACTATGTTTTTCGTAGAAGACTTTCCTTACCGTCTATAGTTTGGCCTTTCTGGCCGACCGACCATTCGTACAATATCAGGATCAGCTCTTGGAGATAACAAGCGATATCCAGCAATTGGAGCTGAAATATCGTCGAGAAACATTCTTTCCGAACGATCTTGCAGCCATCTTTCATAATCCATGTCCACCTCTTTTGCGCTACCCATGATATCCCGGAAGAAAAAGGAAACAAGGCGGTGGACGAATATATATTGCATAGGAGTTTCGATACTGAATGGTCGACGTTGACGAAGAAACTGTACAGCTCGTTGAACGGGATACTGAAAGCAGCATTTAAAACTGGAATTGAAAATGCTCGAAATTACTTTATAGGTTGGACCTCTGAGCAAACTGCATATGGCAATTTCAGCCGCGACGAGGCATGCTGCTCGGGAAACGCCCAAATGATCATGAATAATGACAGGCTTCGAAGTGTTCCGGAGCAAACGAAGTATGTTCAGTGGTGAATACATGTTTGAAGAGTTATTGACATCTCCTTGCCAGTGTTCAACGTGTCTTTCCTCATTGTCAGGCCCTATCAGCCGAAGATGAGTTACGCGGAACAATGGATCAGGTGCTTGATAAATACCAAAATTTTCAACTCGAACTCCGCCAGATACAACGATTGGTGCATCGGATGGTGATTTTGGCCAGTAAGATGTGCAACGCTCTGGCTCTTTTCTGCTCGTTAACATCACAATATATGGTACCTCTTCTTGCCAAACCATTCTCCAGAAGTCATCAACTGTATTTGCCAATGGCGCTTGAGTCAAGATGAACTCATTGAAAAGAGGCTTCCCAGAAACACGATTCGCATGAACAAAGTCGTTAAGATATTGGCCAGAAGGAAAAGTGACAGTGATTCGAGTTGAATCCTTACAGTGAACTCGTGAGTTTCGGCATTTGTCTTTATTAGCATCAGAAGCTGTATGAGTGAACGGAATATGATTGACTGAATTCTCAAGAATTTCGAAGCGTCTCTCCATTCCTCCAATGATTGTCGATACATATTTCGCTTTTCTTGCTGCACCAAACATCCTTTTGCCAATTCGAATGTTGTTATAGACTATAAATACAAATATTTATTTAAAAACTATCATTAACTTACATTGGCCTGCCACACGGACTCGATCACGATCAGCCAACACATTTGCTTTGAATGCTTGAACTCTTTTCTGCATAGTAGATGCGTCTAAGTCGTGTAACAAATATTCCACCATTGTCTCATTTTTGACAGCTTCTGGGTGAATGTCGGAAATCCAACTACTGGTCTGGTCCTTCGACAAAAGACGCATCAGAAGAACCTGATCCCTAGCGGATTGCAAATCAATACGGTGATCGGTGAAAAAGGAAGGGCTGATTCCAAACTTCTCGCAAATACTTTTCAGTGGCATCACCCAACCCTGACCATTTACTGGACGTTTGGGTTTTTTCCCATTCTCATCGCGCCGCATATAAATATCAGTGTATCTTCCTTTCCATTTTGTGTCGAACTTGGACGAGAATAGAAGATCTTGTGTGATTTCGGTATCATCATAACTTGTACGGATCAGATTCGCCATAGCTTCCTTTGAGACTTTCTTAGTGCTCTGTGTTACTGATCCAACGCGAGAATCTGGCGTGGACGCAATTTTGTAGGCTGCATGAAGTGAAAATGCTCCAGGTGATTGATCGTTTCCTAATACAGTACTTTTAGATTCCAGAACTTTCCTCGTTTTCACAACAAGTGCAGGCTCAACCTGCATTGCCGTTCTGGCAGCAAAAACTTTCATTCGAACATCGTTGAAGTGGCTTTTGGCCATCTCAATATCTGCTGAAGCACCGATGTCTTCATTGTTTGCCGCCTTAGCTTTTTCAGAAACAAGGCAATCGAGTGCTTTAGACTTTCGTAGCTTTGATGGTGCAGCATATGAAGTTGGCGCGCCGCGGGCAACTTCAATTTCATCTTCGTCATAGTCGCCGTTTATTTTCTGCTTCGATCTTCTGCCAGGTTATCCGTCAAACTATAGAAAACAAAATTCAATTAACTAACCTATCTTTCTGAGCAAGCTTTTTCACTTTTTTTCGAAAGCTCTTGCTGAGAGTAGTATCGCTGTTGAATCGAGTTCTCATTTGACTGACTCCTTTCTGTTGAGGATAATCCACCATGAGTTCCCTGTAATTTCACATAGGGACACACCAAAAATACTTGGTAGCTTACATGTTATCGATGCTTTCCGTCGTTGAGTCTTCATTGTTACCTGAACAGAAGCTTTGAAGGGAAGTGGCGCGCTTTCTGCCGGTTTGCAACCGCATTGCGTTGATTTGATCACGGAACATCACTTCGCTGTTTAGAGCCATAACTGGAAAATACAAAAATGGAAAATTCAATCAAACAAATAACTTTTTAAAAGTAAAGTAGAGTGAAAAAAAGTTGATGACCATTACTCAAAATTATTGAAAGAACTCCATTCTTGTCATTGAAAAAACCTGTGATGATAGTAAACATGAGAACCAGCATGAGAACCAGAAAAGTCGTCAAAGCGGAAAATTAAGGTGTTTTATCAGTTCTTCCCGGTTTTATTTTGGCGCGCGAATATCTACACTACGGTATGATGCAGCCTCCACGTACGTTTGTCCGTTGCTTAACTTTCAAAAATACTCGAAGTGCCAGTTTGGGAGTATGAGGATTGAACTTTCATTTTGAGACTGCATATCCTTATCATCAGATTCAAAAAATCGAAATAGAAAAGATGATTAAAACTATATCAATTGTGACCCAAAACGACTATTCGTGAATGCTGCTTTCAATTACCGTAACCTTTTCAATTCAATATTTCGATCGGGAGAAAATTGGTTTCAAAACTTCTTCGGAATTTCTGATGTTTAGAATTCCATTCCGCAAGTTTCTGGAAACTTAATCACACCCAAAAAATTCGCATTTTTTTTATCCAAAAATGTTATCAACTTTTAACCATATGTTCTAATTTATAATTAATTTAATTTTCAAATCGAAAGTCTAGATATTTCAAATTTAGTTATGCCACGATAACGGAGTTGGATCTTCAGTTTGTTCTATACTCTTATTAGGTTTTTTTCGTCTCGAAAAATGAAGAGTGCGATCAGTATCTTCCGGTTTCTGTGAAACTTCTCTGTCGCATTTCACATCTTCCTCTCTCTCTTCAATTTTTTCAGTGAGAGTCTTTTTATAAGCTGTGATTCATTTGTGCGGTTTTCGCCCTTTTTCTGGATGGTAGTATTTTCTATTTTGGGATCCTTCTTGGCCGCCGGCTCATGAATCTTCTGAACTTCAAATGCAGGCTTCACTAATTCTTTGGAGTCTTTCGACTCTTGGGAGCTACTACTATCTTTTTTCTCCTTTGTGGCTTCATTCTGTACAGATACTACGTCATTTGCTTTCAACTGCTTCGAAACAGATCTGAAATTTTCTTATGCTTCCAAATTTGTGCAAACTTCCGATACTTTTCAACCGAGTCAACAGATGTTGTAAGACTCGGAGTTGCCGATGAAGTTCTTCGCTCTCTTTCATTTTCTTTCAAGTCTGGCCTTTTTCTTTTGAAGCATAATAAAAGAATGACTAAAAGAAATGGGTATACCTCAGTTTTTAAATGCTATTATTACCTGTCCACAGAACGAAATAAATTATTTGAACCATAAACAATGCCATATTTTTTTCAATATACATATAGACACAAGTTGGATATTGATGTGTTCAAAAATGAATTTTCGAAATAACCAGAAATAAGTTCACGTTCGTTGAATATTGTTAATATTGTTTTATAATTTTACTCTTTTCATGTCTCACGCGGAAGACTAATTGCAATTATAACTGTAAGATCCTTTTAAAGCGTATGGACTGCAATTTAGTACCATTCGCATCCATTCCTTTCTCGCTTGTCTCCTTTTTCCTTCTTTCCCCCTTTTGTTCGTTAGAGCGACATTGCAAAGCGTTCAGCACGTATGTTCGTGCGCTGAAGTCAGAGCGTTTTATGGCAGTCTTCGATGTTGTGGAATATCGACTTATCGGCTGAGCCACTTTTGTCGCAGGAATGATTTCTATCGTAGTTTTATCAAACTTCTCACAGTTTCTTCTGTTTTTGAAGGTACTTTTCCTTGCGGAAACAAGCAAGAAACATATAAATCTGCTGAGCCGTACGATTAAGTAGTTTAAATATTTAGTTTTTAATATAAATATTCTATACACATCCATACACTGATTTTAACACTGTCTCTGCTCACCTCATCTGTTCAGTTTCACTCTAGCCCTTTTTTTATTTGGAATAACTGCACAGTTTCACTACTGTGAGGTACATTGTACGCCATTATCTTATTATATTCGTTGTTTCTCGGTTTTTTTTCTTACAATTTTCGGCGTCTAGACATTTCGAAACTTGGTCATATTAATAGATATGCATATTCGAGTTTTTAATTGTCCTGTTTCGGAAAGTGAAGGTACGAGATCTTCGGGTTTCGAAATGTTCGAGATAACCGGGAGCCCATTTTTCAACGTATGCTGTTATCTGACAATCAGCAACGACGCTCCGCTATGCACCTCCAAATGAAACACACGTTGAAATGGCATTCTGTACAGAATTCTGTGCACGAATGTAAATAAATCATTATTTAGCAAAAATATACTAGTATATACTGATTTTTAATAGAAATAGCGGTTTTAGTGAGCTGTATAATTGAAACGTGCATGTTGTTTTTTGAAAAAGTCGATATACACATTACCTCTAATAACTCCCCTTCGTATGACTTCTCGCCGTCTCCTCTACCCTGTGACAGAATGATAACCATGGTTTCCGGAAATTCTTTTTATTCGAATATGAAACAAGCATTCAAGTTAACTTTTTTCTCAAGCTGAAAAGTTTCAAAGCCCCACCTCACTAGTGATAATAGTTTCAGTATTATGACAACACGGCTGGACTTTACGACAGCCGATCTCATCACATGTTTGATTTGCATCCGAGAGTTTGATACAAAAACCAGAAAACCAAAAGTACTTCATTGCGGGCATACCGTTTGTGAAGAATGTGCAGAAAATCTCAAGGACAGACATGCGTAAGATTGAAATTTTCATAGAAAATGTATATTTTTTATAACTATTCAGAACATATCTATCGGTTCGGTGTCCAACATGCCGTCAGTTCACTTCTCGCATGGCAGCACAATCTTGCAACACTAACTATCAACTGATGGGCTATCTCGCAGAGAAAGAAAAAATCGAAAAAGAAAAAACAGCAAAAAGCGAAAAAACGAAAAAATCCGAACAGCACTTCCAGATTAAAATAGGAAGAAGTAACAAGATGGAAGTGCACATTGCATCGAAAAAAGATCTGAAAGGCACAGAAATGTATCTTCGAAAGGATGTTGAAGGAACCACTCATGTTGTGATAGCAGGAAAAACGGGATCTCCTGAAGAAATAATCAAGTATATCAATGATCATGGAATATGCATAGAATCAGGAAAGCTGACTCCTCAAATAGTGCATGATGAAGGACGTGCTCGTGAGCCTGAAAGGTTTGTAAAAGTAAATAACGTGGGTGTTGGACAGTCGGCAATGAAATGTGCTAAAGCACCTACAAAGTTGGAAGATTCTCAATTCAAGGATTCTTACGAATTGAAGTCTACTGAAGAAAATGGAGTGATCAAGCTGTCGTTGGTACGAAAAAACCACGTACCAAATAATGGTTTCGGAGGTGAGTTTAAGAAAAAGAATTGAAGATTTTAAAAAACGTTTGAAGTGTTCGCTGGATGTATGACAAAACCATCAGCCAAAAGGCTGAAAGAACTAACGGCGAGTACTAGCGAACCAAGCACTTCTTCGAAAACCGTCTCTCAGGTGGCAGCAGAAGAGCCTTTACCAAAACGACGTCGTGGAAAGAAATGAACTCGAAAAGTATTCAGAAAATGAACTCATTAAGAATTTCCTAATTTCCCTTTTAGTTCGATAGAAGTTTTAATTTCACAAAGATCTGCATGCCCTCTTTTGACATACGTGTCATTGTCTGACTATGTTTGAATATGAGCCTTCCATGTTTCCATTAACCCCTCCCACCTCATTGAAATATCGTTCGGTTGGTCTCTATCATACATTTTTGGCCTTTTTCTTCACAATTCCTGATGTTAACCCACACTTGTTATTGTATTTGTATTTGTCTTGACTGTTCCATAATCCAATTGCTCCATTTTCCTGCCTTAAACAGAATGGAAACTTCGTAAAATATTCAATAAATGATTTTATTTCAGAGAAATATAGATAAATTAATCACGTTTAACACCGTGTGTCAATTATCTAACCATCTTGTTTTTTTTCGTTTTCATATGTTCAGATTAATCTCGCCATTTCTAAAAAAATTATTTGAACCAGTTCTAGTTAAATTGTAAATTCAAGGCGCCAAAGTTGCAATTCGCCTCAGATCGAACTTTCATCCATTTGAGTGTATACCAGAGTTGTATGGGATCCCAATCCCAAACACCGCATTCCAGATGTTTTTTCTGTTCTAATTCCAAATTTGAAATTGTTTCCAAATTCCAGATCTCAAATTCCATTTTGAGGGAAAAAATCCTAATTCTATTTAAAAATCGAAACAACTAATTTTTAGAAACCCTTGAAAAATACGAGAATTTCATGAGTCATGTTAATTTTTTCTCAATTTTTCCAAAAATCGTTAACTTACTAAAAAAACAAATATTCCATAATCCAAATTCCATATTCCAAGTGTTTTTTTTTCAAATTCCAGATTGAGAAATTTTAATACCATACAACTCTGGTGTATACCCGTGCGAGTGCGCCCTAGTCCCACTTGTCTGTTTGGCACGTTTAAATCGAAAGTACAGTTTTATCATACTTCGGTTTAGGTTCTTTATTATAAACTTTATATCAAAAGTTGTATACATTTTTAAAGGTGGAAATGGGAGACGATGACGTAACGGAGATCATTCCGGTTAATCAAAATGATATCGGTGATACAAAACCTATCTGCATGGTATGCCTGGCTACATTTCGTGAGTAACTAATACTTTGTTGGTTCCTTAGGCCGAATACAAATTCAGATTCAAAAGAGAGGGTTCCTAAAAGTCTGACATGTGGGCACAGTTTTTGCCAAGAGTGTATCTCTCAGTTGGTGAAAAACCTCGCACAAGAACAGAGAACACTTTCATGTCCAACATGTCGGAAACCATATGTTATTGAAGATCGCCAAAATCCTCTTAACTCATTCCACACCAATTATGCTTTGCGAGGTAATTTCTAAATTCAAACGTTGAATAGACATTATTTTCAGAAATGCTCGAAAAACATGAATTTCAAGATGCAGCAATCCAGGGAAATCAGTATCCGTGTCATGACTGTAGAAAAGAGCTTCATGAAAAAGATATGCAAATATGTAATACTTGTAAACCGAATGGGACGTCAGAGGATTCATTGGACTTTATGGTAAGGTCGTGTGACTACTCTGAAGTTAATTGATCATACTTTAAGGGTCGACCGAAAGTCTATTTAATTTGCTCCTGTTGTATACAGACACGGCATCATGGACATTCCTATATCAGTAGAGAAATAATTGCTGGCAGATGGAAGCACAGAGATCTCTTTCGAAAGTTTGAAAAGTGTGCGGAAGAAGAAGATGCACGTATTCACAAGCTCATCACAACCTTGAGAGCAGCGACAGAAGCAACATTGAAATACAGAAATGTAAAAAAGACAGAACAACACAAAATCGTTGCTAACAGTAAAAACCTTATTCCAGAACTTGCATGAAACTGTCAGACAAGTGAGAAACAATGCTGGGTCTATCGGTATCTCTAGCATTCTCCGAAGTTATGTGAAAGCTGCCGACGATTCATCCAAGTTCATTGACATGTCAATCGAGTCTGTTGAGCGAATCAACAATCCGAATGTAAGATTTCTAGTCATATTTGTATTTACTTGAGTCTTTAGGCACCGCAATATAATATGCTGGGAAAAAAGTTGTTCGATTTTGCAAAAAATCGCAAAGTCCAACCACCAACAGTGTACGAACAAGAATTGTCTAAGCTCTTTAATGAACTTAACAGCCGCCCATTACAAGCAGTTCGTGTTTCACGTCCTGCTGAAACTGGATCATCGAGTTCAATTCCTACCGTTTCAATTGCTTCGCCAAGGCAAGAAAATATGAACTCTACACGCGGTGGTATAGCAGAACGAGATCGTAATAATTCTTCACCAACAAGTAGTGCTATAACGTTGAATGATGTTATTTTTGAACCAGTACCGAACCCCCCAGTTCAACAACTGACTTCAGAGCAGTTGAACAATCTTATGAACTACTACTTGGATCTTACTGCACAACAACAGCTACAGTACAATCAATTAACGAACTTCAACTCTCGCGTAACATGGCGAAATTTCGACCAGGCTCGACAACATGCTCTTTTCATCGCTACTCAATGCGTTCTAACTCCAGGATTCCGAACTCTGCAGCCACTAAGACGACTTCAATCCTTTTTTACGTTACCGTTTCATTTTCTCAATGTGTATTATCCACAGTTTTATGGAGAAACATTCGGCGGAATGGTTCAACGTTTCATTAATGATGTTCCACCAAACATGCGGCAAGAAGTTCATAGTTATTTTTTCATAGAGCCTTTCGAAAATGGACAATTCGCTCACAAACGACGAATCAGTTCCGTTTTGTCGAAAATAATGCGATTGATTCCAGAAGGCATTGTGTTCAATATTCTCAGAAACATGAAAAAAGACATGGATGATATGAGACATGGCGAAAGAAGAGAGGAAAGGAGAAGTCGTGATTTTAACTATCCTGCGACGATACGACGAAGCATCAGCCGAGAGGCTCTTCGCGCGGCCCCCACTAATCCAGATGCTCGTAATCAACCGGGTCGAGATTTAAACAATGCCAATTTTGTTGAAGAAGTCTTCAGGGTTTGGGATAGACAGGAGCTGGTACAGCAGCCGAGAAGAGTTGATGGGACACAAGCGCAACGAGATAATAATGTCAATGTCAACCCAAACGAACTCGCCCAACAGCGTGATGAGCGTGAGGAGAATGAAGATATTATACTTCTGAATGTCAATGATGAACCGAATCCCGATCCCTCAGAAGTAAATCAACAGGAAATTGAAGATCGAGAAATTCTACAATTTCAACAACAGGCGCGTGAAAACTTTGTTTTCCAACTTGAAGATCTTCTAATCGACCCGCCCGCTCGCGCAACCAGAGGTTTGTATTATTACGGTATTACGGCAATTCCAGATGTGTTGTTATTCATGTGTGAGCACAACTAAATGACAGATACTTTAAGGTGCGAAACGTCGTGCTGATGCCATCCATTCTGCTGAGAATCAATCTACGCAAACTTCTAGCGGGGCCCCTCCATCTAATGCTTCAGCCCCTCCATCTAATGTTCGAAAAACTCGTGCTCCCAGAATCAAACGTTCTCGCAACGCATAATCAACAATTAGTGGTGAAAGCCAAGTCTTATAATTTCAAATATATTCTGAATGTTGTTCATTTTGTTCTGCAGCCAGTTTTAAACTATCGCACATGATTCCCTCTTCCTGTTTTGGAAAAAAATGTAACATTCATGTTCTCTTCTCCTAATTTTTCCATCACAGATATAATGCCTCTCAAGCTTTATTGTTCGTTATGATAAATGATTAACCGTTTCAAAGTGTTTAATTTAGCTCGGTTTTCGGTCGTAAAAAACCAATGCTTGAACTATCTGAATAATGAAACCCTCGGTGATTTTTATTCTCAATTCCAGAGAGGTCCTTAGCTTGCCTGTCGAATGGATCCATTCGATGATGAGCTAAACAATTTTAATATCGAAGCACAACTGAATCGACTCAATCAGCTCGAGGATGAGCTACGTGCTGAGAGTGAGTTCAGGAAATTTTACATTTGAATATTTTCCCTAGATATTAGACTTAATTGCAGTGCTGTTTATTAAAACTGTTTCATTCTATTTCAATTGTATAAGTGTTGTGCTTGTTTATGGTTTTTTCTGATGATAGACTAGTTGTATTCTTTCTGCCGCGTGCCTATTTCCTAAAAAATATTCATATCATCTCAAAAATGATCGGAAAATTACCAGAATAGGACGATAGTATAGCTAAGATTTACGAACTTTAAAAATATGAAAAATATTTAAAGAACTGTGTCATTTTCAGTATCTAATACATACATTCTTGTTTCAGTTGGTATGGAGATTGAATTAGACGTAGTACCATTCGCCGATCAATTAATCATGGATGTCATCAATGCTGCTGTACCAGAGAGGAATGTTATTGATCCACAAGAAAACCTTAACCAAGAAGAGAATCAAGCCGTAGGTGTCATTCAAATACAACGAGCTGGAGAACTGGACAACCGTGATCCTGAAATACAAGAAGATATAGGTCAAGATGCGAACGCTCCCGGTGTGGGAAATCGTGGTGATGGTGGGGAAGGTCCAGTTCCTGTTGAATCCAATAAAGAAGGAGAGAGCGAAGGTGCGGAAAAGGCTGAAAACGATTTTGACGATCCAATTCTCACGCCAAATGGTTCCGAAATGAAAGGTCTTGCGTGTATGATTTGTTACGATTCATTTAGTGAGTGAAGGTTGATTTCAAAAATTCATATTCTATTCATAATACTTTACAGACACAGGAAAGCGAATACCGAAAGTTTTTCCATGTGGACACTCTTTTTGTCTCAGCTGTGTCAAAGGGTTAATGAAAAATCGAAGTTTTCTGAGTAGTTCCAGTGTCATTTGTCCAACATGTCGTCAGAATACTCGTTACAGTACAAGCTTGGGTGCAGATAAAGTCCCCACAAATTTCTGCATTTTAGGTAAATATTTATCATGTAGTAATTATAATGTTATTTCTTGTACAGCAATGCTTGAGCAACGAAAAGAAGAGAAGATTCCCAACGACAAAAGTGAAATGTTAGAATGCAAAGAGTGTCACTTACTAATGAATGGAGCAGAGTAGGGAGTTCTCCTTATTAACCGAAAACTCATAATTAAAAATTTTCAGAACCACTATTTGCAACGAAAGTGGTTGTCAGGATGTAGTTGACGAAGAGCTGCTGAAAGAGATCGACAGTATCGTAAGTGAAACTAATTAACAAAATCATCATTCAGGTTTATCATTCTTCAGAAACGTCCCAAGATAATTCTGATTTGTCGTGATTGCATTAAAACAAATCATTCTCGTCACAATTTTGTGCCATTTAATAAAGTGAACGCCCAATATGAAGCAAATCGAAAAATAAGTATCGCTGAAGCCGCTCTGGACAAAGGTTTAAAAGCAGCTGACGAAGCTTTGGTGTCGCTGAAGCTAGCTGAAAGAGAAGTTTTAGATCACAGAAAGGTGATACGTAACTGAATATTAAACTGGAAATTCAAATTTTAGAGAATGGCGAACGCGTTAGTAAACATTCGAGGTGAATCGGATCATCCTCATATATATGAATACCTTAATCGATATATGACTTCTGTAGAAGCTTCTAGTGATCTATTCAAGGAGTTTACTGGTGATATGGCTGCATTCGATTTCAGATCAAAGGTTTGTGTTTCAATATGATTTATGATAGAAAGCTTGACGTGCATTGCTAGCCCACACATGTTAAAACTAAAGCTTTAACAATTTTCAGGCACGTTACTACCGATCGTTTGGAAATGATATGCTACGTCCTATTTCGATTTCTCAAAGAGACCACCAACAACTAGTACGACCAAAAGAGGAGCCTCGCGATGAAGTCGGTAATCAGCCTCCCAGAGATCGAGCTCAGCAACCTTTGAACAGAGCCCCAAATCGGCTTGCAAGATTCAATGTTTTTGCTGGCCCTCTGCACGGTCGGAACTTTTTTTTAAATAATGAGATTGGGAACAATCAACCTGGTCGAGCTCCACCAAATATCGATAATATGCTGGGTCGTGTATTAGACCAACTTGAAGCCGGCCACGGCCTTCGAGATCTACCAGCTATTCCATTTGTTGTTCCAGTTGCGGGAGGCGAACCCGTGGCAGATGCACCAGGTCTTGCTGAACTTGGCGCTCCTCGTGACGCCCGTAATCGGCTCGATATGTGGGCTGCTGTCAGAGGCCCGCTTGCTCCACGACGTTTTCGGCGCAACGAAGCCAGAGAAATCAGAGCGATTCGGCAGAATTTGATTGCTGCAATGGCTGCGAACCCCGTGTTGGAAGGAATTCCAGCTATTCAGCAAGCTATCGACGGATTGCGAGATAACCGAGAAGTGGATGAAGGCTTTCTTGGAAGACGACATGCGCAACCTATGGATAACGATCAGTTTGGGCGAGAACTTATTCGGGCCGAAGAACAGTTGAATCGCCTCAGAGACCGTTTGAACAGGCTTGAAGGTGCTAATCCACGAGGGGTTGAACGTGTACAAAACCGTGAACAAGCTGATGTACCTCCAGTTCCATGGGTTGATCGGATAGTCGAAGAACCATTAGCACGTCTCCCACCTATTGATGGAATTGCGGAAGAAGTTATACATAGAGCTGAAATCAACGAACTTATCACACGAGTGAGGGATATGGTTAAAAATGAAGCCGAGGCAGATGCAGCAGCTAATGGACAACCTGTTCCACAACACATCGAAATGCCTCCTTTGCTTAATCCGGAAGCTGTTCCTGGAGTTCCGGACTTCAACAATTTATTGCCAGTTCAAGTTGCTCCGTTTTTGGCTGAGCTCAGAGCTCTCGAACTGGAATGGATTCAAAGGGGGAGAGACCGACGTGCTCGGGCTGCGAACGCTGCTCAAGAGCAACAACCGCCAGTTGCCGAACCAAATTTTAGTGAACAAATCGAACTTCCACGGAACGAAGAACCAGCTGTTCAACAGAATCGTATGCCAGTGGAAAACGACGACGGTGAAGTTGATGGTATTCATTTTTAACTCTATGCAAAAAATTTGAAATGATTAGAAATTATGCAAACCCAGTACTGGATTGCGAAAAAACATGATTTTCAGATCTCCCACGACGAGAACATACTCCGGTACTGGAGGAGCCGGCAGCTAAAAGAGTTCGTCAGTGATTTTTTTTTCTCGACAGTGGATTATATATTTTATTTATCGTGATGTTAACCATGTAATTAACATATTTTTATAATCGCCCAATCATATTTTTAAGTCTTGAAACCATATACTCATTTTTCAAAATGTTTCTGTTTCATAGTGATGCTCTTGCAATATTAATCATGCTGTTCAAAAACAAGAACTGGACAAATGTTTCAATGAAGTATTTATTTATTTGAATTTATTCCGAATCTTCCCATGCTAAACTCGTTCTGAACCGTTTATACTTGGTTTTAAATATGTAATGTAGTTTACAGTATTGTAATATTTCAGCCTATTTCAATTATACTCCAATCATGGAGGATATTCTGGGTAATTTTGAAATGGCAACAGTGATCTCATGCCCGGTGTGCCGAGATTTATATAGTAAGTTGGTTGAAATCAGTGACCATTGAAGGTTTCCTCGTTCCAGATCTAACCGATCAACATCCAGTCAATATTCCTTGTGGTCACACTTTTTGTCATCAGTGTCTACAAGCTCTCTCAAATCTAAAAGTTCCATTGTTGATGTGTCCGGTTTGTAGGAAAAAGCATTACGGAGTTCGTGGGAGTGCTATTTCTAATTTTCCAAAAAACTATCAATTACTCGAAGTCATTGAAAAAGCGATTGAAATCAAGAAAAAATCAGATAGTTCAAACAAAGTTCGAAGATTAATAAAGTGCAGAGACTGCAAGAACGAAGTTACCGAAGACTCGTAAGTTTTTCCGACATTCGCAACGTAAATCTAACTTAGGTGCACTCAATGCTCCTGCGTCAAAGATGTGCCGAATGAAGATCTGGATTTCATGGTATTTTTCGAAATGCATAAAAGAAAATTGAAAAAACGAATTCCAGGGGCGTTCAAAAAACTTACTGATCTGCATTGATTGCATCAACAAATCTCATAGCGAGCATGATGTTAAGCCTATGAACGTTGTTAAAGTGAACAAATAACATGATTACTCATGCATATAGCATTATTTTTAGGCCGAGTTCGACAATTTCAAAATTAATCACGAAATGATAAAATCGATAGAACGAATTAAAGGTAGAGCTGAAAGTGCACTACGTGCTATTGACAATTCGAAAGAGGAACTTCGTACACTTGTTAATGTATTAGTTTAATAAGTTTATAAGAAATTATACTATCAAATAACATTTTAGACGGTGGAGACAACAATGACTAACCTACGTTCCAAGTCGAAGGACGCTGCTATGTTTTGCTCGGCTTCAAAGTACTTAAATCAACTTAAAGATGTGGAGAAGAATGTTTCTTCTATTGGTGAACAGGCTCATTCATTCGCTACTGACCTCGGAGTATCGTTCAGCTCCCGAGTAACTGAGTTAGAAATAATTTTCAGAGTCAGTGCGATTTCATCAAAGGATTTGGTAATCGAACACCGAGAATGCCGCGTGTGTCTTTGCCGGGACCTCATCCTTTGCTTCCTCGTCCAGCTGCAGGAGACGAAAATGTCCGCCTAGTTGTTCGATTTGCTGAAGCTGCTGGTGCTGTAGGACATGCTCGTCTTCAGGAAGTTGCTAATCAAGCTCGAGCAGCAGCTGAAATTAGAAACCTAGCAGGGCCCGAGCAACCGATAAATGGAGATGCGAGAGTCATAATATTCAATGATATGTTAAGAGGGATATTTCGAGTTATCGATGACGTTGCAAATCCTGCTGGTAACGAAGAAGTGCATATCCCCGATGATGAACCAAATGGGGAAAATGAACTTAATGCCGGAGGAAATCAAGTTGTCAATGATGATGCTGTTGCAATAGTAGCAGCTCAAGATGTAAGAGAACTACAAAATGTTGAAGCTGTCGACAGAGGAGCAGAAGTTGAAGAAGAGGACGTAGATGCGAGACCAGTAGTCGAAATGTTGATTGATGACGAGCCACCAGCTCCCATGGATGTGCCGGAAATCGAACCTGTTCCACGTCAACTTCGTGCACGAATCAGACCACAACAACAAGTAGAAGAAGCCGTTCCAGCTAACGCCGAACCAGAAGTTAGACGTGAAAGACGTGCTGCCCGTCGTGATAGAGGAATACCTATCCGCCATGATCCTGTCCAACGGGACCGTCAAAACAATGGAAACGCCAGAGGTCGGAGACCAGGTAGTATAATACTATAATTTATCAGTTGCAAAACGGGATAACATACATTTTCAGCGCGTCGCTAACAAATATTCTAATCTGCTCAAACCTTCATCGAACTCAACATAATTATAATATTCACCAAATTTTTCCATAATTATCGTCTCAGATGGATCAACAACACTGGAAATCTTTAAATCTTTCATTCCTACAACGAATAATAAATAATTTTTACTGTCTTGAAATGTACTATTTAACAACTAAAAAACTGAGAGAGAGAGAGAGAGAGAGAAGTTATCAATCGTTGGTGATTTTCCTGAAAACTAAGAAACTTGTATTTTCGTCACGTTGGAAACTTCAAAAAAGTTATCCATCAACGTGAACTATTCCTTGCCTTGCGTGGAATAAAAGCGAATCTATTCCTTGATTGAATCGGAAGTTCTTCCAAGGCATTCGACTGTCGCAATGAGCAAGACAATCAATTTAACGAATTCTGCGGAAATTGAAAAGAGACTGTGAGTGATGAAAGAGCCGAATGAGATCGACAAAGAAACTTGTTTCAGTGATGAAATCAATGAAACATTGTCGTCTATCAGTGCGAAAGAAGTTCTCTTCATCATAACTCTCAGCTTTTTAGCTGTATTTGCTGCCATCAATATGTGTCTTTTAATTCTCGAAAGAAGAAAGAAAAGAAAACAGAATTCGGTTCCTCAGTCTATCGTAATTCAACCTAATAACACAAAAATGGACGGTAAATCGGGTAGGAATGAGAAATCGAAAATGTCTTCCGGATATGAGAAAGATGTTTTACCATCGAAATCAATGAAAATGAAAGTTGCCATCTCTCCGAATATGTCAATTTCAAAGAAAGTACGTGCTCCTTCGAAGGAATCTATCACTGAAGAGAGTCTTATGTCAAAAACAGAAGCTTCTCAGAGTGAAAAAACGATGAGAAGACCAGCTCCTTTATCAACGACGCCGGCTGTTCAACCTCCACTGCCTCCATTGGAAAGCACCGCTTCGACTGATGTGACAACTGCTGTTGAACCCTCTGTTCCAGTTATTCCTCAATCATCTGTTCCTTTTAATCCACCTCTTCCTCCTCTTTTAACTAGTTCCAACGTTCCTCCAGCAACTGGATCCGTTCAAAATAATCGTGCTGAGACTTCTCAATCAAATGAATCGTCAATGACTTCATTCACTGCTCCAGAAGATCCGACTTCTGTTCGTAGTAAAGGAGGTATCAGTATTCCAAAGAATGCATCCACTCCAACAGCCACAACTCTTTCTGGTGTTTCTTCAAGCGCTTCTGCTCCTCCCGAAGCCGTTAAATTAACTGATACTGCAACAGCGAAAGATATTACACAGGTAAGAAGATCTTGCACTTGAGAATTATATTTTTTTTCCATTCAGGTCAAATCTCCAATTACTCCTACTCGTACTCCAGAAGTCACTTCTTCTACTCCAGCTGCTATCATTCCAATAAATACTTCTACTCCACCACCAACAAGTGAGAAAAAGGTAAAAAAAATGAATTCAAATTGAGAAAATTTATCAAAATCATTGAAGATTTGAGGTGACAACAATGTTTCCATCTGGATGTGGTTCGTGCGTCTGAAACTATTTCTATTCGTATTCTCAGTTAACTACTATGTTCTTTTTTAATAAATAAAATGGTTTTTGGTATATTCCCTTTTCAATAAAAATAATTTCGATTCGTTTTTGAATCCAGTTTCTCGGTTCGATTCCAAACGATAGCCACCTGATTTTTCTTTTTCTTTTTCTCTTTCAAATGGTGGTATGTGCGAATTTCTGGACATTCAACATTCTTGCAGCAATCAGGCAACATTATCGAAATATGAATTATGTCTCGCCAAAATGACACTTGACTATCCGTCTTCCTGTATTTCTTCTCTCATCGCTTTCACTTTTTCATTCTCCGTGCGTAAGAAGAAAAGAGGATGCCTTCTTTGTCGTCGTTTCCCGACAATTCGATCAGCTGGACGATTCTTTCGTTTCTCAAGAGAAATCTTATCATCTCGTTCATATTATCATCTATTATCATCATAAAATCCCTTCTTTTTCTTTATTTTATTTCCAATTCTTCCATTTTCGAATATTTCTACTGAATGTTTTTAGATCTGTAATACTGTATCTTCACTACTTGCAAATCTCAAAATCTCGAAATGTTGTTTTTTTTGCAATTACTTTTTTATTGAGTATTCCTATTTCAATCCTTTTTCCTACTTTTTTATGATTGCCGAAATAGTTTAATAGTCGTTTGACCCAATTTTGTGAGTAAACTTATCTACTGGTTCTCTAGTATATACATCATATTCACACAATTCATTTCTTCTTTTCCTCCTTATTCCGTTGGTTGCTCATCGAACCGAACAGTTTGCTCTTCTCTGTTTTCTCTTCCGTTCCTCATCTTTTCCTCCTAATAATGTCGACTTATCTTCTTCTTTTTCCTTCTCCTTCTCCTTACCGTTTCATCGAATAAACACCCGCTTTCCGTGTATGAAGGAGTCTCAAGTGGGCGAGTAGGGCATTTGACTATTAACTACTTTTCCCTTTCAACACTCCAATCTACACTATCATTTTTCCTAATTTTGAAGCGCCGAATCTGAGTCGATTATCACGTGACACCGACTGTACTCAGATCGGTGGTGGTCCTTCTGGGTACGGTCCACCACCACCAGAGAAGGATTATTACAGTAGGACAACAGTTCCACGGATGACGTCATCTGCAAATAATGACGATCGACTGAAGAATAGATATGAAGCATGTCGAAGTGGAATGCACGAATTGGATGTTTTAAGAGCCAAACATACACTTTTAATTCAGGTAAATTGATACTGATTCCGGGTTTTACTGGAAATAATTATCTTTTTCTGCAGAATCTACGATCCCGTCTTCCAGTTATTCCTGGTAGTTTAGATGATGTACAAACGAGAGAAAAGAGATCAAGAGATGGTTTTCTTGATCGTTTTTCCCTTCAATCTGTTGATTCTGGCATTTCATCTCAGAATACAATCAGTTCAACACGAAGTTCCACTCCAGAAGATTTCAAAACATCGAATCGTCATTCGAATATCTATGAGTAAGAGAGAAAAAAGTATTATAAGATGTAAAGACGGATTATAGAAACAGTTCAACGACGATGAATTATTCGACATTTCGGAAAATTTCTCTTGAATCAACACTCAACAATATGCCGAATGGAGTGAACAATAACAACAATTACTTGAAGAAAACTCAGTTTTCTCCACCAGTGATCACATCTAGGAATCGCCATCGAGAACAATCAAAAACGTCACCACAGAGGATCCGACCGAAGAGTATGTTTGATTCAACGTCATCTAATACAGAATATTTGTGAGTTTAATTCTTTCTATTTACTCTATCATTGACTATTCTTTAGATTTACGAAACCGCCGAGGCATCCGATTGATTTGACTAAAGAGGTGAGATATCTTGTACAGATTGAACTGTTTTCATTAATTTCGATGATTCAGCGTCGATCAGCGTTCACTGTGATACATCAATCGTCAAAGCGGCATTCGAGTGCGGAATCAACTAATTTACCTTCGAGTTTGAGTCAATTAAGTTTAAATGAAGAATCAAAAACACCACAAAAAGCAGAAGTTATCAGATGGAACAAACAGGTTTTCTATTCAAAAATTTATTTAATTTATACTGTTTTTTTCAGAAGGCAGACGCAATGTTCCGTGCGAATGTTGTATACGTTTCATCTTCAGAGCAACCAACGAAACTAGCACCTCTCCGATTCTCGCCGGCGAGGTCTCCACCGGTGAGACGTGCTCTTCCTATAGAAATGAAAACGAATCAACACTATGCTCAACCATGTAAAATACGATCACCGAAATTGAATTCAAAAGCAGTTTTTGCTGCGAAACCAATAACAGTCAGGTAAATTGGAATGCATTCGTTTAATCGAATCCGAGAATATATGTTTTTTAAACAAATTTATTCATTCCAGACCGACAGCGTCTCCGAAAATTACACAACGGTCCACGTGGCTTCAATCTCAACCACTGTAAATGCTTCTCTCTCTTTTAATATTTTTTCTCCTTTTGAAATCTCATCTAGAACTGAAAACTAACAAAAACTTTGATATTCAGAATCTGAAATCCACGTCATTGTGTAAACGGACCCCTATTTCTTCATCTTTTCTTAATCCAAAACACTCATATTTAATTACGTTTCAAATACCTGTGAAAGGTATTTCTCTCGTTCGCTCTCGAAAATAAATTATTTCGATCAGTTTTTTCAAAACACTTATAAATCAAAAAAGATACGATACCCTTTCTTAATGGTTTTTATTAGACATAACTCGTGTGAAGTTAAAGAATTTCGATTGTTTTCTATTCATACGCTTTTTTTCTCATAAAGAATGAGATAGAAGAATTGAAGTTTGGAGAGAAAGAAAATAATTTTCTTTCTCATTTCGTGGAATGATGACTGAAAGTGTGCAACCGACAGGCGACGTACCTCTTCGACGGATTGAATCACTTGCAATTGAGATTCCCGGAGAGACAAGATCTGATTCAGTTGACTCCTATTGCGATAAATATTGTTCTGAAAATATGGAAACGAAGACAAAAATCTATATATGTCTTCTTCTGATTCTACCTTCTCTTGTTTATTTTCTGGTTTCTATTAATTCTTCTCATTCGAAGCGAATTCATGTCGAGGTTAGTTGTTTGAATGTCAAAATATATTCAAATAGAAGAGATGACTTCAGCCACTTTCCTTTCTTTCAGCATTTCGAAGCACCAGTTATTCTAAACATCACAACATTTTCTGAAGAGAGATACTCTACGGATGAATATGCCGAATCATTCGATCTTGCCGTCAAGTACGTCTTCTTTTTCTTCCTCTTCTGTTTTATAACTTTCACTCTTCCATTATTCTTTTTTCAGAAATGATCAACTGGTGATGCCCACAGGACTAAGCAGGTGAATACAGTAATACATTCGAATATTATGAAAGCTTGTAGTTTTCTAAAATCTATTATATTACTTTAGATTTTACTAATTGTATGCTATTTAATTCTGAATTTTTCAGCGAAACAATAAGAAGGTATGTAGCCACGTCAACTTCAATTAGACATGACTTCGATGATGAATCCACTGTTTACCTCCTTCGTCGTTCATAGTATAACTAATCATTTTATTGTTAATTTTTTGAAGGACCTCAATAGTTTTGTTCTTGAACTTTCCATTTCCACTTTCATAAATAATGATATTTGTAAATTGATATAGATTAATCTACATAATAACTATTACAAACCTCACTATACAATCTCTAAAGGTGTGAGAGATAGGTCTTTTGAGAGACCGCAGAGAAATACAAAGGCGCGTTTCTCGTGACGAATCTGAACTTTTAATTTTTCAATATATCGTGCTTGAAATTACGATAATTTTTTTTAATCGTTTGCTATAATTGATTCACATTTTTAAGGACTAATGTTACGTCTAGCAGTAATTCGATTGACTCAAAACGCAACTCAATTGAAGAACCTACAAGATCAGCTGCAATTCTCTTCTTCCGTTGTTTCCTACGCCAAGAAAAAAACAGATAACAAAAAGAAGGTAATCTTGATCTTTTGAATTTTTTCGTAGCTTGACTATCCATCAAATTTGACTTCAATCAAATAGCTTCTTTACAGAATCCACCGACAGTTTTCTCTAATCAAGAAGATAATGTAGTAGTACGAGAGGTCTTAAAAGAGATTCAAAGAGTTGAAGGATTACTTGTCGAGGAGCTTACACGGCACTTTTCGTTAAAAGTTGGTTGGGCACGAGTTCACAATTACATACACCTTACACATATACTTTCAGGTTGATATTCGGCAGTATGAAGAGATAATGATAAAATTAGAAAACGGAAAAGAAAAGCCTCTTTCGATGATTGCAAGAGTTACTTTGAAATCTCCTCTGATGGTGATGATAAATTTTCAAGATAATCCATCAGCAATCAAAGCTGCAAAACTTGCAATTCAGGTATCTATATCCTGGTTTTTACCATTTTTACGGGATGTTCCAGAAATCTACTTTGAATGTGACTCCGCAACAGGAAGGAGCCGTACTCTATGTGAACGTACCACCAATGAGTAAAGAAAGAAGAGAAAAAATGGCTGCAGATGCAAAAGGTAAAATCCTCAACGAGTACAAAAAGGCAGTCAACGAAATCTACTCGAAGGGCGATAAAAAATCATCCAACGAATATTCTACACGGCCTGATGAAGCGAAAAAAACCCGTGAAACCCTTCTGAATATGAAGCATGCTGCAGAGCAACGAGGAAATTATTTGATTGAAGAACGTCGCAAGCAATTATTGCAACAAGTCGTCTAAAAGACATTTCTTTTGAGTCATGCCATCTTTCGCTAGAATAAACAAGTTTAGAAAACATGTAAGAAAAGATACATTTGAATTTGTCAATAAATTAAAACCGAAAAATGAAGTAAATAATTGGGAGAAACGGATTAACCGGTAGAAGATGAATTCCGGAGTGCTCAGATAAATTATTTAGAACAAAACATCATTCAGCTTGCGGTATCCATTTTTGTCGATGATCACCACTTTGTATCCTGGAATGTTGGCGACGAAGCGTCTCTTTGCTTCGCCAATGCACTTGTTCATCAATGCGAGCCCTTCATCCTCGGACATATCTATATAGAAACACGTTTTAGGAAATCAAGAAAAAAATAATACCTTTCTTGTACTCACGATCCATAATGGCGTAGCAAAAACGTCCACAGAATCCTCGGAACAAGTATGGCTAAAGTATTCAATATTTCAAGATAATAAACCTCCAACAAAAACCTGTTGAGCAAGTCCATTGGCCAAGTAATCGACAGATCCCAGAAAAGCTTTCTCTTCTTTGTCATCATATCCTCCAATGAGAACGTCAACGGTATAGTGATCTTGCGAGCGAAGGCCCTCGGCAATGCTGCGACGGACAAAGTGGTGTGCGCATGCGGGAGATACTTCATATCCTAAATATCATTCATGTTAAAATAGCGAGGAGATCGAGACTAACCATTTCTGACAGAGTAGAGTTGAAGGTTTCTTTTGGTCCAATCTCCGAATTGAGCTACGTCGCCTTCTTCACCAATGCACATCATTGTCAGCTTTTTTCCTAGTCTGTACTCCTTGTCGTTTTCTGAAACAAAAATGAACAGCATATCATTTTTAAATCAGAAAATCTAACCGCTGTCTGCGAGAATAGCACCGTACGCAAATGTTGCCTTGTCAGCGGCCAAGATCACGTAGTTCTCGGTGGAAATCCCGACCAGAAAGTGCATACCAGCCATTATGTCTGCAACAAATACTATTTGAACAATCTTGTTCAGCTAATGGATTGAGAAGTTAGTTTTAAAAAAAGGATTGAAATTGATACGATTGAATTGAAAAAGATGAAAACTTCAAAAATGATGACTGTGTGAATGGTCGTAGCATTCATTGTGTATGAACTATTAATACACGCGACTTTACGACAGTCAAGTGTGTGTGAGAAGAACATGTTGAACGTGATATCACGCGTGATAGGTCTATGTCTATGGGCAGGAAGTTATGATTTGCGCTGAAGCTTGAATTGATTATCACACATTTGCTAAATGAAACATGTAATAACTGAAAGTATAAACAACGCGTATTTTTTACGCGTTTATTTAAAAATCGTCTAATGCCGATACAGCTCAATTGAAAGAAACAAATTCTCACCCACAAAGTCTCACAAAAGTCTCACACTCACAAAGTCTTTCTGAACTTTAAAAATTTCTATACTTATCTCTTTGAAAAGCTCAAACTTCTTTACCGCTCATCGAATAGGACAGATTCTCATCGCTGTTTCTGTATGCTAATTTTACAACTTCGGTTTTCATTTTTATCTATTTAGTACCGTATACCCAACATTGGACTCCAATTATATTCGCTGTGGCGTATTCAAGTTATGTAATAACGGCGGGAAAATACTTTGGAAAAGCATCTAATATCATTTTTGTCAAATCAGGGGAAGGAACATTAGTAGTGCATATAAAACAATAATTCAGGTTTTACTGTATACAGTACTAATAATTCAATATACAGTACTAATAATTCAATATCAACGTACAGAATAAAAAAACAACTTAATCTTCATTATTATAATCCAATTACCATAAAAAACACATTACATATTTTATGCTGCTCCAGGTCCGAAATCTTCATATCCATCGTCCATTTTTGGAGGATTTTTATCAGGAATCACTTCAATGTTCATAGATTCAACTGTAGCTTTTTTCGGTTCCTCTTTCGGCGGTTCTTCTGGAACTTTTTCGACTTTCTTCTCCACTTCCACTGGTTTCTTCACTTCTTTCTTCTTTTCTTCTTTCTTTTTAGGTTTATCAACATCAGTCATCGGCTCTCTGTCCATTACCATCACACTTCTCAGATTGACAGTTCCTCTTCTCGAATTTTGATTTGCTTCTTTCTTCTGTTTCTGACTGTTCGTATTCTTCGAATTGGTACTTGGACGTGAGCTCGATCTCTGTTGATTTTTCTTGGCTCGAAGACTCGGAGCAGATTTTTTTGTTGCTCTTGTTTTGTCCATTATTTTGATCCTGAAGCTGAGAAAACGAAAGAATTCAGCATTGAAATGTAACTCACTTGTCAGCAAATCAGCTAAACAAATTATGCGGCAATGATGTTTGGGGACAAAGACAAACGTCTCTGTTTTATTTGGAAAATGATCATTTCGATTGTTATACCTAGAAAAATAAATGATTTTAGAGAAATAGTTTGGAAAAAGTTCACGGTTTTTTATAAATAATTCATCATTTTTGAATCATTTAGTAGCAATTACACGTTTATAAACGCGTTTAGAATACTGTCGATAGACAGACAATGTTCCTCATATCACATGATTAAAATGGGCCTATTACATCGGAGAAAAAACTTTTTCAGATCTCAATTGTTTTCTTTATTAGTTCCATTGAATGATAGGAAGTCTGG
The DNA here is from genome assembly GCA_016735795.1 of Caenorhabditis tropicalis. Lineage (NCBI taxonomy): Eukaryota > Metazoa > Nematoda > Chromadorea > Rhabditida > Rhabditidae > Caenorhabditis > Caenorhabditis tropicalis. Next base: position 5,964,851 of record CM028614.1, on the reverse strand, counting down.
TTTGTCACCTACAGTATTGTTTCAATGATATTAAGATGGCCATTGAGAGTATTTTCAAGTGTTTCAATCAGCAATACGATATTGAATGGTTTATTTGTGGACAATTTTTCTATGGATACATTTTCTGAGATTTTTTTGCTCAAGACTAATTGAACCGATTTTCGCTTCATAAATAATTTGATTTGACTACTAACATCTGCTCTTTCTCTTTTTCTTCACTTTTCTCTTTATTCATTCGTTTTCGTGTTCTGTAGACGCAGATGTCGTTCGAGGGGAGGAGAATGAAGGAGAAGAAATGCTCGGGAAAGAAGAATTCGGACGACAATTAATCATTGTCTCCCACTCCGGGAGGCGGAGGGAAAACCGCCGTTCGGATTACACCATTCGAACCACTTCGACCGTCAGGGCCACCCGTGTTTATAAACAATAGAAAGACTCTTTAATAGAGAGTTTTCCGCAGAACATTCACGGTCACCAGGTCACTATTCCACGATTTTCCAATTGAAGAATGTAATTCATTTGTTTATTGAATGATGAAAATATCAAAGTTTCATGCACCGAAGCTCCACGATTTCTTTCAATTTGTACAAATCAACAGCCAAGTTCGTTTAGGTTGGGTTCAAAAGACATGTATACAGTACCTTGTCGGCCATGATAGTGAACGTCTTGTTGACTGTTATAAAATACAATTATGAAAGTAATATCAAGTTTCAATGTATTTTAAAAAGTGATCCAAAACTTTCGACTCGACCAAGCAAAAGATTTAAAAAATAAATTATTTGAAGTCAAATGATTCACTATGTTTCCACAATTTCAAATATTCTATTCTCCGTATTCACTGCATTTGCCTAGTCTCCTAAATTAGCATTCTCCATAGTTTCCTTCTGTCTTCGTGTCGTTGTCGTTTCTGCATTCAAACCCGTCGTCCCTCTCTCTCTCCGCTGCTCCCCATTGATTCTCCTCCGACTTGTCTGCGTCTTTCAAATATTCATTTCTTCGCAGTAGTCGTTGCTCTCTTTTCATCTCCTGAAGCACATGAATTCACATGTTTGAGCTCCTTTTCCCATGCTCTGCCTTCTTTTTGAAACACACATGTTAATCTGATACTGCATTCTGGTTTCACTTTCCTTTTCTCTCATTTCTCAAATAAGAAAATGATAGCTCATTTGGAATTCGACTTCAAAATATTGTTTGTTTACTATTTATTTCCCGAATATAATTGACGCCAATTCATTTCTAGATCGGACACTATGCAAATAGTAGAGACATTTCCACAAGGTTCATCTCAAATAGTCGGATATTCAGTACGAAGATTTAGAATAACTGTAGCTGTGAAACAATACATTTCTGATGTCTTTACTCTTCTTTTTACTTGTTTCCTACCGTATTATTGCTCTTTTCCGTAATGCTCTAAGCCTCGAATTGCGTAGTCGTTTTGCACTTGTTTGCCCTTCCATTCGACAATTTTTGTATGCTTTTCGATTCTTTCCACTCCTTCCGCTACCATTTTGTTCTATGTTTCTCTTCCTGCTTTTTCACAGTTTTTTTCTTCTTTTTAACATGTAAACATAGCGTTGATTCTTCCTAAAACTAACTGATTTTATAGGATCGAAAGATGAGTGAAGAGGATGAACTAGCTCAATTGAGATCAAATGCTGATAATTTATCTAGATGTCTTCACGTTTTATTAGAGAAAATTGAGCATATTGAGAAGAAAAATGGAAAGGAACAGGATAGAGACAGCACCAAAGTATGTGATTATTCTCAATTAAAGTCAAGTATTTCATGTTCAGAGTAGTGAAACATCTTCCACAAACAAAGACGGAAAAGAGAAATTCGAACAAGTAGAAATAGAAGAAAAAACAGAAATAGATCCAAAAACAGGTCTTAAAAAGAGAACAATAGTTACTGAAAGAGTTTTGACGACGAAAACGTTTCACGCTTTGGCTCTTGATGGTCCATCACCCACAATGACTCCGATCCTTCGATCATCTGCTCCTAAAAACCACAATTATGCTCCAATTCATCAATCGGCAATACTTCTTCAACAATACCAATCAAGGAACACTTCAATAGATGCAGGACAATTATCTTTAGTAAGAATATAATTCAGTTTCACATTTCATTTTTAATTTCGTGCAGGTGGAAGTAGAAAAGCATGGAGGACATCTGGTCGTCACCAAAATTAACGAAAAGGCAAATTATGATTTGAAACCTGGTGACATCATCACTCAAGTCAACGGAAAAGATGTCTTCTTCAGAGCCGACATTGAAAATTTGAAAGGAACGATTGAGTTGACTTTGGAACCTGCTGCAATTCATTGTGCACCGCCTGTAAGTTCAAAGAAATAGATTGCGTTTTCATTATGTTTACATTCAGAACTTTTTCCGAATTCAAGACAATTATAGTTCACGAGAAGATATTGATCGTCCATGTCTCTGGTTGGATTTAGAAGTATCTCCAGGAGATGTTATTCAGGTTTTGAGTAAAGACGATAAATGGATGCAAGCGAGAAAACTAGGCGATTTGACTCAAGTTGGATACCTTCCCGTCTCGATAACAATGGAAAAAGTATCAATGCTTTGTCCATTTGGTAGAAGGACTCTCATACTTCTTGGAGCAGTTGGAACCGGAAGAAGAGATATTAAATCAATGCTTCTTCGTTTGGCTCCTCATTATTTCTCTACTGTAGTACCACGTAAAAAATTGAATTTCAGATGAAAACTCTTCCATTTTATATAATTTCAGTGACATCGAGAGCACAAAGACCAGGAGAAATAGAAGGAAGAGAGTATCAATTTGTGAGAAAAGAAGATATATATCAGAAGATTCGTGAAGGAGGAATGGTTGAATGGGGTGAATTGGATAATCAATTATATGGAACATGTGCAGATTCTGTTAGAATGGAAGTTCGAAGTGGAAGAATGTGTGTCTTAGATGCAGCTCCACAGGTTATATTTCATTCTATTTCAATCGTTTTGTACTGAAAATTTTCAGAGTGTAAACTATCTCTATAATGCCGAATTCATGCCATTTGTAGTTCATATTGTACCGCCGCCAATCGAAGAATTCACTCAATTAGAAGCCGTTAGAAGAACACATCGGTTCGTTTTCATTTTGACTCTCCCGATGCAAAATTCAATAATCTGATCGTTTATCAATGAAAAAACTAAAATATCTCATTTTCCAGAACACAAGCGCAGCTTCAATCGATTTGTGATGAAAGTGCGAAGATTGGTTTAGAATGTAAATCGAAGATTCATTTAACATTAGTGAATAGGAATGTAGATGTCACATTCAAACGGTAATCACGAATAACAGTTTAAATCTATAAAATACAAATTTTCAGACTTGTCGATTCATTGGAAACTCTTCGATACGAGACCCAATGGGTTCCTCATAGCTGGATGTGTTGATTTACTTTTCAAAGAAACAACTACTGCCATTTGTCTCTCTTCTTTCCATTCTTTTTCTTTCTCTCTTTCTCATATCCATTTAGATCTCTTTTCATCCCACGCTTCTTTTCCGTACCAAATAAAAATGATTGCTGATGTTCTTTATTTAAACACCTTGATTTGCCTTTCTGAAAGCATTCAAACTGCCCAAAATCTGTCATTTCAACATCCGAAAACTCACAAAAAACGTCATGAAACTCTCTATTTTATTCCATTTTGCAGTTTTTGTATCAATCTGTTCCACTTTTGCAGACGATGTAGGCTTTCATCTTTTCATTGTTCAAAGAAAGAAAAGCCATTTTAGAAAACTTCAAACTCGTCAGAACAACTTTTATCGAATGAGACTATCAGCAGTAATAATACAGATGCATCGGATGGAAAATTAACAATTGAAGAACAATTCGACGAAGATAATTCGACATTGAATTCAAATGAAACTGACAGTTCATCGACCAAAAAACCCTCATTTTCATCTAGTTCCGTTGGTCCAGATATCAAAACAACGACACCGAAATCTGGAAAACCGAGAAGTCCTTCGTTCACAGTTTGGTCATTTTTCAGTAAGTCTGGAGCATGAAAAATAATTTTTTTATAATTCTCTCTAAAACAAAAAATTATGAATTCTGATTTTAAAAAGAAACTTTTAGTTAATTCAGCTAGAAACGTGCAATTCTTCTTCTTTTTGAACGGCATTTGACAGTCGAACATTGAAAAAATGTAGCTTCATTTGCGAAAACAATGGCTCTTCTATCAGAGGAAAAGTGATATTTGAAAAAGTGAAAACCACTGTTTAGTTTCATCGATTGAATAAACAATCAGGATTAGTAATTAGTCAAACATTTCTCTATACGAAGCTTTCACTACAGTATCCTGTCTCTTCCTTCTGACCACCAATAAACACTTTCTTCATTAATTTTCAACCATTTTGACACTTTAGAAATTCATAATTTCAGTTGGAATATTCGTGGCATTTCTCCTCATCGGACTCGTCGCTTTTCTTCTAAAATTCTTCTGTCAACGACGAAACACAGGAAATAATGTACCATATACAGCCTATCAGTGAATCATTTTCTCTTCAAATTATCTTCTAAACCTTGTTGTGAATAAAAAAAGTCAATATAATCAATTGTTTCCGTGTTCCTATCTAACCCAATTATTGCGTTTTTTGCATTTCTTTCTCTCTTCATTTTCTCATCACCAGTGACCCAAAGATCTCCAAGAGATGACCATCGAACTGCAAAGCAGAGAGATAACTGAGGTTGAGGAGATCAACGACAGAAAGATGCAATGAGAAAAGAAAGTTACAGCGCGACGGACGGATCGAGTAGGCGAAGGAGGACGGACGGGAAGACACTAATGACCCACAGGGAGACCCTGCGCTTGCCTCCATTCATATTCCTGTTCTTTCTTCCCGTTTATTCTTGTTCTTATTCATAAATTCAATTATTTGAATGCAGGAAGTTCCACAAGCATTCAATTCTTTTTCATTCGAAACTGTCTGTTCAATAATACTTTTTTCATTCAACTTTCTGAACTTTTGTAACATCACTTCAAAAAACGTCAGTAGACAACATCGATCATTTATTATTAAATAAGTCCGAAAACCTCTAAGTGAAGGCATCCTCTCTGCAGTTGACCTACAAAAAGGAATGATGTGGCAGCGGTGTGGTTACACTTTGCATTACTCAGCTGCTCAAACTGGACGCCAGATGCTCTCTTGTCCCTTCTTCTTCTAAACATAAACGTTTTCTCTGTTTTCTTCTTCACTGTTCTTATACTTCATTTTCTTCCATCACTTATCTAATTCTTCTAGAATGCGTGTCATCATTCTCTGCTTATTGGTAGCGGCTTGTTTCGCCGAAGAAGAGCAAAAGCTTCAATGGAAGGATGAAGATGGACTTGAAATCAAGATCATTCGTCCAATTAAGGCCGAAAAGTGTCCAATTAAGTCCCAAGAAGGAGATGTTCTCGATCAATGGTACAAATTGACTGATAAGGATGGAAAGGAAATTGGATCGAATTTCAATAAGAAACCGTAAGTTTTAATTAAGAAATCAGAAGATTTATAGTGTGAATGGAATTGAATTTCTCATTCATTCAGATATACATTCACTCTTGGAAAAGGACAAGTAATCCCAGGAATGGAAAGAGCAATGACTGGAATGTGTAAAGGAGAGAAAAGAAAAGTAGTGATTCCTGGAAATCTTGGATTCGGAGAGAAAGGAAGAGAACGTGATAATATAAAAGAGGATCAGACACTTTACTATACAGTTCAACTCGTCGATTTGTTCCGTGCAGTTCCAGGAGAAAAATGGACAACTGAAGAGGGAATTGTAATTGAGCAAACACATAAAATTGACGAAGACAAATGTAAGAAATCGAAATCTGGAGATACCATTCATCAGCAATACGTTCTTCATTTGGAAGATGGAACATTCGTTGACTCTTCGTTCTCTCGCAATGCTCCATTCATTTTCAAATTGAATAACAACGTATGTTTCTTTCTTTTTCATCTATTTCTAATCTATTTTGTTTTACAGGAGGTAATCAAAGGAATGGATATTGCAATGACTGGAATGTGTGAGGGAGAACGTCGTCAAGTTGTCATTCCTTCTGATTATGGATACGGAGACAACGGAAGATCTCCAGCTATTCCAGGAAAGGCTCGTTTGTATTTCGATATCACTCTTGAAAAGCTCATTCAACGGGATGAATTGTAAATTTTCGAAAAGCTACAATCGTTTTTTCTCCTGTTACGGGATATTTATCTATTACCTTTTGTGATTCTCTTTGTTGTTATTGTTGTTGATACAAACTAATAATGAATCGACTCCACCCTCTTATTTTTATTAACTTCGAGAGAGGCAAATTAAAATGTTACAGATGTTTTCACATAGGTCTAACAAGGCAATAACGAAACAATTATAATACTAACAAGGCAATAACGAAAAAAAAACAAAAATGTTGAAATTTTACAGTTTCGAAACTAGTTTCTGATGATATTATATCCTAGTTTACTCAATGTGTTGAACCAAAATGATTCCAAATGGTTCCTTTTGCTCGGAACGAAGCTTCATATTTTTTAGACCCACTGAAAAAATTAATACATCTTCATTAGAAAATTGGAAACTCACAAAGTAGTCCTTCAAAAGCGATAGATGCTGTCTTTCTGTTGTAACCAGCAGTAAATTCGTTGAAATCTAGCCATCCTGGGTATTGATTTTCAGCTTCGCTGGAAATAAAACTTGATCAAAAATTATGATCGAGGAAACGTACTTGAGCAGTTCTTCATGAATTTTATCACGATTATCAGGAATTAATGGGCCAGAAGAGAAGTAGAACAAATTATCTTCATCGGTTTGAGGCACTTTCTTGTTCAAACTTTGCCGATGGCCAAAAGTATGTTCCTCTAACTCTTCTGCTGAAAATGAAGAAATTAACAGAACATTGAGTTTTACTTACTAATATCAATATTTCCGATTCCCAAACTACTTTTCTGACGATGACGAACATTCTCACGTTCTATTATAGTAGTTTCCATCTCTTGATTTTGTATTGTTTTGTTATCGAAATCGGGAAAATCAAAACTCTTCAAGTTTCCGCTAATTGGTAATGGATCCAAGTCCAGCTCTTCCATGATGGCAATTTCTCTCTGTTTCTCTGGAGTTGGCAAAAGGGATGCCATAGCATAATGCAGACCTTCGTTTCGAGTTGAATCCTGATGTTTATTATTGACTTGAAGCTCTTCAGAACCTTCAAATAGTTCTCTATAAGCTAGCGGATCTTGATGAATCGGCATAAAATCGATCTGGCCTGATTGAAGTGGGATCTCTTCTCGTGGCGGTGTGTGTGGTGGTGATAGAAGGCAAGCAGTAGCAAATTTCAATGTATTATCTGTTTCCATTTCTTTCTCTTTTTCATTCTCAGAATCGTTGACATTTGATGCAACTATTTTTTGGAATGACGTCGTTATGCACATTCTACGAATCTCTTCAGGTACTCGGCGTCCAACAAAAAAAAGTGGTTGTGGAGTCTCCAGTAGTGATAGGGACTTCTGCCTTTTACTGTCGAAATTGACTAGCACTTCCTTTCTCTTTTTCACCAAAGCCGAACTATTCGTGGATAACACTTTCTTCACAGCTTCATCAATGTCTAAATCTTCTCCAAAATTGAATGGCAAATCGCGTTTTGACTTTTTTCTTTGCGGTAAAACATCGCGTATCTGAGAATCTATTTCCATTTCTGGGGCATCTACTCTTAGAGTGGAGTACAACTCAGTCAACTCATTCTGATTGACTGGTGTCAAAGGACGAGACGATGGTCTTCTGCGAGCCATTTCCCGATCTTCTCTTTCTTCACCGTCATCTTCTTGCACTCTGATTCTCTTTGCACGAGGGGGCATCGACGCATCGAACAATTCTAGGTTATCAGGCATTGGTGGCAAATTTGTTTCGTTCCTTGGCAATTCAGCAATGGATTGAAAGTACGCAGCTAGTGGAGCTTGCTGATTGCTGGGAACATCGACCAGATCGAGATTTTCTAGTTCAAGTGGGAGAGATGGTATTGGCTCTTGAGCTGTTTCTTGATCCTGATTAATTGGTAGTTCACCGGTTTTGTCAAACAGATCTGTTCTTTCTGATGGACCGGGTCGGTCTAGATACATCATTTCTGAATACTCTGGATGTGGCGGTGGCGATGGCCTAGGTAAATACCCAATATTTGTTTGGCTCATTTCCGGATCGATGAGTAAGCTTTCAGCAAAGCGTAAAGTTCTGTCTAACGGTTGATTTCTGAGTTGAGGATCTTCTCTGAAGTTATCTGATTCGAAATTCCGGTCTGGAATCAGTTCAGATCTATGTTTCTGCTTGGTATCCGATTGAGGCGTTACAAAATCTTCGAAATCGTGGATAACTGCAGCATTTCTCTTTTCATGTTCATCTGAACCATTGCCTTCAATGAAAGTCGAATGCATTGTATGGTCTGTTCGACTGGAAATAAATAGTGGTAGGGATATAGCCTGACTTATATTCTCACCCCACATAAGGCTCCAACGAACCATAAAGACCAGCCAAATCCACATTATTGTCGCTCCATGTGAGGCTACAGGGAAATACGTCCGTCATTGTGAAATCCCGTGGATCTCCATTAATCTGAAAAATGTGAATTGAGAACTGAAGTTTTATTAGCAACATACCCCGAGTTGTTCACTAATATGAGGCAAATTAGCTAAATCAACGAAATCGTCGATTTCTTCCAGGGAAACGATTGGCGTTGACACTGATTGATGTATGCTCCGATTAGTTTTAGATCGTTTGACGTGTTGTCGGTCATTTTCTAGTCGTTGCTCCCTGTCAAACTTTTCAGCCAGTTCCATAATGAAACTTTTCCTCTTCACAAACTCCTTCAACTTTTCAGCATCTTCTGAAGAATATAGAATATTATTGATAATTGTGAAGATTAATGCTTTCTTTGTAAAAAATCCACTTGTACTCGATGAATGAGAATGGTCCCATAAGTCAGCAAAGACAATAAATAAAGCCCAGCTTTAGATGCGGTGGTTTTATCCTTTTCTGGCATTATTGCAATGATTGAAGTACACAGTTGAGGCAAATCCTGATTCAAAATCTCTCGTCGCGATAGTTTTCTCGTATCCCCGGTCCCAATTAACCTTAATATATGGAATAAAAAATGAGAACGAAAGGAAACGTTTACCATGCGCAATGAAACTCTGCTTTGCTTTTAATTAACTCTGAATAGAGAACCATCTGAAATAAAAAAATGATTGAAATAGAAAAAATAAATAAATAATTTATTTAGAAAACTCTCAGAGTCGACCATTTATGAAGAAAAAGAAAAAAATTTAAGAAAAGTGTTCCTAAAAACAAGAATTTCGTGGCGAGACTAGATTAAAGGAACATATGTTTCTCAAAGGAAAAATGACCCGCACCGCCTACAGTAATGCCTGCTCTTGATCTTAAATCGGGCGCCGGCGGGTGATTTCCATTCTTACCTGAAAAATCAGTGTTGGTCATCCGTTTTCATTTGTCACGATTTTCATTTTCTTTTGCTATCCGTTTTCCCCGTTTAACTGTTCCGTAGAAATTTTTTCATTAGTAAGCGTGTCATGTGAAACCTTATTACGTATTCTCCCAGATGCAGAGCTACTACGCAACTGCAATGCCTGGACAACCGCTACCAACATACGTTCAACAAAACGGAAGTAGCCAGCCTTATGCTCCAACAGCACAAGCGTTCTACCAGGACACGAATGGTCAATTTGTACAGGTCACTCCAAACGGCACGGTGACCCCACAACAACCAATGATGATGCCAGGACAGCCGTACATTTATATGGCCCCACCACAACAAGGCGCTGAACAAGTTGTTCAACCTGGACAGCCACAACTTATCTATTATCCGCAAGCGATTGGACAGATGCCACCGCAAACGGCTCCAGTTTATTTCCATCCCATGCAGACAGCCCCAACATCTATGATTCCTGATCAAATGACTGTCATTCAACAAATGCAGCCTATGTCTCAGCAGCCTCCATCACAGCCGAGACAAATGGGAGTGGAAATGAGCACAACTCGCACGGCTCCACTGACTTCATCAACTCCACTACCAACAAGTCTTGAGTATGAGACTATGCAACGTGATAACCACGCTCGCAATAGGAATATTCAATTCAGATACCACAGGTAACATTAAACGAAACCTATCATGTAAACACGGATAATTTTAGAGTTATGGAACACGACGAGTTACCAATCGCTGAGATTTCTGAAATCACCATCGACAATCACAACGATGGCACAAATGCAGAAAAGGAGAATCTCGAGGTTCTTTTGAAACTTTTTCCCGAAACAATTTGATATTTAGCAACGCGGGGAAAAAACCTCTCGACGTGGATTCGCGAACACTGAAAATGACAATCAAGTGCCAACGAATTACAAGACGAGGCTCTGTATGATGCATGCTTCTGGTACGAAGCCTTGTGAAATGGGATCCCGGTGCAAGTTTGCTCATGGGCTCAAGGAACTCCGATCATCCGATGTCGTAAGCCGATTTTTAATTTTGTATTTCCAATGAAATTTTGTATTTCCAGCCAACTCGGTACCCTAACAATAAGTACAAGACAAAGCTCTGCAAAAACTACGCCCGCGGTGGAACAGGATTTTGTCCTTATGGCTTGAGATGCGAATTCGTACATCCAACGGATAAAGAATTCAATAACATTCCACCATATGTAGGAGACGACTCTATATATATTTTTTTTAAATTTTGATTTTTAGCAACGCATGTTGTTCGATGAGCACATGCTCGAACAGGATACTCCACCAGAGGATTATGTTGTCGCGCGACATCAACCACGTTTCATGCGGTCAAGTGGCAGATCAACGACGCCGACAAAAGTTATGCTCAAGCATCGGAACGTTGCTGGGTCAGTTCTCCTAAAATTTTAATTTAAACTTTTGGTCGTTCAGATCGATGATGTGCCTCTCTAGTGCTGGTCAAGAACAGATTGGACCATCGGGAGATTGCGTAGCTGAAAACAACAGCAGTGATCACTTGCCACCTCATTTGAGACGCGCCCGCCGAACCAATCCACCAGCTACTAAACGAAGAACATCGCTCAGTACTAAGTGGACTTCAGAGGAAAATCTTGGGCTCCATGGACACTACTAGATATATTCTCACTAACCAAATGCCGTTTCGTGTACCATTGACTGTACATACCTTTCTTTTCTCATTTTCAGAAATCCATTTATAGATTTAAGATCTGGCCCCTCTACAAATTTCTAATCAATCAAAGAACCATATATGAAAACCTTACTAATTCAAGTAATCAGGTCTTAGTTTTCATCAAAAATCCCCCCTTACTTGTGCCTTTTTACCCGTTCCCCATACCCAAATAGCAGTTAGAGGATTATATCTACCCAATTTTTATCCAGTCATTTTCCCTTCCCATATCTAGTCCCAACACAACTAGTCATTTCGGGGTTTTACCAAAACACTAAACACTCTAATATAGAATGTTGTCTCCCAGTTCACTCCGCCCAAAAAAATGCTATTTAGCATGTCAGCCATTTGTTCCTTTGGCTTTTCTGGCTGACATTATATAGACTATTTTTTCTTGCCCGTTTGCCCCTTCATTTCCCACTCAAGAAACCTTCTATAAAGATTGTTCCAATAAACTGGTGATCCGGTACTTGAAAAACAAACATCCAAATTGCTTGCATTTGAAAAAAAACGGGTCATGTAATATGTGATTTTTTAACTTGTCTCTGTTCTATTTCTTCATAGCTTTGAGGTAGTCTTCCATGTTCTGTAGAGGTTTTGTTCTTGGCGCCGGTGGTGGTATTGAACCCTTTCGAATCGGTGTCACTCTTGCGTTTTTATTTCGGCTCTCTGGCATCCAGCCCCCTATCTGAATATATTTCCAATTTTTGGATATGATGTGCCTTCTTACTTCACAGAGTTTCACATGTGCTCCATGTCTTCTCCAAGGATCAGGACATGATCTTGTGGTCCGATTACGAGGAACTCGAAGATGACAATAATCCAATGGAACATCATAAATTATTTTATCGATATTATGATCAACTTCTCGATTTACTTCGTCAGTCACTTGACCGTCTGTGGTTGTTTTCTCAGTTGTTATACTTGTTACTGTCGTTATTTTATCCCAAGAAGAGTGCGGACGTTTCCATAATCGGCGGAGCATTTCTTCCGACTTTTTAATTTTTTCAGCTTGTGTGAGACCTTCGAATTGGTTTAATGGATTTGAAACAGTATACTGAGTTGAATCGTTTTGAGTTTTCTCTATTTTCTCTTTTGTCTCTTTCTTTTCATCGGTATCCTCCGACGTCGTCGTGGATTCTGATGACATCGTCATTGATTGGGAATCACTTTCGATATATTTCTGAAACAGTTCTGTAATTATTTTTTCATTTCATACGAAGGAAAACTACCGGATTCTTAACATCGTAGTATTGGGATGTTGGCATTACTCTCTGAACAGTCGTTCGACGATCTGTTTCCCTTCTTGTCGGCTGTTTCAAAACTGAGTTTTCTGCTCCCATTTTAATGAGACATTGAGTTTTATAAAATGGAATTACGAACTTTTCCAATGTTTCGAAAGTGTTTCAAAGTTCACGTATTGATAAATCTTCTGGATTACTGTAGGTATCGATTCTAAAACCGGAATTTCATGTGTAAATCTATGTTGACTGTTTCAACAACTCTTCTAATTTCTGACTCTGATTTCGTAAAATTATTCAGTTTCTGGCCGTTTCCCCTAGCGTTTTCGGGCTGTTCGGAAGATTTATGAGGCGCCAATCTGTTTGCAATTCTCCTTCGCTAATGATACATTAACTTCAAATGAGATTTATTCATTAATTGTTTTGAAATAAAACTAGTTCTGGAAACATTTGGATGGCAATGAGAATGATGAAAATTGATATGAATTCTGGAGACTCATAAAACATTTACAGAATTTGAAAATGAAAACAATTAATTTTTTTTCACCCGCAGAGTACAAAATGGAAGAATTGAAACCCGTAAATGATGAGAATTGAGTTAACAATAAGTGCGAATTGAGGAATGCAATGAAACTGTATTGAAACGATTCGCTGATGAAAGTGTTGATGAAAACATTTCATCTGCAATCGAAGAAGTTGTGAAAGCATCAATCGGAAGACGCGTTGAAGAAGATGTTGTTATTGGGCGAGTCATTGAAGATGAGGAACGAGATGATGAAGTATTTTTACTTCCAAGACTCCTGAAATATTCTAATTTAAATGAGTTTTGAAGAATTCAAAAGTGCTCACAAAAGGAGTTCATTGTGCTCAGAAGAAGAGGAATTATCATCGGTTAGTCGGGGTAACTTATCATTTCTGTGTTAGTTTGATTATGTTAGCATGCAAAAGGGAAATTAGATACCTGCTGAAGTAGAAATAACAATAGTTGAAGATGGAACCTGTGAGAACTCCAACAGCAAAAACTGTTATGTACTTCCAAGGTTCTGTAATTTTTATTTATATTTTGATGAGACAGAAATATATGAATCAACCTGAAGATCCTGCAAGAACAATTTCTTTTTGAATAACTTCAGTTGCACATGGCTTCTTTTTCTTTTCTGTTTCACACAGACAAACAGGAACTTTTGCATTTTCTTCTGTAATTTCATCAATTTAATGAAACCGTTCCTCTGAGAACTCACTGTTTTTGAGAGGTGCCAACAAGACAGGTTTATGATTTTCGAAACCGATAACATCACAAGTTCCGCTATCCTGACTAGCAGTTTTCCTCCTTTCAGTTCTTATATCAATGCACTCAACACCATCTGCCCATGCACAATGCGGATCTCCATTAGCCAGACATTCCGCACAGTTCGTTGCCAAATGACACGTAGCCGTCGGAACTTTCGATATCTGGAAATCATATTATCCGTTTCATGAAATTCAATATTCAATAATTACATTTTGTTCAGTTACTACAATCAGTTCTTCTAATCCATTGTTCGATATCAAACTCATATCCACAATATTTGAATTCGGTGGAAGAACTTTCAGTGTTACGGCATGTCTTCCAGTTGTATTTGTTGAAGATTCTGATTGTGGAACGACTATTTTCAGAATATTTCCGAGATTTGTTCCAATATAAAGTATATCGTATACATTATTATTGAGATCACGCGTGTCTTCTTGAGCCAAAACACTCACAAAACGATCTTTTCCATGAAAAATATAGATGGGATTGGCTGATATTTCTGAAAAAAAAAGAGAAAAATGGTTGAAAGTTTGAAAAAATGGAAATCTCACTCTGTTTAATCAAAGGTTTCAATCGAAGTTTACTCAATTCTTCAACATCATTTGCTCTTGGACACGAATCGGAGGAGGACTCTTTGAATCCATTCGAAAAACTCTTTGAGATTAACTTCTTACTGTATTTACAAATTGCAGATGCACCTATTCCCGCTAACTGGGATCGAAATGCTCCATAAAATGAATTGGGAGATTCAGTAACTCCAGCAAATTGATTAAAATAAAATGTATCGGTGTCACTTTCTTCAATCGAACATTCAATTCTTGCCTTTTCATAAGAACTCCATTCTTTATTATAGGATAATCTGTAATCGAATCATGATTATGTGTGATTATTCATGATATTCAATTGAATCCCAGCCGCATTTGATTAACGAAAGGCGAAAGTGATACGAAAGAGGGAGAAGAAGAGAGAGAGAGAGAGAGAGAGAGAGAGAGAGAGAGAGAGATAGAGGATGAAAAGAAGGATACGATACCTGCCACCGGGATCGTCTTCACAAACTCGTCCCACTCGCGCCACTTTATGAAGACCACAACCTTCGGTTTCAACTGGCGATTCAGAAAAAAAGAAGAGAACCTCCTGAATTAATTGATTAGATTTGTTTTCTCAAAATGCATGAAACTGACTTTTTTCACTTTATGCATTGAAAGAAAATTAGCTTGTTCGAAAGAACTCAATCCACGTGGAGTTCTTAAAATGACGTCATTTTCGATTCCTTTCCACATTTTAATGACATTTCTTCGAATGAGAAGAGGCTCAGATGATGATAATTCTGCCACGTTTACAGTGATTATATTCTCATTTGAACGGATGAATGGAGATGTAGAATCAGCATCAATTGGTGACATTCCAACAGCTGATATTAATCGAATTGGCTCTGAATATTGATTTCCTGAGATCTTTTTTTTCATTTCACTCACTCGAATTTTCTTTTTTAAATTCAGCACATGTTGGTTGTAATCCATGAGTTCCACATAAAATGAATGTATCATTTGTCAATTCAAAGTACGTTCGAATGAAATTTTCACATGAAGATGGATTCTGTTGATTGAATGAAAACGTTGAAAATAATTGAAAAAAGAATAATTACCTGACTGATAGCAGCACAATTATTACGTGCTTCTTCACTTGGTGACCATTCGTATCGATTTGTTTCACTCATTAAATTAGTTGAAACATTATAGAAACGATTTCTTCCTCCCAAAAGAATATAATCTTCCGCCACTTTATGAAGGACAACCAACTTTTCATTTGGAGGAAACGAAAGTGTTCGGGTTACTGTAATTTTTAAAAAATTGAATTTTTGAGAAAACAGATAACTTCTTCATAATTATTATTTACTGCTTTATAAGTACCGTATCCAGTTTTTTTTCAAATTC
Source organism: Caenorhabditis tropicalis (assembly GCA_016735795.1). NCBI lineage: Eukaryota > Metazoa > Nematoda > Chromadorea > Rhabditida > Rhabditidae > Caenorhabditis > Caenorhabditis tropicalis. The sequence continues at coordinate 5,949,186 of CM028614.1, read as the reverse complement.
AATCCATAAAACAGAAGTCAACTCCTGTTGAATTAGAACGTAATCTCTCGTCTACAGTACCTTGTTTTAATTAACTTTTTACACTTTTTGTGTTTCTTTTTCTCCATTTTCCTCCATTTAAATGACACACTTTCTAGTCAGAACCAGTTCGGTTCTTCCTGTTTTTTTTATAGCTAGAAGCTAATAAAATGACGAATTTCAATGGAAAAGTACATTCTGACTATCAACATTTTCTAATCTTTTTTGATCTTTTAGATAAACTAAAAACCGAAACTTACATTCAGATACATCAATCCGAGACACATTTGAATCAGGATTGAAAAAAGAGGCGGAGCCATAAGAGGCAAATAGAAGATGGAATAGAAGGAAAAACATTTTGAAATGCTCTTTTTAGGTCATAATTAGTTCATAATGATTGCATAATGATACCTGAAAATGAGACATTCGTAACACCTGATTAGAGGAAAAACAAGAAGAAAAGGAGATCATTTATCATTCGGAAAATGATAGATTCGACAGATTTGGAAGAGGAATAAATAGAGTGAGAGACGACTGTGAATTTGAAGATTGTGGTGATGGAAGACAAAAAGATATATATAGGGATATTGAAAGAGAGATCTAGAAAGAGAGAGAGAGAGAGAGAGAGAGAGAGAGAGAGAGAGAGAGAGATACAATAATTGAGGAGGAAAAAAGATTTGGCAAAAAGCCAACTGATAGCCACAAAGAGATGAGAGAGAAGGTGTGAACTCATTTCTCTCTTTTCAAAATGGTTTCACATTTCTCGGGTGGACGGAGTAAACAGAAAAAAGCATGGAAGCAGCATGTTCAGAAGTGGGTTAGGCGGAGAAAAGTTATACATTGGGGTAAGGAAAAAAGAATTCAGTCGAAACGAGTCAAGTTTCATTCGAATAATATAAGAACGACAGAAATTACACTGAATGAGTTTTTTTTTATTTGAAGATTTTATCTGCCTCGAAAAGTTCAGAATGAAAACACGGCAAAAAGATTCTGATACCGTAACCTAACCTTATTAGGTTCATGCAAACTATGCTTCCTTCACTCCAATCAGATCATCTTCCTGATCAGCTATTAATGTTTTTCAAAAACTACTGTCGCTTGACGTTCAAAATCAGAAAAAGTTTCCTTTTTAATACCTATAAGCTGCTTTGGAAAGACTGAACTTTTGAAAATGTCAAAAACCTTGATCAGATAGTGAATAAATAGGAAGAAAATGAATAAGTGGAAAAATAAAAAGGGAAGAAAATGACAACATTTTGGAAAATTTAATAGGCGAAATGTGCACGTCAGTCACTTTGTTGAAAAACAGAAATCGTGCATTATGAAGAGAGAATAAGAGAGATAAAATGATGTTTCGTCGTTGAGAGGAAGTGTAGAAACGCTGATAGCACTTATCAGCTAAACGAGACGAGCTCTTTTTCCAATTTTCAATTCATTCGAGACAATAAGGCATTAAAAAAGAGAGACTGAATGGAGGCCCACACTCCCGGGATTCTTGTAGACCCAGAAACGGCGAGAAGATAAAATCTCGACAAAAACGATTAATTTCGACACTCGAATACGTCTTTCACCACACGGAAAACGAAGTGTTTATCGAGTATTTTTCATCAAAATTGACCACATTTTGGTGGAAAAATACAAGAATAACAGAGAGAAATGAGGGGATTTACGCCAAAGTGTTGGGTGTGGTTTCGGGTGAAAAATGCAATTTGTTTGAGTATTTAATGGTTCGAAAACTCAAGAATTCACTTGGTTTGAGATAGTTGAGAATCGAAGAAATAAATCAAGAGAGTGTCAGTGGGTCATTAGAAAATGTCTTTTAAAGCATCTGTCTTGTCATTAACACCTGCTTGACGATCATGTTCTCGATAAAGTTTTAAACAAAATGTATTTCAAACTCCATGTTTTCAGTAGGAGTTTTCAGATTTTTATAATCGTTTTAGGTAATTGTTCATTTTTTGGTCTCACGATTTATAGAAAAAATTGGAAAGTTTCATTCTCTTCGAAGTTTTTTTAGAGGGTATATTATTTATAATGAAGAGTAAGCAAGAAAGTTGTGGATTTGTTTTCACTGAAACGAGAAAACGAAATATCCTGAAGAGAAAAGTCACGCAACATTAATAGACATGCAACACTGCGTTTCAATAGTTTCCATTTCACTCCTTCGAAATCATAATATTATCAAAAGAAACATGACGAAGTTGGATTCAGATTCAAACAGTTTCTATCAGAAAATGAGTTGAATTAGAAGACAATTGATTAATTTCTTGCATAGATCTGAATGTTGAGATTATTGGTCATGTTCTACATTTATTCAAAGTTTTATTAGAGATTCGGTAAGATTAGACAAATTTTACGGAACTGTGGAAAGAAGAAAAGGAAGGAAAAGAAAACCATGTGAAATTGGGATGAGACGGAAAAAGAGAAAAACAGAGAAAAGTTACAATTCCAAATTTTCAATTTCAGTTCGAACGGTAAACGTTGTAATTTATTTTAGCGAACCGAAGAACGAGAAGAAAAAAATCGAAAAATGGTTTTAGTCGAATTCGAAAAGTATTTCTTTCTCGATTTTCTCCTTCTAACATCTGGTCAAACTATTTCAACTTGCACCCTTTTTTCGAAGATTCATTCATTCACCGTTCATAGAAAAAGCTTACGGTTCACGTCTTACTGATGAAAAGTTATGATTCGACACTTTGATTTCCAGGTTTTATTCATTGGAATTCTCCGAAGAGAATAAAAAAGTATATGTGACCTCAGAAGAGAGAAGCTCGAATCGAAAGAAGATAAAGTAAATCAAAAGTGAGAGAGAGAGAGAGATCAAAAAGAAGGAGCAAGAGAGAGAACATATATCGTCTCTAATTGATGTTCTTCATGAAAAAGACGATTGGCTCATTCTATCTTCTCATTCCTCTATCTCTTCAATCTATTCTCCGCGTGTTACAATGTTGCAACAACACATGCTTTCTCTTCAATATCTTCAGTTGAAAAGAGAGAAAAAAGAGTTCTGGCAGTTGGCAATCGCGTTTCTTTTCTTCAAAAAACCACCACCACACACATATAATTATACTCAAAAGAAGAAACACGCGTCGAAGGTTTTGTGAATCTCAAAATGTTGAATCCTTTGGAGAAAAATCAAACATAACAAATAAGAGTCAAAGGTTATATTCTAGAAAAAGTTTAGAGAACCCAGAAAATGACAGAATACATCATTTCCCCTCTAATACGTATAGAAACCGAGTGAGGGAAAGGAGTACGGTAGCTGTTGGACAGAAACCAGAAAACAAACGAACAGCTTCCAGCTTCCATGATAATCATCGACTCGAAGTCATTCGGATAGGAAACGGTTTTGTTTTCAAGATTGTATTCTTCCAATTTTGTATAAGTAGAAGAGTTATTTACTGAAAATACTCCTACTATACTCAGAAGAATATCCGGTTTCATAGTTCAAAGTTTTTCAAAACTCATTGTGTAGTAGTTTTTTTGTTTGAAAAGTAATACTTTTTGAGTTCATAAGCTCATTATTTCATTTCAAAATGGGAAACTAGAATCACCTGTTTTCAAATGAAAAAAACAACAGAAGAATTAGTGATAATCGGATAAAAGGACAAATATAGGTCGGATAAAGACAATGAAGTAATATCATTTGAAAACGGAGGTGGAGACAAAATGACAATTAAAAGTTGATGGTTGTTCGGAAGTGCGTGACGTGGCAACAACAACATTCGGAGGGAAACAAGGTTTATGACCGACAAGGAATCGGAGGGGCAAGGAAGAATAAGTTCTTGTCAAGTACTTCTAGAAGAAGAAGAAGAAGAAGACGTCGGAAAAACGGAGAAAAAGGAGAAGTATGACGGATTTGACAAGGCTAATAGTCGTTTTTCGGTTGAAAAGTCTCACTTCTTTCGAAATACATTGTCAAGTTCATGACCTTTATTACTTGACATTTATGGGAATATTCATCTGAATAATCGGTTGATTGACTTCTGTCGTTTTTAATGTTTTCGAACTTTTTACGGTATACTTTCGAGATGTTTTCGTATGAAGAAACAATATTCTGTCAAAATCTCAAAATTTATTCTCAGAGGATTCTTTTTTGAAAGAGGAGTCTAAAATTTTGAAAATGGTTATGAATATGTTATCTTCGGTTCAAAAAATCATACTGTAACAATCAGAGAAAGATATTCCTTTTTCAACAAAAATATCATTTGTGCTATGACTCAAACATTGAATCTCAATTGTAAATTTATACAAGTAACGATTGGATGGGCCGAAGTCACTCGTAGTATTGTTTGTTGCACCAATGAATCATTGGTAAACTTCTCTCCGTATTAGTGGTGTCGCCCTTCAGTGATGGATAAATAATTGAACTTAAAAAGTGATCAGAAGAAGTACCGACAGAATGTGTGTGACCACAAGTCGTAATTCACACACAAAAAGAGGGATTTCTAATAACAATAAAATGAATTGAATTACATATCTCCTCATTGAGAAAAGTGGAGAAAGCGTTTCTTTTTTATTTAATTGAGAGAATTAGTGAAAGGAATAAAGCGAAAAGGAAGGGGGAAGGGTTTAGAAATATGTGAAATTGAAATTAAGCTTCTCGAGGAAGTGTTTTTTCGTTTAAGATCATAATTATCACTGGATAGTTAACTACTCATGATAGCAAAAGGATAAGTTTTTCCACGTGTCGGTGATTATATAAATACTACAAAAATCACAAAACTAGATCCGTATCTGAAAGGATCTGAAAGGTTCCGGATGGAAAGACCGAAAACGATGTTGTTTTAATCAAACATTTCTGAAAAAGAACAGAAAAAGCAGCATGTATTTCAATCAAATCATCTTGATTTCAATGGAAACTCAATATAAAAACTATACTTTCTTCTAGAAGATATTATACTTTATTCAACTTAGAAAAAGGCTAGACATAAATAACAAAGAAGAAACGTTCAATGAAATAGTTTCGTTTTCATGAAATGAATTCCTAATATATCGGTTAAAACAAATGAAAACAAACAAAACAGAGAATGTCCTTTTCCGAAGACATAACTCATCTCTCTAACCCATTTGCATCGCAATCCCATTCGTCGTTTCATTCCAAAAAAAACCAAACAAATCTCGATGGAAATCTTCTAATCTCAGACATTTTTCGTAATTTACACTCGCCTTCTATACTTTTTTCTCTGTTCTATTTTCATTTCGAAAATCGACAATTCTTCGAAAGATCAGAAATTAATGTCTAATTTTCTGTCTTTCCCCCGAAAGAGGGTTATCTGTTATCATTTGAACTCGTGGCTTTCCACCGGTGAAAATGATAATGCACAACAAATGATCTGCAGTCGAACTAAGAATTCTTCTGATGCAATATACTTTATTTGTCAAATTTCGGCGTTTGTTTCGCAGATTATTATGTACAAGCAACAAAAGAAAATGCGATTTTAATTGGAAAATGATGAATTAATCGGAGAAGTGCTCCTTATCAAAAACGTATTCTCCGACACCTGGTCCAACTCTCTTCAAGTTTGCAACGATACGGGCGAATTCATTGATGGATTTGACCTGAAAATTGGACATATTTGATTCAATAGTTTGAACTGTAAATTCTTGAAGAAACATCTCTTTGACATACCTGTTCATCCAAATACTTCTCCTCGATGAAGTCAGTAAGATGAGCGTCATTGTGATTTCCAGCAGTGGTGTGAAGCTTCAGAAGCGATTCGTTGTTGAACTTCTCGAGAGCCAAAGCGGCTTCGAATGCTTTCAAAGCGGTTCCCCACTCATCGTTTTCTGGTTTTTGAATGTCTTGAAGTACAACACGTCCTCCACGAAGATTTTGAACACGCATCAACTCAGTTGCATGCTCCCGTTCTTCATCAGATTGCTCCTTGAAGAACTTTGCGATATTTGGAAGAGCAACATCATCACGATCGAAGTAGAAAGACATTGAGAGATAGACATATGAAGCATAGAGTTCGATGTTGATCTGAAAGAGGATGTTTGAACGAGAAAGGTCGAATGGAAACAAACCTGCTTGTTAACAGCAGCTTCTACTTCGGAGTGGTAGTTTTGACGAGCGAGAGACATGATTGGCAAGTGTTTGCTGTTAGTGATACTGCAATACTGCTCAATGAGCTGATGACATTCTATTTAAAGAGAGATGGGGCGGAGAGAAAAGGGGCGGAGACTGTATGAAACTGATAAGAAAGCAAAGTTTTAGAGCAATGAAAGGAGAGAAAAAAGAAATAGAAGAGAAAAACAATGATCAGCGTCAATTCAGAGAAAATATAAGATTGACTTCAGAAGACGAGGGCGCCAAGCTCTTTGATCTAAATCATTGGCGCCAAAAATAAAACAAAAGAAGTGATAGTTATTAAATTCAGGTCTGAAAGCGTTGGAAAACACCAATAATTCATTTAAAAAAGAAACATACGGAAAAGAAAATCCTGTGAAAGAACGACGGATCAAAAATGGTTTCACGGTTTTCTTGACGATCAAATTCACGAAAAGCGAGCTCATATTTAGAAAAACAATAAATACATTTTTCAAAATGGAGAAATCTATTTGAAAGAGGAAAAATGACGCGTGAATAAGAAAATTGTTCTTTTCTATATGATACAAAATGACGATTTTTCTCTCAATCTAGGTCGAATCTCGTGATATGTTGACCATGATATGTTGACCCTTTTATTATCATCATTCATGTACATAAGAAGTAATCAATATCAATACATTTTGGCATAGAAACGCAGTTTTTGATTGTAATGCATCACGTGAGCTCCATCACTAATTGGAGAAAAGTTTGTGTGCGTGCACAGTCGAAAAGCTGATAAGAGACGGTACGTGCCTCGCTTATCAATGGCTACGTGCGCCATAATGCCCTATATTCGACAAATTTCATCAGACACAAGACCTTTTTACATTCATCGATCAGTCATTTAGAACTTTATATATCATGGTTTTGTATTCGAAAATAACGAATGAAAATGGTTAGGAGAAAGATTTGAAATATTGAAGAAATCTGAAGTTCGAACTGATGAAGAGATGAAGAGAATACCTCCACCTGATGAGTAGTATTAAAATAGAAAAAACCTTAAAACAGAACAAATTATATATTCATAATCATCATCAATTCAAAAATTGCCCTAAAGCGTTTTATTTGAAAATATTCAGGCTCTGCTCTCTTTTTCCCGTCATGGTTGTCACGGAAATACAGTTGTTTAAGGTAACTGGGTGGAGTTAAACTTTCAATGAAACTTCAAAACTTTGGAGCGATTTTTTAAAACCTAATTTTAAAATATGTGAACGCCTGCAGGCAATTTATAACTTTCTCAAAAAAGGATCTTTTCTCACAATCGAATTGTATATCTTGCTTCTTGTGGAATTGCATATCTGCTTCTTTGCGTCAATAGGAGCGACTCGATAGATATTAAAAAAAGAGATAGTGCAATTTTGTTCATACGTTTAAGAATAAAAATGTAAATCACTGACAATTAAAACTGAAATCATCAGTTCTGGTTAATATGCAAGACTGGGAACACAAAAGATGGGGAGAGATGAAAAATAGAATGAAAAAAGCGAGAATTATGTGAAGAGGAAGCAAGTGTATGTTATTATGGTCAGCCGGAAACCATGATGAATTCTCAAAGAAAAGGTTATTTTTTAAATTATAACCGTAATGCATACAAAAATGAGAAGAGCTTACAAACAGAAAGAAATCGAAATTAAAGAGATATGGTACACTATAAAAAGGCATGGAAGTGGCGAAACGGAATATTGAAATTATAACAGAGTACAACTCCAGTTGCTGAAAAAGCTTTTCTTTTGGGTTCCTGATCCGCCAACATTAACACGACCTGAGTTTGAGACCGATCCTCCAGCTCGCATTTCATTTTGCTCCATCTTACTCTTAATATCACGAGCTAAAGTGAAGAATGCCTCATCAATGTTCAGATTCGCTTTGGCAGATGTCTCGAGGAACTTAGTACCGTACTCAATAGCAAGTTGTTCACCACGATCTCTCGATACTTCCCGGCGTTCTTCAATATCACATTTATTTCCGATAATCATACGCTCAACATCAGACGCTGCATGCTCTTCAATGTTCCGGATCCAGTTTTTGATGTTTTCGAATGAACGTTCGTTGGTGATGTCATAAACCAGAATGATACCCTACAAGAAAGATTACTGCTTATTAGGAAAAACAATCATTCGTGCGGTTCTCGAAATATTCAAAACTAAGCAACTAAAAGTTTACTTTTTACTCTTTGAAAAAATTATTAGTTTATCGACACTTCTTACCATAGCTCCTCTATAATAAGCTGTCGTGATGGTACGGAATCTCTCCTGGCCGGCTGTATCCCTGGAAAATCAAAAAGATAAACAATATCTATGGCAATACACCAACCAAATTTGGAGCTTTATCTTTTTTCCATCCAACTCGATGGTTCGAATTTTAAAATCGATTCCAATTGTTGAGATGAACGAGTTATTGAATGAGTCATCCGAAAAACGAAACAGAACGCACGTTTTTCCAACACCACTATCACCAATGAGCAAAAGCTGGAGAAAAAATATCATTAATCGGAAAAGAATAATTATTATGATAATTACCTTAAACAAGTAGTCGTAGGTTTTCGCCATCTCACTGGTCTTGAAGAGAGTGTATCCCTGAAAGTTGCCGGTTTGTCAGGAACTGAGAATCGAAATGACGAAAGGAACAGTTAAGGGTTAAGATTTTTCATATACCAGGAGACATTTTTCAAGCACAAAGAGAGTTATGTATATCAGAATAATGAATAAATTATCGGGAGTGAAGTGCGCATGAGCATAGTAAAAAAAGTTGTGAACAATTTTTGTTGAACTTTTTAAAACGTGTCATGACCAATACTTGAAAGACATTGAACATCTGGTGACCCCTCCAGATATTGAATTCTTCCTACATACAATATAAAGTCAACATGGGTTGAGTCATGTGAGCGGACAATTTATTATTCCTAAGAACGCTAGAGCGAGATTATCAAGAAAGAATCTTTAAAAACCCTTCTGAAAAAAAAAGAATTTCGTAACAAACACTGGAAGACTAATCGATTTTCCTCCGTTATGCTGCTCCAACAATAACAGTGTAGTCACGGGTCCCCAAATTAAACCTTTGGGTGTGCAGCAGAAGAAAACAAAACAGCAACAACTAATAACGGCGGCCACGGCCAGCGGCCGATAGTACGACGTCGGCGTTGTCGTAAGAACGGAGTATCGTTCGTCTTTTTCCAATGAAAAACACTTCTTTTGATTAAAAATGCCAAAAGATGTCGAAAAAGAAGCAGTGAAAAGCAGTGAAGATATTATTGCTGATTTATTGAACGATATAAAATCATCCGAAAAAGTAAGTCCGTATGCATATTCACAGAAATATATACTACACATACTTCAGTCCTTCTCTGTGGATAAACTAGCCGGCTGCAATCAGACAGATATTGTGGAGGAAAAACCAAAAATAGATAAGCACCGTAGTAGTCATCGATCGAAAAAGAGTAAGAAAGAAAGAAGGCGAAGTAGGACATGGTCGAGATCAAGAAGCCCCAGCAGGAGTAGAAAACGGAGCAAAGAACGGAAGAAAAGCAGAAAAAGGAAAAGAAGCCGGAGCCGGAGTAGAAGTCGTTCAAAAACCCGAGATTCGAAGGTTTACCAAAAAGAAAACCACTCGGAACCAACACTTTCGACGTCAGAAAAAGAGTGAGTATTCTCGTTTTTTAATATTATTAGAAAAAATGTTTCGAATAGTTTAATATAGAATAATTTCTTTTTGAAGTTTTATTAAATGGTTCTTTCAGATTGAAACAAGAGAAAAACGAGCTTTCACCAAACCCAACACTTGAGTTCAACGACGTTCGGATAAGAAGCGAAACTGATGATGCGACGATGGGAGAAACCTCAGTGTTCAGAAACGAAGTTGAATTGAAACTTTCTATTTCCACTGTCCTCCCAGAAGTTGAAGAAAAAAACCCAAAACAGTCAGAAAAATATGAGGATGGGGAAATCGAAGATTATGTCTATGGAAATTCCACAGAACTTCAGACTGAAATTAGACAAAATACTTCGAAGAAGAATGTAGATCAAAAAATGAAAGGTTTGGACGAAAATGATGATGAAAACCTGACCGATAAAACTGAGCAAAAGAAGAAGAAAAAAGATCATAACGAAAGGACTAGAAAAAGAAGTAGATCAGACAGCCGACAAAAAAACAAAAGACGAGAAAGGTAAGACTGTTTTTTCTATTGACTATCTCAATTTAACTATTCCAGTCGTCGATCCCGTTCCAACAACCGACGACGAAGATCTTCTTCTTTTGATCGACCAGAAAAAAGAGAGCGTCCAAGGAGAAGAAGTGGTTCACGAGATCGAAGAGCTCGTAGCTTCGACCGAACATCAAGATGGAGGAGTCGATCGAGAGACCGTCGAGAATACGAAACCTATAAAAGAAGAAGATCGAGGAGTCGAGAAGTTATTGACAAAGAAAAGCTATTGGCTATTGCTAAAACTAAAAGAGCCGAAATGATGTCAAATGGAGATAGAAATCAAGCATCTATCGAAGACTTCGTCAGTGAGTATACAAAATAGACAAACTAAAAACTAAGTCTAATCTAATGTCTTCACAATACTAAGCATCGTTACAGCTTATTGCAAGAAATTACAAAAGCGTCAAGAGCGTGAAAAAAGAAGAGAAGCTGGGCAAGCAGTTAGTGATCATGAAAGTGATGGAGAAACCGTACGGTACAAACATCCATATGCTATTCCAAAAGATGCTATACGTATAAACATAGTCGTAAGTTCATCTCTTCACTATTTCCTTATTCCATTCTTTCCAGACTGCAACTTCCATTAATCTTGCTCAAAAAGCTATAACTGGACCCGAAGAACCTGCTCAACTGGGTTCTTCTCAACTACGTATTGTATATCCGGTTTCATCTGGAGCTGTACATAAAGAAAATGCAGAATGGGTTCCAGTTGAAAAAGAAGAAACTCCGAAAAGCTGTTCAACCGAACAAAAGAAACACGTTGCACTCACAAGTCTTGAAATTGATAGATGCAGAGCTCAAGGAATTGTCAGTTTATGACCGTTTCCACACTTGTTCATTCTTTTTTTCAGCCGGTTGCCCCTGTTCCTATTCCTAAATTTTTGGATTCTATACTACCTCCTCCTCCACAACCTCCCCAGTTTTTACCAAACCCTAATGATGGTAAGTTACTATGTTAGATTCAGTAATAATAGTGAAGCATTCAGCCTTCCGTCCTCCAACACCGCCAGCTCTTCCTTCTGTTCTCTATATTCCTTCGAAAGAAAAAATGATTCTGAAAGAACCTAATGATATTCCGGTTCCCGCTCCGAGTGATATTGGGAAAGTGTTGAAGCAGCGGACAGAAGCTCAAAGGAAAGTGCTTTCTACTCCCAATGATTTTGAAGCTCACCGTGCACTACGAGAAGCTAATGAACAAGTGAGTAACCATTTTGAAAACTGCTGTCCAATGACTTTGGAGTATTCAGATCAAGCTCTGGGCCGCCTTGAAAAGCTTGCCTGGTGAGTATACCGGAACAACAGGACTGAGATTGCTAACCGCTGACGAGTTGCAACCACATAATCCAAAGTTTCATGCTTGGGTCAAAAAGGTATTTTTTGAGTTCATTGATAGAGATTCTCAGCCGTTCTCTTTCGGCTCTGTCTCGTTGGAATCGGCACATTCTGCTGATTTTATCGGGGAAGATTGAGATATTTTCAATAATAAATATCACTCTCTTTACGATTAATTTGAAAACAGAATGTGCCGATTCGTGACATCCTATTGCCGGTATTCAACTACAACTCCGGAATCATCAATCTTCTTAAAACAACTGCAGTCTTCTAGTCAACCATGATATCGTAAGTCACTTTCAAACCGAATTTCTTCTTTTTTTGGCTTTGAATATCGATTTGCTTCTGAAAAGCTAAGTTAAAGAGAGAAGAAGTTCAGTTTTTAGTGACATTTTTCTTAACCTACTGTTCATTCTCGAATGGAATTTTCAATATATGTGTGATTCTGTAACATCAGGCCAATTTTCAGGATCAGTTTAGAAATGCAGCACCAGCTACAACGGGAATAGGTCGAATGATGCTAGAAAAAATGGGTTGGCGGCCTGGGGAAGGTCTTGGAAAAGACGCCACTGGTAATGTGGAACCCCTCGTTCTCGATGTTAAAAGTGATCGAAAAGGACTAATGGCTGAAGAGGAAATGTCAATAAAGCAACGGAATAAAGTTAATGCTCAGAATAATGTTCCAGTAGATCTGTCAAGTAAGCTACTACATTTTTCTGCTTTTTATTCTCTAATTGCAGCTAAAAATCCTGTTTCACTCTTGATGGAATTGTGTGCGAAACGTCGATGGGATCCACCAGTATTCACATGTGAAGATTCCGGTGCAGCCCATATGAAGATGTTTATTTGGACTGTTGTCATTAACAATGTTGAATATCGTCCAATGTGTGGATCAAAACAGAAAAAAGAAGGAAAAGCGGTAGCATGTCAAGTGGCTCTACAGGCTCTAGGAGTGCTTCCTAAAGATCCAGATCTCCCCGTTTACATGTAAATCCATATTAATGATTTCTTTTGCACTGATACATTTTCCAATATAACTGACTTGTAAAAACCATTGAATAGTTCAAGAAGTTTCTGTAGTTGTTGTTGCTGTTATAGTTGTAGTTGTGGTCTCTGTCATTTCTGACTGTTCAATTGATTCAGAGTCTTGCGAGTTCGATGGATTGTCGAATCCCTGAAAAATATAATTAATAAAATAGAAAATCCATTCTATCATACATCTCTTTTCGGTTTCGTCGCCAAAAAATTAACCAATTTTACAAATTGATTTCTATGAGATGCCACGTATAGCTCAGTTTCCCACATCACTTGAATCACTTTCTCCAAATCAATTTCATCAAGTGAAATTCCTTGTGACAAATGGGGAGAGAATCTGAATAGAATGGTTAAGTTCTTCAGAGATTGAAGAATAACATTTACCTAAAGTAAGGAGTATTCAATGAATGACACCATTCCCTTGCGTATTTCACTGGCTGACCATTCGAGGCTGTACACTTCAAAAATCGACGTTTTCATTCAATAAAAATGTGGAAAAATGCATACCTCCTTCACGAGAACGTGCAATAAATTTCTGGTACTAGCAAAAACTTTGTAGCAGGATTTGGCAAACTGGATCGGGTTTTTCTGAAATGAGAATTCTCATTCTATCGGTATTACTTCGGTTTCACTCACAGCATGAGCCACGACAAGATCGATTCCATCAATTTTTTCAGTTGGAAACACTCCAGTTCCTAATGAAATCACACATCCGATTTTCCAATTTCCTTTCTTTTCTCTCTCTTCAGGTGTCTTCGCAAATGATTTTTCAAGTTTATTCGTTAAAAGAAAATCAGAAACGAGGGCAAGTGTCGGATTATTCGCAATCAATCCACCATCCGAAAGACCGTTAAACGATTCGAAAAAGTATGGAGCAGCTCTGAAATGAAGAGATTAAAGACTCGATTTCAATTGAAATCCTACGTTGTGCATCGAAGAGCTTTCCACAATTCAACTTTCGATGGATCAAGAAATTTATAATGTTCGCATGCTTCTTCTGGCATTTCAGGGCAATATGATCGGAAAAGAAGTAATTGGGGTGGAACCATTCTCGTATCGGCTACAGTAACCATCGCTCGATGCCTCTTGATAACTGACATTTTTGAGTCTTCCCATGTCGTTACATGACGAGCAATGTACTCCATTCCAGTCGAACTATACTTTGGAACACTTTTATCAAATCCACGAATGAATACTCTTTCCCTCATTTCTAGAAGAAGTTTTCTCGTCTCTTCGATATTCCGATCTGAAAGTTTACGAAATCAGGTATTCCGCAGCACTAAATCAATCTGAGTTCGATTGACTTACTGTTAGTTGATAATAAAAGAGTAATGACTCCTCCACAACTAGTTCCAGCCATATCATCAATCTTTTCAACTAGTTTTCCATCAAGCATATGATCAATGTGTATCAACATTTGAACTGTTATCACTGCTCGAATACCTCCTCCATCAAGAGAAAGTAGAACTCTTTCTTCATTTTTCCACTTTTTTTTCTCTCTCACAAGAATATCATTATAGTAACTATCGACATCAATGAAACCATCTGGAGTCGGACTCGGCGGATTATCCAAACTATTGAAGTCCTCTCGAATCCTGAAATTTGAATATTTTTGAATTCTGTTTTAAAAGAGGAAAGAACATTCTTTTTATCAGTACAAAGTTCGACTGAAGTCAATCCATTATTGTTTTTTATTTTCCATATTTTATTCGGAGCACACAAAACAACAAGCATTCGAACTGTTCTTTGTTGACCGTTCTGAAGATTTCTCTAACTAAAATCTGAGATTTTTTGACATATTTCTCTACCATCACAGCCACGTGCATTGCAGTATTTCCAGTTTCATCTGTCATTTTAAGATCGATATGATGAATATACAGCTGAAAATGAAATTATTTCTCTATTCGATTCAAAGGACACCGACTTTGTAAAGAAGATCAGTATTCCCATATCGAGCAGCATTCATTAAAGCTTCCAAATGATTACAAACATTCTTCAAATATTCTGTTTTCATCAGAGATTAAATTGAAACATCAACCCACCGATAGATCATAATCGAATGTAATCGGATCGGCTCTCGAACGATCTTTTGAATTATTTCTCTTTGAACGATCATTACTTTTCGATCTATTCCTGAACATTACTTTCCGTCCAAATCGAGATAATGACCGTCGTCTTGACATTTCAAAATAATTCAAATTTTTGAATTAATCAAGTATAGTCACAACGTGACTTTTTCTGCTTTCCGATATAATCCATTTTGACGTTTTCTTTGTTTCAACAATCAACTACTGGATAGAGAAATGATTATGAAAGTTATTTTTTCCGTTTCAAAGTGTGAACATATGACAAAGGCAGATAAAAAAAATTAGTTGAGTGAATTCAATTGACGAGACGAAGAATTGCCTGTTTGATATCTGAAGAATGAAGAAGTTCTCTCTTCTTTTCATCGTCGATCACAACTTTTTTCTCGAGACTCTGCAGAATTTGAGAGGCTTTCTGAAAAATGTTTTCTTGAGATGAGTTTGAATTGTACTGAATTACATTGATAACATTTTCATCAATTCCAACCATTCTTGCAACTTGTAAACCGAATGAACATTGAGCGACCCCATCGAGAACTTTATAAAGCATATGAATCTCATTATTTTCAATTTGGACTCCCATTTGAAGAGCCTTTGCTCCTGACTGCTTGGCGAGTTCTCCCATTTCATGGAAATGTGTGGCGAAAATTGAAAGACATTTGATTCGATTCAAAATATCCTGGGCAATAGCAGAAGCAATGCCGAATCCATCAAATGTAGATGTTCCTCTTCCTAACTCATCAATGACAACAAATGAGTTTTCAGTGGCTCGTTGAAGAATGGCAGAACAATCGAGCATTTCGGCCATGAATGTTGAGATTCCTTGAGATTGTTTATCCGATGCTCCAACTCTTGTGAAAATTCCATCAACTACTGAAATAGTGGCAGAGGTACATGGAACGAATGATCCAATTTGAGCGAGAAGGATTGAAAGTGCAGCAGAACGAAGGTATGTACTTTTGCCACCCATATTGGCTCCAGTAAGGATGATGAGACGATTGTCATCTGAAATCAGAGTACTAATTTAACCTGCCACGAATAATCACCTAGAATAACATCATTCGGAATAAAAGGTTTCTCGCTGTTTCCTTCAATAACTGGATGTCTGCATTGTCTCAGATCAAGCCTTTTCGATCCAAGAGGCAATAGATTCGGTCTACTGTAGATACCAGATGATGAAGCAGCAAACGTGGCAAGAGAGACGAAAACATCAAGAGTCGCAATAATTTGAGACATTCCTGGTATCAATGGGATGAACTCCTCGGCCTTTTTACAAAGCATGGCAATGACTTCATCTTCAGCTTGTGTATATTTTAGATGATATTCAAGAAATCTGAAAATGAAAAAGTCGTTAGATTAGTTATGAATTTAAAAAATAATACTCACTCTTCATTAATGTTACTGAGCTCTCCAACAGTAAACTTTACCCCACTGCCTTTCGTGGTTTCAAGGATATGTACATCTTGCTTACGAATAGACTTCTCTTCCTGAAACAAGAGGATGAACAAAATGACTGTTTAAATCGATCAAAAACCTTTAAGGTGACTCTGAAATAGTATCCATATTGAGCATTCTTATCTAACTTCATACTATCGCAATCGAACTTCGAAGAGTATTTCTTTCTTAATTTTTCGGCCAGCTTCTCCACTTGGTCGAGTTTCTCACTGATTTCTTGAATTTCTGGAACAAAGTCGACACGAACTCGGATTTCTTTGTTTTCTTTTTCGTACTCGAAATCGAAAAACTCGTCACATAGAACTTGGAATCGGTCAACCTTTTTGAGAATTTCTGTGAGGTCGGATCTAAGAAGTCGATTTATTGAAGCGGCGAATGATTCATTTTCAGATAGCTGAATCAATTGCATTTCAACACTTTCTAAGAGAGTCGCTGCTTGATAAAATCTATTGAGATCCTGAAGAGTACATTTTCTCATGAGTCGTCGAGCCAGCTGTGAACAGTCGGGCATTCTCGCAAGAAACGAATCACGAAGTTTTTGGCGAATATTTGAATTTTCAAAAAGTGCTTCAACCACATCTAAACGTTCATTAATGTGTTCGATTTCACAAAGAGGACGAGACAGCCAATCACGAAGAAGTTTCTCCCCAGGAAGCGTTTTACATTTGTTGATGACATTGTACAGCGTCAAGTTATTAGACTTTTCTGTAATTCAGATTGACAACATTCTTCTTCTTTTGAATTATACCTAAATAATTGTAGTTGAGTTGGAAAAGCTCAAGGGCTTCAACGGCACAAGAATCGATTTGCATGTTCCCATGTGCTCCATAATTGAAAATTCTGTATTTTTCAGAATTACTGTACTCATCAGCTGCATGTGAATGTAAAACTTGGAGACATTTTCTCGCGTCGTCGCTATGTTTTTCTGCTTCATCTGCAAGATCGTATTACTTTAATTAAGAGGTTAGTTCCGAGTGCATACTTTTGAAATCGTCATGGACGCATTGAAGCACTTCATCCCATTCAGATGGCGGCTTAACTAGTTGCTTATTGTGAACCTCCATTTTGGTGAACATGTTCATCAACTTTTTTATTCTCGGTCCAGCAGATGAAACACTATCGACTAAAATATATTCAGTTGGACATAAGCCAAAAATGCATTGTTCGGTCTGAGAAAAGCTTGGAGTGTCAATGAATTCGCTTGTGATAATCCGAACGTTTCCCACATCCCAAGCGCATAAAGTAACTCTATTCTAGAAACAATTTTCGATAGCATGCACTATTATAAGGTTAGTTACATCATTTTCTCCTGGGTGCAAGAAAACTGCAATAATAGGTGCCTGATCCGCCACTCCGATCTCTTGTTCAAACTCCACAGTATTTCCTGGTGATCCTCGTTTAATCATCTTCCATTCGCCTTGTTCACTTACAAACAACTCTACAGATCGTCGCAGGAGAACAATAGTTTCTCGAACAACCTTCTCATATTGTCCACGATTGACCGAAATGAATTTCATCTGTTGAGAGTCATTGGCTGAAAAGGTAATTTTGAAAAGGACTTGTTGTTTTGAACTTACTGCAAAGTGTGAACGTTTTGACACAAACATCGCTTTTGAAAATGTTAGTTGCAACAAAGTTTGCGTCGTCGCTGTACACAGTGAAATATTCTCCACGCGAGAAGATTGCGACAGTATTAGGAGATTTAGATTTTAGAATTTTCAGTAGAGCTTTGTCGCTTCCTTCGTCTTTTCCCCCACTCATTATCGAAATGTGATCTGAAACTTATTTTAATAATGAAATTTTTCAAATTAGAAAAGATCAAAGATTCATTGGAAGTCGTATTCAAATAACGTATTTAAATATATATAGGATAAAAATTTATTAAAGAATTTGAACAGTTCTGCTTATTGCAAGGTACGGTAGCTTGAATTAAAGGTACAGGCAATAAAGACACGCAAATATTGAAAAAGTTATATCTTGAATGGCTTTGTTAAATAATTGCTTTGTAAAAAAATAAAAACACTTCTTTACTTGCTTCGCTTTCAAGAGAAAATTATTCTTTGGGAGTTAAAAGAACATATTGAATAACAAATTTTGATTCTACCAATATTCCTTTCAAATTTTCTATTGCGCGCGAAAAACATTTTCTCTGGTTTTCTTCGTCTCCCCTCTTTTTTGTTCGTTGCTGCCGGTCTTTCGAAAAATGAAGTTCAGTTCTTTGTTGCAAGACACAGCCGCGATTGACGTTTTTATCAGTGAGACATTGTCTGAAAGCTATGAGAAACACAAACTAACATGTTTCAGAAATCTTAACAGCTGCAAGTCGATTAAGTAAGAAAAAATGTTGTGTGAAATTAGAAAAAGAGGGTGAGAAAAAAAATTTTTACTGTTAAAAAAAACTATTTTCAGCTTTAAATTTCATCAGCTGCTCGGGGCTTCATGATGGTGGAGCTTGGTTCAATCTAGCTGTTCCTTATAGCAGCCAACTTTTCCGCAAATTTGTAATCTAAGAGCTTGAATCAAAGCTGTATCAAAAAACCATTCCATTTTCAGGATATGGTTGGCATGAATCCACGAAACGCTGATCAGAATTTTATTTATTTTGAGCTGGAAATTGATAGTTTAGTGCGCATTCTCCCTGGTGGTCATTGTTATCTCAAATTAAAGCTATCGAAAAGTCAGAATGACGAACCTATTTTGGCTGTTGAAGTCAGAAATCCTGAAGCAGATATCGTTTCTCACCAAATTCCAATTAATATTGTGTTGTCAAAGTACTGGAGCACCTACACAAGGCCAACAACTGGCCACAGAAAGGTTTTCTGTATTCATTTTTAAAATTACAATTGCTAATTTTTGGATGTCAATCAATATGCCACCTCCAAAAGCGATTGCAAGATTTATCCATGCTTTTAAGAACATGAATGCTAGAGTTGTGGTACTTGATTTGTCCAGAAAATGAACCTACTACATTCATTTCAGAAATTCACTGCAAGTACTTCTGGTGACTTGAGAATTTCCACGAAAATTGATAATGGAGAGATTGATGCCAGTTTTTGCGATCTTCACACGATTCCATCAGAAAGTGACAGTCAGGAAGATACAGCAAATGTTCAATTGATGATTCGGAATATTACGACGTTGTTCCAGAGCTTCGCTCATACGAAATCACGTGTCAAACTAAGTTTGTCAAATAAATTAAATCTCGAATTTTTCTTATATTCTTAGATATCATCTCGAATCGAATGGCCGAGTTCAACATTCACAGTGAAGATTGCGTTCTTTCTTTTATTGTTGGAAATGTATCAGAATGAATAAATAGTTACCCGTTATCTAATATCAAACAAAGCATAATATAAAAACATTATACGTCATCAGAGTCATTAGCTTTAAACTTCTGTGAATCCTCGTTCGGATGTGACCTAAAAATATCTCAGTTGTTTTATCTTCAACTTTTTTTCACCTCATATGGGTCCGAACTCCTCTCATACTGAATGCTCGATATCCACAAATCAAGCATGTGAACGTCTTTGAAGCCTGATGCGATGATCGAATATGCATTGAAAGTTGAGAAGTGGAAGATGGAATGAAATCGCATTTCCCACATTTATCTGGTACCTACAAATCTTTTTTTTTTGTGCTCAGGGAGTTCTAGAAGTCATGAGATCTTTCCGTCTTTCTCTCTTCAGCCATAATTCAAGATTGTAATCGAAAAACGACTCAGAAAGATGAGAAGTTTTGATAAAAAGAGAAGAAAAGAGTCACCTTTCTGGATGAATCGATTCGATGTGATCCTCTGTTTGCCGATTCTCGAGTTGTATGACTACAGTATAATTGGCGGTGAGCATCAAATGTTGTTTGAGAAGAGAATGAAACTCCACAAGTGCAAGAGAATGGGCGGTCTGGATAAAAGGGTTCACTGCTTGAACTTTTAGATGTTGGTGAACAGCTGGGAGATAAAGATTGAACACTTGCAGCTCTCAGAGATGATGATAAATCCAATGCAGTAGAAGTACTTGCTCTTCTGGAACAAATTGAACAATAAAATAAATATATGTTTCTAAAATGTACATTTCATCCAAATCGATAATTGGAATGGAAATTGAAATATTTGAATGAGAAACATTGAGATTTGGTGATATTTCCAACTGTGTTGTATTTCGAATAGAAATAGGATTCATATGTTTGAGCAACGTGGAATTTCTTCCAACAGCCACTGGAATCACGGAATGAGTTGGACCCATCACCTGAGAAAAAGTTAATTAAAATCATATATAGAATTGGTATTTCATCTCACTTGAACTGTATTTTGATTCATCAAAGCGTGAAATGCAACTGGCAATAAAATCACATTATCTGGCTTTTCGCCAGTGTTTTTCTCCAGTGTGCAGTACAAATCTTCGTGATTTTTCAGATTTTCCAATGATTCGAATTTCGCCACGTGGCATTTTGAACATTCATATTCTAAAAACAAATTTTTATATCGCCTGATTCTATACGTTCCTCACTTTTCTCCATTCGATTTCTCTGTTGTTCGAGACGGTAATTCATATCAGCAACGAGGATTGCTCGAAGAGGTTCCAATGATATTACATCTTTTGTGAATAAAATTTGAAATAATTTACCTAAAAATATTTCAGTCAAATTTCATAAAACGAAGTTGAACGAACCAGTTTGTAAAATAACACAGTTTGCCAATAATGGGCTTGGAGTAGATTGTATTCGGCGAGTTATATCGTTCTCTTCCAATTTCAGATCCATTGGTTCTCCAGTGAAATTTGTCAACTTAAACCTCTAGTTTAAAATTGATTTATAGAATTTCGGCTTACTGTAATCCGCAAAGATTTCACATCATCGCTCAAAGCAAACGGACCAACACAATCACCTGATTTGAAATCGATCTGTGTTTGCATCGTCTGAAAATACAGATCAATTGTTAGATGGATATTATCTCATAAATCGCTTGAAATATGGTCAAACTCCAGGATTAATCGAATGCTAACAGAAATAAAAACATGAATCTGATCATTTGTTATCTGGTTTTCAACCTACAGTACTCACCTCAATTATGGTTTTTTGTAATAATGTTTGATTAATATCCATTATTGTATTCGTATAGAAGATTGAGAAAAGATTGAAGAATGAAAATAAGAAGGAGAAGGAGATCGGAAAGGAGAAGAAGCTCTGAAGAGAGATGTGCTCAAAAGATAAGATCTCAGGGAAGAAGGACAGAGGGCGCAGAGCAAGTTGTGTGTGCCTCGGACTCTTTTCATAGATTTTGATGATAAGGTGAAAGAGAGGAAACGAAGAAACAAAAGAAGTTTATAAAAGAAATATTGAAATGAGATTTCAATCGAAAATAAGAATCTTGAAAGTGTAGAAGATGGATATGAAAGCGAAAAGAAATTTGTAGTTTGAGAGTTTTATCGCAATCCAAAAACTTATCAGGTTCTAAAATTAATTTTAACAACATTCTTATCATTCACTGAAAGACTCACATGATATTTCATTACTCAAAATTGATACGATTTTAAACTAAGTGAATGAAAAAGGAGCGTTCTTTTAAATACTTTTCTGACAGACTTAATATCTACAGTTTCATCAGTAAATGACTTCCAAGTTGGTTCAAGCTTCTATCGTTTAGTATTTCGAGTCAAGACGGAAATTATAAAATCATGAAACATCAAAATGAAAATAATGTGATAGAATAACATATTAAAACCTTCATTTAAATCAAATTCCATTTAACCACTGATTTTTAAAGAATCGTTCTAATTTCCAAAATTAGTAAAGAAATAAAAATACATAATAATTGGAGAGGAAGACTTCAAAAATGGACTATCAGTAAAATGAAAAACTGATTAGAATGTTATCAGTTTTTTTGATTGAGAGTGAAATAATTTTGAAATGATTGCAAAATTCTCATTGAAATATAAAAACATCAGCTGAGTGAAAAGAATAAGGAAACTCTGACATAAAAGATCTTACGGTATTTCGATGACGTGTCAATTTCCAGAGGAAAAGATGTTGGAAAAAGTAGAAAAAACAGGCAGTAAAACGATGAAAACGCGGGTAATAAATCGGAAAACCGGAAAGGAAACGAGAGCTTTTCTTCTGAAAACTGTTGAAATGAACATGTTCGTTCATACTATTTTCCTGTTTTTCTGCCTTTTTTTGAAAGTGGTAAGTTCAGAGATTGAGAGAAAATATGTAGATAAAAAAAATATTTTAATTGAAGTTGAAATGAAATTGTATTAATCGTCCAACTAAAATGAGCTCAGAATACTGAAGATTACTGTAGTTTCAATTGAAGGATAATTTCTTTTTCAGAAATGCATCCTTGAAAGCAGTTTTCCGTTGACTGTTCTTCCTCTTCACTTTCAAGAAAAACCATCTGACCACAGCCGATTGTACTATTCAGATAGAAGCATTCTCAAACTTTTTGGTACGGATAACAAAATATATTTTTTCAATCGGTTACCTGAATTTCAGAATCATCTGGATTTGCTCCTATTAATTCATCCATTTCCACATCATCTTTTGGTTTTGCAACTCCAGATACAGATTGTGAAGTAATCGACACATTATGTCCTCAGCTGTCACAAATATTTCATGTAATTATTGATGGATCACCCCGTTTAATAAGTTGGAATGAAATAAAAGATAACGATACAATCGACCTATTGGAAGAAGCTGGATACGTTGGATCGTGGCCTGGATACTGTGGAACATCAAATGGAGCACTTGTTGAATTGTATTCTCCAATATTGAAACAGTTTCGATATGCTACATCGAATGAAGATATATTGATAGCCAGATGGAATAAAGATCGACAATTCTGGCGTCCAACGAAAGTTATCGGTTATTTATTCAATGCAACGGTTTCAAAGAGAACAGTGTAAGCAGACGATTTTTTTTCTCATCTCGTAGCTCAGCTTCCCATTTCTAACATTCCTTTTTTTTCTAACAGTTCGAATCAGAAAATCGAATCTCTTTTTCTAAAAATCTATTTTCATAATGGCACTACTCACAACTTGTTTGAAGCAATGAAACGATTTTTGGTAGAAGAGGCTTCTCATTAATTTATCAAAAAATGATTTTAAAACTTCAAACAGTTTCATTGGGAACACATGGATATCTCTTTCTTTGTCATAACAACTTTCCAATTTAAAAACTTCAATTTTCGCTTTTTCAGAAATTATCCATTCAATGCGATTCGTCCACTTGAAAATGTTGTTTTTGTATGTTTTATATTATTTATTTTTTCACGGACTATCCGATTTCAGAATAAAATTCTACTGAGACTCCGGCCGATTGTCAAAGTGAAAAATGAAAATGGACTTGTTGCTTTCACTACGAAATTCCACCACAACAGCTATTTGAATCAATATAAATTCGATTGAAATCCAGAGTGGATGGAGATGAAGAGGTTTTTCGTCGATTCTCTTCTAATGGAGCCCTTCTGGATTTT
The DNA here is from genome assembly GCA_016735795.1 of Caenorhabditis tropicalis. NCBI lineage: Eukaryota > Metazoa > Nematoda > Chromadorea > Rhabditida > Rhabditidae > Caenorhabditis > Caenorhabditis tropicalis. Next base: position 5,925,499 of record CM028614.1, on the reverse strand, counting down.
CAGTTAACACAAAGAGCTGGATACGTATTTCGAGAGGAATCATCTGCTTTTCGGTGTCTTGGAGAAATTCAGCCAATTTACGAATTGCAGAATCCTACAAAAAAGACAGATATTCATTATGCTTCAGATCCAGAAGAAATACACGAATATACTGTGAATATGAAATGGACCAATTTGGGTCTAATGGGTTATACTAGTTGGGGTAATTTTGCATTTGCAAAACGTTAAAAGATTATTCTGAATTAATGAATCATGTTTATTTCAAGAGTATACATTGAAACGTTTTTATGGAAAACAGTTTGAATGGAAATAGAAACAGTGAGACGATTGGCGAGATGTGAAATCAAAAGTAAAAAGCAATGATGTGGAGGTTTTCAGACTCTACGAATCAAGAGGCAAACATAAAGAATCAAGAGGTGGACATCTGTAATTCTGAAAAGGGTAACCGTATAAATATTCTACTTGAGGGTATGAAAGCATTTCAGCATTCAGCTACATACTGAAAAGGGTAACGAATGTTCTCATGCGGGCACCGGACACTGTGTAACGTTAGACAAAAAGAACAAGGTAATGAATGATAGAAAAGAAATTGAAATGAGAGAAGTCAACTAAAACATTCTCAATACCACATATTTAATACTATCGGTGTGGCAGTAAACAAAATGGAAAACTGATGGAATGAGGCACATACAAGTGTTGTAGTATCACCGGATAAAAGGACCACAACTCGTGAATTGCTGTCTTATGAAGGGCGTTTTTTGGGATACAAAAATGCGAAGGACAAGAGCTCAGTCGAAAGCAACAACAAAACTATGATGTTTCAGGAATCACTTTTTTTGAGACGGATTAGAACGCTATCCATATTTCTTTGTGACAACGACTTTAAGTCAACACTGGGAATGGGTTTTGAAGAGAATGAGGGAACAGAAGAAGTGGTAACGGTAGCAGTGGAGTTTATTGGTTGAGACTTTGGAGGTTTTGGAGATGAAGATGTTGGGCAATACGGCTGAAAGGGAATGTCATATGAACATTTCTAGATAGTGAAAACTCACTCTCAAATCCTTGACAATTTTCTTCGGATGCGTAAACCTTGTGAACACGTACGGCTTTTTGTTGATCGGGTATTTGTACTTCGGTGGAATTTTCTCAAAAACTCGTTGATTTCTGCCAATCTGTTGATCACAGAAAAATACGTCATCTTCTTTGAACTTTGGAACTTTCGGCCGACCCTCAGACCACGTCTTTCCGTCCACAACCAAACATCTTCCGATCACTTCGTCTAGTGGAAGAGTCTCATAATACGATGTGGAGAATACTTCTTGTCTACAGAAAACTCGTCCAGTATCAGCAAATGTTTCATGAGGCCAAGCGTAGAAAGAGCCGAAAACATATCGATTGTTTCCAGGACAAACAAACAGGCGCTCAACGCGGAATATTCTTGCATTCTTACGGTTCACATTAAGCTTCGGCAATGGCTCAGTTGGAGCTTTCGGGAATTTGAACATATTTGGCTCCCTAGGAATAAGTCCAGGCTTTTCTTCACGCAAGTTCTTGAGAAGATTTTTGTGATCTTCATTGAACGATCTGTTCACATAGACCGTTTCATTGAGACGAATTTGTATGCCGCGACGATTCATCAAGGATCGATAGTAAACACAACTTTCAAAACGGACTTCGGGTTGCTCGTGTAGTCTCACGTCGACGTTCGGTCGTTGACCTGCTTGTTTCCCGAGACAGAAATCGCAATTGAACTCATCCTCCTCACTAACCGATTCACAACAATCCATATGTAGCCAAAAGAAACATTTATCGCATTGAACCATTTCTCCGTCCTCATCGAGTGCTCCACATATGCAGCGGACTGCATTGTCCTTCGCAGTAGCTCGATAAGATTCCCACGCGTCATCTGGATCGTACGAGCCAATCTGCAAAACGTCAATCGTTTCAGAAAAACGTGTATGTACGAAGTATAACAACACACATAAAAAAGAATAATACGCAATGATCGAAAAATCATCACTAACCGGGTGGAGCGACTCAAGATACGATAAATCAGCTTCTCCTCGCTTTGGCAGAACCGACGAATGACATGATGACAGAGTTGCACGGGCCTTCAAAGAAGTATCATCCGTTTTTGCTGTTTGTTGTGCAGATAATATTACAGAAGAAGACAAATAATGAGACTCAATCGTTCTGGAAAAAAATTTGATTACAAAAGGTTCGAAAATGGTTCAATACATACATGAAAGCTCTTTCCAAATCATCGTCATTGATTACCTCCAACCAATTTTGGAACAATGCTACAAAAATGGTTGAGTCCAGGTTCTGTCTGTTAATCTTCAAATAGTTGTTGATTGCTGAGTAGTAGGGGAGCATTGAACGAGGAATTGATCCATCAATTCTTTGAACACGGAACGAAAAAGCAGCCAATGTTTTTCTCATTTTTGAAAGAAGAGACGAATTCTTGTCACACAGAAGAATGGCGGGAAGTCCGGATTCCCGAGCTTTTTGAATCGTCTTTCTACGATTTCGTGGTAGAAACCTCCGGGTTTCGAATTTTTCATTTTCGTCTGCATCCACAATAACAGCTTTTCTCACACCTCTGATGATCTTCTTGCATTGGAACGCACCACAGTTGCACGGAACATCGAAAGGTAGTAAACCACTTTTATCAATGGTCACTTCAGCATTTGGACTCAAGTCCACGAGTGCGAAAACCCCTGCTCGATAAAAGCCATTCACTGACCAAACTTCCAAGCGAGAGTTAGGTTTGCATGAATGTTTTATGAATCTGGCCAGATTCCCACGATTGGTTGCATCTATGAAAAGTTGAGATCCAATTGCAACAATTCTGGCTTCTTGATTCTCTTTAAATTGTTCATAAGCCCTCTTGTGATCGATAACTTCTCCTGCGAACTCGCAGAGGAAATCTCCAGATTTTCTTCCCATCTTAGTTTTCAAAACTCGTCTTGACTTCGGACCGCTTGACATAGTGAGTTTACTACTACAATCCTCCTTCCAGAAACGCCGATTAGAACAATATGATAGAGTACATTCATTGCTGCACTGTACCCTAAGTGCTCTATTCAGACATTCTAAATCGGAAGTACACGCTCCTTTAGTGCAACCACAGTTCAGACTCGGGGCTCTCCATAATGGGATAACGGATTCTGAGAAAGGAACACTTCTCGAAATTTCATGATATTCTCCATTGAATTTTTCTTCGACTGGTGCGAGACTGTCTTCAGGAGAGTCATCCACTCTTGATCTTCGTGATGATCTCATTTTTGTTGGTACTGATTCTTCTTTGGCTTCCTGGCATATTTCGTTTTTAACTCCAGTTTTAGCTAAAATGCTCTCTGTAGAGAATGTCTTCATCTTTTTCGAAACAGAAACGCCAGATTTTCTGAGTTTCTTGCTTTGCTCATTCAGCTGTCGGAAAAATGACTCTTTCCTTTTTCCAGTTGTTATTTTTGTGGAAGTTGAATGAGAAAGGCGCAATTCCATCATGTCAACACTCATTTTCTGAGTTAATGTCTCCAATTGTCTTTCCATCATTTCACGAACTTTCAGTCGAAACTGCACGGGTGTTACTGTTTTTTCGAACACTTTTTCCTCTTCAGGAGGAGTTGTTGTGTCTTCATCCGCAATTTGTTCAATTTGCGTATCGGCAGAAGTCTTAAGAAAAAAAACATATTTGATTTGAAAACTGGAAACTTTCAAAAACTCACCTTGAACTTCTTCGCACTGACTTCATCTTGTTGCTGCTCTTTTTGAATAGGACGTTTCTTTTTCGGTCTCCTTCCTCGTTTTCTTACACCGCTTGTGTCGCCTGGCTCTTCTGTCAGTGCTACTGTAGAAGTACTCGGCTCTTCGGGTAAATTACTAGTAGTGACATCCGGTGAATTCGTAGTTCTTGATGCACCCTTGTTTCTTTTACGTGTAAACCTTGTTCGAGGAGTTGTTGGAGTGGTAGATGAAACTTCTGCTTCCATGTCTTTTTTCTTCCTCGATTCTTCGGCATATTTCTTTTTGATTAACACAGCAATTGAATTAGCTTTGTCTGGGTCCAGTGAATACAATCTTGAGACAATTTCATCCAGATTCATATTTGATGCAATAGAGAAGGAAACAAATTCTTCTGCATTCATTTCAGTAGGAAGTTCTTCTCGTGCTGGTATAAGTGTGGTTGTTGAATGAACTGGTGAAGATGTTGTAGCCCTCGTGTGAACATCTGTTAGTGGAGGACCAAAGCTGAAATAAGTCAATGAAATTGCTCAATTTCTCATAACAAACCTTGTAGATGCCACATCATAACACTCATCGTCCTCATCTATAGGTTTCAATCGAGGCATATCTGTGAAATCTGCTGGCTCATCATCATCATCATCATCACCTGGATCTTCGTTATCAAATGTATCAGCCTCTCTGTCATTCATCAACTCGAAACTGGGACTGGGCGGTGAAGTTGGTACGCTTTGTATACCAGAATCTGGTGTTGCTGATGAGGTTGTTGCTGATGGGTGCGCGTTTAGAGAAACACTGTTACTACTGGTTGTTGCAGATTGCTGATTTATCATCCAATTTCCAGCAGCAAAGTTTGTTGGAGGTTGAACCGTAAGAACTGGAGGTCCGATAGGAAATAGATTCGCTTGGACTACCTGGAACGGAAGTTTTGATTTGTATAGTTATTTAGCACAGAAAAATCAGTGAATATGTGAGCAATGGTATCAAGGAAACAAATCTCTGGAGATTTGTGTAACTGATTAAGAAAACACTTGAATTTGTTAGATGGAAACAATTAAATTTCCAAACTTACCGCATGTTTGTTTCCTACTATTATCCGTTGCCCGCTTGCCCACGTCGGGCTATCGTTTTGCGCGAAAACCAAAGTTCCAGCAGGCTCCAGTATGCTGTCACCAATTTTTATAGGTTTTCCAAGACGCATGATCGTTGGTTGAGACCGCTGACCATTAGAACTACCACTTGAAGACGGTGCCAATGATGAAGTTGTAGTAGTAGGTGTGCAAATCAGACTGGCTTGAATAGGTGGTAATCGCGCAACCGACGACGAAGAAGTTGTTGGTTGCTGATTCTGCTGAAATTGAAAATATAAGCAAACAACAACCTATAGAAACGGATATTAACTATTATATTTAGAATTAAACTCCTTAAGAAGTAAACTTTTTGCTCGGATCATAACACATTGAGATGAAAAGCTTGGACTTTGTCAAAAATTCTTATAGTCCGAGATATAGCGAGGAAAACATTTAACGGTGGCGGAGGGTGTAGATAAGCATCGAGAATGCGATAGATTATAGTGCAGATTAGTCTCAGGAATGAGTAACCCGCATGGACGGCGGTTGCATTTCACAATTTTGACCGTCAACGTTTTAAACGTTAAGATGATTGGAAAAAAAGAGATTGATAAAATATTCTCAGAAATCATGTATTTACGAAACAAGTAACAACTTAATCTCTAGTAATATCTAATTCCAATTTTGAACTTTATCATTAGGTATTCGAGTACTGCTCGAAAACTTTCATGCTTGAATATATAAAACACATTCACCGAAATTATGATTATGAATCATAATTTATGATTCATAATTTATGAGACAATGTGAAGCTTTCGAAATTAGAAGATCTCTATGAAAAATGAAAGAAATCACGAGACAAGGTTGGTTATTCTTTTGTCAATAAGATCAAAAATTTTCCCAACTTCACTATTTAAAACTTTTAAAAAGAAAGCTGTATGTATATCCCTTGGGTGCATTACTTTTAACGAATATGAATTATCAAACTGAGCATTCCGATAAAATGAAAATTACCTCCTCATTCCGAGGTGTGTATCGGTAGCGTGGTGGCTGCTGAACCTCGCTGGCCCCTTGCATTCTCGGCCGCTCGATCTTGATTATTTCACCATCTCGTGCGACCTGTGCAAGGTCGCTGTCGTATTTTAGAAAACTTGAATTGAACTTGAATACTGTAAATTTGAATATAAATTTATTTGACGTTTTAACAATACAATTAGCTTGTAACAGTCGTCAAGCATACTGAGATAAAAAAGAAGTTAGAGTAATAAATACGGAAAAAAGAGTTAAACTGAGAATGATTGGATGTTTTTATAAGATGAGAGGATGAGAAGGCACACAAGCTTCTTTTCAAGGAAACCCACAAAAAGACGGATGTCAAGGGCCGCGATGGTGATGCGAAACAGCGAGTGTAGCAATGCTGTGGTGAGACGCAGACATGCTCGACAGTCAGATGATAGGGAACGGGAACCTAGGCGGAGGGTGCGAGACAAGTCATAGGGGTGTCTTCCAATAGTAGTGAATATAATAACGATTAGAAGGCAAGGCGACGCGCTGCGGTCGTGCGCTGCGGTCGCCTGCTGCCTGGTTTTCGAAGCGACACGAATAGGAGGTAGAAGAAGAGAAGAAAGACACCAGACCGAAAGGCCTGTGTTTCACTTTGGTGTTATTTGTAAGAGAAGAACATTCGGAGAAACAACAGGGAGAAAGAGAGCGTGTTTGACGATTAGATGAATGTGCAGACATGCTGCCTTTTATGCTCTATAAATGAAGACGCAGACTAGAACAGGTTGCACACAAACTCTCACATTTGGCAATGAGCCAGTGCGAAGAAAGACAACAACGCGGCGACAACCGCTGCAATTTTGCATCTTCGCGCCAAAGGCGGTCGAGAATCTCTTCTACTTCTTGCGTTGTTTTATGATTATAAACAATCACTGAGGGAACAGGGAAATCCACAAAAAACAAGGGTCTATAACAGCTGAATCAAACTTGCAGGAGCATGTGAAAAAATTTTTTAAAAAGACGCACTTCTAAAATGGATGAAGTGTTGTTTCCAGACGCCACTCCTGTATAATCACTGAATATCAAACATTCCCCTCTTTTGTAGAACAAACGATTGAGCTTTGAATGGCACTTTTTCAAAAGCAAATGACTTGCAGAAGTCAACTGTTTTCAATTTTCATGAATCTACGCCAGATTCATCTCAGAATGAAATTCTCAATCATATTAAAACATGCCGCGCAGTTCAAATTATTCCGATATTGGAGGCCCAGGCACAAAAATGGTTCAAGAAGGTTTTTTGCAAGTATCCAGTAAAACATGAGATACATACAGGAGGAATCAAAGTTAGGCTCACCTCACTACTAGAGATCTTAAGATGTTATGCCCTTTTAGAAATACTTTCTGACGCCATTGCGCGCATGTCGACGACGAAAAGTGTACGAAACGAGGCAGTTTGAAATAAATATTGACATGTATCTCCGCTCTGCGTCTCTGTTGCCGCGCCACCAATCTTCCCTATCTGTCGGGTTTTCTCTTTCACATACAGCACAACAAAAAATGAGAGTACTCTTTAAAATAGAACAAAGAGACTGGTCAGCAGGTTCAGCTGAAAAATATTGTTCAGACCAGATTTGACCGAAAGTCTTACGGATAAACATAGATTATATGTCAATAATATAATGAATGTGAATGACATCCAAGAGAACGTTTTGAAAACTGAGAAAACTTACCAGCAATTCAACTATAACACTGAAGACACTGTATAAAGTATATCATAACATGAACATGATTATTTGACATGAATATATGAACATGATTATTTGAAAGTACAGAATAATTTATTTCAGGGAATCCGCTAATTTGATAATTAAAACGGTACTTGAGTATCTATGAACAATTTGAGCAAAGTATTCAATGAAGTCCACAACCTTTAAATCGACTTGAATTCATTGAATTTCATCTCCATCATTTGTTCAAAGTTTTGAGTTGGTCCCAGACCCCATACATGATTCAAAATATTTGTGTATCCTGGCCGTTCATTTTCTAACTTCCTCAATTGCTTCTCTCCACATTGTTTCATTCTGCCTCTTTAAAAATATTTTTTAGATAAAGTATGTCTATGAAGATTTGGCTGTACCTTACATCCACGATGTCCACATGAGATTCATCTTTTGATGTAAAATCATCAGTAGTCCAGATGATTGGCACTATAAAGTAATAAACTGCAAAGTTGTCACCGGTCCAAAAATGATTACACGCTGGGCCATAACTTTTTACAGATTAGAAACTTTTCGACGACTACAGAGTGTAAAATAAACAACACGGATATGACACACTTAGTACCATAATTTTTGCCTTTCTTTCTTCAAAAGTGTTCGAGCCGGGTCATAGTAAATAAAACTTTTGACCCGGTTCGTTTCAGCCTAAGGACAACTGACGAGACATAGTATAAAGGCTAGGACGTAACATGTATTAAAACATGAGGATATTCTTACTTGTTGCTATATGCAAAAACACTTCTCCACGAATATTTTTCAGGAAATCGTAAAACTTCAAGATAATATCCTGAAAACTGAATCTTAACTATGTATGAATTAGGAAACTAACGTTTTCATTTCCTTCATTCAAGTTTTTCAGAATGATGCTCTCAGCCGCATACAAGTTTCTTGGAATCAGAGAAAGGATTGAGTCGAAAAAAACACACTGCGCAGCTTCTACGAATTGTGATGCACTGAAAGTATTGATTAAAACAGGAAAAAAAAATTAAATACGAACGTTGCATATTTTCTTGTGTCCGTGAGATCTGGAATAACACTGAGAGTGGTTCCGAACAAAACCCGCGGTGTTCCCCGAACAAGCATCATTAACCTATATTCTTCGTGAGCCATACGAACTGAAACGTTTGGTTATCTATATCAAATGAAACATATGTGCTTACAGTGACAATCGAGGCCACATCCAACAAGAATACCCAACTTCTGCATGATTGAGAACTTCTTATTGATACGCTTTAAAAGTTCAAGTTATCGATAGTTTAACATAAATACAGGAAAAAACCTTGGCCGCGTCTGAGTCTCCAACAATATAGAACTTGTTGCCATGGAAATCAAGATCAATTTCAATCAGATCGTGAAAGAAGTTTTTGAGAAGAATTCCTCGACTGTACGAAAATTCTGGATTAGTTTCGTTAGCTGGAACAGGAGTTGCTTTTGTGGAAATGTTCAAATGGCTAGTGTCAGTAGATTTCGATTCATTCTCCAAATTGTCATTACTGGTTTCATAAGCGGGTGTAATATCTTCTTCACATTTTAAAGCTATTTCATGAAGTCTCGATTCTTTCTCAGAAACAGTCTCGGGATGAGTTCTCTGGCGTTTTCTGCTGACAATGTCGTTTGGGCTGAAAAAAAACCGTTTAAATTTTGAATCTAAGAAACAGAAACTAACGATGATGGTGTATTACGTTCGGGGCGATCCAAAGATTTCATTATACGATCTCAAAATGTAGTTGAGTGCTGGAGAAGGATCTGTTATAATATAAATAATATAGATCATACAGTTAATACAATAATAAGAATAAAATTTGAACTTCTTTGAGAGTTGAAAGTTTGAAGGTGAAAGATTTTATTTTAAAAAAATAAATAATTCCGGTTTTGATGTGCAGGTTATCTTAGCTACCGTATACAAGAAGAAAAATTCGAAAATTTTAACGCAATAACGCACTCGTTATACGAGCTCGTTTCACCTGCTCTCAGCTATTCAGTTTGAAGCTTATTAAATAGATAAAAAATGAAATTATGTTTAAGATTTTGGGGGGCGTTACTTGAATTAAGGGGGGGGGGGGGTCATGTTTGGATATTCCCCGAATACTCTCGTTAAGCAATTAATCTGTATCTATTCTCAGGCTGTTAAGTGTTAAATTTTTGACCTATTTCCGAGATTTTCTGTGAATACGAATCAACTTCAGGCGCGAATAAATTTTTTGAGAACGGCTGCCCGGGAAACTCATTCAGTCAACTTCAAAACTGTTTTTTGGGCTTTGGCTTCTATAATCTTGAAGCACTTGCTTTTATTCAAACTGAATAACAATTACCATTTCATTTATAGTATCGATTTCAGACTAAAACCACAGGAAGAGACAACAATTAATAGCTATGAGGTAAGCATTTCTGTCAAAGAAATATAATAATTTTTTCAGTTTTTCCGATGATGGGTGGGGTATAAATGAGAACGACGTCATCAAAGACAAACCTCTTGCTGGAAAGCATCATGATATGAGCAATGAAAATGAAAAACAAAATGAAATTACAAAACATGATCTCGTGACAGGTATCAAACGTATCAAATGATGTGAGAGATATCTATTTTACGCTATTCAGCTCCGATCGTCAATAAGAGTCATTTTGAGAAAGAAATCCACAAGCCAACTGAACCTTCCAAGGTTATGGATATAGATTCTACTGGTCATCAAAGTGACGACGGGTGGGGAACGTGAGTTGCGAGTGTCATTTTGGGACGAAGCTCAGAGAATTACAGACCGTTGAAAAAAGAAAACATGCGTGCTTCTGAGATTTCGAAAGCTATTGCCAATCGATCGTTATCTAACAGAGTTCAAGCTGCTTTTGACGCACCTCCACCTGGGAATGACACTCTTGACATAGATTCTCCTCGGTTTTTTTATTGCAACTTTTTGAAAAATTTGGTATTTTCAGAGAGCTCTCTCCCGCTCCTCCTGTTGAAAAAATGATACTCCCCCCTCAAGTCAAACTGGCGGCTTCGTTTCGTGAAAATTTTGGCGATGGGACGTCGGTCTCTAAAGTCAAATCGTTCGGAACTCAAAAAGTTCCTGCGCCAATGGGAATCCCACAATCATCAACGGAGTTGCCAATGGATACTGAATCCGAGCGTCAAATGGTTATTCGTCCACAAGACTCAAACGAAACTGTTGAAAAACGATTGTCTAAAAGCCAGATTGAGGTTCCCACTTCCACAACATCTGGTTTCGGTAATACTACGGAGAAGTTAACAGGGATCGAAGATGTATTTGAAAGGGAAAATGTTCAATTTGATTCAATTAGTTCAACGAATGAAGTGCCTACAAAAGGAACTGGGTTCGGTGGCAATTTTGGTGGACCAACTTCAGGATTTGGTGGATCAAAAACGACCGGTTTTGGTGCATCAAAATCGACTGGTTTTGGTGCATCAAAATCGACTGGTTTTGGTGAATCGAAATCAACCGGATTCGGTGGATTGAAACCAGCTAGTGGGTTCGGATCAGCTGATTATGGTACAACTGCTGATTTTACCGACTCATCGAGGAAAGCACCACGTTTTGGCGTTCACTCGATGTTAAAGTCTGAATTCGGTCGAGCTGATGGAAATACTATCAGTTTTGGCGGATCAATTGAATCAATAAAAAAGTCCGGAAATCCGACCGTCTCACAAAATGTCAGTACTGTAAAGTCCACGTCGTTTGGCAGTTCAGTACCTAATAAACACGGCGATTTCGAGAACTCGTCAGGTTTCAATTCAACAGAGATCATAACCGAGAAACAATCTGGTTTCGAAGAAGCCACACGTTTTGGAGGGTCTTCATCATTTGCATCGGCTGGTTTCAAAGGATCAGTGAACGAAAAACCAGTTGGTTTCGAAGAGTCATCCAGTTTTAAGTCCGCTGGTCTTGGTGGATTAATAACCGATAAATCATTTAAAGAATCGCAACATGTAACCCCTGCTAGTTTTGGAAGATCGGCCACTGAGAAACAGAACGGTTTTGGAGGATCCACTTCTTTCAAATCTACTGGTTTTGGAGGACACAATATTGATAAACAGAACGATTTTGAAGGATCCGCATCTTTCAGATCTACTGGTTTTGGAGGATCTACCTCATTCAAGTCGAGTGAAAGTGAAGAACGAAAAATTGAAGAACCTGCCGGTTTCGGAAAATCCACATCTTTCAAATCCACTAGTTTTGGAGGATCCAATACGAATAAACAGAACGATTTCGAAGGATCCACATCTTTTAAATCTACTGGTGTCGGAGGATCTACGTTATTCAAGTCGAGTGACAGTGAAGAACGAAAAACTGGAGAAGCTGCCGGTTTCGGAATGTCCTCATCTTTCAAATCTACTGGTTTTGGAGGACCCAATATTGATAAACAGAACGATTTTGAAGGATCCGCATCTTTCAAATCTACTGGTTTTGGAGGATCTGCGCCATTCAAGTCGAAGAATATTGAAGAGCGGAAAACTGGAGAATCTGCCGGTTTCGGAGGATCCACGTCTTTCAAATCTACTGGTTTTGGAGGATCCACTACGGATAAACCGAACGATTTCGAAGGATCAACATCTTTCAAATCTACTGGTTTCGGAGGATCCACATCGGTCAAATCTACTGGTTTTGAAGGATGCAACACTACTAAGCAAAACGGTTTCGAAGGATCCACATCTTTCAAATCAACTGGTTTTGGAGGGTCAACGTCATTTAAATCGAATGGTTTTGAGGAACGGAAATCTGGAGAATTTGCCGGTTTCGGAGGATCCACATCTTTCAAATCTACTGGTTTTGGAGGGTCCAATACTGACAAACAGGCTGGTTTCGAGGGATCCACATTTTCCGAATCCACTGGTTTTGGAGGATCTACTTCAAACAAATCGAAGGGATTTGGAGAACGCAGCGAACTGGGCGATTTCGGAAAATCTAATACGTCTTTTAAATCCAATGGTTTTGGTGGATCTACATCATTTAAATCGAATGGTATTGAAGAACGCAAAGTTGGAGAATCTGCCGGTTTCGAAGGATCCACATCGCTAAAATCAACTGGTTTCGGAGGATCCACATCACTCAAATCTACTGGTTTCGGAGCATCCACAACGTTCAAATCTTCTGGTTTCGGGGGATCTAATACTGATAAACATGATGGTTTTGGAGGGTCCACATCTTTTAAATCTGCTGGTTTCGGTGGATCCACTAATGGTAAACAAAATGGCTTTGGAATCTCCAATCAATCTTTCGCTGCAACACACATTGATGGAACATCAGGGTCTGACAAGATTTTTGACAGTGTATCAGCGCAGCGTCCAAGTTCTAGTGGTTTCAAATCAGAATCGTCTAGTAGTGGATTTGGAAAGTCTGGATTCAGTGGAAAAAATAGAGATAACCTCGGAGAATCACAACAAAGATCGGCGTTTGGTAACACTGGGTTCTCCAGTTTCGGAGGTTCTGGCCAATTTGGAAATGTTGATGGAGGATTTGGAGGTGAGGAGTAACAAGAAAACAAGGCTTACTTTTTCTATTCAGACATTGATCAAAAAACTGGAATCGATGACGGATATCACGCCACTGGAGGATGTCGTAACTGTGGTGAGGATGGCCATTTTGCCCGAGACTGTGAAAAGCCGAAGCAGCCGCGTCCATGTCGCAATTGCAACGAGATTGGTCATTTCTATAAGGAATGTGATAAGCCAAAAGTTCCGTTCGGTCCGTGTCGCAACTGTGGACAAGAGGGTCATTTCGCCAAAGAGTGTACAAACGAGCGAGTCCGTACAGAACCGACAGAACCGTGCCGCCGATGTGGAGAGGATGGTCACTGGGGATATGAATGTCCAACTCGACCAAGAGATTGTAATTGATCCACTCATTTTTTGTTCTAACTGTTTTTTTTTCAGTGGAGGGAAACATTCTTGTACCTTATGATGTCGTGTTCAGAAAAGAAGAAGAAATGTTCGATGAAGCTGTTAACAATGATCATCGAATTGACTTCGAACAGAAAATTGTCGCGTCGATGAGAAATTGTGAAGTTCCTGATATGGCCTCATTTGAGGAATTCAAAGTGCTCCCGGCGGAAGTTCACGAGAACTTGAGAAAAATGAAAATGAACAGACCGACGCCAATCCAAAGGGCTGCATTTTTTCCTATTCTACATGGCCATAATGTTGTTGCATGTGCTCATACTGGGAGTGGGAAAACATGTAAGTATCGTTTAATTTAACTACCTTCTGATCGTTTCTCATCGTCATATGCTCTCAAATTTTCAGTGGCATTTCTGATTCCGTTAGTCATCAACCTTTTGGAAGACCGTATGAATAACCACAATGTGACTGATGAAACACCATCTCCACGGTTTGTTTCAAATCACAATCAATTATGGATGTGTGTTTAAGGCTTTTGGTCGTGGCACCTACGCGTGAATTGGCTAATCAAACATTCAATACGGCTCGTCAGTTGGCTCACAACACCGGCCTGAAGTGCGGAATAGCCTATGGAGGGTACTCGCGAAGTGCCAATGTTCAGCATCTTCGTAGTTTCGATGTAAACATTTCTGATAATGTTTAAATCTTTTGTTCATGCGTTTCAGCAACTCGGAATCCTCGTAGCTACAATGGGACGTCTGCTAGACTTCATAGATTCTGGAGAAGTGTCACTAGCAAAAATCAAGTTTGTCGTATTAGATGAAGCAGACCGAATGGTCGACACTACGGATTTTGGAGAAGAAGTGAAAAAAATCTTTGATCCACTAGAGCAACGCGAAGTACAGACAATTCTGTTCAGGTAATTGTTAGAATATCAAAACAATCTGTATTTTTTAAAATTTCAGTGCTTCTTTCTCTGACAATCTTCAAGCAGAAGACTTACCAAAGCTCGTTAAAGACGGCTATGTTATGCTCCAAGTAGACAAATTCGGAACAGCTAACGAAAAAATCGATCAGAGAATTCTCAACGTTCCGCGTTTGGATAAGAGATCAGAGTTGTATAAACTTCTCGAGTTTGATGAAAACACTATGGCGGTCCGTGATGATTCACGCGTTCTAAGAGAAAAAACACTCATCTTCGTCAACTCTGTCAAATTTTGCGACACTCTAGCTTCTAATATTTCCAGTTGTGGTGTTTCCTGTATTTCAGTAAGTTCAATCAATCAGATAGTTTAAAACTTTTGTCTCCTTCAGATGCATAGTCATCAGAATCAAGAACAACGTGACCGTACACTAGAAGATTTCCGCCGTGGAAAGTACCATTGCATGGTTGCATCAAACGTATGTGCTCGTGGATTGAATATCGCTGCTTTGGATCATGTTATCAACTACGACATGCCAGACAAAAATGGTTTCGATGAGTACGTTAACCGCATTGGTCGGACCGCTCGAGCTGGATTCACTGGTACCTCAACCGCATTCATTGACGAAGAGAGTGACAGAGAAATCATCCCAAGTCTTGTTCATGTACTAACTGAGGCTAAGAAGGAAGTTCCCGATTGGCTACTCAATCTTAACGAACAAGATCAAAATATTGCCGAGGAAGAAGAAGAAAAGTGGTAATCAAAATTCTTCTATTGTTCCTCGAAATTCTAATATTATCTTAACCTAAGCGATATGCGATTCATTCGTATTATCATCTCAAATGTTTTATAAGCTTGATACCAGAATAAACATGTTCTAAGTTCCTCCAAATCATTTCTTCCAAATTAGATAATTTATAAAATTAGAGTATGAACAACAGGCACCGTGTTCTGAAAGACTCTGTACCGCATTAGAACTACACGCCTATAACAATCTCCTTTGGTTCTCAATATGATTCAAAGCAAAACTTTTAATGAAAAGAAAGGTTTTAATTGATTTGAGTGACTTTTTCTAATTTTTAGACTATTTTTTATGATGGCTGTTTTTTTCTAGACACTGAACCGCCACCACTCCTAAAACTTATAATCTAAGTCATTTTTGGTCTATGTATGTCTCTGATTCTAATATTATTTTTATTCTCGTACCGCCATTAGAAGAAAAGAAAAAATTTTCGCTGAAAGCAATAAATCCAAATTGTGTACTCTCCGGCCCGTCACAACCCTGCAAAATAACGGAAAAGCAACATCTTTAACAAAAAGTTCCATCATAAAACATTTATGATTGTTCGAAAAAATGGAAGATCAACAATTTTCGAAAAAGTAGTGAAAGGTAAGCCAAGGTGAAGAGGCAAATTTGAACAGGCAAATATATGAAAATACAAATTTGGATAAAACGGAAAACATAATCGACTTCCGGAATCAAATGTACGTGATCATCTTTTTCATTCGGAAGAAGTGCAGCTGAAAAATTGTACATACTCTTTCCGTCATTCTCCAAACTTCGAAAATCAATTATCGAGAGTTATCGAAATCAAATATTTGTTTACTTACCATATTTTTTACATCGTCTGTTTTTTTGATGTACGTAGCATTAAGACCTATGCAGTCCGCTAGTACTTTCAACATTGGTACAAAATCGCTCTCTTCGTTCAACGATCGATATACCCCTCCGTTTACCAGTAAATTTGTCAGATAGTTCATACCTAATTCTAGTGAGTAAGATCTGGAAATGAAAATTATATCTCTGCATAATGTTACTGCACACCTTTTTTTAGTGGTATATTGATGGAAGTCATCATCATTCTCTTTTAATTTTTGGTATAGAGCTTTGAACTCATCTTCGAAAACGTAATTGAAATAGTATTTGCTTTTAAGCATTGGAAGTTGTTCCGAAAAGGCATCCAAAGCAATAAACATTTTATCTCGTCGAGCATTGACATCTACTTTGCGCTTTTGAAATTCTGGTTTCAATTCTGGTCCTTCTATCATTCTGACACGAGGGTCATTCAGAGATCTCAATAGATCCAACTTCTCTTGAGCTAACTTCGTATTGATATCCAATGTTTCCCACATTCCATAATCTTTCACTTGGATACTTCCGACTTCTCGTTTTCTAGGATACAATGGTTCTTTAATTTTCTCTCGTTTCTCAATCAATTTCGGCAACGGAACAATTTCTGAGAATTCGACGACAAGTCTCCAAAACACAAATACGTCAATGTGATCATCATCGTCCTTTTTCTCTTTGAGAATAGACAATTCCATAGGTCCCTAAAGCCGATCATTGACAGAAAATAATATTTTGAAGTTACTCAAAACTCACACCAGCAACCGGCTCTATCACAGCTGAATATGTGTGTGATTCTTCGTTTTCCAAATCCATCGGTTCCAAAATATTCATCTGGAAACTAGGGTATGTAAAGAAATTAGGAAAAAACTAACTAACCAATTCTGGTGTTTTTTCCACAATAATGAATCCTGGAATATGAATAGAATGCCATAGTTCGAAAGAATCGCTTTTGATTTCTGGTTCACTCGGACGAATTACATTGATTGTGAATCGTAGAAAATGTTGTTCATTTGCGTTTTCCATGGTTTGTTTATCAGTCATACTGCTCAAAGAATCTTCCGTATAAAAAGTGAGCTGTGTCAACGCTTTGGCAAATCCACCAAATCGGCACATTCTCTAAAACCAGCTAGTCAGAAGAAGTCGAAGAATTTGGAGCAAACTCCACTTACATCTGTTGCGAATGAAAAATGATCTACTTTGTATCGTTCTCCTAATTGGAAAGATTTTGGCATTTCGGGAAACATACCACTAAAAGAAAAATATTGAATAGGTAGGTGCAACAATTTTTTCTAACATACCCAACTGGAATCACCACTGATGCATCGCAAACATTAATGGTCGTGTCCAATACAATGAAACGAATGAGATCGGTGAACCTTGGATAACTTCTGATTCTTTCGATTCGACATTTCGTCGTCTCAATCGGAATCACAAATGCCACGGTCTTTTTTGCTGTTGTGACTTTTGCGGTGGGTGTTCGGAACCAACTTTCTCTCGATTCTCTTTCGTGTTCAACAAACATCATTCGATTGTTCCTGCAAGAAATTTGATGGACTTCAAGACATGACGCCTTAAGCTTTACATGAAACTGTAGACAGTGTCCATTAAGATTTCTTCGTGTTTTTTAACCGTTTTCAATTGCCTTAATCCATATCTCATCGGCCGTCTGGGTCTTCCCCCAGTTTGCGGTCTTCTAAAACTAGATGGTCCGAATCCTTGATATCTTCCAGGCATATTGTATCGAAACAGCGTACGTCGCGGTTCAAATGAATCATCCAACCTCATTTTATCGACGTTAAGTGCCGATCTTTTATCGAAATCTCGAATTGTCGAAGAAGATGATGAAGAGCAAATCGATGATGCATAGCATGATTCTGTTGCAATTTGATCCATCAGTATTGTGTTATCTGAAGCTTCCGATTGATCACATCGTTGTGAATCAATAGAACGTGCTAGAGTGGAAGATTCAGATGCTGCCCAGGATTCTGTGATGACAAAATTAGCGGAACTAGAACTTCCACGAGCGCTTTGGATGTCTGTTTTGTCCATGTTATTTTGTAAATAATTAGAAGTAGATTTGAGCTTCTCAGTTGATTGTTCTGACGGCGTTGTTTTTTTATCCTTAGATATTGAATCAAATATATCTTGAATGTTTGGTAGAGAAGCAACCATTCGTGATGTAACTCTTGGAAGAGTATGAACGGTTGGTGCCACATATCGAGCCCAAAACACGGGTTCATTCTCAAGAGTTAATGCGCTGAAAACTGTCGTCACGTCTGATACTATTTAAATGTTCGCTTACAATTGCGCATGAACTGCAAAAGAAGTATTCTTTGGTATTTTACTGGTCAGTCTGCCAAAATCAACGACTCGCTGTTCTAATCGTGGACATAGTAAAACAATCGGTCCTGCGGAATCATTTTCAGTTCTGACCAATGCTCGAATCTATATGGAAAAATTGTTTTCCTAGCATTTCTACATTATCACTCACCCAGACAGTTTTATTCAAGACAGAATACATTGGATCTTTGGCCGCTTGACGATAACTTTCTACGTGAAGTCCTCGAACAACGTCATGGTCTTTGTTTGGACGTCTTAAAAATTAAGCTGCCGCCGGGTCGAAAACAAACGGACAGGTTATAACTTTTATCAGGCTCGAATGTTTCTCGTAACAGACGAGTGAAAACTATGGGTATTAGCGAGTTCTGCACGGTGGATTTCCTAAACTCTGCAATATTGGTTTGAAAAATGTTGGGGCCAAGAAGAAGACGGAGTTTTCCATGCCGCCCTGATCTGTATACAGCCCATTTTAGTGTACAATTACAAAACGTTGAGTGAATCCACCGCGTAGCACCTTTTTAGGTCCAAAATTTAAACTACTAAACTTTTAAACTTGAGCCTGAAAGAAATTACGATTTTTTCAGTTAAAATACACATGTGACAGCTTTTTGGCCGCAGCTACATATTATTTTCCTTAATTAGCAGATTTACCTAACTCTCACGACGTAACAGTTATTAAGCAGTTCCTCAGTCTCTACATGAACACCTTTTGCACAAAAGAGAACTCGAAATGGTATCACGATGAAGTCAATTTTCTTCTTTATCCTTTCGAAAGTTTGGCCATGAGGTTCTATGACTGCATAATATTGCCGAGACTCTTGCGAAACGTGTACCACTCGACATTGGACATAATCGTCTTCTTCCTAAATTTTCAAAATAAGCACATATCATGAAAATGATTTACCAGACAGAGATCCACAATAACAGGAACATGTGACTCATTTTCTTTCTGAAACTCAATTCGAAAGTAGTAGCTCTTTCCGACAGAAAGTTTTTTTTTGTAACGATCCAGACCTCGATATAGTGTTCCAAGATGGGGAACTTTCATACCGAATAGGGAGCTCTTGTTTAATAGAATACACTCACAATGGGCTTCAATCTGAAATTTAAAGACATGTAGAGGACGTCCATAAATAAATATAATACATAAACTGAACCGGTCATTCCATCAGTCACAATTTTGATATCGTTCCATTTTGTTTCTTTTGTTTCAGGGAGTAATTCATAACAGCACGCAAAGCCAAATGATTTTTCCGGAAGGCAGCGTCTAGAATTATTATGTTTCGCACTAAGTTTGAACGAACAATCACCTCGAAAGTACGTAGCTCACACTTCCCAACGATGGCATTTTTATATCTCCGGTTACATTTGACAGAACAGCACAGCCCATGCCCGGTGTCCAGAACAAAACACCATTTTCGTTTTTAGCAATAGCGATTCCTTCGAGCACTCCATAAATCATAGAATCAGACAAATATGGTAATGTCTGAGAGGGGAAAAATAAGGAATCGTAGTAGTTTCTAAAGTACATTCTCACGATAGTATAACTCGAAAACTGGAACGATAGGAATGTTTTTGTGGTACCTCCAGTTCACATTTATATTTCCTTCGAATAAAAATGGATCCCATGACACTCCAATACGGTAGATTAAAAGTTCATCTGGCTTTTGTAATGGTGACCTTTCCGATATCGCTTTGTCTACAGCTGATTTGGGGATAGCAATTCGACAAAAATCGGTGTTTTCATTCTGAATAATATAGAAAAACTCATTGGGAAACTCTCCAGCGACTGCTGTATTCAGACAGTTTTCCGACAAGTGAACAATTGCAAAAATCTGTAAACAAACATTTTCTCTCCAGTTACAGTGATCCATTCTTACCACAACGTGAGAGTCGATAATCTCTACGTCACGAATCCATTCATCGATGCAGCGTGTAATTGTCTGAATTTTAATACAAGATTGAATAGAAAAAAAAACGATTTCTCACCGATGGTGTATCATCACATTGCTCATCGAACTTAGCTTTCACAGAGTCTCCTGGACATGGGTCAAAATCAAAGATTCTATCAGGAACGTCCAGAAGTTGATGATCACTCACAGCGCCATCAAAGAAAGCGATCCTCCACTGTAATATTCAAAATTGTGTGGTTTATTATAGCGTTCTAACTTTAGAGATTTCACAAATCAATATGCGATGCACAACGATTCCGTATTTGTAGTAGTGCATAACGAAGTAATCAATTCATTCAAACTGAAAGAATATATATGCCATATGTTGAGAATGAAGAAGATAAAAGAAACGTGGTGAAAAAATGACGATGCATTTGAAATGTGATGTTGGGAGCTATTAAAGAAAAAACAAAAGTTACATTATATATGTTGCATATTTTTATAGGCTAGGAACAAAAAAAGCTATTCAGAAATTCTTTCTAAGGTCTCCTAAGAAGAACCGGAGACCCTTTTCATGTTAACTTGGTTCGATTGCTTTGATTATTTTCGTCGTTGTGGGACCCGCTCCGGATTGCAATGCGCCTTTGAAGTACTGTACTCAATAAATTGACAGCAACAACTTTATTTCCTGTTTTTTTTCCGAGAACAGCGAATGAATGAGGGAGAAAAATTGAATTACAGCTGTATATTGACAAATGGTTAAACAAGAAAAATAACCTTACACGAGAGTTTGTGAAAAAAGCAAAAATGAAATAGAGCAAAATAGACTCTTAGCTCAGTTCTGGAACTTTCTTTCTAAACTAAGAGTTGCTCTATTTATCAGCTCCAGCTCTTGACCCCCAGAAATCAAGAGCTCAGAAACAATCGAAATATAGAAATAAGTTCTAAGTAGAATGTAAGAAAAGAGATTACTGTTGTTAGAATTCATTGGGATCTTCGGCAACGGGCTCTAAAACTATTTCCGTTTCTGAGTCTTCGCACGATGAAGCGTAACCTCCTTCGCCGTCGCTTCCGATGTCTTCGTTGTCAATACTATTTGGAGATGGAGAGCGACGTTGTTCATCTTTATTTAACAGTTTCTGCCTAAAAATAAATGAATGAAGTGCCTAGATTGTTTTAAAAGAACATACCAGCACTCCTTCCCAGAGTAGTAATAGACTGGAGGTACAGGGTGTTCACTATCCACTGGAATCGTGAAAGCTCCCATTTGCTCCCAAACCAGCCATTCTCCAATCCGTAACTGACGAGATTTCATTATTCTCTGAGCAACATCAGTTTGATCAAGTGTTGGTCCGAGAATGGTTCCAAAATGTAACTGGTGCTCATTTTCGAACTCATCGTCCAGATTTAGTGGTTTGCAAAGTGGATTGATATCCATTTGTTTACATCCGAATGATCCGTAAACACCTTCGTTTGTTTGATAAACAAAACCAACACCATCATCGAAATCATCGTTCGTGATGAGTTTTGCGTCCATTTCTCGTTTTCCGATGACATTTGTGCATAGCGTGAATGCATTCGTTACCAAGAACCGACCGATGTTCGCAGAGAAATCGATGTGCGACTCGAATAACTCGTTGATGGTGCAGCTGAGAGTATTGCAGAAAGTAAGGAAATCCTGGTTTACAATTCCATCGGGTCCAGTTGGGATAACAAGATTTCCCAATGAAACATGACGAAGATCCAGGAACTTTTCAGATGCCCTGTCCAAAATTGAACGAGCATCATGGAGAGCATTGATGTAATCTTCTAGAGTTGCTCGAATACCGAGTTCCAGGCTGTAATTATATTAAAAATTAAAGTGAATAACGGTTAATTCAAACTTACTGAATCCCTGTGACATTAGTTCCAAGCAGATGAGCCATGTCGAGAATCTCATCTAGTTCTTCAACAGAACATCCGAAAGGAACTTCTCCAGAAAAATACGGAAGACAAACTGCTAGAACAATTTCGGCGTCTGGTGAAGCGTTCATGACATCATTAATTTGTTTCTCGCTTTCTACAACGAAAGTTCCACAACCAAAATAAGCAGCAGTTTTTATTGACTTTCGGGTCATCAGATGTGAGCAAAAGACAGCTCTGTTTGGTTCCACATAAAGACCAGCTAATTCAAGTTCAGCTGAATTTGAAACTTCAAAGCTGACATCAGCGTTGTTTGACAGAACTCGGGCTAGAACGGGATCGGCGTTACAGGCAACTGCGTAACTTGGTCGTATACGTGGCATAATAACCCGAATTGCTTCGAGACGTCTTTCGATAGCAGCCACGTCCATAACAAAGAATGGCTGTTGAGAACCACATCTAGCTGCCACATGACGAGCCATTTCGATAGGGTTACGGTAAGCTCCGGAAAGAACAGCGATGGATTGTTCCCCAAACATCTCCCGCGACCATTCTGGCTCTCCGGCCGGGGTGTAGTAAGTGGAAGAAGGAAGGCGGCGTCTTACCATTAGATCTGAAAAAAATGAACTAGGAACACAAAAAAGATTGAAGACATACTAGGTTTGATTATATTGAGCAAGTAAAAGTGTGTGCTCTCGGTAATTTATGGTGGAATGTGGCGGTTGTTGGAGATTCGCGATGCAAGTTCCTCACGAGAAATCCAAGAAACTGCGTCTGGGGGACAGAGACGGATGGAAGAGAAAATTTGAAGGAAAACCGAAATTTTTGAAAAGGATTAATATCCAGGGAAACGGTTTCGATACGGTACGTGTGTCACCGAATCGATACTCGTTACTGGACTGTTGATAGACCAATAGAGTTTTACACAAGGGAAGACAGACGAAGAAAGGGGAACAGTAAGAGAGTCGGTCAGACGGCGAACGATAGAATGTGAAGAGTTGTCGTTGTGAGGACCTGTAAAAAAGAGAGGAGTACACCAATCTTGAATGAAGAAAAAGAAAAAAATCGATCGACGTCTTGAAGTTTCACATTTTTGAGCAAAAGATACCTCAAGCTTTCGGATCTGGATCCCAAGGAGGTTCGGCGTTCTTGTCGAGTTGGATTTGACTAGCGCGAAGTTGAGGCTCCGCGTAGATCTCTGCGATCTGATCAACTACCTGTAAATAACTGTGCTTCTTCGAATACATTTTGAAAAAACTCACTGCGCCACTTAAGGGCGGTATGGAAGACTCGTTAGATTCCTCGGCGGAGGGAATCTTGGATGAATTGGGGACAGTTAATGCAAGTTTCCATGCACACTCTCTCCCTTGGAGTGCACGGAACAAGAAGATTTGGATTGTGTTTACACGCAAGGATTGGAGGTCGAATCCGATAAAACTTACACGGATTCAATCTGAAAAAAGTTTCCACTGAGTGATTGAAAGTTTTACAAAAAGAGAAAACGAAAAATGAAGAGGTTAAAGGGGTCATCACGGGAAATGGAATGAACAGAAGAAATTTTAGAGAGGAGTAAATTTAAATAGGTTAAAAATGTGGAATGCGAAGAGAAGAAAAAACAAAAAAACCCTTGGCGTTTGGTGATGTCAAATGCTTCCGAGAGCAAGCCTTGTTTAGATTGAGAAGTTGATGTTTGTGGAGAATAAAGATTAAATGAAAAAATGGTGACCAGTGAATGATAAAATATTGATCGATGATTCAAACATTTATATGTGATTAGAAATGAATTTCGCAATAGTGTCCAAAGTTCACTTCAAAATTGAATTTGTCAACTGATTTAAATCAATAAATGTGCGCGGGTCTGAAGATATAGTACAACTTTACATTCATATAGAATTCTGAAAAGTAGTTTCAAAGAGATCTCATAAACACAACGCAAGCGTCATCGTGAATAAAATACATTCACGGCACGGCTATAAATACATGTGGCCGAGAAAAAGCAGGAATTCGGCCACCTCATCGTATAGCATTGCGCTAAAGCCTGTTTGATTTTCACGTTTTTTTACTATTTTCCGCTGTTTTTTCTTATTTTTTAAAACAAAATATGATAAAAAACTATCGAATGAATATGTTTTAAGCTCTTACAAGCCATCTTTTTGCGGGCGGTGACAGAAATCGGGCAGCAAAGAAGGTGAGTTTTCCCAATTTCAAACTGCATAAACTCAGAGACTGCTTGACAGAATTTCATGAAACTTTCCCAAAATCTTCCTCTGAAGCCTTAGCAACTTTCTATTAGAGCACTTTTTCGATAAAAAGTTTTTTTGAAGAGAAATTTTCACAAAACCCTAATGTTGGCCTGAAAAATGACAAAAACTGCAAAAACTCAGCGGAAAATAATACGAATTCTCTGAAACTTTGCCAGAACATTCGTTTTGGCGAGTACTAACTTTCTATTAGAGCAGAATCTTGACTTCATGCAAAATATTTTGAGATATTTTCGAAACACCTCCTATTTTGGCTTTAAAAGCTACAAAAATGGGTTCAACTCCAGTTAAAATAATACGATTTGTCTGAAACTTTCTCAGAACATTGCGACAGGCTATTAAAACATTTTGATGAAAAGAAAACATAGCCTTCATGGCTTCGTTGCCGAGATAGCAGCCAAATTACGCTATTTTTGACTTTCGTGTTCAGAACATAGCATGTTTTGCTTAAAATAACTTCAAAACTTCATATTATTCAAGCACAGATGTAATTTTAGGTTTCCGAGTTCAAAAGAAGCAGTCAGCAAATGGAATTGAAGAGAAAAACGTATATTTGTTCCCAAAACGTTAAAATGTTGTATTTCTATCAATTTTGTCAAGAATATGTTGTAATTTATATTTCTAAGTATAATAAATGCGATACATTTTCATTTTTTCATTCTTTTCTTGTGTTTTTCCATTGTTAAAGCAGTTTTAATGGCTTTTTTCGATAAAAATTGGCCAAAAAAGTGATTTTTTCGCTCAATTACGGTAAGCAGTCTGCAAACACTGGCTTCTAAAGTTCACTTTTTAAGAAATGCAGACTTTTTGTAGACTGAGTATCAAATGCATTTTTTTCGCGGCCACGGGTACCAATAGCCGTGCCGTGGCATTAGAAGGTCGTTAAACAAGTTAGCTCAATCGAAAAAAGTGTTGGTTATTCTGGCGAAATTAAAACTCCCAAAATTCAATATTGAACAAACTGAAAAATGAGCTGACGAACAAAGAAACTAATGATAAGAAAGCCGACCGCTGATTGGCGAAAGAAAAGTGAGCGAGTGGTGGCAGAGTGAAGAGAATAAA
Source organism: Caenorhabditis tropicalis (assembly GCA_016735795.1). Taxonomy (NCBI): domain Eukaryota; kingdom Metazoa; phylum Nematoda; class Chromadorea; order Rhabditida; family Rhabditidae; genus Caenorhabditis; species Caenorhabditis tropicalis. Next base: position 5,900,041 of record CM028614.1, on the reverse strand, counting down.
AGATTGTAAGATTCTCGAAAAAAGAGACGCAGAACAGACATGGCGCCAGAGAGCAACGACGTGGGCTCTGTGAGTCTGAGGGTAAGCTAGTCGCGCCCTCCTATTCTATAATAACGTGTTTTCGACCATAGAAAGAAGTGGTCACATGACACGGTGCCAAAAACACTTCGCGCTTTCGAAAACAATCTCGGCTAAACCAGATACTTCTAAAATTTATGCAAAAGGATTGAAATAATGAAAAAAAATATACATATTAGAACCTGATAAATCAAAGCAGCGAACAGTGAATTGTTCTCCTTTTCTCCCTTTTCATGCATTGTTCTCGAGAAAAAACCTATATTTTTGGTGTTTGCACGTATTTGTTCCGCCTTCCGCCATCACGAACAAAAAAAGATAGATTGCCAAAAATAAAGATGTTGAATCGGAAACAACAAGAACGTCATGAAAAAAAATCCAGAAACCCGAGAAATTCATACTTCGAGACGAACCGTAATTTAGAAGGTACAGGTTCAACCGGGTCTCACAGCGATATGCCGTTCACAACGAAACGGCGACGGCCTGCCGGTCGGAAGTTTCCTTTTTGGCGCATAAATGTAGCAGAGTTGTATGGAATAAAAAATTCACTATCTGGAATATGGAAAATGGAATCTGGAATAACATTTTCCAAATAGAAACTGGAATTTGGAATACACTCGCAGTTCAAAAAGAAGGATTTTTTGAAAATGTTTCAAATTTAAACTCCAGATCAAAAAATATGGAATTTGGCCTTTAAAATGGAATCTGGAATTTGGAATGCAATTTTCCATATGGATTATGGATTCCATACAACTCTGCTGAATAGGGAAAAAAGGAAAGCGAATAATTTTTTTCTGCTCTGAAAAGTCCCATAAGTGAATAATGCTTGTGCTAAATAATACTCAAATCTTCTGGAAATTCCAATCTAGGTTTGAACCTGAACCCATATCTAACACAAAATGATGTTTGTGATAGCAAATCTCCAGTGTGTTAAATTTAAGCGGTTTTATGCACTGCGGCGTTTTCAAGCTCTTAAATAATAAAATACGATAAACTCTTGATCTACCTACCACCTACCTAATAGTTTAGCACATTGAAAAAAAAAGAAGCTAAAAATGGAGTTTATTTCCAATGTTTATTAGAATCGATTAATCTATGATAAGCATTCCTATAATAGCAGTCAACGATAAAGCAATTCCCACTTTCTGTGTAATTGATGAGGATTCCAATTTTTCGCCAATTAATCGGCCAACGACAAAAGTCGCAACAAATTGAATAGCGTTTACGCATGGAACAACAACGGTGACAGGAAAACTTATTACGAGAACGTTGAACAAAATCTGAAAAATGGTTAGTAATTTTTTTTCTTATAACTGTTTTTACCGAGCCAGATTGATTGAGCAGAAAGGGTACAGTAAATCTCCAATCAAGAAACGATTTGAAAAAATTGGTTAAAATTGTTATAAGATTATTTTCTCCTTCCCCGCCTTTTTCTATTGAGTGACACCTTGATGCTGCTCTCAAAAATGGATTAGTCGCTCCCCATAAGAATCCAACTACCGTAATCGAAAGAATACAGTTTGCTCCACAATGTGACATCGATTCAATGAATTATCTTGAACTCACAAGCATATAAAGGCCTAGATAATTATGAGTTGGCGTACTTTAGTTACAGTAGATGAAGTATCGTGCAAATGAAAATGAAACAAAAAAGATAGCTTTTGATATAATAAGAATTGAAGATATTGGGAAAAAAATTTATTGAATTGTACACAACACGTGTGCCATTATGTTATTGTCTTAAACTACTCGTTTATCTTTCTATTGCCAAAAACAGTTCAGTGTGTTTCCATGATTTCCTTGGTCTCCCAGTCTGGATTTTGGTATCTGGAAAAAAGTATATCGGCATGTTGAAAAATAATACAAGTACTCTCACCGGTAGTGTGCAACTCTACACAACTGTGCGAGACCAGTGCACATGACAAAGAAATTAACACTGCTCAGATAATAATTGACAGGAGTAATGACTAGGCAGTAACGTGTCCAAATGGCTCCAGTTGCAAATAGTGCAGAATTCTAAAAATTAATATCGTTTTAATAACTTGTCGGATTATCAGCTTTATTTTTATTCTGAAATTCTACTTCCTCTTTCGCTTAGATATTTTTCAGTCGCCTCTTCAAAAATCAAAAATTGTACCTGATACACAGAAAGTTTATCTGCTGGTCTAGCCAAATCAGCTAATCCTGCTCCAACTAGAGCCCATTTTATGGTTGGAGCCCAGAAAAAAACAGTTTTTGGACCGGCTGCGTGGTTCCAAGCAGGTTTGGCAAATGTTGGAAGAATAGGATATACAATTTTGTCTCCTGCTTTGCAAAGCACCTGATACAGAAGACGGTGAGGTCCCATTACAACTGAAAAATAATGTAAAGTCCTAAATCTTTTGAATCGAGGAAGAAACACATCAAGCATAAGAAAAAAGTCGAGCGGGTTCAATCAAGTTTATCTACCTTTTTGTATCACGTGATGTTCTACTGACAGTTTATCAATTTGTTCTTTGGCCAGAAGTTCTAGTTGAACCTTTTGATGAGGAGATAATCGGAAGATATCAGACTTAATTCTAATTCACTGTTAGAATACATACACAATTTATTTATTTTTTTGAAGAACAGCGGTTTGATTAAAGTGGAATTGAAAGAAAAGAGAAAAAGAGAGAAAGGAAAGTTTACATACAAACATTCAAGAGGGAGAAGTATCGGATTTTCACAACATTCTGTTTTGATGGAGGGGATGGAAAATCACAGGAATTCAGATATTCGTACTCCTTCTATGCAACTGATGAGACTGAAAAGGAGAAAAGAAGAGAAAAGCAGGCGGAATCGGAGAGATTGAAGATATACATTAATGTCGAGAGTAAGCAATATAATCGGGAATGAAAATGTAGTGTTACTTATGGTAATATAGGACTAGATAGTGCCTATCGACATTTCAAAAAGCAAAATTAAAATTTGACTGACTTTGAATTGAAGATACCTACTCAGGACTCCAATAGCGGAAACAAAATTTCAGTGAAGAACCATAAGTAATAAAAAATTCTTAGTGAAGTATAATAGAATTTTGAGAATTAATGAAATCTCTGTTGACGAATTGGCATTTAGCAGCATCCAGAACCTCCGCCCAATCCATTTGTTGCATTTCCACCTGGCGAGTTCGGCGAGCTTGGCGAGTGTTGTGGGCCCAATTTGATTCCGTTGGCCTCATTGTTAATATCGAAAACTCCTTCTTGAATCTTGCGGTAGATCTCCTTGGCGGTATCAATGAACGCTTCTTCTACATTGGCTGCTGTCTTCGCAGATGTCTCCATAAAGACAAGACCGTGCTCCCTGGCGAATGCTTCTCCTTCCTCACGCTTAACCTCGCGACGAGCTTCCAAATCGCTGAAATTACAAATTCGTGTTAATATCTCGATAAAAAGATATATATATATATATATAGTTGAAAGTTTAATTTGAATGAATACCTTTTATTTCCAATGAGCATGATAACCATGTTGGAGTTGCTGTGTTGTCTGGCATCTTCCAGCCACGAGGTCAAGTGATTGAATGTGTCGCGTCTTGTAATATCATAGACCAGAAGAGCTCCAGCTGCTCCACGATAGTAGGAACGAGTGATGGAACGGAAAGACTCTTGTCCGGCAGTGTCCCAAATTTGTAACTTGATTTGCTTTCCATCGATTGTTACCATTCGGGCTCCGAATTCGACACCTTTAAATTGAATTTATGATTCATGGCTCAATGAGCAACGTTAAAGAACTTTGGAAAATGAAAGCGTACCAATGGTCAAATCATGAACGGGCTGAAAGCGCTTGTCTGTGAATTGCAGCAACAAGCACGACTTTCCGACTCCAGTATCCCCAATGATGATGTACTTGAAAAGGTATGCGTATGACATTATTCTGAAAAATTAATGGAAAAATGAATAAACATAAGAAATATTAACACAATATTAAGAATGAAGAATTATCATCATGAATTTCATCATACATGAAAAGCAGATTAAACTCGTTAGTTTCAGTGAAAAGCGAATGCTCCCGAAAAAAAACTCAAAGAATTATCAAGAACTTTGACTGAGAATTGAAAAAACTTTCGAACAGCGGATACTAGGTGGTTATCAGAAGGTTGCAGTCAAATTCACAACTTTTTTGCCTATGAAGCCTTTGTGTACAAGCCGAAATAACATCCACATTACGCTCTTCTGGCCTTTTTCATCTGGCTCTTTCGTTTGCCACAGACGGCTAAAAAATCGAAGCGAGTGAGCGTGAGCGTCTCGTGAGTGTGGTCGTGAGTGAGGGAGGAGACTCTGCGTCTCTATTCTCTCCCAACGTTGGCAAGAGGAGGGATGTGTGACTATTTATTTCGGATGACGTGGTTCTTCTCAAGAATGCACAATAACACACAAAAAACAGAAAAACTTATCTAATTGAATGGAAGGGCCTACAAATAAATCGTTAACAGACTAATTTATTCTTTTAGACCAGAAACAGCAGCTTCTGTTCTGTTTTTCTTGGAAAATAGTCCGAGGCAATCTTCTTCATTCGCGTGATACAAAAAATTACGCCATTTTTCTATCGGAAGAAAACAACCAATTGATTTGACTGAACAAAAATCTATTCAAAAGGCAAAGTGAACTGCTCTTTTTTCGTCTCAAGCCAGTAAGCGATGGAGCAGACATCGTATATTACTAGGGTCACGAGATACTCTACTAGAGAAAAAAGAAAGTTAGAGAAAACAGGGGAAAAGCTGACGTCGAATTCTCGTGAAAGAGGCGGGTAGCATTCTTGATGATGCGCAGACGAATATGCTTAGCAGAGAAAAGGGGAGGAAACGAGAGTAGCAACTCCCTTTCTTTTTTCTTGGAAAATAGCCCCAGGCAATCTTCCTTCGTTTGAGCGATACAAAATAAGAAATTAGAAGAATGAAAACCATGTTTGATTAGGGATCGGGTAATCGCTTGTTACGAAATTTGTTCCTCATTGCCACAGGAACACACATGATAACAATAGTTCACAAATCACAAGAATTGAGAAACGCCAATATAAAATAAATTGACGATTGTAATTTGAATAGATGCAATGTTAAGGATGTCGACAGTAGTAGAACTATTAGAATCTGATATCTATCGCACGAGCGAGGGCACGTGAACAGACACTATTAATATTTAAAAAGTTAATTGTAAGGTAATAACAATGCGAACATTTACAAACGACGCTTTTTTGAAAGCACTGTTTCAATAAATCAGATCTTTATTTTTTTAGTCAGCAAACAAAGTAAACCAGACAGCATTGACATAATAGTGTGTCACTCATGGTAAAGTAAAACTTTGAGAAGAAAAAACAGATGAACGAGTGCACTGACTAATCAATTTAGACAAAAATAATTTGGCAGGTCAATAACTTAAAAAACAGGAAAGCTCAAAATCACATCGATTATGCTTTCGAATTGTTCAAACGCAAATTATGATCGTCTTTCAGCTTGTTCAGTTTCTCGCGAGTTTGGTCTGTAAAAATATAATTCACACATTTCTATTTATTACTGGATACCGTGTTGCCCTGAAAGATCGATCAGCTTCTGCAATTGTTTCTTCAGGATCGTTTCCGTTTGCTCCAGTGGTGTATCATTTTTGCTCTTCAGCACTGTAGATTGCATACTACTCAGAGACTGTGTAATTTGATCAAGATCGAAATCGGCAGATTTCATTTGCGCATCCACATTGAGCATCATTTGAGCACTGGAAACAATGTATCTATGGCATTCAAAAAAAAAACAAAATACATTTGAACTCTCTGAACGTCGTGTCTACTTGCGAATCGACTGTCTAATGGGAATTTGTATTCAAGATTTGTCCAATCAGGAAGATTTAATTTCTTCTCAAGTTCGACAACCGTTTCTTCGATATCATTTAGGACTGATGTCATCGAGCCAATGTTGAAGTTGAGCTTCTTGCAATTTCCACTCAAAGTATCCATTTCATTGTACAATCCCAAAACCTTAGGCTCTAATGAATTAAGTTCGCGATCGTATGCATTCAATTCGAGCATTTTGTTATGGAAAACACGCTCTTGCTTCGTAATTTCCGCATGATAACTATTAACGACTTCCTGGAGTGCCGTGAAGAATGCTTTTGTGTCAGTTCCTGCTAGCCCTGCCTTAATATCTTCTTCCGAAAGGGTGTCGCTTCCACTGGCTCCCACTTTAAGATTCATGCCAGTGGCCACTGCTCCCTTCAACCCACCGATACCGCCCGTTGTCCACCTGCAAGTCAGTGCATACAATATAAATGAACATACAAATACTCACCCGGAGCCTTTAGCTAAAGGAGTTGTCGTTAGACTGTTGGCATCACTCGTTGCGTTTTTCGATGTGCTGCTTGCAATCAGGTTTTTTGTAGTCAGAGTTGCTGTCAAAGGAGTAGCTGTTGAAGTCAATGAGGCTCCCACGGTTGACGGAGGTCCGGATGGAACAGATGAAGCGGTTGCAGAAGTAAATAAGCCTACTGCTGGAGCTTCCGAAATGACAGTTGAGGCCGTAGTACCAGTGTTCGTTCCAAAAAGACCAGTTGAGCTTGGAACTGACGAAGTCGTTGCTGGTGGTACTGAAGTTCCTCCAGCAGTTGTCGTAGGTTTACTGGTTATGGAGGTGCTTCCGAACAAACCGCCAGTAGAGTTTGCTCCAGTTGTGGCTGGCAAAACAGCAGATCCAGTAGTTGTTACAGGAGTGGTTCCAATCGATGTGGCGGTGTTCCCAAGAACACCTGTCGATGATTGAGCAGAAGCTGTGGAGTTACCAAAAAGGTTAGTTGGTGGAGCGCTAGAAGTAGTCGAAGAACTACCAAACATTCCAGCCGCTGGAGCACTTGTGATGCCGCCAAACATCCCAGTAGAGGCTGGCTTTGAACCAAAAAGACCAGTAGTTCCAGTCGAGTTGTTAGTTGCACTGCCAAACATGTTTGAAGTTGGAGTTGGGTTTGTAGTGTTATTTCCGAAAATACTTGGGGTCGATGAAGCCGCTGGAGCTGTAGATCCTCCAAAGATCGACCCTGTGGATGTAGCTAAAAACAAAATACAGGTTCTCAAAGATGTGTGCAAAATTATTCGAACCTGTTGATGCATTGCTCCCGAACAATCCACTTGTAGAAGTATTTGAGTTTTGGCCGAAAATGTTGCTTCCTAGAAAATTTGTTCAGTTTTTCATTTGCTTAATTGGCTCATTCGAACCTGCGTTTGAAGTTGTACTCGAGCTACCAAACGAGAATTCTGATGAGGCAGCTGTTGTCGTGGCAGCACCACCGAATAACGACTGCGTCGGTGCCGAATTTCCGAACATCATGTAAGACTCAAATTTGAGGTTTGCTTCAAGGAAATGCGAATGGGTTTACACTGAATAAAATTCTTTTTTAATAGAAAAACGAGTTAAAAAATATATACGACGGAAATATCTGAAAAAATCGTGGTATTATAAGGTTAGATTCGAGCGAATATTCGAAAAATGTTTCAGTGATCGCGCGAAAATAATGGCCTAGGAAATCAAGTTCGGTCGGCGGTCGCAGAGAGCACGCGACGTTAACATTAAAGCGAAGAAAAATCGAAGATAAATATTTCGTGCATATATTTTTTTTTCGATCATCAAAAAGTGTTTAACGATTACTCCCATTTTCACAATTCGATTAAGGACTACCTCATAATAAGTTTATATTTACCTGTTCAAAAGTAACAAACCCTCCAAATGAGTGTATCCAACGAACAGAATAATTAATTTAAATCAGAAAATGTTATCGAAGCAACCTATATGGACTTCGTTATTCAAATATAGAGTTTTCTAAATCGAAGGTTACGAAAGTTCTGTTTCCCAAAACCACGAGTTACGCAAGTTTCAATTTCATCAAATATGCTTTGTTACATATACCTGATTCAACAGTTTCCTTCCCATATCAACACATTTCATGCAATGTCTCTCACGACAATTCCAGAAACTTTCGTTAAGCTCCTTTTTCGTAGTTATAGTTATAGTTAGAAGTATGCTCAATATTCGAGTTTCCAAACATATTTTCATTGCATCTAGAATTAACTTTTGTAAATCATAAATCTAAATAGCTGTATTCTTCCGCATGTGCAACCTAAATGAGGCCAAGAGCGATTCTTATGCTCTCTTCAAAATCAGTATTGTCCCGCAAAAAAATTAGAGATTGCGAAAGTTCTTTTATCCACTGCGAAGAAATACGCGCAGAGAAATACGACAGAAAAATATACTGGCCGCTCTTTCGGTGACCATTGTCATCATTTTATCCCTCCCCAACTTTTGAAAACTATCGTTTTTCTAAAATATAAATAAAACGTTTAAAAGATTAAGCTTCGTGTTTAATTTACTTATGAGCGTGAAATATGTATGTTTATATTATATCATATTTGGTCCAAATTATGTTTTCCAGTTTTTTGATGGAATGATCAGCGATTTGATTCAAGCGGCTGGTCAGGGCCAATGGGCCCAAGTACGCCAATTGCTTTTGAAGCACTGGCTTGTACAAGTCCCGCAAGTGTTCGAAATAAACCCAGACATGCCGTGGGACAATAGCTTAGTGAATGAAAGATTGCTCGGTGAGTCAGTTTGAATCAACTCAGTTCACACTAACTTAAACCAAAGAACTCTAATGAGTGTACAGCCTAAACATTAGCCGAAACAATAGAAAGCTTCAGGAGCTCAAGGAGAGATTCTCTTCTCACCGATTGTCAGTGCCTTCTCTCTTACTACCAACAATGGCAGTACACTGGAAAAAATGAACGAAATAGCTGGTGTTGATCCTGCAAAACGAGGGCAAATTTGTGGACATGTATTCAAAAACGGAGAACTGACGTATACATGCCTAGACTGTGCTACTGATGGAACATGCGTTATGTGTTTGTCGTGTTTCGAAGTCTCGATTCACAAATCGCATAAATATAGGGTGAGAAGATAGTTTTATGTTTTTTCGTACATTTTTCAAGTCGTAAACTTGAAATATTACATAATTTCCTAGATGCATTCGTCATCTGGATCGGGATATTGTGATTGCGGAGACATTGATGCATGGACCGATGGATACGCCTGTGCTAACCATGAGAAAAAAGGAGAAGTCGAGACCGCAACGTTAGCTCCAGAACTAAAAGAACGATGTGAACAGTTGGTTGAAATCATTCTTCACTTTTCGCTGTCCATGATTACGCACAAAGACGACTCCAATCTGCCTGAATTGTTTGACAGTATACCACTGGAAAGTCCAAGCGAAACACCACAGTGTCTAACAGTGCTATACAATGATGAAACACACACTTATGAATCAGTAGGTTTCAATTGAAGTTTTCTACTGATTTCGAAGTTTCAACCTTTGTAGGTCATAAAAGTCTTGGAACTGTACATACATTGTACAAAAGACCAAGCAATGCTGGTTGCGACAATCGTCGACAGAGAAGGACGGAGTGCTGTAAAACAGGGGAGCAAGGCAGAATGTACTAAAGCTAAAGACGACGTTCAAAAGAAAACATCTCGAGATACGACTTCTCTTCGAAGAACGTCAGCGCATCACATGCCTCTCAGTGTCAAAGTTATGGATACGACTGTTTTCACTCTCCAAAACTTTTCAATATCTCTTCTGACATGGCTTAATGCACAAATGGATGTATTTCGTAAGTTAAACGCTATCGATTTAACGTGAAATTTTGATTTATAGCTCCACTTCGAGAAATCGTGGGGGAAATTATACTATCTTCCAAATTTCCCTTGAAAAAGAATTACTCATATAAATCGAAGCCAACGGAAATACTTTTTGCTGAGATCGAAAGAAATGTTCAAGAAGCTATAGAAGTGGACGATGAAGAACCAGAGTTATTTGAATTTGCTATGCGAGAAGGAATGGAAGATGAGGAATTGGTTAATGAAAGAGATCAGATGTTAATGATGATGGAAGTTGATAGAGAAGACGTAGAAGCTGTGACAAAGACAAACGCTGAGCAACCACAAGCATCAGCTCGCGAGTCTCTAACATTCTCGATTCTTGAAAATATCCTCCTTCAAGATACTCAAATGTGGAAAGCCGGACGATGTATATTGCATCAACTGTTAATGAGAAGCGTGTTCATGATATACGATCAAAAAGTTTGTTTTGCGAAAACATTTATGGAACACTACAATGAAATTTACTACGACTTTATCAAAGATGATCATGATATGGATGTATCTGTAGTTGGACTTTCTGTTCAGTTCATGACTGTTCCAAGTCTCGCACGGAAACTTGTTGCTGAAGATGAGGGATTCAGTGTGATTTCTAAAGCTATTCGTCAGCACACCGACAAATACATCAAAAGTAAGATCTTGCAGTTACATAATTATTTTATTGACTTCTTTGAAAAGTTCTGTTTAAGCCTATCCCGACTTTGAAATGAAAATTTTAAAATCCTATTTAAGTAAAATCGGACGAACGCGTGGCTAGGTTCGATTTCACAAGTAGATCATTCCCAGCTGATTTGAGAAGAGCACTTCATATCACTCGGGACATGGCGTATATTCTGAATGCTGTACCTGCTGAATCTGACTGGACGCGGGAACTCATTGATGGCTTCCTAAAAGGATTCGCCGATTTCCTGATGTTCATAAAACACTTGCAAGGAATGGATGAAGTGAAACGACAAGCTGTAGAGCATCAAGTTTGGGAATCCGAATGGGAAACAGCATTCAATATTTTATTACGGCTGAAAGATGCTATTTCATTAGTAATTTCATGGGCCGAAACAAATGTGAGTGCTGAAAACTTTCCTGAAGTTTAATTTTTCTTTTAAAATCAAAATTAGTGCTGATTTGTTTTTGAACAGCACATATATTTTTCAGGAGGAAGTTCATAACAAAGTGTTATTGATGTGTCTGGAATTGATGGAGCAAACACCACCAGTCTATACTAAGTCAGATGAAGATTCATACGAGTTAACAGTCACGATCAACGGAGAATCATGCAAAATCACCCATTTTGATGTGCTGAAATCTGCTACTTCTGTTCATCAACCGATTGTACGAATTATCGCAGGACTATTCACTGCGCATGAGCACGTTCGATTTTTATTAGATGATAAACATGGTGACGAAATTCAAGAGCAGATTAAGTCAATTCTGCGAAGAAATGAAGAAACCAACCTTTATGAGTTGAGTCTACGAGTTCTTGTTCTGTGTGCACAATTAAATGCATCACTGTGGAGAAGAAATGGATTCTCACTTATAAATCAAATCCATAATTATTTTTCGCCATTATGTCGGAATGAGATGTTTGATCGAGATGTGTTGATGATGCAAGTCGGAGCAGCCATGACACCGCCCCATAAGTTTTTGATTCATTTGCTCCATCGATTCCGTTTGAACAAGTGGGCTACCGTAGAGTTTGAGCAAGATAAGGCGGCTGTTGCGCAAATAAAACCAGAATCCGAAGATCTAAGCAAAACTCTGGTGACCATAGCCGAAGAATTTTTCCAATGTCTCATCCTAATCTTGTGTGAAAGATACACACATGGCGTTGGTAAAACCAATGCGATGGAAGGATTAAAACGTGAAGTAATTCATATCTTGTGTACTGGATCTCATACTTTTAGTCATGTGAGTTATTCACGAAATATTTTTTTAAATAAATAAAATGTCCAAAGATGGTGTTATTACAGATTCAGCAAAAGGTTTCTAACGACAACAACTCAAAACGAATATCGCTTCACGACGCAGTAAATCAAGTTGCCGACTTTCGGAAGCCGTTGTCAACTTCAGCTGGACAGTTTCACTGCAAAGAGTCAAGTCTTCCAGTCTATTCTCCATTTTTCATGCATTTTTCGAAAAGTGATCAATCAGCTGCTGAACAAAATCAGGCGAGAGTTCGTGCCAAGTTAGACAAGTAAGTTCTCTCAAAGCTGAACGTTTTCCGAACTTTCTTTTCTACTTAGAAACATTCGTGCGTGTGCTCCACCTCCTCTTCCAGACTTCTTACCGTTGTTTGAAAAAATACCATCAATTCTGACATCGAATGTTCTCATTCACATATTCCGTCTAGTTATCAATAGAACTACGAGAAGAAGTCGATTTTCCAGTGACCGACTTTTCCACAAAGTTCTTTATCTCATTGGAATAGCATTGAATGAGGAAGAAAAAGACGTATCGTTCGGATTTACTCAAAAAGCAGAAGGCATGATTGGTCTCTTGTCGTTACTTGAAGGTTTAGTAGGCAAACAAGAATCATCAATTTGCCCAATACTCCTTGAAGTGACTGTCGAAAAATACAGAAAACTGATGAACGCCAAGGTAGGATCGTCTGAAAAAGCAACATGTGGAGAACAGAAACCGGAGCAGTCCGCCGCAGAAATGAAAGCTAAGCGAGCAGCAAGAGCTGCCGAAATGAGACAGAAAGCTATGGCGAAAATATCGAACATGCAAACAAAGTTTATGAAAAGAATCGAAGACGACGAGAAAAAAGATGATATTCAAACATCAACTGAACGTTCTGATATTGGTAATAAGAATGAAGCTTATGATAATAAGCACTTTTCCGACGAGGATATTGTTAAGCAAATCGGTCATGATTTCCCAGTGTGTATCGGTATTAACAAGTGGCAAACGGAAATTGTGAAACCCAGAACTTTAACGTGCATTTTGTGCCAAGAAGATGAGATCATCGCGCCCCAGCAAGGAAAACCGATGGTCTGCGCAGCTTTTATCCAACAGTGAGTATACACTTTTTTGATTAAATTAAACTGAATTTTTTTAAAATAGCTTTTTCTCTCTTGTCGTTTTTAATACTGTTAATTTCAGGTCGCAATTGTTCACACATAAGAATCAAAATGGGGAGTTACTTACAACGTCGAACGGTACAATTTCTACTCGTGATCTTCTGACGGCACCTGCTACTCTTCAATACGGAGTCGATGTTTCCACGTGCTCCCATAGTATGCATCATGAATGTTACCGAAGGTATGCCCTTAAAACCTAACAGTACTGTGTGTCGTCTAGCCTATCACTATTGACATTGTTTTTAAAATGAGTATTAACGTGTTTTCTTCTAACGTTGCCTATTTTCATCTCAGTTTGTGGGAATCCAATCGATCTCGTGATAGTTTGAGAGCTCGACAAGTTGGACAACACTCACAAAAAATGGTTGATGCAGAGAGTGGAGAATATCAGTGTCCTTTGTGCAAAAGACTTTCCAATACAGCTATTCCAATATTACCCGCCTATCAGCTGACAAATCAGAATGGGTTTGTTGATATTCAAATAAGTTTTGGTTGCTGCAATGCGTCATTTTACAGATTTTCTACAGTGTCAGGAGCCACGAAAGAAACGTTCGAGACGTGGATTTCTAGAATCAAACGTAGTCTCGACATGCCGTTAAGTTCGGAATCAGTCAGCAAAAAAGGTCATAGCAGGAAAAGATCTCACTCCGAAAGATCATTGCTGGATCTAGAGAAACTTTCACAAAATAACAAAGAACCCGATAGCTCTAGTCATTTTTCTGGAGTGTTATCTTATAGTGCTGCGCATAGTGATGTGAGTAGTTCGGCACAGCTTCCAATGAGCACTGGTTCTGAATCACAAACGCCTTTGAATCTATCTCCTACACAAGTGGATGTTGAGTTCTACAACGAACTGGCTGCGTTATTCGTCGATCAAGAAGCGAATAACGTCACATCACCAACTGCTTCATCGTCTTCTAACAGTGGGTCTGCTCCTCGAAACACTGACCCAACATCAAGCGAAACATCAAAGAAGCCGTTGAGCAGTCAGATTCAGCACGCACTCTACACTCTTATACGACCGTTCCCTACTCTTATCAGCTCTAGTCGTATTTGCCCTCCGTCTTTGGAAGGCTATGAAGAGTCGATAAAAGATCTCGGGAAGAATATGATAAAGGTGGGCATCATTTTTTGAATGAATACAAATATACCGTATTTATTCTAATTGCCCGGCATGCCGGTCTATTTTTCAAGACTCTTGTCTGAGTGCCGGCTAAATAGAGGCTGCCGGTCATTTAGAGGTTGCCGGTTTATTTCTCATATTCACTTTTTCAAATAATTTCTCTTCAAAAATCGATAAAATGAGAGCAAAAATAGCCGGAGAAGCCTGTTTTTGTTTAAAATAGGCACTAAAATCCGTTATTTTACAAGTTTAATAAGTTTTCTGTAATAATTATATAAAAATATCCTGTTTTCCTGAATTTTTGTGTGCGACCATGCCGGTTTATTTTTTGAGTGCCGGTCAATTAGAGGCTGCCGGTTTGTTAGAGGCTGCCGGTCATTTAGAGGTGCCGGTCTATTAGAATAAATACGGTATATATATATATATATATATATATATAATATACGTATGAAGTTTGGTATCTCTAGTAAGATTGTCTTCTCGAGTCAATATACAACAACTAACAAAAATTTCCCTTTGAATTTACTTCTTTCAGAACGGTCGTCGCGGAAACGAAGTAAAAACAAACTTCCTTGAAAAGCATTTGAAAGGATACGTCATATCAACTGTTACGTGGCAAAGTACTGCTCATGTGGCTAGAGCGATTTCTTCGTATTTGCATTATGATAAGAAACCATTGTTTGGAGCCCTCAATACTAGGCAGAGAGATTGCCTTTCAGCAATGGGACGACTTTGTGCGACGCTTTCTCACAATATGCAATACTTACTTCACGCCGTCTCCGATATGCTTCGTGTTCTTCTTTGTGAGCCCCCAAAGCCGAAGTTAACGCAAACAGCTAGTTCGCCTTTGCTTGGAACAAGTCCACCTTCATCTTCTCAATCATCTCTGCCTCATTCGGGAACAAACTTTGCATTTTTTGTACAGCTTTTTAATCCGGCTGGTCCAAGGAAGAACGTCAATCTCAACATATTGCAAGTAGATATCCTGAGTCTGGCGGTATGACTTGGAATTTCTAATTAAAAAAGCGTGGTTTTCTTCATTTCTTTAGATATCACTCATGATGACTATCGGGTGGACTTGGAACAACGGGATACAGTCAATGAGCTCCTCAACACATCCTAAAACTCGTCTGTTGACACCTGACGGTTCTGTAGACGAAGGTTATGTTCTTCGTTTATCTTTATTAGCACATTACTTCCAGGTAATTCTTAATAAAGAAAAGCTTTTGCTAAATGATTGATCTCCAGATTGTTGCTACTCACAGCGAGTCAGACGGCGAAGATGTTAGAATGGCAGACGACGAAGAATCTTCTCACAATTTGAATTCAGTTGAAGCACAAATCGTCACAAAGCTGTATTCCATTTGTCATCCAGATGATGTTCCTTTGAAACATGTAGATGCTCTGTGGAAAAAATTGGAAGAAGGAGCTCAATCACTTCTCCGGCCAATTGCATTACTTTATCATTTCATTACGCTTGTTGATCCGCCAGAAGCGTTAAAAGATCCATCAATCAACAGCTCAGAAGTTCTATTCCGCTACCTTGGACTCCCTCAAAAAATAGAAGATCAAATAAACGGAACATTAGTTGAGACGCTGTTTACCATGTGGTCTACATCAATCCCAAAAGATTCGACTCTACGACGTGATTTAGTAGTTCAGCCAGTGCGACCAAATCTTCTAGTCGATTTGCCAGAGAGATACAGTCAACTGATTAACCAAGTTGCATCTTTCAAATGTCCAACTATTCCAATCGAGGAGTCGACATCAAATGTTCCAACATTGTGTCTCGTCTGCGGAACCATTCTCTGCTCTCAGGCTTACTGCTGTCAAAAAATTGTAAGTGTTTGAATATACATCTTTCTTGTTCTAATAATTTTTTTTCAGATCAATAAAAAGTCTTTAGGAGCATGCCGTTATCATATGTCTCAATGCTCTGGTTCGGTTGGAATGTTCTTACGGTAATGGAATATTCTGTGTGTTTATTGTCATCGAATAAAATTACAGAGTACGTGACTGTAGCCTTGTCCTGATGACAACTCGTCAACGGGGGTGCTTCCGGCCCGCTCCATACGTTGATGAGTTCGGAGAAGTTGATCAAGGATTCAGACGTGGTAATCCACTTCATCTGAATACTGAGCTTTACCAAAAGCTAAAATCGTTATGGCTGCAACAAGGAATTACTGAAGAAGTTGTCAACTACAATGAAATTGATTACAGGAATGTACAATACGATTGGGCTCATTTCTAGAATTTTATTTGATTCTATATTGCTTGCAATCGTCTTTTTTCCTAGCTTTGCACCCTACATCATTGTTTCTCTCATAATTTCGCAGTTATGGGGTTTTTTCCTTCGGAAATCATTGTTTTGAGTTATCATATTTCCCAAATTATCTGCTTCTTCAACACATCATATCATTCTTCCCTGAACTAATTGTATGATTGAAATCAAAACTTAGTTGCGATGGGCATTTGTTTTTTTTAATTAGATAGTTGTATTTTAGTAAAAGCAAAAAGGGTATCATCTTTTTCTAATCCCATGTTTCTTTATATTCCTTGGAATTTCATTTGTAATTTACCTGTAGTCATTTTTAAAACGTGTTTTCCCTCTTAAATAAAATGACTGAAACTTGTAATTTAATTCGAAAATTCAATTCGCTCGTATTATAGAAAAATATCAAAAACTCTGGATGAAATCATTTATTTCATTTTGCAAAACGTTTTGTGCACTTTTCCTATTTAGCCCCGTGGGCCATAAAGTCGGCTTGATATAATAATTTCTTCAATTCACACTCACGTCTAGATATTTAGCCATCTGGGTAGCCAATTCAGAAAACTTTCACAGTATGAAAGAATCTTTGTTTTGCATTACTCATAAACTATAGAAGTTTATTAATTATAACTTCATTTGAAGGTAGAAAATCAAGATTTGCCTGTAAAATGAAAAAAGGCGTGAATCATGTCACGCATTTTCTTTTTCAATCTCACTTTGTTTTCACGATGACAATAAAAAAGAGTGTATTAATATATTTCAAGTACTATTTTTGTTTATCTTCCTAGCAGTCTGAATCACCATATCTCTTGCTTCCGAAAGTATCATATTAAACAATTGATTTCATTGTTTATATATTTCGAAATGGCACGTAATATTTTTTCACTATTTTCATGCGCATCAGACACGAATCCCTCGATGGCGTTGCCCTCATCGCGTAAGCGCTGTATCTCTCATTTCCTCTATACTCCAACTCGGTTCCCGTTTTTTCCCGAGAAAAGAAGAGAAACGAAGAGACTACTGCGCGGCGGCCCGGGGCTGTGGACACCCTCTCTCTACTTCTCTCCATCGATTTTCGCTGGTTCCCAAAGCCTCGTCGCCAACACAGCTTCTTTCTTTTTTTTGCGCCTATCGACTACTTCTCCGGGGGGGGGGGGGGGGGGGCTTTCTCTTTCCTAAAAGCTAGACTCACGAGGATAAAAAACGTTTAAACTTTTATCCGCAAAAAATACATTTTCTGTTTTCCTGAATAATTGTTTCTCAAATATTCGAATTCTTCTCGTTCAATTGAATATTTTAATGTGAAATGCATTTTTTTGTAAAGAATCAGGCGGCGCTATCAGGTTTGGATAATTTATTTTTGCTCAATTCAGTTTTATCGTCAAAAAACATCACAAACATTTTCATTCTGCGATGTAACCAAAACATCCGTTTTCGAACATTGTTTATAGCAGTGAACGCAGGAAAAAAAATCAATTTCACAATTGATTTCCTGCATGCAGCTGCATATTTAAATAATAGTATTATTTATTGTTCTAAGCCAAATTTCGATTAGTGGAGAGTCCACTTGGAAGATTCAGGTTTTTTTTTCGCGAAACCGAATACTTTTTTTAAAAATTGCAATCAATTCTCTGACTCATTGAACGCACCTGATTTTGTTTGCTTACTGCAGGTAAACCGGCGTCACCTCCTCCTGCCCGACATGCAAACTATCGAGAAAGCACTGCATCAACCGATGCCTTTTACAACTGGAGGACAAACTATCTCGGACCGGTACGTTAGATTTTCTCTGGAGATATTTCATCGAAAAATACTTTTCTTAATTTTAGTGTTTTGTGAATGCCAAAAATTAAAAACCGGTGAAACCTTATTGATTTTGAAAAACGTGTTTCTTCAAAAAAAATTTCAATTGTCAGATTGACTGCCGCTAAGCATTCTTTGGCTGGAAGTCAACTGGGAAAAACAATATGCAAGGCTACAACGGAAGAAGTCATGGCTCCCAAAAAGAAGCATTTGGATTGTAAGCCTTGGTAAGATTAGCTAAGTTGATGTTTTCAAATTTCCAGACCTTCTCCATTGTACCAATGAGCCAAATGTATCGATACCCTCAATGGCAAACCTTCTTATTGAGAGAACTCAGAATCCTAATTGGACTGTAGTGTACAAAGCGCTCATCACTATTCATAACATCATGTGCTACGGAAATGAACGTTTCTCTCAATATTTGGCTTCTTGCAATACCACATTCAATTTGACTGCATTCGTTGATAAAAGTGGAGGTGCAGGAGGTTATGACATGTCTACACATGTTCGGAGATATGCCAAATATATTGGAGAAAAAATCAACACTTATCGTATGTGCGCCTTCGATTTTTGCAAGGTCAGTATTTAAAAATTTGTTTGACTAATAATTAATACAATCAGTTTATAGGTCAAACGTGGGCGTGAAGATGGTCTTCTCCGCACCATGCATACCGATAAACTTCTCAAAACGATTCCTATTCTCCAAAACCAAATTGATGCTCTCCTCGAGTTCTCAGTCAGTAGCTCGGAACTCAACAACGGTGTCATAAATTGTTCCTTTATCCTTCTGTTCCGTGATCTCATCCGCCTTTTTGCATGTTACAATGATGGAATCATTAACGTTCTTGAGAAATATTTCGACATGAACAAAAAGCAGTGCCGTGATGCTCTTGATACATACAAGGTAAAATCTAAAAATAAGTTGAAAGCAGAGTAAAATTAAAATTTTCAGTCATTCCTCACCCGACTCGATAAAGTTGCTGAGTTTCTCCGTGTTGCGGAGTCTGTCGGAATTGACCGCGGCGAGATTCCCGATTTAACTCGTGCTCCAGCCAGTCTTCTTGAAGCTCTCGAAGCTCATCTCATCCACCTTGAAGGGGGAAAAGCGCCACCACCATCTCAACAGCATGTTGCTCAGCAACAGTTTGCCGCCGGCTTTGGTTTTGCTCAGCAACAGCAACAAACCCTCGGTGATGCGGAGAGACAAAGATATATCGAATTGGAGCAAGAGCGATTGAGACAGTTCGAGGATCAGAAAAAGTCTATCAATTCTGCAAATCCTTTTGCGAATGACGTCGCTGCAGCCCCATCACAGCCAACAACCACTCAACCCGATCTTCTCGATATGTTCCAGTCTTCAGCACCGCAACCAACCACTATCTCATCTGACGCCACCAACCCATTTGGAAACTTCACAAATCCTTCCACATTTCCTCCGACGAATGGTAAGATTTTGGGAAAAATTACAAAAAATTGCGTAATATTGTTTCAAAAAGTTCTGTCTGAAAAGAGAAAAAAAAGAGAAAAGAGAAAGAGAAAAATCTTTTTTGACAGTTTCATCCTCCGTTTATTTCCGTTTCTGTTTTAGTACAACATGGAGCTCCCTTTGGAGCTCATTCAGCTGCACCTTTCTACGCTAATATCCAACAAACGCCTCCAATTCAGACTCAGCCTACAAATGGTATGTTACCTGATTGGTGAATGGCGTGATTGGTGATTGTTGAGTGAATACTCTATCATTGTTGTACTGTTCTGTTCCTCCGGTGCACGAAATTAACATTCTCGATATTAACAGTGTGATCAACTCCTCGTAAAATTTCGTTATCGGCGTTGCTATAACTGGTGTTTTTTTCTATTCGTTTATTCGTCAAGCTTGATGTCGTGATCTTCGTCGTGAAACTGGAAAATTATCAATAGATGAACCAAAACATCAGAAATTAAAGAGCCAGAAAATCCATTCATGTCGGCTGCTCATCCTCCTCATCAACAAATACATAGTGTTCCGCCTGTCCCACCCCCACCAACAGCTTCATCTGTGGCTGCTGCTCATGCACCACAGCCACCTCCGCCCGGGGCAGCAATCAACCCTTTCGCTGATCCAGCTTCTCAAGGCGCACCCTTCGGCGATCAAGGTGAACTAAACAACTAAGAAAGAGTTCTCATTTCGTCATCTAGTTCTCGACATAGCTAACCTAAATTATTCTCCGGGGTAACATTTGCTTGTATTCTATCTAACAATTATGAAATACGAAGCTCTCAACATAAATACAACATTAACATTTGCTCAACAGGTCATGGAGCGACACCATTCGGATATCCAACCTCTCACCCAGATGATCTCGCTAGGATGACTGCTCAAATGTCATTAAATCATCAAAAGTAAGCTATTTTGAAAAAGTATCGTTAAAATGAAATGTTCAGCGCTCCAACTGGGTGGAACACTACTACTGCAGCGGTCTCGAGTAATCCATTTGGAGCCTCTGCTGCTCCACAGCCAATGTATACGGCACCGATGGGAATGTATCAGCAACCGTATGGAGGCCAGCCAATGTGGAACCCTGCCATGGGTATGTTCAAATCGAAGAATAACGGTTTTCTCATTTTTCTTTTTTAGCCGCATATGGTCAGCAATATCCATTCGGACAACCTGGACATCTTCCTCCACAACAGCAACAAACTATTCAAATGGTTCATCAAGCTATGGCAGCGAAAAATGCACAGGCTCAACAAGCACAAACAACGTCATCTGATCCATTTGGACTATAGTCTAAAAACTTTATTCACATGCAAAATTTCCTTATTTAGTTCCGTTGTGAAAATTTTTTAAAAATATTTTATGCTATCCCAGTTATTTCCGTTAGAATACCTAAAACTCACTTATAGAGTTAGTCTGTAAAAATGAATAGAAACCAGGTGCCACAAAACTCTGCAATCACTTAGTATTTATTTTGAACATGTCCCATGGATTAATGTGACAATTAGTCATAATTTATGTTCTTTGAACAACGCTTCATTCTCTCGCTTCTCATTCTCGGCCAAATTTTCTTCAGATTAATGATTTCTTTTTATTTTCTCTCCTTCTTTTCCGTCTCCAGTGGCATTTTCTTCACTGACCACAGTCGTGATTGTAACAGCATCATTGTTCATTTGACTCAGATTTTCTTTTTGCCCTACTTTAATTTATTTTAAGAGTTTTACCCATATTATTGTACCTGCTCTCCAGTCGCCAATGTTTCATAGCAATAAATTATTTTCATGTATTACGAAATAATGTCTACTTATCTACGTCTAGAAAAACCACTTATTTCCAATTTTATGCAAAAAACTATTTTGTAATCTCGAGACTTGATTTTATTCTGTAAAAGACACACAAAAAATTTGTAAATTTTCCAGCAGAGTTACTAAAAGAGTTATCAAACTTCGAATGGCAGGAAGAGTGGTGAGTTGTTTATCATTTCTGTAGAAACTTTAAAGGAAAGATCCGATTTTTTGAAGGTGAAACCCACATGCTCTCTGCTGGAAGTTTTCAAATCATGGAAAGGAGGAGCCATTCGAATTCAGAGAAATGATAAACTAAAAACTAGACTTGATGTTATTTTGGACCGTCCGGAAAAGAATAATTGTCTGTCTGGAGAGATGATGAAGCAGTTCGGAGAACATGCACAGGTCAGACATTTAAAACAAATTCGCTCGTTAATGAAATACTCAAACAACTTTTAGAAATTCGGAAGTGATGAAAATGCTGTGATTGTTATCTCTGGAGTTGGAAAATCGTTCTGTTCTGGAGCTGACCTAGGATTAATTCAGGATGTGAGCACTATTCGAAAATCTTTCGAAAATCGATGTTTCAGATCTCCGAGAGAAATCTTGGAGTTGATATGTTTGAATACATGTCAGAAATCCTATCAAGTATCAATTCGTCTCCAGCAATTACAATCTCTAAAATTCATGGCCATGCTCTTGGAGGAGCCACTGAGATTTGTTCGTCAGCTGACATTCGAATGGCTCATTTTTCTTCAAAAATTGCATTCTTTCAATCTAAGATGGGCATTGTGCCTTCATGGGGAGGAGCTGAATATTTGGAGAAAATAATGGGAAGGGGAAAGGCTTTAGCCGCAATGGGACGAGCAAATGTGATGACAGCAGAAGAGGCAAAACAACAGGGTTACGTGGATTATGTATACAAAACAGAAGAAGAAGCAGAGGCACGTGGATCGTTTTTTGTCTGCATTCATTCAAATGAATTACAGGAGTATATAATTCAAATTGCAAGTAGTGGACTGAACGTAACGAGAGCACAAAAAGCCATGTTAAATGCAGTGAAAGTGGGTACAGAAGCACAAAAGAAGATCCTGGAATCTGTGTGGAACGGAGAAACACATCGCAATGCACTCAAAAAACAATTAGAAGCTGTCATTAAAAAATAAATTGTCTTATTTAAATATGTTGAATAAAATAGCGTGTTATTTTTGAAATTTAAAAGACTTCCGGCTCAATAGCTTGATCCGGAATGGATAGAGCTAATAATTTTATCTTGAAGTAATTTCCAAAAACTCTTCACTCTCAAAAAGAATTCTTTCGAATTAAAATAATCGCTCACTCTAAAGTTATAAATGAATAATGGACTGGTATTTTCACTTCTTTCTTGCTTAAAAGGAACATTATGCCCTCTTTTCGAAGTTTTTATTAGTCTTTTCTCTTTCTTTTCTACCTCCTTTCTTCGCTGCTTTCACCTCATCTGATGACACAACCACACGAAAATTTGAAGAAGACCGGTCTCTTCGATGATGCGGATGACGTGCCGCGCGGACGACGGAGACTGTGTTCTGTGGGAGAGATGAGGCAAACAAATCGACTCCTCCGTCTGATTTCTTCACACAGCCGTTTCGCACTGTTTTGATCTGTAGATTTGATCTACCTCTTCACGTACAAGGTTCCGAGTTAACCGCGATTAAAAAATTTCGATCCAATGAAAAAAAAACGGGTTTCACTTTATTACTTGTTTGGCTTTTTTCAGTTTTTTCTGAAGTATAGCAACTCGTTAAATGTTTCAAAATTTTGTTTTTTTAGGATGGCGTGGGACTGTGTGGAGCGGCGAGCCGCCTCGCTGTTCCGTCAGCTCGGTTTCATTGTTTGTGATCATCCACTTCCATTTATCGTCTTTCCTCTTTTATTCACAGCTGCAATGGGTGTCGGACTTCTTCATCTCAATCCACTTTCCGATGCAGTTTATCTATTCACACCCATTGGAGCACAGAGTAAAATGGAAAGAATGTCGATTCACGAGAAATGGCCATTGACCGACAATAACTACATTCCGGGAAGAGCTGTAACCCAAAGCAGAGAGATTCAAGTGACTGCTCTCGCTCGAAACGATTCAAATATTCTGGAATCGAAGTTCGCAAATGCTGTCTATCAGTTGGATAAATATATTCAAACACGGTATTCATTAACGCTTTCAGAAAGATAATGAAGTCTCTAAATCGTTTTTCAGTGTTCGTGTTCTTCACAACGGTCATTACTACAGCTATAAAAACCTGTGCCTGCAGTATAAAAGTGAAAAATATTAATTTACAATCAAGATTATATCTCTGATTTTCAGATGGCGGATGCCCTTCAAACAAGCATGTACATATTCTATCTGATCTCTATAACCATGGATTCAATATCACTTATCCTTATTTTCGATTTGGATCTGAGTGAGTTGTCTTTCAATCTTCTCAATTTTAGAATTCGTTGTTCCAGAGGCGGATACATTGGCAGCAGTTTAGGAGGCGTTACTGTAATGAAAGGAGAAAATGAAACTGATATTCTGGCTTCTGCTAAAGCATGGTTCATGATATATCATTTGAAGTTTCACCCAGAAGAAATGAGTTATATCTCAGGAGAATGGGAGTTGGAATTAGGTCGAATGCTAAGAGAATATCCGGAGGACCCTTACATTTCAATCACATACTTTCATTCACAAACGTTGGCGGATGAATTGAAAAGGAATGCAGATACACTTGTTCCTCGTTTTGTTATATCATTCACTCTCCTCATCGTGTTCTCCACAATTTGTTCTCTGTGTTTTATCGATGGAACTTTTTCAATCGACTGGGTATTATCTAAACCAATTCTTTCCATTCTTGGAGTTGTGAATGCTGGAATTGCAATTTTAACTGGAATTGGATTTCTGTCATTAATTGGAATGCCATACAATGATATCGTTGGAGTCATGCCATTTCTTGTAGTCGCCGTCGGAACAGATAACATGTTTCTGATGGTTGCAGCAGTTCGAAGAACATCAAGAACGCATACAGTACATGAACGAATGGGTGAATGTATGGCGGACGCTGCTGTCTCTATTCTCATTACCTCAAGCACAGGTACTGTTATTCTTCTCACTACTCACGACTAGTTTTAACGTTTTTCAGATGTTCTCTCGTTTGGAGTTGGCACAATAACGACAATTCCAGCTGTACAAATCTTCTGTGTTTACACTGGAGTCGCCATCTTCTTTGCATTCGCTTATCAGGTCTTTTTTCAGAACGGAACGTCTTGAAAACAACTATAAATTCAGATAACATTCTTCGCCGCTTGTTTGGCCCTTGCTATGAAACATGAAGCAGCTGGGCGTAACTCCTTGTTCTTTGTTGAAGCAATACCAGACGAAAAAAAGAAATCTTTGACTACGTTCCAACGCTTTTTCAATCTCGGAAGTGTGCCTGATCATTCTTCTTCCCATGATGTTAAACAACCATTGACTGCTCGTTTCTTTGGCGAATGGTACGCACCTGTACTTATGCACCCAGTTGTTCGCGGAATTTCTATGATATGGTTCGTTATCTATCTTCTGGGAGCAAGTTATGGATGTTCTCGAATCAAAGAGGGGTTGGAACCAGTTAATTTGCTCGTCGAGGATTCTTATGCAATTCCACATTATCGACTTCTCGAAAAGTATTTTTGGAAATACGGACAACAAGTTCAAATTGTGGTGAATAATGCACCTGATCTTCGAAATCATACATCTCGGGACAGAGTCCACGCAATGGTTTTAGATTTTGCGACAAGTAAGCATGCAATCGGAATGGAGTCTGTTCAGTTTTGGCTTTTCGAAATGGAAAGATATTATCAGAAAGAGCTCCAAGTTCAAATAATTGATTCTTCATTTTATGGACTTTTACAACATTTCTTAGCTTCAAAGACAAATAATCCATTGGCTGAAGACATTTATTGGGGGCATATGCCTGAAGATGAGAACGGAACAATGGTCAAAAGTTTCCGATTTATCGTTGGAATGAAAGATTTGGTGACAACAATGGATCAAACCGATGCAACTATGTCATTCAGAGAAGTCGCGAATCGATGGCCTGAATTTAATGTAACTACCTTCATGCCAATTTGGATGTTCACTGATCAATACGTCATCATCATACCCAACACTGTTCAAAATATCATCATTGCTCTTCTTGTAATGATCGTTATTGCCGTACTTTTCATACCGCAGCCTATGTGTTCCTTATGGGTCGCACTTGCATGTGCTTCAATTGACTTTGGTGTGATTGGATATATGACATTGTGGGGAGTGAACTTGGATGCTATATCGATGATAACCATCATCATGTCGATTGGATTCTCAGTCGATTATTCTGCCCATATCGCTTATGGCTATGTTGTCTCAACTAGAGATACTGCTGCAGGAAGAGTGCAGGAAGCTTTATCTGCCCTTGGGTGGCCACTTTTCCAAGGAGGACTTTCCACGATTATTGCTGTTTCTGTTCTAGCCGACATCCCTGCTTACATGATTGTGACTTTTTTCAAAACGGTAAGGATTCATGTTTCTTGTTTAAAACTCATTTCCTGTTTTTTCAGGTAGTGCTCTCCATCTCTCTTGGCCTACTTCATGGTTTAGTATTCCTGCCCGTTCTGCTCTCTATCTTTGTCCGTGGATGTTGCATTATTTCAAGCCCAGCCCATGGATATCCTAGCGCTCAAAAAATTGAAAAAGTATTACTAAAAACGAGAACTTGCATAAATTTACGATTTCAGCAAATGAAGATATCTGCTGTTACTTCTAGCCCACTCGACTTGCGCACAGTAGCTCCTCTTCGTGCATCTTCTCCAATAAGTTTCCCTCATAGATTCGAGTACACTGATGAATCTCCAACAATCCATAATAGATCCAAATCTTCTGTGAAATCAGATCACCTAGACTAGTTGTCCCGATGACTCTCACTAATTTATTCTATACGTGTATTGTAGGATATTGTGAATATTACTTTTTGAATATATGTGAATGAACGAATTCGTATTAAAACTAGCCCGGATCCCTATTTGAAATTAAAACTCAATCGTCTTGAAATAGACTAGGTTATCAATAAACACTACACAACTCCAGTTGTCTTATTTTTCTTTTGTTAGAAAATTATTTGAAAAATGTGCCATAGTAATGTTTTTCAAGATTGGTGAGCAACAGTATTGAACTCATGTAAGATTGTTGGATTTATCTAAACTGGAAATGCGCACATCTAAACTAACGATAGGATGTTTCCCTTCCAAAAGTTTTAACTTTCATAACAGGTTTATGAACAGCGGAAAACAATAACAAATTACTTATTCTCTTCGGCAGCATCTCTGGCTCTCTTCTCACGCTTTCCACGGTATTTTTTGTCAGCTCTCTCCTTGCGGAGAAGTCTGAAGATTTCGACCTTGCGTTCAGCTTCGGTGACTTGACGTGGCTCCTCGAAGGTGATGGCGTGAGAAAGAGGAAGGATATCTCCGCGGAGTTGAGCGGCAACCTTGAGCTCTTCAGCCTAATAAGAAAATTTTTAAACATGAAAAGGCTATAAGATCTTACAGAGCTGTCTCCCTTCTTTGGTGCACTGAGTTTCTTCGGGAAGAGGATGAGCTTGGCCTTGTACTCCTTGAGACGGTCAGCATTAGCCTGAAAAAAGCCAGATTCAATACATTAATTAATTGTGGAATACCTTGAGTCCTTCAGCAGTCTTGTTGGTTCTTCTGACATCAACTGCGATTCCGATGGTGCGGGCCTCAACCTGGGAAATACCGGCAGCTTTGAGCTCCTGGAGAGAGAAACCACGTCCAAGACGAGTCTTGGTGTTGTATCTCTTGTTCGGGCAACGAACAACAGATCTGTAAAAGATTTTTAATCACACGCCTAACAAATGGAACATACCTGAGAAGGCCAGCGACTGGTCGTGGTGCAATTTCAGCGGCCTTAGCTTGACGGTTTTGTCTTCTGCGGAGCTTGCGTGCTGGCTGGTTGAACCAAGTCTTGATACGCTTATGCCAGTGCTTGCGGAAATGGGCATTGCCCAACATTTGGTTTCCACGTGGAGCCATTGTACCCTGAATAAAAATTTTATGAACATAGGATTGGAAAATAGTGTTGGCAAGAACAAATATCCAAAAAACGAGTTAAGAACATCAGGAAACTCATGAACTTCCATTAAATAACTATTTCTTTACAAAACAAGCACGATTTTCAAAAACTAGGAATCAATTTCAAAAAAGAAAAGAAAAAATTGGTCAAATTTGAGGGTATTCCTTCACTTGCAATGTATTAACATTTGATACTCAGCCAACGATTTCGCTGCCACCCGTAATCGTGTTGAGACCCATGTGTCTTTTACTCGTTGTGTCGATTTACGGCGAACTTTTTTCAGTACGGATAGTTCTGTCTTAGGATAAACAAAAATATTGTGGTTCTCAGATGAGCATACAATAAATAGTTTAGATTTTCTATAACACTAGTCAATTGCGAATAAACTATCAATCCAATTTATTAAGCGCTTCAATGAACAATTGAAAAAAATATATATTAAGAATCTCTACACCGTGATTATTGTTTCGTTGTCCTATTCTTCTTTCAGTTTATTAGCAAAATAAGTTGTTTCCGCGACACAGTTTTATTCGTTCTTTAAAAATAAAATTACTTGAAACAGAGATGACAATAAATACACTTCATTACAAAATTAATATTACTAGAATTAAAAATGACATTATAGAGAATTTTTAGATTGATTGGTCCACAGAGATCGGGTAGTTCATTTCCCATGTGCTTTGTCGTAAGTATCTTTGTTCTTGTATGCTCCAACATATCCAGTGTTTTCAGCAGTATCATCACGGCCAGACTTTCCCTTTCCTGAAAAAATGTATTCATTTAAATTCCATCTCTTGCCCTACCTTTTCCTTCGGCGTCGAAGCGTTCTTTATGAGCGCCGGTATATTTCGTATGATCGGTGAGACGGCTGTATACACCACCAGCATTTGCTTTTGCCGCACCTCCCACACTTGGGGCCTCCAATTTAGCCAATTTCTCCGTGATTGTATCCAACTCATCCTGAAGAGATTTCTTGCTTTGTCTGGCGCGATCTTCAGCAACGAAAGCCAAGACTTTCTTCGTTTCTTCGAAAGTGGCCTTCTTTTTCGGGCTGAATGAAAACGGAGTATTTCTGTTACGTTTCAGGGATGTTATCTTTACCCTGTCACTTTGCTAAAAGCGATTCCCGTCATTGTGCCCGTGATGGCCTTGTTATCGAGAACGCCAGCATCCTTCAGCCATTTGTCGAAATTTTTCCCAGTCATTTCAGTAGCAGTAGCAGCTCCGAACTTTGTAAAAGCATCCCACCTGAAAATGTCTCTCCAAAGTTAGAAAAAAAAAGAAAAACTCACTTTTTCTTGATATCGGCGTTGTCCCAGTTGAATTCAGCAGAAGCAGCCATTACGTTCTGGGAAAGAAAGTGTTTGAATGAAAAGGCGAAACAGCGAGCGGAATGAAAAAACCATGGAAACGTGAAAGTATTCAGCTGAGCTTAGAGAAGCATAAGGCAAGAGAGCATGCATCAGAAAGAGGCAGAGCATAAAGGCACCACGTGATGGTTATTGAACCTCACGACTAGAATTGTTTTAGCATTCAGGACACAACGGTTGAGGAAAAATCTGGGTGCGTACGTATAACGGAAGGAATTGGTTGAAGCTCGCGCAAAGGGGAGAAAGCACAACAAAAGGGAGGCGAGAGATTATTATCTATTCATTCCTCATACTGCAACGAGAATTGTTCCCTAATTGCGCTGTCCCTGGAGCTCAACGGAGGCGACAGATTGTGTCAGTGATTAGTAGAGGCGGTAGAGAAAAGTGGAAAAGCAGATACATGGGGCTAACGACGTTCAATGAAGAAATGGAAGATATCTCTACAAACTTTTTTCTCTTTTCACTTTTTTTCGTTTCGGTTCGAACCTCTGTTACACCGATAAATCATCAGTTGGGCATTCTCTCAAAAGCGTGCCTAGAAATTCATCAAAGAATAAAGAGAAGTAAAAAGAGTACTCCGAAAAATATTGCGAAACCCCAAGTTAGGAAACATGCGAAAATTGCGAAATTGAGTGGTGCTGGGAGGACTTCATGAATCCATTATTAGTTTTAGAAAAAAGTTGAAAAGCAAAAGTGAATTCATTGAAACGCTAACAAGTACAGCCAGCAATTCGTTCACATCATCAGAACAATCTAAAATGTTTCAGGCGCGAGGTTCCAAAATAATAAATAATAAACGTTCTAAAGTTTTCACGCAGAATAAAAACGTATTTTTCGCGATATTAATCAAGATCTATGTGAAAATTATTCAGTGATCAATGTAAGTTTGTATAGAATGGAAACATTAAAGCGGAATTCAGCTTTTTGAAAAAATCGCACACGAAGAAGAGAATTCAAATCTCAAAAGAGGCGGGCGCATTTCTGCTTTCTTTCTCTCGTAACCTGTCACTCTTATTTTCAAACGATGCGCACATGCGAGGAGGAGTGCGCAGAAGGATAGTAAAACAAGACAACAAACATCGGTTCGAAATTTGAAAATAAAATAAAGACCAGAGGTGTGAAGGGAACGAATGGAGTTAGAGGGTTAGAGTAGACACATTGGAAGAAGACGCCTACTGGCTGGGTGACTGAATGAACCGGGAAAAGAGAACTAGATTAGCAATGACTTTTCTGTGTCTCTCGCTTTCGCTCTCTGCATCCATAATTGACAGCCTTTATGCTTTCGACGTCTTCTTTCTCGAGAAGAAGCAGCAGTTGAACTTGAAACATGATAGCTTCATTGTGTGCTTTTAGGAATGGAAGATTAGTTCTTTATGTACAACTATAGCTTTGTACTAAATAACTTAACATATGCAATCTCATTTTGCCTGAAGGAAAAGAAATTGATTCACTAGTTTTTTCTGGTCAGAAATACTTAGTTGTAGAAAATAAGAAAACTCATATCACCAATCAAAAAGTGGTGTTTGTTACAAGAACGGAAAACTATTTCGGCATTGGGTGTGTCAAAAGGCAGAGAAATGATAAGAATGGAAAGCACGGAGGTATTTTCCTGAACTCGGTCATCTTTCCGGGAACTTTTTTATTATTTTGTGTTGCTGACTGAATTTATATATTCTTATTAATACAGTTTTATTGGAGTTCTCTTCTTGTTGATGATCATGGATTATTCAGCCTTCTTCTCAGCATCCTAAAATTCAGTTTTTGCAATGAAAAGTGAAACGAAAATCTATTCTCGATTACTGTAAGCATCATTGAAAATGAAAAACTCACAGGAGTCGGTTCACCCTGGACTGATGCTGGAGCAGCACCAACAGCCGATTTACTTGCTTCGCTCTTCACAGCCGGTTCCTTTTTCTTTCCTCCACAAGAAATGAGAAGCGTATTTCCCAAGCAGATGATGAAAACGGTCATCAAAAAGGAGAGCATGTTGCGGTCGTGAAGTGTGTTCCTCGATTTATTTGAAATAAGAAACTGATGTTTTAAAACGTTAGACCGTTGTGGTAGATTCTAGATTCACGTGTAAATTATCTCACTGGACTTCAAAAAAACTAATTTCTGCAGTTAAATAAAAAACTTCGAAATTTATTTTAAACGGATCACGACGTTATTTATATTAGATATTTGTTCAAGAAGTTAATCTGAATTGTCTTCTTTCTTAACACCATCGCCTTCTGCAAGCTCTTCTTCAGTGATCTCGCGTTCCTTCATGACAACGTATTCACGCGTAGAAAACCCGAATTTCAGCATATCTTTTTCTTTCAACTCAATATATCTTTGCGGTTCTATCTTTTCTTCGTTCAAAAACGTGCCATTTCCGCTTCCAAGATCTATGATGTATGGCATTATGCGACGGGCTTTCGTTCCATCATCTCGAGTGAAAGGCATTGATCTGAAAAATACTAATTTCATATCTACAACAAGCTGATAAGTTAGCAACCTGAACTGTAAAACGGCATGTTGCTTACTACAACTCGGATGATCCACGGGAATATCTGCGATTTTGTGATCTCTTCCGATGAGATAGGCTGATTGTCGATGCACATAAAGAACTTGAAGTGCTTCTTCACCTTTGAACGGATACAATCTCCAGCGTGCATTTGGTTTCTTCGCTTCAGGAGGTTCGTTGTACTTGATAACGACTCCACGGAATGTATTAGTATCTTCTGTCAGCGCACCGGATGTTCCCAAGTTAACCTTCTCTTTTTCTTTTGGTGGATCGGATGATTCCGAGCTTTTTCCCCAATTATCTTCTTTTTTTTCTAGACCATATCTTTTACCATCTTCCCGCGTTCCATGTTCTTGGGTTGGTATACGAAAGTCTTTTCGTTTACCGTCATAACCATGGTCGCGATCGTCACGATTACCTCTTCCTCTCCGATCATTATAATTTTTATTATTGCTTCGCGAGCCATGTCCCCCGTCACGATCCCGTCTGTCATTTCTATTGTAATGACGTCTCGAAGATTCACTGAAAAATTAATATTGGATTATGATGAGACGTTTTATAAATTACGCTCGATCATTGCTAGAATAATTAACTCAGGCAAACGGTTTCGAATCTAATCATAGCGTTATCTATTTTTAACGTAACCTCTTTCGATTTCGAGTATTGCTTCAATTAGATTCGAATAAAACTTTGATAAGATTTCAAAAACGCTTCGATTAGATTCGAAAATCGCTTCGATGAATCTAATTAGATTACAACGACCAGTCGAATACTCGAAATCGAATAAGGTTACGTTAGAAAAATATATCACTGCCTGATAAGAAATTAAGTAAAACAACCTGTCGCTGTACGGCTCATCTTTGATTTCTTTTTTCACAGGAGGACTTCCGTTTCTTTCATAATTTCGCCGGTTGTGTCGATCTCTAGAACGGGAACGAGAACGGCGCTTCCTTTCTGAAAAATGAAATCTTGTTCGAGCGCAATGCTAGTTGTGTTTCACCTGGAGATCTATTGTTGTACCTCCTATCTCTTGAGCTATCTCTCCCCATTGTCTGAAAAAAAATTGATGGCATCTGGGAAAATTCTACAGCAAAATTGCAATGCAATAAGACTGTAAAACTAAATGACCAATTTTTGCAATAATGTTCAGATGGCTGCGAATATTTTAGTATTTGGCAAGTAACGGAAAAGCGAGAATATTTATTTTCCAAAGCAATGTTTTACCTCTCTTATTATTACGAAGACAAGTACAAAAAAGTAAAAAAATTAACGAAAAAGGATTGGAATACATAGAAACGTTACTCCGTCAGCGCATGTTGTTTAACGTATATGTACACAACACTTTTGGCGGTAGTTCAAATATTATGAATATCTTTGCCAATAGACGTCTACACATAGATCTATCCATAGATCCTGTCTAAACTTTAAATCATATATGAACAGTCCCCTCCCTCCAGCTCATCGAGATTTAAGGGATATACCGGTAATTCTCTCTAAAAAATAGGGTTTGATCGTTTAAACGATAGTTTTGCATGCGAGTCTAATACAGGTTTGGTGGTAATATGTGAATCTTTTGTGAGGTTTATCTGTGGACCAGTGGGAAAGTGAATATAGGCCGATAGATAGTCAGTAAAACACTAGACCGTACAGAGAAATTATCCATGAATCAACTGACGACATAGGAACTTTTAGGAAAATGATGTACTAGTGTTCAGTCAGAATCGGCGATTTGAATGGATTCACATTAAATTTGATAGAATACTTTCGAATTATCTGATTCCGCCCAATCAATCAAATCAAGATATTTGAATATGTTCCAACAAATAACTACTTGAGAAAAAGATTGAATCTTTAATGAAATTGGAGCCATTTCTTACCAATTCACAGATGCCCTTTAATGGTTTTTTTCCTCTGTAAATGGAAATATTATTGAAAAAGAAGAGAGCAAAAAAAGAGTTCATGGAGCAGAAGAGGCGCAGATAGGTGCGAGAAGAAGTCGATAAGAAGAGAGTGGCTTGCTCTTACAACGACGTCTGCTTCATTGCCAAAATTGGTTTCTTTCGTGAAGAGTCTTCTCGTTTGAACATGGCGTCACAGTTTTACGAAAGGAACACAAGGTCAGTTTTTCTTTTTATTTATTAGTTCAAAAGAAAACTGATCGAGAATGTCAACGTTCGAAATTTTTCGATCTAGAAGTTTCCTCCTATACGAAAAATGTTAAAATATTAAAAAAAAATTCTGATTCGAATTGCTGACATAAATGGTTTCGAAAATTGATAAAAATAAGTTTCAGTGGTATGAATGCAGATAGGTTTATGGCGCGTTTGACTGATGAATCGACGGTGAATACAATGCAGAGACACTACTGGACAGCTCGTCAATTCATTCGAACGAAATTGGGAAAAAAGGTATTTAGAAACATTTTCAATCTCGAAAACCATTGTTTGGTTTGAGGAAGATGAGCATTTGGAAGCAAGTGACAATGAGTTGGATACTTGTTTGAATCTATATAGATCAGTTCATGGAACCTCGTTTCAACTTCTCAATAACGTTGATAACTATGCAAATTATCTTCTTGGTAAATAGTTCTCTGAAATTCTCTTTTTTTGAGTTAGCTGTTTTCAGATGAAACCCTTGTTCAAAATGTACTTGGAAAATATCTGAAAGAGAAGGGAAAAATTGACAAAACAGAAGCTGTTGGAAGGATTTTAATAGCAGTCGGAAGGTCTCTACTCTCCTCGAGTCATCGTTTGAATGCGGCTCGAATTGGAGTTTCTACGTTAGTTTTGGGTTCTCAAAACAGTGATTTCTATTGATTTCTAGATTTTACAATAAATTGAGTGTATTCGTTGAACGAGCAATTGGAGATTGTTCACAGACGATCGAAGCAGTTCAAATGTGTCGAACAGAATATCGAGGAAGTCTTTTGTGGATGAAAAAAACGAGTGAAGAATTGGATCCAGAAGTAGATGGATCTATGGAGAAATTCCGAGAAGCTCAAACGACAGTGAAATCAAATAAAGAGAGATTGGATCGATTGAAAGCTGATACATTACAAAAGGTATCTTTCTGTTTTATGAATCTCAGTTTTTCTGGTTCTTTAGTATTATATAACAATGTCATATATTTTTAGAACAGATATATCTCTAGACATAAATTATCTTGTTTTCGTAATATGTTCTGACATTTGTTGATGTTAACTTCCTTTTCAGGTGGATCTACTCTCTGCTTCCCGCTCGAATCTGCTTTCATATGTCCTCACTCATTATCAAAACGAGTTGTATGAATATTATGTGAAAACTGCAAAAGCATTCGAAACTTTAGCCGAAAACATAAATTGCTATAACAATTACGATTTCGAAATCCTCAGTGTAAGTTGAAACTTCATGTTTTTGATCGAAAAATCATTGAATTCCAGCATTTGGCGACTGGTACAAAACCTGAGAAAGAGAGAAAAGAGAAAGAAGAGAAAGAAGAAAAAAGAAAATCAAGTCAACAGAAAAATAATGAGGACGAATTAAAGAATTTATTATTTGGAAGAGAAAGTCCTCAATTTGGAACTGAAGAACACGAGGAATCAAGATCACAATGTGATAGTCCTTTGATTGAAAACGTGGAATATTCAGAAGAAAGGATGAAAGATGATGATCTTCTCGATTTTGAATCAGCTGCTTCAATTGCATTTCCAATCGGACCATTGGCAGCTCTTTTCGATTCGTCTTCATTCGTTCCTCCGATTCTTCCTCCTCCGGGACCTCCATCCAAAAATGTACCATCGGATGATATTCTGTCGCTTTTTGATGAGAATAAAACAAATTCTTCAAATAAAAACACAACTTCTTCTTCTGCATTGGTTTGTTTTCTTTCTCGTTTCGATCGATTCAATTTAGTTTTTTCTTTCAGGATTGGCAATCGTTGATCGATAATTTCGATAAGGAGAATGAGGATAATCTTTTGTGAAAATCATAATTCATTGTGAAATACATGAAGTTTCAGGATAGAATGAATTGTTTCATGTTTTCTATTTTTCTTTTTCATGTGATATTTCTGCTCAGAATCCATATTCATTCTAGGTAATCCGGTACTGAAACAGCGCTCTCAAAATATATGTTTACGGTACTTCCTTTCCAAAACCAAAAATGGTTTCCGATCGTTTGCGTTTTTTCAGTTTTCCCATCCTTTTTTGAGATTCCCATAACGGTTTCTGGGAACAAAGATGTCGTTTGTCTTCCCGTTTCTATGATTTTTCATTCATTCGATCGAAATGAATACTATCCACTTCATCCTTTTCTTTCTTCTTTCTGTCGCTTTTTTGGCTGAAACAGCCGTTCTTCAATTCAACAAAGGAAATGAAGTGAAGAAATCTTCGGTAAATGAACTCTCTCATTAATCTTTTTATACAAGAGAAATACATTTCAGGCCAAAAGGCACCGACAAAATCTGATGGGCGGATTCGTTGGAATGGCTATCAGAAATCCGATCAGCGGCCCGGGATCAAAGAAAAATCAACAAGTTAAAAGCTGAATTTTTCATTTGAATAAACGTTAATTTCATATTCTTTTTTCAATGAAGAAGGTGTCGAACTAGTTTTCCAGATGGATTTCTCGGCAATTCTGTGACAAAAATGACATCATTCAGTTGTTTATATGAAGCTAAATTAGCTGAAAAATTAGATTTAAACACATAATTTAAAGGCAAATTTCACTTTTAACAGTTTCCATAATTTCTGTTTTTGAGTCAGCGTTTCCGATGACTTTTGCAATCAATTTGTCAGAAATCTGAGAATGAAATGAACTTTGAATGAGAATTTGTGATTAGAACCTGATAAACAGCACAATCGACAACTGTATTCACTTTTCGAATGACTTCTTCTATCTCATTTGGATTCACTTGCCATCCACGTATTTTCATCATTTCTTTTACTCTTCCAACTATCATTATCTCTTTTGATTTGTAACTGAAACATCCCAAATCTCCTAAAAATTGAATTGAAAGTGAATAGAAATTTGAATGAAACCTGTTTCCATGAAGTCTTCTTCTATTCCTGTCGCAGATTTCACAAGAATTTCATTTTTCTCATTGATTTTCAAATCAACCATTGGATACGGTAAACCAACAGTCTTTCCGTCACTGATTCCTTTTCCAGTACTGCACAGAAGAACTCCACATTCAGTTGTTCCGTATACTAAAAGAAGGATAGAGAACGTTTTCTGTTGAAATGTTATTCTCATCTCTGAATTAAGAGACTCACATTGAATCAAATTCTCCAATTTCGGAAATCGTTTCGATACTTTCAGAAAACATTCAGGAGAACTTGCCGCTGCTCCAACATATATTGTCTTTAAAAATGATAAATCGAAATTGGAAATCAATGGATAATAGGCAAGAAAATTGAGAATCGGAGGAACCAAAAACAGAATTGAAATTTTGAAATTCTGACAATTCGAGAGGAATTCTTGTTCATTCCATCTTTCATTTATCAGAAAAGTACATCCAGAGAATAGAATTGAGAGTACTGTCATCAGTCCGCCTGCATGAAAAAATGGTAAAACTCCATAGCAAATATCGTTTTTCGAAGGAGAAAAGAATTTGGAATCTGAACGAATCGCCTTGATTTGATCGATTTGAGCACAAAGAACTCTCTGAGAATACTCAAAAAGTTTCGGAGGACCGGTCGTTCCGGAACTGAAAAATACAATAATTCCTGAATTCATCTCTGGCTCTTTTTGTTTTTCATCCATTTTTTCATTGTATTCCGATAGAATTTCAGAAATTGTATGTATTTCCATATCTTCGAATTTCTCAAGGATTACATCGTCACTGACAATTATGAAATTTGCATTACTTTCCAATATATATTTATGTATTTCATCTGAAAATTAACATTTTCAATTGAATTTCAACAGAAGATTCTTACATTTTTTGTATGAAGGATTGAGTGGGATTACTGTAATTCTTGTCAATTGAGATGCAATTATAATAGAGAGAATATCGGGAGAATTCGAACAAAACAAAGCGATTCGGAGTGGATAAGATGATATTTTCTTTTGATTTTCAATTATATTTCTCCATTTTATGATTCTTTCTGAGAGCTCTTCGAATGAAATTTCCACATTTTGCCAGATCTGGAATATTTTTATTACTTTAAAATATAATGAATTTTGAACTAACCAATGCAGTTTTCTCTTTAAAAATTGCGATTTCATTCAAAAATTCTTGTCCAAAATTTCGTGTCATTTCGAAGAAAATATGAATAAAAGAGCAAATAAATGTATCTCTTCGTTTCATGATTTCAGCCACTTTCATATATAATTGGCTTCTATTTCATCGCTTTTTGAATATTTTTCCCACTATTTTCCCATTCGAAAATATGAAAAATCTAGTGAAACCGAAATATAAATAACAATGAAAATTGATAGTTTTCTGAAGATAATCTATTGTCTGAAAACTGATTTTTTCGGAATAAGTTCTTAAATGTAAATGAAGATTTTTTCCGTAATAAAAGTCTTCAAATATATATGAATGTAAACACTCATGCGTCCCACCCACAAAACAGTTTTATGAGTTTTAATGTAACCGCCATAATCATTTTATAGCTCGTAAAATTTTTCGTTTCCAGGTATAAAAACTCTTCTAGATACAGTTTTTTTCACTTTTCGTGAAAATGAATCACCTTTTTCTATTCGTTCTAGTTCTATTTGTTTTAGTTGGAATCACTTCATCGAAGGTATTCCGTTTCGGATTAGAACAATAAAGACCTGAACAATTTCAGATGATCATGGGAGGTATTGATGGATTCGTGGTTTCCAACACAACGAGAATTCCATCCCGTTTCTATGTGTCTCGTTCTTGAATAAACAATGAATCGTTTCAAATTCACAGAAAAAAAGTTTATGAGAAATGAATTAATTATCTAAATTAAACCCGTCTTTGTTCAAATTATAATCAGTCGAACATCGAAGAGAAGAACTGAATGATTTCCGTGCGGGGCGTCGTTTCGTTCGATTTGAACTGATTAATGAAATGAAAACTTCAAAGAAAAAGCACGCGACCTGAAGGAGAAGAGTTGAAAATATGAGCATGAGATGGATTTACTCACTTCTCCAATTGTAATGACACTCACACCCATCCACAATCCAAGTTGTCCTCCAAAATCTGAAAGAAGATTCGACCATCCGTATGCTTCTGATTCCAAAAGTGATTCATAATTGAGTTGTTCGAAGTATACTTCAATCATCGATCCCTGTTCTCTTTTATAATTCAAACAGTGATGAGCAGCCATTCCGTGCGGACATCCGGACAAATCTCCTGCAATTGCAGGCCATCTGGATGCCGAATAGGACACGGAATACACGTCTTGACTGAATTTATCTCGATCAGATTTTTATTTCAAAGAAGAGAAAACGGACTTACTTGCATGGTTGTTTACACGAACAACCTAATTTTTTCGAATCTCTTGTTGCCACGTGCATCTCGTTTTTAATACATTCTCCTGTGAAAAAGAATTATTTCGTATCTCAATTAGTTTCATCTTACGTTTATATGGATCATCGACAGGGCAATTCTTTGATTCTCGATACGGTGGAAATCGTGGATCTCCACATCCACATGTCTGTGATAAATGCTTTTGAATGCAACTTCTTTGACATCCTTCTGTGTTATACGCCTTCTGTGTGTATATAAAATCTTCCGTTTTTCCTTCTTTCACACAATCTCCGTATGGTGCTGGCAGTCTGACCATTGACTTCTGAAATCTATTATTCAAGTGAACCGTTTTTCGAATAAAATAACCAATTTGATTCCAAAACTGCTTACAAAACCAGTTGGAGCTGAGAAACCAAGAGTATCAGGGAATGGTTGCTCATCTGTCGCATGAACTGTCAATCGCACTCCAGCTGCTTCTGTTGTTGGCAGATATTCAGTTACATTCACAAACACTTCCAGACGAAGTCCTCAAAAAGAAGCTGGTGAAGATAAGAAGAGAGAGAGAGAGAGAGAGAGAGAGAGAGAGATCTTACCATATGCAGGACCAGATCTTTCATTTGTTATATTTCCCAACTTCTGTCCATAAGTGAAACAAGCCCCGTATGTAGGATCGAGATATTCAACGAAATCACTGAAATTTTTCCCTTTTCATGAAGAAAGTGAAGAGGAACCAACTGTTTGACATTACATTCCTTTCCGTTGAATGAACATTTCATTATAAAATCTGATTTATTATATGAAATCTGCCATTTCTGTATTTCTGTCAATGCATCCACAGCGAAGATGATATTTTCCATTGCCTTCGCACGCAATGCGATTCTGTCTTTCACTCCCTAAAAACTGATTTCAAGAGGCTTATAGAAACAATATAAATACCGTATATCCGTATGCTTTGTCTCTTTCTTCTTTCTTTTTTACAATTGGAGACATCGTTGTCGACGGTTGAATATCCCAAAACTTCACGACACGATCATCTTAATTTCCTCTCT
Organism: Caenorhabditis tropicalis; assembly: GCA_016735795.1. Classification (NCBI taxonomy): domain Eukaryota; kingdom Metazoa; phylum Nematoda; class Chromadorea; order Rhabditida; family Rhabditidae; genus Caenorhabditis; species Caenorhabditis tropicalis. Next base: position 5,860,254 of record CM028614.1, on the reverse strand, counting down.
TTTTTGTCATAAATATACTTTATTTTCTCACCTAAAGTAGTTTCATTTGATTGGGGAGGATCGATTCGAACACACATTTTGATTGGAGTTGCACACAAACAAGATATATTATGTTTCTTTGGTTTCTCCGTATAAACACAATCTCCCATTGTATTACATCTGAATGAATAAATGAATTCATAATCAGAAATTAAATCAATTCGATCGTCACCTGCTGCATTTCCTTTCTTCCCATTCCGGTTCTTTGTAACATGGCCAAACTTGCTCATTTTTCTTATTATAAAAGCACAAACATGTTTTATTTGAGTTCTCTAAATCCATATCGGGAATCTGAACGTTACAAAAAATGAGATAATGGCGAAAGAGAACATGCTCTTTTATTAAAGTTTTCGAGTGAAACTGACCGAAGTGGAAACACATCCGTGTTGTTTTGTACAATTACAATGAGAATAAACTGCTAAAAGGCCTTCATATCTACTCAAAAGACGCTCATGAACCTTTCTTTCTGAAGTTCTTCGCTTCCTTTTCTGAATATTATTCTTCAATTTAATGAAAATTTCACGAGAAATCACCTTAACTGAATTCTTGATTTGAAAGCAGTTTCCATGATGACAAATACAAGAATTAGCTCCTTCTTCTACATCTTTTTCTTCTGTTTCTTCACATTTTCCTAACCAATCACAGCTCTGACAAGTGGCAACGTGGAATTTTCGAGTCGAAGCACAATAACTGGGACCACCGGATTCAATTGATATGCAAAGCTTCGTTCCATTTGTTTTCAATTGAAGAGGCCATGACAATTTCTTCTGAAATCTTTTATTGGTTATAGATTTTCTTGATTCTCTTACTAAATTCTCTTCATCGACACAATTTTCATCGTAACATTTACATGTATTCAATTGATTATTCTCTGCTTTCACTTCACAAATTCTATGATTCCAATCTTTTTTTGAATGACAATTCCAGAATATTTCATCATTTTCATCTGATATTTCTGAGTCATCAAATGTTATACAAGTCTGTAAAATGTAAATTTCAAAAAAGAATATTCAAGAAATACTGACACATTCCACGTGTCCATATTCGTGAGCCATCAGCATTCCGTTCTCTTCTTTACACATTAAATCAACTGGAATCATCCTCGAATTCGAAGATCTTTTCTTCCTCATTGAATGAATATTTCCATCACTTTTGTCAATTGCCATTTCGAATGCTTCCAACTGAAAACGATGACGTGGCAGAAGTTGTTCAAACGAATGAGACTCACTGCATTTCTGATTGCTCCTAACTCTCGAGCTGCTGAGTTTTTATATGGATTCATATTACAAATTGTAACTGCTGGAAACTTGATTTCTTCGAATTTGATTTCAACTCCAACGATTATATCATTTCTGTAGAAAAAATAACAAATTGGATCATCTGATATTCGATACCTGTTGAATCTCTCAATAATAAGATAAGCTTGATGACCAAAACAAGAAAGACAGAAAAGAAAACAAAGTAACCACATATATCTTCTCCATCCAGTTGACACATAGGCTCTTGGAATACCATGAGCACTCGTATGCTCAGCGAAATCGACGATGTCAAGTTCAATCGCCCGTTTCAATGTATTCTTTCCCATTTTGAATCTGAAAATGAGATTCTCGAATAGAAGAGAAAGTATCAAGAATGTAGAAAGAGAATGTATCAAATGGATGTAATTGTTGAAGGAAGAATGGTGTATGCATAGAGACCAACGTGCACTTGTCCAACGGAAACAAGCAATCAGTTTACCTTGTCTCTTTTCGATCGACCAGCTCATTGAGCATTTTCTTGATGGGAAAATGAGTGGAAGCAGTGCTCAAAACGAGAAAAAGAAAGAATGGAAAACAGTCGAAAAGTTATTGGGAAGAGAGTTAGAAGATAGACTATAGAAAAATATATTTCTTTCAAGATTTCATTTCCGAAGAGAGAGGATCATTCTGGTACAACTGAACGACTGATAATCTCGATAGAATATCTTTGAATCGGTTGAAATGAAACTATTATAAGGGAGAAAAACAAAAAAAGAGAGCCGTCAGAAAGTAATTCAACTAACGACTATTCGTTTTAGTTTTCCTTCTTCCTCCTCCTTCTTCTTCTTCTTCTTCAAAGTCTTGAGTTCAGACGAATAGTAAGTGACAATCAGCCTCTTTTTCTTCCATTTCTCTCAACTTTCCGTTGTCCTGTTTCCTCATTTTTCATGCATTTTTCATTGTTTTCCACGAATCAATTCAGGTTTCTTGACCCTTTTTGAGTCTTTTTTGAAATGCACTTTTTGAAATTTTACTTTGAAACAGAACGTAAGAAATTGAGAGAGAAAGGAGAAGAACAACAAAAAAAGTTGTTTTTGGAACATAAATATCAGTGAGAATAGTCGAAAAAAGTGGGGATTATGAAGAAGAAAAAGGAATTATTTTGGAGAAATGATGCTCTGAAAAAGACGAAATTTCCTTTGGGAAAACACCATTTCTCCACTTTTGACACATAATTAACACCAGAAGTTTGAAACACTTTTGAACTAATTGAACAGAATGAGAAGGACGATTGATATATATTTTTTTTGAATACTGTGAACAAGTGAAATCTAGTCTTTGTTGATGGAAAACTCCAGGATGAAACTGGAATTGGTTAATCTCATAAAACAAGAAAAATTGATTAGGAATAAGGAAGAAAATCTGAAGAAATGTGTTGAAAGATGAATGAAAGATGGTCCCTTTGGGAGAATATCTCACTCTTCTTTTTGAACTTCATTCGTTTTTTTTCTTTTTTGTTTCTTCCTAACTTCGGAACTTTGATCTTTCAAACGATCTCGAATCATGTACTTCCAGGACATTCATTTGTTTAGAAGAGTCTTTGAAAAGCAGAAACGAAAATGATTTGGTACTTTATTTTTTTGTCATTCAGCCTTATATGACATAAATCTTCAAGTTTCAGAGATTCGATCATGAAAATTCAAAATACCCAATTTCTACAACTTGAAACGTTGAAAAAATAGTATTCATCTAAAAATAAACTTGAACTTTCATTAGAACAAGTCAGTTCGAGACTACTGATGCTACTGTAATTCACTCACGTGAACTTTAGATTTCGAATTCAAATAAATCGTAAAGTCATAACGAAACATTTGAAATTTCATTCCGAGTTATTCGAAAGAATGGATTTGCCACTCGAACAACTTCAAGAAACTGCCAGCTACTGTAGGTTGAGAGAGAATAAATAATATTTGGAAATGGGGTTTCAGTATGTTTGGCTGCCACGGTTACGGTCACTGGCGTCGTTATTTCATTAGGATGCACATCTGGGCATCGTGAATCCAGAAGAGGTAAAGGAAACTCAAAACGATCGAAGAGAGGAAAGAAAGAAGGATCAAAGAGAGATAGTAAATTGAAGAAGAAGGGAGGAAGTCAAAGAAGTGCAAGAGTCAAGAAAGGTTCGGCTGATGGTGGAGCAAAGAACAAAAGTTTGCGAGGAACTGGAAGTAAACGTGAGAAGAAAGAGGATGGAACAAAGAAAGAAGCGTCTGAAAGAGGAAAGAATGGATCGAAGAGAGAGAAAGCTCAGAAGTCAGCAAGAGCCAGCAAAGAAGGATCGAAACGTGAGGGAGGATCGAAGAGAGAAGCGAAGAAACAGGGATCTCAACGTGAAAAAGCAAAGGAACCAGTGAGTGATTTATTTGAGCAAAACTGAAATAATTCTATCAATTTTCCAGAAAGTTGAAGAAAAGAAAGAGGATCCACCAAAGAAAGAAGGTGAGGGAGGAGGAGTCAAATCGGATGACGCTAAGACTCCTCCGTACGCAGCTCCAGGTGTCACTGATCCAGCAGCTCCGATCGTTTTTGATCCAGCTCCAGGAGGCGCAGTTGACACGACGGCAGCAAGTGGAGCTAGTTCTGTCTACATTCAAAATGGAAAATCATCTTATGGTGGAACGAATAATCCAGCTTCGAATCAAGTTTCTCAATACGTTGAATCGACTGATGCTCCTCAACAGCAGGAGAAATCGACAAAAAGTCAACAAGTTGCAGAGTTTCCAGAGAGACAACAATAGAAACAAATAGAATAGATACGGTAAGATTTTGAGATTTTGGAATCATTTATCCATTTATTTCAGTCATCACACTCGTCTGCTGTCTTCATTCTCAATTATACTCCATTGACTTTCTCTCTTTCTTGATAAAGTATGAGTATTTGTTTTGTTTTCTGATTGTTCACATGAAAAGGATCTCTCACTCTCTCTCTCTCTCTCTCTCTCTCTCTCTCTCTCTCTCTCTCTCTCTCTCTCTCTCTCTCTCTCTCTCTCTCTCTCTCTCTCTCTCTCTCTCTCTCTCTCTCTCTCTCTCTCTCTTTTCCATCTCAAATTCAAAATACAAAAGTGTCTTCGTTTCACACTTTTGTGTCGGTAACTTCAAAAGAACTACAAATTCGAATCAGTGTCATCGTCGTTCTCAGGATATCCTTTCGTTCATTTCTCCCTCCTTCAAAGGAGGCCGTCTCTTTCTGAAATCATCGTTTTTTTGTGTTTCTGTTCTCTATTATATTGACAACGTTCGATGGTATGAGTCAAATCGAAAACAGTATTGTGTTGATCGTCCGAAACGAAAAAAAGAAGAGCGGCGATACGGAGGCGGCGGCTTGCTGGAAAGAGGGAACGGAGAGTGAAAAGCAGAGAAAAAGTCAGTTTTTATGATGGTTGACGAGAAAATGATATATATTTTGTATTCAAATAATTTGAAACAAGCTATCACTCGGAATAAAATTAAACCAGTTACTCTTATATAACGGCACTCTTTCCACGAAGTTCACTTTTGTTTCTTTGCTATTTCAACGATGATTCATAATATAATGTATCATAAACTCGGCGAAATTCTTCAGAACATTTCAGAAGAAATTCATTTTCGGAAACATTTTATTTTTCATTCTTCTCCTTAACCGGGACGACAGACACAATTTCCAAATGTTGAGTACAAACAGAATCAAACAGCTGGTGCTCCAAATGAATTTTACGATGATTACGTCATTCAGATATATTTTTCATCTTAGAAGTACTTTCATTAGTAGAAAACAGATGAAATCTACAGTATTCCACGAAAAGAGTTATTCTTCCCTAGTGTTTCTCTTTTAAATTTTCCTCTCTTTTGGATTTTTCGATGAAAGAACACTACTTCTTCTTCGAAAAAACACATAATTCTCATCTTTTAAATCACCGAAAGTGCACTCCCTTTTTTGTAAAAATGCATGAAGTGCTTATATTCCTGAAAAACAGTTTTCTCTCTCTCTCTCTCTCTCTCTCTCTTCCATTCTCGATTGCACCTCATTAATATTCCTACAGTATTCCCCTCCCGTATCGGCATTTCCTTTCTCTTTTTTCATCTCTTTTGCCTGTCGCCGTTGTCATCTCCGTCAGTTTTTCTGTAATACATTCTGCGTCTCTACAGTGCCCTGTGGAGACACAGACGACAGTCCCCGCAGTTTTCATCGGAAGAGGCTCCACCCCCTTCTCTCTCATGTCTTTCTGTTTCTGTGTCCAGTCATGTCGTTGGCGCGATGAGACGCAGAGACGACCTCGAATGCCTCTGACTGCGTGTACTGTCCTTCTGTTTTCCTTTTTACTCTTCCATCATAGTTTCCTCTCTTTCTGAATTCATCCTCATTTCAGTTTGACATTCAAAGTCAACACGTAGTTCTAGCAGTGGGTTCTGGTCAATTGGAGACATGAACGTCATCCAGAATCTGCTGTCTGCAGTTTCTCCACAGCCAGACGGTGATTTTGTTGATAAACTTAACTACTGTGCCACGACAATTGGATTAGTTCTCTCTTCTGCATTCATCACCGGATGGAGGTATTGTTCTTGAATATTTCATTCATCTGATTCAATGATTTCTTTCAGTTTTGTGGGTAGTCCAATTGACTGTTGGTTTCCGGCATACTACAAAGGCTGGTGGGCTGAATATGCATTGGACTACTGTTACGTACAGAATACGTTTTTTGTCCCGTTCTCCGAGGACAAAACTGAACGAAGTTATAATTGGGAGCAGCTGATAGCTGATAAACAGAATACGACATCTCTAAAACAGACGAATCAAATCGGTTATTATCAGTGGGTACCATTCATTTTGGCTCTTCAAGCCATTCTTTTCTACTTCCCAGTTGTCATTTGGAGACTTTTCTATGGAATGGCTGGTATATTTTTTCTTCTTTGGACAGAGATTAATCAGATAAAATTACAGGACAAAATGTGACATCTCTCTGTAATACATGCACTGCAACAGAAGGAAATGAAGAATCAAGAAAAGGAACAATTTCAACGATTGCAGGATACATTAGTCAAAAAAGAAACCGTAATTTGGTGGTCAAACAGTTATCCGGATTCCAGAATCGAGCGAATGGATCAGCAGTCATCACTTCTTATTTGGTATTCGTTTTATTCGAAAACCCATTTTATTTCTCGGTTTTTCAGTTCATGAAAGTGCTTTTCCTGATCAATGTTCTCCTCCAATTCATCCTTTTGAAACGTATGCTTGGAGTCGATTCATATTTCTGGGGAGCCGAAGTGACGGCTGATTTATGGCAAGGAAATGAATGGCCAGAGACTGGAAACTTCCCAAGAGTCACAATGTGTGAATACGAAGTCAGAAATTTGGATAATATTCATAAGCATTCGGTTCAATGTGTTCTCATGATTAACATGTTCAATGAGAAAATTTTCGTCGCTTTGTGGTGGTGGCTGTGTTTTTTGACTGTCGTGACCATTACGAATACAATTTATTGGTTCTGGAGAGCATCTGGAACATCAGTATCCAAGAATTTCATTCGACCATACGTTGAAGATGTGAGTTTTTTCTCGGATTAAAGATCAGAATTCATAAGTGAAATGAGTTTCAGATTGATCCAAAAGTGAAGAATAATCGTGGAAAACTTCAACAATTTGTTTCCGAATTCCTTTCACCAGATACCGTTTTCATTCTTCGATTAATCGAGTTAAATAACGGAAAAACGCCAGTTGTTGAATTGATTCGTGAAATGTGGAGACGTTTCAATACAGCAGTTCCACCACCGTATTCAGCTCCTCCACTTCTGGTGAAAGACGCTGCTCCACTTCTGAAAAACTATCAAGACGAGTCAGAAATGTAATGTTTTCTCTTCTTTCTTCTCCACTCCTTATCTTCTTGTTTAGACACCTTATTTTTTGCCTTAATAACTCTTTTTTTCTCAATTTGTTTGATTTGAAATAATAAAACTTTTATAGTTTTTTATTAAAGTCAAAACATTCGTTTTTGGCTTTTTCTTCTTTTTTTTTTTGAAAAATGGGTTGATTATATTCCCCAGTTATTATATCTTTCCATTCGAATTCATTCTCTCTTTATTCTTCTTTTTCTTCTTTTTCTCTCTTCCTTTTCTTATTTTTCTTAATTTCCAAATTATAACACATTTGACCTTTTTCATTCCAAGTATTTCGTTTATTTGTAGCCATTTGTGTGATTGTGATGCAAAAGCGATTCGAGCGAGAAACGTGTAGGAAACTACTCGTTTCGCCTCAAACACTTTTGTGAAGCGATCATCGTTATTCAGTAGTAAATGGGCGGAGCTTGCACTGCGCCCTCCGTCAGAATAGTGATTGGCGACGTGGAGACGCAGAGATGCAGATGGCGTCGATCTCTCGATGACTGTCGGTATGTGCCTCCGTTTCTTTGTGACTATCTCGCCGGTTTTGTACGGAGAAGAGGGACTATTCTTACTATTATAACAACATTTCTGCGTCTCTTCTTCTCTAATATTATTCCAAATTTTCTGAAAGCTCTTGCCATCTAAAAATCTTGGATTACTGTATTTCGGCTCTTCTAAGTGTTTGGGAAACGTCGGCATGTTCTTTTGATCAGTGTGAAAAGACATTCAAATAATGTTAGATGAGCCAATAATGTCCGACAAAGGAAGGTAACGGACAATGAATTCCTCTAAAAGTTCATGGTCATTTTCCCTTTTTTGAATGATTTTCAGTTATTGATGATTCAAGAGAAATCGAATTGAAATGGGATTATGAAAATGAGAAACTACGAATAGACACAGAGTTTTAGACTACGAATAGTTTGTATTTCGGAGTCATTTCACAGAAAATGTTCCATTTTTTCCTCCTTTTCACATAATTTTATTCAATTTTTTGTTGATTTGATCGGAGTGAATCAAAGTTCAAAATACTATATTGAAACATCACAACCATTTGGTTTTTGGGTGTTTTCTGCAAACTGATATGCTAATTTTATTGTCCGTTTCTCTCGTTTTCCTACCGTAATCCTCTCTCCCTTTCTCTCTCTTTTTCCCACAATTCCCTCATTCTCTACTCGTTTTTTCCCTTCATCGTGGCTCTTTACTTTCTCTTTTCTCTTCCTTTTTTCATCTTTTTTTTCTCTTTTTACCTCTTCATTCATCATTTTCAGTCTCCTTCTGATCGTTGAGACCACCGTGAAATTCCATTTTTTGAGGAGGGAAGATGTTCTTTTTGGACGCGTTCCTTAAGGGACTACACAAACAGGGTGACGATGATTCCATCGATCGTCTCAATTACTACTGGACTCCAATGCTTCTAGTCATTTTTGCATTGACTCTTTCGGCAAAACAGTATGTTGGACAACCAATTCAATGCTGGATTCCTGCTCAATTCACAGGTAATCGCTATCCTTCAGTTCTCGTTTAGCACGAGTAAATGTATTTCAGGTGCTTGGGAGCAATACAGTGAAAACTATTGTTTCGTTCAAAATACATACTTCATCAGTCCGGATAAGTACCTCCCAGATGCTGAAGTTGATCGTGAATCTGCTGAAATTGGGTATTATCAGTGGGTTCCATTCATTCTTGGACTTCAAGCCATCCTCTTCTATCTTCCATCTCTTTTCTGGAGACTTATGAATTTCAATTCTGGAGTTGCTCTCAAGAAAATGCTTTTTGGAGCAAAGAAGGCTGATCGTGTTGATGAAAAAGCACGTCATGAAGCAGCAAAAGCCACTGGAGCTCATCTTTACGAATCTCTCACTCTTCAATCTCGTTTTGCAAAATATGGTGAGTTGTTTAGTCAAAGAAATAGTCTTCTTTTGTCTTCTTTTCATTTCAAATTAGCCACCATTTCCGTTTTGTAACACGAATGGGCGCGGCTGATGATCCGGAAGAAAAGTTGAAAAAAAGGAAAGAGGAACCAGTTTCTTTTAGTTTCTTTAACCTGAGAGATTTAGATGGAACTACAAATGGTCTTTGAATTCATTCTTAATCAAATAACACAGAGAAAACTCCTCCATTTTCGGAGGAAAAGAGAAAAAATGTCTGGAAGTTGCTAAGCAAACTTTGTAAATAAACGTGTATTTTAAAGAAAGGAAGAACCTGTAGGTCAAGAAATCAAATATTATTTTGAAGGGATTCCTACTCTTTAGGTCGATAGGCTGACTTAGATTCCCTGATTAGTCTCATTTCCCATTCTCATCTTTAATTGTTTTTTTTCTGATTTCCATGAATTCATTTGTCCTCTTCATTCTCCTTCTTTTGACTCGTAATTGACCTTGCCGCAAGAATTGAAATAAGGAGATAATGGGGTTAAAAGAAAATAGGATTGGAATGAAAACGTGGCAACAACTGGTTTTTAGTCACTTGGGAAATTTAAAGAGGATCAGAAATTTGAGAAGAGAAATGATGTTGAATGGGGATAGAAATCGATTGAGGGGATGTTTATGATTATCATCTTTTTCAGCTTCGTCTTTCACCTACGGAGGCAATTATTTGTCGTATTTGTATATTTTCGTCAAATTCCTCTATCTCATTCAAATCATTTTCCAATTCGTCATTCTCAACAAGTACGTTTCTCGTATTATGATATTCTTCAAATGTATTTATTTCAGTTTCCTTGGAACTTCATACACTTTCTGGGGAATCGGAATTCTTTCGGATATTCTGAATGGACGAGAATGGGAGGAAAGTGGACACTTCCCGAGGTAATGAGAAAAGAAGTCATCTCTGGTATCCGTATCTCGATTGGTATCTTCTCCCTCTCTCTGTCAATAATTAAAGAGAGAGAGAGAGAGAGAGAGAGAGAGAGAGAGAGAGAGGCGCTTGGAGGTCAAATGCATACGAGCGTAATGGGCGAGGACCTCGAGAGAAAAGAGTCTCCGCTTGTTTTTTTTTTTGAGGAAAGAGAGAGAGAGAGAGAGAGAGAGAGAAAGAGAGAGAGAAAGAGAGAGAAGGTGTGTTGGTTGCTAAAATGACAGTAACATTCGATTACAAAACAACATAAAGAAACAAAACGACGCCTAATTGATGACAAAGAGACACATTTGGTGCCAAAGCAAACATAAAAACTTTGATTCCATTGCTTGTGGACCTTTAGTCGAAGAAAGGGACGAACAATGTCCTGGCACTGTGCCAAGTAGTTCATAGCAGTGAATGCAATTCATCAGAGAGCTCTTACCGTATTCATTTACTTTTCCAAGTTTTAGTACTCATTATATTATCAATCATCCGTGTGAAAAAGAATGAAAAAGGTCATTCCCTCTATAGAATCCTCAATGAATGGCTCATAAATCTTGATGAATTTGACAATTTTCTCACTTTAAAATCTATTGTTTCGATTCAATGAATTCATCGGAATTCCCTTGTTTACACGACTTCCAATAAACGTTTACGGCATGTATTTGCAACGCAAATACTCGCATCGAATTGAATGTATTTACCGCGATACGTGTAACGAATTGAGAAAACGAAAATGGTATTGAATGAAATTTCAATTTGAAAAGAAGAAGAATATTCTTGAAAGGGACATAATTTGATTTCAGAGTCACCATGTGCGATTTCGAGGTGCGTGTGCTTGGAAACAAGCATCGACATACTGTTCAATGTGTTTTGATGATCAATATGTTCAATGAGAAGGTGAGGAAATTCAGGAGATAAGCATCTGAAGGTGTGGGAGGCCTTGACACCCAGTTCATGCATCTGTGAAATGTTTTACGAGGGGAGTGACCGAGTAGGCATCACCCAGAAAGAAGAATGCAGAAAAATAAGGGGTTAACATTGAACATACAATAGTAACAATATGGAGGAATTTATTTGTTCAAGAACCGAATCATCATAATTTTCAGGTATACGTTTTCTTGTGGTTCTGGCTCGTCATCGTCGGAATTGCCACCTTCTTGAATCTTGTCAATTGGATCCGTAAACTGATGTTCCGTAGTGCTCGTAGAGCTCATATCAAGTCATATTTACAAGTTGAAAACAACGTCAGTGATGATGATTCTCGATGTAAGTCAAAATGTTCATTCGAAAACTACTAATTGAGGTCGGTTCGGTTGGTGGTTCTGGTCATATAATTTGAGTTGACAAGGCCATCCGATTGTCCGTTGAATTGCATCATGAGCGCGCACTTTTCGGAAAGAGAATAGGTGTCATAATAACGAGAAAAGAAGGGGAAATGTGTGGGAATATAGGATAGAAATGGGAGGAAATGGGTCAAAATTATAATAAAAAACTCAAAAATACATCGCTCAATTTCTCATTTTCAGCATCCCAAGTTCTCGATAAATTCGTGGATTATAAATTGAAATCCGATGGAGTTTTCATTACTCATTTGATTGACAACAACGGAGGATCCGTGTTTTCTCATGACGTAATCGTTGATATGTGGGATCGGTTTTTGCAGGAAGAAGAGAGCCGGTCGCAGAAAAAACCAACCGAATTCCGTGAACTTTAAGTAATGATCTAGTGGTTATTTTGTTCAAAATCACGTGTCTAGTGTCTCCCTCGCCCACTAAAAATTATTCCGTTCACTCTCAAACTATCTTTTTAAAAAACGAATTAGACAACCTGTCCCATTTGCACTTTCTCTTTTTTATAAGATTTTATTTCAAATTTTGTTCTTTTTAGCAGAATTGTTTTTTTTTCATTTTCCAAATATTCAATACCAATATGTTTGTAATAACAATTGAAATGTAATAAACGGCGTTTTTTTAATCGGGATAAAATATTTTTTTAAATCACAATCAGTGGAATTCAGACCGGCGAAAACCTAAAACCGTAATTCTCAATATGCTATCACCCATTTGCATCCGCTTTTAAAGCAATAATAAATTCAATTTTTTTACTTAGATAATTTACAGTGATATTATTTTATGTTTTATGTCTTTCAGTATTTTATTGCAAAGTCATTCGTAGTGTAGAAAGAAGTCTTAGAAAAAAGAAACAAGGATTATGTTTTTTTCCGGAACATTTGTTTCCTTTTCAGTTTTCGTTTCTGTTCCGCGGTTACTTTTCCTCGAACAAATTGTTTCTTTCGTAAATTAATTTTCTGGAAATTTTGGTCACTCTTTGATGGCCCACCAAGCCTCCTGGATGCTGATTTTTGAACAGTTGCTTTGGATACTTCTTCGTTTCTGAAAATAAAAAAATCAGTTTGGTGAAAAATGTACTGAGAAACCTACGTTTCGTCATCAAACTCTTCTTCTGGTTCCTGATCATTTGCACTTTTTTCAGGAGTTGGTTGAAGCAGGAGTTCCAGGTCCTGAAAAAATAGAGAATAGCCAAATGTCCTTTTTCTCATATTTTCATTTTTTTAAACAGGTTTTCAAACTGCTTTTATAATTTACTACCAATACTCTGGAATATTCTCCACTTTTTAAAAGTTCAAAGATTTGTTCGTTGAATTGTTCTTTTCAAAACGGTAACTATGTTCCAATATGTTTAAGTAGCACGTGACATAAATTTTTTACAATGCATCTGAATTTGAAGTAATCCTATTAATACCACAACCACTGCCACCCGTCGGTGTCTGAACTGGAATTTGTCATAATCATCATCGAGGGTGTCGAAAATCAGAACTATATAGGATGAGTGTTTTGTGTTTGAAACATACTCTTGATTGTTCAATGGAATGGAAAATACATACACCTTCAAAAAGTGAGAAAAGTACAGGAAAAAAACTAGATAGTTTAGTTCAGAGGGGTTGAGAAACGAAAAATGGTGGCCATTTTAATTAGTCATAAAAAACTCCCCGATCGCTACTTCTTCTGCTTCTGATAATGAAGAAAGTGGCTATCAAATCGGAAAACGAAGCCCTTGACTTTCTCATGCGAATCTAATTGAAGCAAAAGATACAATGATTAGAAATTGAGGGATCTATTCAAACGTGAGCGTTTCTTGAAACAAAGAGAGCTGACAGCTTTTACAATAATTAAAAATCAACTTCAATTTCTAAATTATTCACACTCGTTTTTTAAAAAAAATACCCAATAAGTCATCTGATGAGATAAGTCTCTCTACTTTCCTGTAGAAAATACAATTTAAGTTTTTCTCACTATTCAAAACAAAATGGATTTACTGTAGTCTATTATAATGTTTCATAAACCGAATCTATGTCACTCAAAGCAGTAGATTACCCGCCTCTATCTAGAGTTTTCTGAGATCCCGAAATCTAGTAGACTGGACATACGTTCCGGACTACAAACATTTTTCTAATATTTGTTACGGATCCAACAAACGTCAGAATACTCGGGGCAAACAGAACAGAGATTACGTATACGCCTTCTCAAAATTTGTATCAAGATGTGACGTTTTCGATATCATATCAGAACGAAATCGAACCGAGATTAAATTGAGATTCAATTTCCAACCACTTTCTAAGAATCTGAACATTCAGAGTAACATTGAGAATCTAGTACACCTCTCTCCAGGATCTCATTTTTTTTTGTTGATAAAAATATTAGATGATTGGTGTTTTCTTCTGGATTTACATAATTTTAAAAATTCAGTGTGGAAAAGGAGAAAAACTTACTCTGTTCAGAAGTTGCCTCTGATACGGACGTTTTGTCGGAGATTTGATTGGTGTCAACGCAGTTTTCAGTGCAGGTTTAGACGTGCTTTCAGAATACGACTTGATTGGCGAGAAGTCATCAAATTGAAAGCGAACAGAATTCTAAACGTATTTCCAAGTAGTTACGAATGAAAATCATTGCAAATGCTCACCTTTTGTGGGGAAAGAATTTTATTTTCCTCGATTGTTTTTGTTGGAGAAAATGGGAAAGACGTTATTTTCTGAAACATATTAGGTAACATTGTTTTTATACTGTGAAAACTTTTCTGGGCGATGTCCTGAGTGTAATTCCAACTACTTCTTGATCCGCATCTACTTTATCAAGTTTCACACGCTTTTTTACTGGGCTGAATTGTTCATTTTCCATCATTTTCATCTCCAAAACATTTCTTTTGACTCCTTTTTTGACTGACTTCTCTTCTGGTTTCGTCTTTTTCGCCGCAGACTGCCACAAAGCTGAATTACAAAATTTTCTTGCTCTGAATGTAAAGTGTTTTTGAATGTACCTCTTATGTGATTTGGAGCCACTGAAATATCGTCCGCAGTTGGCGACCTTTTATATATTTCATGAAAAGATGATTTCCATTCGTCCATTTTGTTGTATCTGAATAAAGATAAGTTTTTCTTCTAGAGAAGAAAAAGAAAATGAATAACTTATTAGTTGTCTATTTTCTTCTATGATTTGCCGATTTAGTACTAAACAGAGAAACTGAAAAATCGGGTATTCACTGAAACTAATTTTCAATTGCACTTTTGGAATTAAAAAACTTTTTGCTATTATAAAAACTTTTTTATTTAACAGTTTTTTATGAACAAATAAACAAAATATTTTCGAAAGAAAGAAAACTAGAAAAACCAATACAGGTTGGCACTTTGAAAGTACCGCCAACAGTGTTGAAAACGCGCTCCGTCGTGCTACCAGTCGGCGCTATCTTTGAATTCGACAGGCCAACCGTACCTGTAAAGATAAGAAGAGAAACTGGAATATTACCTGAGATAATTAAACGATGGAAAAAATTCCGAATCTTCTACTGAATGCCTTTTTAGCAATTGAAAACTTCTTTTTAGTTTCTCAATTTAGTTCATTTCAATTTTGATTAACTTCGTTATAGAGAATTGCTAGATATAATGTTTTTTCTACAATCATTCTAAGTATTTGGTCTATTTATAATCTTCAAAAAGGTCAACATCATTCAAAGAATCGCTGGAAAGGGATACGCATTTTGTCTCTTTTTCTTCTTCTATTTCATTTCACTAGCCGGGTCCCTAATGATGGCAGGAGAGTCCCTTCGTCGATTGCTGCCTTCAGTATATTCCAGGCTTTCTCTCTAGAAAAAACAATCGTGGCTGGTCTTCTTCTTCTTCTTCTTCTTCCTCTTTTCAACCCTCTGGCCATGCCATTCAACTCTCCTTTTCTATGCCGTTGTCTGCGTTGCATTTCATTTGCACTCCTCTCTTTATTTTTAGTTGTCTCCGTCTCTTGGGGGCCTCGTCTACGTGTCTGCCCTCGCAAAAACCGGCTGACACGACACGGTCAGAGAGAGAAGAAGAGTGTGGTCTGGCCGCTGCGCCCGTCGCCCCTCCGCTCCTTCTCCACCACCCACTTCTCCATTCGTTTCCCATAAGTCGGATGACGTGATACTGACTTTTTCATCGTTCCCCGTTCTCCACGTCGTCCCTTCTTCTTCCTTCTTCTTGGAGATGGACACATTCGAGTTCGACTCGGACGCCTTCTACATTTGCACAGAAATTTCACCTCGAAATTTTGTTGTTCAAAAGGTTTGTCACTATAAATTTCGAATTCATTAACAAACTCTTTCTGATATCCTTTTGATAAATAATAGTGAAAACCTTCAAAAACCTTGTCTAAAAAGGCATCTTTTTTTGGAAATTGTCTGATACTTCGTCTACTTTCACTTGTTTCTTGCACCTGAAAACCGGATTTTTTTTCAATTCGTTTCTGCGAAGAAAGACAGTTTCTTTTCGTTAAGTTCAACTATAACTGGAGGGAAATTGTTAATTTGAAACTATTTCTTTCCGATTCTCTTTTCCACGTTCATCGGATTTCTCTTTTTTTCTGAAAAAGAGGTTTTCAGTGTATCGTGTATGAATTCAGAATAAAACTCTCCTCAATTTCCACTCTAGAATTCATTCGTCTTCTGATCATCAAACTCTATTTCTGTCGTTTCTGACTTTGACGTATTCTCTCTCTAGACCACTAATTGGATTGAGTTATGATTATTATGAGCATTCATTCGTGACGTCAGCATAAGTTTGAATTGTTATATACTGTTCAAAGAGTAATACAAAGCTTTTATCCTGTTTATTTAGATGACTAATTTCTCAAAATGATCATTGAACTCGTGTAGTTTTTCAATTTAAAAACAAACAAAACACATGAAACACTAGTTTCTCAAATTCTAAATCTTCAAAGAAAAAACAAATGACTCACCACTTTCAGTTTCAAAATATCATTTCTTTCTTTTTTCTTTTTCTTCTTTTATATGTTTTTTTTTTTCATTTTTCGATGTATAAGTGATGCAGAATCAGTGGTTTACGAGTCCTAAACTTATTTTCAGAAGTTTAGGTTTAAGATTTACTGTAAGAAGTTTCTAGTTTTCGTTTCTATTTTTGAACATTTACCAATTCCGAGAGCAGATATTGTTTTCCGTGTTGTTTACCTCATGAGCTCCTAAGAATTACTGAACAGCGAAGTGAACTATTATATGTTTTCTTCTGATAAAAAGAATATATTATTCCATTGAAACGTATCAATTCAGTTTTTCTTATTATTATTCATTCCCACTGATTCATTTACCCAATTGCTCTCATTATGTGCACGATTTTTCAGAAATCAAATTACTCTTTTTCGTAGTTTTGTCATAAATTGAGAACAAGTCAGCCGAAAGCTCAGAGTTTCATTCAGGGGTGTGCGGAACGGAATTCAAAATTCCGAAATATTCCAAAATTCCTATATTTTTCGGAACGGAATTCCGAATTTCCGATTTTGGAGCTAGGAAAAAACTACTTTTTCTTTCTAGTTTTTCTTTTACTTTTTACTTATTCTGTGATCCCAAAAATAGATATTCCGAGTTACCGAAATTCCAAGAATCCCCGATTCCGCATATCCCTAGTTTCACTCATCTGACTACAAGATATTTCAGATTTTCAATTTAAAATCAGGCCTGTATTCTGTTTTAAATCAATCTTAAGAAGCACTGAATTGCATGAGAAAGTAATCGTTTGAGGACTTCGACCATTCTGATTTTAGGCAATTCAAATCGACAAAAATCAAATCGAGAGAATGGTAGGAAAGCTGGATGGGAAAACGGAGAAGGCCCCTTCACCAGATTCTTCTGCAGGAACATCATCAGCTCATTCTCCTGGAACCTCTTCATCAACATCAGTATCAGGTGTTGGTGGTTTCCCACAGCCACCACCATTTCCTTATTGGTAAGCGAACAGAACAAGAGATGAAAGTCGCTTCTTATCGGGTTTCAATCGATTGCCCGTATACATGTATTCCTTCATTCCTTTCTTCTTCGCTTACTGTCTTCTCTCTGTTCAAAAAACCACCGTAGTTCTGCTGCTGCATGCTGCTGTTCCTGGTGATGCGTGCGCAATTCTCCCCACTTTCTCTTTTCTTTCTATATGATCCCCACACTCTCTTTTTCCCTTCTATCGACTGATGAATCACCCCCACTGGCTCGTTCTACGCGATCGAACGCATCTCCTTTCTCGGCCTACACTACCCCACGCATTTCGTTTTCTATCTTTTTCGAAATGTGGTTTTCTCTTTTCTATCAATCGTTTCTCGCTTCTTCTTTCTTCTTCTTCTTTTTGCATTTTCCTTTCCGAAAAAATACGAATCAAAACAGTTTTTTAACTGTTAATACAAATAATGTATTCAACTCCCAATCACCTACCGTATACCTACCAACAAATATACTTAAATAGAAAAGAACATGAATATTCCCGACTAATCATTTTTAGCATTTCTCTGTAGAATCTCACTCATTTCCCATTTTTCATGGAGTTTTGGGGAAAAAATCGAAAGATTCGCTGATTCCTTCTTGCCTCTTTTTTCTTTTTCTTTAGAGTTTTGTTGAGAAAGAAATCATTAAAAACAACATGTTGCTTTCTTCAATTCATTCATCTAACCACCCTTTCGTTCATCCGATCGAACTAATTATGACTCCGTCAACAGAAAGAAACATCAAAAGAGTCGCATGACAAGCTTTTCGATGAATTTGAAAACTCGTGAACACTCTCCATGACTACATCTTCTTTTTTTTTTCTCCGCATCTCATTTGAATTCGTACCCTGATCGTTTTTTGAAAGAAACGTTTCTTTCCGTCACCTACCCCCATCCCCTTTTCTAATCTTTTATCTTTCCGTTTCAATAACACAAAATTTGATTATTTAAGGTTCAGTCGTGAGTGTAAATCTACACTCATGATGCACGGCCCTCCACCGCCGCATGCCCAAATGGATGGTCTTCCGCCGTCGTCTGCACCGAATCAGTATTTTCCAGTACCAGTGATAACGAGTCGAGAAGAATTCAAAAAGCAGTTGAGGACTCAACTCGAATATTATTTTTCAAGGTACGTAACCAAGTTTCAGATTGATTTTTTTCTTTATTGTAGACGATCAATAGTGTTTCATCAGTTAACTTTCAGAGAGAACCTGATATCAGATAAGTTTTTGAAATGTCAAATGGATGAAGAACAATTTGTACCGATCACAGTGGTGGCTTCTTTCCCAAAAGTTGCGAAACTAACAAACGACATTGATCTGATTGTGGAAGCATTGAAAGGTAATTTAAAGTTTCAAACCAATTCGTATCGATATAAACTACAGAATCAGCGATATTGGAACTCGATAAAAACTCAGAAAAAGTACGAGCCATCACGAAAAGAACAACGATTATCGTCAGAGAAATTCCAGAAGAACACCGTGAAGTAAGATCAAGTGTAAGAGAATCCCCAATCATCAAAAAGTTACAGGTCGTCGTTAAATTATTAGAAAACGGACCTCCGTTTGTAGAGTTATCGTATGCTCACAACGACAGTTGGTACGTAACATACAAAGATGAATTGGAAACTCAATGCGCCTACATATCAGTTCAGAACCGCAAGAACGAGATCACTCAGAGACCAGTTTGTGTAAGTTTTCTCTTTAAAATCAAAAATAATTTACGGTGCTTGCAATTAAGTTTCTTTTTTTCAGGTGAGAATGAAAGCCGGTGGAGCTCCAGCTATTTCATCTACAACCGATATTCCAACTAATGGAACAAATCGATTGCCAGTGACAAATAACGGCGAAAGAGGAACAATCCAAGTTGCGGATACAGGACAAACACTTGGTCTAGCCGAACTCGGTCTGGTACCGATTGCTACTTATCGTCCTGGAGAACCAATCATGAGCCATTACTCAACCCCGACTTGCCAGTTCTCAGTGAATAGCTACGGATATAACACTTCGATGTCTTCACAGTCTCCACAGCCTCTTCTGTCGCAACAACCACAGCTCTACTATTCTCCAAGTGTTTCGTCGACAAATTTCGATACAATGTCTACAACATCATCGACTTCGACACGAACTTCTGCTTCGAATTACAACAGTCGAAGCAATAGTAACAGAAATGGTGGAGGAGGGAATCATTATGAACAACGGAATAGTTTTTCGAATGATTGGAAATCTCGTAACAGCAGCAGTGGAAATGGAGGACGTTTCCAATCCAACCACAATCAAAATCAAAATGAAACACGGCTAAACAACGGCAGTGGCGGAAATTGGAGGAACGGAAGTCGGAACGGATCAAATACAAATGGTTTTCATCAGAGAAACAATCGTCAAAATGGACAACAAAACAATTGGAGAAACGAACAGAGCAGCCATTCGGCGTCGTCGAATGCATGGTTGACGAGTAAAGTTCCAAGCATCCAAACTCGTCATACATATGAAAATGGATACGCTAATCGACGCAGAGAACCCGCATCTCCTTCATCATCTTCTAGTACAAGCTCAAAGAAACACTCTATCGATACATTCCATTCTCAAGCAAATTCTGAAAAAAGCACTTCTCCTCCTCTTGTTTCATCAGACAAAAGTCAGGAATACAGTGTTCCAACTCCTACTGATTTACCTCCACCACCCGTATGGCCAGCTCCGAATTTTGATAGAAGAAGAAAGAGCTCTGAAGCGTCTTCAACGACTGTAACTACGAACACATCAACGAATACAATGACTCCATCGACTCCAGTTACATCTTCTGATATTAAATCGACGTTAATCCAAGAAACAACTACAAAAATGGTTCAGGAATTGAATCTGAATGAGAAATCGACGAAAAAGAAAGAGGAAAGTGATGATAATGGTCATATAGACAATCATGTTGATGAAGTTTTGAAAGTCGAAACGAAAGTATGCCCAGTTGTTGAAAAAGAGAAAGTAGTGAGTTCAATTAGAATATATATCTATAATTCTAAAGTATTCTTATTCTCAGAAATCTCCCCCGGCTGTTCCAATCGCATCACCTCCGCTCACTGTCGTGGCAGCTCCCTTATTTGCCTTCGAAGAGAACGCTTTTCCTTCTTTACCGAAAAAGATTGAACCTGTGCAACCACCAAAGAAGCCAACATTCAGGTAGACAACAACAATGTCTATCGACTATTGTTATTCTCGTTGTCTTGTGATTTGTATAGTGGTTTTCATTCAAAAAGGTGTGTACTCTTGAAAAATGGCATTCGTATTTCATTTGACTTCGGCATGTTGTAATTAGTCAGCGCATGATTATTCAAACAAAATCAGTTTTTCATTTTTAATTCATTCGTTTTCAGTTCTGTTGCTGCTGGACGGCTCGTCAAACAAATCAGACAAATGCCTTCAGAAAAGAAAACTTCTTATGCAGAGAAGCTGAAACAACATGAAACACTTCTCAGAAAATAAAGAAAACATTTATGAGTTTAGGATCATCTCTCCGTCTCGTTCCTTTCTAGTCGCTTTCCTTTTTTAGTTTATTTATATGAACCTATTTGGCCACTGCCGCAAAAAGCCCCCCACAATTTATCTCTTTTCTGTTCCACCCAATCCCAACGTGTGATTTCCTTTCCCTGTTTCCCCCTTTTCATGTAGTTTTATTCCATATCGATTCTTCATTCTCTCTGTCCTATCTCTTCTATTCGGTGTAGTTTTTTTTTCCATTCTCCAAACGATCATTTCAACTTTTTCATTGCCTCCGAACTTGCTTTACCGATAGTTTTTTTTTCCATTCCGACTCCCTCCTTCTTAATTATTTATAATTTTAATTTCGACCGCATTCTGTTGCCAAGTTTCCTTGCTTTACTGCATTTCAAGTGTTTTATTCTCGTTTTTTGTTTATTTTCGATCATTTCGAACCATTCCCCCCCAAACATGCACATCTTTTCTGGGACTCTCGCATTTTGAAATTAATTCAGTATCGGTAATTCTAAACAACAAGAGTATTATAAACGTTCTTAATGAACATTCTTCCAAAATAGCATGTGAATCGTTTATCAATGTTGGAATTTTGAACAATGTGGTTTGTTATGATAAAATTTCAAGGGTTCTATACACATTTGGAAATAGTGAATCTGATAGCTTTGAAGTCAGAATCGCTTATTGAAACACTAGAACAGAACGAAGAAAGTAACGCACGCCATAATCCCCATCACGAACATTGCGATCATTTTGAATTGATTCATCTCGATGATTTCTGAATATGATATTCATATATAAATATTTTCAGATTTGCAGCATTCACCTTGATTAAAATTGTTTCTCGCAATGTTATCCTCACCTCTGTAAGACATAAGTCTGTAGAGGCGATTGATATTGAAAATAGCGTTTTCACACATCGAGTCGACGATGTTCCCGAAAGAGTTCTCATTCTGATGTGTTCCAATGACTCCAACCAAATTTTCATTATTGTGGTTAATACGAGTTCTTTGGTTAATTGTTTGCTCTGGAGAGTTTTCCAAACTTTGTTGATCTTCCGTAGATGAAATAACAGTTTCATTGTGATGAATTTCTGATTCCGTTTCTTCGTTTGAATTCGATGGCTCTTCCGGTAATTGATTTTGAGCATTATCCGAAATTGCCAAGTGCTCCTTCATATCTTTAACTTCATTGAAACAATGAGCTCGATTAATATCTTCGTTTCCTTTTTGAAGAATTTGGACCTTTTCCGACATTTTTTCATTCAAAGTACCACCATCTTTTTTGACCATGACCAAAATTTTGATAATCTGAAATTTGTTTTTATCTTACAAAAAAACACGAACAGTAAATAGTACATCATTCATCTCTTGTTTGTACTTTTCGAAGATCACATCCTGACTTTGTCTACATTTAGCTCTCTGCATGAGATCAAGAAGTTTATCCACTTCAGCTTCTTTCTTTTCGACAACCAGAGGTAGCATTTTTAGAATATCTCGAACATCGGCGAACTTTTCTACCATTTGCGACCTGAGAACGTCAACGCTTTTCTGATTTCGCTGGAATTGATAGTGAAGCTGAAAATATAAAAGTATTTAAATTTTTCTAATGTTAAATACTCTGATCGGAAGATAATCGAAAACTGTGTGTTCGGGAGTGTTGTGATTCTTCAAGATGCACGTAGAACAGACAACCAAATTATCAGGGTGAACTGGTGGCTGAAATAAATTTTCAACGTGATAAGCAGTACGGCTTTCAATGAACCTCATCTTCTAAAATAGTTTTAATATCGAATTTATGCTTAGAGATGGTGCATTGACGGCATACATGAAACGCTGTTTCGCATCCATTCGTGTTACATGATGTGCAAAGAATAAATCGAGTATCTTGAGGAGCGATTGCATCTGGAAAAGAAAGATTGATCACGACTAACAGTGTGTTGATTACCGATCAACTGATGATTTGTAGAAAAACCAGAAATTCCATTATTCGGGATCGGCGTAGCGCTCTGAATTGAAACGCTTAGCTGTTTTATTCTTGAAAGCTTACGCGACAAATTGGACATGCGAACGAAGTGAAAACTTCTCCTTCCCCCGAGTGAGAAATTTGCCTGAAATCATGATTTTGATACGAGTACGATTTTGATTTCTCTTACATTGATTTCAAAACTCCTTCAATGCACTTTATACAAAACGAATGACCACATCCAAGAACTTTCGGAATACGAACATTTGTGTCTGAAAAATCGTGATTCCAATCGAGAATTCGACAAACACGTTCGTTTAAACGAGTTTTATAGTTATCAATCTCACCGAAAGCTTCCATACAAATAGTGCACGAGGGTTTCAGGTTGAATTTGACACTGCGGATCGATTCAACAGTTAAGTACGATTTCGGAACCAATTCCATTGTTTCTGCAGTTGATTGCGTAGAAAATATTTATATTTAAAACCAGAATTCTATTGAGCAGAATGTTCGATGTAGTGTTTAACAATGAGGAATCGTGTCGAGACCTGTTGCAACTTGGCTCTGCGTCTTTGAAAGTACAGTAGCTCATAATTGAACTGGAACTGCAGAAGAGTCTGCTTATGAATAAGCTTATTGAGAAAGTAAGTACAATATTTATGGAATGAACATTTTGAAAATTCTTGAAATTTCTACAATATTTATATAAATAAATCAAAGACTGGGTCTTCATGTTCCTCTTTCAGATTAATTTCATAATATTGAACTACAGTACTCTGAACGTTTACATTCTCCTAATTATTAGGTCGGACTGATATGACTGCATCACTTTTTGATTTTTCTCCAGAAACTTTGAGATGCTTCAAAAACGTTGCATATTAGGGGTATGTAAGGGTCAGTGTGTAGACTACTCTTGCACAAAATCTCGGCTCAATGACAGCTTCTAGAAGGCAGTTGTGAAAGTAACACCGACCTATGTCAAACTGATACTTTTGTATGAGCTTGTTTTGTGCACTTCGAAAAGACAGGCTGCTGATCTAATTTGATAATTGTTGAGTCCCAGCACTGTTAATAAAATATTAGCTATCAATTTGTACTGAGACTTCAAAATCAGAAACCTAGAATCGAATGAAGTTTTCATTATGAGAAGACTATGGTGTTTGTTGAAAACGCTGTAATGACACAGGCTAATGAGGATCCTAATAACCTAATTTAGTATATTGTAGAGAAGCTGAAGTACTATGAGAAGATGCCCAATATTTGATTTTGGGAGTTTCGGTTTTCATGGAATATACTCACAAAAGTAACATATGTTTTTTTGGGTGTCATGGCTACAGTGAAGAGTGGAAGAGGCATCGTCTCTTTTGTCGTACAGAAAGAGGACAATGTGACTTTTCAAGATGATAACTGGGCATGAGTAGTAGACACTCTATATCAACTATCATTATAGACACCAGCAGTGGAAACTTTAAGATTCTGGAGATTCAACACCAAAAAGGAAAATTTCCGATATGTGATGATTTTGATCATCTGTTGGAGCGGGAATAGATCGGATCACTGGGATCTTTTTTTATCTTATTTAAACCTCACAGTAGACCTTTAGTATAAGCAAATAATGACAGTAGTTAAGAAAATCAAAGAGAAGGTATACAAAGTTTACTTCTTCATGATTGTGCTCAACCACGTCTCGCGAAAAAGATTTCCCAGGAAATTCAGTAATTAGATAGGAAGGTTCCATGTTGTTGTTTGTTTTTATGGGGCATGCCCCTTATCAAATATCACTTACTCCCATTCCTCACCAATTTCCTGAATGAACAGGATTCACCACAAGAAGATGATACGAAAAGGGGGTATCACAGATTTTTCAATGTCAAGTCTCCTGGCTTTTGCCGAGCGGGGATGAGACAGTTACCCATCTGTTGGCAGTACATCGTGAATGATGATAGTGCATATTCAGTTTACTGATGTTACAAGAAAACAAAGAAATTTTGATTTAAAAGTTTCTCGAAAGTGATGCAGTTATATCAGTCCGACCTAATATTTGAATATAAAAAGTTTTGTATTCTTTAAATGGCACATATCACCTTCCTTTTCCGTTATCATTGAGTCCAAAGATGGGCGGTGCGGTTTCAGTGTCTTGTGAAAACAAACATGAGGTTTGACGACCTCCCCATATCGCCTCGTTCCTTCTTCTTCTTCTTCTCCTTCGCTCCTCATATACATGTACATAACCGCGCAGCAAGGCTCTTTTCCCTTTCTCTCTCTCATTCTTTTTCCCGCCCTCTTCGTCTCACCTGCTCTCCCAAGCATACCTGCTGCTCTCCTTGAAGCTCTAAAGGGTTTTCGCATATCCTCGCGTAACCATGAAACCCCTTGTTCTTCTATTTTTTGAATTATCGCTATTCATTCATTTCTCTCACGGAATCGATGAGTTTTGCGGCAAACTTGAGATATTCAATGAACAACGATTTGGACAAGGAGCAATTACAGTATCCTCTCAAACGACGACTGATATGAAACAGTGTTTAGATGTTTGTTGTTCTATTCCAAGTAAGTTCTTTCTTCTTTCTTCAATTAGATTGCTATTATGTGTTCTATAATCTGTCTTACTATTTCGAACTTGTTATCAGAAGATTTTCCGGAAAACCAGAGATTAAATTAAACCCAAAAATAGTGTTTTCTGTCTATTGGGAAGTTTTAATCTCATGGTTTCATTCATTGACATTCGATGTCATCTAGGTTTTGACGTGTTCTGATCCATGATTCTTTCTGTGATAAGGTGGTTTCTTTTTCAACTGTTTAATAGTCTTTGGCCTACGATTCCGTCAAAAATGATATCCGGTTATCATGTCATTCATCCGTTTTTCTTCTGTTTCGGATACTTAAAAATGACAAATGTATCAGCAAGAGAAGCTTGTTGCTCTTCGGAAAGAGAGAGAGTCGAGTTGTTTGCCGATTCGAACTACCAGTCGAATCGTTCCGCGCGGGAAATGCTCAGAGATGTGCTCACCCTCCCGCAACGAAAAGAGAGAGAGAGAGAGAGAGAGAGAGAGAGAGAGAGAGAGAGGACAGTGTCGCGTTTAATCCCCGTGTCATACAATCGTTTGTTTTATCGTCGGCTAAACCGATTCTCTCGCCCTCTGGGCCTTGATCCTGAGCAAAACAAGAGCCGGAAACAGAAATGAAGACTCCTTCTTCTTCTCCTTCATCTTTTTCGGGAAGAAATAATAAAAGAGAAGGTGTATATGTGTTGTCCTTTTATTTCCGTTTCTATGGAGATTCGATGAGAATAAAAGAGAAGAAGAGCATTGAGTCGAGAAAAGACGACGGGTAAATAGACAAATAAAAGAGTGAGAAAGGGCTGAATAATGGTAAAAAGACCATATTTCCTTGGGGAAGTTCTTCGAATATAACAACAAAAACTCAGAAATAATTGAAATGCTTTATCTGGAAGTGATTATAATCATGTATTTGAAACATCTAAAATGAGAAAAAAACCAAAAGAGTATTGTTTGATATTTGTGTGTTTCAGATTGTGATGGAGTGACATTCGAAGGAATAACTTCAACTGATTTCGATGATGCCAACTGTCTTCTCGTTTCGTGTGACCCAATTTGTCAGTTGAATGGTCCCTCAACTCAAAACTCTTCGGGTGTCTTATCTGTTCTCATTCATCGAAACAGAGTGAGTTCTTTCGTAACCAAAGTATCTTCTTCTTCTTCTCTCAAATACTTCGTATATCTCGAATGACTATAACCTATTTGTGAATTATTTACACGGGCGGTTCTTGCATTCGAGTAAAATAAATGCCATTTTTGTGTGGTTGTATATGGAAAAGCATACTGCTCTTCGGCATAGTGTAATGAGAATGCTTGAAGAAGAGGTTTGAGAGAAAAATTGGAAAGAGAGGTATTATATTAATATCTATATCCACCTCCCCTTCTCTCTCTCTCTCTCTATCTTATAAGAGAGAAGGATGTATTGCTACTATGTAGTTTCTTGGGATTATATATTGAGATTAGGAGGGCATTACAATAACGTAATGAGTAACTATTAGGGTGGTAAGAAAGTTTTGAACCACTACGGGGAAAACTTTTGAATCAAAATTTGTTATTTTATTTTCAATACCAGTCAACTTAATATGGATTATAATTATGGCCAATGTACTGCCAACAAATGGGCACTCTCTTATCCACTCTAGGTTAAAGCCTGGAGACTAAGTATCGAAAAATCTCCGATACCCAATTTTTGTATCATCTTCATTCCGGAAATCCCGTTCGTCCTGGAGACGACTGGGTTATGGGAATGAGTTATAATCAGTAGGAGACATGTCCGAAGAATACAACTGATAGAGTATAAACTTCCAATTTAATCCAGGATTTTTCTGGCAAGTCATTTTCAAGATAGGTGGTTGAACCCGACTATTATGAAGTAAACTTCATCTAATTTCTTCTCGATTTTCTTAGCTACTGTCATTAGTTTGCTGTGTTAGAGGTCTACTGAGACGATTATTTAAGATGAAAAAGAGATCAGATTGATCCGATCCCTTCGCGTTCCACCAGATGCTCAAAATCATCACATATCGATAAAATTTCGCTTTGGATTTGGAACTCCAGAATCCTGGAGTTTCAACCACTGGTGTCTATGGGTGATAGAAAGTAAAGAGTGTCCTCTTCTCATCCCCACAAATTAAATTGGAAAGCCTCTTTGTCATTCTTCAATAAGACTGAAGTGACGATGCAGCTTCCACTCTCCACTGTAGGCATGAGGCCCAAAAAACGTATGATACTTATGAAAGCATATTCCATGAGAATCAAATCTTTCATTGTTAGATATTGGGCACCTCATCATAGTACTAAAGCTTCTCTATAACATGTACAACTAGTTGACTAGGCTGCTCATCAGCCAGTGCCATTACATCGTCTCAAACAAACACTATAGGTTTCTCATAACGAGAAATTCATTTGATTCTAGTTTTCTAATTTTTAATTCTTGGAACAAACTAATTATTGGTGCTTAATTAACAGTGCTGGGACCCAACAATAGTCAAATTAGTTTGGCTGTTTCTCATTTCGAAGGCACGAAACAGGCTCATACAAAAGTATCAGTTTGATTTGGGTTCGTGTTGCTTTCACTACTGCCTGCTGGAAGCTGCCATTGAGCTCAGACTTTGTGCAAGAGTAGTCCACACACTGACCCTTACATACCCCTAATATGAAAAGTTTTTGAAGCATCTCAAAGTTTCTGGGGAAAAATCAAAAAGTGGTTCAGAACTTTCTTACCACCCTAATAGAATGAGGTAATTGAACATACCTAATGAATTAGAAAGCGGATTACATAAGTGTAAATCTCTTTCGACTGAACAGACTTTTTGCATCAGTCAAATGTGTTTGCCAGAAAGGAATCAATCCACCCCAATAGTATTCAAAATTCTTTCAGAATGAGACAACTTCAATTCCAACAACTACAAAATCAACATATATTCCTGAAATTCGATCAGTTCTTTCTCCGTTTTGGTTACTTGCAGCAGCCATTGGAATTGCTGCCATTTGCGTTGGACTCAATGTCACATTTTGTGTTGTTTACTGCATTTATTGTCGACGAAGAAAACGAAGTCAAAAAGCACATATATCCACTGTTAAAGGTGGACCAACACTACATGCATACAATCCTCAAATTTGATTCTTTTGTTGAAAACTTTTGAACTTTTGAATGTTCAGAAGTTCATTTTCTTCATACGATCAATTCGAAAAATAACAGACAGTCAATCAATCATATTTTCTTCGTATTCTAATTTCCGGTGCTTTACTGCTCATATTTTATTTGTAAATAAGTCTCAATGGTCTTTGAACGGGTCATTTGGTTTCTCTTTTTATTCGTTTTCCCACTTCTTTCTACTTTCCATTCTACCTCATCTTGCCTTGTTTGTATTCATACGCAACCTAATTTCCGAATAAACAATTCAATGTGTTTTTTCTTTTTTTTCTTCTCAACACCAAATACAAAGAATGAAAATACTAAAAAACGAGTTGATTTCATTTCGAAAATGGAAAGGGACCGACATTTGAAAAGAGAAAAAGTGATTGAATTTCTGGCGCATCCCCTCTTTTTTCCGGGAGAAACAGCCTCCATTTCTCTCGTTTTCTTCCTCTTCTTTTCAGAAACATTTCCATTTATTAGGTCGGACTGATATGACTGCATCACTTTTTGATTTTTCTCCAGAAACTTTGAGATGCTTCAAAAACGTTGCATATTAGGGGTATGTAAGGGTCAGTGTGTAGACTACTCTTGCACAAAATCTCGGCTCAATGACAGCTTCTAGAAGGCAGTTGTGAAAGTAACACCGACCTATGTCAAACTGATACTTTTGTATGAGCTTGTTTTGCGCACTTCGAAAAGACAAGCTGCTGATCTAATTTGATAATTGTTGGGTCTCAGCACTGCTAATAAAATATTAGCTATCAATTTGTACTGAGACTTCAAAATCAGAAACCTAGAATCGAATGAAGTTTTCATTATGAGAAGCCTATGGTGTTTGTTGAAAACGCTGTAATGACACAGGCTAATGAGGATCGTAACAACCTAATTTAGTATATTGTAGAGAAGCTAAAGTACTATGAGAAGATGCCTAATATTGGATTTTGGGAGCTTCGGTTCTCATAGAATATACTCACAAAAGTGACATATGTTCTGTGGATCTCACACCTACAGTGAAGAGTGGAAGAGGCATCGTCTCTTTTGTCGTACAGAAAGAGGACAATGTGACTTTTCAAGATGATAACTGGGCATGAGTAGTAAACACTCTATATCAACTATCATTATAGACACCAGCAGTGGAAACCTTAAGATTCTGGAGATTCAACCCAAAAAAGGAAAATTTCCGATATGTGATGATTTTGATCATCTGGTGGAGCGGGAATAGATCGGATCACTGGGATCTTTTCTTATCTTATTTAAACCTCACAGTAGACCTCTAATATAAGCAAATAATGACAGTAGTTAAGAAAATCAAGAAGAAGTTATACAAAGTTTACTTCTTCATGATTGTGCTCAACCACGTCTCGCGAAAAAGATTTCCCAGGAAATTCAGTAATTAGATAGGAAGGTTCCATGTTGTTGTTTGTTTTTATGGGGCATGCCCCTTATCAAATATCACTTACTCCCATTCCTCACCAATTTCCTGAATGAACAGGATTCACCACAAGAAGATGATACGAAAAGGGGGTATCACAGATTTTTCAATGTCAAGTCTCCTGGCTTTTGCCGAGCGGGGATGAGACAGTTACCCATCTGTTGGCAGTACATCGTGAATGATGATAGTGCATATTCAGTTTACTGATGTTACAAGAAAACAAAGAAATTTTGATTTAAAAGTTTCTCGAAAGTGATGCAGTTATATCAGTCCGACCTAATATTTTATTCTTCTTTTTTCTTTTATTCTCATGGGTCGACGACCCTATTTTATTCCAGTCCCTTTTTCAGAATTTCTCTCTTCGAAATCGAAGAAAAAAGGTGTTTGCCTTGTATTTCTCATCAACAATTTATGAGCACTTTTTCACTTTTTTTTTGTTTTTAGTAAAGTAGAAAAAAACAGAGTTTTCTAGGAGAAAAAGAATCTTTTTTGGGAGTTCGTATAGTTTTGAAGTGGTCTCAAAACATAAAAATATGACATTTATTCCATTCAAGTGGACATTTCGTTTCCATAACTTCTGTCTCATCTGGGGCCTTTCTTTCTCAAAACTTTTGAAATGTTTCATTCACGAATTCAGACATTTGAATTCTCTTGACATTTTCGTTTTCATAGAATTCTGCTCCTCGGACATTTACTTTTGAAACATTTAAAATTCGCTTGAAATCATTCAATTTTATACTCAATTATTTGAGATCATTGGAGCAAAATCATTGTGATAAGCCGTTGAAATAGACTTTTCAGACACACGAAACCTCCATTTTCTCACTTTGAAAGACTGATGTTAATGGAAAAACGTCCAAAACTTTATTCACTCTCTTTTCGATCTTTTCATTTCTTCATTCGATTCCCGAAATATCTCCACATGACGACGTTTTCATTCTGAAAAACGATCCCTATTAAATATTCTTTCTCTTTCTTATTCCCAAAATCAGATGGTGTCAAATTCATCAATCACGCATGCATCTTCTTCTTCTTCTTCTTTCTCCTTAAATTCTTTCTCATTTTTCTATTTCTTCTCACATTTTTCACCCTGAATTCAGAATAATTGTAAGTGTGTGTGTGTGCATGTCTCGAAGAAGAAAAAGAAAAAGAAAAGAAAACGAGAGGGAAAAGAAGAAAATCTAGAAGAATTATCGAAAGCGGCCTACACTGCTACAACGACGAAGAATGTGCGAGTCCACTGGTCTTCTTCTCCTTTTTCCCCCATTTTTTCTACTCGAGAAGGCACGCGACTCTATCGACTTTTTGGTCGAAGCTCCCTCTTTTGCTCTCTTTCTGATACTCTTTTGGCAGGTTTCCGTTTCATCAGAGACACATATTTATTATTTTGGGTTCACGAATAACATTTTATTTCTCTCTCGTTCTCCCGGAAACCTCAAAGGTTTTGTCCAGAGCTCAATCCGCCGGAAAGCGTTTTCTAGCAAAAGCATTCGGAGTAAGAGGTATTCCGTACACTTGGAAAATGAAGTTTTAATGTGAGGTGTTATTCTCGAAATCTTGTTCGCATGAACTGTATCTTGCTCAGATTTCTTGAATAGACGATTCAATCTTTTGTGTGTTCTCTCAAAGTTTTCGACTTTCCCAAACTAAATTCCTATGTTCTTTTTCATTGAATTTCAGTTTTTCTTGTTGTTTTCCAATGTCAACGACGTCATTTTATTGTCGTCTTTTTCTGTTTTTTTCTTCAGCTTTTTCCATTTCATTCACTCATTCTCTTCTGATTCCGTCGTCTTGACTGCCGCCAACGAAATAGCATCTCATTCACTTCTTCTGCTCCAAGACCTCCTTTTCTTTTCGTTTCCGAATTCGAATAATAGGCGGTTGTCCCTTCGAATAACAGATGGGCGGCCCATTTTAATTCTAGACAATGAAAGAGAGAGAGAGAGAGAGAGAGAGAGAGAGAGAGAGAGAGAGAGAGAGAGAGAGAACATCTAAAAGCTCTCATTTTTTGTTAAATGATCTCTCCATTTCTGTCGTATGTATTCTGTAGAAAAGAGTAGTCAAACGAAGTGACGTCAACTTCTTTTTTTGTTTCAAATACACCAAAAGATGTGAGAATATCGAATAAAATTCCCGAAGCATTTTGATCTGACTCCTTCTTTTTTCTCATCCTCTTGAATTTGTTATTCACTAACCTTCATTCATTGCTCATTCTTTTCTATAATAACTTTACTGTTTTGTTGCTAACTCTAGTATTCACCCGTCAATATCTTCCGTTTTCCTCTCTTTTTCTTATTCGATACACTTCAGACTTGACTCTCACAACTACGGAAAATGGCGTTTTTGAGTCAATTGCAAGGAGGAATTGCTCAATTAAAACAGAAAGCGGAAGCTGCTGCTCCGTCGATTGCTGGCTCATTGAACCAATTGAAGGAGGCACCGAAATTTATGGAAAGTGCATTCAAAACAGGACTCAACAAGGTCAAATTGGATTCATTGGGAAAAGTATTGAATGTTCCATCGTTGGGAAGAAGTCAATCGCCGATTGATATAGTTCCAGTGATAACTGCATTCGGAGAGCATCTTCAGAATGCTCATTTCGAGTTTGTTTTCTTCTTCTTTCATTCAGAATGAATCTATATTTTAAGAGTGACGTACGAGTCAACAGGAGACTTCAAAGCAGTCAACGATGGAAATTCCGTTTGGTTGATGAGAGAGGGAAATAGCAGTGAACTTGCTATTTCCTTTCTTCCAGAAGAACAATATCATCTCGATGCAATCAATTTTCATTGGGCAACTGAGCCAATGAATGGTTCTGAACATACAATTGGAGGAGTTGGATATGCTGGAGAAATGCATCTCATCCATCGTAATACTCGTTTCGCGACGATGGCCGATGCTCTTAAACAACCAAATGGAGTCATCGCCATTGCAGTTTTTCTTAATGTAACACTTTTCTGTTAGTTCGAATCATTCTTTGCTCTTTCCAGGAGTCTCATGATGACAATCCGACATTCTCTCCGTTGATAAACTTGCTTCCACAGATAATCTACAAGGGAAGTGAGTGCAAATTGTGCTCTTTCGACTTCCAAACATTCTTCCCAATTGCTGAGAAAACGAAAGAATTCTGGATGTACGAAGGTTCGGAGACAACTGAACCATTCCGTGAGACAGTCAATTGGATCGTTATTCGAGCTGCTCTTCCAATTAGTTCCCATCAAGTATGTCTCTTGATCTTATTCTTTTATTTGAGACTTTTGATTTCAGTTGGACAAACTTCGTGAAGTTCGTGCCGGTCGTTACGACGAAGAATTCTCTGATAAAGTTCCAATGAAACCACTTCGTTCAATCCAAGCAGCTTCTTCTCGTACAATCCAAAGCAGCTTTCGTTCAGCTGCCGGTGCTCCAGACCTCGGATTCAGACAATGAAATGCTCGTTCAATCGGATATTGGATGTGATACACGTCATCTCGTTCAATCTTGTTTTCCGTATTCTAAAATGCTAAATAATTGATAATCTTTTCAGTTTAATCTCCATTCAAAAAGCAATAATTCTCTTCTAATTCACATATTTTTCATTCACTTTCCCTTCTTTTTCTTTTGATGTTTCACATATGCCAAACTTCTCGAAAACCAAAAATAATAATTATTAGTATTTTGTATTTTGATAGATCTCTTCTATTTTGAAAATAAATATTTGGATAGATTGCAGATTTTATTGACTTAAAATGAAACAAAAAACAATGAAATGATACAAGAAAAATGTAACAAGAACAACAAAAAAAACAGAATGAAACAGGAAATAATTAGTATTCAAGGTGTAAAATTGAATTAATTTTTGACTAAAAGAACTCCGATTTGGAACAATAATTGAATTGATTCTAATTTCTCTTTTCTCGTATTAGTTCTAGTTTCTCTTGAAGAGAATATCTCATCAAGAGTTTTCCATTCAGGATAAGCATTCGAAAGAACACGATATGTGTCAATTCCAGTCGAAGGAAAATCAATAATCGATTCAGGACGTCCTTCGAAAAGTCGAGAATTATTCATTCGATGACTGATGAAACATGAATCTTCGCTCTCCATCAGAAGGCGTTGAGTGTGTTTTCGAATCAGTCGAACCTTCGTTTTCGCATTGAAATCAACCAAATCATCTCCGAGTAAATCAGTCGACGATCCAATGACACTCAACTTCTTTTCTTCTGAAATTCATCCAATTTAAGTAGCCAATTCAACTGAATACCTACTTTCTGTCAGAATTGGTGGCAATGCTTGCTTCATGAATTCTTTCGCCAAACTGTCAACAGAACTGTCCAAAAGATGATCAGCAACCAAATTTCGAAGCATACTCATATGTCGATCGACAACAATCTTAAACTTTTCGACAAAATGATCTTCTTGTGGATAGTCTAAATCGACGACTCCTCCCATATCGAAGAGTCCAATTGGCAATCCACGTCTCAGTTTATGACGTGTTTGAGTGAGTGCTCCGACTGCTTCCGGTATCACTTTTTCCATCAAATTGGCAAAACTCCATTGCCTGCCGGTGGAAACTGTGACATGAAGTGAATGAACTTTCGAATCAGTTCTTGCCTGATGAATGAATCCTCTTGGAATATAAATCATATCTCCTTTCTCAATCCATCCTTCAAATACTGGTTCACGACCTTTCATATCATCTTCAGTGAAATTATCACTTGATTCAATTGGTAATTCGTCTTCAACTGTCTCTGGAGCCCATACTCTCCAGTATTTCCGTCCTTCAACTTGTAATAAAAATGCATCTATTTCATCCCAATGAGGAGCAAAACCAGAACTTCCAGCTGGAGTTAAATAGGTATTTGCCCCAACAAAACATCCGAATTGTTCTTGAAGAACTTCACAGAGATACCAGATACGATCATCAAATGTTTGTGGATTGACTAATTGAACAGAGCACAGATTCTGAAAACGAGATGAAATGAGAAGTGGTTGAAAATGAATTCGAAACTAACACGAAGATGTTGCTTGACAATTTGTGGATAAGCACGGCCGTTTCCATTTAATGTAGTTCTGATTCCGTTTTTATATTGAGCAATGTTGATATTGTTTCCATATTCCAAATGATTTTTCTCTAAAAGTTGAGCCAAACGATCAGTTGAAAACAGATTTCCAAAATAATTCGATTGTTTTCGATGGACAACAAGAACATTTGATTGGTAGAATTTGCTGGAAAAAAGATTAATTTAATGATCTAGTCATGGAATAAAAGAAAAAAGAAACTTACTCAAAGAACGTTTGAACGTCACACGGAGAGATCAAGAAACCGAAAGCACGAGAAGCAGTGACCACTGAATCGTCGTCTGTGAAGGGAAACTTATCGAAATCAATGACTTTGAGATTAGATGAATGGACAGATTTGTCTTTGGATATGACATGAGTTTCACGATGTTTTCCAGCAATGAAACCTTCGTCATCCGAATCGGCGTCCATGTCAGAAACAACAGATTCTTCATCTCCAACATCTTCTTCTTCTTCTTCCTCATCCTCATCTTCTTCTTCTTCATCATCTATTTCTTCTTCATCTTCAAATCCTTCCTCATCTTCGACTGATTCAAAGTCAATATATCTTTCAATATCTTTTGGATCAATGACCATTTCATTTTCATCTATATCAGTTTCATCCTCATCCTCAATTTCTTCGTCTTCAAACTCTTCATCTTCCAATTCTTCATCCTCAAACTCTTCATCACTCTCCAATCCGATCAAATGTTCATCATCACTTTCCACGACAACAGTTTTTTTGAACTTTGTTTCTCTTCCATTCGAAATTAAAGTCACTTCATCATTATCTGGTTCTTCCACAAAATATGTTGATTTTGTTATAGCAGAAGTCGTCACTGCAGAATCTGAATGAAAAAATGAATTTCATCTTCTGAAGATATATATTCATATCATTCAGGATTCAAATCTTACGTTTGTTCTGTTGTTTCGACAATACAATATCCGTTCTTTTCACATCAATTCTCTGTTTCTTCGCATTCGATTTCACAGAGTTCTCTCGATTTTTTCGTTTCTTTGAACCTTTTCCTTCAATTGGTCCATGGGAAAGAACTCTTTCTTCAATATCCAGTCCATCGAACATTTTCTTTGGTTTTGCCAACTTAGCTGGATGAACGAATTTCGGATCCTTCGACGGCTCTTTGTAATTGAAAACAGCTGAAATGGAATCAAATGAAAAGGAAGAGAATCTTCTGAATACCTGCACTTTTTGCTTCCCCATTTTCAATACTTGACCATCTATCATTGATTTTGGATGGAGATTTAGTTGGTATTTGGTTTCCATTAACCACTGTTGAGTTCTTCTTTTTTCCCATTTTCTAAATAATTTTAAGATTAGGAAGGCTTGGAAGTTTGGAGAAGATAAGATGAGATTATGATGGTTTTAGGCCTATTTCAAAGAATGTATTTGTTCGCGGTCTATGTACTTATGCTGTGCAATTGAGAGATAGACTGAATGGAGAAATCTAGTCCACGGCCACAAAATAAGAGAAAAGGATGGGAAAGAAAAGAGTGGAAGACATGGAATGAAAGATGGAAAATAGAATATATACAGTCTTTCGTTCGCTGTTTCTGGAATTTGTGAACTTCTCAAACTGAGTTTTATAATCATATTAAGAAGATAAATAAGTTTTGAGAGTAAGATGTTATAAGGAACATTGATATTCTTTTACTTATTCTGAAGAAAAGGTAAAATAGAATACTAAATTATTTACGATAATCAGATTCTCCAAAAAACGGATTAAAGTGTGAAATTCAGCAATTGAAGACAAGCCGGATTCCAATAAATTCTCGAATAATTTTAAGAATAGAAGAAATGGAAAGTTGTCTGAAGTTACCTGCAATAAAAGGGCATAGCTCGTCCTCTTTGTGAGAAACTGTTCTGAAATGAATTGAGAGAAAGTTATTCAGATCCCATTATAGAACTCCCTGTTTTTTTTCAACAGAAATGCTTATTTTCTTGTTCTCTAATTGATTCAATTCGCTTTTTCACACATGTTTTTGTTATTCAATTCTTATTTTTGTAGTTTTCGGAGATTTCTTCTCTTCTTCTCTGCGTCTCCTTCTTTCTTCTTGCTTTTCGTTCCCTCTCGCACACTTCTTTTGTTCATACAATTTAATAAAATGGTAAGTTTCACATTCTCAATATCTCTATTGAATTTATTTTTTCTCAGAAGTATCATTTTCTCGGTGATATGGAATGTCCGTCGTGGCTTCTTGAAGAAATCTGCACAAATTTCTCGAACCTCGTGAGTTTTTCAATATATCTTGTCTAAAACTCACGAAAATCCATTTGTTTCAGACAGTTCTAAAATTCAAACAATTTTGTACGAGAGCTTCTCATTTGGTTCTTTATGGACATGATAAACCAATTCTTTCGGACACTTCAGAAGGTAATTTTTTAATGAGACAACAACGAAAATGATGATTTATGATAAATGATGTTTGAAAACAATGTTGAATTTAGATTCTGTAAGCAATCACAATGACCTCGTTCTAATCGGAAACTGGTTACTCCTGAAACCAGCTGGATACAATTGCCCATCAGAAGATCTTGAGAAGGAAGTTATCCAACTCGGTTTACCTCAGGAACATGGAACTCAACTTCGAAAAGTTTATGAAAGTTACAAAGAAGAATTGAAAGAAAAAGTGAGAAACAATATGCATAAAGGTATGTGAATTCAATATTGTCTTTAAAAAAACTGTCTTAAAAAACATGGTCATTCTTTAAGAACCTCACGGAACAGTTGTTGATTCTTCTCCAACTTCGTTAACTTTTCAGTCGGGTTCCCAAGTTTATGATGTTTCAATGAATGGAAATATGATGAATCAATTTAAAACTGGTATTTATTCAGAGAAAAACAATACTACTACTTCAACTTTGTTTTCAGATATCGAGAACTCGTTGTCTCAGATGAAAGAACTAGCTGGGACATTACCTAACAATCTCACTTGACCAATCCAACTTCGATATGTCCACATAAAAACATACTGTGTATAAGCTTTCTCTGGTATCAAATGAAGATGTAAATAAATAAATTAATGCTTTGAACTGTAAAAGATGAATGAAGATAAAATAAAAATGCAAACTGGAAGACTGGTATACTACTGGTACTACTGGTACTGGTGCTAATGGTAATCCAGAAATGAGAAGAATAGGATGGTAATTGATAAGATAGACATAATTGTTGGAAATGCCCATGGAGATTTTATTATTCACATTGCTCAGTCCTTCATTCCATTCATAAAAATTTGAGTTATATTTCCAAATATTCCATATGAAACTTATCAAAATCTGAAGAGTTGATCGTCGTAAATGGAACAACGAAGCTCCGTTTCACAGTTCAGTTTTCTTTCGACCCTCCTCTCTTAACGCACTCTCTCGAGCTCCAAGTCTATGGTAAACTCTGCAAACGTTTATTGTATTTTTTGTTAAATTCACAATTTTCTGTTATTTATGGTTTTTTGAATCCTTTACCTTTAATATGAAAACCCTCATTTTCAGAGAAAAATGACTGATGATTACTCGACAGAACAGTTCAAAGCAACACACCTTGTAAGTTTAATTTGAACAATGAATTGTATTGTTGTTTCTCAGTTCGACGAAATAGTGTGGCACCTTCGAGCAAATCTATCAGTTAAAACAAATAGAAATATGTTGGCAACAGCAGAGAATAGTTTCACTGGAAAGGATGCAATAGACTTTCTTCTTGTCGAGGTCCCCAGAATTGTACCTGGAAAAGTTCCAACGAAAGAGAATATGCAAAACTTGCTTGGGATGATGGTTGAATGGAAAGTGATAGCTGAAGCGTTTCCGAAAAAAACTCATAAAAAAAGACCATTCAGTGAAACGAGAGTCTACGTTTTTACAAAAAGTTTAGATGAGTTGAAGAAACCAAAACCACGTTCACGAAGATCTGCGTCTTTCAGTGGGGCTAGGAAAAGTGCCAAGTATGAAAAAATTCACAACATGTAAATTAAAATTTATTTTTTTCAGAATAGTTCAACCAACTTCACCAGCAGCTACTATGCAGAGACCACCGAAACAGCGATTGTCGCGCCGATTATCGAGATCTAACGGCAATGTTGACGAAGCGGGCGTTGATAAAAATCCAAGAGGGGGTGTCGAGAATCCCGGGTTCGACGATCGCAGAGAAGAAGAAGTTTTCAAGAAACAAGAGAAACGAACAAGGCCTCCGAAGATTCTGAACAGATCCCTGGAAAGTATTTGCACTGATAGTTATTCATCAAGGCCGGATTTGAGTGAAAAGAAGGAAAAAGTATATGACTGGTTACCATTTTTCAAATCGAGACGGTATCATACAAAAGCTCATCAACCAACTCGTCGCTCAGTGTCGCTCGACCGAAATCATTGCATGCTGGAAGAGGAAGCAGAAGCTCTTCGAAACAAACATAATGTAACTACGCCCCCGCTTCGTGAAGCAGCGAACGATCCTGTGT
Source organism: Caenorhabditis tropicalis (assembly GCA_016735795.1). Taxonomy (NCBI): domain Eukaryota; kingdom Metazoa; phylum Nematoda; class Chromadorea; order Rhabditida; family Rhabditidae; genus Caenorhabditis; species Caenorhabditis tropicalis. Next base: position 5,820,837 of record CM028614.1, on the reverse strand, counting down.
ATCTTCATCCAAAAGGGCCAATAGTTTCAATGCCAACACGTTATCAGAACCACCGCACAAGTATTGTTTGTTCGAATCCTGCATCTCTTTCTCGCGGAAAAATGTATGAATCAATTATGCGTCGGACGTCAATAGTTCCCGTGACAGAGCCATTGCCAGTTCTGAAAGATTGTACGATTTGGAAAACTGAGTTGCTTGCGAAGTTGGAGCAATATAACGATCGCCCTCTTCCACATGAATGGGCCACACGAATCGATGGGTATGATATTCAGTGGAATATGCAAGAAATTGATATAAACGATGGAATGGTTAGATCAAGATGTACAGGAGCTCAGCCAGATTATCCACAAACCGTTATAAGTTTCATGGACTATCTCAGTCGATATCCATTCTTTTCAATGAAAAGCCCAGAACTTTCTCAGGAGTACAATGTCAATCGTATGTTCGGAACACTTGTGAACCGTTTAGAAGATCTAAACGCTCCATTACAATCTGATGAATGTAATCTCATTATTAGCTTATTGAGCAAAATGGATGGATTTGCTTCCATGCTGGAAACAGGAGCAGCTCGACGGTGGTCGAAAGTTTTAATGTCATCCGCATCGAGCATTGAGGAGGCTGGTTTGATGGTAGATGGCTTTTCACGAGATTTACCGGCTTGTGGTATCCGAGCTTCACGGCATCGTAGACGAGCCATATCCCCATTCAATAATCGAGTCAGTCTTTCAATAAATGGTAAACTAATAAATTGTAATTTCTAAAAATATTTTTTCACAGATGAAAAATCGTATAAACTCAGAGAACAATGGCTTATTGAATCGATCCAGCTGATTTTGTTATCACTTCCAACAGCTCGCCGACGCAAGCTTCACAAGTTTGTATCGTTCATCAAATCGATCGAAACAAACGAAATGTTTGATCTTGCTGACCCATCCAATGGTTCTTCAAACAATCGTGAAGCGGTCAGTAACAAGAGTTTGAAAGTTGAGAGTCTTCAATTTCAGGCTATAATCGGACTTTGGACAGGAGTTTGTGGCGGATGTCGTAAGCAACAGGGAATGCTCATCACGGCTGTGTTACTTGCAAATTATCGTTCATTATTTGCCGTACCCGAATCATTTGTTGAACGAGTACGAATGTTGGAACACGAACAACATGAACCATACGAAACAAGATATGCAAAGGTTAATAAAGGAAGAAGAGTACGAAAGCAGCCACTATCTCAAGAGTTTCCATCATCACCGTCGTCACTACAGAAAACTTCAAAGGAAGTGTTAAATGAAAAATCAAAGAAAGGATTATTGACCCGACTACTCGGAAAATAAATGTAAAATAGTGTCCATTGATGTATTTTCAGATATTTAGACAATGTATATTTTGTACCCAACTCATCTCAACTTTCAATATCATTTATAATTTTCATTAACCCTCTGTGATACCGATAGATGAGCAAAAGTTTTCAAGATTGTTCTGTAAAATAAAATAAGTTATGATACCTGTTTGATTTTCACCTGTTAAAAACTTCAATATTCAGTCTTTCAGAATTTTTTTTTGCAAAAGAGAAAACAATCGGAATTCACTGAATTCATTCTATTTCTGATATTACTCTCATTGACTTTCAGACTGAGAGTCATTCAATTAATGCACCATTCATAGTGTTCCGTTTGCCTTCCTACATTATTATTATTGATAACTCTTATTCTCTTTCAACTGATAACACGTCTCTCTCTCTCTCTCTCTCTCTCTCTCTCTCTCACTTGGAAACAATGAGTTTCTACGTCGAAAGTGGAAACCAAGGAGACTAAAAACAAAGAAAAGTGCTCTCAATTCTCTATTTGACGACTACTAAATATTCCAAAAACTCCTATTTTTTTCTCCGGTTTTTATTCTCAGTTCAGGATGTTTCACAATCAAATTCGAATGATTCGTTCATTACCAATGAAAAAAAAATTGAATATTTTGATAGTTGGTATACTTGTTTCTTTCATTTATCATCTCAAACTTTGAATTTTCAGTTATTTTGGTTATCATTATAATTGTGAATTCGTTTTCTCTTCATTATTATAACTATGATCAGATACGAACATCCGTTTATTGTGATAAGGTATTTTAAAAATAGCTTCGAGAAAACTGAAACCGGCTCAAAATCATCTTTTCGACATTAGGGGAAACTCGGCTTTCAGATGAGTTGAAGAAATATATTTCTGAATCTTTTTCGTATGGTTAACATGAATTGAGATAAACCAGATTTTGTAATGAAGATTGAAGAACATTTCTGAGAGTTGTAAATTATGTCTTAAGAAGAAGACATGTCTTCCGGGACTCAATTAATTTCCGATACATTTCCAAACGAAACAATTTTCAGAATGATTCGTCAGAGAATAAATATGTTTTATTCCCAATGGTTTCGATTGTTTTCAATGGAGGAATAGGTAGATAATATTCATTCCAAAAAGATAACATTCATTCGAAATAGAAAATGTTTTAATTTTAAGGAAATCAGTTATTTGAAATGTTTTCTCTCCTTGGAATAGCTGAAAAACTAAACAGAACTGCAATTTTCAATGCCGATGATTACGTTCTTCATTCGAATCTGGAAATGTTGAATGAACAAGTTCCGAATGTTGCCAGTCGAGTTATTTCAATTCCATTGGAGGTATCATATTCTTCAATTCTATTTTGATTTCTTAATAACACAGATTTCTGAATCCACGAGACACATCTATTCTCCTGCGTGTTGTCATTATCAATTCTCATCTATCATTTTATGCGAAAAAACGAAATTTCTGGTGATCCAAGGAGGATATTTTCAGGTTTTAACTTCATTTGAAGAATTAATTGATTTGTTTATTTTGAGAGTTTTAAATACTTTTCTCATATTGATTCTTCTATTCGAAAATGGTTAAAACCACCAGAACAAATAGAGAATCAAATGAGAAAAACGATTAGAAGAAAGGATGAATTAAGATTTAAGTGAGTGATCTGAGAGACAGTAGTACTTATAATCGATGTCTCAGAACGTGTGTTCATATCAGAAGAGGAGATTTTCTATCAGATGGACAACATGCTGGAACTGATAAATTATTTACAATAAGAGCAATCGATCATCTATATACTCTCCGTTTGTCTTTCTTTTTCATCCTTTGTTAAGTTGATTTCTCATTCAGATTCTGGTCTCGTATTCATATTCAGCAATGATCCTGAATGGGTTCGGAAACAAATCGTAGAGCATCTTGACTATAAATCTGATGTCAAAGTGCTAGAAACACCGAAAACTGATGCCATAAAAGATTTATACTTCTCTCAGATTCATTGTGATTCTGTATTGATTACAGGTAATAATCGAACGGGATACTATAGAATTATTGTCGTTGTTGAGAAGATAATATATTCTCTTTTCATATCTTCCAAAATATAAATTCAGCACCTTCGTCAACTTTCGGATGGTGGATTGGATATCTGTCGAAAAATCAATCGAACGTCTATTACCGCGATATTCAAGAAACAGAAGATACGGTAGTGAAATTGTCTCTTTCTCTTCGAAACGAACTTTCTTTTCAGGTCAAATACCAATTAGTAGAAGAAGATTTCTTTCCTCCGAAATGGAAAAAATTGGGAATGTCGAGAAACGGTTTAATTATTTCAAAATAAACTATTTTATTCTCATTGAAAAATACAACTGTTAAACAACGATTTCTGAAATTTGTTGCATGAAAGATATGGAGAAACACGGAACTGAAATACATGGGGGAGGGGGGCGGAGACTGAGCGTTTTTCTGTTTTTTTTTTGGATTTGGGAAAGGGGAAAACTTATATATGGATCGAAAAGAAATAAATGAAATATAAAACAAATAGAAGGAAGTGAGGAAAAAATAAAAATCTCTAGAAAAATAACTCGTATTTTGGTGATTTTCAAAACTCGGAGCAATTTAGAAAGATGCCATTTGTTGCCAAAAAAAGAAAGAAAGAAAAGAAAAATTAGAGATATTCAAAATGATCGAATCAGTTATTGTTCACAAGAGAAAAAAAACAATTTTGGGAGGGAGAGAAGAGTATTTTTTCAATATCGATAAGTACCTCTTTCGTATTGATGTGACATATCCATATCGTCATACTCATCGAATCCATGTCTATCGTATGATGTTTGTCGTTGAGGTGCTGGTGGAGGAGCTTGTTGTTGCATTGGTTGTTGCATTCCACCATATGATCCAGTCGCTTGTTGGACACTTATACTTGGCATTCCAGGACGTCCTCCTTGCATTGGAGGGGCAAGATACGGTGGATTCATTTGTCCTGGACCTCCCATTTGAGACATCGAAGCAATCGATTGTTGTGGTTGTAGTTGAGGTGGCATTTGACCAGCGCCTCCCTGGAAACCCTGAAAAAACAGTTGTTTTCTAGTTTTATAGATCAAGTTTTTTAGTTGATAACAACAAGAATTCTTTGAACCAATTCGATTTTTTCCTTATCTAAACTTCAATGTTATCTTTTTCAAAAGACTAACCTGCATCATTTGGGCAGGTGTAAACAGAGTACTTGGTCCTCTATTTTCCATCGGATTCCTCTTTATTCTCGGTGGAGATCTGACTGGAGGATGTGTTGCTCTCCAATATGCTTCCATAAAATCTGCAAGATGTTCACAAGCATCTTCCAACTGATTTTCATCCAATAAAACATCGAATAACTCGGCTTGGCATTGTGCCAACTTCTCAGCCGCCACCATTTGTACATTCATATTTCTTGATTGAGACTTTCCACGTGACTTTATCAATCGTTGAAGAACCTAGAAACTGTCATTTAATGAAAATAATAATAGGAATAAAATTCTACCTTAGGACTTGATATTTTAATATACACATGAATCGGTGCAAGACTTGTCTTTGCCAATTGTGATGGGTGATTGATCGTGTCACAATCCAAAACAACAAGTTGCATCGATCGAGCCAATTCGAATATTCGTTCAATTTCTGTTTGAATTTCCGCGAGACTGTTGCTTGTTCTCGAATTTGCTCTTTCCATCATTGCCCTTTTATTAGGATTATTCAAAAGACTTCGTTTCGCAAGTGAAATATCAGCTGTCACTCTTGTGATGATTATTCTGAAAATAAACATTTCTAGGAGTTCTCTTTAATACATTTACTCACCTTCCCTCGAACCGATGTTTCAAATAATCGAAAACAGCTTTCTGCATCATATCAGTAACTTCATATCCTTTCAGAGAGGGTCCGACCAAAACAACTGGTCTCATTGAAGGAACAACATCATATGGAGGAACATTCTCTTGTTGCACTTTCTTGAATATCAGTTTCTTTTTCTCTTTTGTCGGAGGTGTTGTCACTATATTTGTCATTCTCTTTGCATTGTATTCATCGTCATCTGGAGAATTTCAAAACATTTGGGTTATTGTATGCTTTCGATCTTACACTTCGAAAATGTTTTTTCAGATATTTGCCATTCTTTTCGAAATAAAATAGAAACATACCAGGAGTCGGAGGAGTTGATCCTCTTGATCCACTTCGTGGCATCATGTTATCCAGTGCCCCGAGATTAGTTGCAGATGTCGATTGCTTACTGCAAAATAAATCTTTATCTTTGTCGCTTCGTTCGTTTCAATCACTTACAATTTCCCTGATTTTGCTGTTTGTTGTCTCAATGATTCTAGTTTAACAGGAGATGGAATGAATCCAAGATCATGACCTTCTTTCACTAATCTACCTATCCACCAGTCATTGTTGTATTTCTAAACCATTGGATTTTGTCTTTCGAATGAGAATTCAAACACAAACCTCTTTAACATGCAGAAAATCTTTCACTTTAAAGGAAACAGCACATCCATGAACAGGTGAATCGTCATCGACACTTCCATCGTATTCTACATTTGTACATACAGCAAAAGCGACGGGCTTATACTGAAAAAAACATTTATTTTCAGAGTGAATTCATTTTTTGAACACTGTCTTAGCTTCAGTTCCGAAACTTTCGATGACTTCCACTTTCATTTTTATCCGCCTACACTTTTTGAGAAATGCTTCAAATCATAAAACTATTCTCATTGTTTCTAAACCGAAAGAAAACAAATAAATCGTTTACCTTTGCTCTTTCAAGTTGCAAAGCGGCCTGTCTCTCTGCGTCTCTTCGAAGAGTTTCCCTATTTCCGGCTTCAAGTTCCAATTCATCATGATGACTGAAATTTGAGTCGCCGCTTCCCTGGAAAAACGAAAAGATTAGGTAGCTGTTCAATAGAAAACAAATACAAACTCGTCTGCGGAAAGCCATCTATTGGCCGTCAACTCTTCGACGACGCAGCGTGACCTTGTCACTTTCTTCTCTTTTTGCTTGTCGTCGTCGTCGTCGTTGTCTTCTTCTTCTTCTTTTGCTTCAGCTTCTCCTTCTACGTCTTCTTCTTCGTCTTCTTCCCACCGACACTTCGCCTCCGCTTCTTCTGACGACTTCAATTGTTGTCGTCGTCTTCGTTGTCTTCGTCTGTTTCTTCTTCTTCTTCGTCGTCGTCTTCTTCTTCTAAAACAGCTCCTTCTTCCGACTGTCCCCCCGTCGTCGTCGTTCCGTTCTCCTACAATTTCATAAATCAACCTCCAAAGAGTGCAATTGGTTATTCATTGGGTGCCTCGTGTGTATTCGAGAAAACGGATAGCTGCGACCAAGCGTCAAATGTCAGTTTTTGGAAATCGAAGACGTTTTTGTGTGCAGTGCGGTGGAATAAATGACAAATCAAGGGAAAGATGGTTGATGGAAATAGAACGAAAAAAACGTGGAAAAAGGAGAATTTGAGATCAATCACAAATGACTTAGAATTCGAAATTAGAATTCGAAATTGCAGAAAATGTGTGGTCAAGAAGAAAGAAAGAAAAGGGTGAATATTAGAATTTTTGAGTGACAAATGGGGGGATAGAATTTCAATTTCACAAAATAATTCACATCGAGATAAATGTTGGAATTGGAATTGGAAAGGAATGAATAAAGAATCGAACTGAACTTCAAACAAAAAGTTCTTTTTTTTCTGAAATAAATATCAGAAAATTTTGAGATTTCGTGGGGAATTAGAGAGAGCAAAAGAGAGATTTATTTCTGCTTATCATTTTAGAATCAGTTATAAAATATTATCTTTCCGTTGTATTTTTACAAGAAAATGCAGAAAAAATACCGTGTCGTTTGATTGAAATTTGATTAGAACAGAGTTTCAAATGAAAATAATTCTGGTTATGCTCAGAGGTTATGCTTGGAGGAAAATGGTTCCAAGTGGAATAAAAATAACAGTTTTAAAAACAAAGAAATCGATCGGCTTCTTTTCCTTCTCCGTCGTCATTGTGTGCAAAAGTTGGAAGCGAAAGGGAGAAAACACTCGAAAAACAAAAAAGTGCCAAAAATTTATGAGCACCCACCACCCCTACCACCCTACCACCACTAGCAGAAGAAGCAGAAGCAGAAGCTCACAAAAAAAAAGAGAAAAAAGGAATAAAAGAGTAGAAAATGAAGAGAGGCGATAGATAAGTTAGAGAGAGAGAGAGAGAGAGAGAGAGAGAGAGAGAGAGAGAGAGAGAGAGAAAGGAGCAGGGACGAGAGGAGCGCGGCTCCTTCTTCTCCTCCTCCTTCTCTACTGCTTCTTCTTTTTCTTTTTCTTCTTCTCTACACACTACTTGAATTCAGTCGGCTGAGGAAGAAAGAGGGAAACGGGAAAGAGAGAGAGAGAGAGAGAGAGAGAGAGAGAGAGAGAGAGAGAGAGAGAGAGAGAGAGAGAGAGAGAGAGATTGGACTCAACGGTTGTTATGTGGCAAAAAGAAAAGAGAAAAGCTCGCACCCCACGGATAACGGAGTGAGCGAGAATGTACAAGTGAGAGCATAAGAGCAAGAATGAGAGAGCATTTGAGACACACAAAGAGAGAGAGAGAGAGAGAGAGAGAGAGAGAGAGAGAGAGAGAGAGAGAAGATATTTCATCAATGAAAAGTCAATAGAGACGGATGAATAGACAGAAGAATTGAACGAAAAGAGGATTTATTGGATAGAAGGTCAGATGTGATATTGAAATCGGAACGAATGAGAGCATTGAAGCCTCTTTGATTCTTTCTAATTGAGAGAGAGAGACAGAGAGAGAGAGACAGAGAGAGAGAAAATCAAGAATAAGGAGTAAACGGACCGAAATTCTGAAGAATCGAGTGATTTTGCACCTGTTTTTCACCCAAATGCCTAATAATACTCTTCTATTCTCATTCTTTTTCAATATGACAAATCTCTTTTTCTTCCTAGTTAATTGAGTATTTTAGTTGTTTTTAGATGTCTAATTGATGCAAATTGATTGTTTTATTACATATTTTTAACCATTGTCAATGTGATTTTTACTATTTCTATGTCAATTCATTGTTTCTATTAACCTCTTTTGATATCACGTCGAGAGGAATATACAGTAGTTCAAAACATTTCATTCAGCCTTGTATGCGCCCTTCCAAATTTTATGGTTGGGCGGAGTTCTGAATTCAGAATTAGAATTGGTGATTGACTTAAAGAAAAGTTCTGAACTAATCAATTCATGATTTTTTGGAAAGATAACAGTTTCCGGAACATATAAATTGGGTGACTTCAGTAAAAAACACAAAATAAGTGAAATGTATACAAACAGAAATGTTCTGAAAAGTCAGAAGTACTGTTTATTCTAACTAAATGGTACATTTAATATTTATATGATTTTGTTTTGAAAATTAACGAATCGATTCGAAATTTAAAGTGAAATTGTAAAATCAACCCATTTCATTTTACTCAAAAATTCAAAAAATGCAGGTGTCAAGAATATATTTTACGGGTGTTTCGAGTGACAGCTTTTGCGTGTCTCACGCCACTCCGCCCATTCCTTTTTTCCTTTTTTTCCTTTTTTTGGGCGGATGAAGGTGACAATTTGATCGACATAATTGCATTTTCGAAGGGACGGTGATGCTATACAAAAAGCCGAATAACGGAAGAAAAATATACGAAATGGAGGAAAAAGAAGAGGAAGAAGAAGAGTGACATAAGAAAATAAAGATGGAGAAAAGAGCAATTTGAAATGGAAATTGAGGTTAATTGGATTCGAATTGGCATTTGAAACCATCTGTCAATTCAGAAGAATACTGTCAAAAACAAAGATTTTCTCAATGAGAAATGAAAAGATCAAAACGAGAAAGTAGGGGGAAGTGTCGTAGATTCGCACTTTCTCTCTCAATGACAGAATAATCTTTTTTTTTGGTTTCAGATAATTGACCCTTTAAAAAAGTTGATCAGATCAAGAATACTCATATTCAGAGAACAAATCGAAGTGTACAGACACCAAAATATCCTCTAGAATTGAAAACAAAAATGTGTTTATTTTCACATATTTTATACAAATTGTCATGCTTTTCTTTCTCTTTCCGTAATCTTTCATTAATAGCAACTTTCATTAATTCTTCAATACTTTTCAGCAGAACCAAGTTTTTCATCCAGTCACATTCGATTCATAAGCAGTTTGACGTGTCACTATCCTTCTTTGTGTTACTTATTCTGAATGCAGTTCTTTTCATTTTTCTTCCCTCTTTTAGACGACTTCTTCTTTCCGCGTGTACGGAATGACTTCAACAGCCGCGCGCTCGAAGTGTATCCGTACCAAAAAAAAAACAATGCAAGCGGGGAGAAATGTAGAGTGCCGTAGACGCAGAGGTCCTTCTCCTCCCCCACTCGCCTTCTTCATTGTGAATGCAGCTCACACGACGACGACGACGACGACTACGATGTCGACTGGAGGGACTCGCCACGAAACACACACACACACATGCAGACCCACAATACTAATGGAGTTAGGCAGAAGAAGAAGAAGAAACGAGAAAAGAAGAAGAAGAAGAAAAGGAGAAACGGGATGTGTTTCTCACGATGGACCCTACTTTCTGTTTTAAAATGAAAAAGAAACTAAAGTTGAATGATGATGAATATACACAAATATGAAAGCGTCATTTAGAATCTTATGAAGATCTTTTCTCGAAACTAGTTTCAAAGCCAAATTTGAAATCGATCTCAGAGTACTGATGATACTGTTTTTCATTAGGAAATATATCAGAATTAATGATTCGAAACTGAGTGTTTAGTGAAAACCGTACTCTTAACTCTGATTGTTGACAGAAAAAAACTCATTTTTTTCTCAATATTACTATTCTGCTGAATCAACTTATTCATAGAAAAAAGAGGTAAAATGTGAAAAGAAAAGAAGAGAGAAAGCACCTTTCCATCATCCATTATCTACTAATTGAGGCACACAGAATGTGCACTCTAATGAATTGCCAAACCAAATAAAGTGAATGTCCTTGAGAGAAAAAAACTCTTTTTATTTTCTATATAGAGGGACAAATCAACACAAAAATCCAAATTGAATGAATAGTCAACCTCTTTAAGCACGAATAATGCGAACACGGCGAACCTTCTTTCGGCGGTATTGTCCTCCGGCTGGAGCAGCTGCGGCAGCTCCTCCACCACCACCTTGATATCCAGCGGCAGGTGCTGGAGCTGCGGCTGGAGCTGGAGCTGGTGCTGGTGCTGGTGCTGGTGCTGGAGCTGGAGCTGGTGCTGGAGCTGGTGCTGGAGCTGGTGCTGGAGCTGGTGCTGGAGCTGGTGCTGGAGCGGGTGCTGGAGCTGGTGCTGGAGCTGGGGCAGGAGCTGGTTCTGACGCAGCTGCTGGGGCTGGAGCACTCTCCGATCCAGCACCTCCTTGGTAGGCTCCAGAATCTGCGGAATCACCTCCTCCTTCGGCGTATGTGCTGGTTCTTGGTGGACAAGGACAATATGCTGCATCTGGTCCTGGAGCTCCATCAGTTCCTGGGGCTCCCGGTGGTCCATCTGGTCCTGGTTCTCCATCCTTTCCTGGTGGTCCTGGAGGTCCTGGTGGTCCAGCTGGAGATGGTTGAGCATAAGCATCTTCTCCGTTTGGTCCCGGTGGTCCCGGCGGTCCTGGTGGTCCTGGAGGTCCAGGCTGGTTAGTACTGGTTGTTCCGGCGGCTCCTGGTTGTCCATCTGGTCCTGGGGGTCCTGGTGGACCTGGTGGTCCAGCTGGTCCTGGTGTTCCTGTTGGTCCTGGCTCAGCGTATCCGGCTGCTTCACCGTCCGGTCCTGGTGGTCCGGATGGTCCAGCTGGTCCAGCATTTCCATCGGGTCCTGGTGGTCCTGGTGGTCCAGCTGGACAAGTGATGCAATTTCCTGCAGCTCCAGCATATGTATCAGATGCACCAGCTTCTCCTGCGGCTCCATCTTGTCCGGCCTCTCCTGGTTCCCCATCAGCTCCAGCTTCTCCTGGTGGTCCTGGTGGTCCGGCTGGACATCCAGAAGCTTGAGCAGCGCATTGGCATTGACCACCTCCAGCTCCGGCAGCATATCCTTCTCCACCGGCGGCTGGTGCAGCTGATGCAGATCCTCCAGCATACTGTCTCTTCACACGTCCGAAAAGACCTTCAAAAGCAAGTCGTTCGGTTGGTGATTCGACACGGCGAGCTACCATCATTTGAGACCAAGCATCGTTGGCTTTATGCTAAAATTGTATTAACACTTTCCATTACTTCATTATCAAAGATTTAATTTTTTGATTCTTACTTTGAAAGCACTCATATCCTCAACGAATTCAGTCTCAAATGATTGCAAATCACCAATTAATGAGACCATCGATACAATTGAAGCCGTTACAAGGAGTGCTGCCACGGCGGTTCCAGCCGACAACGCGTAGAACGTGCCGCTCGACATAATCTGAAAGCAAATTAAAGAAAAGAATGAAAGAGAACTGGTTTTTTTCAGTGGAACTTTTCAAAAGAACTCTTCTCTGAAATTACCTCTTTTGAAAGTAGAGAGACGGTCGAGTATGAATCAAGTGACGATTCATCGTCATTTCCGCTTTTTATACTAATTCAATTTATCTTTTCATATAACTTTTACCCTTGCAAAAACACCGATAACAGTTCGTGAATACAATAACAATGAACGAGACAGTGTGGGAGAGTAAGAGACGCAGACGTTGGGAACGATTTCGGAGATGGTAAACGAAACCAGTTAGAAGTAGGGGCAGATGGCATCGGATAACAAACATGAAGCAGTTGTTTTTTCGTTTGTAAACATGGAGAAAATACCACTTTCACTTATCAGAAACCATTGACACATGTCTAATTTGAATGTTTATATGATTAGGAATGATAGAGAAACAAAGAAGAAAACAACGGGAATTGGTTGGTATAAAAAGAGAAAAGAGTTCAGAGGAAATCATTTCATTTCAGCCAAAACAGCTGATAACGACGTCAAAAGAGGTAAATTGTTTCATAGATCGACTGAATTTTCATTGAATTTAACTTCAGATGTCGTCAAGCGCTTCTTTTTATGCGCTTACCGGTGCAACCGGAATAGCTGCCATCATGGTCGCCGGAGTCGTATTCTCATATCTTTCAATTCTTGGAGACATCAATCAATTTGAATCTGATTTTTCAAATGAAATGTCTGTATTTAAAGCAAAAGCCAATGATGCTTGGTCTCAAATGATGACTGCAAGAAGAGTTGAATCTCCATCTGAAAAGATTGCTTTCGAAGGACTTTTCCGTGTTAAGAGACAATATGCTTCTGGTGGAGGAGGTGGATACGCTTCCGGTGGAGGAGGAGGAGGCGGCGGAGGCGGAGGAGGAGGTGGTCAATGCCAATGCGCTGCTCAAGCTTCTGGATGTCCAGCCGGACCACCAGGACCTCCTGGAGAACCTGGATCTGATGGTGAACTAGGACAAGCCGGTCAAGATGGGCAACCAGGATCTGCTGGACAAGCTGATTCTGGAAACAGTGGAAAGCAATGTATCACTTGCCCAGCTGGACCACCGGGACCTCCTGGACCAGATGGAAATGTTGGACCAGCAGGACCTCCAGGAATGCCTGGACCAGATGGACAACCAGGAGGATCATCACCACCAGGACCACCAGGGCCACCAGGAGCACCTGGAAACAATGGACAACCGGGTGCACCTGGACAAGATGGTCAACCAGGAGCTCCAGGAACTTCGATTGTCAATTCACCAGGAGGACCTGGACCAGCGGGACCACCAGGACCACCAGGACCTCCAGGACAAGATGGAGGAGGAGCAGCTGCTCAACCAGGACCCCCAGGACCACCAGGACCACCAGGAAACAATGGACAACCAGGAGGCCCAGGTCAACCAGGAGGACCGGGACCAGATGGAGGACCAGGAACCGATGCCGCTTATTGTCCATGTCCACCAAGAACTCAAGGTGGTGGAGGAGGAGAATATCCATCTGGTGGAGGAGGTGGAGGCGGATACTCTTCAGCAAATGGAGGTGCATCATCTGGAGGATCCGGAGGAGCTGGAGGATATTCAGGAAATGGTGGAGTAGGAGGAGGAGCTGGAGGAGCTGGTGGTTATTCGAGAGGATCAGGAGGATCTGGAGGCGGAGGAGGAGGAGGAAGCGGAGGATACGCTGGAGGAGCCGGTGGTGGCAGTTATAACAATCGTCGATTCCAATAAAAAACATCATGAAATGATTATTTTCAAATAAAACGATTCATTAGAAAACAAGTTATACCGGTATCTATTTACACATATAATTCAAATCGACTTTTCATAATTTTGTTATGCGTCATGAATGGCAGAAGGCGCTGTTTCTGAACGACTTCTCCGTGTTCTGAACATCGAAGCAGCTCTTCCACGTGATATTTGTTCTTTGATATCTTTCAGATCAAATGGAAGAATTGTCGATTCTTTGTGATCTTTGTGTTCTTTCAAAGCGGAATTCTGTCTTGTCACAATTGCCAATCTTCTCTCAATATCTGGTTCATTTTCCCATGCCAATTTACAAACATTCAGTTGTTCGGAAGTCACTCGATGCATTGATAAACCCTTTATTTTCTCTCTGAAACTAGGATTTCTTTTTTGAATCAATTGTTCTTTTTACCTCAAATGACTCATATCGTTTCCTGATTTTCTTGTTCTGAATAATTTGAATCCAGTGACAACATCTTCTAATTCTTTTTCATGCATTTCTTCATTTTTCTTTTTTGAATACATGTAATCTCTTCGTTTTCGAGAGAATGCAATCCATCCTATTTTCGAGAGAAACAATGAAAGTTCAATTATTGTAAATACAGACATTCCCATGAACATTCCCATATTTCCTCCAATATCCGAAAGTAATTCAGTTAATGACATACCACGTTTTTGAATGTATTCAGTATATGACATATCACGGAAAAACACATTCACTACTTGGAAGTTCGATCTGAAAACATTCTATATGAGACTACTGTATTTGAGAATTAACTAACTTCATATGCTGAATTCTCCAGTCTCCTTGTTTACTCAACCACATCAATGCTCCTCTTGATAATCCTTTTCCATATGAATTAAACGAATGATATACTTGACTTTTACATTCCACTCGGCATTCTTCACAAGTTGGCATTTCGATATTCAGCGTCGTCTGATTCACCACTTTCTTCATTTTTGTATCCATACATCGATAAGTTTCGTATGGAGTACAGTCATTGAATCCTAAAGAGTATCGTATTTAGAACGAATTGTCAAAAGACTTACGATTCAAATGATTGTAAATCGAAGGAGAGCATCCACATAATTTCTGAAAATGTTGTGCTTTACAGATTGTAGAACACATTGCAGACGTATATGGGAAGTTTTGATCGTATCCTGGTGGCCAACTATCAGAACAATTTCCCCATGAACTAGACGATAGAAGAATGTATTTTGAACTTGAGAGTGCAGAATAAACAACACTATCCGGTGAAACGGCGATTCCTTCTGATGCAAGAAATGGAATTTCTTCAGAAGAATGAACATAATATCTGAATCCATTTTCAAATGCACTTGAGAAAACAGGAGTAACTCCATCTGTTTCCGAATCGAATTGCTCTTCCAAATGAGAATCCAGAATTATTTGTAATCCTGCGGCGATTCCAGGTTCCGTTTGCATTTTCATCCACGGTTTATCGCTACTTTGGACATTCAGTGTGAAACATTTTCCCAAATCTGAGAATATTGGCGTCGCGTATTTACAGCAATCGAAACGACGACCTCCAAATGAACACATTTTGAACATGTCACCACAGGAAAATCTGAATCATTCAAATGAGAGAAACTTCTTTTCAAAACGAAAAAACTTACCCTGCATCCATAAAAAATCCATCAGCAGTGAAATTAGGATGACTGGATACATATTGTTTGTAGATATTATCTCCAGAATGAAGTGATTGTCCATCTGCTCTTCCGTAGAGAGTCATCGCATCACTGTTAAACATCATCAAGTAATCCAATAAATCATCTGAGAGATCTTTTGTACTGTTGAGTGCTGAAGAAGAAGAATAATCAATGATCACAGTGTTTCTTTTTCAGTTTATTCCGGTTTTTATTTTAATATTTGATTAGTACTTACCTTCCACGTAGGTTCTTTTAATTGGATTGAAACTACAAACTGTGACACGTGGAAACTGCATTCCCTTATCACTCAATAGAAACGAAACCTGAATGATTTCTTGTTTATTTTTCTCTAAATCTATCGATAAACTCACTTGGGATACTGTAGGTTTCGAGAGAAACATATTAATAAGAGAAGAAACTTGTGTTAATAACATGATCATTGAAGCAATCATTATGAAAACCCAAAAGACAAAAGACCATTTCTTTCCATTATATATCCTTTTTGGGCCATGTAATGTAGTTGTATCTGAATAAAAAATCATTCATTTATTCCATTAATTCCAAATTCACTTACTCGAAAAGTGTTCTGATTCTCTTGTAATTGAAGAAACTCCTTCTGTATTTTTTATTTTTCTCAAATGAGCAACTGGAACGTCAACAATCAATTGAGATGCTCGCTTTGAAAAAGGTTTCAATTCGGATAGAAATGATCCTTTGCTGGCTGATGATCTGTAACCTCTTGCAAATATTTTCAATTAAACGTTTGTATGATTTAACAGGTTCATAAAGAGTATCGATGAACCACTATTACAGATACAATGTAATGACCTTATTGTGGTCCTAAATTAACGAGATAATAATGAACAGTTAAGTTGATTTGAAACCAGTGAAAGAATAAAGAATAATGATGAATTGACCATTACTTTGAGTAAATACTATATGAACCCGTTATTTGTCTATGAACCCATTAAATCATACAGAACCAAAAGTTTGAATGATATCATTATTAATTTCAGAAACAGATTGACACCCGGAAGTACTGCTAATGTCATTTCTTTGTTATCTATAATAAAACGGGACGTTAATTCCGTTTTTGAAGTTTTAAACTAAAACTACAGTAACCTTCAGTTAGCAGAACTTTTTTGCATAGATCAAAAAGACTTCGAAAAACAACGAAATCCAGACTCTCACTTAATATTCGGGCAACTCACTTAATATTGGGCAGATCTCCGACGGTTGAACAGGATGAAGAAGGCGAGTTCGATATTTCATCGTCAAAACTATCCGATTGGAAATGCACCTGAAACAGAAAAAGGTAGGTTCTTTCGAACTTTAATCAGTCATGATGTCAATAAACTCTTATCATTTTTTTTTTCTGATAATTCGATTGTCTTCTGCTTTTGTCGACTGTACAGTTTAGTGGGTTAGACGATACGACTAGAATAAAATAAAGAAGGAAACTGAGAGTAATCTCTAATCAAATAAATGATTTCGGATACACAAATTGAATAATTTTCTACTCGATATTATTATATTTTAACTCTAAACTCAACAGAAAATCAGAAAAGTTTTCCGAGATGATTCGAACAAATCACTTACAGAATCTCGTTTTGTTTTGTTCGATTTATCATTTGGAGGGGTTTCCGGTTGGGAAAACCGTCCCATTGGTCCTTCGTTATACAGATATGAATGGTTTCTGAACACAAAACTTTTGATTCTTTCGAAAAGAAAGTGCCGAATTGTTTGAACTTTTCTCGAGTCCCAAGCGAGAATTATCGCGGCTTCTCCTTTTTCTCTCTCCTCAGAAAAGCACTCGTTTGCTCACCGGATTTGGAATAGAGAAACGAAGAGCACGATACTTTGCGGAACGGGAACTGTTGGAACTCACCTGACGCGTTGCATCCTGGAAACGAATCAGCTGTCTTTTTCTTCTTTTGCTTGTAAATTGAAACTGAAATTCCGAATTAAAAATAATGTGACCGATTTGTTATTGTTTCATTCGAAAAAAGGGAACATAGGAGAGAAGAAAAGAATGAAAAGGTGAGAAAAGAGTGATGGAGCCGGAAAGAGAAAATGATAACAATTGAAGAGTTAATGATCGAAATGGACACACACACACACATACTATTTTATCAATTTATTTTGTTGCCTCTGTACTTTTAAAACTCCTTTGAATTTCTATTTTTGAAATTATTCAAATTCTTTTTATTATTTATTGATTCCATTCTTAGATGACAGATTTCAAAGAATATTGACTGAAATTCAGAATAAATCCTGAAAACTGTCCAAACTGATATCTATGTAAACATAGGCGAAAAGAAAGAAACATTTAAAGGATGAAATCATTTTTTTTTCCATATCGATGAAATGATTTAAATTTGCTGAAGATTTTCAGTCCAATGAAAAGACGATTAAAGAGTCAAATGATTTATTATCAGTTTTCAATGATAAAATACAAAAATCAACTGTTTTTTTCAACTTTTTCGAATAAAAACGATTCGAAATAGAGTGAAAGAGCAAAAAACAGTTCGAAAACATAGAAAACATCAATATTCTTTTTGTTTCTTTTTTCTTCTTCCAATTCCATCGAAAAGTGTATATTTGAATGAAGGTTCTCTGAAAGATCTCGAGTTATTCAGAATCGAAGATTCTATTTTCAGATTCTCTTTTATCTGATCTAAAGTATAAAAATATACTCTGGAGTCATTCCATGACAAGTAAACTGTTGATTCTCAGAAGTAATTTTTCCAAAGAAGAAGAAAGATTTCGTGTCTTCTTCTTCTTCTTCGTCTTCTTCGTTGACAGCATTCCAGATGTCACCTAGTTCTTATTCACTCTTTCCGGATCTCCTCAAAGACTAAATTGATGGTTTACTGCCAATGAATTAAGTAATCGAGTGTCTCCAGATGTGCATTTCTTTCCCATCGTTCTTCTTCTTTTAATTTAGAGTTCATCCTGCCACCTTCACAGTTTTTATGTCTCCGACATGTGTTTTCTGTCTCTTAGATTTGTATTCTCTCTCATTTTGATCCCAACTGACTCTGAAGTGAATTGGTGGTGATTTGGGCGGAGTCACCTGCCTCCTGTGTCCTCCAGAAGAATGATAACAACATAACATAAGAAGAGAGAGAGAGAGAGAGAGAGAGAGAGAGAGAGATACGCAGTGTGACGTACCGAGCAGGATTGCGTTGTCTTCTTCTTCTTCTTCTTCTCTTTATCATCATCCAGCAGTGCGTGCGGACCAACTCCTTCACAATCATGCATCTCAGTTGCTCCTCCTTAATATTCTCTTTTTTCTCTGTTTTTATTGTCACTGTGACTTGCGATAATCCAGATGTTGAGGTTAGAAAAACAAAAAAAATCTTCAAGTTTGGATTCAATCATAATGAGAACATGAAATGTATCTTTATTATATAATTGAAATTCTAATGAAATGAGATATTGGAAGAGCCATTCGATAAACTATGATTTTTATTTGTAATTGATATATTTATCGAAAATAGAACTCTTTTTCTACAGCCGTTCATCTCTCAAATTTCCACGTTGAAAGGATTCCAGACGACTTCCAAAGTCTTCACTGGTGTCCAATAACCAAACTATGAGTTTTCTCCTGAAAAAAAAACAAGAATATCTTTCGGCGTCAGCTGGCATTTCCTCTAAAAATAATAAGTGAACAGACAGCGAAATACACAAAAAATCATCGGAAAACATTCCTGATCTTCTGAAAAAAAAACTATTTTTTCCAGTTGAAACCATCTCTGAGTGAGTGTAAAAGAATCAATCCGTGTGGAGCAACAGTCTCCACGTATCCACTTCTCGAACCTGACGCAGAAGAGTCTTCTGGTTTCGGAAGCGGTGCTGCTCCGCCAGTTTATGACGAGATCCTAACTGTAAATTGATAGAAAACGAAACATTTATAATCAGCTTTTTCGTTTTTTCAGCATGAAATTTATGATTTAAATGCGTCTCCAGAACTTCGAAATTCAACACTTTGCCAGTGTCCAGATGATTCGATTTGCGATTTTGAATCAGATTCGAATGTTGTCAAGGTTGATTATGTAAGTTATTTGACCCTTTCGCACAATCTTATCATACCGCTACATTCCTTTTAGCACGTCACTTTGCGATTCTGTAAATTGGAAACGATATCATCTGTATGCAAACGGAATTCTATTAATGTCAGAGTTATTGGAGCCGCTCAAGCCTCTGGTTAGTTCATTCCTAAACTGAATTTTAAGAGAAAGAAAATGACAGTTTTTTACCAAAGAGCAACGTCCTCAAACTTTTGAATATATGAATTATCTAATTTCAATCGTTTTTTATTATTCAAAGAGATGAGACCTCGTATTCACTAATCGAACAATAAGTCTTCAATCCGTTATAAGATAATTAGATAATTTTCTCAAAATTTGATGGATTTACTATTCCTTCAATTTTCTGTTCGACCGGAAACGATTCTCTTTCTATCTTTTATTTCAAACTTTTATGATGGATCATCTTCTTCTTCTGTCCCCCGAATGACTCATCAAATCTAAATCTATCCGATTTGCTGAGCCATCTTGCATCATTTTGGTGTCACAACAATTGTCATTAAAGTGTGTTAATCTCTGCTTTCTCTGCACTCTTTCGACCCTTTTCCCTTTGCTTTCCTTCAGAAATCAATCCGCATTCCATTCGGTTTTTTTTTCAGGTGACAGCGTGCAAGAGGTCTCTCAAGCAATGATGTTCTGCAACTGTCCCAATGGATTCTCTCGCCAACACGTGGAAGTTTGGGAAGGACAAGACATTTCACTCAACTACAAATGCCTTTAGGAACACAATACAATGAATACAATCTTTCTTACGGGCCGCCCATCCCTCCCACTCATTTTAGTACTTATTTCCATAATCCATTTCGATTTTTCTATATATCTTGATTCGTACGGTGTCTAATAACGTATTCTTTGCATCTTAGCTATTGTTTGCTCAGGCAAATTTGATAAGATTCGGTGGGAAGAAATATCTCGTTGATTCAAAATTTATCAAAAAACTCTAAAGCTTTAAAATAACCGAATGGATACAGTACAAATAAATGAAAAGTATGTCAACTGTAAATTATAATGTTAGCAGAATCATCAGTTTCTTCGTTTTAGAGATCTGGTACTGTTTTCTTGGTTATCCCAATTGTAAGTTTTCCTTCGGTTTTCAACTCCGTTTGGTCTTCTATAACTGTTTCTGGAATCATGGTCTCTTCGTCTATCGCGATTATATGACTCATCGTGCTGTAAAAATGCTTTTGAAAAGAATGAAAGTAAAAAAGAAAGGGTACAGAGTCAATAAAAGAATTCAGTCTCGTCAGCCTGACGTTCTTTAAGAAATGAATTACATATTCTAGACAAAAAAGGACGACCAGTTTTTAAATACCTGCTTATCATCAGCAATAAATTTGATTCGTTCTCTGACTGGTTTTCTCACTTCTTTCTTTTCGGTGATTTCATTTTCTTCGTCTTCTGATATTTCACCATCTTCCAAAACATTGCTTATAGCATTTGTGTTCGTTTCATCTGTTCCTCCTACGCCTGCAAAAATGAGTAAGTGATTGATCAGACTTATGACAGTTCAACTCTATGACACATTCTATGTTCCAGTCTAGTCCTTCTTAAGCCGTTCATTCAGTTATTGACCAAAAACCAGAGAAGTTCAAATGTATTGTTAGACTTTCATATCATCTTTTGAATAACTAAAACTAAGTACTCTATAGAAAGTTTTGGAATACTAAATTGTTCGAAAGCATCTTTTGATCAAATGATTTTCCAATTTTCTCACATGAACCGCAAGTTAATAGGATTTTCCGTATTTGCAGAATGTAATGTGACCTTCTCATCCCACCTATGTTGGTTTTTTTGTGATTTCAAACACCTGTTGAATAAGTCAACAAACACCCCAACTGAAAAATCATCGTGTTATTATGGTATGAAAGCCATACATATTCCGCCCACAATAGTAATATAGACCACTATAAAACCTCGATGACCTGAACTGATCACCATTGCGAATTGAAATGCTTTCTCGTTTTTTCCTTTTAGCTCTAATTTCCTTTTCGGCTATTGCTGCTGCAATTGATTTTAGCACATGCGCCAGAATGGATGTTCCAGTTCTTGATAAAGCTGCTCGTGGTCTTTGTATAACTAGTTGCAGTATGCAGGTTCGGCCAAAATAGTTATTTTCTCTATAACTAACATCCTTTTCAGAACTGTGGTACTGGGTACTGTGAAAAAAGACGTGGACGACCGACCTGTGTGTGCAGTAGATGTGCTAATGGCGGAGGAAATATTCCACTTGATTCCATAATTAAAAGAGGAAAACGCTAATTTTTCTGTTCATATTACTTGCTTGTATATTTAAATCACCCAATATTCTTTTCGTTGAATAAACTGACAATATGAACGGAAGGTACTTCATGTTTGAGAAGAACTTATTTTCCCAGACTAAGTATTTTCTTTATTTAATACATACCTATGTTTTTAATGACAGTTTGATCTGCGGTGTCATCCTCTTCGTCTTCATCAAAATTCCAATCCAATTCTTCTATCGGACTATCCATTCTTCTTTGACAATCATCTTGATTTGTGAACTCATTCAAATCTGAACATTATCAAATTGGCTGATTTCAATTATTCAACTGACAAACCTTCTTGTTTTTCTAATGGTCTCGGAGTTGAAGTAACTGGTGATACAATATCGTCATCGTCAGATAAACGAAAATCACTATTCATTTCGAGAGGCACTGATTCCACATGGTTTCTTATTTCTGGCTCATCAGCGTGGTCTGGCTCCTCAATCTCTACCTGGTCTTCAAGACCGTCTAAATAGATTGGCGTTCGCATTTGCGATTCATCACAATCAGGATTTTCTACGAAGTTTTCTTTTGACAGCTCAAGATCTTCCTCCCAATCCATATTTTCATATTCTTCATCATTCTTCTCCATTTCTGACAGTTTTCGTTCTCTCGTTGTTTCATCTGTATCATCTTCCAGGTCTTCTAGACAAAATTGTTTCCAATCACTGCTGCACATATTAGAGGATGTTGATTCAATATTCTCACTTTCATAATCTGGTTTTAATTTTGAAGTTTCTTCGTGATATGGTGTATCTAAACTCAACAAGCCATCGCCATTTGGAGGAACTGACGAATCCTCTCTTATAAGTGGGGCCAGCTCATCCTCGTCTTTGTCAACCATATAACCAAAGCTATCTGTTGAAATTGATCGTTGAGATGATTGCCATCCGGTTAATTTTACATCAGGAGCTGTTTGAGTTCTTAGATTAGGGAAAAACTCATCAAAAACATCGTTTTCCGACTCTTCAAATGTATCGACATTATCTTTATTGTGAAGGTAATTCGGAGTTTCAGGACCCATATCTTCTTGATGCATAGTAGGGACCAAAGAACATTCATCTTCAGTCGATGTTTTGTTTTCTGAAAACAGCGGAGAAACGTCAATTTCCATTTGTTTCACAGTCGAGCATTCTGAAATATGTTTCCCGTTTTCTCCACAAGATGAGCTGCTAACCTGATTCTATTTTAAACAATACGTTCTCTTCAGGGGTTTCATCTTTAGGTGTCTTCTTTATGCTGCTCACCATTTTTTCAGTCAATGCTGCTATCCCTTCTGAAACAACAGAAGAGTTATTAGTGCAAAAGGGGTCGATACCTTCAGATACTCCGGTGCTTTTCAAAGAGTCTGCGATCATGTGTTGTCCTCTATTCACTGAATTCGTATTTTTCTCTTTTGAATGACAATCTGCAATCATTAATAACATTCATTGACCTGGTTGTTCGAAAGTAAATCTATGAAAAAAAATACCCGGTCTTCGAATTTCAGATGCCTCAAGTTGTGGAATATCGCCATTTAAAACAATCATTTTAGGCCAAGAATATCGGAAGGATTGTCTTTCTAAAC
The DNA here is from genome assembly GCA_016735795.1 of Caenorhabditis tropicalis. Taxonomy (NCBI): domain Eukaryota; kingdom Metazoa; phylum Nematoda; class Chromadorea; order Rhabditida; family Rhabditidae; genus Caenorhabditis; species Caenorhabditis tropicalis. The sequence goes on along the minus strand of CM028614.1, from coordinate 5,797,699 downwards.
TTCGTTTGAATATGTGATCTATAACAGAAATGGATTGTTTCACTGGAAACGCATTCCATTCGATGAATAGTTTAGCTTCTGATTCGTTTTTGTTGATCGGTTTTAAATCAATTTTTTGTGTATTGTGTTCGATAGTTGCAGGTTGGATATCAATTGAAGTCCCAGTAGAATGCTTCTCGGAAGTTCGTATGAACTTGTATCTAGGTTTTTCTTCTGAAGAAGATGGCACGTTGAGAGGATTCTTAGTATCTTCTTTTACAATAACTTCTTTTTTCCTTTCAATTGATTTCACTTTAAGTTCATAACTGCTTGTGTTGCTTCTAGAGGAATACGTTCTATTTCCAGTTTCCTTCTTTTTCGGAGAGTTCGACCACGTAATCGGTTCTCTTTTAGGTTTCTGCTCAACTTTTTTCGTCGTCAATTCAATTGAGGGAATCGAGGAGACGATGGGATCCTCATTCTCTGATGGACGGGTTCTTGTTTCAGGTGTTTGTTCAGAACTGTTAGCCAACTTATGTTTTCTTGTCAATGGATACTGTATTCGTTCAGAAATTGACTTTTTCGGGTTTTTAGCCAGCGGATCATCGTTCGTACTCGAGGAGTGCTTTCTTTTCATAGGTTCTTTTTTGGAATCTACTTGCTCCTTCCAATCTACTTTTATTTCTTTCCTGGATGCTCCCTGCTTCTCTTTGTGTCGATCCATCTGATTTGTCTCCAGTATTTGGTTCAACTTTGAAGCCGATCTAGATTTTCGATGATTTGAATTGTGATTTGAAGCCACCTTTCGTTGTTCTTTTCCATCATTTTCTAATTTCACACGTGAATTTGATATTTTTTCTCCGCCGGTCCTTGAATTGCTATTTCGCTTGTTACAATTTTCATGACGATTTACGTCTTTCTCCTTCCCTTTTAGAATTATGTTAATTTTTTTCTGATCATTCTTTCTTTCTTCTACCAATCCCGGAAGTAGACTTCCTGCAGTTTTCAGTGAGTGATCCTCTGGATCAGTGGCTTTCTTCACATCCATAACTGTTGGCATTCCGTCGTTGTTTGTTTCTAACTGGTTTAAATAAAGCCATTGTTCCAAATCTTCTAAAGTTTCGAATTCGATTTCTACCAAGTTTCGAGCTCGAATTTTCTATAAAAATTGTTACTTTCGCTAAGACAGCTGCCAGAAACTAACTCTCATGGCTGCCGGTTTCATTGGGCAGAGTCGGTCTCTAAAATGATGAGTACAATTGGGACAGATCACGACTCCTCCGGAAGCAATCACGTTTTGGAGACTGAAAATTTATCATACAAGTTTGGTTTCAAATCATACAAGTTTGGTTTTAAATTCAAAACACTCACTTTCTTTTTAACTTCTCGTTTTCTTTCTTCATTTCTTTAATTTGGTTTCGAGATCTAATCAGAAGTTGACGGAATTGCAGAACATGTTCAGGCGGAATTTCTGATTTGTTATCTTTTTGTTGATTAGGAATTTGTGTATCAGAATTATCGATGTTCGGCTGACACTCTGCCTTCGGAATTTTCGAATCCGGATGATAGTTTTCGCCTAATGCCATTGCATAAAGATCGTCTTCATCGTCAGTCATTTTACTGAAAGTAAACTAAAGATGGTATGCACACTCAAAACTTAGATACTACACAAGGTGTTAAAAAAACACAGAAAATGTCAAAACACAGAAACATACTATATAACAAAAATCTCCAAGAACAAAAAAAAATTCAGAATCAAAAATAATTTATTTAAAAATTTCAAAAACGTGTTTTGAAAATAACAAAAAAACGAAAGAAAAAATATAGACGAAAACTGAAGTTAGGACTCCATCTCATCAGCGAGTTTCAAAGATCCGAAAATTTGAGCAGGTATCGTTTTCGTTGAAATATCCATATCTTCTTCTCCTTCATCATCGTCATCATCCAAATCAATCTCATCTGGGTTTTCAGTCGTGTCTTGCTGTACTGTTTTACCGGCTCCGCGTACAAATGAAATGTTGCCTTTATTCATTGAAACTTGTGTAATAGATCCTCCATCAGCCGATTGTTGAACTTGTTGATCAAGGGAATCCATTGGGTTCGCCGATCCACTTGTTGACTCTTGTGCCTTTCTCTCAGCATCCACACGCATTTGAACGGATGTCAAAGTAACATTAACATTGTATGAAGCTTCGACTGATCGACGAACGCGTAACATGTCTCGGACAGTTGCTTCATTTCCATGAGCCACTTCGAAATTTTTCCATGTATCCCAAAACTTGACATGGACTTTAGGATCGGAAATTTCGGCGGCATGAGCATAAATCGCGCGAGCTCTGTCAATTTCACCAACTGTTGTTTCGAGTTGTGCATATCGCAAACTCATTGCTCTCGATTTATCTTCAGGCAGTTCAGAAATAGCTCTTTCGAATATCGGACGACATTGGGCGATTCCATACATTTCTTGGACTTTTTTGATATAGATATTGTACATCTGAAATCAATTAGTTTGCGTTAGATGTGTCAGCGGTGTGCTTTCAGCAAGAAATGAGTCTCACTACTCGAATCGAAACGGACATTAACTTTCTTCGGACTGAAAGGTTCTGCAACTAGTCATGGCCCGAAGAGTTGTTTAGATATCTACAGAAGGATTGGGATATAACTTTTTTTTACAAAACCCTGCTGCAGAATTTCAATTCGAATCATCAAGTAAAGCTCGCCTACCCAATATAAGTCTATACAACAAGTAAACATACCAAATGCATATCGGATCTATCAACTCCAGATGTAGCCCGATTGTAAATAGATAGAGCGTGTCTTGCGAGCCCGTGTTCTTCTTCAAGTTTGGCATAAAGTAAGAAAATGTCTGCAAAGAGGAACGAAAGTAAATATTTTTAAACGGTACTTGCCACTTACATTTTGAATGAGTCGGTGGACAGTTTTCAAGACATTGTTCGAAAAGATCTCTTGCTCGTTCTAATTTCTTTCCTCCGTATCTTTTGATAAATTTCACAAGATAAGTGTTCCAAATATCGAAAACGCTTGGCCATTTGAACAATGAAATTCCTTTTTCATAGGCCTGGAATGCCAGTTCGAAATACTCATTCTCTTCCAGGAACATAGCGTAGTTCATTATCATTTGGGGGGATGCTACACGGAGTTCAATCATCTTATCGTATACTTTTCTGCAGGACTCCACAGTTCCGCAGCATTCCTCGTAATCCGCATACATAGCCCACAGGATTGGACTCCTATGAACTCGCGCTTGAACTGATTGCATATTTTCATAATCTCCTGCTCTTGGCACAGCACAAGCCCTTTGCATTAATGCTAGTGCTGCTTTCGGACGTTTGTGTTTCATTTCCATTTCAGCATACGCGCACCAGACATTTGCTAGTTCACTGACTCCGCCATATTGTGACACAACGGCGGTTTCAAAAGTTTTTCGTGCAGCGTCCAAATCACCATTGTCTTCATACAGTTTAGCAAATCCAATCCAAAGGTCGCGAACTTTTCCAACTTGGATTTTAGGGTTGACAGACTTTACTGCTTCTTTGAAAGTTTCAACCTGTTTGTTGAAATTTCCTTCGTAAATATTGACTCGGTTCAGCCACTCGCCAACATTATGTGGATTCTGACGAAGAAGGACACTGTTCATTAACTCATTTTTTCGTTCCATCAAATTCTGATATCTGAAAAAATTTTTTGTTGACAATCATTCCTTAGGCAGAGTTTAGTAGTTACCTTTGGAACATCCATTCCAAGTCGATTTCTTCTTCTGGATCTCCACTTTGTTCAACATCTTGCATAACAACTGATACTTCTCTCTCTTCGAATGCTGCATATGCGTCATAGACTTGAGCGAAATCACGAACAGTAGACACTTTTGCAATTGCCTCTTCGTAGACATCACGCGCCTAAACTTGCTGTTTTTCTCTGAACAAGACTTTCGAAGTAACTTACTCTTTCGAACTCTGCACTGCGAATATAATAGTCAGCCAATGAACACCATAAGAATCCAACCTGATCAGTATATCGATGAATTCCTTGACGAATGATAGCATCGACGTTCAAAGAGAAAATTTTCACAGGATTTTTCGAAATCAAGTCGCAAAGCTGAGTCCATAGTTGATGAGAAGTCCTTCTTTTTTCTGATACATTTTGATCTTGGTTCACAAGTATTGTTAACTCCTTAGCCGCTTCATCAATCTGATCTCTTTCAATCAAATATTCAATGTAATCCTCATGTGCTTTGGGATTGATTTTCAGATATCTCCTATAAACTCTGATTGTAGTCTCTGGGAGATCGTGACTTGTCAGGAAGTCAATGTAGATTGTCCAGACACGCATGTGCTGAGTAACCGGAAGAGAACGTAGAGCTCTATCAAAGACTCGTCGAGTTTCCGTTATTAAGCCTCGTTTAATCATCACTTCGCAGTAACAAATCCAGATACGAGGCATCTGAAAAGAGGCCAAAGGTTATGATCATAATTCTTCTAACAAAGGTACCTTGTGCAGCCTCATGAGACATCTTTCGTATGTATCACACAGAGCACGCCATGCATTATCCGTTGTACACTTGCTTACAATAGCATTCTCTCGATATTTAAGATAATGATACCAAAGCTTATAACTTCTTTCGAATATTGCTAAAGCTCGCTCGTAGATCTGGAAAATTCAAAGAATGGGCAAATCAAATTATTTATTTTCTTACCATGAATACTTGCTTCGAAGGCGATTTGTTTTGACGCTTGTGATCAATGTACCTCTGCCAACAGTTTACTGAAGTTGGATTTCTGAGAATATCTTCTTCGAATGGAACATCCTCGGAAGACTGAAAAACGTGAAGTGAGAAATAATGTTTAAACATTATTCAGAAAAACTTACAATCCCTTTCATCACTTCAGAGTTTTGTGTTCTTTCCATTTTTTTGATTGTCTCGGTCGAAAAGCTGCTAGTATTTTTGCTATTCTCTTTTTCGGTCATTGATGCTGAGTGAAATGAATTTTTCGAGGAGAGATTTTCGAAAAATGCGCCGGGGACTTTGCTCGTTTAGTCGAGTGTGTGCACAGATTGACTGGGTACGCAGTTGTTGACCGTACTATCCTCACAATTTACGTTGGCTTCTTGCTGTTGAGATGAGATAAGGGTTTATTCAGAAAACAGTCTGTCCAGATAATCTGTATTCCGTCTTCACAATGTCATCTTTTCGACAGTTTGTGTGGGATCCAGTACTTCTTCTTAGTCAAATGACATGTTTGCAAACGTTTTTTTACGCAATACAGACATCTGTTATGATATTCTGTAGTTTTTTTGGATACGAACCACTTGTGTCGTCTCTTTTTGCAATACAGGTTTGCTTATTACCGATTTTTCATAATCTGAACAAAAATTTAAAGATACAGCGGTACATGGCAATGGTCCAGCTGATTGCTGCTGTTGGTGTTTCGTTTTCTCTGTCTTATGTAGTTCAAAGAGCTAAGCAGTGTTTGGATTTTGCATGCACTGTTCATTTTTTCCACCTTGTGATCACAACTATTTACAATCGTGCGCTGCCTACTCAATTAACATGGTAAGTGATCTTCAAAGTCAGAACTCAACTTGCTGCAGCCATTTCAAAAGAAAAAATATTCGCATTCGAAACGACAACTAAACTTTATATAAAGCCTTTTGTTATCAGGTGGATCCTACAAGTAATATCAACAACGGTATGTACAGTTCTTGGAGAATATCTCTGCATGCGGATTGAATCTCAAGAAATAAAGCTTGAGGGTGGACCCTCACGTTACGATTTATGAAAAATCAAGATTTTTTTTCATTACAATTTAAACATAATCAGTTTTATACACGGGTGTTTTTTACAAATGGTTTTCCTATTTTGTAGAATTAGTAACGATAATAAATACGTGTACTACGATATACTTAATGTACTTTTTTTGCTTGATAAATATTCTTCGATGTATTTCTAAAATTTGAAAAACCGCAATGGATGAGAGAATTCATTTAGGAAGGCAAAGATCGACGTTAAAACCAGGACGAGTAAGAATTGAACTCAGCCTGATCAGTTCATTGTTTTATTTTTAGCGTTTACCTATTATCGCTACTTATGCTCAAGCAGGAATCCCTGATGAAAACAGCTATCGAGAAGTGAAAACAGATGCATCAGTTCCGTCTCCTAGAAACCGATCTGTTAGCAATATGCCGGATTTTAACTTTGATCAAGTAGGCAGGTCTTTTAGAAGATCTTCGAAGACTATAAATGACAATCATAATGATTCTGTCTCTACGTCAATGCAACTTGTTGGGCAAAGTTCACCAAATGTGAGAGGCCAGCTCAGAAGATCTGAGGAAAACCAGCAAAACTGCGTAATTGGTATTATTTAAATCGAAAAGCAAATGAATATCATTCCATAATTTCAGCTCCTAGAACTTGGCCAATGCGTAACCGTATTCCGCCAGTGCGCTTCTGGCTGGGAGAAAGACCAATTTACAATTGGCGTGATGAAAACTTTGGAAAATTCATATGCTTGTCAAGAGTATTTAGTGAAAGCAGTTTGAAAAGAATTGAAAGAGAAGAAATGCAGATGAGAAATAGGTCGAAGAAAAGGAAGCATAGAAAGAAGACGATAATTCAAAGAAAAAATTCGAAACAAATTAAAGCGTGAATAAAATCAGATTTTTTATATAAACAATGAATCACAGGAAATCGAACAATATGCAATCAGGAAGAACGAAATCCCATCCAGACTTTAGTCTCAATAAATTAATAAACCGACCTTGTGAGGTGGGGGACTAGTTGATATTAAGAAAAAGAATATTAAATTGAATGCGATATAATTGAAAGTAAATCACTTTGTTCTTTTGTTTTTGGCCTCTTCTATTAATTTATCTTTGAGTGAGATCAAGAGATCATGTGTTGCAATTTGGGCGGGTGTCTGATCATTTCTCTGGTCTACATTCGGTTGCGGCTCGTATGCATATTTCAGACCAGATGCTAAGTTGGAGCTTGTAGCTGTTTCTGTTGCTGTTCCCTCCTCAGAATCCTCGAGTAACACGATTTCAAATTCGTTATCTTCATGAACAACTGGTTCATCATGTGTGGGTGTAGAGACAATATTCGGTTTCTCCAAAGTTTTCCTCTCTTCATATTCTTTTTGTCTGGCTTGACAATGGGAGTCCTCGCAAGATGGATTCGGTTTGATGGCATCGCGTGGGAAAAAGTCAACCAATGCATTGTAACCGACATAATGAGAGATTTCTCCGAAATTCAGCAAGTATTTCAATGTATTCATAACTAGAAAACCAGCCACCACTGCCATAGTGGTTGGTAAGGATGCGGCACAAACTCCTTCTCGTTTCAATGTGCGCTCATCGATATTCGAAGCCACAACAAGAGGAGGAACGCACTGCAATATCTCAATTTGACCTGAAATGGATAATGTCACGACTTACAGCGAAACAGGCAGTTTTTCCTGGTTCAATATATTGGATGTGTCCAGAAACAGCATTTTCGCTAACGCCTGACTCCATCCAAATTTGGTTTTCTTCATTGCATGCCACATTAACTGTCATTCTTGCTTCGAAGTTATCAACACAGCTTAGTACCAAATCAACTTTGCCATTTGTTAAAGATCCATGTCTGGAAAAACAAATCACTTACTAGTTAGATTTAACCTAGAATGAAAATTCATACCTGATTCTATCGACAAACGTTTCAAAGTTGTCCATCGTAGTGATGTTGAAATTGTGAACTTCAATTTGAACATCTGGGTTTACGTGACTGTAAAAATATGATCGTTCGGTTTATTAAATGACTTGTCCCACATTAATGTCTGCTTTGCTGCATCAACTTTACTGAGACCAGCTTGATCCGGTTGGTAGAAAAGTCTATTCATGTTTGCGATTTCAACTTTGTCATAATCGAAAAGTATCAGTTTTCCAATTCCGCATCGCGTGAGCATTTCAGCAACAACACTTCCAACACCTCCAACACCAACAACTGCGACAGTTTTTTCTCGAATCTTTTCATAATCCTTGACTATTCCCATCTTTTGCAAGGCCATCAAACGACTGTATGGGTTAGAATCAACGACTTCGGCACTTATTTTCTGGATCTTCTCTCGATACGGAACTGGTTGTTTCTGCCCTACAGTACTGAATCCGCTAGAAGTTCTCGGCGGAGATTGCTCGATGTCAGCAGATTGTTGGGCACTTAGTCTGCCTAAAGATCCGTTCAGACGATCAGTCAACTCTTTTATGGTTGTTGCGGGATTCTTAGCCATCTGGAAATTAGAAAATCAAGATATATTCTTAAAATATCGGCAAATCAAAAACGACAAGTACAGGCATATGTGGTAAATGAGAAATTCGAAGGTGAAACAGAGCTTTAAGCTAACATTAGTCTGACAGAAAAAAACTTCGAAGTGAGAGGAAATTTTTTGAAAATGTTTTGCGGATAAACAAGTGAAATAAATACGTGTCGATTTACGATGCCCCTCTTTTTTTTGCAGTTTCGCAATGCGCGGCGCACGTTTTCGCAAACTGACCGCATGGAGCTGAGCTAAAATTTTAGCTAAAACAACGTTTGGCAGAAAGAAAGAATTGGCTGTAGATGTGAAATTAATCGGAGTTCCATAAGTTCGATTCTAAACGATTCATCAGAATGTTTGGGTAATACAGGAAAAAGTTTATTTGAAATTTACGCGAAGTTATTTTATTTTTGTATTTTGAGGTTTCACAATATTTAGTTAGAAACTTTGCTTGTATAGTGGAGTTATGTTGAGCTCTTTCTGAATATCGGAGAGTTGTTCTTCAAAGTGGTTTTCCCAATCAAATGCCATGAAGAACCGAGCGTTGATCGCCTGTTCTACAACCCATGGAAGATTATGTTCCAGTAATTCTCGACGGTGCCTAAACAAGACGTTTTCAGTCGTCAGGATTAAAAATGAGGAATGAGCTATATACTGTATAAATGTGCATCAATGAATCTAACACATACTTGATAAGAAGTCGGGCCCCACCGAAAACTCCTCCTGTCACACACATTGGAAGACCATATTGAATTCCTTCGAAATATTTCACGGTCACTTCACCGAGCATGTTAGTTTTTTGTTCCAAAGCAATGTGGGTGAAGTCATGTGTTTCCCGGTATCTATAGCCAAGTGTTTTTGGATACTATAGTTATGTATTATTTACCTCTGCATAACATACAAATGTTCTAAATTATCAATATACTTGACTGTAGGCCGCGCATTCGGTGAAGTGTTCAGACGAACGAGAAAGCTGGAAATAATGCCGTATTACTGACGTTTCATTTGCTAATACGGTATTAGCAAATGAAACGTCAACTGACTCTGAATAATGTTTTCCCAGTGTCCCATTTGGCAGCTTTGACAGCCATTCCCTGTCAACTGATTCGTTCGAAATTCTTGGTTTTTCACGGAGTAACCGTTTTCCCACTACATCTGATTCCATTCTCCTTCTAATATTTTCTAAAACTGGTTCAATTGCAGTTGTTTCGCCCATTGCTGCTACCATGTCCCCTCTTCGCGGATCTGTGATTGCAGTAGCTGCAGATCCTATTCCGAGTAGTAGTCTAGAAAATGGAGCCAGAGGGACATGCGATGCGTATAGTTTCTGAGCCGACATTAAAGTTGATGATAACCTTATCGCTTATCTGAAACACTGTTTTCAGAAGAAACTCGTTTCAGGATGCGCCGTGGGAACGATAGATTCGTTTAACTACGAAATCTGAAGAATTAAGAATATGAATGCAAGGTTATACATTTTATCATGCGCATGTTACATGTGAAAGGAAGTCAATCCTGAATCTAATTTTAAAAGACTAAATAAATACTGGCGTTGAAACTATGGTTGTAAATAGGCAAGAATAAAAATTGAACATTCAATTATTGAGCTGGAGAGAGAGCGTCGACTCCTGGAAGTACTTTCCCTTCGAGAAGCTCCAAGCTGGCACCACCTCCAGTTGAGACATGGGACACTTTGTCTTCGGTGTTGTATTTCTTCGCAGCAGTGGCAGTGTCTCCTCCTCCGATGATGGTGATAGCTCCAGCACTAGTGGCTTTGACAACTTCATCCATTAATGATTTAGTTCCGTGGGCAAACTTGTCAAATTCAAATACTCCAGCTGGGCCGTTCCAGACAATTGTCTTTGCACGTTGAATGAAAGCAGCGAAAATCTTCGAAGACTCCGGGCCAACATCTAGTCCCATGAAACCATCTGGAACACCTTCCTGTGTAGTCGCGACTTGAGAAGATGCGTCTTCGGCGAACTTGTCGGCAATGACGAAGTCGACAGGGAGATGAATCTGGACGTTTTTAGCTTTAGCGGCTTCGAGCAGTTCGTTGACAATTTTAGCTCCCTCTTCATCGTACAAAGAGTTTCCAATCTTCACTCCTTGTGCCACTTTCAAAAATGTGTAAGCCATTCCTCCGCCGATAATCATCTCATCAACCTTGTCCAGCAAATTCTTAATTAGCTGAATTTTATCAGCAACCTTAGCTCCTCCGAGAATAGCCAGGAATGGGCGTGCTGGATTATCAAGAGCCTTAAAGAAGAAGTTTGTCAAAGTATTTTACTAATCAATCTTTCTTTTTATTACCTTGCTAAAATAAGAGAGTTCATTCTTGAGCAAAAATCCGCTAGCGCGCTGAGAGTGTTCGATTCCAACCATAGAGCTGTGAGCTCTATGAGCAGTACCAAAAGCGTCATTGACGTAAACATCTCCAAGCTTAGTGAGCGATTCACGGAAAGTCTTCACAGCCGCCGCATCAGCTTTAACTTTGTTTCCATCGGTATCAACTCCCTTGCCTTCTTCCTCGAGGTGATAGCGAAGATTTTCCAAGAGAATGACAGTTCCAGGAGCTGGATCAGCACAAGTTGCCTCTACCTCGGCGCCAACGCAATCGTTAAGGAAAACAACATCCCTAGAAATGAGCTATGAAATGTGTATTCGATCATTCACTAACTTTTTCAAGAGCGATTTGAGCTCTTCAGCGACAGGCTTCAGAGTATATTTATCTTGTCGTCTGCCATCTGGTCGCCCCAAGTGGGACATCAAAACAACAGATTTCGCTCCATTATCGAGAGCATGCTAAAACCCGTTTATTAGTAACAGTAGGATTTTGAATCTTTCTTACTTGAATGGTGGGAAGAGCAGCAGTAATACGCTGGTTGTTGGTGATTTTTCCATCTTTAAGTGGCACATTAAAGTCAACTCGGATCAAAACTCGCTTTCCGGCGATGTTCAACTGATCGATAGCCAGCTTGTTCAACGAACTCATTATCAGTCTGAAAACTATAAATGAAAATTTGGCTTTTCGAGAATATAGTCGAGGAAACTGAGGGAAAGAACTTGTTGATGTCGAAAGGGACGTGAGGAATGAAAGAAATTTCTGCTCGTTTCGACTTCTATCATTCTTTAGATACGCAGAGAAACGAGAGATAAAAAACCAATAACCAGCCGCGCAAAATAAAAAGGAAAGTTTTCGAACAAACCCTAAACAGATAAGAAATCACGAGATTAAAAAAATGGCATTCAACAGGATAGTTGTTCATTAAAAATTAGAAAAACGAAGAAAGACAAAAAACCGATTTAAAGTTTTTACAAACTTTTCGTTATCGGAACTTATCTTTTTCAAGCTATATAAATACTTTGTTATAAAATCTTTAAATAATATATAGTTGCGCTGCTTTTCTGAGTGCTAATTAGCTTTAGCATGCTAAATAAGTTCTCCTTGATATAGAATATCGCATACAATTTTCGGATTGGAATCTGGAATATGAAATAAACAGAGCGTACAACATGGATTCCAAATTCTATGAAAGTCTGGTTGACATCAAGGAACACTTATGCAGTATTCAAGATGAACGATTATTAAAATATAACACTTAACCCATTTCAAGAAAACAAAAGGTTTATTTTCGGATGAAATGCTCGTGCCATTGTTTACTTATTATTCACTGTAAACATTTATTTATAAATACACCAATGCTCCTCTTTATTAGAAGCTTGAAAACACAAACTTTCTTTGGACGAACGCTCTGCAGCATGCAGCCTGCGCGCGCAGTCGTTAGGCTTATCGTGATCGTATTGGGGGCCGAGCGTCCATATGCCATACCACGTCCTATGTGTATATTCGCTCTACTGCACAAATAACACCGCCACTTTCGAATTGCATCGCTTCATTTTTACACACGTTATCCCGTTAATTCCTCGATTCATTCATTTCCCGTCCATATTTCCCAACTAGTTCTAAAAACTTCTAACTTAAAGATGAAGTTCAAAAGTTCCAGTCGCAGTACGATTGTTCCTGGTCGGGTAAGCTTAATTTCGCTTGGGTTGGGTAATTTTATAAATGGAAAGGTTTCAGAGAATGATCACGAATCAAGTCGCTTACCATCAAGCTGGTATCAAGGAGAACACATCATACTTAGCCGAAAAAACTATAGCTGAAAGCTCATCCATACTCAATGATACTCAAGACGATGAGGAAAGAGACTGGAGAAAACAAGGGCTTACCGAGAAACAAATTTACCTTCGCTTGGAGGATAGAAGATTGAAAAGGATCCGAAATGTTAGTAAAAGACACAAAGATGATGATAAGATTTGTTAACTTCAGGCAGAAAATAGGTTGAAAAAGGAAATGTATGGAGCGAAAGACTTCGATGAATTGTTAGAGAAACATGAATACTCGGAACGCGAGAGTGATGAAGAAGATGTCACAATAGTTGCCGAAGGTCACAGGAATATAGAAGTTTTTGCCATCCCATCATTGCCGAAGCATCTTGTGAGCGATAAGTCAATGTTCAAATCACCTGCTGTTGGAGCCAAGGGAGTAGGTTACTATGTAGGGAAATTTTACGATTTGAAAAAAATTGAAGAGTGGAAAGGCTGGTCTAAGTTGTTCTACACCGAAAAGTGCAAATGATGTGTCAATGCGATCATTAAGATCTTTAGATATTTCTCACGTTGTCGCAATAGATCAACTGGATGTCAATAGAGTGGTGAATTATATTATAAATAGTTTCAAACAAGCAACTTTTACTGCAGAATGTTCACAGCAAAAATGTTCTCATCCCAATTGTAGAACATGCTGAAAATTCTTCTCTTCAAAAGACATTCACCATCCAAAAAATTCAAGAAAGTATCGAGCGTTCTTCTACCATTCAAAAAGATCCGGAAACTTGTGAGATTTCGTCTATCCAGAAGACTATTGAATTAGAGGAAAAGAAAAACAATAAGTCTCCAAGTAACACAAACGAGAGTGTATTGCCTCAAAAAGCATCAAATATTGATCGTGATACAGAAGAAACTGAGAAAAGTTCATCGCTTCAGTCTACGTTTACTATCGCTCCTGATGCTGCTCTGCAGCTCCCAGACATTCCGAAAATCGTGGAAAATGCTTTGCAAGGTGGCGAAAAAGCCAGAAGTTCGAAGAAAATTGGAAGGAATGTCATAGAGAGACGCGCAGCGAACATTTCCCTTATGAGTAGCATGATCGAAGACATTCCCTCCCCGGGAGCTGGTCTTTTCAAGAATGCTCGTAAGAAGTTAAGACCGACTATAAAAACACCTCAGAAAACAAAAAATAACCGATTAAGCACTGAATCAGATAAAGAGAAAACTATTGAAATGCTGTCGATAGCTGAAGAAGCCTCAGTGGAAATAGAATCAAATGGTCCTTCATTTGTTGATCCAATTTCTGTGAATGGGTCACGAGTATCACCTACAGGAGAAGCTGAAGAAGCCACAGTGGAAATAGAATCAAATAGTCCTTCATTTGTTAATCCAATTCCTGTAAATGGATCACGAGTATCACCTACAAGAGAAGCTGAAGAAGCCACAGTGGAAATAGAATCGAATGGACCTTTATTTTCTGATCCAATTCCTATAGGACAAGCTGGAGAATCTGTTGACGTTTCTAATTCTATTACTCCAAAGTAAGTGGTATATCATGTTTTTAAAAGTTATTATCTGCATCGGCTTCCTTTCACTTATGCATAACATAAAAGTATCAAATTATATGATTCACGATTTGTTCATCATGTTTATTCAGATCAAGTCGTCATAATCAAGACCGTTCGTTGCAAGTGGCAAGTAATTCCTCAACGGGTGATATAAATCTTGAATTGGATGTTCCTGAACACCAACATGATGACTTCGATGGATACGAAGGTGTTCGACGAGTAGATCTTGTAGAAGAAGCGGAAGAAGAAGAGCAAATCGATCATTCCCCACGATCAAAACAAAAGAGCTTTAAAAGGAGAGTTGCATTAATGAGTAAGAATACGTTTGTCTCTCAGTAAAACAGTGTTTTGTTTCAGGTGATTCATTCGCGAGTGTGGATATTCCAGATCTCAATCGACCACCAACCAGACGTTATATGGGGAATGAGACGGTAGAGGACGACGAATGGGAACCAGAAAAAAGTGAAAAAAAGAAAAGTAACAGAAATACAGGACTGCAGCTTAAGAAAAGAGTTATTAGTGAGTGAGCCGTATTCAAATGGGATGGTTCAACTAACTCTTTTTCAGTTGAACCTGCAACGCCGACAGACGGAGTCAGACGTTCAAAACGCACTCGTGTGAAACCCGTCCGTTCGTGGCTTAATGAAAAGGCTGTATACGTAAATTCACCTAGTGGAGGAAAACGATTGACGGGAGTCACAGATGTTATCATCAAGGATAAACGTTTATGCAAGTACCGTACTGCCGATCTAAAGCTGGCAACTGAACGAGAACAAAAAGAAAGAGCTGTGAAAAAGAAAAAAGCTGCTGAAAAGCGACATCAATTGGCTCTAGATCACAAAAGAGGAAAGCGCTTGAACGAGTCACAAGAAGACATTCTCACCGACGAAGAGGATGGTGAATAAAACTTATTTGCTCACCAATTTTCTGTACATACATCTTTCATTGGACAATTATTTTAACGAGCTGTACTGATTCTTCTTTTTTCCGAAATCGGGCAATAAACTATGCTGTGAATTTCGTAAAACTGTTTTTGAACGGTTCAGGATTTTTCAGGATCCCAACTCTATTTTCTCCTTTCTATAATCTATAGTATGTTCCTAAAATAGTGTTTTTCTGCCCATTTCTAATTCACCTTAATGGAGTGTACATCCGCTTTCCAATAAGCTGTTAATCGGAGCCGTGTTTATCATGAGTCTCAGTCGCCGTCATCAGCCTGCCGGATAAATAAGATTTAGATTGAGAGTGTGTATAAATAGGCAAGGCTCAGTTGAGGTATTCATGCACACCACATCTCGTGTCACTTGGTTTTGGCATTCATTTATAGCTGCGAAACCATCTTGTAAGTCATTTGGAGATATCCATCAATTCTCAACGTTTCCGTTAATACCTATAGGTAGGTATGTACGTAACTATCAATATACCTTGCATTGAGTCTCTTGGCACGATGTTTTGATTATATTTCTTCTTTTCACACACGTGATAATTTAAAGAGTTTCAATAATGCTGATAAGAAAATTGCAACATTTGAGTTGGCTCGATAACACTAGCGTCTTCCATTTTTATTCCAGAATCATATTTAGAATCCACGCAAAGAATATGACAATTATACAAGATTATTGTGAGTTTTCTTTCATTGAAATCTAATCCGATGCAATTCTCTTGACATGTCATAGAAAGGATTAGAGATTTCTTCGAAATATAACTATCGACCTCTTTTAGTTATTCGTAATGTATACTTTGTTTTTACTTCATCATGCTAAACATTTAAATCGCAATCGTGAAGGTATAAGTTAAAGTATACTGAAGAAGGAAGAAAAACGTCACCGATAATATCAAAGTAGTACGGTATTCCCCTAACCGTAAATGAAGCCAACAAACTTATTGTATTCTGCGTTTCTCTCTCTCTCTCTTTCCACTTCCGTGGACCATCATAAAGAGGAAGTGCTTCAATGAAAGAGGGTGCTGACAACGAGACAAAGGCGACGTGGCGAGAATGTATATGTTGCCTTTTTATGTGTGCGCAGGGCTTTCCACAATTCGCGCCCCCCACATGAACGCTGAAGGCTTTTAAAAGGTTCTCGCAGAATTCATCTGACTATGCTGCATAGTCTATGCAAATTTATGTTCCTTGCATTCTCTTTTACTAAACCTTTTGTACGAATTCCAATCATTCTTCCGGATTGAACAAAGCTTTGCAAAGAACTATGTCTCCTCTAGACAGTCAATTTGATAAGGCATTTCATTTTCTATATATAAAATGGTTAGTGAAAACCATTCCAGCCGTCAACATTTTTCTCCTTTCATCTTTTGTATAGCAAGAGAAGAATGTAAGAGCTTGTCTTTTTGATCATCTTTCGAAATATTGCGTAGAGCTTCAGCAAGGTTCCTGCATCTGATAAAACTCAAACGCGCCCTATCGCTCTTTTCGAAAGCGCCACTGTCGAAATTAGAAACTCCTGGTCACGTTATTATTGCGTGTTTGTTTTCCGAATTGCTAAATACTTGACTAACATTTTGATTTAAATATTTCATAAAACGTGGTATCGTGATGAAGCTAACACCGGCCATATTCACTAGTTTCGGTATTGGTACGTCAAATTGCTTTAGAAAATTTTTTGTTCTCCAATGCCAGAAATCGCCCGATTCCCCTTATTATTTCAGTTCGTAAGATGCCCTGTCGTCCAATCGTTCTATCGGGGCCATCTGGGGGAGGAAAAAGTACGATCATAACGAGAGCAATGAAGGAATATCCTACAAGTTTTGTTTTCAGTGTATCTCGTGAGTTACCTAAAACCAATCATGATAATGAAAATCCAAACCAAACAGATACCACACGATCACCGAGAGCTGGTGAAGTCCATGGAAAGCATTACTATTTCACTGACAAAGAAAAAATGCAAGAGATGATCAAAAATGGCGAGTTTCTTGAATTTGCCACATTCAGTGGAAATACTTATGGAACCAGGTATTATATTTTATCTGATTATGAGTTGAGATACTTTTCAGCAAAAAAACCGTCGAAGATATTGAGAATAGTGGAAAAATTTGCGTTTTGGATATCGAGTTGCAAGGTGTTCGTAACATCAAAACCAGTCATCTGGATGCCAGATATATATTGATTCGTGCACCGTCGATTGAATCACTTGAACAAAGACTGAGAGCTAGAGGAACGGAAACAGAAGAAACTTTGAAAAAACGTCTCCAGCATGCACAAGAGGATCTTGTTGAAAGTAAGTTTTGCTCATTGGATGAGGAAGTTAAGAAATCACTTATTTTTAAAATTCTTATTTTTCAGTTGAAAGGAATCCAACTCTATTCGATAAAGTGATTGTGAACGACGATTTAGAGCGTGCCTACAAGGAATTTGTTGACCTCATCCGCGAAGATCTTGAAAAAACAAGTAATCGCTAAGTGATACCTTGATATTCATATTTATCGCAGCTCCATTCCTTCTTTGATGAACTTTTTATTGATGAGTTTCGCCAATTCATGGTTGTGGTACTCGAGCGATCAGAAAACTACATTCAAACTTGCTTTATCTTAACTATTTATTTTTTTTCTTTCGTTATATTGCTTCCGAAGAATGTCTCTCCAATTTCTGACACTTTGTGTTTTCTCTTTCACTACATAATAATTTCGTTCATGTGGTTCTCGAACTTTCAAAGTACTGTTACCATTAATAAAATTAGTTAACGATTTCAACACCATTATTTTGTCACTGTTTGCAGGCAGGGTTTTCTATTATTTCAAAAATAGTTCATCTCAATATCAGGTTCATGTTCAGATGTCACGTTTACCACCACTTCCGGCTCTCCGTGATTTCATTCATATGTACAGACTTCGAGCCAAAAAAATTCTATCACAGAATTACCTAATGGATATGAACATAACAAGAAAGGTTGTTTTTGAAACGAAACTGCTATTTTCCAAGATGATGTAGGTTCTAGATTGCAAAAAGTGCCAAAGTGAAATCGAATGATTGGGTTGTCGAAATTGGTCCAGGCCCTGGAAGTATAACACGAGCGATTCTGGAAGCAGGAGCATCACGACTTGACGTTGTAGAAATCGACAGTCGATTCATTCCACCTTTGGAGGTAATTACGTCATCCTTTTTCAAATCATCAGTTCCTGATACCTTATCATCAAAACAGAAACTAGATGATAAAATTTTGAAAAAGTTAGTTTACCGGAAAATGACAAATATTTATGTCCATTATACGGTGGTTTAAACGACCTTATAATAAAAATAATTTAGTTGAAAAATCTGAAACACTATACAGTCGAAATTAGTCAAACACATTATTTTGCAGCATTTAGCAGAAGCATCAGATTCGCGGATGTTTATTCACCACAAAGACGCCCTTCGGACAGAAATAGGAGATATTTGGAAAACAGAGTTGAACCGTCCGGAGTCTATCGATTGGTACAATTCAAATCTTCCATCGATGCATGTAATCGGGAACCTACCGTTTAATATTGCTTCGCCTCTCATCATTAAGTGAGTGATCAGACATCTTTGAAACTGTACAGTTAACTGTACCTTTAATATAAAAGCACCTCTAGCCTTTCACAAATGGAATTAAATTCTGATTCCGTAGTTTTGTGCACTGCTTTCTGAATTATATATCACAATATTTCATCCTGTGTTGCCTCCAGATACCTTCGTGACATGTCGTATCGAAGAGGAGTATGGCAATATGGTAGAGTTCCACTCACACTGACATTTCAATTGGAAGTTGCTAAACGAATATGTTCTCCTATTGCATGTGATACTCGTTCTCGCATATCTATCATGGCTCAATATATCAGTGAACCTCAAATGGTTTTTCAAATTTCAGGTAAGACCCTAAAGGGTTCTATTTTTTATGGTTAATATGCGGATAGCATCTCAATCATTTTTCGCTAACCTCAGTTTTCAGGGTCATGTTTCGTTCCACGACCTCAAGTAGACGTTGGAGTTGTGAGATTTGTACCACGGAAAGTTCCACTGGTGAACACATCGTTTGAAGTTCTTGAAAAAGTTTGTCGTCAAGTGTTTCACTATCGACAAAAATACATGGAGAAGGGGCTGAAAACATTATACCCGCCTGAATTAGAAGATGAACTGGCTGACGAATTGTTAAAAAAGTGTAGAATCGATCCAACGACAACATCTATTCGTTTGGGTATAGAACAGTTTGCTGATTTGGCTGAAGGATATAATCAACAGTGTTTACGGTTAGTCTGAAAATTCGGAACAATGTTTTGTCGTTTCTCATGAGTGGGTTCCAAAAAAAGTTTCTTAGGGGCAATATAAAAAGCCCTTTGATTTTTCATATTTTTGTTAATTTGGACTCGAATGAGTATTCACAAAAAAAGGATTTGGCGAAATCTTGCGCTTGCGTAAATTTAATGCAATTTTTTGGTAGCTTCACATTAGAATGAGTAAGCGAATGTATAAGATTTTCAGTTTCGAAGATCAATCTTTACTTTTTATTTGTTTGTAGGCATCCGGGATTGTTTTTGTATGATTATACCAACAAACATCACACACTGGAAAAGCTCGCGAAGGAGCAAAATGCTCTACCTCCACCGTCACCCGTCTTTCATCCACCATCAAGAGGATCAGAAGGCGATGAGTGGTCGCTGAAGAACTTCATTATACAATAAATATTAGTTTTTTGTCTTTCATGTGTCCAACTTTTGATGTTTTTTATTTTTATTCAATTAGAAAAACAATTGTTGTTGATATTACGTTGTTGAAAAGATAGGTGAGATAAAAATAAATGAAATAATAATCATGTTTAGGAAGTAACTTTGTTGATATACTCCTTGAATTCATCGAAAGTGATCTTAGAGTCTCCATCCTTGTCGGCCTCCTTGATTACTTGGATAAGGAATTTAAGGTTAGTTTTGAACACAGGATCCTTCTTATCGTCCTTTTCGGCTCCAAGCAACATACAGATAACATCGTCCTTACTGATGAATCCACTCATATCCTTATCGTGGAGAGAAAACATTTCACGGAGTTCATGTTCTGAATAGTTGAAATTACATGAAAAACTCTAAAACTCGGAGGACTTACCCCAAGAAGCCATGGTGAAAGAATCAATTAAGAATGAGTGAAAACTCGAAAAATCGGCGGACGGAGGCGGGAGGTAGCCGAGTGGGTAAATAGTGAGAGGAAAAATTGAAGAAGATGGAATGTTTTGTCAATTGTTTTGTTTGATTTATTTATTTAAATTTTCAGGTTCCTTTGTTTGTATTAGTGGAAAAACAAGGAGAAACATGTGTTCCATCTGTGGAAAATTGATTTTACTTGAAAAATATTTTTAACTTCTTAAACGACGATTTTGACGATTTTTATCAGAAGCTAGAGAAACTTTCATTTAGGATTGGAACTTGAATCGGAACCTTGAATGAGAAAAGAGAAACGCAGTTGCTGTATTCTCTAAGTTACGAGGTCCTTTAACCATTGATCTTTTGATACAATAGAGTTTCACAGATTTCTGTTTTCTCGTGATAAAAGTTAACAGTTCAGTTCTTTCTTTCTCTCGATCTATCTATCTCCTTTTCGTTCTCTTCAGATCATATCCACTCAACCCGAAACTTTGTGAAAGGATTCCACGAAACGGCTCTTCTTCGCTCTTTTTCGTTGCATTGTTTGTTTCGAAACACTCGAGACAATATGGAAAAAACCTAACCACAGGAGATAAAGCAAGACGAAAGAGGGAATGTATTGTTTAATTATGTATTGTTTAATTGAATTTCGAAATTCGATAAGATAACAAATCTTCTTTGTGTATTCTAACTCAGATGTTCAGATATTCAGAAACAACAATCGAAATGGAGATGTATCGGTTTAGATACGATAGTAATTTAAAATTTCTGGAAGGTTTTTTTTCAGATAGAACAAAAGAAATGTATGACTTGTTGTTGAAGAATTATTGATTCAAATGTTGATATCTCGAATGTGTAATGAAGGAGAGCCAGTTATTAGAATTCAGATAATAACCAGCTAACTGCTTCATTACACTCAAGAGAATCTTTGAATATCAGAAGAATTTTATCTGAATGAACGGAAGAGAAGGTTTTATATGAGGATTCGTAGTTGCTCTAGTTTCCCGTTTTTCTATACCAACATATACATTGTTTTCTAGTTTCCAACACAATTTTTGTATTTCGTACGCTCACATCGTATTGTTCAGTTGAATTCATGCAAAATTCTGATGAAAAGCAAAAAATTTGATCTCATTGCTCCATGAATAAAATAAACATTTCTTATTTAAATGAAAATTCACGACAGTCTGAAATCAGGAAAACTCTATTAGAGTGGCTCCGCGACACTTCGAAACCGTTCATTTTGAAACCAGTTCCCATTTCTTGACCGATCACCGATATTATAGCTCTAAAATCTCCATCGAAAAATAAGAACGTAAACTGGTTTCGAAGTGTCATTAGAGTTGAGTGCATTTACAGAGAGCTTTCTTTTGAAATGCAGTGCCGTTATAAATATGATATTAGAACAAATTAGGGTTTTTTAAGTATTTCCAAAAATGAACCAGCTGATTACACCATTTATCACTGATAACCAAACTATCGCATTAAATTTAATTGACCGGCATGCCGATTTGTTTTTCGAGACAATTCTATAAGTGACGGCCAATCGGAATAAATACGATAAATCTAAACTTTATGCATGTTAACTAACAGTCGGACTATATGTTTCATATTTTCAAACAGCTACTGTCTTCAGCATTCCCATGTTTGTTATGATTATCAATATAGGTATATTTATGAAAAAAGTTCTATCGAATTTCATTTATCTGAACTTTAAAAAAGCGTATTAGATTCTGTATTCATGTTTCCTAGGTCATATATTGAATTATAGTTATAGACAATGTAATACTTCATTCTAGACATTTTCTATTTTATTCAATCCTTTTCCGATTCTTTGAAGTTGCCGTGTCAACAGATGTATCCAATCTCCAACTCATATACAATACAGTCTCATTCAATCTGTCGGTGTTCTAAAACTTCTGTCCTGGACACATTTTCTTATTCACGTCACTCTGGGTCCGTAGTGGGTACAGCCGACACAAAGAAACAATAGAGATAACATAGGAGGAAGAGAGTGTGTTGTGTCGAGAAGACCCTCTCGTTTTCTTAGTCAACGCATATGTGTGTCCGGGACAGAAGAACTCTTAGTCGGGATATGATGGTCCGAATGAAAGAGTAGAGGACAGCTGGTCAGGTGGGAAGACATCAAACGTGGATTTGAGAAGACATATACGACCTGTGAGTAGATGAAAAGGCTACTCGATTGTTTTGATTGCATCATTGGAAGACTTGAGAAGGTTCTCAGAAAGGATTACGGTAGATGGTTGTCTCGAATTACTTCAGAAATGAATGTTTCCAATAAGGAATCACTTGACTCCATTTCAAAATTTAGAAATGATTCGAAATGGAAAGAATATTGGAACTCGGATGAAAAGTTGAAATTTATAAGAAAAAGGCAACAAAAAGATCACAGAAAGAATAGGTTTGACCTCCTGAAATGTATTTTAAATTTGAGAAGATATAAGTGTTTTGTAATTATGGAAAAACTTTTAATGAGTTCAGATCACACTTACTTCATTTATTTGGGTTGAGCAATCAAAAGTTATATACTTAATTCGAATCGATTCTTCATAATTTCTTCGAATCATATTGAAATAGAATTTCATTCATTTCTTCGCTATCAAGCCAATTTCCAGGAAATTATCATTTTCTTTTGAAAACAAACATCTAAAATTTGAATTTATGTCAACAATTCATTGTGATTCTCCAAGAAAAATATACAATGACATCGTCATGTGGTCATTTTGACAGTCAAATACGAAAAATGATAACTCGAGTTCCAGTCGGTACTAGTTGATAAGAAGAAGAAATCACAGCTGTAAGTAATCAAACTTCTTGATGTATACAGTGTATTCCCTCGAATAGTTTTGTAATTTTTTAAAAATATCTTCCTCTTCACTACACTTGATCATATGTTTAATGAGAAGACGAGAGAGCATATAACCTACGGAGGAGGACGTCATCATGCGGGTGGAGGTTGTCGACGTGAATCGGACGCGCCTGTCAAAGAAATTTACATTTGCACCAGTCTCTCTCTCTCTCTCTCTCTCTCTCTCTCTCTCTCTCTCTTTCTCTCTCTCTCTTTCTATCTCTTCCTCTCTAGCTTTTCTTTTTTGTCGTCTTATGTCGTTGTTGCATTTACGCTCCGCCCCCAACCCGGGAAACCCCTCCCCCCAACCCGTTTAGAGAAAGCGAGGAGGGCCATTCATTCCCCATTCTAATGTTTGTATATGGATCAAATCTCTATGAGCAATAACCCTCTCTTGACCTATCAACTGTAGAAGCAAGTCCTCTTTCTTCTTTGTTTGTTGAATACTTCTCGAACGGTCAATTTGTTTCATCGGACTTAATGGCAATTCCTAACCGAATTGTATTAAATGATAGAGATTTCACATGTTTCTTTATTCCCCTTTACATCAATTTCTGTTTCAACTGTACTTCAGTTCTCTGTTTTTTCAGAATGAATACGTATTCCATCTCCGTTACCACCGTCTCGTATTATAACTGTACTGTCCTTGTTTCTCGTTTTCATTCACACGTGGTTCAACTCAACTCTCAATGACAAATGTATTTCTTATCTATTTTTTCTCTTTCACCTCCACTTTCCTTTTTTTCTGCTTACTTATCTTATCAATTTCACCTCATTCAAAGTTCCAAGTTTCAGGAATCATGTCGCATTCTCTTGGAATTTTCGGACAACTTCCAGTTGATTTGTTGTCACACGTCTGTAGTCATCTGCCAATAAATGACATCGTCACAGTTTCGGAACTTGACAGTCGGCTGAGTATGCTTGTAAAGAATGTAATCTATAAAGAAATCAAAGGTCTTCGAGTAGAAATTGATGATGAGCGTAAGTTTTAGCAATGATTCAATGAGATTTTTATCTATTTATTTCCAGAATCAAACATTCATTTCATTCATAAAAACGGACGTATCACTCAAATGAGTCTGGATCAATCTGATTGGGAAGAAATTGTTAAATCAGCCGATTGCGTCGAAAGTCTTGAAATCAATCTAGTCACTAAAAAATCAACTTCACAACTATTCAATTGTTTGAAAAACTCATGTAAGTTTGAAGTTTTCTTATTTTTCCTATCAAAGTCATTTTCAGCTTTCAAACTTCGATCATATAAAATCAACATCGTCAAAGGAAATTTGATACCCGAAAGCGTTCTTAGACAAGTTAGAATTATATTTTAGATTCGTTTCTTGAACTTTTATCATTTCAGAGACTCCGTTCTATCATCACACAACACTGTTATACTCTTCGCCACGTGAATATTTCAACTCCAGGTGGACATAATGCCGTTGTCACTGCCAACTCTTCAGCTACTTCCATTGACTTTTCTTATACTCAGCCAAACAAAATTGAAAGAACTCCGGGAGAAAACAGTGCGCATCATTCATTTGGTTATACCTCGATGCACGAATTCCTTAAGAGTAAGTTCAAAACAAGTACATTTCTGATAAAAACAAATTTTTTGTAGCACATCAAATAACCGATGTAACATTGAAAGTTTCGAGTACTTTCGATGCAACTCTTGCTCTCGAAAATGCATATCAAATCGCACTTCCATATTCGATTAGAAACATTTTGAAGAGATTGACCGTGGAATTCGGAAACTCTTTGAAACAAGCCTCCGAAGAAGAAGTGAAAGAATTGATTATTCAACACATAAGAGAAAATCACTGCTCGACTAGAAATCTTCAATATTTCCACTGCTCTCTTCCACATGACGAGGTAATACTTTCAAAAGAAACAAAAACTTATTTTGATTTTCAGATCGATTTGACTCAAGATTTCATTGCTTCGTTGAATGAACCTGTTCGGAATCATCGAAAAGATGCGTCTCGTCCTTTCAGTTCCTCAATCTCTCTTCGATCAGTCAAATGCCAATAAATATATTGATTCAATCAGAGGGAATCGCATAATAAAATACGATCTTGTTTGTTTCATGATTCTCATTTTCCATTTTTCCTGTAGTCGCGATTAACATTTTAATGAATCAATTGAACGAAACTTCAGAAATGAATACGTACAAAATCGTAAAGTCATGACTTATAAGTCACCCAATGATTTTGAGATTTGTTGAATACTACGGTTATTAATGTCAGAACTGATCCAGCACAGAAAATCTCGTAAATATTCTCATTTTTGAAACAAAATAATGAACATGATCAAAAACGAATACAAAATTAGCAGAATAGGAATGCCTTAAATAAAATAATGTATCAAGAAAAATTTTCAGTAACAACTGAAAAAACTTATTCTAAAATATTTGAGTCATCTGAAAACATCGCTACCGGAAAGAAGTTTGTTCAGATGTCTGATGACGTATGCCTGGATGGAGACCCAACGATTGAAGAAACTTGAAACGACTGCTCTGTTACACTGAGCAACAGCTGACGTCTCAACGGCAACCGGTCAGTATTCCCCTTCCACACTTTACGTACTTCACATTGAAATGGCCGATTCTGTAGCTTCTATTGGAAATCGATATATTGACAGTAATGGTATGTTTAGTTCAAAACCTTATACGTTTTCCTAGAATAAGGATTATTATAAATGAATCACCGTATTTATTCTAATAGACCGGCACCCCCCCCCCCCCCCCTCACTCTACTTCAGCAACATTTATCTCGGTTCCTAATGGAGATTTTGAAACGTAATCAACTAACAAAATATACCTTATATTGATAAGAACATTTTATTAGTTGGCCACTTTTTGATATCTCCATTGGAAACCGAGATAAAAGAATCTAAAGTCAAGCGTAGGGGGTGCCGGTGTATTAGAATAAATACGGTAGCTGTCTTTCAGTAATTATCTCTTTTTATGGTTTTTCTGAAATTAATTGAGTTTTCCATCTGATTTCAGATACGGATATGCATTTTCTTCGAACATGGGCGGTTCGAAGATGTCAACATACTGATTGGGATGTTTGCGAAAGAATACGGTTATGTGAACTAAAAGAAGTGAGAAATACATTTATTTCGGATCTCATTATTCCTATTGCAGGCAAGAGACCGTGCAGCACAAATGGAAAAGACGATGAGATGGTGGTCGAATTGTACTGCTGAATGGAGAAATCGATGGAGGTAATTGAAGGACAATATCAATCTGAAGAATCAAACAGTTTGATATTTCAGTGCTGTGAGAGACGAACGAAATAGGGCACGAGAGGAAGCTGAAACACTAAGACATAACTACGATCTGCTTTTAGTACGTCCATCTTTCCATTACATTGATGTTCGATATATTTTAATTTAGGAGGAAAAAAACTCATTAGCCGAGCAATTATATCGCGTGGACTCAGAGTCTGATGAACCAAAACCAGAAGCGTTGAAATTAGAAATAGATGGAACAAAAAGGAATGCCGTAGTACAAACTGTACACTCAATATCGTGTGATCCACCGTCGATTCTTGTTACCAGCTATTCTCCAGCCGAAATAGAAGCAGTTCTTCGTGAACCAAGCGTCGATGAATCTGTTGAAACGACGAAATCAGATATCAATGAACAATTGAAAGCTGAAAATGAATTTCTGAAAGATCAAGCCAATGAATTGCAAAAGTGTCGAGACAAAATGGAAATTGATGGAAAGACGATTGAATCTCTTCGAGAACAAATTCAATGTATGGAAAGAGAATTAATGATCACGAAGAATTCGAAAAGGGCAAGCAGTTCATAGCATGTGCCGAAAATGTGAAATAAATCTGAAATTTTAATCAAAACGAAATTATTTTTATTCAAATACGAAAAACCGGATGAGAGAATACTATAATAATCCATTACTGTTCTATCAGAACGAGAAACTCGTTAGTTTAAGTGAGACAATAGAATTATTGGATGAGAAACGGCAGGAGGTAGCAACTCGGTAAAAATGAACGAAACTAATTTTTGGAAAAACCAATACCTAGATCCAGAAGACATCGTTGTTTGTCTAGAAAGATAGAGAATTCAACAGTAATGGCTTTAACAATGACTCTTCATCTGATTCCGAAAGTAAAAGTGACGGCTGCTGTAAGGAGCTTTTTTTAATATGAATTCGGGTGCATTTGAGTAACTAACCGATTCTTTACTCAGGGAGACTTCGGCACACGAAACTGACTTTTTCGATTCTATTGAAGATGAGATGCTATTTCTCTTATTTGGATGCTCACTGAAAAGAAAAGCCGAATAATATACATACATGGTTTCGGATAGTTCTAGCATTAAATAACTCAGATAATCTTTTTATGAACCTAATTAGGCTGAACAAAACGATTATGTTTATTATACAGTATAAACAAAATACTAACCTTCCAGCACGATGCCGGTCGCCGCCACCATCTATTTCAGTATCAATACGATCTTCTGTGTTACGATTTTCAGATTTGTCCTGCTTTTCATCTAAAGTTAGCAATTCTTCTTTGCCATTATTCACAATAACATGAATCCAAACTTCTTCCGTCAAACGATCACACGAATAATGATGCAGCATATCGTGTACCATTTGTACGACTAGATAACCATCGTTACTGGAAGGCAGATAGTTGTGTAGACGAAAAATATGATACATTACCCCAGATATTCAATGAAGTAGTCAATAGAATTCGCTGTTCCAATATTTAAGTCGGGATGCGGTTCTCCGCATTTTACAATGAAATATTCCTCACTCTGAAAAAAACAATAAAGTATAATTCCAATGTATGAAAAAGCTTACTCGTATCATCGAACTTATTTCATACTTACGATAGAGTGGAACCACCATAATAATAGTACTATTAACTGCCGAACAAAACGAAACAAAGGAAACGAACAAAAACCACCAATAGAGAAAAAGGAATGCTGTAGCGTTGATGAAGTTAGCTGATAATACGCACATCGCAGTGGCCGTGTACATGCTACTAGAATGATGTTTTCGGTCAAAACCCATTTGCTGGAAAATAGGAATGAAAAACAGAATTAAAATGTTTTGCATTAACATACAAATCGTTGAACTTTGCATCCTGATATCAAAGTGAATTCTCCTTGAAGCTTGTTTATAGTTCGCCCTTGAGCGATTTCTACAATACTCTGTAACATTGTCAACTTTATTATTTTTATAGTCTATATGAAAACAAGCTGTTTCACGAAGCTCCACTGTATAAGATATCGTATATTTTCTATTCGGAAGAACACTTACGTCGTATCCCCATAGCAAGTTTCCATCACCGAAAGCCTTAGCAATCATCCAGAACTGAAATAAGAAAATGGCAACCCTGAACCACTTCATAAAGACATATAAGAGCAGTGTACTTGAGAGCCCGAATATCGAATCTCTAAAAGCTCAACTTAAGCATAATTAATAAATCATTTTTATGAACCTTTTTGTAGTGATCCATCTATGTAATTGGAGTGCCAACTTCTGCCGACGCCATTTTTCAACGTCCGTAAGTTCTTCTCTGTCTTCTTTTGGATTGTAAAACTCCAAAAAAGAGACGATGTCTAACCCATGAAAACAATCCAGACCGACAAATTTCCAGAATAAAACAGGAAGAAGACAGAGTCCTCCAAGAAATATAGGAAATAATGGTAGCCACTGGAATTAATAGAACAACTTGATCATCATATATATGTGCTACCATGTAGTATTCTGAAGTTCCTGTCAGCGTGTTCATGGACATTGTACCTCTCCCATTCCCTCGATTCAATGTTTCTTTGAACGAAATTCTCACTCTTTGTCCATAGTAGCAAACATCTTTGAAGTATTCAGTAGAAGCACCACTAGGCCAGTCTGGTGGAACCTGACAGGTTATGGGGCTTCCAAAAAGAGGTTTGGAAGCGAGTAATAGGAACATGAACAATAAGATCGCTATGGTCGTGTTGTGTAAAAGTTTCTCTGAAACACTTTCGAGACCTCGAATATGTTTTAATGGATCCGTGAAAGAAGTTACTGCATCTTTCGTCATCTAAAAAATATTTGTATTTAGCTGCTTTATTCCATGTGATAGTCTCTGAAAATTCGGGCATCTGTGAAATAGTAACCGTGGCTGGGAACCATAATCCAACTGCTTTGAAGTATATAAACAATGGGTTACATTGTGAAAACGCCTTTATATTTAGCAATGTACGAAATTGAATGGTCAAATTAACTTAAAGTGAGAACCTCCATCCTCCTGACCCTAATCCCTCTCCAGAAGCCTTTCCAGATTCTTCGCAACCAATGACATTGTGACGCCGATCGCAGATAAGAAGTGGTTCGTTGTAGATGACATCAGCCGGGTAGCAGTCCCGGATTCTGTCGAGCACCAACACGGCCTCTTAAAATTAAATTTTATCAGTTTTGTTTCGGAGGGTTTTCTTACCACACTTCTCTTCCGAATCACATGCGTTTTTTATAATAAATTATCTGAAGGTCTAATGAAAAAGGTACAAAATTGAAGAAATAAACTTCAAAAATTTTAAAAAAATATAATAACGAAGAATTTCAGTAAATAAGTCTTCATTTTGAGTTTAAAATACAGATAATTAAATTTGACAATAAAAATAATTATTAAAATGCATATTTTCAAGAAAAAAAAAATGAAAAAACACATATTTTCATCACAATTTTCAAAAAGAAATTTTCAATTGCGCGCGCGCGCGCTCACACCCACACACACATCACTCACACCTAAATAACGAAACCATTTCAGTTAAATTGCTGCGCCTTTAACCGATGCCCTCATGGAATGATAATATGTTTTTGATCGAGTTGCTTTTCATCACTTGTTATTCATTTATAAGATCTATCCCTGAGATATTTTTTTGACTGGTACGCCAGTGAATACGTCGTGTCATTCCTGACATTTTAGTTCTCTGTTTTGTACGACGCCAGGAGCCGTATGATATGACAAAATTCATGGCGTGTGTTCTTCGTCGACACTCGATTTCCACATTTTATTTTCTAAATATTCCCTTATTCCCTTATTTGTGTTGATGGTTCCTCATGAATTCCTTACAAGTCATTCTGCAGCCTCACGTGTTGGTGTTTACGTACTTAGCCGCGAACTAGATGATTTCGAAAAATAATGCTTTCTTCCCCATTTCCAACTTTTGATTCTGAAACTCTAAATAACTTTCAGAGAACATGGAGAGTGAGCTTTCGGGAATTTCGAATGAGAGTCAAATTGCATGGTTCGGTTTTTCGGCAATTTCATTCAGTGACTCCGGTATGCTCGAGTATCTGTTTAAAAAACAACATGTTGTTTTCAGTCTTCAACGTCTACGTTGACACATGGGAAGAAGTATGCAGCGAAGAGTTCAAATCATCTTTGAAAAAGGTATTTCCCTAATGATTCATCAATTCAGTAAAATTTACAGTTAACTGACAAAGACCGTCTCGCACTCCTGTCCTTCCCGTTTATTGACAAGAGTATCGAGAAAGTGTTCAAATTAATGAAGGTAAGCTAGTAATATTCGATTGAAACAAATTATAAGTTTTAAATTATAATTTTTCAGAGATACTGTGTTACTGAAATCTTCCATATTCCCGTTACAGTTACCCTTCCAGAATGTGTAAGCTATTCATTTAATCATGAATTTTCAAGAATATTTTATTGCAGAAAAAAATGCTCCTCACTTCGAACAAAGAGGCGAAAAGTCAATCGAAAGCTGAAAAAGACTTCTCCATGAAACTCGAGAAAATTCGATCGGTAAATTTTGTTTTTTATATTAATCTGATGAAGGATTTGCCTTTTCTTTTTCAAATACTGCGAACTCACGAAAATCGCCCTCTAGTTTAATATCTATAATATGTGAAAGCAAGAAAATTTCAGATAATATTTTTATTCGGCTGCCAATCTAGGAATAAAAGTGCTGACGAGAAAAGAAATCATATATTTATAAAGTTAATATCTTCATATTTCAGCTTCGAATCAAGTTGGTCCAGCGAAAAAACGAAATTGAATCTATTAACGGGGCCATTGAAGTTCTGCACGTAATGGAAAAAAGTCAAGAGCAGTTAATACAACATAGCAAAACTGTTCCAAAAAGTCCATCCCGAATGGCATCTCCTGTTTGATTCCTACTTTTATCTTGTAAATACCTTCATGTAACTCGAAAACTGCTTCCAGTGTTCATTTCTTCCCAATAAAGTTTCATTTGAAACCATTAAAATAGAAAAACAAGTTTAAGAATAGAAAACTTTATCACAAGCAGCAACAACAGAAAAGGCACATACAGCATGCTCCAGCACAACAACCACTGGAAAAAGAAGGAAAACAATTATTTTCTGAATGATTGCTGAAACTCACTCAGCGGCTGCAGAAGATCCTCCTCTCTGCTGAACAACAACAGCTCCTCCTGGTTGCTGAGAACAGGGTTGGGCATACGCGGGACCACAAGCAGGAGCACCGTATGAATTTGTATGAACAACGGTTGGAGTATGTCCTTGAGCGTACATTTGAGTAAGAAACTAGAAATGATTTCCCCTTTTACGGAATTGACTTCCTTTATTCACGTGTTACCAATTATCGCACAGAAAGAAAAAACAAGAGAGGAATGGGTATCAAATTTATTCAAGATTGAAAAAAAGGTTAGTATCAAAACCGGCTTGATACCTGAAGTAGAAAACACTTTTACCACGTGAACAAATCGAAAAAAAGACCGATAGAAACGGTTAATGCGATCGAAACAGTGAGAGCAATACCAATCCCAACTCCAATAGAAATCACTTTGCATTTGCCACGTTTGTCCTCGACTTGCTCAGTACCTTTTTCCAAATCTTTTTTCCCAGTAATCATTCTCATAATCACATCATCGTTACCCGTTCCCAAATTCTCGACCTTATGATCCGTGTCATGAAAGTGGTTCCGTGCACACCCGAGACAAAAAGTGTGCTCACCACTTTCTCGACGTTCCTCCCAATCCACATAATTTTGAGCAAAACATGTTAGACAGTAATACGTTCTGGAATATCATTTGAATAAAACAACAGTGGCGGTAAGAACTTTTTCTGGTAGGTAATATATGATAGGTTTTCATTGGATCTACGTTTCGACAACTAACCGGGATTCATGGCAGTTGCACTTCGGATTGAGCTTCTTTTCTTCATAGACTTCCAATAATTCCACATTCGTTGGAATGTCAACCGACATATTGATTGGTGTCCTGCACATTGGACACGCAGTATTGGATCTCTTCATCCAATCACACAAACATTGATAACAAAATGTGTGCTTACATGCTTCCAGTAATTGTGGCAAATGTTGAAAATCGTCTGAAAAGTTGAATAAAATAGTTAATTCACTTTCACTACCCTCACCAAAATAGTTGAAACAAACAGAGCACTCGAGACGAGATACCATTCGGTCGATTATTGGACGAGAATGAATAAGAGACGGCAAGATGGGGGGTCGATGGGACTGAACACAGCTGCGAAGTGTACATCTGCGAGAGGACGTTCGCATCGATCGCTGGGTTAGGTCACGATATCGCGCGGTGGTCCAGTACACAGCTGGTAGTCTTTTTGCAGCTTTTATGGTGGTCACGAATTAAAAATTATAAGAATAGATGAGGAACGGTTTTACTTAAAATCATTTTAGGAGCGAATGAACGAAAAATGTTTCAAAATCAAGTAAAAACCATGAGAACGACTAGGAATCAAAATTTCAAAGTCTTTGGCGGCATGCCCTTTTATTACAGGGAACCTCCAAATTCTTCATTAACTCTTCTATTCAATATGTCACCGCTATTATTGGAATTGTGATGTCTTTAGAATGGGAAGAGTTCATTTCAAGTTCCACGAAGAAAAAACACGTGTTCTGTTCCACTGATACAACATAAGAAGTTTCTTTGAATTTAGGCTTTATTTTTCATTCGAAGACTACTAGGAATAATACTAAGAGACAAAATGGTATGTGACTTCGGAATATAGCATAATTCTCTTTCCTTAAGTTTCCATATTCATGGTTCTCATCAGCTGTCAACGTGTCACTGATTCCCATTCATCTCATCGGAATATTCTATGTGTTCATTGCCTTCAACTTCAGACCATCACATAACTCCGATCGATCGTATCTGAAAGAATGGTACTTTGATCTGTTTCCCTTATGAACTGCGAATATGTTTTAGGTACTACTACAATTGTACATTTCAATTGGGTCTTGGCGTTGCAATGATTCCAGATATTTTGGTTAGCTTGTTTAATGGATGGCACTACTCGGTATGCCAATCAGGATCGCTTTATACTGGTCAGTTTGAAATTAGAGTTCCAAAATTTCAGAATTTTCAACGGATTATTCTATTAAGGCATTTTATCCGGAACAGTTGTATTCATCTGGACTATTACAAAGATTGTGGATTTGTTCGAAACAGTGCTTCTTCTTTATGATGCTCGACGGCCCCTTACAATCCACATTGTGCATCATTTCTTGTCACTTTCTTATGCATTCACTTTCTATTCTCTTAATTTTGCCATCCACCGATGGATTGTTTTCTTCAATCTGGCAGCTCACGTTTTTCTATATGCATACCTCTCCGGATTCAAAATTCTGAATCGATGGACGCCGTGTTGGGTAGCTGTGTGTTCATCTCAAATGCTTCAGCTCATTCTCCCATTTTTCGCATCTTTATCAGCAGCTGGCGTAAGATTACTCATCAATCTTTGACCAAGCTGATATTTTCAATTCAGAAAATAGCACGTGGAGCTCAATGTGATGCGAACTCTGTCGGACTTCTCACGTTACAAGTAGGACTGGCCATAATGATTCTTTTGTTTGCTGAGTTCTACTGGACACGGCTTCAAGAGTTCCGAAGAAAAAATATGAAAAAACATAAAAAAGAAATGGAAGAAAGTCAAAGTTCTGAAAAAGAGTTCAAGAAAAGAGAATCGAAGTTTGCAAAACGTCCATCGGATGAAACTGTAATTTTTGAGAAAGACTTTCCGGAATTGAGATCCGTCATTTTCTCACCTTGATGCTGATGACATAAATAAATAACTTATTGTTATGTTTTTGGTCACTGAGAAAGACTTTGGAATGTTATTTCTGACTTTGGAATGTTATTCAGATGAGAGATGTTCTCTTAAAAGCTTCCATTTTTCACCAGAAACCGAAAGGATTTTGAAGTATATAAGAACGATAGAAACAATATTAAAAATAGTATATCAGAAACTTTCATTCTGTACTTCAGCTCTCATTAATTTTTCTTCTTTCCATCAGTAGAAGGAGATTCAGTTTTTCCATTGGAACTATGCTGTTGTGTTTTGGATGCAGAAGATTTCACCGCGTTTGAATTTTCTTCTTTTCCTTTCTGAAAAAGATTTAGATTTCTGAAATTGGAAAAGATCATTCCCTGACATTTAATTTTCGAAGACGCATTTCTTTCTGATCATCAAACAATCCATTTGCATTGTCAAAAAGTTTACTTGGTTCTTTGAACAACTTCATTATCTCTTGAAGGGCTGCATTACCCGGAGGAATTGTACGAGAAAAAGACACTGAATTGAATCTTGATCGTATCGAATAAGCAATTTTGAAAGAACTCACTCTTTATTTTTGGATGTAAGTCTCTGCTCGCCATTTCCTCCACTGCGATTTTCAGCTTCCCGGCAATTTGACGAAGTTTCGAATCATACTGTAACAACTGAGTTCGCAAACATTTTAATTAAACACAAACTCTTCCAACGATAAAATAAAAATTGACTAATCCGAAGATAAGATTAATAAATGAAAGAGTCATATTGAAGACTCCGCCCAAAAAGAGAATGCTGAAAATATTTTACACCGGAACAAATAAACTGAAAATATAATCACTTGAATCGAAATGCTGTTGCAAGTGGAACGACTTTTTCTCTTTCGAAAGTGTATTTGAAAGAGACGTTTTTCGACGAATTACCACTGGAAGTCACATTACTTTTGGCTGGAATTGGAAACTTTTATTTGGATTTTTCAAATTAAATTAACCTTCGACAATGACCAGGAAGATTTGAATGATGAGCAGAAAAGTTGCACATTTGCTCATGTTGCATTCGATCATACTCATCTTGTTGGCAATTTTCAGTCAAAACAGATAAATAAACGGTTGTCGTTTTCTCATTTCATTCCAGAAACTCTCATTGGTTCTAGTTTAATTCACGTGGAATCCACGTTTGCCAGTTTCTAAATACTATTTATCAATGAAAGTTGTATTATTCAATTCATATTCGATCTCAATATTAGGATTGTTATTCTAAATAGGTTTGTTCCGATGAATGGGCACTCAAATTATCTGTGTTTAAATGAATAATATATTAAACAATTCCCTAGGATACTGTAGATTACGGTGCTTTTGCAATGTTATTCTTCTCATGAAGGTTTTTCATTGTTTGAATATTAATGAAGCAAATACTGATATGCCAATTTTTAATGAAGTTTTATCCCAGAAAAATAAAGTACCTCATTCGGGTAACTTTGTAGTAGTATTTTTCACAATGATTCCGTTCCGGTATTCGAGCTGCCGCGTTTTGAAATAAGCAGTGGAGCGCGCATGCAACCTTTATTTTTTCCCTAGGAGGGCCCTAAACAACAGCTTCTCTGATATCTCTGACTTGTACACACTTTAAAAATATTGTTTAAAATATTACTTAAAACTGTTTTTGAGTGTCAAAATATAGTTAATGTTCGATCTGTACATTCAATTTATTACTATAATTTCAGTTCATGCATCCCATCTTATACGGGTTCTAAACTAAGATGTCAGAACCGTTTGATATTAGAATCGACATTGATGATGCACGAATAGATCCAAAAGGAGAGTCTTTCTGGCTGACGGTCGCCAGTATCACACTTTTCTTAACATGGGGAACATTTGTTGTTCTTTACTTTTCAAGAGTCAGTGCTATATTTTTCACATTTGTAATTGATAAGTAAGAAAACCATCGATCGCATCAGTGAAATAATTTTTTGAGTTTTTTCAGATATTTGCGGCTTTCAAAATATGGAATTCACTTTAGAATAGGAAGTGTTTCTATCTCCGGTTTGCATGCTGGAAAGATTATGTTTCGTGATGTAGTTTATGATAATGGAGACTTAACAATTAAAGTTAATGATGGACATTTATTGTTCAAATACTGGAGACCTGTTGAACACCGCCATTTAAATCTTTCAACGTATGTTTTGCTTTTTTTAAAACTAAAATTGAGCGTTTAAATCTTCCAGAAAAAGGGCGTCTCGCTTAAACTTAGTCTTGAACGGTTTACATGTTAACATATACAATAACTTGACAAAGTACACGGAGATTGCTCGGATGCGGAGATTCAGCTGGTTTTTTGAGAACGCTAACATGAATGATGTAAAAAGACAGCTAAACAAGCCACCAGACAGGTAATGTCAATGATTCCTGGCATCCATTACCAATTCCACAAAGTTCTAGTTCACCACCTTCCTCTGTGTGGGAGAATATGTGGAATCTGCTTGGAATTGTACATATTGAGGTGTCCGCTGGTTGCCTTCTCGTTGGGAACAAATTTCTCCCATATGCACTTTGGACACGATTCGAAAATTTTAATAGTTAGTGAGAAAAAACAATCAAAAGATTTTATTTTCCATACACAGGTAAAACAAGCGTAACGGAATCAGCAAACGACCGAGCTCTTCTCACCTTTGAGGGGGAAACAGAGAACGTTGCAATCTCACTTGTTAAAAACGAAACCTTTCAATTCACAGCTAAAGACAAAGATCCACCTAGAACGATGGGGAATGATGGTTGTCCTCTCTTGCAATCTGCATCGCTCGAATTTGTTTACAAACAGGATCTGTTAGGTAATGAATACATTAGTTCACTAGAAACTTTCAAAATATTTAGATTCTTAAAAAGTTAGCATGTCAGCAATAATATATTTTTATATTTTTAGGTTACGTAACAGATGAAGAACCACAAAGCATTTCATCGAAGATACCTATATGGTCTTCTGAGTGGAGATTCGGAAATAATACTGTTCTTTCATACGGTCCATGGACAGAGCAACAACGCTTCCTAATATATTCGTTCTTTTACCCTCCTGACTATCAAAACCAAACTGCAACGCCAATGCCAACAAGAGGGCAGAAGCGAATTCATATAAAGCACGACGTCAAGATAATATTGACAAAAGAGTCATGCATGGATATATGGTTCATGAGAGGTGATCAACTAGAAAGTATAAGAACCAGATGTGGTGCTCAAAGCAATGTTGACGTTAGTTGAACAAATATACGCGTATCGCTTCTTTCGTAAATTTCCAGATGTCAATTCTCTGGATCACAACAGAAAAAGGGTTTTATTGGAATATGAAAGCGGAGTTTTACAAGTATGTTCGATCTCCATTCTGTCAAATAATTGCAAAATTTCAGCTTCGAAGCTACTACATCGCTAGTTTTCACAAAACTCATTTCATGTCAGAAGTTCAACGTCGATGGTAGTTTTGTCTATCCATTAACGTGGAATGGCGAGCAATCTTGGACTTTTGACTACACATTTACGAAAGCGGCGGCTTGGTTTGTCTGGGATCACAAACGACTTTTCACGGATTTGGTGAATGATTGGATTGGAGATGAGCCTTCGGACATCTCCAAATTCGTTCCTTTCCGTGTTCATAACAAAATGAAAGTAATCGACGGGTTCGAAGTGAGTTTTTAGATCGAAAAAGAAAACATAGTATTCCCAATATAGGTGATATTGTTGTTGAACGAATCAAACTGGGTGGACACAGCTGATATGAATGCAGAAAATGTTGAAGTGGCGATAGTAGGAGAGAAACTTTCTTTCGACTGTGAACTTCCTTTCGTAGACTTCTTACCTCAAGTGCAGCTGATGAAATATGAACTGAGAGGAGAAAAAGGAGTCGCGATGAGAGCCAAGTGAGTAAGAATTCGTTTTACATCTGTTGATAACATTTCCTAGATTCCCTCCGGACTCTGCTACTGCTCCATTGAGGGCAGCACTCTCAAGACTCGCTAGGTGCAATCCATATGCATCGCCTTCTAAACATGGAACTCATTCTCTTGATAAAGACATGTGGTTCGAATTGTGGAGAACAGAGCTGGTGAAAATGGATTTTGATCATCATTATCGGCCGCTTGTTGTCAAATCTAATATCCCATCTGATATACCATTTTCTGTCCTCTCAGACTATCTTCCTCCTCAAGCTAATCATCCCTGGGATGTGGGTTTCATGTTCCATTGATTAATCCTCGTTGCGTACGTTTTACAGCTTGAACCTGATTTTCTCGGAGTGGAAATTCTCATCGAAGGAAGTGACGTGAAGTTCACTGGGCTCCTAGTCAAACTTCTTTTCGAACTGAAAAACAACTACTTCGGCTGGTATGACTCCGTTAGTGTTGTCTTCTAATATCTGCGCCTATTATTCTGAATGTTTAGATGACTTCTCTTGATGATGAAACGAACGGAATAACTGATCCAGTTCACTTAAAAGCAGCATTCGACAAAAGCAACACAAATGGGACAAAGCCTGTTGAATGGTTTCGTACAATGAATGTGGATGTAACTGTTCGGGTTTGCAACATTCGTGCAGAAATGCTAATATATTCCCCATCAGTTGACGAAACCTCTGAGCCAGAAAAGGTTCCCGTTGTATTTGTTGAAGAAGTTGCTGTCGAGGTGAAGAAAACCAAAACTCAAGCGTTAATACAAGTTGGAGTTAGTCCCGCATGTGCTTATCTAGATCAGTCGAGTACAGGTTCAAGAGCAGGATGTATTACTCTTTCAGGATTTCAGTTCAGGTATTTTAAAAAACCGAAATAAACGTTATGATCATAAGATGAATAATTATTATAGAGGGCATGCGATGTACTCGGCGAAGGAAGTGGAATGGAACATGGGGCTTGTGGAATACGGATGGATTATGGAAATTCTCGTTGGTGACATTGCCGGAACTTTAGATTTCCCTTCTCATGTGAGTCGACAATTCTTTTCCCCAAAACCATAGTGTTAACTTCCAGGCTCTTGTACTTCATCAAATTGTTGAGTCTCTATTGATGTTCGTGCTTTCACCTGATGATGCCACGAAGATTCCGGATCGGATGCAGTTCTGTCAACATGGGCAGCTCGTAAAGGCTTGTTCGATTGCTGGAAAATCGAGAAACGAGTTCTCAGCACCATGTAAAACAGAAGAAGAGATGAAATACAGGCAGATTAGAATATCAGTGGATTCTGTCAATTTGACATTTGTCGAGGAAAAAACTATTCTTCAGGTTTTAATACGACCGATTGAGA
The DNA here is from genome assembly GCA_016735795.1 of Caenorhabditis tropicalis. Classification (NCBI taxonomy): domain Eukaryota; kingdom Metazoa; phylum Nematoda; class Chromadorea; order Rhabditida; family Rhabditidae; genus Caenorhabditis; species Caenorhabditis tropicalis. Next base: position 5,758,433 of record CM028614.1, on the reverse strand, counting down.
AACAATAATTTTAGAAATCCCCATTTAGATCTGCGCAGATCCTATTCGTGTAACTATTTGTAATGCTCACGAAGGACGGTTTACGGAGCATGTATGCATTCGAGTACCTGGTATTTCTACTCGTCAGGCTGTACGGATTCGAGAGAAGCCGGAGTTTATATGGGTTGAGGGAGCAAATGCTTCTATCGAGGGCGTTTCACTCGATATCGAAGTAATTTTTTACTATCACTAATCTTATTACTAATGTTTTTCCAGTTGCCGATTTCAAAATTAGCAATACCTACTATAGGGAAAGAACGACTTGCATTCGCTAAATTTCACGATGCTGATACAAGAAGGTTACATTTCTTATGGGCGGATCACTCTGTCTGGGGATGCGCTTGTTTCGGAAACACTTGCTTTTTTGGTGATGTTGACGAAATTGGGTCTACGTTCATGGAAACTTTGAAAAAGAAAAAGTTCTTCGTGCCTGGAATCGAAAGGAATCCGACAAAACAACCACAAGTCTTACAAAGCATTATTTCAAACAATAAGTCGATTTTGAGCAGTCAACCACACATGTTTTACAAAAAACCAAAAAGAGCAGATGTGACGATACCGATAAGACATGATTCGAGTGAAGATAATGAGTCATTTCATTCGGCTCGATCACAACAAGCTCCAGGAATCAGAATTTTGCAGTCTGCAGAAATAACAGCTAGCTATGGAACTTTTGTGGACAACGTAAAAGTCGAAATGCCATCATCTGTGACAGTACCGCAGTTCGGTGAGCCTGGAGCTATTGTTGAATGGTGTCAAGCACATCCAGCAACCAGAATAATTGATGTAAGTAATATTGAGAACCTGTAACGAAATTGAGAAACACATACTTTTATTCAGGATTCGAATTCGAAAGGAATAAACGAAGTCCGATTCTTAACAAAGCCCAAAAAATCCAACAATGTGTTCAGCGTTGTTGATAAGAGAGAACCAGTGGAGCAAGATCTTGATTATGGCGCCGTTCGAGAGTCTGTCTGTAAGCGCCGATTGGCTATCAGTGGAGTTGCTGCAACATCTCTGGATGTATTCGTTACTCCAGTAGGAATAGAAGCAATTGAGAGGCTTTTCACAGCTACGAGTCACTCAATACCAGCAATAAATCCGTGTATTCTAGTGCACATGTGCTATCGAGAATGTGTTTTGAGAAAGCATAGGCAGCCACTAACAGAAAGTTTATTTGCTGATGAAGACAACGGTAATTTGAGTACTACTCCAACTGTTTAACTCAAACGTTCACTTTCAGATTCCGAGCCGATTTCTGAAGTTGATGTGACTGTTGACCTGCCTAGAGTCACAGTCGGGCTGTTTCAATGTGGTGTCAAAAAGAATGTGATCAAATTGAACAACACTGACCACATCACTGCAAACATGGGCCTCGTTATGATTGACCGTGCATTCATTCAATCAAAGTTGATTCCAGCTGAATCAGGAGAGAAAGATTTGGAAGCAGAAAGTTTGAATCTCTCTAGCACACTGTACCAGTTGAATGGGAGTGCCATAACAGTTCAGCTACTGCAACTGACGAATCGAGATGCACCAGATTTCGGAAGTAGTGGTACTACAACAACTCCAAACAATTGGGATACGTGTGCAATTTCGAGAAGAATGAGTAATTTGGAGCCACGAGTTATGCTCGATCTGAACATATCTGATACATCAGTAATTCTGGAAAGGCGTCCGAAGCTTTATTCTGTAGGGCAGAAATCAGCAGCTACAATGACTCCAATCAATTCACCAGCGGCTGCCTTAACTCCAACTCCAACTCCGATGAACAAGACTTCCGTTATCACATTGACCCCAGCTGCAGAAATAATACCGATGCAACCGATCAAAAAGAAGTTAAAAATTCGTTGCGAGCATTATCTGAAAGCGGCGATCGGATCTGTAACAACATCGCTAGTAATGGCGCGTCCACAGGAACTGACAGCCGGAGACGAGTTTCCCATCTACGAAGCTTTGGCTCCTGTTATGGTGTCTTGGTTGAGCGTTTTGGACAATTTCCAAAGAACAATCGAAAAAACTGTTCATACTGTCGCCTGTTGGAAGCACGTATCAATGGCAAAAATCATGAAACTAGCATTAGACTCGACAGACGAAAAGGTTGTGGTTAAAGTAGGGAAAAATCGAATGGGCTCTACACGAGTTCTTTTCTCTCATCAATCTTCATGTCCTTCTTGTATTTTGTTGAAAACTCTTTTTCGATGGTTTGCATTTGCTGAAAATGCACCTGAAGCTATCAACAATCGCTTGGAAATTCGACCGGAGTTTGAAGTAGAAGATACACGAAAAACAGCACTCATGGCACTCCTCAGTCGTTGGCAATCGGAAGTTGGAAATGTTATGAAATTAGTTTCATATGAAGTTGCTAATAAATTCAAAGTGAACAGACCTGACGAAGCTGCGATTGTTGCTCTCACAAAGAGTAGAAAAGGAAGGCCAAAATTGGTTCATGACATTGATCCAATCAAAAAAGAGACTCGAGTACTAATGGAAGGCAATGTCGAACAGTGAGTGGAACTGATTAAAATCGAAACATCATTTCTAATTTTATCCAGACCTAAAGCAAAACGTGGAAGGATATCACCGGCACCATTGTTAAAAAAGTTCCGGAAAAAAGCTGGAGACGACGATTATGACAACATCTCTATACGACATTTGGGAGACGTGGTAGGCGTTAGAAGAAATGTTTTCCTTAGTGATTAAAATTCAGGAAATGCAAGAGATTGGAACTGATAAGCTTGATGACTATGATGATGATTTTCTTGATAATGAATTTGACGTTGAGCCCAAAATTGATGAGAAAGTGGATTTGTATACGTGGATGAGAAATGCTCAACGAGAATCTACAGTTAGACGAAGAAAGTTGGCTGGTGGTAGTAGCACTTTTCCGGATGAACTAACTTCGAAAGGGTACATCAATGCTATGGATATTCAACAAAAGGCATTTTACTATAACATATATCGTTGGGCACAAATACAATGGACTTCTCTTGACAGCATAGATAAGGATCATTGGCATTTGGAGTACTCCGTTCTTTTGAGAGAAGTAGACGTTCGTATGATGGCAAAAAGTATCAAAAACTCAACTGACCACTTGAGACAGTATATTACTCCTGCTCAACAGAAAGTAATGCAAGTTCGGAATGCTGCAATAACTGGAGGAATGGTGTGGAAGATGGAGAGAGATGAAAAACGAAAGATCCCATTAAACGGGCAGTGTAACATCAACTACGATGGAAATGTTGAAGGAATCCGATTTTTGATTGGAATGGCTACTGTTTCCCTCGCAAAAGAACTTTCACTGGTGCTACGAGTAGTATTGGAAGCGAAAAACGAACTACGAATGCACTCAAGAGCTGATTCAGTGAGAATGACAGAATACGACAACTAAATAAAAATTATTTTCAGACACCACGAAATGAAACAAAAGTTTTCAAACCGGTGAAGAATCAATACGATTTAGATGCTGAATGGGATGAGAAAGTTCTGAATATGACAAGAGATTATGGAAAGCATATTCAAAGGAATCGTTCAAATGAGATAATAGAAAAAGTAAAAGTAATGGTTAATGGTAATGCTGTGGTCTCGTCAGTGATTCTGGAGTCCGTATTAAACGATCTTTACGTTTCTGTGACAATTTCCCAAATTGATTTGGTGCATGCTAAGACACCGGTTGCCGATCTTCCAATTATTGTTCAAAGTGCAGTCACAGTAACATCTACACCTGATGAAAAGAAAACAGCTACTTTAACAAAGAAACCTGTAAATTCTACGTCTAAAATCGATGACTTGACCATTTCGTTAACGTAAGTTGTTTTTCAACAAGTTTCTGAAAAATCTGAGTTTTCTTCAGAAAAATGAAATTGACTCTATCTGAAGCGGACAGTGCAAATAAGAAATCAGACATACTACGGTGTACACTCGACTCTAGCTGTTTCAATGTTCATACGTTAGCTACTCATTCATTTCTCGCAGAACGATTACATTCAATTTTCAGAAAGCTTAAACCGGTTGGTTCTATTAAAGAAATGAATCGTTCCAACAACAAAACTGCTGATTCGAATATTTCCACAACTGCTACGCTTATATTAGGAGCTCTCGAAGGAACCATGCCCATGGCAGCTTTTTCGCTGCATGATGTTGTGATGAGACATGGAAAAGAACTCGAACAACAACTCAATCGTCTCGCCGCTCAGCCTGCTTCCACTCCACTGAGCAATAGTGCGCCGTTTCCATCCTCGGATCAATCATTGCTGACAAGAATGCCTGATCAAAAGTCTAATGATGTCACAGATGGGGCAGATGTTACACCCACCGAAATGAAACCGATAGCGATTCATACGATATCTCCAGCTATGACATATACAAGTGGAGTAAAAATCAACGGACAAGTGGTTCGGAGAGTGCCAGTGGCAGAAGTTTCCTTTAGTATTGAGCTAACAAGCATAGAGATGAACATTAAACTGCTTCCAAGCCTACAAGCAAAGTACAGGATCAACAGAGCATCGAGTAAGGGAATCACGGGAGTTCAAGCAAATTGGTCGATACTTCTCGATGAGCATTACTTCGAGTTCTGTGTCTCTGGGCAAGGCGGAAAAACTGAAACATTCAATTTGTTGTTACCTTCTGTTAGATGCGATGGATTGTATCAAGCAGAGCAAGGAACTCATTCTCATAAACCAAGCACGGATAAAAAACTTATCTACCGAGAAGGAGGAAGTCTTCAGATGACAGTGATTCTTGGAACTGTCAATCACACATTCACGACAGAGCTGCTGAACCAATTAATGTTTGCTGAGCAGTCTTTCAGGACAGAGTTATCAGCTTTGATAAACAGGTTTCCCAAATATAATAATTCAATTACGGTAACGTTTTTTTCAGGATACGTTCATCTTCCTTTGCATCGAATTCAACAAGATCACCCATGGGAAGTCAGTCTTCAAACGATCGAGCCAGTTCTACTGCTAATCTGAAGTTGCTCTTACCCGTTCAAAGCATGGCTATGCATAATGAAAAACCACCGCTTCTTTTCTCTATCAAAATTCAGACAAAAGAGCTTCCAAAAGCTGATAAGGATTTAATAGAGAATGAAAAGAAAGAAATGGATGTAAAAGCAACCAAGCCTGGAAACCTCAGCACTGATCGATTACCACCACATTCAGTTAACCAGAAATCCACTCCATGGCTACAACTCACAGCAGCAACTCCAACTCAGACTGCGGTTCGATTGACTATAGACAGTCTGGAAGGGGAGCTCACGAATAAATGGGTCGTGAAGGAAGAAGGATCGAAAGAGCGCATTTATGGTAATGCAGTAATTCATTTCAATGCGAAACTCGGACAAATCATCAAACCCATGCTGATTGATGGATCATCAACGACGGACCTACAAGAATTTGCAACATTTATGACACAGGTTCGAGTAGAGAACAAAGAACGAAATGTATTCAATAGTTCGTACTCCTACCACATTTCTCTAAACAGGCCAATATTTTTGGTGAAAGCAGCAGCGATAGACAAAGCCATTCTATTGTGGCTAAACTACAAAAATACGTATGATTATTGGAGAAATGAACGAGAAAAAGTAGCACAAGAAAAAACGACGAAGAAGTTGTCAAATACTGCAATGTTTTCACCAACACAAATAGCAGGAGATGCAGACATGAATCTCTCTTTAGCAATCAACAATGGAATGTACTTATGTATGCCTCTATATAGTCATGACGTCACAGAAGGAATGCCAGCATTAGTGCTGTCTTTGCAAAAATCAAATCTCTCGGTTTTGGTGAAGAAGGAATTGACTTGCAAAGCTTCATTCAACGGATTCAAATGTTCGTTTGTCGATGATTTCGACGAACAAGCACTGACGCAAAGCTTTCTCGATGCTGCTCATAGTGATCAATCGAACTGCATATTCTTCCCGGAAGGAACTTATCAGTTGTGTTCAAAGGCTGAAGCAAGTAATGGGCCAGCGAAATGGGTTCTCAGTGTGTTTGCTGAGATGCAAGGTGTAGAGATCGATCTGGATACTCGCATTGGTAAACTTGCAAAACTTTTGGTAAACACGTTTTCTATGATTGGAAAAGATGATGATGATGATATGTCGATTTGGGGAGACCAAGGAGAGTTAGATTCAGATGAAGAAAAAGTGGAGGGAGCTTCAGAACTTAAAAAGTTGAAAGCAGAAGAGAAAGTTCCATGGATGGAGAACAAAATGCATGAACATTCTCGAGCTGTTTTTGAATTGGCCGCTCGTGGAGTGTCTACCAAATTGATTGAAGCAGAGAAACATAAATTACGTCAGTATGAACTGATTCGTTTCAAAGCGTTCAGACGAAATGTAGTCGAAAAACTCAAGAGAGGAGCTAATTCTACTAAACAAACAGTATGTTGAATAATTTTTCATTGATGAACTTTTTTATTTTAAAGGAATCTCTGTTCACTCGAGCTGGATCTACATCTAGAAGAAATTCATCAGCGCGGTCAACATCAGTGTCTGTTTCTAAAGAAGATTATAAACAGGAGACGAGGCCTGCTGATAACGAAACTGTGAATTTTAATTTGGACGTTAAAGTGAACATCACATCTGGAACATGTACTGTTAGAACGGGAAAGAAGGAAGGTTCAATGCAGTTAGCACTTCGTGAGTTTTATCAATGAAAGAGAAACACTAGTATGTGTAATTTCAGCTGGAATAAGAGACACTCTCAAACGTCTCAATCTGGGAACTAAAGACATAAAAGCAATGTTCGAACCACAGATTATCACAACTACTACGTTCAGTATTCCAAGTGTCGAAATTAAAGCTTATCATGTCTCCGATCCAACAAACGTAGCTCCAGGCCAATTTAATTCTGATAAACGCGAGAAATTGTCTAAGGAGTTAGCAAAAGATGCCGATCGTTTACACAGAGACCTTCATGCTAAATCCAAGTTTGGTAACACCCATTTAAACGGGAAACCACCTCAAACACAGTCGAAACGTGGCTGTTTCTACATTTTCGTTGGATTGGCTTCAATGCCATCAGAGACTGTGGTCACACCCCACTTGGCTACATATTTAGAACAAGTTCTGGAGCCTTTACCACCATCTGCTGTTTTTCAATCTCAAAATAATACAAGAGAAACATCAGTAGTTGATGATGGGAAAGGAGAAGGTGCGGATCATATGTATGAGAGAATATAATTTTCAATATTTTAGGAAATACAGAAGTTCATAATATCATGGCCATGGATACCGCAGCTTTCCCTATTGATTTCGTTTTCTATTTGGATGTTCAAAGTTCAACGATTAGATTTGATGGGAAACAGCCAACTTCAAGAAGCCAAACTCAGGCGGATTGTCTCCTCACTCTTCCACGTCTCACTTTAGAATTAACTTCAAAAAGAACCAAAGATAATATCGACAATTATGTAGGTGGTATTCATATATCGGGACAATTCAAAGGGTTCATGCTCAAAATATTTAATCCTTTGGAACCAGAATTGGATTCATCTCGAGCTCTCCAACTATCTCTAGATCTACTTTCATTTGTGATTTCAAGAAACAAAAACTCGTCTACAGAGTCGGATAACCGCGTTCGAGTGAGTTGTTTTAAAATGATTTCTAAGCTCAGAAGGATTTTTCAGTTCGTGTTTTCTTCTCAAATCAGGAAAGCTTCTTTCGAATACAATTTCCGCCGCCTTGGAGAACTTATTCAATTTCCCAAACCATGGTATCGAGCTACGATAGCCAGAAGAGTTTTCTTTGGGGATCAAGCAGCACCAAGGCCTAAAGATGATGCAAGTGATGTAACAGGAACAACAAGGAGTCGGTTTCCAACTGACCCCAAGAACTTATATCCAACGGCGAGCACAGCAAGTACTGGTTCCGGAAGTGCTATCCCACATCAGCGAAAACCATGGACTGCATTCGTGCTAACTGCAATACAATGGAATGAATTCGAAGTTACTGCTTTCATGTCTAACACAATGGGAAAAGCAACATGGAAAGCTACAAAAGGATTGTTATGGGGTGATGCAAAATTAAACTCACTGAATGAACGGGATGTGAGTCTTTCGTTTGTACTTGGATCTAGTGAACTATGTGCAAGAGATGGTGCAATTAGTGGTATAATTAAATTGAACAAACTAAAAATAACTGCAAATCATTCATTGGCTGCTGATGTGAAGCGCTCGCCTATCAATAATGCCAAAATTCGGCTGGACTGGATAACAGCAAATATTGAATGGATGAGTAGAAGAGTTTTGATTGCGAAATGGAGTGAGCCTCGATTCAAAGTCGGCGACTTTTACAATGGAGTCCGAGAAGGGAATCATGTAGGTTTCATTCATCTTGAGCTGATCTGAATGGTTTTTCAGATGGTGTTGTCCGAGTTGGGAATCAACGTGCAGGCTTCATGGAAAGATCTGCAAGTTGTAATAACCAAGTCGACTGTAGATGATGTTGCCGCTATCGTTCACAGACTTGTTTCATTCATTGATGTTTGTTTATCAAAAGATAACACGTTTCAAATTCTGTATTTTCAGGAGCAGCTCAAGAATTCTCGAATTCTTCTGGGAAATTTTAATGCTACAAACACCAATGTGAAGAAGCAAACTCATTTTCCAGTGGAAAATAGGAAGCCAACAACCCATTTCTGGGAAAAAGTCCTGGATTACGTGTCGGAAATGCAAATGAATGAACAATTGATGGGATTAATGGAGAAAGAAGCAGCAAAAGTTGGTGGTCACATGGAATTGAAAGCTGGAGGAATATCGTTAGTCTTGATGAAAGGAGACATGAATTCAGATACATGGGCTGTTTTTCATCTTCGAGATGCTTGTATCGCATTCGATCCTGAAGCACGTATGGACTTTTTGGATGATACTGCGCAGCAAAAAATCGGAATTCTTCTAAAGCAAACATTCTGTCTTCAACTTGGTTCTCGCGACGGGAATAAAACAGAGAACAGGGCAAATGTATGCAGAGTACATACTTCGTACAATACTTCAAGACACTTGCAAAAAACAGAGGATATCTTGGAATTCTTTATTGGAGACGTTATGAAAATGATAGGACCAGATCAAACAGAAAACAAGAAGCAACAAAGGGAGGTTATTCCATCACCCAGTTCAGATGTGGAAAATACTGCTAAATCTCCTACAACAATGAGTTCCTTCGGGAGATTCAGATCTTCTGCATCGCCAAAGGTAATTCGGTCAAATTAATTCACCTTTTACATTTTCTTATTATTAGGGAAAAGACTCTGGAGGATCCAAACACAGTGTTATGGAACTATTCCAGTTTCCCGGTCTTGAAGCCAAAATGACATCTCAACAGCTGAACGGAGCCGATGATGGGGATAAATACGAATCTGTGTTCCAAATGCCAATGGAAGTGCTCACCACATTTGTGTGTGATTTTTTCAGTGAAGTAGCGATTGAGACTAACTTCAATGCCCAAGTTTCATTTTTACCTGAACTGCTGAAGAGTTACTTGAAAGAATCTCACAATTCGACAACATCATCACATTCCTCCCATTCTTCTCCAGCGGTTTCCTCTAGCAGAGAGTCGATAGGGTCGGAAGGAAATAAAGATCCACGAATTTTCACTTGTAAAGAATGGAAAGTAGAACCGCGAGTCAGATTTATTGACAGAATAAAATGGACTCCACCGGTTGTCGATGAAATTTTAAAGAAACTCCAGGTAAAAAATTCAGTTTTACAACCTTATTAATATATTATTTTCAGATCTTCGATCACCGAAACACAATTCCAAAAGTGATTCAGCGTGCTGTGCTTGATCCACTAGATGCTACACTTGCAGCGTCAGTAATAGCGACTCTACAAATTGTAGATAACAAGAAAACCATCCACAAATTCAAAAAGGTTAATATTTCTGAATGAATCAATTGAAGATGTGCTTTTCAGAGTCGTGCCGATTCCGTTGCTCCAACTCCAAAAAGGCGTGATAGTCGACGTTCCAGCGAAGAAGTTTCTGTACAAATTGATATCCCAGACATAATGACAAAAATATCAAATACTTCTTCGAATCCGAAATTGAATTGATCTATGCACTAAATATCTTATATTTTCTAGTCAATGTTTAACAATGTCTAATTATAATTGCCTGATATACGGATAACTAAGTTTAGAGCTTAACTACATTCCAATTACCCCGCTTCTGTGAATATGAAAAATTATGGAATATATACCTTTTTGTATTTAAAAAATAAAGAATTATTGCATGAAAACAGCTTCATTCAAATGATCATAAATGTTTCCTTTGACCAAGGATATGAAATACCTTATGACCGCCCGCAGGCAAATGCAGAAAGAGTCTGGCTTTGCCCTGGGACACTGATCTTCCATTTCGACCCGTCACACTTGATCACTCCTTTAGTTCCAACTTTAGTCATAGGCGTCACAAATTCATTCCCTTTCTCATTGTAATACCATACTTCAGTGGATGATGGGCAAATTATTGAATATTGATTTCCTGATCCAGATATAGCTTGTGAAGAAGTAATGAAATCACAAAGAGGGCAGTTGACCCGTCCTGGTACATAGATACTCGATATACTCGGGCATCCTCCTGTTATAATTTATGAACATCGGTAATGAATGTAGTCGAGAGTCTTACCGTTGACAAATGCAATGAGAATTGAAAAAAATACAATGATCTTGAACATTGCGTCGTTCTCTACAATAAAATAAAAGATTGACCCGCCGTTGTTAATGGGGTTGGTTTTTTTTTCGAACATTGACTCCGCCTATATTCAGTCGATCGTTTCTCCTTTCGAATGATTGATTGTCTTTGGAATCAAAAAATAAAGAATAAGATTGGTATGAGAATATTCGGATAGTATCGATAATTCGTTTGAATAATTCGTGTTAAACATAATGAGTTCAGTTGGGTCAGAGTGATGTTTGATGTTGTTATCGGGAACTATGATTTTCTCCTCTTCTTTCTCCAATAACTTTTCCCAATCATTTTTTCTATTCACTCTTTCTGTTTTTTTCCAAAATGTTGAAAACTCCAGTGTTACAGAATCATATAAGTGATCTACCTCCTCCATCTAAAAATGCCAGTTGTTATTGTAACTGGTAGGTTAAAAACTCGAAAACTTAAAAAATACGGATTTTAGGTGCCAGTTCTGGTATAGGACGGGCTGCAGCTGTTCTGTTCGCTAGAAACAACTATAAAGTGTCTCTCACTGGACGAAATGTAGCTGCTCTCAATGAAGTTGCTGGACAAATAATCAGCAACGGAAGTGATAAAAACGATGTTTTGGTAACAGCAACCGAGCTCACTTCAGAAGAAGCACCAAGAACGATTGTTGATGCAACAGTACAGAAATTCGGAAGAATAGATACATTGGTTTCGCTTCTATTTGTATTGAGTACATGATGTTATCTTCTAGATCAATTCAGCAGGCATCCTACGTGCTGGTCCAGTACTTGAATCTGGAATAGATGTTTATGATGAATTGATGAATGTAAATGTCCGTAGTTTGGTGAGAATGACACGTGCTGCTCTCCCATATATTGTTTCTGCAAAAGGAACTGTCGTCAACGTGAGCAGTATTAATGGTCCATGCCCGGTAAGAATTCAGAAACCTAAACTATATTATTTCCGAATCCAGTTTCCAAACGTCACATACTACTGCATGTCTAAATCAGCGGTCGATCAATTCACGAAGTGTTTGGCTCTGGAAATGGCTCCGAATGGAGTTCGAGTGAATGCAGTCTGGTTTGTTCTTTTTCCTTCAGATGACTTATTACCGACACTTATTTGAAGCCCAGGAGTAACCGTGACCAATCTTCATCGTACATCAGGGCAAGACGAGACTACTTATTCGGCGGTAAACTATTGTGTGACCTTGAATGTCTTTTATCAAATTTCTCTTTCAGTTCTTAGAACGTAGCAAAACGACACACGCCCTGGGCCGTCCCGGTGATGCCAATGAAGTCGCCGAAGCGATTTACTTCCTTGCCTCGGAAAAAAGTTCATTTACAACTGGAGAACTTCTACGTGTTGATGGAGGAAGAGGAATCATGCATCCCCGATAAATTTTGATGTTATTGCGCTTCATTAGTTAGATGGTGAACCTGGACTATGAAAATATAAATCAGTAGAATAGCATTTGTTATATTACTTTTTATTTTGGATTGTTTCCAAATTACTTTTTTCTTTTTTTTTAGTTTTTGAAATGAAATGCTTTTTTCCAGCTAAACAGAAATGCCTGTTGCAATTATCACTGGTGCAAGCTCAGGAATTGGAAAAGGAACAGCACTTCTTCTTGCAAAGCATAAATATCAATTGTCTCTAACTGGGAGAAACCTAGAAGCTCTTCAAGAAGTTGCCGCTCTCTGTGTATCAGAAAGTGGTTTGTCTCCAGATGACGTAAGATTTCTCTTGAAGTAGCTGACATAATAGAAGTTTTAGGTACTAGTTACTGCAGTTGAATTATGCTCGGATGATGCACCAAAAACAATTGTTGATGCGACTATGCATAAGTTCGGAAGAATCGATACTCTGGTAAGATTCGAGTTGATTCTGAACTAATACTATCGTAAAAAACATATTGATAAATGTTCAGATCAATTCAGCAGGCATCCTACGTGCTGGTCCAGTACTTGAATCCGGAATAGATGTTTATGATGAACTGATGAATGTAAATGTCCGTAGTTTAGTGAGAATGACACGTGCTGCTCTTCCACATATTATTTCTACCAAAGGAACTGTCGTCAACGTCAGCAGTATCAATGGTCCATGTCCGGTTGGTATATGTTGCCGTATTTGTCTGCTAGGGCCTATTTATTTTGAGCAAATCAATAAATACATCTTTCAGTTTGCTGGAGTCACCTACTATTGTATGACCAAGTCAGCAGTAGATCAGTTTACGAAATGCTTAGCTCTTGAAATGGCACCAAATGGGGTCCGTGTTAATGCGGTGTGGTAAGTAGTCTTTTTTTTCCATACTGAACAACGGTATATTAATTTAAAGCCCTGGAGTGATTGTCACAAATATACATCGTACTTCCGGTCAAGATGAACAGACATACGCCGCGGTGATTTCTTAGTTAATTTTCATTTCATTACATATATTTTTAAGTTTCTCGAGAAAAGCAAGACTACACATGCTCTCGGTCGTCCTGGAACAACTTCTGAAGTTGCTGAGGCAATCGTGTTTCTAGCCTCAGAAAAAAGCTCTTTCACGACGGGCCAACTTTTAAAAGTTGATGGTGGACGTGGAATCATGCACCCACGATAGTTTTACTTTTGATAAGTTTCCTGTTTTGAATAATCTAATGAATAATAAACATGTTGTGATTAAAATTATGATCTAAAATACATTATATAATGCATTATTTAATATATTTTCCAGTTGTACAACTAAATATTTAGTTGTGTGAGTTTCTTTTGTGTAAAATAGGCGTGGCTATCTGCAACTCTCCGCGTGGTTATTGCCGTGCGGTCGTTGCGTTTCATTAACCACGCCCATAGACATTCAATGATTATTTTTGGCTTCGAAAACTGAGAACTGTATTCGCATTCGGTTGAAAGATTACTGATTGTGTTTCTTGTTTTGGGTGAAGCAAAATTTATTCAGTTTTTTTCTATCGTTGTATGTTCATTTAATACAAAGCCTATAACGTTTTATGTTTGCTTGTTCCTGGTTTTATTTTACTACTCTGAATCAAGTTTCAGCCAGCAAGAATGGAAGATAACCTTGGTGATATTGAGAACAGGCCAGCTGCCTCTTTCAGACCGGCGGTGTCAGTTCCAATGCCAGTTTTAGCACAAGATGGAGAGGTAAGTGTGCTTCCTGCTACTTTCGCACTGAAAAATTTCGCAAGATTTTTAATCATTATATTGTTTAGGTATTCGTTGGCCCCGGAGGTAAGAAAGATGCTCAAAAAATTGGACTGGGTTTGTCAAAATTGAGTTCAAAGAGGAAGGATGATATTCAGATGGCTCGTAAGTATGCAATGGATATTTCAATCAAGCAGATTCTTCTTCGGCAACAAAAACAGCAACAAGAAAACGTAAGTCTGTTTTTTTGTTTACATTTCTCGAATCTCCGAACTTCCAGCAACAAAAACAACAAATGTATGCCCAGGCTCTTTCTATCATGTCCAGAATTTACGTTGGATCAATTTCTTTCGAGATCCGCGAAGATATGCTCCGAAAAGCATTTGATCCGTTTGGTCCTATCAAATCTATCAATATGAGCTGGGATCCTTCCACAGGAGTGAGTATTCGCTATACATTCACATCTATTAACTGTATCTCTTTTAGCATCACAAAACGTTCGCATTTGTGGAATACGAAATTCCGGAGGCTGCCCTACTTGCTCAAGAATCAATGAATGGACAGATGCTTGGCGGGCGTAATCTTAAAGTCAATTCCATGATGTTCCAGGAAATGCGATTGCCCCAGAATATGCCACAAGCGCAACCCATTATTGACATGGTACAAAAAGATGCAAAAAAATACTTCAGGTTTATTAAATTTATCACATTGAAAAAATACATTAACTTTACAGAGTATATGTAGCATCGGTTCACCCTGATCTCTCTGAATCAGAACTGGCAGGAGTATTCGAGGCTTTCGGGCAAATTGTCAAATGCCAACTGGCTCGTACACCTACTGGTCGTGGTCATCGCGGATTCGGATACATCGAATTCAACAATGTGAACTCACAAAATGAAGCAATAGCAGGAATGAATATGTTTGATCTGGGAGGTCAATATTTGAGAGTAAGTATCAATTACCCACTCTAATTGTCTAATGTGATTGTAATTCGTTTTCAGGTTGGAAAATGTGTTACTCCACCGGATGCTCTTTCATACCTTCAACCAGCTGCCGTGAGCGCAATTCCAGCGAGTGTTTCCGTCGCATGTGCTGCGATTACGGCTAAAGTGATGGCTGCAGAGGCAGCAGCAGCCGGTTCTTCGCCGGTAGGTGCTATCCTCTTCCCAAATTCGCCGAGATAAACTATTGAACTCATTAAATGTAAAATGCGAATGTTCTGATATTAAATTCCTTTACAATACTTTACCGAATAAACTTTTTCTTGATGAAGCTTGTGCGTGCAAGGGAACAAAACATCTTTCACGAAAAACTGCCTTAGCTGGAAATTGAAATTTTTAATCCAATAACACGACATTCTTCAACAATAAGAGTTTATTCTATATAGAAGTAAGACTAATTTATGAAGTGAAATGTTCTACTTCTTATAGAAGCCTGGATCAGACACTGGATCACGGGCTGCAAGTCCTGCTCCGCAATCATCTACACCCGGCACTCCGTCTTCTACATTACCAAATGAAATCGAAACCAAAGCTGTATTACAATCACCGAAGTTGGAACAGGTTTGATCAAAATTGTCTTGAGTTTTGAAATCTTATCTTTCTTCCAGAAAGATGGAGATTCTGGCGATCTATCAATGGCTGATGCAGCTGCTAAAAGTGTTAAAGACGAGCCGATGCAAATCGATGAAGATGAAGAAGTACAAGAGGAGAAACCGAAACCGGTTCCGATGGCAACAGCAGTTCCTGCTCCAACTCCAAGTATAGTTGCTTCGCCAGGGCTTCTTGTGGCTCCAACAGTTGGAGTTGTAGTCCCGATGCCTTCGTTCGCTCCCAAAGTCGAGCAAAACTTTGCAACTCAAGAGGAGGATACAACTGCTGAAGATTCTGCACCAACAGGTCGTGTAAAATTATCAACTTCACAAAGAAAGAAATTGAAACGAGATAAACTGAATCAAATGACTTTTGAAGAGAAAATGTCACAAGTTCTAAATCAGCAAAAGGCAGTTCAGAATCAAAGAATGGAAGATCCTGTGACTTTTGGAGCACTTGATGAACATGTTGCCTGGAAGGATCCGACAAATGAAGAACAAACGGCAGAGGATGGAAAAATGTTAGCAATCATGGGTCCTGGACGTGGAGGAGACAATGTGGCTAGTATGGCTCTTGCTCTAATGGACGGAGGATCATCACTCATGCTTGCGAATAGTGCAAAAGCAAAAGAAGCTGCAGCTGGTTTAAGCGTCGAAATTAAGAAGAAAAAGAAACAGAAAGAAGGGAAGAAGATTCAACCAAAGGTACTTAGTCTCATCCACTTACTGTACATATTTTAGATTTACACGTAGCTTAAATTGAATATTTTTCCAGTTAAACACAGCTCAAGCGTTAGCAGCAGCTGCCAAAGCCGGAGAGATGTCTGATGCGTTGAAAAATGAAGTGATGAACAGTGAAGATGCTTCATTGGCTTCCCAGGAAGGTCTCGAAATCCGTGGAAACGATGCTCGACATCTACTCATGACAAAACTGATGCGAACTAATCGATCAAGCGTCCTTGTTCTACGAAACATGGTTACCCCTGACGATATTGATGAATTTCTCGAAGGAGAGATTCGGGAAGAATGTGGAAAGTTTGGAAATGTTCTTGATGTTGTCATCGCGAATTTTGCATCAAGTGGTATCGTCAAAATATTCGTGAAATACGCTGACTCGTTGCAAGTGGATCAAGCAAAGGAAGCTTTAGATGGTCGATTCTTTGGTGGCAATACGGTGAAAGCAGAGGCATATGATCAAATTCTCTTTGATCATGCCGATTACACTGGCTGAACTTCAATACTAAAATTATTTATTATGTGATTCGCACTTATAATTATATACGTTTCATTGATCATAAAAACTTTTGAATCATTATTTGAAATAACAAAAGTTGAATAGCTTCAGTGACGAGAAATGTTTCTCATCATGGAAAGGCTCTCGAAATTAATATCATCAAAATATTTGAACAAACGATCGAATGTTGGCCGTTTACGAGGATCTAGATGAACGCACATTTTGAAAGCGTCTTCATACACATAATTTGGAACTAATTCGGGTTTCGGAAGAACGTATCCACGTGCCAAATGTTCTAAAGTTCCTTCAGAATCCCATCCTCGATAGGGAGTTTTTCCCAGTGTTCCGATTTCCCAAAGAAGAATTCCATAGGACCAGACGTCTGTTTTCGTACTGAAACAAATGAATTCTTTCTTGATTTCCGGAAGAAGAACATGTTCTTACTTGAATATTTGTTCATCGAAAGATTCAGGCGCCATCCATTTCCATGGCAATAAGTTATCTGTTTTCATAACATAATTCTGATTTCTAGTGTCGATTTTTCTTGCCAAACCAAAGTCAGCGACCTTTACAAGAGGAACTCCATTCGAAGAAACATCTCCAACAAGGACATTTCTTGCTGCTAAATCACGATGAACTATCTGATTTGCAGATAAATAATCCATTCCAGAAGCCACCTGAACTTTCAATTTATATTTCATTTCTCTCATTATTCTCTCTCTTACTTGTGCTGAAATACTTGCTCCAATCAATACATTTTTCATTCCAGTTTCTTCGCTCATCAATGGAATTGGTGATAATTTCTTTGCAAGTTTCTGAAGCCACGAGAGTAATGATCCATTGTTCATATATTCTGTTATTATTAGAAATGGTTTATCTGTTGCACAAACCGCCAAAAGACATATTACATTCTGATGTGACAATTTAGTTAACGTCTTTGCTTCTCTGAAAACATTTAGATGTTTTGTCAGAAATTCAATTTCATTTTGAAATCGAAAAATCCATTTTTCATTCAACTTACTCCAAAAATTGGCTGTTTGCCAATTGTTCTGTATGATTGGGTTTCAGTGATTTAACGGCAACATCGACTCCCCTCCACTTGGCGAGATACACCTAAATGTTCCATTTGATTACAGTACTAACATGAAATTTCCATTCTGCTGTTTAAAATAAATACTCACTTCTCCAAATTGTCCTTCTCCGATGTCTTTGACTCTTCTTACTTCATTTCTATTTACTTGCCATTTTCTCATTGTAACATATTCTGTTGGTTCAGAAAGAGGAGGAGCTGCTTCTGTTAATCTTGTACATATTTGTACTTCTCCTGGAACTTTTTCACCTGAATAAACATGGTTCCTCGAAAAATAATTATTTTCGGAGACTCACAACTGAAATGTTTTACCAATTGCAATAGAGAATCGAAGCTAATTACAACTCGATCGTTTCTGTCTCGAATATCATATTTATCGTTTGTTTTATGAATAACGTAAGCTCGAGGAGATTCGTGATCTGAAGAATCAAATTTAAAGTTGAATGAATTCAGCTCTCATCCTTACTGGAACTCCTTACTGTCAACACAAATGTTCCTGCTTTTAAATTCTCTCGAATAAGGAAAGTTCCGATCGGAAGACCTGGTTGCATTACTCTTTGTTCTGCCACAATCGAAGGAATATTTCCAGCAAACCAAGGCTCTCGAACTTCAGCAAAAACAACATGAGACATTGGAACAAATCCCCGAAACTGACGAGATTTATTAGATACGTACCACCATTCACTAAAATATTCTACTCTTTCTCAATTGAAATTCTGTTTTTTGTTTCAATTTGTAGATGTTAGGTATGCACATAATTGTTCATTTTTGAACGAATATAGTACCTGTTACTTTTGGAAATAAGATACAATAAATCTCCTTCTTCCACACTTATTTCTCCTGGAGTTTGAGCAATGAATCGACTTTCGACAACGAGAAGTTTGTCATCGGGATCTTAAAGAAACTGTTTTTTTCAAAACCCAAAGATTGAATTTCTTACTCTCGTGTGCACAATTAACTGAACCAGAGTGAGATTGACTCTTCGAAACTGGTCTCGGAGAGCAAGAAGGACCATTCGGAACACTTTTTGTCGATGCAACCGATGAATGTCGTGAAAATCCGGTTCCTGTTTGAGTTTTGTAGAATAAAAAAGAATAAAAAACGACTTACCATGTTGTGGAACAGGAGGAGGAGCTAGACTTGAAGCAGGTCTTCTCGGTGGAATTGGAGGAAGAGATTCTGATTGAGATGGTTTTGATGATCGAATAGGCGGAGGCTTTACCGGAATTGCGACCGGAGGAACTGATTCTGGCATAACTGGCCTCTCTGAAATCAAAGTTTTCAATTAGAAATTGATTCATGATTACATTTTTTCCATTACTGTATCTGGTTTTTATCATATTCCCTATAACAATTTCCCATTTATGTTTTGAATATACTCAGAAAGACTTCGAATGATTTTCAAACGAGTATTCACATTTTAATAATATCATTTTTGAGCAAATACGAACTATAAAATATGATTGTGAATGACCTGTGACTGAAAGTTATAAAACACAAAATGACGTTGATCTTTAGAAATGAAGAAGAGATGAAACAAATTATCGATACAAGAGTTCTTTTCAGTTAATTTTAATTAAAAAGAGAGTAAGAAATCCAATATCAATCAATATCTTTTTATCAAGGGAACGAGGAAACTGAATTCATCATTTCCATATTTCACTTACGATTCATTCCGAAATTTGGTTTCAATATTGGATCATCGTTTTCTGTGAAAACAGCTGGTCTCTCTTTATTATTATTCCCTTCTTTCTTATTCTTTTTCTCATGATGAGAGTGTTTAACACCCATTATTTCATAGAAAAAAAGAAAAGAAGTTGCATAAAATTGAAGAAATAACAGTGAGCAGTGAAATGACTGAAACTCTTCTCCGGTATCACACTGTAAATTTCATTTTCGTTTCTCTTTCTCTCACTTTTTCCTTTCTTTCGTTTTCCTTTTCTTCTCTAAGTATTTTTTCTGATAAGCTCTGTATGGGTGGTTGTTGACCGTTTTTAGAATTACTCATCGTTTCGGATGTATGACAAAACGAGGTGATATGACGTAGGAGATTGTGTACTTTCAGATGGAGCCCCCCATATCAGCAATGGAATAAATAAAAAGAAATCTTTTAGATTTAAGAGAATCTGAAACTAATAGAAACTAGTTTTATAGTTGATTTAATCTCTTTTGAAACAACAACAATACTTACACTTTCAATTAGAAAAACATTGAAAGAGAAAAAGAAAATTGCTCTGGTTACAGAAACAGGAAGTAATATTTGAATGAGAACTTTGTTTTATTAAATACATTCATCAAATATTATTCGATCAAGTACAAACTGAGTCCTCTTCATTGATAAAAAACTGTTTGAGCAGAGACGTTTTTCGATACTTTGGTTGATATCAAAACTATTCGATTACGGGTTTTGGAGTAGAAACTATGTTATGAATTAAATAGGAAAATCCTCAACATTTGAGGAAGAATATAAGAGGCTTATGATGCTAGGGGAGAAAGAAAGGGAAAAGTGAAATCTGACAGAAGCTATCTTCGATCCTCGTTTTGGCAACTCAGAGGCACCATTTGGAAAGAATCAGTAGGTTTTTGAAGTTTCTCAGGTTCATCTTCAATTTCAGATCCTCACCAAATCCATTCTACAGGAACTTCTATGAAACATTCAGTTCCAAAATTGAAATATCCATCATTTCTCTTTTCACATTTGGTTATAAACCATCCGATTCTCCTCAATTTCAAATATCTTTTGTAATATTTGCCTCCTCCTCTTCATTTTCTACAAAACACTTGTCCCTAAACTTAACAATCCGATTCGATGTCGTCTCTCGTAACAAGTCCCCGTGTCTTGTGCGCCCTAACGTCCCGTTTTTTTTTCTTCAAGGTTAAAACACTGTCTCTTTTTTTTATTCATTTCGATAACTAGCCTTCTCTTTTCTTCCTCGTTTACCTCCGTCTTGTGTCCCTTTTTCTTCTTTTGGAGGCAAGAAAATGAATTGTTCTGAATAGACGATTTCAGTTGTCATTTGTAGTAGAAATAGTAGTTAGTTGGATACTATTATAGTACAGACCTTTTTTGTCTTCAAACCGGTTTTTTCATCTTCTTTTGTGAGTGTGTCTTGACGAAAAGGGCACTTTTCAGCCGATTCATCTGAAATGAACTTTTTGTTTTTTTTATTTCTCGTTTTCAAGATAAGTCTCAGACTTAGGACTGAAAAAGCATATTCCGACTTAATATTGAATTATATTTTGAAGTTTGAAAATGAGTTCAACAATTTTGGTTTAATAAGAACTTCTAATTCTTAATTATTCTACCGACTCTCCATAACATGCTCTTATATTAGAATGAACAGACAAGTGTTATTTTCGTCACTGACGACTAGATTGTATCAATGAGAAACGATACTGTAAAGTACGAGATCTCCATATAAAGGTGTCTAATCTATTTCCAAACCGAACACAACTTTCATCGTCTCCACCTCTTTTTTCCTACCTTTTTCTTATTCTTTTAACCTTCAGAAATGGTGAAATGTGGTTGTAATACGATGTATCGTCTTCATCTTCCGTCCGTTTCTTCAGTATCTTTAAACAACCGAATGGCAAATCATTCAGCTAATCGTATCACTTTTTACTTCCCTAAACGCTTATTCCGCAAATTATTTCACTTTTTCATCAGACATCAATGATCACGATTCGAATAATTTCAGATGATATTACGGGTGATAACTGTTGTTTTTTTGTTCATATACACATGTGAATCACTAGAGAATGAAGAAGGGCAAGGATTCAAAGTATTCCGAATTCTGCCAACTACGAATAAACAATTACTCCAAATGATTCGTCTTTTCGAAACGGCAGATACAGATCGTGCTGATTTCTGGCATGCTCCAAGTGTTGTAAATGGTACTGTAGATATCATGGTGGCACCAGAACATACGGAACAATTCCATAAATATTTGGAGAAGAATGGTTACACTTTTCAAGTTGCAATTGAAGATTTACAAAAACTTTTGATTGAAAAAGAAGGAAATATCTCAACACATTTGAACGAAGATGGATTCTTTCTCAAGAGATTACATGATGATGTTGGATTTCATTCGAGACTTCGGTTTGTTTCTGTATATTCTCTCTCAGATAGAAAGATCATCAGTTTTCAGAATGGGAGAGTACTATTCGTATTCTGTTTTATCTACGTGGCTTCAACGAATTGCTGAAAGTCTTCCAGATATAGCAAAACTGATAAAAGTAGGAACAACAATTGAAGGAAGAGACATTCTGGGATTGAAATTTGGAAAAGATACTCCAGATAAAAAGATTGTTGTCATTGATGCAGGAATTCATGCGAGAGAGTGGGCAGCCATTCATACTGCATCCTATTTTATTAATTTGGTGAGAAAAATGTTTCATTCGGTTCACTGTAAAAGAATGAAATCAAATGTCACAAAATACTTTTCAGATAGTGAATAACCGCGAAGAAGATCCTCAAATTCAGAATTATCTTGATAATATCGTTCTTTATATCATTCCAGTTCTGAATCCAGATGGTTATGAATACACAAGAACTGATAAAACAAATCCAAGAGTTCGTTTTCATTGAATTTTCTTGTAAATATAATTGATTCAGGCGAGAATGTGGAGAAAATCTCGTTCTCCGAAAGCCTGCGCTTTCGACGGAGTTCGCAATTCTTGTTGTATGGGAGTGGATCTCAATAGAAATTTTGATTTCCGTTTCTCAGAGATCGGAGCGTCAAGATATCCTTGTTCAGAGATTTATCATGGTCCTTCTGCATTCAGTGAACCTGAATCAAAGTGATTTCTTTCTTAATCGAAAAAGAAGTTTTAAGTTAATTTTCAGAGCATATTCTCAGTTTTTGACATCTTTGAAAGGACGTTTGGAGGCTTATATCACATTACATTCGTATTCTCAATTATGGATTTATTCGTATTCTCACAGAAAATTCACTTATGCCCCAGATATTGAAGAGACTGTGAGTTAATAATTCATTCGTTTATTATATTCAGAAATATCTAATCAGATAAAATAATAATCAATATTTGTTTAGAGAAGAGTCGCAGCAAAAGCAGTTCAGGAACTTGGAAGAATGTATGGAACAAAATATAGACATGGAACAGGACCCGAGATCATTTGTTTGTTTTCGAAAGACTGAATTCAATTTGAATAAAAATCGATGTTACAGATGCATTTTCGGGCGGATCGACAGATTGGGCAAAGGAAACTTTGAAGATAAAATACTCGTATACAATTGAATTGAGACCAGGATACGAAGGTATTATAGGTCTTTTTGTTGCATTTAAATAATCATTGGAATGTGTATTTTCAGAATGGAATGGATTTGTTCTTGATAAGAATCAGTTGATTCCAACTGCAAAAGAAACATGGGCAGGGGTTACTGTAGTATTAGATGAAGTTACAAATCAATGGAAATCTTCAAGAAGTGAGTTCAAAAGAGACAAAAGGGAGAGGCAGATAAAAAAAGCTTTTTGAGACGTTCTTTTTTTTTTTAAAGTTTCTATGCGCCAGAAAAATTCAGAACAACAACGACAGAATCGTAAAATCATTAGTGGAAATACTCCGAATTTGCAAAGAAAAGTTGGTATGAATGTCTGAAAACCGAATGGAAATGCATGATTCCGTATAGTATAGAGCCACGTTCAACTCATGCTTTTTGACATATTTTCATATCTGAAATCCGTTTATTTAAGACTTTTTTTGCAGTTCGGGAGAGTGAATTGAGCCGAATTCGTCAAGAGAAATGCGTTGATCGATTAGGAGGTTGTGCTTATTGGCTTCAGTCGTCTCCAAATATTTGCAGGTTTTATCCACTTTTCACTTTAAATGAATTCGCTTATTTCTTTCAGAGTTTCTCAATCTACCATGATCCGTGACTGTGCAAAGACTTGTGATTTATGTCATATGATTGCTGTTTAACAATTATCGATATTTAAATTTTTTAGACCATATTGGTTTTGTGTATATACAGGTAAAACTCGTTTTCTGTTTCTTTTTTCATTTTCCGCGGTCTCTTCTCATTCATCGCTTTGAGTTCTAAAACAAAAAATAAAACAACTTTTATGATTTCGTGCACGTGTGCGAATAAATTATTATATGCAAGCTGGGGGAGATCGAGATTAATAATAAAAGTTATGATTCAGTAAAAAAATAAATATATATGTATTCACAGAGAAAATTTGGGTATTTAGGCAGGTTTGTATTCTGGGAGGTCTGGATAGAATGTACTATCAGGGAAGGAAGTTTTCAATAATTTTAGAGCATACTCGTTTAATTTGTATGCCATTTTGTAATAAACAGTATCGATAGCATTGAAATTGTAACAGTTTCGGAACATCCGTGCCAAATCGGCAATGAAGAGATGTTGCTGAAAAAAAAAACAGAATATTGATCAATTGAAAAGAAAAAAGAAACTCACATGTGAATACAATTTCCGTTTCAGTTTGTCTTGAATTGTTTTTAAATCGATAGGGTGCTTGGTAAAATCATAGTACTCGGGAACTTCTGTTCGATCAACAGGTTTCGTGAACGGCCACGAATTCTTATCGGCATTTAGTTTTTTCAATATGCTCGATATCTTCGAGTCCAAACTGTCATCCCGGTCACATAACTGATAACACGGTTTTTTATACATTTTCAAAGATTCCGTTCCAGGAATTTTTCGTAGTTCAAGCAGAGATGAGGAAGCTAGAACGGAAACAATTTCAATCTATAGAACGAAATAATAGATATAACGAAATCAAACTTACATTCTCGGAACATGTGCTCGAGTCCTCCGTACACTTTCCCTCTACTTTCTGATCCATTTTCAGCTTTATAGCCACAATGCAACGCTTGAATTCCTCTCGAAAAGTCCGGGAACCGAGTATAAGAAATTCTGTAATCACTAGATGCAGTTAATATTTAACTTTATAGCCGCGAAAACAAGAAAACACAGGTAAAAACTATTCCGTTTGAAATATAATTCAGAACCTTTAAAAACGGCAATGCCATTAATAATAAAACTTACTGAGGGTGAAGATGACAGCCCATCAACAAAGCACCTTCATATTCTTTTATGAATCCATGATAAAGCGATGCGTTGATTTCTAGTTTATCTGAGAAACCTTGTTTCCTGGAAGAATAATTAAGATTTAGAAGATCCAAATACATTATATAGAGCTTACGTGAAGTAACCTATGGCATGCTTGTCGGCAAATGTCAGCATGTGGTAGATTTTGTTTCTGATCATGTAGTCTTTGCAATGATTCATTAGATGAGTACCATATCCTTTAACTTGCTCTGCTGCTGCTATCGCACAAAAAACGATTTCAACAAATCCTCGAGATAGGAAAGTCCGGAAACAAATTCCTCCTATCACTCCGACTTCTTTTTTCAATATAACCATATTTTGATGGCGAGAGTCGAAGATAAGTCGTGTGACATAGTCTTTGGGCATTTTCGGTAATTGCGTTCCGAATAAGTTTTGAAGTTCAACAAGATGGGCCAATTGTTCATGACTTTGGAATGGATCGAGATCGTTCCCAATCACACGAAATTCAATTAAACCACTTTCCTCTTCTTGGATGGCGCATAATCCACGAGAAACTTCAGTGTTTAATGCTTCAAATTCGACTTTTGTTTTCGGCTCCATCGCATCTAAATCTCCTTCAAACTTCATTGCACGAATCAGCGAACGTAAAACAGCTGTTGACTCCTCTGTCTCTGGTGATTTTTTAGTCGAGTTCGCTGAGTTTGATGATAAAACTTCCTTTTTCCGTCTTCGTGGACCGTCAGTGTCCTCTACCGGTGACATTGATGAATTTCGTGGCGAGGAACTTTCAGAATGATCAGTTAGCTTCTTTCTTCTAACGTACTTCAAAACGATATCATCAGTATTGTAGCCTGTTGAATCTTTACGGCGTTGTGATGAAGAAGACTCTGACTCCAACCAGCGTTTAAGGTCTTTGGAAAATTTTTTCAATTCCTTCGTGTTCTCTTCTAAATCGCTGTTTGTTATTCCGAAAGGCGTATAATCATCCGAGCTCAACGCATTGATAAGAAAATCACAAAATATTGAAGTAAATTTTTCACCGAAGATGTCTACAGTCTGAAAAAAATACGAAATGTTCTATTGATGTCTTCAGGGCAACCATATCCATGGTTTTGAAGCACCACAAGTGACCACTATTCAATAGCTGGGTAGCGATTTAGGAAAAAAAACTGAATTTTTGTTGAAATGCCTCAAAAGATAAGATATGTTTATATTTAATATAATATTGAAAATCATTTAAAAGAAAATCTTATTTCTAATATATTTTTTTTATAAAAAAAGAGCTTTTCTGTTCACAAAAAGACATATTTAGCAATGACGCTCAGAACGATAAGTCGTAGCGAGACCTTGATGTACCTTTAGTTCGTGATTACTGTCATTTAATTATTGTGAGTTCTCGAGGCGAAAAATAATTTTTAGCCTTTTACTTATATGTTTTAACTTTTATATTTTGTTTTTTTTTAAGTAGTAACTGCTGCTCCGGGAATTTTAAAATAAACTGTCGTGAGACTACGAATAAGTTGATGAAGCGGGGGAAATATTCAAGTCACCTGATATTGTTTGAATGATGTGTATTTCGAAGGCATGTTCACATAGTAGTCCAAACGAGCAAACAGCATCCGATACCTGCTTTTTTCTATTTGTTCGCTCACTGAAAATACTTTTTTTTACAGTTTTTAAATAAGATCCAAAATTCGCGGTTTTGCTAGAATGTTAAAACTTACGATTTTCTGATAGACTTTCGAAGCTGTCTAATTTCCAGTGATTCATTTCCGTGAGAAACAATGTGCCAACCTCTGCTAATCTTTGTTTTTCTCTTAAATTCATCAACTATAGATGACTTTTTGATAGACTTGATATGTACTTACGAGTTATCGACAGAGCGAGTAGATATGTATCTCTTCACAAGAAAGTAAGGGCTTAATGAATCTTTCTCGAAATTCGGTTTTCCAATGTACGGTACCTCTATGGGCATTCGAGTGCGAAGTGACCTCAGCAACTTGTTCATGGTTGTGCATAAAGTCTGAAAAAAGGCTCTCATTAAGAATCAGCTTGCATGAATAAATGAATAAATATATATAGTTAACATACATGAAGTGTTTCATTTGATTCGTCAATTTCATTAAGTTCTGAACAACACTTTTTTAGATCGATTATTCTATCTGTGTAAGTGTCGATCTCCTCCTCAGTTAAGTTTTCCAATAGCTTAGCGTGAAACACTGCAATTCTGTTTCTAATAATATGATACCAGCTGAGAACTAACCAATCGAATGACCACACGTTCGGCATTCTATCACTTCTTCACATTCCAAGATTTCTAAATCTCTTGTCATTGGGGCGTAATTGTTTTCTCGCTCGGCCCGTGCTGCTCTTCGTTCAATCGCCTATAGTTTTTGAGGATTAACTAGGAAAATAACTAAACTCACCTCATCATCGTTATTTTGAACGGGACGAAATCCTCCACATTGACACGTGCCAGCTCGGCATGATGTGAAATAGGTTAGCTGCCTTTTTCGATTATCGAGAACTTCCCTTTGTTTCATTATTGCCTTAACTATATATGTATTTGTAGAATCGACTGAAGACTGAATCAAATGGAATTCGCCCAATGCTGGGACTTTGAAAGGGAGTTGTCTGCAAACACTTCACGGTAATAGTGCACACACTTCCCTTCACAAAGCATTCCACGTTCTTTGTCCCCACTGATTTTGCTATGACTCAAATAACTTTTTTACTGGTTCAGTTTGTTTTATGAGACCCCAAGTTGTCATCCATCAGTTCATGCATTGAATTTCGAGAAAGTAAAACTACAACCATCATAGTTGTCGGCGGCCCAACATCTTATTTGGCTCGGCCCAGACGTAACTATAACATTATCCGACGCAATAATCCTGAAAAACAATACAAAAACTGCCAAGATTCTCCAATTTTTTATTTATAGTCAACGTTCATTATCGTAGCGAGAACGAATAATGGCATTTTTATTCTTCAAGAATCTTCTAGGAAACACAGAAAAGGCGGAGAGTTCTCTTTTTTTTTGTCCTGTCCATCGAGACTTCCTCAAATATTAAATATTAGTATAAAAGAAGCTTTAGAATCATGTTTTTCTATGATCATCTTTTTATTCATGAAAGTAATAGTTGTTTGCATATTTTCTTTATTATACCTTTTTCTGTACAAACATTTTTTCGATGTGAAAAAATTATAATTTTTTAACACATGAAAATATGATTTTTCTACACGCGAATTTCACATCACCGGGTGTCGTCCTCTTTTCGTCACCGTTTTCTCCATTATTCTCCGGTCTCCACCAGTCGGCTCGTCCCTAGTTTCTCTGTCATCCTCAATTCTCTTCTACTCTCTCGTCGAGGTCTGATTTCTCTGTCGCCACGTTTCGTCTCTGCTGCCTCACTTCTCGCTTCGCTTTCGCCCGTATTTCCAATCGAAACGCTCTTCTCCCGATGCTGGCTTTCGCCCTCCATGTTCGATTCAATATATATTATATTCATATATAACATTAGTCGTTGAATTCTCCAGTAATTAAGAATTTCGATCAATTTCTTCCTGCCCTTCTCTTTCCTTCAATAACGATCATGATACACGTTTTTAACAACGCCCTTTGATAAGCTCTCGTAACACTGTTGCGTGCTGTCATACACTTCCAGTATAGGTCTTGCTATCTGTTCACATATTATTCGTTTCCAAGTCTTTCTAATCTTGTATTTGAAAATCATCAGTCTTTCGTGGCTGAAAAGCTGACCAAACAAAAGAAAAAAGCTCGGTCTAATTTCTTTACACAACAATTTATACGTATATCGGCATGTATGTTCCCATAGCCATTTCTAAATTATTTTTCTGTCTTTACATATTATTTTTCTGTCTTTACATTTTCCTCAAAATCCGGCTTTATTCAGATCGTCTCCTTTATTACATTACAATACAAGTCGATGAACTTTCTTTGCACCAAATGCTATTTTCTCTTATCCTATTCACGCATCGTCGTTGTCTCAAAAGTCTATCATGACTGAAGATCTTCTGGAGGCTCCACTTCCAGAAACTAGTTTTCCGAGATTTTATCTGCTGAAAAAGCTTATTCATTCTAAAGCCTTCCGATTTTGAATGCCTTTCGCAGAGGAAAAGAAAAAAATTAGCATCTTGATTACGTTACGGTTGATTTTCTTCTTATTAGCCCACGTTAAAATAGAAAAAGAGAATAGAACATTCAAAGTGTTATTTCAGAATTTTCTCCTCAGCAGAGTTCGTCGCAGCTGCTGAAGTTTTTGAAGGATAATACCATAATAATCGAATATGTCAGAAGGTCAACTGGTGCAAAGACGTAAAAAGACTGAAGAGGTTGTATCTACGTCGTCTAAAAATAACTCCATGAAATTTCAGCCAGTCACCGAGAAAAATGATGAAGCAAGTGGCGACTCCGCACAATCGTCAGACCAAGAAGATAATGACAAAGGAACACGATTGACATTAATGGAACAGATTCTTTTGCTTGGGTTGAAAGATCGTGAAGGATACACGTCGTTCTGGAACGACTGTATTTCTTCTGGACTCCGTGGTTGTGTTCTTGTTGAATTAGTTCTGCGTGGACGTATTCAATTAGAAGGAGGCGGTATGAGACGAAAAAATCTTCTTAATCGAAAGGTAAGTACCACTACCACTATGAGAATGTAACTAGTATTTTTATGAAAAGTAGTATGGTTTGAATTTTTCAAAAGTTGTTGTATTTATTGGTTTTTTCCTGCCACACGAACAAACAGTATTGCAGGTGACTGTTAAAAGCAGCGAACCAACCGGTGACGTCATTCTAGACGAAGCCCTTCGTCACATGAAAGAAACCAATCCGCCGGAAACTGTGACCAGCTGGATTGAGTATTTATCTGGAGAGACCTGGAATCCGCTGAAACTTCGTTATCAATTGCGAAATGTTCGTGAGAGACTTGCAAAAAATTTGGTCGAGAAAGGTGTTCTTACCACCGATAAGCAAAATTTTTTGCTCTTTGAAATAACTACTCACCCCCTTTCGGATGGAAATCAAAAAACTAAACTGATCAAAGAAGTTCAAGAAGCGGTTCTCGGAAAATGGACGAACGACGTTCATCGCATGGATAAGAAAATGTTGTCTTTGATTGTTTTGGCACATGCTAGTGATGTTCTCGAAAATGCTTTCGCTCCTCTCTCTGATCAAGATTATGAGGTAAGAAATGACAAAGAAAAACTAATTTTGCAAAAATCCGGTTACAGGTTGCTATGAAACGAGTTCGTAGTCTGCTCGATCTTGATTATGATCAGCAAGCGGAGAAAAAGGGAAACGATGTAATGTGGGCTGTCTTCGAAGCATTCAGCAAGTAAACCATCGAGTTAGTTTAAGAACAAATATGTCAATAGTATATACTCATTTTTTAGAAGGCAATGCGTGTACGTGCAATCTGTAATCAACTCGAAACCGGTACCATCTTTTTTCCCGCGTCTTCATCGTATTTATTTTCTTCTTTTAAAAGTTTTCACTGGGGTTCATTTTTCTTTTTT
The DNA here is from genome assembly GCA_016735795.1 of Caenorhabditis tropicalis. Lineage (NCBI taxonomy): Eukaryota > Metazoa > Nematoda > Chromadorea > Rhabditida > Rhabditidae > Caenorhabditis > Caenorhabditis tropicalis. The sequence goes on along the minus strand of CM028614.1, from coordinate 5,728,082 downwards.
CCACTTCCCAATCACTATTGAAGTACTCGTTCCAAACAGAAATGTGATAAAATTAATTAGGCTGTCTATTAGCTTTGGAAATGTAATTGAAAGTCATAGTGAGTTGCTTTTCCCGAATTTGATATCAGTAGGTAATCAACGCTGCTTCTATTCTCACGGTTCCTATTCACCATCCGTCTCCTTTATAGTTAGTATTCCTTGGGATTCTTGACGTGGCGTCAAACACTTCAATTTTTGTATATATGCGGGAAGTCGCTTTCTTCTGTTTTGTCAGTAACTGGGAATACTCTTCTGCAGGTTCACGGTCGCTTATCTCGCCCTTCTTGAACTGAGTATCATTTGGGATTTTCCGAAACTTTCATTCTTGTTACATTCTTTTTAACCGGAATCTATTCGTTTGATGCGAAAGAATGAAATTTTATTTTTCGCCCACTCCTCCCCACAATAACTTTTGCCGAAATTCCTTTTTATGTATTTGGTTTTCTGTGATAAATTCTACTCCACTTTTCTTGTATACATGACCATTCTAATATAACGCAAAATAAAAATTTAGTAAATATTTTTCGTTTACCTATTGTTCAGCACAATGTAGAAAAGCAAATGTGAGAAGAAAAAGAAATGACATAAAAAACATTCATTAGATTACCCGAAAACAAAAAAAAATCACGTAAAAAGATACAAATCATCGACGATTCAAGCGTCGAGCTCTTCAGAAGACAACAACTTTCGAGAATCCTCACTTCTTGAAGGCGATGAAGTGGAAAGTGGACGATGTGTTCTGAAAACATTCCGAATCTAAGTAAAGAAATATCCATAGAATTTGGCGAGAACATAACAAAATCATTCGTTCTCTATACGAATAAACTAGTTGTTTGGGAAATGACATTCTACTGTTAGAATGAAATAATCAGAACAGACACTAGAAGGAAAAGAGGAGAAAAGCCGACGAAAGACAACTAATTCAACGACGAGCATTCATTTCTTACGGTTAGTTTTCAAAAGAAAAACGATCAAACTGATTTGGAAAGAAGTGAATACTGATGATCGGTCGGATCAATGAGACTGCGACTCAGCCTGGACGAGTATAAATAAAAGAAGAAATGAGAAGAAAGAATACCTTTGTCGTCGTTTGTTCATTCCATGGAGAAGCATTCCAGCAAGACATAGAATCAAACCACAAATGTTCAATTCAGAAAGTTTGTCTTTGTTAATAAGATGAGCAAGGAGAAGTGTTGCAACCTCTTTTACGATTCCAAATATATTAAGAGTTATACCCGAAGTATTGACAAGAAGAAGGTATTCTGAAATGATTCTTGTTTCAATTACTCAAATGATGATATGGATACATACCACTCATTTCCATACAAAAGGCAAGTAATCCACCTCCAGCAATCAATCCAAGAACAAGAAATGGATCATAATGACCTTGAAATGAGAATACAGACATCCAGTTAATCTCTGCTCCTTCAAAAAGCCATATCATCGGAATAATGGGAATCATCATCCATGGTTGTACATGAGCAACCATATCCAATGGATTTCTGACTGCTGAACCATCTTGTTGCATTACTAATTGTGATACAGTCCATCGAATTCCAGTACATGCAGCAGCCAATTCAACGAGTAAAAGACCAGTTAAATCAAGTTGAGACGATTTCCAAGTGAATAAAAAGAGACCCGCAGCGATGAGTCCCGTTTCAAAACCCAATGAATTCCGCCATCTTTCTAATCGAAGAAGTAGGGAAAAGGCAACGATGAATAGAATCGATGATGATTTTGCCATTGTATATAAACTAACTGTCACATATTCCAGAGCCCAATTAGATAATCCGATATCCATTGAAGCACAGATTCCAATTGGAGCTAACCATCTCAATTGTTCTCGTATTGGTACTCTCATTCTGGGTGTTTTTATACATTCATAAATGAATCTGATGATGATTGCAAACAGATACTTCAATATATAATGACCACTGACAACAAGTAATGGAAGTTTGTAATTCTGAAATAGAAACATAAGATAGAATACAGAAATAATGCTTTTCATTTCAAGACAGAATCTGTGAAAACTATGAAAAAAACAAACCTTTATGAACCATTTTTGATAGAAAGTTAGTCCAATTGATAGCGGATAATAGAGCATTGCGATGAGAGCAATTCGAAAAACCATTTCTCTATATGTTTGATTTGTATTCAATTCGTTTGAACTTCTGAAATGAAGCTCTTCTTCTTCGTCACTGTCGTCACTTATATCGGCAACAAGTTTCTCTGGAACCCGTGTTTGAAGTTGAATTGATTCTGATGGACCCGGATCGTCGTCAATAGGAGATGATTCGAGCAATTGGTGTGTTGAAGAGGAGAAAGAAGAAGGGAATCTCATTAACAGTCAAACTGAAAATCAAATAAAATAAGTTATCAGAATCGAATACATGCCAATCACTTTTCTCTTTTCTTCTTTTCAATCTCTCAATCTTTCCCCCTCCATTCGTTTGTTTCGGGTTGAAATATCGGAGGAAAATGCCAACAGGGAAGTGTTTTTTCTTCTATAAAAACAGATAGAAACTTTCAAAGATGAGCAACTGACAAATAGAAATGACCTCGATTGAAGAGAAAAAAGAGATTCAGAAGGATATTGAATTTATTATAGAAGAATTCCAAGAATCCATCCAAATATTTTCCACGTTTTCCATGAAAAAATTATCACGTAATATGTTTTTTCAACAATACATAGACGTCAAACTGCCCGAAATGAACAAGTTTTCATTCGATGAAAGACAGGAAGTACATACTATCAGATAAGGGAACTTGAATTAATTCGAATCGTATCTTTTGAAAAACACATTTATTTGTTGGGTAAACGGAGAAATTTATTAGATTAAACTATACTTTTTTATTTTCAAAAGATAATAAAAAACTTCTTTTCTTATGTGAAATTTTGTATAATATGTTCAGAAAGTGTGAATGATTTTAATGGATATGTTAAGAGTTCAAATATGTCTTTTCCATCCTATTTTCTTCAAAATGTTTGTTTTCTTTCAAAAGAAAATATAAGGAAAAAATGTATAAATGTATAAAAAACAAACTGAAAAGAAGAAAAAGAAAGAAAAGAGACGCAGAAACACTCTCCGAATCGATGCGATTCCACGATAAATATGATGGAAGACGAGTGAGAAAAAGCGAGAATTGTATTCTGTCACTTTCAAACTTTTATTTTTCATTCAAAAAGAGGATGCACACATTGATTAAAATGAGTTTCCAAGAATGAAAGAAGAAGGAGAAGGAGAGATAATGGAATGAGAAGAGACAGAGAGACGAGACAAAAAAGAGAGAAAAGGAATAGATGAGTGCGCGAAAAATGGGAAAAAGGAGGTAAATATGGAAGAGAGAAAAGTGAAATGCGAAGAGAAGTTTATCAGTTTTAGATGATAAAGAAGAGCAAGAGTCAACAGTGTGAACACATGAACAGAAAGAAATTAAAAAGAGAGAGAGAGGAAATAAGAGATGGATAGGTAGTTTGATCATGGAATACATAGAGAAAAAGAGATATAAAGAGGAGATTTGTGTTGTCGGGACGGATCAAGAGATGTGGATTTTTGGTCGAGAGAAATGAAAAAATAGTGCGCGATGGGCTACTGAAATGAGATATTCTGTAGTTCCTCCCTCTTAAGAAATCTGAAACTTCAGAAACTGTAAAAGGATAGATACCGGAAATCATTTCTCTCCGACCTGTTTGCATCAACGTCCAAGGTTTTCGAAAGGAAAGATTTCCACTTTTCCTCTTCAAAATAAGACCTTACACTTCTCCTTCGAATTCTTGAATGAGTCCACGAAAAAGAGTGCAGCTTCTCATTTCTCTCCTCTCTTCTCATACTCTCTCATTTCTCCTTGACAACCGAGTCTGGATCCTAGCTGACGTTTTCATTCACTTTATACTCTTGGGAATACTACTATTTATGCACTTTTGAAATGTCTCAGTTAGCTGTTATCAATTTTCCCCAATTAGAAGAATTTCTACAAAAGGATGGATCGACAGAGGAAGAAGTCAAGGCTTGGTATGACAAATTGAATGATGTGAGTTCATTTGGAAACAATGAAAAAAAAGAATGGAATAGAAAAAGAAAGTGTCGTTTACAGTATGAAATGGAAGGAAATGAATCTCCTCAAGAAGCTGAACTTCTTTTCAATGGAGCCAAGTATTTGATGAGTTTTGGATTCACAGCGGCCGAAGAACTACGTGATGTGGCAGAACAAGAAGCAGTTGCAATGGCTGAAAAAGAAGATCAATGGGAGGAACAGAAAACTGCATTGAATACAGAAATTGAAACATTGAGAGATCGAATCACTTCGAAAGCAGAAATCGGGGATTCAACTGAAGCATTCAGAGCTCAAATTGACAGTTTGAAAGAGGAAAACAGACAATTACAGCAATCGAATAGAGACAGAGATCGAGAAATGGCTGATCAGAGAGATCGATTCGAAAATTTGGCTTCGAGAGTTGATGCTTTGACAAGAGAAAGAGACGCTCTTTCGGATCATGTGAGTGATGAAAAACAGGGGAAACAATCAAAAAGTGATTTCAGAAGTCTCAATTAGAAGATACAATACGAGAACTGAACCGTCGAATTTCTGCGAAAACAGAAGATACTGGAGGGGATTGGGAGAGTAAAAAACTGAAATTACGAAATGAACAAGTATTGACAATCAGTAGACAAATGCAGTCGGTTATGACACAAAATGAAGAATTGAGAGAAGAAATTGACAGAGTCAGTGATGCTCTTGAAGAAGCGACTAAAATAATTGAACAGAGTGCTTTGAGGTATAATTAGTCTTCAATACTACAGTTTCATATCGATTTTCAGATATACTGAAATGACGAATAAATTGGAAATCAGTCAGTTACGAGTCGAAGAACTGTACAATCAGAATAGAAGATTGACTCAAATTCTACCGGAAGAACTTGTGGAACACGTGTCTCAGTGTATTTCTGCAGCAGAGAATATGCTATCTGGGAAGCCAGAAGACAAAATACACTTTCTGATAGAAGTAGCTGATCTTCTTGCTCCAAAATTCTTGAACGAAAGTGATATAAAAGAGATGGAAGATGCAACTGGATTGACAGAATCAGAAGAACGAAAAGAAAAGTTAGAGAGAGCTGAAGAAAGAATAAAAATACTTCAAGAAGAATTGAATTTAGTTGTAGACGAATCAAATAAAATGAGAAAAATGATAAGAGAAGATAGAACTGGAGAAAAAGAACAAGAACTGGAGCAGCTGAAAAAAGAACTTGTAGAGGCGACGACACTCGCGAAGAATTTATTTGGAGAAGCAATGTCAGAAGTACCGGGACAAGATCAAACAATGACACTTCAGATGAGAATATTACAATTGGAACACTCATTAGAGCAATTGAATGAAGAAAAAGAGAATCAGAGTAAAGTAATTGAAGAAATGAAATATACGATTGAACAGAAAGATGAAAGCAATGGAAATATTCTGAGTGAATTGAATAGAATGAAAGATGTGAGTTTTGATTGATTTGAAGATCAAATACAAAATGATTTAAGGCGAAATTCGGAAGTGCAAGAGAAGAGATTTCGAATTTAGAGAAGCAGATAAAGTTCCGAGATGATCAAATTGGGAAACTGAAACAGCATTGTACATTGCTTCAAGTAGAGTTAGGAAGGTACGTTGATGAATTCAAATCATTAGTTTCCTCGAAAAGAAATAATACGAAATGTTTCAGATACGCCGAAGGAAGTTATAAACCGATTGTGAAACCAACAACTCCAAAAAGAATCAAAAGACCAGATATGCTTCTGATTTCAAAAAAAGAAATAGAAGGAGAGAGAAAAGAGAAAGTTGAAACACCGAAAAAACCATCTCCAAGAGTAATCGAAGATTCGGTTGAAACTGAAAAGACTCCTCCAAAACAAAATACAACTCATCCACAAACTTCTTCTTCTTCTATCTCTGGAAGCGGAGATTATTCAGACATTGCTCAACAATCGATTCTGATTTCCAATTTATATTATGAATTGATGCAACTTCTTGAAGTAGGTGTTTTTCTCTGTATCTGACGAGTTATTTCTGATTACAGGAGGTTTCATATAAAGATGAAAAACTGATGGAAATGAATAAATCATGGAAATCGACTCAAAGATTGTATCAAGAAATGAAAGCGCAATTGGAGTTGGCATACGAAGAAATTAAGAAGTTGAAACAAGAGAATTTGATGATCGAAGAGAAGACACTGGAAGAACTGAAGAGTACGGAATCAGTTGAACTGCAAAGACTTGTCGAATCGATTAACATCGGTGGATCAGAAATGGAAAGACGAATGGGAGAGACGACGAGAATGTTGGTAACTGAACGAATAGAAAGAATGAGGTTAGTTGAGAAAAACAGTTTTGAGTTCCACTCAACAGATTTTCAATAATTTAATTTTGAAGGTTCACAAGACAATGCACAATTCTAAAAACGAAAGTAGAGAGATTGGAAGATGCCACAAAGAAATCAAGAGAACTTTTGAAAGAAAGAGAAATGAAAAGTCAAAGGACAATAAACCGATTGAAATATGAAATCGATTCGACGACGATTGAAATCGGACGACTTCAAACGAGGTTGTTACAGAGTGTTCCGACAGAAGAATATGATAAATTGATGAGAAAATATAAGAAATTAGTGAAAGAAAACACGGGATTAGAAACGAATAATGAAGAAATGCCGAGGCAAGAACTGATTGTTTTCTCGAAATCTCCAGTTGAAGCAGAAGTGGAAGCAAGAGAAAATATGTTGAAGGTAACTGAGAAATTATTTTTTCAACTGAAATTACGGATATTCAGAAAATGATTGATGTCGTGTCAGATCAAAGTGAATTTTGGAATCAAGAAGCTTCAATGTTACAAATGGAAAATGAAGAATTGAAGAAATTCATTGAAGATGTTGAGAATGAAAGTGATTTGAAGAGTGTACTTGGAGCAGTTGAACGACGTCTTCTGAATACAATTCGAGAGTTAAGAGAAAACGAAAGAGAATATTTGAGAGAAAAGAAGAAACAAAGAGGAAATGATGTTGAATATTCAAGAGATTTAGAAAGACTTCGAAATGAACGAGTGGCTCTCATCAATGTGATAAATGTTCTTCAAAGAGAGAATAAGGTTGACTCGAAATCCTTTTGTTTCTCATGATTCAATTCAATTTCAGACACTTCGAGACCAATCGATCGGAGCAATCAGTCTTCAACAATTAGAAGTTTTTCGTTCGAATATCGTCGAAGCAAAACGAAAAGAAAAAGAAATTGAACAAAAAATGGAATTAATTGATCAATTGAAAGAAGAATCAGAAACGGAAATTCTGCGAATTCGAGCTCTTCGAACGGCAAAGTAGGCTCTTTTCCATCTAAATGTATCTAATTCGTTGATGAGTTTTCAGTGAAGTTTTGAATTCATTCGACGGAAGAGAGATTCAACCTCAGAATAATAATGAAGTGGCTGAAAGACAAATGCAAATGGCATATTTTAATGCATCACAACAAAGTGCAAAATCGAAACAATTAGAGAGAATGATTCATTTGAAAGAACAAAGATTTGCTGAATTAAATGAAGAAATGGGAGAATTAAGGAAATGGAATTTAGAATTGATAACCACTGTGGAGAATATGAAAGACTTCAAAGGGGTTTGTATATTTGAATCAAAAGAGAAAAGAAAAGAATATAATTTCAGATGAGAAGAGAATCTCATCATAAGCCGGAGACCATTATAAAGAAAGAATCGATTGTAGTTGATCACGGAAACGGAGAAGAAAGTTTGGAAAGTGATTATGAGATGGATATAAGAAGTGAAACATCTTCATCCGGTAACTTCATTTCTCTTTCTTCAACTACTAAACGACTGAATTTCAGAAGCATCATCGGATAGAATCATCGTGCGGACGATAGTTCAAGATAACGTCGATGCATTTGAGAATAGAATAAAAGAAATAAAAACATCAGCACAATTGGCAGTTCAAGGATATAAAGAACAATTGGAACTCAAAGAAATCGCAATCGAAAGATATAAAAAACTGCTACGAGAGAAAATTGACGAAGGAGTTCAGGTTTCTTTTTTCATGTCATTTCGTCATCTGAATTCTGATTTCAGGTCGTCGAAAAAGTAGAGATTATTCATCAAGAAATAGAAATTCCGGACAGAGAAACTGAAGAAAAATTGAAAAATTCTGAAAAGAAAATAAGAGAACTTGAATACGAGATAAAGAGAATGACAGCGAGAATTAGTCGATTCGAAAAGTTGAATGAGGAAGACAATGAAACGGAAAAAAACGAAAGAATAAAGGAATATTTGGATGAAGAAACTCAAACAGAAATGGAAAAACTCATTCAACCGCCGTCTTCTCATCGAAATAATTCAAACTTCGAAGAAGAAATCGAAGAGATTCCGAAGTCAGCTAAAAGTGAAAAAGTGAAACAATTAGTGAGTTTTCTCGGAAAGAAATCCATTTTTAAACGAAATTATAGGAAGAAGAAATGGAATTATTGCAAGAATTAGTTGCAAAATCAGATTCAAAAGACGGAGAAAATATGAGACAAAAGTCTGAAATAAGAGATTTGAAAGCAAGAGTTCAGCGTTTAACGAAAATGAATAAAGAGCTTTTGGCAACTTGTGAACAAATAAAAGAGGATGCACTTGCAGAATTATCGACGTTTAGAAGGAATAATGAAACAAGTGATGAGAGAAGAATGGCCGATTTGAGGTGAAATTATTTCGGAAGGAGTTGATTCATTTGAAATATTTTCAGAATTGAACTCGAAAGATTGAGAAGTACAAATCGATTATTGAGAAATACAAATGAAGAATTGAAAATTGAATTGAATAATTTGAAACAAATAGTTGGAAGAAAAGATCAAAAGGTAATTTGAAATAAGAATGAAAGGAAATATTGAATTTGCAGAACGAACCAGAAGAATGGGAAAAGAGGAAAAGACAAGAAGAAATGATTTCTTCGCTTCGAGAAAAACTCAAAAGTGATAGTCTTCATTATATGAAAATTCCACGGAAAAGTGTTTTTTCAGAAAAAGAAACAACGGAAAAGGAATACATTGAGAAGTTGAAAAAGAGAGAAATGGTGATTGAAACAATGAGAAATGACCAAGGAATCAGAAGTTCTGAAATCGAAAAACTACAGAGAAAACTAAAAACTGTGAGTGATGATAGAAACGAAAAAAACAAAGAGTCATACATTGATTTAGAATGATCCAACAACTATTAAAATGCAAACGGAGAAAGAGTGGAAACAAAAAATGGAATTGTTAGAAGCGAGCATTACAAAGAAAACAGAGGAACTTCTCGTTTCGAATAGAAATATTTCACGAATGAAATCGGAGTTACAAACGATAAAATCTCGTCATGTCAAAGAAATTGAACAAAGGACGATTGAAAACAAGGAGTTGATGAAGAGAGAAATGTCTTTATTAAAAGATGAAATGAGAAAATCAATGACTGTAATCAGACCATCGATGAATTCAATCGAAGTACAAACAGATGTAATTCTTTTGGATCATAAAGCTTCGGGTGGGAGTACTGGGCGGAGTCAGAAGTCATCAAGTCATCGAATCGAAAAAATGTCTTCTTCCTCTTCATCGTCTTCCTTATCTTCTTTTTCTTCATCTTCTAAATTTCGACCAAAGACTCCAACATCATCATCAAGAACACAGAATGAAGTTCATTCTGATAGAAGAACAAGTCCAAAATCATTACAGAAAATTATTTTTTCGGAGCAACATCACGATAACTTTGAAAAGACTCCGAAATCAGACAGAACTGATTATTATCAATTAAAAGAGAGCTTACAGAAGGTAAATCATTCGGCAATATTCAAAGAATAATTTTCTAATTTAAGACGCGAGACAGATTGATAGAAAGTCAAGATAAACTGATTCAAATGGAAAAGGATTATTCTTCTCTTTATGAGAAATTCGATCGATTAAAACTTCGTTCAGAACGAGAAAAAGATGAAAAACCTACTGGAGCAGTTCTTATTTTATCTGATAAATTAGCTGCAAAGGATCGAGAAATTGCTCAATTGGTATGTTTCTCAATAGAAATGAAAATGAATGAAATTACAATTTCCAGAAACATCATATTAATCAACTACAGAAAAGTGCTCATTTGTCACATTAAAATGCATTTAAACTATTCTTCCTGAGATACATTTCTAATTCTTGAATAAACTATTATAGAAAGCCATTTTACTAACGTTATTCGAAACAGCTATCAGATAGAAAAAGTGACTTTTCACGTGAACTTACTTTTAAACTAGAATATTTATTTCAACATTTTCCACGTGAACTTTGATTTTTTATTTGGAATGTGCCACGTGTTCTTCACTTTTTTGTCTTCGAAGTTTTCCCTCAAATCACATTTTATGACAATTCAAGTCAATCATGACGTTGAAGAACAATCTGAAGAAAGTGAAGCAAAAACTGACATCAGGAAAAACATCAAGTGATGGAGAATCCGATCCTGATACAAAGAATAAAGATGATGATTCCGATAACGATTCAGTGAAGACAAGTAAAACAAGCGGAACGAGTCGAACGAGTAAAGGAAGTACTGGAAGCAGCGGAGAATCGGATATTTCGGTTAGATTATTCGAAAAATTATTTATTTTCGTTAACTAAAAATGTTTATCACTATCAAATCATATTAATTTTGAAAAGAAAGAACCTTAGATGTGATTCATCAGAGGATTAAATGATTATGATCCGGGAAATCTGTTGTTTAAGAAATTGAACTTCAGTGACAAAATATGTATTTAGGATAATGGAGAAGACGATGAATCGGAGACCGAATTTCTTCCGGATGATGGAAAAAACTTTGGGAAAAGGAAGCTTCAAGACACTGATAAAATGGGAACTTGGAATGTTCTTGTCCGAGTTATTGAAGCAAAAGATGTCAATCCAGGTGTGTTAAGAACAAATAAAAAATAGCTTTTCGTTTAGGATCAGCACGTGTTCGTTCCATTTTCGATGGTAAATCCAAGATGACTCGTACTGTAACTCACGCGATTCCCAAGTGGCGACAAAATCTTTTATATACAAAAAGCAGAGTCACTCTTGAGTCATTGGCATCGAAAACACTCACTCTGAAGGCAAGAATGATTGAGAAAAGAATCCAATCATCAGGAGTTTCAGCTTGTTCGTCCCACTAAACTTGGAGAAACGAGTATCGGAGAATTCTCTTGTTACCTCTCAGAAGTGATTCATTCTCCAAATAGATCAGTTGTTGCCAAGTGGATTGCTCTTGGATTTCCTGGCGAAGATGATGAAGAACCAGATGACTACGCATTCGAAAACTGCGGTTTTTTGAAAGTTACTCTTTCGGTTTATCGTATTGATGAGTCTCCGCCACAGTTGATTGATGACGACGGAAAAGAGCAAATTTGGAGTGGAGCTCATCTGAATGATTACACTCTGAAGGTAGGTATCTGACATTTAAGATACAATTCATTTCTTTTCAGATTCGTTTGTTTTCTCTTGAAGATCTTATTCGTAAAATGATCAATGAGAAGAAATTGAAAAAGAAACAAAAGTTTTATGTAACTGTTGAATGCGGAAGTCACAAAACGGAATCGACTCAAGAAACTGTGATCTCTGATAATGACGATACTGCTTCTGTCAAGTTCGAACAGGAAATTTATGTTCCGATTCAATGGCCGACTGTTATTTCAGAGGTTGACTCTGTTTCATAAAATACTTTTAAAATTATTATTTAAAGATTGTCTTCACAGTTTTTTCAAAACGAGGAAGAAAAAGCAACTGTATTGGAAAGGCGACAATTCCGATGAGAAAGATCTACGAACCAGGAGAAAATGGATTCCTTCCGACATTTGGACCCGCTTATCTCAATGTTTTCGATTGTGAACGAGTCACTCGTTTCAGTTTATTTTCAAGAAAAGCAAAAGGAGCCCAACAAGATGGAAGCAGGTAATTTGAATGAAAGGGTTGGTATTTTTCTTTTTTTTTAGATTCATTGGACGTTTGTTTCTGACACTCGATTGTGTTGAATACATGGGAGAATCTTCTGCTCAACGAATGCATCTCGATCATTCATCAATCATGGCAGCTGAATCAGTGACTGCAAACACAGAAACATTTCATGCATTCTGTTCAATGAGTGCTCTCAATAAGATAAATCCACAGTTTGGTTCCGATCCAATATGCGTTATGATGTCTATCGGTCCATATGGAAGCACGTGTTCAGATGTTAAATTCTGCAGTAGTTCAACACTTCCAGTCAGTTTGTTTATGAAGATATTTGAATCTTCTCATTACTTTATTCTTTTCCAGGCTGAACCCAATTACGATGGATGTACCTACTTTGCCATGCCGTGGGGAAATCTTCGACCGGTTTCAGAAGTTATCGGTCAATTCGAATGCATTGATCATAGAATTGAAATGAGCAATGTTTTAATGAAAATGACAAACATGCTTGATCAAATGATTTGGGAAGTTCGGAGAATCGGAAATGGAGCAATTGACCACGTGGCATCAGTTGGAATGGAGACACTCGATGTTCTAGAGCAAATGATATCATCAATCAGCAATTATTTACAGTAGGGTAGTCATTGTTCACTCAAGATCGAACTGTTAATTTCAGACGAGTGAAACCTGAAAACACAAATGATCTCGATCGAAATATATTGATCTCTCGTAAATCAAAAATAGTGAAATTGAGAGATCATTTCGATGCCGAATTGTTTAATGTTGACTATTCGGATGAAGAAGTCGATGCAAAATTACTTCGAAAGCTTCTTCAAATGAGATCTCTCACGTTTGAGTTAGCTGAAGATGTTCAATTGAGCATACCTCCAGTCATCATCAAACTGATGTCAGAAGGGAAACTAATTGGTTTTGCAAAGATTCCAGTCTCGGATATTTATCAATCAAGCGATTATGCTAATTCGGGAGAATGGTGTGGTAGAACAAGACCGATAAACATCCAATGGCCAACTCTTCTCGATCAAAGAAACAGAAAAAAAGAAGTAAGATAATAAGTGAGATTAGAATAAAAAGAGAAATTATCATTCAGTACGTTGCCGTTCTTCATGCAAAAATGTGGTTCGGAAAGAGTGAACACTTGTCGAAATGGGAGAATCATGTTCAACCTGCAGAAGTTCGACGATTTATGGAAATCTATGAAATTCAAAAGAAAGGTGTCACATTGAAATGGAAGGATACTGATTCGGAGTTACTTGATGGCGATGGAAAGAAGATCACAGATGTGCCGACAGTTTCTGGTTGGAGACATGTTGGAAATTGGATGCTCATGAACACTCGAGCAATGTATGTCACTCAATTGGGACACGAAACAGTTCATGATAAAGCAAAAGAAGTGCAGAAGAAAAACGATGATGGACGATGGGAGCATCTGAAGTACACGGATTATGCAGGCAATGAGCTGCGCTCAGAAAACTTGTTAGCTCCGAAGGGATGTGAAGTGTCTCCATGGGTTCCAGATAAATTTCGAAATAAAGGAGACGAAAGGGGATGGGTTTACTCGACACACGGAACATTTTTCATGACTGGAGCAGCAATCGAACGGGAAGAGAAGCAACATCATCGTTATCGAATCAGATGGATAAAAAGATCAAGAAAGCTGGCATCTTACAAAAAAGATTTGGAGAAGTTTGATAAATTCCGAGACACTGTAGGCGATGAAAATTGGGAGGTTTGTTGAAAACTACGGTCAAATCAAATACATGTGAAAATTGTAGTTTACCAAGAAGAAAGGAGGACCGTATCATGATGGTGAAAGTGCAACTGATAGCTATAGAAGACGTCGGTATATTCAAGAATACGCAAATTCAGAGTATGTGAACATTTGATTTAATATAAACGAAAAGTTATTTTCGTAGGAAATATGCAGTGCACGACGGTTTCCGACTCTACGAGTATCAGATGCAAACCACGAAATGGCAGTTGAGATGCTACATCATGTGGGCAAACGATTTACTTCCAGTTGTCAAAAACTCAGCTCGAGCATTGGTCCGTGTCTCTTTCGCACATCAAACGAAACAAACTCTAGTTGTTGACAATTCTTCGAATCCGATATGGAATGAGACGATAATGTTTCGATCTGTTTTGATATCAGGTGGCATCTATGACATCATGAGATATCCACCTGTTGTCTCAGTTGAAGTGATCGGAGAATGTTCAAACAACGAAGAAGCAAATCTCGGAGTCTTTGAAACAACGCCTGTTGTCATATGCAGTAACACTGACAATCGTGGAACAGCCCAATGGTTTCCTTTGAGATTCTCGAAAGGTCGAACTCGTGGTACAATTCTTGCTTGTTTTGAATTATATCAAGAGGAAGATAAAGATTTGATTCCATTGGAACCCGGTCTGAAGCATAATGCAAAGGAGAGAAGAGAGATTCCATCAGAGTTTCGACCCCAATTCGACAAATATCACATTCAATTTCTCTGCTGGGGTGTCAGAAACCTCAAAAAACACAAAGTGATCAATTAGATCGCATACAAAACTAATGTCACTTGTTTCAGCTTCTTTCCGTTCGTCGACCGTTTGTTGAACTTTCGATTGGAGATCAAGAGTTCACTCTGGAACCACTGAAAGATGTTCGGAAGAATCCGAATTTTCCAGAACCGATGATCGCTTTCGAAGAAGTGATTCTACCGTCTGCTCTTGAGCTCTCTCCTCCATTCATTATCAATCTATTTGATGCTAGATCATTCAACAGGAAACCATTAGTTGGATCTTGTCTCATTTCGGATCTTCACAGATACATCTCCCATATTATTCCAAAGGTACTTCTGAACTTTCAAAATGCACCTCAAAATGAAACTTTTTTAGTCAAAAGGTGATCAAGCTGAGAAATGGGATCAACTTCAGGACATCATAACAGAAGAACATGAGAAAATTGTGAAAATGATTCGAGTAACAACTCTTACTGTAGACCCAATGGTCCCATTGGATTGGTGGAGTCGTTATTATGCATCAATGTCCCAGTTCCACAGATCTCCTGGATTTCCAGAGTAATACTTTGAATAGTGGATATGAATCAGTTCATTTCTTTCAGGTCTGGAATGGAGTATTTGAGAATATTCCGTCGGCCGGTCGAAGAGATGAACGGATATAACCATTTCACTGATTTTCTGGATACATTCCCATTTGTCAAATCAATGAAAGGAGATTTCGATGATCCAGAAGAAAAAGAAAAAGCTGGAGAACTCAAATGCCGATTGCTCATTTCGAAAATCAAAAAAGGCGAAGCACCAGCAACCATCAATCCAGTCGTTGATTTCATCGGACCAACTGAATGCCTCGTCAGAGTTTACATAATTGAAGCAACTGGACTAATAACGAATGCACGGAAAGGAAGGGTTGATTCTTATGTGAAACTGCAATGTGGTAAACAGAAAGTCAACTTGAAAAAGAATTATCGGGCTGAATGTTGCGATCCAATATTCGGAGAACGAATTGACATGCTTGTGACTATTCCATTGGAGAAAGATCTGAAAATCACAGTAATGGATAAGAGAAGAATTCTCTCGGATCAAGAAATCGGTTCTACAACCATTGATCTTGAAAACCGTCTTCTGACTAAATGGAGAGCAACGTGTGGTCTCAGTGGACAATATACAGTTCAAGGAGAACAACAATGGAGAGATCAAATGACTCCACTAGAGATTCTGAAATCGTAAGAATTCGAAATATTTATAAATGGTAATTAATTTTAAGATACTGCTACAAAATGATGCTTTCTACTCCAACAGTCACAAAACGGAAAACAGAGAAAGGAGAAGAACATGGAATTACCATCGAGAAGATCACATTCTGGTTTTCGGAAGTAATGAATGTAATTGAGAAGTGAGTGTTCTATACTGTGAATGTAGTAAAGATTTTTGTTTCCAGTGATGAAATAGCCATGTTGAATGCACAACGTCAAAAAGCAGGAAAGGAAGGAGAATCAGCTCAGACGGATGAAGAGAAAACTCCAGATAGTTGGGACGATATGGATATTGAAATAGAGAAAGAAAAGGCTACATGGGAGAGACAAAGAAGCACCGAAAAGAAGCCGAAGAAGGAAAGTCAAGAAAAAGTAGAAACTGCAGAAGGAGATATCAGAAAGGCTGCGAAAAGGAGAATAATGGGAACAGAGTTGGAAACGATTGCTCTTTTCATTTTGAGACAGATCAATTTGGTACCTGAACATGTCGAATCACGGCCTCTGTTTTCCGACAATTGCGGTCAAATTCAAAAAGGTGAACTCAGAATGTTTGTCGATATTTTCCCGGTAAGAAGAGATAAATAGTCATAATTGTATGAATCTTCAATAATTGAAGAAAGAATATGGATCGATTCCTGCTCCGTTCAATGTTTCTCCTCGGAAACCGATCAGTTATCAACTTCGAATTGCCGTAATGGACGTCCGTGGAGCTGTTCCAGTCAAAAGAAGCTTCGCTGAACCTGTTTCTGATCTTTACGTCAAAGCATTCATCAATGGAATGACAAAAGGCCACAAGACAGATACACATTTCAGGCGAGTTCCTTTTATTCCTTCAATCTTGTAATCTATTTATTTTTGAAGAGTACTAGATGGAACAGGAGAATTCAATTGGCGTTTCCTTCTCAATTTCGATTATAATCCATGGGAAAAGAAGGTTGTTTCTTATACAAAGACTCGTTTCTTCCGGAAACCAGTCGAAGAACTTGTTGATCCAATTCTTGTCATTGAGTTATGGGACAAGAACAAATTCCGTAAGGATAGACTTCTCGGAGATATCGAACTCGACCTCCTCGATTTCATTGGTAAAACCACAGAAAAAAGGTTGAAACATCATGAATGAATTGTTTCAGAAGGAATCGGATCTCCCTCTGACGTCGGAGTGTATTCGACTAAAAAGCGAAAGCGTATCGTCAAATGTCCAAAGTGTTGCACAAGCCGTGGTTGTCTTTGTAGATGTTGTATCTTCTGTTTCGAAACGAAATGCCTCTGTGGAAGAAGAAAAGTGAAAAAGAAGCCATTTCCAAAACCTGTGGTGAGCTGTCATTCATTTTAGTTCCATGTACCATTCATTTTCAGTTGTTCGTAGAGCCTGAAGGATATGATGAGACAGTGAACATCTTCGAAGCAAGAAACTTGTATGGTTGGTGGCCGATGTTGACTGAGGAATATCCACATGTGAGATTTAAAAAAATGTTCGAGACTAGAATGACTATTACAGGATGAACCTCAGAATGCAAAAAAGAAAAATGACGATATAGGAAAAGATCCAAAATGGATAATGGGTTTGATTGAGATGGATATGATGCTTCTCACGAAGCAAGAGGCAGACCAAGAACCAGCTGGAAAGAAGCGTTCAGAACCAAATCATGTAAGTTAATGAATGAAAAATCCATCAGTTTGAGTGTGGAGAAAATCTTTTTTTCAGAGTCCATTCCTCGAAAAACCGAATAGGAAAACATGGGCGAACTCCTGGTTGGTTTCGAGAATCAAACCTTGCATCAAGTATTTTTGGCATTATTATGGCCTACAAATTCTATTATGGATTCTGATCATTGCGTTTTTAGCTTTGACCATTTTTGCTCTCATTCAAACTTGGCCTATTATTTTATTAGAAATAGTTAAGGGAATATTCTAATTGACTTCAAAATGTTTCAATTCCCAGGCAAATATGTTTTACTTGTTTTTTATTGTTTACCTGTTGTAATTGCTTCTCTATAGGAGTTTAAATTAAAGATTTGGTGGTTAACGATGTTTATTGATGTTCAACATTCCACAAAATAAGAATTTGATTGAGATATAATGTTTGAGTTACAATTTTGCCCTTACTTGGCTCTTTTTTTCGGTGGACCACTTTTCTTTCCACCTTTTTTCATTTTCTCGGCTTCCTCTTGAGCTTTTCTTTTGGCAGCTGTCACGCATTTCACTTGAGACGATACTGAGAAAAATGAGTCAATGCGTCCTTGAGTACCAGCATTACGACTTTTTTGCATTCTACTCAATGCAGACCGGATCCTATCCTCACTGAAAAATTAATGAATAGTCACAGAAGAGTAACTGATACATACTTGAAATTCTTTTCTCCACACATGAACTTGACAATTCCATCAACATCTGGTTCTTTCCAATTTAGTTCTATTTCTTCTCCTTTCGTTACTTCCGGTTCACGGAACAGTTCCCGAGCACGTTTAAATGGCCAGTCTTCTGGTGGTGGATATTTCTAAAAGAACTCATTTTCAAGATTAAATCCATTAAGAAAAAACATTACACTTTGATCGATATTTTCCAGAACTGTTTCAATGTTTTTGTGTTGACGAATGAGTTCAACGGCCTTTTTAGGTCCAACCCCTCTGATAGTGCCACAGTAATCACATCCGAGAAGAATGCAAAGGTCAATGAACTCGTCTTCAGACAACTTCATTTCTTCCAAAATACGTGCTAAGTGGAACTCTCTGATCGGGATTTTCTTAGACTCCGGAGCGAGTAAATGTCGGAGAAGAACCGAAGATCCGAACGTAAGTGCATCCATATCTTCAGTAGCAGTTCCGAATACTTTTCCAGTTTTTACGAGTTGCGCACATTGAGCTTCAGCTTCACATGGTGCTTCAACAATAGGAATTCCCATCAATCCCAACAATTGCTTCACTTCTTCGTTCTGCTGTTTTGTTACTTTCACAAGTCTTCTCTCGAATTTCTCAGCCTCTTTCGCATCACCCTTTTCTTTCGCTTCAGTCAATGCTTTTTCAGCTTCAGCTCGGCGTTCTGATCTTTTCTCTAGTTCTCCACTTTTCATATCTGGAGGTTTTCCATCGAAAACGTAAACTGGTTTGATTCCATTGTCAATCATACGAATCGTACGGTAAAACATGCCCATCAGATGACTTGTTGTTTCTCCATCTTCACTTTGTAGTTGAGATCCATCTTGACGAACAGCAATCAGGAATTGATATAGGCACATGGAAGCATCAATAGCCACCTGAAATCCCAGTTAAAAAATGATTTCTATGGATTAATGAAAAAACGTACTTTTCTTCCGAAGAAAGCCTTGATTTCATTCACTTTGATTGCCGACGGCGCGTTATCAGCGATAACCTGGGAAAGCCCTTTAATTCCCATGGCAAGTAGAATAAATGATTAGTAGTAGTGAATTATGTCTGAAATATCACTTCATTCAACAACGCAAAACGAAATATCAAGATAAAGGGAAGAGGTTTTCATTTATTGGAAAACAGTTTTTACAAAGGTGGTATTTAAAACCAGTTTTTAATTTAAAAAAAAAGAAACTTCATGGAATTTCCTAAAATTTTCTTAATGTTCGATTCGAAAAAAATAGATTTTTGGAAACGAGAATCGTTGTGTTATTTAACAATCGAACAGACATTTTCTTCGATTTGGCGCGAAAATGGTGTGCTGCCAATAGAGCGAACATACGAAAATGCAACCACACACGATGACGACTATGAAAGTAATCTAAATACGGAGAATTTTCTGAATCGAACTGAAGGTCTTTGATCTCAGAAGAAAACAACAAGCGACATGAGCCATAAAAATAGAACTTATGAAAATTTTGAACGCTTTGTTCTTGAAATTTCATACAGGGTGCATACTGTTTAGATTTTGAGTAAACAACATTTCATTTAACAAAGATAATCCAACAATTGAAAATTATTAACAATAAAATTGTTCCCGTGAATCAGATCAACGACGTTTCAGAAATCATCGCCATCCATGTTGTCATCGCTGCCGCCGTCTCCATATCCTTCTCCATTATCAAAATAGTTTGAAATGTAGTCGTTGTCTTCTTCTTGATTGTCGTCATCTGACAGTGGATTTTCTTCTTCTTCAGCTGCTGATTTCTCGCTTTCAGAATCATTCTGAAAAAAAGTTTCGAGATAAAATTGATATTTCAACAATTTACATCTTTTTCTGGTTTTTCATCATCATCGTCTTCATTGTTTTTTCCTTCCTTTTCTTCTAATTTATTCAATTTTTCTTTAATAATAGAATCGTCATTCGCAAGTTTTCGTCTCTTTGCTCCTGATCTGCTGGATGCATTACTAGTTGTTCGTCGCCAAACTAGTTCCGAAGGCATGTGAGACATATCTGAAATGTGAGATTTTCTCACAAAACTGACGAAAAGGTGCTTACTGATATCTAGTTTTTCTCTTTTGATAACAGAATATTTATCCAGATAGCGTTTGATTTCATCTTCTTTCTCTGCTTCGATAAAGAACTGAGAGTCGCGCATTCGTTGATCAAGTTCTACTTTGAGTCGGGATACATAAAGCAAATCAGTGGTCATCTCTAACGGAACAGGATTCCTTTGGACTTTCTGAATATTTCGATCAAACTGATTCCTTATATCTGTCCATCCTCATGAAATGATGCACGCAGGGAAAACCCTATTTTCCGTATCCGCATCAGAATTTAAAAAAACTTTTAATAACCTACCGGATACAATTCCGGTGGTTCAATTGTCTGCTGGGACATCATTTTTGCCATATCGTACCTAGCGATTCCCAGCGCATTGGCTACATTTCTCATAGTATTGGACGAACCTCCACCTTTTCCTTTCCCACTCATCTTAAAATACGAAAGTTAAATTTTTTGGTATGTTATTTTCGAAGTATGAGAGCAATGGTAATATGCTTCACACGTAAATCATAATTGGAAATAGAAATTTAATTTATTCGTAAAATTAGGAAAAGAAGAAACAAGAAAAACAAAAAAGGAGATAAAGAAACTGATAGTTTTACAATGTCTCAACAAAGATGACTTCGACAACTACAAACAAAAAGGGTGATAACAGCAGTTGAAAAAGAACAATACCAGTCAATGCTAAAATTTTAAGAACAGGGAGACAAAAATCTAAATCCTAGACTCCTATTTTGAAAACCTAAACGTCGAAAATGAAACAGAGATCCATCGGGTTCAAAACAATGATCCATTGAAACAAAAGTCAATTCATTATTCATCTTTCTTTTTCTCATTTTGTTCCTTTTCTTTATTCCAGTTTTCAAGTCCTTTCGGTAAATCAATGTTCTCATCAAGTCCACCAGTCCCAGAAACCATTTCTTCATAGGTGTTCTTTTCGTGGAATGGCCTTTTTCCAACCAATTCAACCATGTCTTCGCGATTCAAAATTTCTTTTTCTAATAATCTCACAGCTACTTTTTCGATGTCTTCTCTTTTGTTCAGCAACAGCTCACGAGTTCTTTTGAGAGCATTGATTACGAGATCACGAACCTAAAATATTGTTTTATGGAAGGTTTATGTTTTGACCAAACTTCTTGATCAATCAGCTGAGCAGTCGCTTCGGAGTATGGTTTGTCAAACGCCATTTCACCCGGAGCTGGAGTTTCAAAAGATAGTGGACCGACTTTTTCGCTCATTCCAAACTTGACAACCTGAAATACTACAAAATTGAAAAAAGTAGTATAAAACTCGTATGTGTATGCAACGGGATGACTAATGTAACATCCTTGTACAGTATCAATAACTTGTATAACAAAACGCGAGCTGTTACCCCTGACTCATCAAACTGTTCCAACCACTTTGTGGTACCATTATTAAAATATACTCCGCCCACTAGAGTATAAAAACAAGAGCTCCAACCATATTGTATCAGTTACTTGTTCTGCCTTAAAATGAAGCTTTTAAGCTATTTCCTCCTTGTCTCTGTTGTTTTCTTGGCTACTCAAGCCGACTCTCAATCTGTGCCAGTAACATCTGGTAGTAAGATTAATCAAACGGATAAGCTGACAACAGATCAAGATACAAACAACTCTTTCCTAATTGAATCATTCAAGAATTTCCTTATTCAGGACTTTGCCGGCCAGAAAGTCAACAATAAGTGAGTGAGATGAAACTTATACGTAGCAAGTTATGCTTCAGATTACAACCAGCAGCCCAACCGTCTAAACCAGTCACACCAGATCAATTGGCCTTAGTGGTATTAAGCGCAGGAGAATGTATCTCTCATCTTAATCTTTTATTGTAGAAAATGAGTATACTTTCTGCACGCCTGGACAAACTTGAGGAAAATGTCATCGCCTTGGAAAAAAATGTCACAGCACTAGCGAAAAGCCAAAGTCCAATTGTAATCGAAATTGTGGGAAATAATGATGTTCGAACTTATTGGAGAAATTTAAACGAATATAAGTTTTTTCAGAACAACAGAGGAACCTATGCTATCAGCCCATCTCAAGTCCAGCCGTCGGGTAACATTCTACAACCAGTAAACCATAATCGCCCAAACTCATTCTTCGCCCACACCTATCTCCGTCGGAAGTAGGATGAGAAGCAATTAAACTGGGTTACTTCCAATGAGCAAACATTGCTTCTTCAGCTTTTAAAAATAACTTATTATAAATTATTATTCTTGTTTTTAATGAATTGGTTTTCCGGGAAATGCACACACATGTTTTTTATCGAATCGTTTGGAAAAATTCCTGCTGCTCTATCTATATCGCTTCAAGAGCCACAAACAAACAAACATAATTATCTCCACATGTTTAGAAAGCTCAAATAGAAAGCTTCTCCATCAATTCAGTTGTTTCTTAACATGTATCAGACTATTTCTCTTGTACTCCTTCTAATTTTTTTCATTGCCTGCGGATATTCAGCACCCGTGAAATGTACTTGTAATGTAGATCCTGATACCGGAATAGCGTCAACAATTTGCGAAGGATTAACCGAGGCACTCGACAAGAAAACGCCCGTTTTGGATTAGGTCAGTCATTATCACTTTAACAGACACTATTTCGCACTTTTCAGAGCTTCAGGCAACACAATTTGGAGTTTTGTTGAACGGTCTTAGTATTTTATGTTTTAAATAAAGAAATTTACCTGGGAGTATGCCATTTGAGTCACTTTTTGCAAATCATCCTGCGCTCCTGTTGTGATGACACCAAAAAAGATTTCTTCAGCAACACGGCCTCCAAGTGTCATGCACATTCTTAAAATTCAACATTTTTAAAGTTTTGGACTTGATTTTTTAATACCTGTCAAGCAGCTGTTCCTTTGAATACAAATACTGTTCTTTGGGTAGATATTGTGCATAACCCAATCCTTTTCCACGTGGAATTATAGAAACTTTGAGAAGTGGATCGGCATGTTGAAGGAACCAACCAGCAATGGCGTGTCCTGCCTCGTGGTATGCAACTGTCTTTTTCTCTTCTTTCTGAAGAACTTGAGTCTTCTTTTCCATTCCTGCTACGACACGTTCGATCGCTTGCTCAAAATGTTTATTCGAAATTTCGTCGTTTGCATCTCTTGCTGCGATTAAAGCAGCTTCGTTGCAAACATTCGAAATGTCAGCTCCGGAGAAACCTGGAGTATGAGCAGCAAGTTTTCGTGACAAAGTTGTTTTATCGAGCGAAGTTCGGAGGGGGCCGAGATGAACTCTGAAGATGGAAGCGCGTCCCTTGATGTCTGGCACTGGAACGTAAATTTGCCTATCAAAACGACCAGGACGGAGCAGGGCAGAATCAAGAATATCGACTCTGTTAGTTGCAGCAATTACAATAACTGATGATTCATCTGTTGTGAATCCGTCCATTTCGACAAGAAGTTGATTGAGTGTGTTCTCTTGTTCTGAATGTCCTCCCATTCCTCCTTTTCCTCCTCTTTTCCTTCCAACTGCGTCGATTTCATCAATGAACAGAATACAAGGGGAGTTTTTTCTCGCCATTGAAAACATATCACGAACTCTTGCCGGTCCTACTCCAACGAACATTTCCAAAAACTCAGATCCAGAAACTGTTATAAATGGAACATTTGCTTCTCCAGCAGTCGCTTTCGCCAAAAGCGTTTTTCCCGTTCCAGGTGGTCCAGTTAGAATGGCACCTTTCGGAATTTTAGCACCAAGATCTTTGTATTGCTGCGGATTTTTCAAAAAATTGACAAACTCCATAATTTCAATCTTAGCTTCTTCACAACCAGCAACATCCGAAAATTTAACTTTGATATCTTCCTTATTGATAAGACGAGCTGTACTCTGGCCAAATCCTCCAAACATTCCTCCGAGGCCACCTCCTCCAGCTCTACCGGCGCCACCTGCAGCTCCTCCTCCTTTCAGCATTCGATAGATGTAATATCCAAAAAGCAATGGGAATGCAACACTGATTAAATTGGGAATTTCTCTCTTGCTGAAAAAAAAAGTCAAATGGAGTAGAAGTTAGACATATGAAACATCAGAAGTTTAAAACGTACAAATTGAATTCCGACTTATAAAGAACGGGGATTTGTCGATCAGCATCGTATTGAAGGTGATGTTGAGCTGCACCTAGGCTACGTTCGAAACTGTCAACACTGCCAATATTGAAATAGCACGTTTGCTAAAAATGAAAATATTTAGTTAATTTAAACTAGAACGAAAACTCACTCCTGCATATTTTCCAGATGAACTAACAATTCGAACCCAGCGTTTGTCGACTACTTCTAATCGTTCTACAAGTCCCGGTTCCAAGAAATCACTGTAGAATTCTTTCCATGAAATTTCTCGATATGACTGATAATCCATGAAGAGGTAGAGGGCAAAAAGAATACCAGCTGATACTGCGATCTGTTGCCATCCTCCAGGACTGAAAATCATTAGTCCTTAAAATTTTTTGAAAATAGGATTGAATAACACTAGTCTTCGAGAACATCTTTAACATACAACTGGTTTAATGGATTGTTATCCTCTCCTTTTTTTCCACTGTCTTTGTTTGATGAAGATTCTAAATGTGAACTTCCAAGAATATAGTATATAGACGAGTGAATAGTCTACCTTTTTTTTCGGTTGAACTTTTGTCGGTATCTCTTTTGAAAAATTTTCTTAAATCATCAGGTTTCTGAGCGAAATAACGAATAGTTTGCTGAACTTGATTCATAAACCGCTCTTCAAATCTCTGATCTTTAGCAAGTAGGTTGAAAATCTCCTGCTGCTTCAAAATTGATTTCTAAAAAAATTTTTTGTTTAAGATTTTGGAACGAAACATTACATCATCTTTAGTCGATTGGAAAGAGCTGACAGAAAACTGCCGAGAGTTAGTCGACTTGAAGCACGTTTCAACCGAATTCCTGAACTGCGTCGGCGATCTTCGGCATAATCGCCACATATCTTCTGAAGTTAGAAAAATCTTGAGTTTTTAAAGTTTCAGTAACAGCAGTAAGGTGAGATAAAATAATGATGAAATGTAAACGAAAGGAAAAGTATAAAAAGACAGACTGTTTGGAAACTTTTGTGAAAAAACAACAATTTGTTGGCAATAATTTAATCTGAAAAGTGAAAACATAACTTTTGTCTCTCTGCTCTGCGAATTGAAGCTTTATCTCGTATATGAATTACAGTTACACTGCGTGTGCAAACACCGTCACGCCAAACTGCAGAAACTTTATGTAAAAAATGAAAAAGAGAAAAAGGAGGAGCACTGTGTGAAAAAAAGACTTAAATGATAATTAAAACAGCGATCACATGAAACCGTTAAAAAAATGAAGTAAGTGCCGCTAGGGAGTGCAAAATGCTTCGTTATGGAAATGTTCCAAAGAAGATGAATGTGGTAACGAGATTAATGGTTTAACGAAACATCTGATAAATTACATAAGAAGAACCTCATAAAGACATGAAACGATGTTTTTCTGTTTGTTTGTATTTTTTAGATGTATTATTTTGCAAGTTTAATCATGCTTCTGAACCACACAAAAAAGGTAGACAGCAATATATTCAGACCCTATTCACATAGGATTTGTTTTGGTGAATTATTGCGAAGATATACATCCCAAATCCTGTCAAAGACAAGAAAAATCTTGTCAAAAAACATATTTTTGTTCTAGTTTCAGTTTTGGAATCACATCAAATTGCTTTGCAATAAACTTGTTATTTCGTTTACGATACTGTAGTTCTAAAGGAACAGTCGCGAATATACTGTGGTCTCACAACGGCATTCTCTTTACTGTTATAAAAACGCGTTTTAAAAGATGTTCATTGGACACCGGTGCACCGTTAATAACTCTCGAGTACTCGAGTTAGATAACTTGTAGAAACTATTTAACAGCACCACATCTCTGTGTGCAGTTTCTTTTTATCTAAACATTTATTGGCAAATATTCACGGAGAAACATTCCCAATTTTCAGAAGATATTCGAGGCGTTCTCTTGAAACAATGATTTCTTCATCTGGAAAAACTGGTATAGGCAATAAAGATCTCGAACTGACATGTCCAGTGTGCCAGGAAGAATATGGTAAACTAACAAGTCATAATTTAGTCAGCGATAACAAGTTTTCCTTGCTGTAGATGATCAATTTCCTCCGTACATTGCTGGATGCGGTCACACAATGTGCAAAGGGTGCATCGCTCATATGAAAACACATGCTTCTCAACACGGTACACAAATGAGCTGTCCAACATGTCGAGTTCGTTTTTACAAGTTACGCCAGAAACAAACCATTCCGCTTTCAGAAACCATGTGATCAAGAAAACATTCCAAAAAATTTCAAACTAGCAGGTAATTGATGAAAATAAAGTTGCTCTCTATTTTTATTTACAGAAGTTATTTCTGCGATTAAGAACATGCGTATAAACGATGCGCCAGAGAATCCAGTCAAATGTACAGCCTGC
Source organism: Caenorhabditis tropicalis (assembly GCA_016735795.1). NCBI lineage: Eukaryota > Metazoa > Nematoda > Chromadorea > Rhabditida > Rhabditidae > Caenorhabditis > Caenorhabditis tropicalis. The sequence goes on along the minus strand of CM028614.1, from coordinate 5,701,455 downwards.
TCGAAAATAGACAATGAATCTGAGTAATGTTTTTGAAAAATTGTTCACTTATGGTGTTTTTCAGCATGTTTGTCTGTCGTAACTGCATTAAAGATTTCTACAACTATGATGTTATCGGAACTATTAATCCAGATGTGCGATTCGAAAATAACTGACAATAACATTTCGAAATTTTGTATTCAGATCGAGTTAGATGTTCAAACCTTGGCATTGTGTGGCAGCTGTGCCATTCGGGATCACGTTTCGGTTGACCATGAAACTGTTTCATATTTCCCTATTTCAGTAAGTCCTATCTTTCTTTCAATCAGTTAATCTATTTATTCAGTCAGCTCTACACTTCGAAAGTCAACTTACTAGTGTTGCATTACTGAGAGAGGAACTCCAACAACAAGTTGGTAAAGTTAACGAATGGTTTTCTCATTTCGGAACTACTGTTCATAAATTCAATATGGTAAGATATCTACTTGGTCTATGGATGATAAGTGCTTTTTATTCAAAGGAACTCAATAAAATGACTGAAATGATCAGAACAAGTAAATCAAGCAGTGTGCAACAAGAGTTCACAGAAAGGATGAAAGAATCAGTTCAGGCTATGTCCAATCACGTTCAAAAAGTTGCTGATTCGGTTTCAAGTAGCGAGATGGAATATAAGGTATTTTTGAAGGTTTATTATGAACCAAAAACGGTTTTTACAGGAAGTTTTAATGAAATTAGTGAATGACAACAAAAAAGACGAAACTTCTAAATGCAGAGAGTCTCCTGAAAGAAAAACAGAAACAGTTTGCATTGAATGCAATAGCAAGCAGCCAGGAGAACGGTAAGAATTTCAATACACATTTGGGATAAAATTGTGAATTCTTTCAGGTTCTTTTGTTGCAAAATGTGTTTTGAAGACGTTAAAGGGCTGATCGAAGATCTTCTCGACACATCAAAAATAGATGCAGTTGATATAACCACTCTGCCTTTCTGTCCAAATTGTGTTTTAAACTTCCATATCGGAGAGAAACATCAAACAGTCAAGTTTGAAGTGGTCCAGGTTACTCTCTTTATTGAGGTTTTAATTATTATTATTGATTTTCAAGAACAAGTATATAACACTGAAACGTCTGGCTGAAGCAGAAAAGCAGAAAGACAGTTTGATTGGGAAGTTCTCTGGATTAATGGAAACGTTCAAGCATTACGCTGATTTGATTTTATCTTATGAAGACGTAAAAGTGTTTTCATTAACTCACTATTTAGTAATCTATTCTCCAGAAAATTCTCAAAATGTCGAAGATTACATTGGAAAGCCGATTGCATCCAGACCACGAGCAAATCATTGAAGGTTTTCAGAATACCTTGAATCAAGTAAGCGTAAATGAGAAACAGAGCGACCAAGTTTGTATTTACAGGCAGAAACTGTCATTGTTGGCATGCAATCGAATACCGAAATTAACAAAATGATTATCGAAGAGAATAAAATAGATACGGAATAGTTATGATATATTTCAACTTATAAAACTGATATGTGTCTGTCAAAAAATATGAATATTTTGATTTTATTTGCTTTTATGTTTTTGAAAGATCTATTGCATTCCTGTTGCTCAACAAGATTCTAAATCCAACTGAACACTTATTTGAATGTTTATGAAATAATTGAGTCGAAAAGACTCAATTTTCGGAAAAAATCCTCATAACTCTGCTTTAAACGTTTGTAACTATTATCGGTTCAATAAAAAACATTTATTTTTTGATTTCTGAAAAGTTTATCGTTTTGTATAATAGTAGGTTGAGGGAGCTACAGTAATCTTTAAAAATGAAAAAAACACTGAATTTAGCTGAAAATGACTATTTTGTTCTTGAAGGAAAAAGTTGTTCAACTATAACAATACGCTTTTATTTTTTTTAGTTCATTAAATATAAATAATGGTTAACAACTGAAATAAAATGGGTTTAGTGATTGAAAAAGTAGAGAAGAAGTGAGGAAATAACTTCAAAAATGGCTCATTTGAAGATTTTTTTTCTCTACATTTTCTCAAGAAATATGAACAGTAAAATAGAGAAAAATGAAAACGAAAAACCGCATTTTAACTGAACAATTTGTTTGATTTGAGCAAGAATTTTACAAGATTTTATGAAAAACTAATTTTAAAATTGGGAAAAAATTAACCGTCCAATCGTTTTCGTGAACCAAACAATGAGTTTTTGAGTCTAGTTCCGAGACCGGCTTTTTGATTATTGTTGGCTGAAAAAAGAGATTTCGAATGAAATGAACTAGAAAAATAACCTTCTCTTGGCATACTTGCTCCTCCAAGAACCACTTTCTTCCATGGTTCATTACTCAAACTGTTACTCTTCATTAGACCACCCGGTTTGATAATTGTTTCATTTGATATCTTATTCAAAGACATTAAACTGGCTGCACTTCCTGGCGGACGATTCGAAACTCCGCCTATTTTACGAAGAAATGACCCGATTCGATTGTGTTTATGCCCTGATGATGAGTTTGAAGCTGGTGGAAGTTGACGGAACGAAGATGAATTTTCAAGTTCACTGCCTCGCGAATAACGTCGATCATCATACTAAAAATGAGAAAAATTGATTGAGAGAGATAAATAGATTCAAAATTCCATACAATTCCAATGTTATCATAGAATCCATCATCATCATCGTTTTCCACAGAAGGCATTCTCGAAGACATTGATTGCTGATCAATTATCAAACTACGTCGCGGATTCTTGAAAAATTGAGAAATTAGAAGAAGAAAGACAGAAACGTTCTGATTCAGATTAGAACAATAAGTGTCGATATAAACTCACATTGTAGTGATTTTGCTGATTCTGTGGATAATTAGAACCGATTCCGGAACTATTCGATGAATAATATCCTCCTTGAGATGAATTTGCAGATCCTGGAGGCCGTTGTGGAGGTTGAGTTGTTGGTAATTGTGGAGTATAATCATGATAAGAAATCTGATTATGAGATGGATTCCGTGCCATTCCATTTCCATTTCCATTTCCATTTCCATTTCCATTTCCATTCGTCTGAGGAGTTGGAGAATAGCTGTTGAGTGTGGCATATGTCACTTCTTGCAATGGAGACATCTTCTGCAATTTATGAACAATCAGTATTGATTCTTCAATCCCTTAACTCGACAACATTTTTTGAAATAAATTTGTAGAAGATCATCATAATACACTCACTTTGCAATATCAAAATGAGGTAATTGCGTGTCTTGTGGTCATTGAGAAGGTCCGGTATGGATCTGTGTGTTTCCATAATTGGTAACCTTTGCAGAAACATTTCACTGCATTTGTGAACTAACTAATAATTAGAGAAAGTGAAATCAAAAAGACTGATCTACTAAGAAAGAAACGGACAGAATTAATTTCGAAATGGGAGAATATTAAAATAAAGAATACCTGATTTCTGTCATCAAATGATTCTTTTGATTGCTGTTGCATTTTCCATGAAGTGGGGGCTGTTCCTCTCTCAAACATGTTATGCATTGCTTCAACTCGACTTGGATTTATTTTCTCTTGATTGATTGTTTCAAATGCATTATTACTGTGTACTGATCCGAATGATTGTTGACTCAATTGTTTATAAACTGATGGGTGTTGATGGGCTTGTCTCTGTTCATTTCCAAACTGTGATACTGCCCGATTCAACATACTTGTCACTTCATCTAAGGACTTTTGTTGTTGTCGGACTGGTTGAGAGTACACTGGAGCCTTCGATACTGCCACAGATGCAGATTTCGGTGCAGGGTCTGACGTGGCAAAGTTTTGAGCTCTTCCTCTTGTTGGAACATGTCTAATTTCTGCTCGGTATCGATTCGGTTTCTCGTAATCATGGGGAACGTGATGATGTTGTGCCTGATGAGCTTGAGGTCTTCCGAATGATGTTGGAAATGATCGACGTTTGTCAGCTGCTGAGAATGTCTGAAAATGATCAATTAAGTGAACATCCAAATGGACAAAAACTCACATTTTCTGTATTCAATTCCAATTCGGCTACCAGTTGATCAATCGATAACGTTGGATCTTTTGCAGCTTCATAAACATTTTTTTGTTGAACTCGTTGCCTTACTGGCGAATGATCAGGAAGTGATCGAAGTGATGATCTCATTGAACTTCCTCTATTAAATGGAGACACTTGTTGGAATGCAGATGGAGATGGACGGGACGAATCGAATCCATCTCCTTCCGAACGCATTGAACGAAGTGTATTGTATGGATCTTGAGATCCAGATCGTTTCATTTCACTTGGAATCTGATCATTCGAAGCAACACGTGGCAAAGTTTGGGAAGAGAATGGTTCGAAAGCAGAAGGACCATTGAATCCATCGACCATTGGATAAACAGGTTGAGGACGGAATGGACGTGGACGGACCATATCCGATGAATCCGATACTTTTCTTGAACTTTTTCCATGTTTCTTTTCCTTTGTTAAATTGAATGCAGCCACTTCCGCACTACAACTTCCAAGTGAATGTTCATCGAAATCTTGATAATAGGACTGAAAGTTTTCATTTTCAGATTAAAAAAAAGAAAAATGATGTCTCTGTGATAATGAAATTGAATGAAATTAAAAAAAAAGATATTTAATTACCCAGTAAACTACTCTAAAACTAACCACGTTCGGGGCAATATTAGCGGGAGGAAGATGAGCCAAAGACTGTAAATCATCCTGCAACCACCTTCTGGTGAAATCCATTTTGTCTGTTTTCTTGGCCAGAACAATCGTTTCAGCAACCGTCGGCTGAAAGACAAGAAATAATGAAAATGAAAAAAAAGAAAAAGTATTGCCTCTGGTTGGTTGTTGGAGGAAGTTTTCTGTGAGATTTTCCGAACTGGAATGACGACTTCAACGGGCGATGGAGCCTGAAGTTAGGAAGCACTTATCGACTTTCACTCGCATTTTTATGTCTCTTTTTAACTTTATGATGTAAGTACAACGATAAAGTTTATGCCTCGAGAACAGAGCAAAATGTGGAACATTTCCCGAATACTTTTGAGACTTTGTGTTCTGATCTTATATTTTGTTTATACATCGTTAAACTCTGATTATATCAAGTTTGCTTTCTCCTACCGGGTTTTCTATTTTTTGATCTTTTATTTAAAAAAAAAAAGGTTTTAAGCTGGATATGAAGAGAGTTGTTTCGAAAGGAATTACTAACCTGATCTAAAGGTTTGTTCGTTGAAGCCTTGACTGTTGAAAACGAAGAATTACTTCCAGTTTCAGAAGATTTCTGTCTTGCAATTGTTTGTTTGACTGCAGTCACTGCTGGATTCTTTGTCGTCCTTCTAGAAATGTATACATTTTTTATATTCTTTTTCGTAGTCCTCAAGTGTTGGTAATAATAGTAAAAAAGTTGAAAAAGTGATGGAAACGGAGAATCTCCGATCGGCCGTCAGTCGGCCAGTGGCCTGCTCAGAGGTCTTGTGTCGTGTGTAATGTATCACGAGATAAAATAACACTCAAATGAGAGAGACTCAGAAAGGACGAGTCTGCTGCTTGAGCCGGCTTTCTTCAGAAATCGAGTCCCGCCCGGAACGAACGACTTACTTCGAATCGGACGCAGATGCGATTTTCGAAGTTGTAGATGATGGTGATGACGTGGCAACTGTAGTCGTTGGATTCTTCTTTACAGCAACAAAAGAAGCCGATGGTTTTTGAGAAATTGGTGCTTGATTCTCGATTAACGGTTTGTTGTTCTCGTCGTTGTTATTCTTGTCTTCAGTCTGAAAATCGAATCTAGAAATCAGTGATTACTTGAAATCTTCCATTTCAAATCATTGTCTTGGAAAGAAACTCTTCCGTTGGTTTCATGTATTCGAAACGGAAATAATATCACAAGTGAATGTTTTCACACTAGTTAAATGATACTTTTCTTCTGAATAATACACTAATTTTCTCAAAGTTATTGTAACAAAAGATTCGATTACTTCATCCATTTACTGTCCTTCAGTGCCTGAAGACTAGTTTATGTGTGTACTTTCGAATACCCATGACACCTAAGATACCTTCTGTTGTTCACGAGTTCACCAACTCATCACATCTTTCGATATCTCTACATTTTCCACTTACATCACACTCTTTCTTCAAATCTTCGAATATCTGATCCAAGTAGTCAATGGCTTCCTTGAACTTGCTTCTGTGTTGATGGTGACGGTGTCGAGCCTGATCGATCACGTGATCAATGTTCTTCGAAGCCACGTCGAGAGTTCCACCACTAAAATATTTCATTTAAGGGACCGATCAAATATTGGGAAAAGTGTTTTTAGAGTTAATTACTTCTACTGTTTTTTCTACAAATCTAGATGAAATAATAACATACCTCTGCTGACTATCGACACTTCCAGTACTCATTCTTCCACTAACTTCTCCACTTCGGACTGGAATATGTGCAGCATAACGAACTGATCCATGTCCATTTCCAGCTGCCGCAGCTGCTGCGAACTGTTGTGAGATAGCCGACATTCCTGTAACTCATAGAATATATTTCCATAGTAATGTGCGAAATTTGAATTTACCTTCCTCCTGTGAGCCACGACGAGGCGAAGGGTCTCGAGTCTGCAAATTAGAATGATTAGTTTAAGTTTTGATTCATGGACAAGTTTTCTCAATTCGGCTGCTCAATAAGTTGTTCTGCGCTTCTTTTTCTCCTTTTCTCTGTTTGTTCGCCGCCTTGCAAAGCAGATAAAGAAGGAGAAAATACTTTAGAAAAACAATAATCACATGGAAGGGAAAATGAAAAGAATGATAATGAAATAGTGCTCTCCTGATGGGAAAAAAGAGGCCTTCCGTCTAATCACATGCATCATTAATCTGAGAAAAAAAACCGAAACTGACGGAGAAAAATGGAAAAGGATGAACATTTGCATTCAAATGAAATGAAATGGATGAGTGACCATTCAATGTCAAATTATTATTTCTTTTCAAGTTTTTCCATTTAGAAAGTATTCAGAATTAATTCTATATGTTCACTTTTCTTTTTTAATAAATTAGTTTAAAATTGAATGTGCAGTAAAACTTTGCACTTTATCAATAGTCCGAAGAGCTATTTCACGTGAAATTCACAGAAAAAGAAGATATTCGAAGACCAATTGGTTCTTTGCAAATTGTATGAATTCTCAAAAGAACTCCGTGAGAAGAAAACAAAGTTTCAAGTTCGATATGTATACTGTATTGGATCAAAATCTATTTTCAATTGCTCATGGGATGTTGATTAGTTCAATTATCAAATTACTAGGTATTTACACTTCTAGCGCTCTAAAAACTATCATTCATATAATTAAAGAATCCTAATACAAAGGATTCGAAAGTATCATTTCGATTGTTGAAAAGAATACAGAAAACGGAAGAAAACCGAAGCGCGAGACTCTTGAAACGTACACTACTCACTCACTTTTCTTGTTTACACGCAAAAGAGGATCAGCTGGCTGATCGCAAGTCAATATTACTATTCGTTTCTGCGGACATTTCGAATATTTTCATGCATCGATATCTCATATTTCTGGCATATGGTCATCAATGTCGTAAACGTGTTAGCTAACTAATACGCCATCTTTTTTCTGGCGAACTCCGAACAATTTGTCATAAGTTTTCTTCGATCTCGTTTTCTCTTTTTCTCTCTCTTCCGGGAATCAAAGGACGGAGAGTTTTGTTAAGACTCCCACTCGTTTTCAAACTCACCCGAAGGATAATATTATAATCTCTAGCCATTCATGAATGAATTAGAATTACTTCTCCAAAAATACAGAAGAAAATAAGGAAACAATGGAATACGTGTGAATGATCGTGAGAGCACACGTACTTGTCGGCTATTCGTAAGTGTATGAGCCGGCCTGCTTGTTGCTCGTTGCCTCGGTTCTGCTCTCTCTTCTTCCCCCCGTTTCTCCCAGAATCTCCCCTTCGAAGTGCGGTGATTGATACATTACACTCGATGTCCTGAAGCTCTCCGCACTGATCCGCGCCACTCTTTACCCAAACTGATATCATCATCATCATCAGCAGCAGAAGCATTAGCAGAATGGCGTCTTGTGTGCTCTCTTCACAGTATATTTCACATGTTCCTCTTATTCTTTTCAATTCATTACATCTTTTTCATTTTCTCTCTCTCTCTCACTCATGTTTCAAATGTTTCTTCAAACGCATATTCTCCTTTTCTCTTTCCCAACTTACTTCTGAATTCGCTGTCGTCCTGTTTCTATTTGCCTGATCTTGTATCATTTTCTCAAATAATGTCTTCGGAGCTTCAAATGGAACTGGTTTGATAACTGGCGCCGGTTCTTTTTTAGTTGTGAATCCTCTTGGTGTTGAGTTAAGTGGAATTGGAGTAATGCTATGATCTGTTGGTTCTGCACTGTATTGAGCTCTCCGACGAGGTTCGTGGACCAACACTGAAATAAAAATTCAAAATGAAAAACTAGAAATGTGATGTATTAGTTTTAAACTCTATTGAAAAATTCATCCGACATTGGATGACAAGGAACTTTTTTCAGAGTCAATTTTTTTTTCTTCATTCTATTTTATAAGAAAGTTGATTCTATTTTATAACTGGACTCTGAAGCGAAAAATGGAGAATTTTGAATGAGTAAACCCTTGAGATATGCCTGAATTCAGTGTCGAAAATTAAAATATTTTGATCGTACCTGAAGACGGTAGACATAATTCAGAAACTGTAGATGGGCATGGTGAAGCACAATTACTGGATGCATATGAACACATTGAAGATGGCCTCAAACCACGATAACGATCGATTTTTCCTCGTTTTCTTGAAATGTATTGTTCGAGAATTGACTTATCCGGCAGTACTAGAATTCCATTATAATGATCAATTCCATCGTCTAAATCATCATCTAAATCACGTGTCCATTCAACTGCTGCTTCAGTTCCACGCATTTCATCAAGAATAATTGATGCTCGAGTATCAGAAGCCCGTGAAGCGACAGATACAGATCTTGACATGTTTTCAGTTTCGAATGGAAGCGATGAAGGAAGAGAAGGAGGAGGCATTGGTTGTGGCGCAGTGACAACTTCAACAGGTTTCTTTTGACTGAAAAGAATACGGAATCAAATAGAAATAAGAGATTCTGGTGTGTGTGTGTGTGTGTGTGTGTGTGTGTGTGTGTGTGTGTGTGTGAAGGAGACTGGTTGGTAGGTCATGAACAACGAGAAAGTTTCAGAGAAGAATCGAATGGATGAGGTGAGGGAGGAAGAAGGAGAACACACGCACACTCTGAGCTATAAAATCCATGAGAATGACTTTACACAAACGAGTCATAAATTGAAAAAAACGAGAGTGTGAAAAATGCTTGATCGAATTATTCGGAAATACTGGATGTTCATAGCCCATGGAATCTATTCGAATTCATTCAAAAACCTACACATTCTTTCTTTTTTCTCTCAATGAAATCTTGATTGAACTGAAATTGACATCTTGTACAGGAGTATCAACCAGAACCTGAAATCAAAGAATTATTCACGAATATTATCGATAGATTACTGTCGCTCTTTCTTCTTTTGGTTTCCGACGGTAACACTCGATCACTTCCGTTTTCTCGTTTCCGGCTGATTTACATCGCATTGAAATGTTATTCATCTCATTTCGAATCTTCATTTTCTTCTCTGTTTTCTGTGAATTCCATGATTTTCTTGAAAAGGCTTTCGAAATTTCCGTATTTTGTTCACTCAAAACTTTTGGTTTCATCTCGATTTTTTCATTTTCTTCAATCGGAATGATCTTCTTTTTCTTCAAAAGCTGCAAAAAATATGTTTTGTTTTCGGTATAATTTTCAATTATTTCTTTACCACTTTTTTCTTTTCGATTCCTAGCTTTGGTGCCTCCTTTGGTGCCTCTTTTGGTGCCTCTTTTGGTACCTCCTTTGGTGCCTCTTTCGGTTTTTCTATTAGCTCCTCTTTTGATGTCTCCTTCGGCGATCCCTTTGGTGTCTCCTTAGGCATCTCTTTTGTTTCTTCCTTCTTTGGTGTCTCCTTGGTTGCCATTTTTGGTGCTTCTTTTGGTTCCACCTTCGGTACTTCCTTTAATACCTCTTTCAGTGTTTCTTTCTGTATTTCTTTTTCATTCGAAACATCTGGTTTCACTACATTTGCATTCGGCTTTTCAACTTTCGATGTCTTTTCAATTGGAGATTTCACTATCGGTTCATTCAGTTTATCTGCAGTCTTTGATACCTTCTCCTGAGTCACTTTAGTCGTTGCAATTTCTGAAGGCGATTCAGCACTTTTCACAGTTTTCGATGTAATAACTTCTTTTGGTTTTACAGGATTCGAAGATGTTTCTTTCGGTTTTTCTGACGATTTCGATGCAACCGTTATCGCTTTCGAATTAACAGAAGCAGAAGATGGTGGAGTTGGAACTTTCTGGAGTTTCTCAGATTTTTCATCGATTACTTTCTTCTTTTCTTCTGCTTGTTTCGATGGAATCGCAGGTTTTGAAACTTCTTTTAGTTTTTCCACAGTCTTTGCTTTTGATGTTTCTGGCTTTGGATCCACTTTCGTTTTCAGAACAACTGGCTTCTTCTTCTCGGCCACTTTGATGCTCTTCGATAATTTTTCCAAGTTTTTAATCGAAATTATCCTCTCAATTTCACCTCGTGCAGCCTGTCTGGAATTGAAACATTTCAAGAAAAGGAGAAAAAAAGAAATGAAATACAGGACAATTGGTTGCAAAATGTTATAAAGAAGTGGAGAAATGAGGAATTGGAAAATAAGAAAAAAGTAGAAGGTGTTAAAATGTATTCATGGATCTAATTTAATTTCATTCTAGAAGTCATTTAACTAGTACATTCCACTTGAAATGAGTATCGGAATGTTATGTTTCTGGTTCGTACTCACAAACGCATGCAACTTTCTACACTAGGTGATACCGACTTTGCGAATCGTTTGTTTCTTGATATGAATTCTTCGTTTTCTGCTCCTGATTTCCATAATCCCGGCACTGGAGCCAGTCGTTTTATCTGAAAATTAATGTGTTCAATCATCCTCCGCAATTTAGAAATAAACGAAAAATATTCACAAGGACATACCTTATTAGGTTTAAAATGAGCAACGGCACTGTACTGAGACTCATCATCAATTCGGGAAGATTCGGATGGCTGGGAAAAAGAGAAAATGGATTAGAGAACTGATTGTGAAAACGAAAGGAAAGGAACACGAGGGTGAGAAAATGAGAAAGAGAAAAATAGGCTACCTCGAAGTCATCTACGCCGTTTGTTAGTTCTTCGTCGTGCGATTCTTCATCCATTTTTATTTGATCGTTCAACTGAACAGAAAACACTTTTCTAACTATGTGAGTGAGAAGTTGCAGATATACGTTCCAAAAAATTCAAACTTACCTTCAAACTTGTTTTCGAATCACTTCGTGGCAAACCAAGAACTTCAATTAACGATGGCGATTCTTCAATTGCTTGATTTCTCGGAGAAATGAAAAAAGACACTCACTTATTATTTGATTCTTAACGACACCATTCTTTGAACTACTTCTTGAGATGGATGGAGCCAATGGAGAAGCAGCACAAGACTGAAAACCTTCACTCTCTGCAGCCACTGCTAAGGCGGATAATGATTCTGAAACTGTTGTTGAAAGTGGAATTGAACATAGGTTTTACCTGAAATTTGAGAAGTAAGAGATTGAATAAGGGCAGAGTCTTCTGCTCCAGTTTCATATAATGAAGACTGCATCGATCGATTCTGAGAGTTAAAATTAAATTGGAATTTTATTTCCTTTGATACCATCAAAGTGTCTTTTTGCTCTACAACAATGAGTTTCTCTGTTTCTATTTGACTCTTCTTCCTCGGTTTTCTCCGAACTTGAGAACCAGATCGACTTCTCATTAATCGATTTATTTCCTCATCTGATGAACTATCTTGTTGACTGTTCTGTCGAGAATTCCGGCGAGCAGCTGAAAATTTCCATTTTCTTTTTGAAATTGTCATGCAAATTACTTCTTTCTTTTACACTTTTCTTCCTCTGCTTCTCCGAATCTCTCTCTTTACTTGATTCTCGAATTGATGGATTTTTAGGAGCTTGTGATGGCGTCCGAGATGGTAAACTATCCCGTGTTGGAGATTTCGATCTGTATACTCATAGATGATTTAAGCAAGAGAATCAAATCAAACCTAGACGTGCTTCTATCTAGAATACTGCTTCGTGTCGTTGGTGGATCATCACTTCTGTTTCGATACGAATACGGTACATAAGATGATGAATTCGTGAATCTCGTTGATGGTGAGAACACTGAACTTTCCACTGAACTTTGTCGTGATCGATACTAAATTCAAACATGAATTTCTTTCGGAATGAATTATTCCCAAGAGCCAGATACGTTATTTTGTTATAATAAGCAGATAAGAGGGAATGAGGGATATAAAAGAAATGGAAAAAGGTCAGTGTGTTTACTCATGTTATGTTAGAATAATTGACTACTTGAACCTAGACGAAGTCACACAAAAATATGAATTCGAAAGACATGTTATCAGCTGTTTCATCGTCTAATAAACGGCACACTAACCGAATGGGGTTGTTGAACTAATGCACTATAACTAGGCACACGAGTTGTCTCATAGGAAGACAGTTCGTCTTGCGACAATGAGCTTCGACGCGATGATGCATGCCGAGCTCGGCGAGCAGTGTATGCCTGACTCACATCGTCGCCGAGAGTCGAACGGATTCGCGACGACTCAGCCATTCGTTGTCGCCACGGACGTTCTGCTTTTGGCGTGGTACTGAATACAGAAATTGTTGGAAATGAGTTAAATACGAGATTTATTACTGTAGAATAGGGGTCGGTGATGGAGAAAGAAGGCTTGCTCTTTCAGTTGAATATCGAGAAGCTGTGGCAGATGGAGTTATAACTGGACGTGTTGGGGTAAGTGATGTTGATGTTCGGTAAGCTGAAATAGCATTATTTTCTTAGAGAATTGAAGAAAACGAACCTGTATTCGAGTAAGTAGGTCCAGTTGTTCCACCAGAAGTTGTCAAAGAATCGGTAGATCGGAAAGTACTTCTGGGAGCAGGCGATCGATATGTATTGGAAACTGAAAAGGATTGACTTGTTTGTTGAAACAAAAAGATGATTGAAAGATTCTTTGGAGAAATCTCTTTTTCACTAGTCAACAAGAAGTCGAAAAGAGTTGAAGAGCCATTTCAGTGTAAAAGTGTTCACACCTGCTCGTTTCTCTGTTTCAATTAAATTCCGAAAGAAAGAGTTGTTAAATGAAAATTTTTAAAATCAAAATGTGTCTATTGAAATTAATAAACATTTTCTGATTTCAAGAATCTTCAAATAAAACATTCGAATCTAAAAACAAAACCACTTACTGTTACTGTTTCTTTCTCTGCTTGACCACTTGTTGATTAGTTCTCGTGCCTAAAAAACAGAATTTTCATCTTATTCTTTTCATTAATTCACTCACTTCGTTCCTATATTTTTCTTTATTTGCCATATTAGTCGTATCGAATCGTGATGCTCTTGCACTTACCGACGGTCCAATACTAAAAGTTTCAGAATCATTACCGTATGAATCAAACAAACATTACCTGGCAACATCGGCAGCATTTTTTGCAGCGGAGCTCAGAAATCTGAAAAATAAAAACCTTGTTGAGAGTAAGAAAAGGAAAGAAAATGGAACGGGAATCTTTTTGAACAGACATAGAAAATGATGATTTTATTGTCGGAAAACAGGCATTTTGAATATGATCTCATCTAGAAATCTCTTCTGAATACACGTTATCTCTCAAAAACGAGGCCACGTTTTGAAACCATGTGGTTCTTGGCCCGATTCAGTCGAATGTTACACTGAATCGGCGGTGATCGTCGTGGTGGTGGCACCGCACTCAGTTGTCTTTCACAGCCGATTTTTATTTCGAATGGATGCCATTCCAACTATCAAAACATTATGAATAGTGAGGGTGGTGGGAGACAATATGTGGAAGAATAAGAAAAGAAATCATGAGAAGAGGAGGGACTTACCTCGACGACCTCTGTGGGGTGTAACTACTATTCGTATTGCTCGTGGAATTATTTTCAAAACGAGATGCCAGACTGGCTCTGTAGGACGTTGATGGTTTATTCCATCTTACTGAGTTCCAGCTGAAATTTCTTTTTTTTCATTCATCATATTAATTATACCCCAATCATACAATAATAAAACTAACCTAGTACCAACTGTTGAGGGTTCAACTCCACTTGAAAGAACATTCGTGGCAGTAGGAGTGTTTCTAGAAGTAGTGGAAGAGGATGGAGAAGCACCAGTTCCAACAGATGACCATCTTGAAATTATAATTTTCTCGAAAGAATCGATCGATTCTCAAACCTTTTTTGATAAATTGACATATTCTACAAAAATACAAGTTCGAATGGGTTATTTCTTTGACTGCTGATCAAAATCTGAAATTTGAAATCATTTGAACTTTTCATTTTTCCTCTTCTTGTCTTTGTTTTTTCAGTCTCATAAAAGTAAAAGTCAAGTTAGAAAGAACGGCGGAAATCGAAGTAGTAACACCTGGGAATGTTTGAGAAAACGAAGAAGTAGGAGATTAGAAAAAACCGTTACGAACTGTCAACATCCATTCATTTTTGTCTGTTGAACGGCATTTGCGATGAAGGAAGTGTGAGCAAATATCCAACAGAAAAGAGAAGATCAAGATTACAATTTGAAAAAATGAGTGGGTGAAAGGTTGGATTATAAAAGAAAAGACAGAGATACGAACAAAAGGTGAACATGGAAAACAGAGTTGAAATGGAAGAGGCAAATAAAAGAAAAAGTGAAAACTGCTGATATAACAATTTCCAAAACCGGATGAAATTTGAATAAATTTCATTAGTTGTCAAATCTTATTTTTTCTCCAACTTTTGGTTCAGAAACTGAAAAGTTAGTTGAAAAGTAGCTGTTGGTTTCATACTGTCAGTTGCTCTCATTTTGATTTTATTCAAAATTAATCTAGTATAACAAGTAAAAAGTAAATAGTTTTGAATGATGAAACGCTGAGTTTGAGAAAAAGATGAATCAATTGAGAGATCAAGGAGCAGATGTTTGTTTTGATAGAAGTAAATCACTTTCCGAGTAGACTGAAAAGAGGTTCCGGAGGGAGAAGACACCCTCGGAGAGCCGCTTGGAGAAGATGCTCAAATGGAGGAATAAAAGTTTCTAAAAAAAAAAAGAAGGTTTCCTGGTTTTGTATTCGGTGATTCTCAAAAAGTTCAGATAATGAGAGTGATTAAAAGAAAAAAACAAGAAAGTGATTGGGAACGAAATCAAATTATACAATCATTGAATTGATCTGTTTCTAACATTACAGTTCTTAAAAACAAGAAGAGATCGTAAATTGGAAACCTGTTGATAGTTCAAAGAGCAAATGAGCTCAGATCTATTAGATTCTTAAATAGTTTTTAGATGGATCGTTATTATCAATAGAGATATGATCTCATCAAGAAGTGTCACATTACAAAAAAGCGTATATAATGTACGACGGCGGGAGGGAGTGGCAGTGGCTATCAGTCGAATGAATGTGAACACACTAAATATATCAGTAGGTGTTTCTGAAATCAGTTGAGCCATCTGTATCTCTTCGGCTTCCAAACTATCTGATGGGCTCTCTCTTGCCGCTCTTCTTCCTCAATTCCCGTGAATCCTAGGCGATTGGTTAAAGAGTTCGACGGGCGAAGAGTTCTAGAGAAAATGCCTCCTCCACTCAGGCACTATTGTGCAACACAGGAAAAGAAATGAGGAGTCAGGTGTTTAGGTTTGGGCAAAAGAGAAATGAGTGTCAAGTCATTGAGAGACGCAGTGAGTGTTTGGATGAGAGTGATTGTGAAAAACATTGAAGGGTCCGATCCCTCTGAGAGAGAGAGAGAGAGAGAGAGAGAGAGAGAGAGAGAGAGAGAGAGAGAAAGGCATAACACAGAGATAACTTATTAGTGATCAAAGGACGGACAGTTATCTTGAGAACCGAAGGTGGGAAGTTGCGCATCGGTGTTAAATGTACTTGGAGAACTCCGATGTGCAGAAAACTAGTAACAAGTCTACATACCAAGTGATCAAGGAAATTTCATCAACTCCTCCGAGGCCTACGTGGGAAGAATGAAAAGGGAAACTCAAAAACCAGTGAAAGTTTCCGTTGAGAAAGTATTTTTTCTAGATAAAAACACATAAAAGTTCGACCTATCTTCCATTTTCCAAGTTCTCTTTTCATTTTTCTTCACCTTTTTCCAGGGAGCATAAATTTCTCTCTTACACTATTTTCCCGCCTTTTCTTTTCTTCTTCCACACTATCCTGCACTTGCCGCAAAAAGATGATCCAGAATCAAGATCAAGGCGTCAAAGACTGCACGAAATGCACTTAGATCTACCAAAACACAAAAAAAGAATGAAATCCGAGAACTTACTTTGAAGTTATTGAAATAAAGAAGACGTCACCAGTCGGCAGTCGGCAGCTGGCAGATTGAAATCTATCGTTCGCTGAAAAGAACAAGAAATTGATCAGAACGTATGTAATCGGGCATCAATCAAATGAAGCGATGAAAAGCGTCATTAGAAACAAATGGCAAAGGCGGTTACAGAGAATACCGCCGTTGCTTCTAAACATAATGAGAAATTGTTGATAGAAAGTTCAACTACGAAATCAAGCGAAATGGTTTCAGAATTGATTTCGTGATAGTTGATTATAAAGAATAATGTCTTCTTTTATCTGGAAAAGTAGTTACGTAGTTCCCTATTACTTGAGTGTGATGTGTATTTTTTTCTTTGTGGTTGATTCCGAACTTTATATTTTCATAAAAACAATTTTTTATTTACAAGACAGTGAATAGTACTGGAGTAGCATACAGTTTGTGAAATGTTTCTATGAAATGAATTCAACGTTCAAGTTGAATGAGAATTGAATGAGTCAGAAAATACATTTGGTCACTCGAATCCATCATCTCGGACTAGACTGAAAAGTGAAAAGAGAGATGAAAGAAATCTCAAAAAGTTCTCTCTGTGATCAGGTGTTACAAGTTGGTCCGAGAGTCTCACTTTTCCCTCCGAAATTCCGCCTTTTCTTTCATTTTGAAAAGTGTAAAGTAACGGAAAAAATCCATAAAATCAGAAGAAATTACGATAAAACGCTTGATTGTGAGAAGAAAAATCAGGAGGAGGACATCTGGTTTGATTCTTGAAATTGACGATTCATAAGAAGAGAAAAAGAAATAAAAGTGCATGATTCAATCAACAAGATCTCAGATCTCTAGAAGCTATTACTGAAAAAAAAGAGAAGAAAACGTCAGTTAATTGAGAGTTTCCGAATAAGGCCAGATGCAAAATAATTGAATGCCGGAGATTTATGGGCTTCCTTTCTCTCTCCTTTGTCTATCTTTTCCAATAAAACATATTTTATTTCTTTTTCCTTTGAAGCTCGAAGAATTGTTCCTTTTCGAGAAATCTGAATTCCATTATCGTAAGGAGACGTTTATGAGCCATACAAGAAGTCCTAGATGATAACTATTTCAGACAAGTGTATATTATGATTGACTCCCAAGTAGATCGACCTGTTATCTGGAAAACGATGTCATAAATCTAATAAAAGGACATAACTTCAATTTAATATGTTCTCTGCTTGCGATAGTATACAGTGTTCTATGAATTAATATTCTAAATTGTAATTCTTGTTTGGAACTTTGGAATAAACTTGTTTTTCTATTCAATTTTTTCTTCCCGACACTTCAAATCTTTCAGTAAATTTATTGTACTTACACAGATGACAGGGAGTTAACGAAACAATGAGACGCAGACAAACTATCAGTAGAGCATATTTTGAATGATTCAGTGATTGAAAAAAAAGCTTGAGGATTCTTTTTTTTTCAGCTCAATTGTTCAGATAATCAAAAATGTAAGCGTTAATTTGAGTAACTTTTGTCTTAATTTTAATTTAACTAACAAGATATTGTTCCTTTCAAAGTTTAATAAGGTCGGTAACATTTTTTTGTCACGAAAAGTAACCTTTTGGCACATTACTCAGTACAACTACCTCTAACAACGGTGCGGCTAGTTACCACCGCAGACCGTGTTATTTTCTCTTCCTTCTGTTGCTGCGTCTCTTCATCAGTGTCTTAACGAAAGGGTAGCGCGGGAGAACAGAATTCAAACCTAACTGTCCCTTGGAGTCTTCAGAATCTATAATTCATTACGGTTTTTCAGGCAGAGTCGGAATATGCCAACTGATATTGCTCCCGGTACGTTAAAGCTTAAAATATACAGTGTAGTCTTTCTTCGCGTTTCAGAGAGGGATTTGCAAGGTCGCTTTCGATCTCTCCGAAGAATCGGCGAAGGCACATATGGTGTGGTATTTAAAGCAATCCACATACGAGACAATGTGAAATGTGCTCTCAAAATGATCCGGACTGATAGAGATGAAGAAGGCATTCCTAGCACATGTCTCAGGGAAATTTCCTGTATTAAAGATCTACAGCACGATAATATTGTAACTCTTTTTGATATTATCTATGCGAGTGCGTTTAAAGAGCATAAGAAATGAGCTATCTTAAAGTTGCAGACAGCAAACTTTACATGGTCTTCGAGTTCATCGATAGAGACCTCAAAAAACTCATGGAAATGGTCGAATCGACAGGAAAAATGCTGCCACAAATATATGTGAAAGTGAGTATTCGAGTCATATGGGAGAAATGAAGTTATTTGTCTTAATTTTCAGTCTTTCATGTGGCAGCTTCTTTCGGCACTCTCATATTGTCATTTACGAAGAATTGTACACCGTGATCTGAAACCTCAGAATATTTTAGTTTCAGACTCTGGAGTTATCAAGATCGCTGATTTCGGTTTAGCAAGGTGAATTCTTTTGCTGAATCGATTGAGCTCATTTGATCCATTAATGAGTGGCACTGAATTACTTTCCTTTCAGGAATTTCTCATTTCCCAGCAGAAACTACACACACGAAGTTGTCACTCTCTGGTATCGTCCACCTGAGGTATTCGCAATGAAAATTCGTCGAAACTCAGCTTTCTTTACAGATACTTCTCGGTTCTCAACGTTATTCAACTTCGCTTGACATGTGGTCTTTGGGATGCATTTTCGCTGAAATCGCTTCGAGTAAGCCGCTCTTCCCCGGAGAATGTGAAATTTCTCAATTATTCAAAATATTCGAAGTAATCGGAACGCCGAACAGTAAGGTATTAATTTCTGAATCTTTTTATCAGAAAACGTTTCGTTCAAAATATAAGGACTTTAAACCTCTCAAGCCTTCCAGAATTGGCCTGGTGTTGACGATTATCCACATTACAAAGCCGTTTTCCCACAATGGTCATTTGATCTGAATAAGTTGGAAATGATGTCTGGGCTCAGTGGACACGGGTTGGACGTTCTGCGAGAAATTCTACGATATCCTCCAGAACGACGTCTCACAGCGAAGGGAGCTCTCTCACATCGGTATTTCCTTCAAAACGGTTCAACACACCATCGGCCAACAGTCAGCGATTTGCTCAAAGAGTGTCAAAACAGGGTTTGTTTAGTTTCATTTCCAAAACCAGCTTCTACCAATAATCTTCAAAAAGAGTTGTCTTTCATTTATAATCTCCGAATTTCCAGACGTCTTCGCCAAACAGTCATCAAGAAACTCCATTCTTCTAGCACTGTCAATATGAACCTGAACAACGTGTAACATGCATTCTTTATTACATTTTATCAAGTCTTTCATTCTTTTCCGCTTGCTTCATTTTTCCCGTTTTGTACAATAATTGATTCCTGATTTTTAAGATGTTTTATCGCATTGTTCCCTTTCTCTTATCCGAGTTCGGTTTGGTAGATTCATTTTCTGCTATAGGATATTCCGAGCTCTTCATCCCGTTTGTTCCCAAATAGTCTTTTGACGGGTTTTCTTGCATTTTTTATATTTTTAATTATTCAATATTCTAGACCTAATAGTACATAAACATAGTGGTTTATTTTCTTGAAAGATCTTCAATATTTTTTCACACAGATTACTGTGGATATGAGATATTTCACGAGCATGGCGTCTCATTATTTGCACATGAGCCGGCTCAACCTAAGAGACAGCCAAACCGCGCGTTTAATTGGTTTTTGTCGGGCTCGGAGGAGCTGTGCAACGACATCGATGAAAGAAAACTTGAAGCATCGATATTTGATATCGAGAATTGCGTGAAAGGGAAAGACGGAGCTGGCGCCAATTACTCGGTCGGCTATTGAGAATGAGAAATATGTTTGGTCTTTTCTTTTGAGTGGATAATGAAGAACAAATAAATAACATGTAAGGAGGAGGAGTAAAGATATGAGAATACAGATATCCACGTGCACAAATTGAAGAGAAACTAACTTGTTTTGTGTTCTTGTTACTACGAGAAAAATGATGAATTGTAATATTCGTGATATCTGTAAGAAGTAAAATATAGATCAGTTATCATAAGTGAAAACGAAAGAAAAGCCAAAATGTCAAGTACTTCGATCAACTATCCAAATATCAAAGTTTCGCAACATTTCCATTCTTTTCATCATAGTTTTCTCATCCCTTTCGTTCGTTTTCTTCTGATATTTCTTCACACTTCGATCAAATTGGTGGGTGGCTTCCGTGTCAGTTGGCTCCCACTTTTTTCTTTGTTTTCCGTTTTCTGAATTTTGAAATGATGAAAAACAGATGGAAACTGATTGGTGATGACGATAGAGGTGACCGAAGAGACAAAACACATTGAGCCGATTCCTCCTCCTCCTCCTACTGCTCTTTCTCCTCCTACCGACGAGAGAATACCTCTTGATCTCCGATTCTTTACTACAAGTTTTAACATGAGAAACATACACAAAAAGACAAAGAAACAAGAAAGAAAGATGAGAACATGAAGGGATATCCCAATATGATGTCATTCATTGAATGATATATTCTGGATATCTGAAATGATAGAGAAGATAACAGATACCAACCAAGATTCTTCAGTCGTTTGAAATAATTTAATGATAATTACAGAAAGAAACTAAAGAATCTGAAGCTATTAAAATGAATAAATTACTGTTTCTTATAAAATCAACTATTTATTTGCATAGAATTAAAAAAAAACTTTGAAACAGCTGTAGAATCATTCATGTATATAATGATTTTTCAGCTGAAAACTTCCTTTATAAAATTTCAATAACAAATGGAAAGTATTTAAAGGAAACATACTCGAAAACGGATCAATTATGACCAGAAATAAGTGTGAACAACAACACCCAAAGCCATGAAAACTAATTTTTTTCAAACCGCAATATTTGAATTCGATCAAAGATTTCAGACAATTCTCTATTGAATTTTGAAGTTTAGTCTCAAAAATGACGTCAATTTGTTTGAAACTTGACATCTGGATTCAATATTCCAGATGTTGAAAATGATTTCAAAATGTGACTCAATATGTTTTTCTTTTGAGTATCATCCCGAAAAACATCTTTTCTTGCAGGGAATGAATCAGCT